>CM068586.1:39924562-41237062 GCA_035048485.1 Pteria penguin | reverse complement strand
CTTCTTTAGCCTCCTCTCTGGATTAAGAAGAACCAAGACATCCGGAGTAAGTAAAGAAATCAACATATCGTGTTAACATATTCGTATGTGTAAATGTATTTTATACATATATTCATACACACTGATTTATAGTAAACGAAAATGAATTTTATGGTATAATTGATATATTAGTACAAAATTCAAATACCTATAGCAACATTTAGACATATGATTATAAAGATTTTTATCAAGGAAAAGGGACTATAACAACGTAAATGTAAATAACACCGTTTATATGATTTATACATATTTTTGTTATACTTTAGTAAATATCAGATAATACGATAATACTTCTTCATTCTGATTGTAAGATCGTTACCAATGATCGTGCAACTCTTGTTCTTCTCTTTTGTTAATAAATTTTTTTAAAAATTCACTTGCAGTGCTCTTTATATCATTTTCCTTTAAAATTACTTTACCATCTTCTGCATGACCGTTTTTGTAAGATTTTTTCTAAGTATATTTGATATCAAATAAGGAACGTAAGCGGACTTATTATGTCCTGATTTGCTCATGTAGTAAGTTGATTTGACATGAAATGTTGAGTAAGGCCGCTTATGTAGTTTATTTTTTTTTTTCGTAAGATAGCTTCTATTGCAACTAATCACACATTATATGTGTTATACTAAAGTTTAAGACATTTATCATGTTTAAACATCAAGAGCATTCCCCAAGCTCATATTCACAAGGTTAATCCCCCAGTGAAATTGTGAGACCTTCGTAGGTAGTTCTGGGTTCGATTCCCGGAACAACCCTACAAACACAACGAATACCCATCTACAAAACACGTATAGATCTGTCAAACTGGTTACGTTGGACATCACTGTTATGTCGCTTATGCGCTCTTCAAGACCGCTTATTCTAAACAAGGCCGCTTATGTAGCGACAGGTAAACTATGTACTGTCTGTACATCTTGTCGTGAGGTGCCGTAACCACTTAACTATTATGAACGCTAAAATAAACAACAATAACGTAGCAACATCTTGCAGGAACAACCATGAGGACGTACGTGACAGTCATTGCACTCCTCCTGTCCTGTTGCGCTGCGGTGTTCGCAGGAGGCTATGGTGGTGGAGGAGGTGGATACTGGGGAGGATATGGTGGATATGGTGGTGGATATGGTGGTGGCTATGGCGGTGGATATGGCGGATACGGAGGGTATGGTTACGGTGGACATGGAATGAAAGGATACGGAGGAGGCCATGGTGGATATGGCAAAGGTAATATCGTGTTTTAATTTTCGATGTAACGATCTATTATATATCTTATTCTGCAATCACCTGTTGATAATACTTATTGTCCTCATTCACCCGACCATTATACTCTTTGTATTCCTGTATTTTTGACAGTTTTATGAATTGGAAACAATTTTAACAAGATACGAAAAAAACATAAATGCTAAAGAAAATAATATAAATCTGTAATTCAGTTTCCGAACTTTAATGAACGTTCCAATTTTCGTAGAATGGTTTTTATTAATTTATTTACTTATTTATTTATTTATTTTGTATTCAAAAATGTTTAAATATCTACTAGGTAAAGGTCATGGTATCCAGACTGTCGTGTACTATCCCCACGTGTATCCCGTGTACTACGGAGAAGGATTCGGTGGCGGATTCGGCGGTGGATATGGCGCAGGATTGGGCGCAGCTGCATTCAGCGCAGGCGCATTCGCTCCAGGAGGAATGTTTGGACTTGGAGGGGCAGGTGGTGGCGGTGGTTTGGGTGGTCTAGCCAGCACTTTAGGAACCGGTAAGACACTCCCTAACTACAAGTTATTATAAATTTAATTTGTAAATGGTGTCTTTTTCATTATTTGATCACAAATTTAGTTTTACACGCGAACATGTGAAAAAAGTTGTTAAAATGAAAACTAGCACAATTTGTATAAATTTCTTATTGTTTCTCTTCGACAAAGCATTGTTTTATTTTTGTATTTTCTTTGTAGTTGGTGGACTCGGTTTTCTCTTGGGATAAACACACTTGTTACGAACACTAACTGCTTACAGGTAAATATACCGATTTCATGTGAGATAAGATGTCATATTTTGATCTCCTTTATGTAGTAATTACTTTTACTCAATTCCAATCCAATGAATCAAAAACATAACATGCAGAATGCTATTTTCATATATCATTTTAATGGGATGGTGTTCAAAAAATATCTGCTGTACTAAAACTCTGTTTGATCTCGGTCCTAATTTCGGAATTTGTGCAGAAAAAGAACGTGTATACATCATCTGGCTGATCTGTAGAATTTCAGCTTTTGAGTACAGAATTCCTTAATTTACAGACCAAGAGTGACATACATGTTATTGCCTTTATGTCAAAAACAATTATATCTACTTCTTCAAATTTGTCGTAAAATTTGTTTTCAATACTATTCGATAATGCAGCAAAGATTTGATACGGAATCTAATTTTGTCCTATGCTTTTATTTTGGTTAGAAATAATTTTAGCTATGTTTCGTTCGCATCTTGATTTAGGAAGTAGTCCATACGGTTGTGACTTGGTTCAGAGGCGGATTAAGAGGGGGTTGCATATGTTGCACCCCCTTTTTTGGTCGTAAAATTTCACCAGAAACTTAATTTTCGACCATTTATAGAGTTGCCCCTTTCTGTACCGAAATGTATAGATATATAAATTAACACATTTAATTTTATGAATTCGATATTTTTGCTATACATGTTTATATATTAATTAGGCATATTTATATTTTTCAGAAGTTGTTCATATCACGCATACATTGGTCGGTCGTTGTCGTCTTAGATGCCCCTTGCTGTTACTTATTTCGATGCTTTTATGTAAAATATTTATGTCTGCAATAAATATTACTCATAAATGTTACTTTCTTTTTTCATTTTTGATAATAAATGTTACAGTGACATTATGGCTGATATTGTACTTCTGTCCCATGACATATTTGTAATTTGGAAAATTAAAACATGCATGAATGACTATTAAATGCATGTTTTAATTTTCCAAATTACAAATATCTCATAGGACACTTCTTTGTCAAAATACCGATGACATTTCGGTGGCATTGTGAGAATAACTTACTAGTATACATATATATTATACATATACATAGTATAGCAGTGGCGGATCCAAGATTGCCCCCCCAAAAAGCGGGTCCATATGTGAAAGTCAAATATTAACCGAACCACTCAGCCATTTGAATGCCAGATCTGGAGTTTTACTTGTAAATATGTGGCGAAAGGGGCCCCGCCCCCTCTCTAAATCCGCTACTGTATAGTATAGTTTATTCACTATAGGCTCAAGCGAATCTATACAAATGCAAATAATAAATACAAAATAATAACTAAACACTCTTTCTCCACAAATTTTCGGCTCTTTGACCTTTATCAAGTGGAAACAAATATAAGTGGAATTTCACGATGAAATGACGTTTCGGACGTATTGTGAGAATAATTTACTATTATTATAAAAAGTATAGTATAGTATAGTATAGTATAGTGCAGTATAGTATAGTATAGTATAGTATAGTATAGTATAGTATAGTATAGTATAGTATAGTGCAGTATAGTATAGTATAGTATAGTATAGTATAGTGCAGTATAGTATAGTATAGTATAGTATAGTATAGTATAGTATAGTATAGTCATAATCAGTAAGTTGTTTCACATAGATTTCTTCAAAGTATTTGTTTCTACTTGATAACGGCCAAGGGGCCGAAAATATGTGAAGAAAGAATGTTTTGCAAATAACAAGATCTTTATACATAAGATCAATCACATATATATAATGAAATACATTATAATGAAATACAATATATGTAATACAATACCTATACATTATTATAAATTTATACAAATTTCCTAATATCTAACGGATGTTTTGAAAATTTCCCCGAATTGCACAGGTCTTTAGTATAGGTACGCTTAATAAGTACAGACAAATTTCGGCGACGGTAATATAGTTTTTTTCCAAAACTTCAGTCTTAGATTATAATATATGGGACATTTCATGATGAAATGAAAATCGACTTCTGTACCAGATCTACATAACTGACAAGTACGTATATCTTTAATAGACAAGTTTCAATATATAACAATGTAATAAAAGATGTAATTTACTGATATACTTTTTATGCAGGTTATAAATACATGTAGGTTTTTTAAGAGAGAAGACTGTAATGTGCTTCCAATATTTTTGTGTTTAAATGTCGTTCCGTGTATATTCTGTTGTTGTCATTTTTTTGTGTGCAGGTCCTTGGTGATTTGTATCACACAGCTCTGTCAGATGTCTTCTGTTTTCTCTTATACATAATACATATTGATGAAGAGATGATTTCATACATGATTGATTGTTTATAGAAAATCCTTTTTCCTCTCTTGAACAATGACAAAATACATTTGTCTACAAGATTTCCATATATAAAACATGCATAAGTCATTTAAACGAAACTCTAATAAAATAATATGTATATTAGCAACTGAGTTTTTATAATTTATTTTAAATTTATTTCTAGATTTGTCGGTTAATTAAGCAAGACAAAACTAATATACAATTATCAGAATGCTTGAGTTTAAGCCAGTATTTTACAATTTTCATAAGCAATTAAGAGGTAGTGTCCCATGTTCACAATAAACTTTGACATTTGGCGTAGACCTATTAATGTCTATGATACTTATACAAAAATCGAGGTGAGCTTTTTCTAAACCTGTGGAGCACAATCCCCAAAATTTAACAACCAAAGCTAACAACACTAGATATGTACGTATCAAATTAAGATGCTATCGCTCTTTGCCTCTGTCAGATTTAGATACAAATCCTATGCTCTGCCTCGTACAACTGAAGTGCTATTAAAATTTTACATATAATAGCACATTTAATCACGTGTAATTTGAATGATATGTTAAAAATACGTCTCAAAGATTACTGATTTCATTTTAATATCTTCAATCCTCTGATCTGGCAACTAGCGATCACTTGGTAGCACGTGTTTATCTAATTGTTTACTACTTACGTGACGCCAAAATTATTTCTCTTAAATGGTTACGCCCTGCAATTCCGATGGATCTTTTATGCGCCAGCGCATTTGTTTTGGTTAGGGGGAAATTTCTTTTTTGGTTTTGGGGGGGTTGTTTGATTTTTTTTTAATTTGTTTTTGTTTTTTTGTTTTTGTTTTTTTTGGTTTTGGTTTCATTGTTTTGTGTTCTTTTCATTTGTGTTTATTACTATTTTTGAGGGGGGGGGAGATGGGTTTTGTTTTTGTTTTTGTTTTTGTTTTGTTTTTTATGCTTTATTTTGTTTTGTTTTTGTTTTGTTTGTTTTGTTTTTGTTTTGTTTGTTTGTTTTTTCTTTTTTTTATTTTGCTTTTACTTTGTTTTATGTTTTGTCTTGTTTTTTTTTTTTTTTTGGTTTTTTTTTTTTTTTTTTTTTGGTGAGTCATGTTTTAATTTGTAGTGTTTACTACTCCCATATAAATTCAAAATTTAAAAATACATGAAAATCTCATCCAAAAGACATGACATCGGTCGTTGTCAAGTCTGACCCGTACCCGAGACTTCTCGGCCTCGGTCTTAGTACACTACCCACCACAGTATGTCTCTTCCACGTGGTAGCAAGTGCCTAATATATAGTTACTTGTGTAATATAAAAATTTTACAACATTTCACATAAATGTTACACATTATATCACACTGAAAAATACTCTGGTGACAAGTAACTTCTAGATGCATTGGAAAGAAATTTGTTTTTCTTCTACTTTTCATATTTTCCACACTAAAATTTCTTCATGTACAGTGAATAGGGTAGACTGTCGTATTAAATATATAATTATTCCTGGGAAAATCACATGAAAATCTCTGTAAAAACGCCCAGCACTTGTTAATTAGTACTCTCCAAATAATATGACGTCAATAGAGGATGTTCTATCTTGACGTAATGAAGCAGGGGTTCGAACACTAACTTGACAGAGGTTCTAGTATACAGTGTTCCAAACAAAATAGGGGAGGTCAAAAAGTTCGTACAACGAGATACATATTGTAGTAGCAGACAATGCAGTGCAGTATATCATTCTGTATAATCCCCATTTATCTTCAGACTGTTTATACCGGTCCTGAAAGAAGTCTTCAGTTTGGGCCTAAACCACGCCTTTATTTTAACCTCGAGCTCATCATTCTTTAAGACATCTGGTTCCATGCAAAAGGAATCTCACAGATTGGACGGAAAGGGGGGGGTGGGGGGGTTACACTATTCAAACTTTTACTTTCGTGAATATTCGAGACTTACCTGCAAGTGCATCACATGAAAAAGCAAAGCATCTTTGCTTAAACATACCTGATGAATAAAATAGTCTGGGACTAATTTATTTCATTGAAAATATACTGAACAATCCAGATACATCAAATATATAGGGGGAAAATCATATCTATGTATAATTGATCAACACGATATTTTACAAGAAATAACAAGATCTATTAAAGGATTTTGTATAAACGTCTTATTGATAATTCTATTTTATGACATTTCTTATTAAAACTAATTATGTTTAGTATAGGAAATGTATTGCTTATTTAGATATTTAGATGATCATTTCACAATGTTCTTATAGAATATAGTAGATAATTGAATGTAAATGATGCTGATGTCAATCCCAAAAATTAATTTGAGTATTCATTGATATGGTCACTTTTGTTTATTCAAAATGAATCTAGACTAGATAGAGCATGCACATACTGTGCCCCACAATGAATTTGAAAATGAATATAACAACTTTTTTATAACAACTTTTAAAAACTTAAAGCATAAGTAACATTGAAAGAAGTTTTAATTGAAAAGTTAATTTGAAAATTAATATAATTCTTATATTGCGACTTAAAACTCAAAGCATAAGTAACACGAAAATAAGTTTCAATTGAAAAGTACTTTGATGATCAATTGATCACATAAAATATAGACATTATCAAAAATACGTACGTCATCTTTCAATATGTTTTCGATTTAAGAATTGTAACTCGGTTAGAATGATATTCATGATACAAATCTTATATTCATTGTTAATTTAATATATTATTTTATCATAGTATATTGACAATATATTTCCTTAATGTATTTATGCATTTTTGATGCTCTATGTACAGATTACAAATTTTTTTGTCGTTATTGTTGTTGTTATCATTAGTATTGATACTGTTATCAAAGATATCCAAAAACTATACATAATAAGGTCAGAACAATGTTTTCGTTCGTAGACGTATTTTTGTATATGTAGTTTGTAGGAAACAATGGCAGATTTAGTTTTCCTTTCTTTCTTTTCCTTTCTTTTCTTTTTTTTTTTTTCATTTTTTTGATCCGAGTAAAAGCAGAAAATAATCCAGAAATTCTTGAAAAATTGATAAACTGCTGTAAAACAGATATATATTTCATATGTAGCAATCAATGCGGAAGGCTTGAAAAACAAATCTTGATTTTCTTTTTTCAATATATACTTCAAATCTATCCTGATTATAGTGTGTTTTACAATGCACAATCGGGCATGTTAAATTATTTTTCATGTAAATAAACAAGTTGTATGACATACTGATGCCTACAGCCATCGTGTTGATAGATCACGGCTACCGAGTGAGCGTGATTGCGGCCCCCAGCGTAACGCCGACCATAGTCCATGCCCGTTACATAGACTGTTGTCGTTATAGGGTGTTCGTGGCCCACCGTCGTTAAGAGTAGCCCCTGTTGTTATGGCTGATATTACAGACAGGCTCTACCACATGGTGACTAGCGCCCATGATGCCATCCATCATTGTTATGGCAATTCCCCCATGATGATCATGATAAATATAGCTCGACAAACCTGTTACGTGCAATCGGTTCCGGCCCCTTATGCATTTCTTACCAAACTCAGCCCCTTTGTACGAAGCTGTGGGGAAAAGTGTATCTTTCTCCTTCGTCCAATGACATTTCTTGCTCTACGATATTGTGTAATATCTAGCCAAGATATATAAAGTTGGTAGGCTGCTAGCGAATGTTCATCCTTGCACCACCGGGATCAGCGGCTCACAAGGTAAGCGTTTGCTCTCTAGGCACAAGAGACAGTTTCCGTTCACAAAATTTCATTTCGTCTTCTCATTTATCAGAACAAAATCAACTGTACTTACATGAACTTGCTCATGTGTAAAGGAACAGGTTTAAAGATACTCTTGTTCAAGTTTCCTTTATTTCAAGTAAAATATGTAACTGTGTACCGTCATATGAATACAATATGTGCAGCTCAGAGTCTATGATATGATATATAAATATATGTTTAACACATTCTAATGAATATGATAAATAGATATCAAAGAATCCACATTAAATCAAAGGGTTAATTCCTAGAATTCGAAGTTTCGATGCCTTGTAAGGTGGAAGTTAATGTAAGGTGAGAGTTAATCCCAGGTTCTATGGTACTATATAGATGTGTCATACTGCCACTTGATATGGCATCAGGGTCCCACTTTTTATTTTTATTTATTCATTTATTTTTTTAATATATTTTTTTTTTGGCTGATCATGGACCAATTTTTACATATTGCGACACGAAACTAAAGTCAAGATTTGCCCCCCCCCTCTTTTTTTTTAAATCTTCCTATGGCCCTATTGTGGAAAAGGTACTCTGCCAAAGGACATTAAAAGGACACTAAAACCCATTCAATGTCCATGGTGAGGACATGTGGTCTTCCAGTTACTATCTCAAACACGTTAACCACTGAGAAAATGAATGATCTGTACCTGGTGTTCAACTAGAATTAGGGAGTATAGTATAAACTGCATTCCTTCTGGTTATATTTTATCGATACTGCCATATCAGTACACTACATACATACTTCGTTCTTTTCTCATGTAAAACTTCTTGATAAACGTGACCGATTTCATACCAGAAAACGATACATTTGTTATACGAACATATTCTTTATAAATGTAAAACTGTTCACCCTGGTTTCAGATGCGACTCCTCATTACAGCCCTCGCTGCCGCGCTCATTGCGATCAGCTGTGGAAACGGATATGGTGGATACGGTGGTGGATATAGTGGTTACGGTGGATACGGTGGGTATGGAGGGTACGGAATGATGAAAGGCGGAAAGGGCGGCAGAGGTCAAGCCCTGTACATACCCTACCCTTACCCAATGCCCGTGAGCACAGGAGGAGGTTTTGATGACAGTTTAGGAAATTTACCCGTGCCCGGTATCGGACTGGGCGGTGGTGATCTTGGTATAGGTGCTGACGGAGGAATGGGCGGATTGGGCGGAGGAGGAGGACTAGGAGGCACAGGACTGTTGCGTATGTATAGTGAATGTTTAAGATCTTTCATGTGGTGTAACTCACATTTGGTTCTACAGAAAGAAATATCTTAAGATTGTTTTTACTTATTTATACAGTGAAGGATATGGAATAATTGTTACATATATGGTAAAGAAAATTTTGGAGAGAGCGAAACTAGACATTGACTCCAATTATGAAATCGATGTATGGTTTTATAAGTATTCCCTCATATGGCCTTTGAAATTATGAAAATTCTAAGAATATTTGTAAAACATGATACATTTACCTAAAGGACCCGAAGTTTTACGGTAATGTGACCATGTAATAGAGCGCATGTCATGCACCTCGTAAAATAATCCGAGAACCGTTTGACACTTAGAATTTACACAGTGTCACATTTAGGGGCATTCCGTAACTCAGTTACTTCATCATAATTTATAAAATTCAGAGACAAAACTTATATACTGACATATACTTTACATCATTTAAACGAAAAAAAATCGAAATATTGAGTAACAGATGTTTTGTAAACAAGAAAAAAAAATGATAGCTTCTCAAAACAATAAATATGTGGCCGATAACAGGAAACATTCACTATCGACAAATTTATGTGAAAAATTTTTAAACTGCAAATTGACTGCTGAGTAAAATAATAGCAAAAATATTGTTTTCATTATAAAATGAAAATTTAGAGTGCCAAAACATTTTGAGGCTAATATGGTCTTTCATTGCTTTTCCTTTTTGCGCCAGTCTGTCTATCCTCTTTCAATGTCATTCTTTTAGCCATTCAGTCCTCATTGCAATTTGCAATTTTTGCGCCAGTCCAGTCTACCCTGTTTTAGCCACTCGAGGCTCATTTTTGTTTGTTATATTTGTCCCAGTCCAGTTTTTTCCCTTCCATTCTGTTTGTTTAGCCATTTTTGACATATTTTTTTTATCTTTTTTTTTCTTTTTTTTTTTTTTGTTGTTGTTGTTGTTTGTTTGCTGGGGGTTTTTTCGTCCGCCTAGTTTTAACTCCTTTATTGTCTTTGGGGTTTTTTTTATTTTGGTTTTTTTTTTTCGCCAGTCTAGTTTAATCTCCTTTATTGTCTTTGTTTTAGCCACTCTTGATACATTATTGTTTGTTATTTTTACAGTATAATAAATAATATAATCATAATACGTGTACAATAATTTTTAAAGTACCATGTATTCTACATCAACAGCTTTTTAGTAACGCATAGCCACTCAGTAAATATCTTTATAATGTAATGATGGATTTTACATAAGCGTTGAAAAATATTCTATTTTCTTCACTTGAAAAAGGCCAGGAGGCCGAAAATTTGAGAAAAATAGTGCCGTTATTTTTTATACTTATGTTATTTTTACGTTAGTTCTGCCTTATCTCCTTTATTGTTTTTTCACTCATCATTGATATTTTTATGTCACTCTAGTCTAACATACCTCCTTTATCGTATTTATTGTAGTTGCTCTTGGCTTATTACTATATGTACTTTTTGCCAATACGTCCACAACAACCGGTTAGATGTCAGATGGAGAACACAGAAACATGTACGTAAGTATCTCTCTCTGATCAATTTCAATAAGACACATTTGCAAGCAAAGACTTCAATTTATGAACTCTTTCTTCAGCCCGTAACCAACTCACACCCACTTTATATACAAACAAGTTGGTGAATTAAACCGATTTTGCACCCCCTGCCCCTCAACCTTCTTACTTCTGATTTCCCTTGTAAAGGTCTAAATTTCTGTGCAATGCATCAGGCAGATGATGTTGCGTGAAAAAATCTTGGAGTAATGTAGAATAAGAAATAAACAGAATTTTGTGACAATATTTTTCACTTGTTGATACGTTATATAATTATAATACTACAATTTAAATTATATTACATTTATTTAAATACGTATAAAATGCATACACTAATTCTTAAAGTACCTTGTATTTCTACATCAACAGCTTTTAGTAGCGCATAGCCACTCAGTAAATTTTGAATTGTACTGATTCTCTATATACTTTTTTTTCCAGGTCGCATACACATCAGGAGTCGGTCGTCGTTTATGCTTTTGTCACGCATCCCCCCTTTTTATGTTTATTATTAAATGCATGTTATATACCAATATCTCCTTTCTTGTTCTCTTGTTCTTCAAGCAAGTGGTCGTTTAGTGCAATTTTATGTCTGTACAAGGTTAGAAGACAATGTTTAAAGCTGTCCATAAAGTGATTACTTTAAGGTCAGTTTAGTAAGATGTTTATTCTTCAAGTATCCAGTTTTTTGATTTCCATAGTTTTGGTCTACAGAATCACTAAAGAGACACGAGTTGTCAGAATGTGCATATGGTGTACCAAATTGATATATACATACATGTATATATCTCCTTATATTCATTTTCAGGAGGTTCGACAAGGACTTCAGGTATTATGGTTGTGTATGCCTTTATCGTTCATATCACACAGAATTATTATCTTAAATGAAATTAAAGATGCTTAAGCTATAGAATTACAATTTGTCAAAAGGCATCAAACATAATGAAACATTGATTTGAACATAAGCTATTTAAATCAGAATTACACATTATGTTTTTGCAGAACCTGGCTTAAGTCAGAAATTCATTGATTTTTTTCTTATCTTACTTTACATGTAGTTTGTCATTATACCCTATACGAAGATATATGTTTTGTTGGTTTCCAAAACCATCTCAAATTTAGCAGTACATGTTAGTGTTATAGGACTACGAAATGTCATTTCGACTTGTGTTGGCATTTTGATTGAATACATCGCTGGTACAAACAATACATGTCTAAAGATTACAGCATAAATCAGTAAACTTTATGAGTAATGGATAAGAGTCATACATGTATGTATACTGTATCTCTCTCGTGCATAGCTCTGTTCTTAGATGGATTCTTTGGTTCACTTTTCGGTCAATTTGGCTTTAACACTGCTCTTCATATTTTTATATATTTTGAAAATTCCAATCATTCGGCCACGAGCATCACCGAAGAGACATAACTTGTCGAAATGCGCATATGGTGAACAAAATTAAACGGTATATATGTTCTATATTTAGTATATAAAGATTATTTTTGATAAAAACACACTATGAATTTTTATAAAGCAAAATGCGTTTAATTGGCTTGAGGACATGAATGGTGTAATAGTACTACTAGAGAAAAAACGATACCTGTACAACGATTAATATATCGGTGCAATTATGAAAATTAATTGTTAAAAGTTGCTTGGAGTTGACAGCTAAACTAATATTTTTCTATTTTAATTGTTATTGTACAATATGAACTGACTGAGGAAATTCATCCATAAAAATTGAAAAATATGAAAAGAAGTGTTGTAATGCCCATGTAGTATTCCAATAAAACCACCAATGTGGACATTTATGAACTCCTGAGAACCAGGGTTGAGGGGGCCAGTTGTTCAAAACTTCAACAAATATTTAAGGTATATAAATGATACAGTTATAGTTTGTGTGTTACTACTTCATTAGAATGACACACAGTTATAACAGTCATTTATTTGACATTTAATGCAATATATACGGATTTTGACAACTAACATTCGGACTGTCACACAGTAATAATAATAAGGCTCAAGGTGGATGTAACAGATCGCTATGGGATGCTTAGATCTGCACCCGATCCCATTTATGTTTGTCTCTTAATATTGGTCCATTCTTTTTCTTTTGTAATATGTACATGCATTTCGATACTTATCATTATTCGATGATTTGTAATTATCTTATGATTAATGCTCATAATAATACGCAGAAAGCCGTACAATACATGTTGATTCCACTTGTCTAGCTAAGTGTATGTTTTTAGTAACAGTATTATATAGCACTAACACTAAGGAGTTTATCGTTGTCAGCATTATCCCCTCGTGTATGTTGAAACTTGATATTGACAAAACAAGATCATACTATATAGACATTTAATTATTAAAAAAGCCCATATCTATAGATTTTTAAAAACAAAATAAACAACAGAATTTCATTTTTAATTCAAAATGGGAGCTATTTATGTTATTATAAATAATACTTCTATGGTGGGTGCATCATGTCGGGTGTGACCGATCAGCAGGGAATGCTCCCTACTTCATGACACTTGGATCCATCCTTAAGTTTTTCAATGGATCCGTGATAGCCAATATCTCTATTTTTTGTGCACAATAGACGATCTTCATTAATTACTGCGCCGTATATAAGCATTTCAATTATCAATTATTGTTTATTTTCATCTGTCCCACGCTTAAAGACTTTCAGGTGACATTTTAATGCTGATATTATTGACAGTATCACTGTGTATATATATAGGTATGTTGTTCTGTTTGTATGCATATAAACCATGCGGCTTTTTTTTTTTGCTATTAAACTAAACTAAACTAAACCAGTAGAAAATTGAAATTGTAACTTCTTCGCATATAATAATTTATTGCAGTACAATTATACAAACTTTCATAGCATCCATTTCACTTCCTCGACATGGCAAAAGGTCTGTAACCATGACTACAGTGGTACATGTTTCGTGTCTCCAGTACATGACCCCTATCATAACCTCGTTTTGGTATATGATGATACTTGGCCGGTAGAGGTTTTTTGTGCCACCTTGGCGCCTTTCGATATTTGTCTGGATCTGTTGAAGACGAAAATGAATTTATAAAATAAACACACAATTAACAGACATTCAATATTTTATGCAATTTTAATCAAAAGTCAGACATTTCAAGTAAAAATATCCTATAGCATCATTCGTACGGAAAACGTCCTTAAACATTGATATTGTATCTACTGTCCGCGCCACTCAATTTGTAAACCGAAAATTATAGATTTACACTTATTTATCTTTAAAATAGTTTTACAATATTAATATCAATCGACAGATCTTGTTTAGTCGTAACTTTTGGTGTATGTTATATGTTTCTACGAAAAAGCCTTCGTATTTTATAGGGAAAAAATCATTTTAGAAAGGGCGTTTTCTATGTTAATTTTGACGTGACGTCGGCGATGTTTAAGATTGAGTCTATGGGAAACTTGGCGACGTCACGTCAAAATTTAACATAGAAATCTCCCTATCTAAAATTGATTTTTTTTTCTATAAAATATGAAGGCTTCTTCATACAAACATATAGCATACACCAAAAGTTACGACTAAACAAGATCTATCGAATGGTTTTGCCTTTTTGAAATTATACTGAAGATGAATAACTGAAAATCCAGATTTTCCATTTTCCAGAGTGAGTGGCGCGGACAGTAGTGAAAGATGGAGACTTGACCTCACACAGTGTCATTTGGAAAGTGAATACTACTATTGCTTGATATTAAGATACCGAATTCCATTTCGATCGAGGAAACAACAAATAATTTTGAAAAACATAAGATACATTTCATCAAGAACTGCTTTCAGAAAGACAATTTTCAATGTACATGTATTATAATGCAATAAAACATACATGTATATATCGTCATCGCACATTTTATTTCTACACATGAATGTTTAATACCGAAAGTCCCAAGTCCAAAATATGTATAAAAATGAAATACCAAAATTACTCACAAAGGAAGTTAAAACCATCTATGACGGCACAAAGAAGAGATTGTTTAGTAGCAACTATTTTTTCTTACAAAATGTGATGTTTATTAAGACAATTGCAGATTCAGCTGTCTACCTTTTATTATGATGTTCATAAATCTCACTCCGTTATTCGTTAATTCTATTTCATTAATATTTCATTATTTTATATAAACATAAGTGACTTAAACAAACTCAAAAACTAACTCAGTATTACAAAAGAAAGAAACTTCTTACAAAATCTAAAAAGGAAAAACAGAAGAAATTAAACCAAAGAACATGTTCTAAATACCATACTGTAACTCCTAAAAGGAGTGTCCAGAAGATTAAGCATCTCTATCTACGTATCATATAGATTAAGACTACTTTAAAAGCATCACACAGCTCTAGAATTTGAGTTCTGGCAAAATTCTAATAAGCATTTGAACAAACCTGTATACAGAGACAACAACCAACACGACAGAAACGTGCCTATACAGACAACATACCAGATCAATACGGCAGACACAAACCCATACACACAACAGACCAGAAAAATACGACAGACACAAACCCATACACACAGGAGGCTGCAATAAAACGACAGACACAATATAATACACACAACAGACCAGAACAATACGACAGACCCAGACCCATATACACAAGAGACTGAAATAATACAACAGACACAATATAATACACACAACAGACCAGGAAAATACGACAGACACAAACCCATACACACAACAGACCAGAAAAATAAATAAGACAGACACAAACCCATACACACAACAGACCAGAAAAATAAATAAGACAGACACAAACCCATACACACAACAGACCAGAAAAATAAATAAGACAGACACAAACCCATACACACAAGAGGCTAAAATAATACGACTGACACAATATGATAAACACAACAGACCAGAACAATACGACAGACACAAACCCACACACACAAGAGGGTGGAATAATACGACGGACACAATATAATACACACAACAGACCAGAAAAATACGACAGACACAAAACGATACACATAAGAGACTGGATTAATACGAATGACGCAAACGAATTTAGGCAACAAACTAGAGAAATACGACAGAAAGAAAACGATATATACAACAGATTAGAATAATACTAGGGAAACAAGCTGATATACACAACAGACAAAAATACGGCAGAAAGATACGCATACAGACAACACATGAGAAAATCACGACAGAAAAAAAAACGAGAGTCAAACTCAGACAACACAATAGAGCAACACAACACACACACATAGTATATGGTGATATTAATATTGTATACTCCAAACAAACTCAAAGTATCAACTCACACAAAGCAGAGTAAAAAGTGAAATAAACTTCTTTAAATAGAAATACTCATATCAATGCCTATGTTCTACATGCACGTAGACCCCCTATATAACTGGTATCATTAACATATGATTAATACTACTGATGGCGTTTTAAAAAGACTAGTGGTATCCAATCTGATGAAAACCATATCTTTATTCCGCTTCTATATTTGTTCCATTGCGTTTAAAGATCTACTGTCCGCGCCACTTACTTTGTAAACCGAAAAATCTGGATTTTACCTTATTTATCTTTAAAATAGTTTTATAAGATTAATATCAATCGACAGATCTTGTTTAGTCGTAACTTTTGGTGTATATTATGTTTCTACGAAGAGGCATTCGTATTTTATAGGGAAAAATCATTTTAGATAGGACGTTTTCTATGTTAATTTTGACGTGACGTCGCCGATGTTTAACATTGAGTCTATGGGAAACTTGGCGACGTCACGTCAAAATTTAACGTGGAAATCGCCCTATTTAAAATTGATTTTTTTTCTACAAAATATATAGCATACAAACATATAGCATATACCAAAAGTTACGACTAAACAAGATCTATTGAATGGTTATGCCTTTTTGAAATTATTCTGAAGATAAATAACTGAAAATCAAAATTTTCCAGTTTCCAGAGTGAGTGGCGCGGACAGTAGTGAAACCCCGTAAGGGGTCATGTTCTGGTGAAAACTGATTTTCAGCCAATCAGTGGATCGGATACAAAATCCTAGGGATGAAATTAACATCCACAGCGTGCGTGACCCACACGGTAGTTTTTGAACGGTGTTTGTTTCATATTGCCTCACTATCACGTGCCTAGCCGAGTCACTGATTGGCTATGTGAAATAACGGTTTCGGTGACTGAGACTGAGACAGAGGTCACCAGAACGTGAACCATTACGGGGTCTCTCCAGATCTTTATACGCAATGGGACAAATAGAGAAGCGGAATAAAGATATGGTTTTAATCAAATTGAGTGGTATCTAAAGTAAATGGTGTACTCTTACATCATAGCTTCAACATCCAATCTCAATCCAATATAAATGTTAACACGAAAGTAACAGATGTAATGTCATTTTACCACTCACAACAACTTACCATCTAAATGTAAGGAGAAAGTACACTGTCAAAATTCAGGAAAAAATTACTATATAAATGTAAAGAGAAAATACGTCAAAATTCAGGGAAAAGCTACAATGTAAATATATCGAGAAAATACACCGTAAAAATAAAGGAAAAAGCTACAATGTAAATGTAACCAGTGAGTGCACCATCAAAATTTAGGGAAAATCTACAATGTGGACCATACATTCATCATGTGGCAGGCAACATGTCCCTACCAGTGATTCTAAAACCGAACAAAATTTCAACTAAGCAGCTGAACCCAGTAGGCATCATCTCACACCATAAAATATCACCATTATCAATAGAGTAATATATCTTACATTTCTTTCTTGTTTCTGTTCTTTCACACAGGAAAAGTCCAATCAGAACAACAAGCAGCAAGTCAGCAGTTCTCATGGTGGATAAATCAAAATGTCCGAAAAATTACAGCATTATATGTAAATATACCATTCAATTGAGTTCAATTTATTCCAATGCTGTAACAACTTTTAGGATACATACAGACCACGGAAATTGACGGTCCAGGATGTCCTTCTCATAACAGAGTACAATACAGATTTGACAATGTTAAGAAACATAAAATAAATAAAATGAACGTGGATATGTTTGTGGCAGCAGTTACCGGGATACGACATCATTTTGCGACGAGTAATTATGTAATTCTTATTAGTGCACAGATGGTGTATATAAATATCTGGATATTTGTTTATTGTTTTTAAATTGATATTCGAAAAGCAGAAAATTTCTTATTCAACAGTCAACCTATACCGGATCTCTTTTTAATTTGCATATATGAAATCCTAACATAAACCCTTTTATAATAATAAAATAGAGCTTTAAAACAAATTTTCAGTCAAATCACGATAAGGATGTTGGGGTTTACGACCCTCTTAAACATTGTGTAGCAATTTGGAGATCGAACACGAATCGCCAGTACCGCAAGTCAATAGACTGATATCCGAGTCCTAGAAGTAAAACGCAAACACTCTGCTTTACTATAGATACCTTCCTTCAATGTATCTGTTGAAATGATAACATGCCGGATGAAACCAACTCATGATGTTGAACGTCTTAAATCAACATTGCGCAAAATTTACGGACGAAACAAAGACCTTGTGTACAATTATTGGATATCATTGTCCGACATGTTGACCTCATTATTCGGTTGAAGATGTTGTTTATCGTTTAGATTGCTGAAGATTTTTGTCGCAATAATAATACTAATCGTGACTACGGTATTATACCGTCTACTGAATGTGACTTCGAGTTTATGATAACTCTACTTATCTCATGGTATTACGGTGGGTGTTGCGGGTTGGCAGGGGATGCTTTATCCTGATCCAAATTTTGGAATTTTCTGGGGGTCCGTAATTGCTTTACTCATTATTTTGTCTTTTTTAGGTCTCAGTCCAGTAGATCATTCAACATTCTAGATAATGAGATGCAAAAATGTATGATAAGAACATTATATCGACCACAGGACTTTCATAGAAGTAGATTTTGTCAAATCCCTGTCTGAGCAGCTTATGTGAAATTCGCTTTGTCCTCAGAACGAGTAAATCATAATTTGAACTCGTTTGGAATAAATGAAATGTGAATATGCCAAAGGCAGGCGATTATGGGATATTACTGTTACAGTAAGAAACCAAGGAATCTCTCTGGAAACTTCCTAGATTAAGAATTCAAATATTAAGTTATATTATACATGTAAGATTAAACAAGAGACTTCGAGAATTCTGGAACAAAATCATTACAAATCTATAAGATTCCGCTATAAACCTACTTTATTCATAAAATTTAGCGAAGTGTCATTACGAGAATAATTCGCATCTATCATGAATGCGAATAGTATTGCAAACATTACCTGGAATTTACCTTGCTTTGAATATTATAGAATCTAGAGCGTTAAAGATTATGAACGAATCGGCAATAACGCCTTTGTTTTCACAGTGTCTTACTCTATATATTAGTTTAATTAAAACAATAAATAAAGTTTGAAATAACCAAATATGTTTAAGTTACTTATGCTAGAAATATCACATAATTGTATTTAATTACAGAGATCTTAAGAGTAACTTGCTTTAACTGAATTTATCGAGAGTGTTCGCCGGTATAAACAACGGATTGGCCTTTACATTTATTGCACGTACAATATAACACAAGCTATGTGAAAGTTGTCCATAAAAACGGTAAATCTACCGTTGAATAGCCTTTTCCGCCGTCAACTACCATTCCGAACAACATTAATGATATATAATTCTACAGAAGACCCTATCATTATAGACCCTTTCACGTTAATTGCGGGACTAACGTTTTTGGGAAACAATAGATACGTTTCCCGTAAAACTTTTGACGTCATAATCTGATATTGATTGTTTCCTACGTCATTTAGCGAGAACAGTGATAATTTCTTCCCTCAAGACGTCAGTCCCGCAGTTATAGACCTCTTCACGATAACTGCGGAGCTGTAAAATTGGACAGTAAATTGATTAACGTTCCCTCCAAATTTATTACGTCGTAATGTAATTTGACGTCATTCTGATCGAATTGGAGGGAACGTGAATGATTTTGCCGTCCGGTGTTACAGCTCTGCATTTATCGTGAAGAGGTCTATGTGAAACGGTATATTACTGGGGGACTGTTCCCGTAAAATGACGTTAGAGACAATTTTTGATTATGATGTCAATTTATTTTTTACGGGAAACGTTAGAATTTGCCAACCAAAAAGTTAGACCAGCAGTAGTCGTGAAAGAGTCTATAACACAAACTAACATGATACTCGAAACATATGAACTATATAACATGTAAATGATACATATCAAGTTTTCTACAGCTTTATTATCGTCAATAATATGAAATTCAAATTTTGGTTTACGATAAAGTATCATATAAATATGTAAATACATAGAGCAGACGCACAGGAAATGTAGTTACGTCATCAACAAAAAATGATTTCAATACATAAAACAAAAACTCATGACGTGGTACACTCCATACGTTTTAATATACACAGACGAATTATCGAAATCTAACTTTATCAATTCAAAAAGGATTACTTAGTGTACATCATATAGATACATGAAATAAGGTAAAATTATTTTATATTACTGGTAAATTTGCATAAAAATCAACTGATCAGTAATTGTTTATCGTAAACGGGTAATATCAAAATAATATAATGAGTACCGTAAATTGACATCTTTAAAGAATCTGTAAAATGTTAAAACTGAAAATAAATTACCCACATATGAAATGATATCATAGTACTGTTTCAAATGAAAAGCGTATACAACTATGTACGAGAGGTTTATGGGTGTCGCTAATTTACACGTAATTTACACACAAAAATGGTCAACAGTCCTACACATCTACATTAGTTTATTTTGATACAGCATTCAATAAAAATATTATTGACCATCTCCATATATAACAGTAGGATTCTTAATGGAAAATTGGTTTGCATTATATCTGTATGTGAAGTTGATCTGAAAGTCTAATTTTTTCTTCGCTTTGGAGATCAAAGACTGAAATTATGTTGAAATTGGCATGTGATTTAGCCAATATATTCTTTACGAAATAGTGAAATACATATATTGATTTTGTATGTCCTATGGTTTCATAATTTTTGGACTTGTGGTTTGGATTTATCCATCATCTTTACATTCTTCCACCATACATATTGTTTGGCAGTGATCAATAATTAATCAATCAATAATCTGATGATGACTTTTCTGTAAATGAGGAGAGTTTCAATATTTAGGAACAAGAAAAAAGCCTGGCAAACTCGACGGAGCTCGACGGCGACTAACACTTGAACTCAATGTATATGACGTTTATCATGCCGACTCCTGTAATTTGTATTTACACTGATTTCCAAAGGTCCCTGATTGTGCACCATGGTATACTGTTGGTCGAATTTCACTTGGGGCTTTCTTTTTAATTAGCAAGTTATTCTAACCAAACCTTGGCACTGACACGCTTGAAAAATTATACTTCACTAAAGACAATATAATTTTCATTCTATTTTTCCAAACATTTTTCAAATTATGACATTTCTTTGTCACGTGCATATTGTGTTTATAATATTCTACTGATCAGATTTGCAGGAGCTTGATCAACGTATTAATATTTTATACCAGAAGGCAAACTTTAAAATGACAAGGACATGAAAACCATATCAAGTCTACATTCCACGAATCTATGGTAGCAGACTGTGAGATCCAATATTCCATTGATATCATACCGTTCAGTTTCTTACATGGATGAAAGTTAAGGTAACTTTTCGTATCTATGTGATAAAATATCAGTTTATTTAACTATATTCGTTTCTACTAGGAAGATGTAATCACGCATTACTCATGCCCGTTGTGGCAATGTTTTAATAATCTTCGATTAGTCGTGAGACGTGCGTATAAATTCGAAAGACTTATATAGATTTCAGTGTCCTTGTATGAGCATGCTTGCGCCACATTCACTTGACACAAGTTACTGTTGTTTTGAACATTATAGTCACACGTGTGGAGCTTGTAGTAATGTTTCTCTCACCGAAGGATTGACTTCTGTGGAATCATACCGTGTTATCATACCCTTTGATGTCCTGTTCTATTGAGGTGTGGCTGTAACACTTTCTATACAATGTTGACCATTTTCTTTATTGTCTATTTTTATGGGGGGGGGGGGGGGTATACAAGGCGGGATTGTCTATCCATGCAGAAGATGCTAACCCCTTCTAGTCACCTGGTTGCGCCTTCAGTTTTCAGGGATCCGTGAATGACATTTAACACTTGTTACTGTTTTACATGAAGCTCGTCGGTGCTTCTGGTTCTGTTATGTCCCTACTATACATCTGAAATATGGAAATGTTTATAAATTGTTGGTTTATAAGAGTTTATCTATTTACATATGCTCATAAACAATGTCTAATTAAACTCTCATTATTTTAATGAATCACATCATTTTCAATGAAGAAAGCTAGAAATACATAGAATCAAAATAACGATGAAGTTAAGAAGAAAACAATATTGTCTGCAATCAATTATCATTGCTCGATATTGAAATGCATTTATTATTATTATTATTATTATTATTATTATTATTATTATTATTATTATTATTATTATTATTATTATTATTATTATTATTATTATTATTATTATCTTATTTATTTATTTATCATTATTATTATTAAGTGGTATCGCGCTAGACTCCTGATCAGGAGGCTGGGGTTCGAGTACCGCTCTGGTCTTGCCGGTGTCCTGTCTTTCGGATGAGACAATAAAATCCGAGGCCCGTGTCGTGGTATGCATGGCACGTTAAAGATCCCTCACTGCTTCGGGTTGCAAAGGTCAAAATGTGTATGCCCTGCATCAGGCAGATGCCGTCACCATATACGTGAAATATTCATGGTGTGACGTTAAACAAAAATCAATCAATCAATCAATCAATATTATTATTATTATTATCATTATTATCATCATCATCATCATCATCATCATCATCATCATTATTATTATTATTATTATTATTATTATTATTATTATTATTATTTTGTTGGCAAGGAAATAAGATTCTTACTTGATGAATTTGATGGATGAAAATATAGATAAAACTATAGAGAGTGCTTCAGCAAGTAAGACATACAAGACTTTAATGTTATTTCAGATGTCTTCATCTTCATAGTACAAAGGGCATCTAGTATCAGCAGTACAGATACCTGTAATATACATCTACGGCATTGTAAAAAGGGCGTCTAGTATCAACAGTACAAATACCTGTAATATACATCTATGGCATAGTACAAAAGGCGTCTAGTATCAGCAGCACGGATGCCTGTAATATACATCTACGGCATAGTACAAAGGGCATCTAGTATCAACAGTACAAATACCTGTAATATACATCTATGGCATAGTACAAAAGGCGTCTAGTATCAGCAGCACGGATACCTGTAATATGCATCTACGGCATAGTACAAATGGCATCTAGTATCAGCAGTACAGATACCTGTAATATACATCTACGGCATAGTAAAAAGGGCGTCTAGTATCAGCAGTACAGATACCTGTAATATACATCTACGGCATAGTACAAATGGCATCTAGTATCAGCAGTACAGATACCTGTAATATACATCTACGGCATAGTACAAAGGGCGTCTAGTATCAGCAGTACAGATACCTGTAATATACATCTACGGCATAGTAAAAAGGGCGTCTAGTATCAGCAGTACAGATACCTGTAATATACATCTACGGCATAGTACAAAGGGCGTCTAGTATCAGCAGTATAGATACCTGTAATATACATCTACGGCATAGTACAAAGGGCATCTAGTATCAGCAGTACGGATACCTGTAATATACATCTACGACATAGTACAAAGGGCATCTAGTATCAGCAGTACAGATACCTGTAATATACATCTACGACATAGTACAAAGGGCGTCTAGTATCAGCAGTACAGATACCTGTAATATACATCTACGGCATAGTACAAAGGGCATCTAGTATCAGCAGTACAGATACCTGTAATATACATCTACGACATAATACAAAGGGCGTCTAGTATCAACAGTACAGATACCTGTAATATACATCTACGACATAGTACAAAGGGCGTCTAATATCAGCAGTACAGATACCTGTAATATATATCTACGGCATAGTACAAAGGGCATCTAGTATCAGCAGTACAGATACCTGTAATATACATCTACGACATAGTACAAAGGGCGTCTAGTATCAACAGTACATATACCTGTAATATACATTTACGGCATAGTACAAAGGGCATCTAGTATCAGCAGTAGATACCAGTAATACACATCTACGACATAGTACAAAGGGCATCTAGTATCAGCAGTAGATACCAGTAATATACATCTACGGCATAGTACAAAAGGGCGTCTAGTATCAGCAGCACGGATACCTGTAATATACATCTACGGCATAGTACAAATGGCATCTAGTATCAGCAGTACAGATACCAATAATATACATCTACGGCATAGTACAAAGGGCGTCTAGTATCAGCTGAACAGATACCTTTAATATACATCTACAGCACAGCACAAAGGGCATCTAGTATCAACAGTACAGATACCTGTAATATACATCTACGGCATAGTACAAAGGGCGTCTAGTATCAGCAGTATAGATACCTGCAATATACATCTACGGCATAGTACAAAGGACATCTAGTATCAGCCGTACAGATACCTGTAATATACATCTACGGTAAAGTACAAAGGGCATCTAGTATCAGCAGTACAAATACCTGTAATATACATCTACGGCATAGTACAAAGGGCATCTAGTATCAGCAGTAGATACCTGTAATACACATCTACGACATAGTACAAAGGGCGTCTAGTATCAGCAGTACAGATACCTGTAATATACATCTACGGCATAGTACAAAGGGCGTCTAGTATCAGCAGTACAAATACCTGTAATATACATCTATGGCATAGTACAAAGGGCATCTAGTATCAGCAGTACAGATACCTGTAATATACATCTACGGCATAGTACAAAGGGCGTCTAGTATCAGCAGTACAGACACCTGTGATATACATCTACGGCATAGTACAAAGGGCATCTAGTATCAGCAGCACGGATGCCTGTAATATACATCTACGGCATAGTACAAAGGGCATCTAGTATCAACAGTACAAATACCTGTAATATACATCTATGGCATAGTACAAAAGGCGTCTAGTATCAGCAGCACGGATACCTGTAATATGCATCTACGGCATAGTACAAATGGCATCTAGTATCAGCAGTACAGATACCTGTAATATACATCTACGGCATAGTAAAAAGGGCGTCTAGTATCAGCAGTACAGATACCTGTAATATACATCTACGGCATAGTACAAATGGCATCTAGTATCAGCAGTACAGATACCTGTAATATACATCTACGGCATAGTACAAAGGGCGTCTAGTATCAGCAGTACAGATACCTGTAATATACATCTACGGCATAGTAAAAAGGGCGTCTAGTATCAGCAGTACAGATACCTGTAATATACATCTACGGCATAGTACAAAGGGCGTCTAGTATCAGCAGTATAGATACCTGTAATATACATCTACGGCATAGTACAAAGGGCATCTAGTATCAGCAGTACGGATACCTGTAATATACATCTACGACATAGTACAAAGGGCATCTAGTATCAGCAGTACAGATACCTGTAATATACATCTACGACATAGTACAAAGGGCGTCTAGTATCAGCAGTACAGATACCTGTAATATACATCTACGGCATAGTACAAAGGGCATCTAGTATCAGCAGTACAGATACCTGTAATATACATCTACGACATAATACAAAGGGCGTCTAGTATCAACAGTACAGATACCTGTAATATACATCTACGACATAGTACAAAGGGCGTCTAATATCAGCAGTACAGATACCTGTAATATATATCTACGGCATAGTACAAAGGGCATCTAGTATCAGCAGTACAGATACCTGTAATATACATCTACGACATAGTACAAAGGGCGTCTAGTATCAACAGTACATATACCTGTAATATACATTTACGGCATAGTACAAAGGGCATCTAGTATCAGCAGTAGATACCAGTAATACACATCTACGACATAGTACAAAGGGCATCTAGTATCAGCAGTAGATACCAGTAATATACATCTACGGCATAGTACAAAAGGGCGTCTAGTATCAGCAGCACGGATACCTGTAATATACATCTACGGCATAGTACAAATGGCATCTAGTATCAGCAGTACAGATACCAATAATATACATCTACGGCATAGTACAAAGGGCGTCTAGTATCAGCTGAACAGATACCTTTAATATACATCTACAGCACAGCACAAAGGGCATCTAGTATCAACAGTACAGATACCTGTAATATACATCTACGGCATAGTACAAAGGGCGTCTAGTATCAGCAGTATAGATACCTGCAATATACATCTACGGCATAGTACAAAGGACATCTAGTATCAGCCGTACAGATACCTGTAATATACATCTACGGTAAAGTACAAAGGGCATCTAGTATCAGCAGTACAAATACCTGTAATATACATCTACGGCATAGTACAAAGGGCATCTAGTATCAGCAGTAGATACCTGTAATACACATCTACGACATAGTACAAAGGGCGTCTAGTATCAGCAGTACAGATACCTGTAATATACATCTACGGCATAGTACAAAGGGCGTCTAGTATCAGCAGTACAAATACCTGTAATATACATCTATGGCATAGTACAAAGGGCATCTAGTATCAGCAGTACAGATACCTGTAATATACATCTACGGCATAGTACAAAGGGCGTCTAGTATCAGCAGTACAGACACCTGTGATATACATCTACGGCATAGTACAAAGGGCATCTAGTATCAGCAGTACAGATACCTGTAATATACATCTACGGCATAGTACAAAGGGCGTCTAGTATCAACAGTACGGATACCTGTAATATACATCTACGGCATAGTACAAAGGGCATCTAGTATCAGCTGAACAGATACCTGTAATATACATCTACGGCATAGTACAAAGGGCGTCTAATATCAGCAGTACAGATACCTGTAATATACATCTACGGCATAGTACAAAGAGCATCTAGTATCAGCAGAACAGATACCCGTAATATACATCTACGGCATAGTACAAAGGGCATCTAGTATCAGCAGTATAGATACCTGTAATATACATCTACGGCATAGTACAAAGGGCATCTAGTATCAGCAGTACAGATACCTGTAATATACATCTACGGCATAGTACAAAGGGCATCTAGTATCAGCAGAACAGATACCTGTAATATACATCTACGACATAGTACAAAGGGCATCTAGTATCAGCAGAACAGATACCTGTAATATACATCTACGGCATAGTACAAATGGCATCTAGTATCAGCAGTACAGATACCTGTATTACACATCTACGGCATAGTACAAATGGCATCTAGTATCAGCAGTACAGATACCTGTAATATACATCTACGGCATAGTACAAAGGGCGTCTAGTATCAGCAGTAGATACCAATAATATACATCTACGGCATAGTACAAAGGGCGTCTAGTATCAGCAGTATAGATACTTGTAATACACATCTACGACATAGTACAAAGGGCGTCTAGTATCAGCAGTACATATACCTGTAATATACATTTACGGCATAGTACAAAGGGCATCTAGTATCAGCAGTAGATACCAGTAATATACATCTACGGCATAGTACAAAGGGCATCTAGTATCAGCAGTACAGATACCCGTAATATACATCTACGGTATAGTACAAAGGGCATCTAGTATCAACAGTACAAATACCTGTAACATACACCAACGACGTGGTACAAAGGTCACCTACCAACAGTACAAATACCTTTAACATATACCAACGGCTTGGTACAAATGCCACCTATCAACATTACAAATACCTGTAACATACACCAACGACGTGGTACAAATGCCACCTATCAACATTACAAATACCTGTCACATACACCAACGACGTGGTACAAAGGTCACCTACCAACAGTACAAATACCTTTAACATATACCAACGGCTTGGTAAAAAGTATGTCTTCCAAAAGTTAAGATACATGTATCATACAGCATCGATGTGCTTTGGAGGTCGCTTATCAACGGTATAGATACCCGATATAGGCACCAACATAACGTTGTACCTATTACTTTCACCAACAGCGTTGTACTAACATAGAAATATGTTTGAATATGTATGTGTTTTTTTTTCTCCGTTTTACTTTACCTATATTAGCTTCTACAATGTGGTTGATTCACTCAGATCGTACACTGATAGAAATAACAACACTAGCATTAATGCTTGTACTCGTTTTTATTGAAAAGTTTTAAAAAAAATTCACAAAGAGCTCTTTTATATATCAACTTCTTCTCTCCATACATGCAGTCACTGTGTCAATGTTGTATGGAAAATCTGGATGAAAAAAGATTTTTGAAATATGAATTCTTGTGTACTTGGATAAGGCCACTTGATTATTTAAAAATCTAATCATGTAAAAAAAACCCGAAATTGTAGAATTGCATCTATTTTGCTATTAATACAAAGACATGGCAAAAGGTCTGTCTAAACTGCATTAAAAACTCCTTAAGTGCATGCGTAGCGGAAATTAGAATAAAAAGCATTTCAGACATAGAAATATTTTATTATAAAGTAATAACGGCACTGACTTAGGACGTTAAAAAAATAATAAAATAAAATACTAAATAAAATTAAATAAAAACAATAAATGTATAAATAAGTAAATAGATAACACTCAATTCAAAGAACAAGCTATCAACAGGTAGTTAGTGGTAATAAAAATTTAAACACAAAATTTATAGAATGACATAAACGAGAAGCAATCGTGCTTTGCTGAATCGTGATACATTGTCTAGCTGCTTCTGTGATACCATAAATTGCCTAGGGCGTGCCCTTGCGACGCACATCCTTTTGTACACTTGTGGTGAATTCAGTGATTTTGTTTTTAAACAATTATCAACGGAACGATTTTCATAATTAATAGGAAATAGAACAAAGTGGTAAAAACAAATAATACTCCTAATTCCTTCGAAATCCTTCAGCTGATAAAATTATACCGGACAACAACCAACCCAACCCCCCTTTTTTCCCTCTTTGAAATACCTTTAAGGATAACTGCCCTACGCGAACAATACTTCTATTAGCTCTAAGACTAAGACAAATATGGATCATCAAACAATAACGAGATCAGGTAACAAGGAATAGTAAGCCTCCCACGCTGGCTAACCACACCAGTCCTATATGATTTCACATTTAACATAACATTTTATACAATCTGTAGAAAAAGTTTTCAATTGTCATTTTAACAATTTCTTACTATACAATACATTTCTCTTGATAAAATATAAAATTGTTCTAAAATATTCACTCTATTTTTAGGTAGAGATGAAAGATATACCTGTATGTTATTTATCCATAGTATCTCTCTGGTCTGGGCCTGCTCCAGTACCAGCCTCTGCGTTTGTATTCTGATTCCGGCTCCGATACGGAACGTCCATATCGCCGAGAACCGGCACGATAGATTGGCGGACGGAAGGTGTATCTTTCCGGTTCCGGTCTGTATTGATCTGTCAAAATACAATATAAACATGAATATGCATGTACCTTTATAAATGGTATTAATAATTACATAATGGATAGTGATTAAAGCTTAAAGGTGCGGGTCCAAAACTTTTGTTGGGGAGGAGGGGGGTGGGGAGCGATGATTGAAGTGTGTCAAAAGGAGAAGGATAATTAAGGTACCTTCTTCAGACTGTAATGTGTTGACGGGTCACCCATCCAGTTACTGTCCCACACTCGACGTTAATTAACTTCGCAAAGAAGCTGGACAAGGATAACCACATCGCCAGAAAAGCTAGCTTACTAGCGAGGGTGTTAAACTCGCTTATATGTCTACGTCACAAGCTACTCCCTACGAAATGTTTGACACCCCGTGTAAGCAATACGTAAATAACAGCTGTTCTAACTTTAATTGTTAAGAATTCCAGAGGAGGCGGAGTGTAGGAATCTAAATATTTATCTAAATCAGCGGCGCGGATTTAAAGGGGACCCGCCCCATGCCCCTTTTCGACATATATTTACAAGTAAAAATCCAGATTTGGCACCAAAAATTGCTGAGTAGTTTGGCTAATACACATACCCCCTCCCCCACCCTTATCAGAAATTCTAGATCCGCCACTGTAAATATTAAACTCAGTATGACTCCTCTTCTTATTGATGCCTTTCTGTCTGGTCTACACCACAATTCTTATATCGTAAAACAATTTTCGGAGAGGGAGATGAGTAGCTTTTTCGTTTACAGAAACTCGTCAGTGAATACCCGTGCAGTCTTAATCTTTATATATATCTATAAGTAAGAAGTCCAACATTTCCGAGGTAATCGTTGTATTTCACACAAGTCTATATATATATATATATATATATATATATATATATATATATATATATATATATATATATATATATATATATATATATATATATATATATATAATAAACCTTTCCATTGATAGATTGGGGAAAATATAAAGAACATGTTTCCTTGTCCTACCTTCATTTTATTCACCTAGGCACCCCGTGTAAGCAATACGTTAATAACAGCTGTTCGAACTTTAATTGTTAAGAATCCCTTGGGAGGCGAAATGTAGGCATATAAATATTTATCTAAATATTGAACTCGGTATGACTCCTGTTCTTATTCTTCCATTCTACTTCCTATTAAACACCTCTCTTCCCAACGCTTACCTATGATTTCCCTCTTAACCTGTCCGCCCCTTTTAGTTTGACTAACATGGTCATATAAAAGCAAAAAGAAAACCAAAATTGAAATACTAACACTTGCTCTTGCGTATGTGTCGGGAATCATAGTCATCTAAAAAGGATTTTGCCACATGTCATAAAAGCAAAAAAAAAAAAAACCCTTAAAATCAGAACTGAAATACTAACACTTGCTCTTGCATATGTGTCGGGAGTCATAGTCATTTAAAAAGGATTTTTCCACATGTCAGATCTAGTAATCACTTTCGTTATTTAGCTTAGATGGCAATCTTTCGTCTTTATACAGAAATTGATTATGATATAAATGCATGGCTTAGCATGCAGTACTTACATCGGCTGGCTTCGGTGCTTGTTAAAAGCACAACTCCGACCAATAGAGCAAGCAATAAAGCAGCAGTCCGCATAATGAAATTGGTAGGTAGTCCTGAAACTAAGGTCTATACTGTTTGGGCCCTGTTTATATAGGATCAGGGTCCAGGACGTTGATCGTTATATCCCACATGATGAACAGGATGTGCAAATCAACTAAATATTAAAAACGTATAAAGGAATCCAATCACGGATCTGGTGGTGAGAAAGTTCGAAAGTCAAACCGCATAATGTGCAACAAATGTAATACGCATCTATGTTCAATATCACAAACAATTTGAAAATCTTTGCTTATTAAATCAAACTGGCCAAAAATACCATATTCGTGATTATTTCGAAATTTGAGAGCCACTAAAATTTAATTATATAGCAGAAACAGTTATATAAATCTGAACAGACCAGATCCAGGAAATATGCATTGGACCATCACAAGATGATGGCGCTTAGAGGAGTCAGGCTAGGTGTAGTGGTAAAGCACTGGGCTTGCGGCGCCGAGGATCCGGGTTCGATTCCCGGGTTGCGCCACTATGTTTAAGAGGTTGGTTACCTCTAACTTCCATCTCATAACATAACTGAAAAATCGTCGAACGTGTAAGTATCGCCAATTGGGCAAGCCAAACATCGCCGCCACACATAAGTCAGTATAAATTAAAGGAAGAGAAAAAAATCGTTTGTCAAATCAAAGTATCAAAATCTAGGGACTACGAATGTAGGGAATTAAGAATGTGAAAAGAAAATGTTCATTATCTGCAAGGTACCTAAGAAAACGGACATTACCGATAAAAAATCGAATCACTGAATCACATACATATGGGGAGGAGGGGATGAGTGTATGTGTGTGGTGCTGGTGGAGAGGGGGGGGGTTGCTGGAGGTATGTCTGTTTGTATGTATTTATGTTGGTACATATGTACGTACGTATGTATGTATAAACCTACTGTTAGAAAACAACGCTAACGAAATAAAAAGGTGAGGAATCCACCAGATTAAAAGGATATAACCCTAGACATTATTTAGAAATTTCTTAACCAGACGGTCAGACGGACAGATTGACAGATGCATAGAAGGATAGAGTAATTCTTATGTAACCACCCCCACCACAGACATACACACAAAACTGTTGCAGAAGGTATAATTAATTGTGCAGCCAATATTGCACACTTATAAATCATTCACAAATGACGTAATGATTCTTAAAACAAACGCGCAGTAAAATTATGTAAAGAAACAGCACTTGACAGTACAACAGACGTTACATGTATTCAATGCGTATGCATTCACCGTTTCATATAATTACATAATTAATTACATGTTAACTTGAAAATGAAAGGTAACTTTAGGTAACATAGAAATTTAATTTAAGAAACAAATATACTGAAAATGAAGTCACTAGATTTAAAATATCTTGTGAGTTCTGCCTGATAATAGCAAGGAAGCATCCAGAAATTTCTCGCGAGGGGGTTGGTTCCACCCATGCTTTTGTTTGTAAAATTACTTATATCACATCGAAAAATAATACGTAAAAGTAATTTTCGCCGAATATAAATGTGAGTCCAGACCCCCGCTCCACCCCTTTGAATCTGCGCATGAATTGTATATCAAACAGTACAGTGCATGCATACAAGCCGTTTTAAATGACTTTCATTAAAGCTTGTTTTCTTGTCCTGTGACAATTTTTGTTGGTCACATTACTTTAGATAAGAATATCATTGTTAAGTTTCTGTGCTTTTGTTTTTGTGTGTTTATTTTTTATTCTGATTTTTTTGGGGGGGGGGGGGGGTTCCCTTGGTATGAGTTTTAACAGAAACTGAAATACAATGATTATGAATTAAATTTTGTTTGTTTGATTCTTGTATTACATCACAGCGAGATTTTTGCACTGATATGTTGACGTCATCTTTCTGCAGCAATGCGCAAAAATTGACACGCTGGGTTAGCCACAAGATTTAAAACTTAAAGCAGAAATGAATAGGATTTTTCGTTTTTGAAACCTAGTCAACATTTAACATTATAACGTGATAAATAAATTTATCCAATTGTGACATTACAAAACTACGGAATGGACATAGTTAAAACTGAATCTGGCGATCCCTAAATAGACCTTTTTCCGATCTAAAATGACGTCAGGGGCTATATGTCTGAAAAACTGCTTTTGTTGGAATTTCTATTACGATGTTAATGTTAGGACTGTGACATCACAGTAGTGTGGTACAAATCTGTGCACCTAAACTTCGTTTGTCCGATATTGTCCCTTACATCATGTAAAAATCAGAGAAATGTCTATTCACCTTTCCAAAATACGGAATTTTTCATTGTGATGACGTCATCTGAGGTCTGAGATACTCCGATAAATTACGCAATTGTTTATGACGTCATAATCAGAACAACTGTAACATCGTCTGATTATCACGTTCTTTTACTAACCGCGAAACCGTGAACTGACTCTTCCATTTACATTTATTTTATTTATTTATTTATTTTTTGGTTAGATCAGATGACGTACCATGCTTGCTTCATACCTCGATCATACATTAACAAATGTATTGTGACGTCAAAATTTTCGACAAATATTCAACTTAAACAATGGGTATCTAATTGTTTCCAAGTTTATGGTTATCAGAACACACTGGTTTATAATATTACGGTAAGCAGTTTCTTTTCTTTTTTTTTTTTTCTTTATTTTTTTTTTTTTTTTTTTTTTTTTTTGTTTTGTTTTTTACGGAAGCGTATTGCTGCCAAAGTGAATTTTTTTTTTTGGATGCTAAGTCGTACGTACGACATACTAAGTCGTACGTACGAGATATTAAGTCGTACGTACGAGATACTAAGTCGTACGTACGAGATACTATGTCGTACGTACGACATACTAAGTCGTACGTACGAGATATTAAGTCGTACGTACGAGATACTAAGTCGTACGTACGACATACTAAGTCGTACGTACGAGATACTAAGTCGTACGTACGAGATACTAAGTCGTACGTACGACATACTAAGTCGTACGTACGACATAGTATGCCGTAGGTACCAGGGGTGAATCCAGGAAGTAATGATAATGTGGCGGACAGCAATTTTTAAGCAAAAATACACATGTGAAGGCAATGCGTCTGGGATTGCTTTATGGTGTCTAGTGAATCCAAGGAAAACCCTGGTATAGGAGGGGGGGGGGGGGGGATCTGGGGACGAAGCCTTGGGAGCTCGTATAATTTCTTAAATCATTAAGGGTAAATCGTGGCCTACAATGAATAGTATTTTGCCAATTATATACCCATTCCTTTAATTTTCTTTTCTAACACATGTAACGGAGAGACTGAGGTATATAAGATACAACCGATGTACATAGTGTAAAATACACCATGTTCCTACTAGCGAAGGGTGTAGCCAGGCGTACATTTGTACGCAAAAACGTCCACATCATTTTCGCAAAAGAAGAAGAATGGGATTGAAGTAGTCATACACAGTCATGGGTATAACTCGACCTGGTGTTTCGTACTTAACATGACTGCTGAAATACACGCAATATATGTATATGTTATATACGTAAAAAAGATGAAGGAATTTCCTCATATCATTGTTGTTTTTAACCTCAATAACCATAATCTGAACTTCCAATTTAAATTTATGATATCAGATGCTTGCTTTGGTCCAGAGATCAGTTAACCAGTCTAACCGATGGGCTTCCACAAAGGAATTGGTTGTTTGGTTATATCGGTACCTTAAATACTGAAAAATCAAAACTTTCGTGTCATTTTCTATGTGTTTCTACGTAAAATCCATAACTGCTGGTTAAATCAACGCAGCGAATAAGACCAAGTCATAAAAGCCAAGTGGCCGAAAAGTGTTTTTGTTATTTGTATTATTCATGCTTCCCTTCGGGGTACTTCGTACGGAAGAAGTCAACAGGTTTTACAAGTCCATCATTTTTACACATTTATGCATGAGCAATAGTATCATAACTATCTACAGGATATATACAGTGACCGCTGTTAGCACGGCATTTGGCTGCATGAGAAAGACCATAACTATATAGAAGTTCTTCAAATTTTTTAGAAGACTGACTGGCGAAGATCGTTCTCGATAAGGTAGACCACGTGCAACTACGGTCCGCGATGACCGTTATGATCATGCATAGCGTTGGCGCATCCTTGTCAACGTCATATGCCAGCAACTGTTACAGCCAAACGTTATGGTGTCAACGCACACACTATACACGTAATATGTTAAGGGCTACAAATAGGCCGATACGAGCTTACAGGCCATACTTCGGACAGATTCTGACGCCTATTCATCGCAATACTCGCGTTAACTGGTGTAGATATTATTAATTATCGTTTTAAGAGGAATGACTGGAATAACGTTTTGTTTACTGACGAATCAAGGTTCAACCTTAGTCATAGTCTTAGTCATGATGGTCGAGCCATGGTTTACCGTCGACAAGGAGAATGATATACTGACACATGTCCTTCAGAGAAACATGTTTGGTGGTGGCAGCGTTGTGATATGGGGTGGAATCATGGGCGGCGGAAAAAACGCGCATTTGTAGTAGTAAATGGTACTTTAAATGTACAGGCCTATACTAATCAGATTCTAATTCCAGAAGTTCCCGTCATCCAGAGACATGCACTAAGGGTCACCTTTACAACACGATAATGCTCGCCCGCATACCACGCGACTTACTCAACGCTACCTTCAACGAAATAACGTTAACATGCTCCCAAGGCCAGCAGATAGCCCTGATCTCAGTATGAGCCAGCACATATAGGATTTATTGGGTAGAAAAGCGGACATGCGACATCCATTGACCATTCAGGAGCTACAAAATGTTCTTATAGCAGAATGAATTAAACTAGCCCCAAACGTCATTAGACGTTACGTGAATGGCATGCAAAGTACAAATCGTGCTGTTTTAGCAAACAAGGATGGTCATACCTGATAATAAGCAATAATGGTTTATGATTTGACAATAATGCTATCTTTTGATTCCAATCAGAATTTTGTCACTTTCTGAAATGACCCCTTACACCTTTCTTTGTCTGTTATCAGTGAAATGCTTATCAAATTTTGACAAGACTGTTGAATGTTATCATAAGATGTATAAATTACGTGTATACCAATTTGAAAAATATAGCATTTACAGTTTAGAAAATAACTCAAACTGTATACAGTGGATGCGGTTTTTGCTTAGTATATCTAATAAACAAGGTTATTGACTGAATATCGGGAAGCATATTTCCCAATACTCAGTTAATAAATAAAACTCTATGAATATATACATATATGAATGTACGCCAAATGCGCCCATTAACTCCGCTCCTGAGTATGACTTAGTATCCCGTATGTACGACTAAGTCGTACGTACGAGATACTATGTCGTACGTACGACATACTAAGTCGTACGTACGAGATACTAAGTCGTACGTACGAGATACTATGTCGTACGTACGAGATACTAAGTCGTACGTACGACATACTAAGTCGTACGTACGGGATACTAAGTCGTACGTACGAGATATTAAGTCGTACGTACGAGATACTAAGTCGTACGTACGACATACTAAGTCGTACGTACGAGATACTAAGTCGTACGTACGAGATACTAAGTCGTACGTACGAGATACTAAGTCGTACGTACGAGATACTATGTCGTTCGTACGAGATACTAAGTCGTACGTACGAGATACTAAGTCGTACGTACGACATACTATGTCGTACGTACGACATACTAAGTCGTACGTACGAGATACTAAGTCGTACGTACGAGATACTAAGTCGTACGTACGACATACTAAGTCGTACGTACGAGATACTAAGTCGTACGTACGAGATACTAAGTCGTACGTACAAGATACTAAGTCGTACGTACGAGATACTATGTCGTTCGTACGAGATACTAAGTCGTACGTACGAGATACTAAGTCGTACGTACAAGATACTAAGTCGTACGTACGAGATACTAAGTCGTACGTACGAGATACTAAGTCGTACGTACGAGATGCTAAGTCGTACGTACGAGATACTATGTCGTACGTACGAGATACCAAGTCGTACGTACGAGATACTAAGTCGTACGTACGAGATACTAAGTCGTACGTACGAGATACTATGTCGTACGTACGAGATATTAAGTCGTACGTACGCGATACTAAGTCGTACGTACGAGATAAACATGAAGTCGTATGAACGAGTCTGCCGAGATACTAATTGTACGTACGACATACTATTCATGTTTTCCATGTTTGAAAATGAAAGATTGCCGATTTTTATATTAAGTGAGGTAAGTTAGATCTATAGACGTTTTGCTGAAGCAATATAGATTCCCTGTCCGCAATAAAAACACGAAATGCTTTTGTACGAACTGGATTATACTTAGTATCGTCTGCAAAGTGAGAAATGCATGTATATGTCAATTGTTGATCTTATACAGAGTGTTTTTATATAAAATACGCCTCATTTCTCATCGTGGCATTGAGATTCAGTGAAGGTTAAGGTCAGTAAGTGTTACAAATGCAAAATAAATTATAGGCCTAACTGTGAGTTGACTGACCATGGCCATGATGCATGAGCTAAGATATGTTCAAGACGACAAGACGTCAAGAGCATTTGTCAAATTGTACATCTGCAGTGGCGGATCCAGCACCCCCCTTTGGTGGGAGGTCAAAAGGTGAATTTATTCGATTCTGACAATGGTTTTTGATAAATGTTTAGGTCACTGACAGGTAAGGGGGATGGGGATGGCGCGCTCTTTCGCTCCCCCCCTAAATCCGCCACTGATGACAATAATATACATGTATGACAAAACCTAACATAAATGATACAATATCTGGATCTAGTAAAAACATGTTACTTGGCAAATATTTTGATATACAAGTCCTAATTAATACCAAGTAATGGTGGCCCTTTAAAGTACGAAACGAAATAAGAAAAATTATTTAGTGATTACACAGCATTTTACCGTACAGTATGGTGGTTCATTGTAATGACTAATGGAGGAGGGAAAAGGATGGGTGGGTGGGGGGTTGTTCAGATCGGCCACCTTCGTCAGATTTGTTGGACTACTTTCAATGACAATGGGACGTACGTGGGAGCTAGGTCCATATTGGTCTAAAAGAGTCAAGTGCATTCATGGACATCAGGTCCTAAAAATTATATGAACACGTATGGCAGTATAAAACGCATGTTATAAAAATATATAATGTGACAGCAACATGATAAACCGTGCTCTGCTTGTCTGAAAGCGAGCTCGGACCCTTGATCTGTAGGAGTCGCGACTAACAGTCAGAAGGGACGAGGTTCAGGACCATGTCTTTTCTGAATGAGGTTTGGACAAGTCTCGCCATATAGTCCTCACTGCCCTGATAGTCAAGTAAAAGTCTGTATAAGGCTGTAGAGGGACCAAATACAAGACCTGTAGTCTTTTTTAACAATTTTAAAGAAGGATAACTCTTACATTTATATGCTTTGCAATCCGGCCATACTGTCTTTAGCAGTTTCTTGATGTTTATAGCCGTGACCAAATATGTGCAATAATCGTGGTGTGACATTAAACAAAATATCAATCAATCAATTGATTGGCACTTAGATCATTTTTATCTCCACAGGCACAGACAGATGGTAAAAAGCATAGACTTTTTGATACATTAAGAGAAAAAATGATGTTAAGAAACAGGCGAGTTGTTGGAGATGAAAGCGATACTGCCCTACAAAAAAAACATTTGGAAGGGAATAAAAATGCCTCAAAGTCATCAAGAAAACTAGAACTTGGATGGATCCACGAAGGTCGGCAAGTCAGAAAAAAAAATGGAGGAGGCACCCGCAATATTATTATTCCAAAAACTGCAACTAAGAAAGAAATATTGGAGAAGTGTAAGAATTTGTTTTTTCCTAATGGGAAAGCAAAAGGTTTTCAACTAGAGAAATTATCATGTGACATCTTTGATTTCAAGGAGACACCGTTTCCAGATAATGTCACAGTTGGGGAATTATATGATGAAGTCAAAATGGGAATTCTTCGTTTCTACTTGTCAACAACATCAAATGAATCCTGCACAGAAACAGAGATTTCAGATAATAGCAGTTTACCAGATCCTTCCATGAATGGAAATGATGAACATGTTCTTCAGCATGCCACACATAATGAACTTTTGAACTTAAATACACTTGGGGATGGATCTGCTTTAACAAATTTTGAACCTGATGAAAGCCCTGTACCACCCTATTTTGCTGATCCTGTAGAGAGTTCTGGTCCTTTGAATTTTGCAGATAATGAGAAACAGGGCCCCATGAATTGCGTATCTGATGAGGGTTCTGGCTTGACCTCTTACAATGAGCAAGCCTCATCATCAAGCTTTACTAATACACTTGGCATACATGTACCTGGTATTCTCATTCATCCATATACTTCTGACTTTTGTGTTGACTCAGCTTCCTCAATTGATCCCGTGCAACACCTTGAAGTTGCTAATACTTACGTTGATATTGGATTTAATTTAGAAAACAACAGCTCAAGATTATCAACCCCAGTTTCAGAATTTGATATCACAACTTTAACAGTTCATAGGGTCAATATAGTAGAAGAAATGGTTGGCTATTTTAAAAGCAGAGATATTCTAAACAAAGATATCGCCTTTAAATTCATTGGTGAGGCTGGAAGTGATGAGAGAGGTGTGTCAAGAGAGGTATATTCAGCCTTTTGGGCTGATTTTTTAAATGGTCAGGCTGATGGAGAAGAATCAAGAGTACCAGCTATTAATACAAAATGGCAGGAAGAGGAATGGAATTCTGTTGGAAGAATATTAGTGAAAGGATTTAGAGACCATTCAGTTTACCCACTCAAGCTCAATAAATGTTTTACAGTTGCTCTCATACTTGGTGAGCAACATGTTTTTCCAGAAATGTTGTTGGATTCATTTATGACTTTTATTTGCCATAATGACAAAGACTTATTAAATTGTGTTATTGAAAATGGTGTAATAGATGACATCAAAGAAGATTTTCTTGATTTTCTTGACAGATTTGGACACAAATCTATTCCAACACATAAAGAAGAAGTAAAATCACAGCTGATTCACATAGCTCACAGTCATCTTATTCAAAAGCCCAAATACCCACTAGATAAAATGAGAGCTGTCTCTCAAGAAAATCTACAGACATTACTTCCTTCAATCTCTAATATTGATGCTATGTATGAATTGAAAAAACCTACAGCAAAACGCATTTTGCATATTCTTGAAGCATCTCCGAATACACCTGATGAATCAAAGGCATTAGGATATTTGCAGCAATTTATTAGAGCTCAAAGGGATGAAATGCTACAGAAACTTCTTCGTTTTTTCACTGGAGCAGATTCCATGTGTGTTGATAAAATAGAGATAAGTTTTGTAAATATCTCTGGCTTTGGCAGAGGAATCATAGCTCACACTTGTGGACCTACAATAGAGTTGCCTTCAACCTACCAAAGTTACCCGGAGTTCAGAAAAGAAATTGAAAGTCAGCTTTCAAATGCAGAAACCTTTAGAATGGAAATTGCATAGAAGAAAAACAAATGTTGAAATTCATGAGATCATTTGTTTTTATAATCATTTTTCATTACTTAAGATATTTTGTGTAAGTTTTTGTTTATTATAGTCACACCATGTTTTGTAACAATTAACATGCTCTATAAGACTGTTATGTTAGTATTATTTCTTCATTATATGATTATTCCTTAATAGTTTCAGTGTTTTGATGGGATTGCTGAGCAATTTATATCTTATTTATCATAAGATTGATTATGTCTGTCTGCACAGTCTGTCTCTGCCAAAATTCTTAAAAAATATAGTTTCTGGTTTAAACAAAATTGTCAGAAGATTCGAAGGAGCACAAACTTAAATTCATACTTTAAACTGCATTTTAAGTTGACTTTGATATGCACTTTTTCTTTCAAATGAAACTAAATTTAAGTGATCTGCATTCATGGTTGGGTGATTTTGTTTGATAACTTAAATTTTCAAGTGAATTATGTAATTCAGTCATTCACAGCTCTAGTTGTGTCGTCTGTGAAGCATAGCAGCACATAGGGATCACTTTGTCCGGCCTCCATGTGTCCAGTAGTCACACTTTCACATACACCCGCTGACGACACGTGTTCCTCGGAACACTGCCATTCTAGTTATTAAAATTTTGGCTTAATATTCTTTTACTTTGCAAATGTATCTTAATTTTCTAACCAGTTATGTTAATAAAGTTTGATATTTGCTTGGACAGGTATACTTTAAGATTATATGCCCTTGACTTCATAAATTCATATTACATTTTTTATATATGCACTTTGTTGATAAGACTTACTGCTTCATGCTTGTTAGTGTAAGTGTAATGAGGTTGTTCAACTAGAGTGTTCCAAGGAGCACCTGTGTCGCCTGTGGGTGTTATTTACCTTACCAGTCAAAAGTTACGGGGTAGGTTTTGTCAAAAAAAAAAAAAGTACACATGCAAAATATCAACACCCTATCACATACCAATCAAAAGTTATTTTCTATCTTAAATTCAATGAAACGTAGGTCAAACATTTAAGTCAAGGTCACAAGGTCGAATATTTTGGTACCGTTGTAAAGGTCTTGTGAGAAGAAGTATAATGTGAAATATCAAAGCCTAGCAACTTAACAATTAAATATTATGGGGTATTATGTGAAAGTGTGACTACCGGACAGACAGACATACAGACAGACGGAAGCCGGACAAAGTGATCCCTATGTGCCGCTATGTTTCGTAGGCGACACAAAAATTGAAGAATTTGAATTGCTTTTAAAACATCTTGCATGATTCATCATTTTCATAAAAAAGGTACGAGTATATTGCTGTTGATTGATTGCAAATTATCTGCAAGAAATCAAAACTATGTGTTTTATCAATAACTTATGCATTGTACATGATTTTATGCTTAATAATGAATCAAATTTTTATGCTCCCCGAAAGATTTTGGGAGGAACATATAATCCCTGTTGTGTCCATCCGTCTGTCCATCCTTCCGTCTCTCTGTCCTTCCATCCGTCCAAGCTCATATCTCTTATACCTTTCATCAGAATTTCATCATACTTTACCAAAATAATTTATAGAATAAGGGCTTTTGTACAAAGGCCATTCAAGGTCATTTCTGACAGGTCAAGGTCACTGATTTAGGATTTAAAATATCATGAAGTACTTGTACCTCCTGCACATTTAATCAGTCTTTGATCATACTTCACCAGAATGTTTTACAATATGTGGATTTTTGGACAAAGGTCACTCAAGGTCATTTCTGAAAGGTCAAGGTTACTTATTAATTAGAACTTGTAGGTCACTTTTGATCCTTTCTGATAATCATAGTCACTCAGAAAAACTCTGAGTACCATGTTTACTTTGAGATTACAAAGGCACTCTGTGGCGCCCTTAATGATGTCAATTTTCTAGTTTCCTAATTCCTGTATATTGAATTATTTCCTTCAATTTTGCTGTGATTCGGAGAGCATCCATCAGTTTTACTGATTTTCTTGTTCTATTGTTTTACAATGCTAATTTGATTTACATTTCCTTTTTTTAAGTTTCAGCAGGTAGCTTTTGATTTGTATTTACTTTTTTAAGAAATACCTATATTGTGGTAGGGTATTGTCATTTCAGTTTTAAATCCTTTGTATCTATATACATATTTATGGAGACTACTGATTGTATAGACTTCTTGGCCGGATTGCGAAGCAAAATCCGGTCTATGATATGGTGATGTCCATCTGTCCATCCATCCCTCCATCTGTCTGTTTCAAGGTCAAATGTGTAATTGTGTTTAAGTTCTTTGCATAAAGACCATCAACAATAACTCTTTTAAACTTCACGTGCAGATGGACATTGATAAGCACTATCTATTATTCATTTGTTTGTTACCTTGACTTTGAAGTTTTTGAATTTGTGTTAATAAGAAATTGGTAATGTTTCGCAATCCGGCCATACCGTCTTTAGCAGTTTCTTGTTATGCTAAGCAACTGAAGTCCTGCCTGTTTGTCCCTCTGTAATTGTTGAAAATCTTCAACATGATAACATACTTTCAGTGCCATAATAGTTATAAATGTTACTGTGATATACAAAACTCCTTATAACTAGCCCCTTACGCCAATGTCATAGGGGCCAGGCTTGGTGTAGTGGTTAAGCGCTTGGCTTGCGGCGCCGCCGATCCGGGTTCGATTCCCGGGTTGCGCCACTATGTTTAAGAGGTTGGTAACCTCCTGCTTCCATGTCGCGATATAACTTAAATATTGTTGAAAGCGACGTAAAACACCAATCAACTAACCAACCAACCAATGTCATAATATTTGACATTCACTCTAATTTTGACCAACTTTTAAATTTAGAAAAAAAAATGTATTAGCAATAATGTATGTTAGCAGTTGAAGATTATAAGGGGCTTGATTTATATATATTTACTTTATTGAACAACACCTTCGCATTGATGACATTGATCTTTGATCTACTCTATAGAAATTAACTTTCGACATTGACCAATTTTTCTAAACCCTAAATACAGAGTTTTTATGAAAAGAAATATACACTAATTATTGTAAGGCCAAAACAAATTAATGTCTTATTCAAGGGAATCGCAGCCTCGATTTTTTGATTTTCATATTGTTTTTCTTTTCAAATTTCCGGGAAAAATATTTCCGGTTTAGTATTATTTTGCGTTTTATTCATGGCTTCTTGATCATGATGATGACTGACTGAGAATAAGACCTCTAGATATTGTCAAAGTATTTCATATTTCCAAAATATAAAGAAAAAATCATCATAGTCATGTGTTTGAGATGTATGCATGTTAATTTAACAGTCCTATTAATATGAAGCAGCAGTTTTAAAAACTAAATGCTGTTGAATTGATAGAAAAAAAATCGCATAACAAAATTGAAAAAAAAAAAATTAAAATTTTTCTCACTGCCTCTATATTTTTGTCTGGAAAATCCGTAGAACAGGAAATATTTTTTGTGTGGCCAAAGCATCTTTTTTAGCTCACCTGAGTCAAAGGCTCAAGTGAACTATTGAGATCAATCTTTGTCCGTCTGTCCGTTCCTCGTTAACATTTCACACTTTTGACTTCTTTAAATCACTGAAGACAATCAACTGAAATTGAAAAGAAAGTAAGCACCCATGATCCTCTACGAAGTTTGTGTTTTTCAAGCCGATGCATAATCCAAGATGGCCAACATGGGCCCTGATTGGTTAATACATTTCGACTCCTTATCCAAAACCACTGCACAGAATTTTACCAAACCTTTTAGGGAGTAAGTACTCAAGGTCCTCAACCAAGTTTGTGATTTTTGACCCGATCCGTATTTCAAGATGGCGGACATGAACCCTGATTGGTCGACACATTTTTGACTTCTCCAAAATCGCTGCACAGAATTTCACTAAACCTTATGGGAAGTAAGTACTCAAAGTCCTTTACCAAATTTATGTTTTTTGAGCTGATCTGTAATCCAAGAAACAGTTTTTACTTTTCTCCAAAATGGCTGCTTAGAATTTCACCAAACCTTAAAAGACGTAAGTACTCAAGGTTCTCAACCAAAACTGTATCTTTTGACCTGATCCATTATCCAAGATGGCCAACATTTCACAAAATTTTATAGAAAGTGTTGAAAATATGCAGATTCTTTTCCTAAAATTGAGCTATCAGTTTTTGTGAATGAGCATATTGTGCTCAGGTGAGCAATATAGGCCCACTTGGGCCTCTTGTTATTACTGCTTGTGATTTCTGGCCTAAATTAACAAAACAACTGAGTATAATTTATGACCATGCAAATTCAAGAATTACTACTTATGGGGGGCATTAGTGTTTTACAAACATGAAAATTATGTTGGTTTCTTTTACTGAAATGATTTTTGGTGTATATGACCACAAAGGTTGGACTTTGATATTACAAATGTAAAAATGAAATATGTAATAATTGGCATATTTTGTATCTTTGGGAATACTCTTGTTTAATGTTTGGTATTCTTGCATGTTTTAAGTATTTTTTTTACCTAACATGAAAATCACATAAATTCATGTATCATCAATTTTTATAGTTCCATGCGGAGTATTGTTCTATGAGAAAGAACTCAAAATAAATTTCCGTTTATTGATTTCAGTGTTTTGTTTTTATGCCCCCGGCCTGAAAGGTCCGGGGCATATAGTGTTTGGATCATTCATCTGTCTGTCTGTCTGTAATTCTGTCCCGCTTTTCACTAAATACAATAAATTTAATATTATTTGCCATAGAAACTTCATATTTGACATACATATTTAACTAAAGAACCCTTTCAAATGAGACCAAGGTCAATGACCTTGTGACCTTGACCTTTAGATTCAAATTACATTAACTTTGCACCATTTGACATAGAGACTTCATATTTGGCATACATATTCAACTAATGAAACACTTTCAAATGAGACCAAGGTCAATGACCTTGTGACTTTGACCTCTAGACTAAAAATACAGTAAATTTTGCACCATTTGACAGAGACTTGGTATTTGGCATACATATTCAACTAATGAAACCCTTTCAAATAACTCCAAGGTCAATGACCTTGCGACCTTGACCGTGACCTTTGACCTACATTTCAAAATTTGCCTTATTTGAACTTAAGTGCCACCGGAGGCATTTGTGTTTCACAAACACATCTTGTTAATCCAAAGAGGCGTTAGTGGTATACTGGGTTACTAGCAATCAAGTATAGCATACAAGAACCAATTTATCAACTGATCAACATTTGTACGTGGTCGGCCGTTTTTTTCATAATTGAAGTCAATGTAATGTGAATTTTCTGTAGATTCAACTTTCCTTAATTTTGGGGTCAATTTCAAAAAAAGCATACGACATGTTAAAGCTGTTCTAGCTACAGTTATATGCAATATAACTACATTTGTACATAGCATATGTCCGAATAATCGTGTGTTTCATACCGATTTGAATGTGGATCCAAACCAAACCCTGATGTCAAATATATATTTTATTAAGCCAAGTCAAGTCCCTTAATCGTGAGCTACAGGGTATTTACATAATCCACAATCTATTCGAAGATACTAATTGTTCGCATTTTTAAAGTTCTACCTTCAAATGTACTTTACATAGAGAGAAAGATAGTATGATGGAGATAAAAATAGATAAGAATGAAGATTTATACAGAGACATATATACATATAAAATTGGTCTTGAAATTAAAGTTCAAACAATACAGATGAATATTTAGATAAACACGTCCCTAATGTATACTTCAATATCCATGAAATCGATTGGATATGTTTTTATTATTATCTGAATTTTTTACAAATGTAAATGCACAAGATTTCGTAAAATTGTGTACAACTCGAGTCCTTCATTTGCATTTGATGGTGGGGCAATATTCGATTCCTCCATCAATATGCAGCATAATTCGTAAACTGTTCTGTCGCACGGATACTCAGTTTTAGGTTTGCACTCGCTTTCACAAACATCAATCTGCTCATCTGTGACACGGGAGAGATGACTTCTTGCCCCATATATATTAGGAATGTTATACATAATCAAAGGTCTCCCACTTGGGATGATACGATTTCTGTATGGGCGGATTCGATGGTTGTTCCACATTTCAACTATTTCGTCTAGTTCATCCTGTATTAAATAATAAAAAAGGTGTGAATATAGTGTTATCTAACACCACTATCTGCATGTTAAGGTATTACTTATGCAATAAATCATCTGTTTTCAATACACAATAATTTTATTTTTTTTCTTTCTTTCTTTCCGTTTGGGCACCCGGCAGCCCTCTATTGGCTGTATTGATGTATTAGTATCGGGGAACTCATTGACCAACTGTCCGTTACAGAGTGTTATAGCCAGGCCGTTCCCATCAGGAGTGCCTCATAGCTCCTTCATTTTATTTAAGGAGCGGAGTGCAACTCCTATTTGTTGCCCACCCTCCTCTTGTGTATGTAGTAGTGTGCATGTGTGCTGGAAGGTTGTGTTTATTTTGTACTGCTTGGATGGTCCGTGTTTCCAAAGGCTTTTATTACAGGTGCCACCACACCGGAACAAATCTGCCGCAGCCAACAGAGTTATTCACCCTGTTCATTTATACTCCCCCAAGGCTGGAGAGCGAGTAGCGATGGCATACCAATTAAGAATGAGAAATTGAAATTGAAATTTTTTTGGGCACTGCCGGGGAACGAACCGGGGGGTCTCAGAATTCAAGTCCACAACCTTAACCACTACACCAACTCTATAATTACCAATAGTAGGGACTTGTGTATCTAAACAGAAGTATAAGTCCCTGCCAATAGTGTGTATTTATTTAAAATGCTGTCATCTGATTGGTTGATATATTTTTAAACTGCAATAAATGGTATTTTAACCGAAAATAACGGAACTATTTACTTTCTCACAAGCTTCTCTAACGTAAATAATTAAAAATATGTACAGATCGAGTTGGTTATTATAAGAATTGAATGTTTATTTTTGTAATTTTATTAAAACATAGAATGTCAGTTGACGCCTCACAAATCTTGCGTAAAACCGCTTCGCTACGTTACGCGGTTTTACACAAATTTAATTCGGATGCGTCAACTGACATTTGTGTTTCAATAAAATAACAAAAATAAACATTCAATTCTTAAACAAATTAACAAGTGTTGATCAGACAAGATAATCTACGTCATATACCTGTATCATCTGCATGAAGCAAAACTGGAGAATATTTTTGTCAATCGTGTCACCAGCAAATTTACCCTCATCTTTTAACGTTTGAAAAATATTCATCCAAAATTGACAACAGTGTTTTCGTAAAAATCCCCACCATGATTCGATCCTCTGATTATGATTGCTTGATCCAAATATGACACATTCATCGGCATGATTAAATCTCAAAAACATTTGCATTTGCGCGATAAAAGAATTTTCTGTACCTCGATCCAATCGTAACTTTTGTGGACATCCTTTTTTATGTTTTACAGCTTCTATATAGTAACTAGCTATTAAAGCAGGGTCACTGTTAGATATATAAACTTCCATCCAAATGATTTTTCTAGAAAATCCATCAATGCAACCATTTATACAAAATCCGTATGGTTTTAATTTATCATACGAATCAACATGCCACGTGTAATCGGGTCCACTGCATAAATACCTTCGCCTTTGAAGTCTGTTTCTTTGCCTTCTTTGTACACCATCTGGGTCAATTAATAGAAGCAAAAGTCTAACACTCTCTTGAGTTACAACGAATCCATTTTTGATGCACTTTGAATGCATGAATTTATATCCATGTAATTGAGCTGAACTTTCCATTTGCTCTACAATGTAAAGGGCCACATCCATTATATCTGTGTAATTTTTACGTCTAAATAAACACATCTTTCTCAAATGACGCCTAAGACTTCGTAAACTTATAATAATCCCGTAATACCTCGCTAAACACGTCAAAATTTCACTATGATTGAATCCGGAAAGAAAGTAAGATTTGACTAGAGTCTGTGCGTCAGCCATATCCTTCTGAATGCATGAAGTTGCATGCGCGACTTGGCACTTCTTACAAAAGACATAAGTATTATGTCGAACCTACGACTTAGTATCTCGTACGTACGACTTAGTATCTCGTACGTACGACATAGTATGTCGTACGTACGACTTAGTATCTCGTACGTACGACTTACTATGTCGTACGTACGACTTAGTATGTCGTACGTACGACTTAGTATCTCGTACGTACGACATAGTATCTCGTACGTACGACTTAGTATCTCGTACGTACGACTTAGTATCTCGTACGTACGACTTAGTATGTCGTACGTACGACTTAGTATCTCGTACGTACGACATAGTATCTCGTACGTACGACTTAGTATCTCGTACGTACGACTTAGTATCTCGTACGTACGACTTAGTATGTCGTACGTACGACTTAGTATGTCGTACGTACGACTTAGTATCTCGTACGTACGACTTAGTATCTCGTACGTACGACTTAGTATGTCGTACGTACGACTTAGTATGTCGTACGTACAACTTAGTATCTCGTACGTACGACATAGTATCTCGTACGTACGACTTAGTATGTCGTACGTACGACTTAGTATGTCGTACGTACGACTTAGTATCTCGTACGTACGACTTAGTATCTCGTACGTACGACATAGTATGTCGTACGTACGACTTAGTATGTCGTACGTACGACTTATTATCTCGTACGTACGACTTATTATCTCGTACGTACGACTTAGTATGTCGTACGTACGACTTAGTATCTCGTACGTACGACTTAGCATCCAAAAATAATTTTCACTTTGGCAGCAATACGCTTCCGTAGTTTTTTGGTTTTGTTTTGTTTTGATTTGATTTGTTTGTTTGTGTGTTTGGTGGGGTTTTTTTTTAATTTTGCCTTCTTCTTCAAGTAAGTTGCGAACGATAATTTAGGAAACGGAGTCAAACGTAAATGATTAACTCGACTAACATCAGAGGACGGAATCATCTTTTTGAATGAAATGCTATTTATGGACCATCTGTTGACAAGTACCATTAAAATTTGTTTAATGGATCATTATTTTTCATATTAAGGGTGAAAGTATTTTTTATCAAGCACATTTTCTGTGGACCGAGGGTTAGTTCAAAACCGGCAAATTTTGAAAATGAAAACCACGGCGAGGTATAGTTTGTTTGGTGTTTTTTATTGAAATGTAAAGGAAACTTCGAATGATCCTCTTTTTCATAGAAACTTCTCAATTTATTAACATGTAGCGCTGTAGAAAACTAATTGTTACTTCGATACCTTAAGGTCGGACATTTTATCATTAATTCCCAAGCGTAATATCAACAATCAAAATTCCACTAACCGCCACTTTCTCTACTAAAATATAGTTCGGTGAATTAAATATAGATCGAACTAGAGCTGTTCTAACTGGATAAATACCCCCCCTCCCCCGGCAACAAAGACATGCAATAATTCATCCCTTTATGACAACCCATGAGGCATCCATAGAGCAGGTATAATAATCCTAAGTGCTATTTGCTATTATAGAGGTCAAAGGTCAAAGTCGAGGTCACATTGACCTAGTTTTGGTACATGACACATCCCCTTCCCATGATGCATCCACATGTAAGGTTTGATAAACCTAAGTTTTATGGTTCAAAAGTTATGCTCCGAACACGAAGTGGCTCAGGTTTTACTATCAAGGAGGCCCAAAGCCATGGTCAAGGTCACAGTGACCTTATTTTGGTACATTACATATCCCCTTCCCACGATGCATCCACATTGTTTCGACTTGTCATGAGGAATAAGAAAATATGTGGTTCCGGGGTGGGGATCTGAACCAGTTTTTGATAATTGAAGATTCCTTAAATGAGGGTGGGGTGGGGGATACGACCCTGGGGCCCAACTTATGCTATACAACTCGTCTTGTCATGAATCAGAAACAAGGTTTTACCAATTGTGTCCATTGTGACCCTGACCTTTGACCTATGACCTTGGTTCAAGGTCAGGACACCCTTGGGTCCTAAGCAAACATTCCGTGAAATATTATTGAAATCCGTGCACAGAGGAAGAAGTTATGGCCCGGACAAGGTTTTATCAATTGTGTCTATCATGACCTTGACCTTTAATCTATGACCTTGGTTCAAGGTCATGACACACCCTTGGATCCTAAGCAACAGTTCTGTGAAATATTATTGAAATCCGTGCACAGGATGAGAAGTTATGGCCCGGTCAAGATTTGGTGGACAGACAGACGGACAGACGGTCAGACAGACAGACAGAAAGGGTTATTCGTATATACCCCCAAACTTTGCAGGGGTTATAAAGACCTATAATACGAAAATCACCAAAATAAACATACCCAATTAAAGTCCTCATACCCGGTCCTATTTGCTGTCATCTACTAGGCCTACCAGTCAGCTGTTATAGCAGATTTTTAAGATGTGTTTTATATATAACCCATTGGATTCAATCCTAAGCCCTGGTGGATACCTCAGGGAGCTAGAGGATCCTACTTAATTTCGGTGTGATTGCGACTTTCAAATACGGGATATTCAGACCGTGTATTTTTCATTATTTTTAAGTAGCCGAATAATTTACTCGGATGAGAACAAACTGGTCGAGTTCCTTCAGAATCTTAAGACGAGAAAACTCGACACTTCTGTATGATGAATCCACTACAAACAACCACACTGAAGATGGTAGAATGCTTCTAGTGCTTTGTTGTGGCACCGAGCTGAACTGGTGGCCACTCATACTGCAAAATCTATCTTGTTTTAGGGAAACATTAAAATATGGGTTCCTTCACAAAATCGCCGTGTAAAATAGCCGTTAGCAACAAAGTCAACATATTAATGGAATGACATGGAGTAATTGGGAAATAAGTTCTCAACTTTATGGGTTACCCTTGCGATAATCATCTATGTGTAGTAAAGGTCCCATGACGCGGACGTATTTTTTCCAGGGCTGCGGTTTGGGGTCGAAGGCAAAGTCCTGTCGGGAACCCGGAAGAAGCTCATAAAAGCTCCTGTGCTATTATACTGTAAGCTTTTAGAATGATGCAATTATTTTTGTGTTGTTTGTATTTTAAGCATTCATGGCGGACGTGGCCAGCCCAAAAGGAGATGCCTTCTTCTCACGGACATCTGGGTCCGGCGCCATAAACTGAGAATATACTTAAGTCATAATTTCATTTTCTTCTGTTCATCAGTGAATAAATAACTGGGATTTGGATTTTATTTAGTTTTATTCTGCTGATAAATAGAATTAAACAATTCTGCATCAGAATTTATTGGAACGTTTGATAATGGAATAAATTAAAATGAAATATTTGACTTAAAAATATTCTCAGTTTATGGTGCCGGGCCCTGGTCTTACCTGTGACAGGATGCACTTACTTCTCCCGTGCACTTGCTCTCACCTCTGACAGGAGACGCTTATCTCTCCAGGGCGTCTGGTCTCGCCTCTGATAAGAGATTACTTCTCCCGAGCACCTGTCTCATCTCGGACAGAAGAAATTTACTCCTCCCGAGCACTTAATCTCAACTCTGACAGGAGACGCTTACTCCTTCCGGGCATCTGGTCTTACCTCTAACAGGAGACGCTTACTCTTCCAAGACACCTTGTCTCAATTCTGACAGGATACACTTAGTCTCCCCGCGCACCTGGTCTCCTCTCTGACAGGAGATACTTACTACTTCAGGGCACCTGGTCTCATCTCTTGATAGTAGACGCTTACTTCTTCAGGGCACCTGGTCTCATCTCTTGACAGTAGACGCTTACTCCTTCAGGGTACCTGGTCTCATCTCTTGAGAGTAGACGCTTACTCCTTCAGTGCAACTGGTCTCATCTCTTGGCAGTAAGTACTTACTCCTCCTGGGCACCTGGTCTCATCTCGACAGTAGATGCTACTTCTTCATGGCACTTGGTCTCATCTCTGAGAGGAGAAGCTTACTCATCCCGGGCACCTGGTCTCGCCTCTGACAGGAGACGCTTACTCCTTACTCCGGCGCCATAAACTGAGAATATATTCAAGTCAAAAATTCATATTCTTCTGTTCATAAATGAATTAATAACTGGGATTTGGATTTTATTTAGTTTTATTCTACTGATAGTTTATGGCGCCGGACCTGGTCTCACCTCTTGACACAAGACGTTTACTCATTCAGGGCACCTGCTCTCATCTCTGACAGGAGATGCTTACTTCTTCAGGGCACCTGGTCTCATCTCTGAAAAGAGTTACTTACTTCTTCAGGGCACCTGGTCTCATCTCTTGACAGCAGATGCTTACTTCTGGTCTCAACTCTCACAAGACTTACTTCTTCGGGGCACCTGGTCCCATCTCTTGATAGTAGATGTTTACTCCTTATGAGCACCTGGTCTCATATCCTGACAGGAGATGCTTACTTCTTCGGGGCACCTGGTCTCATCTCTTGACAGTAGATGCTTACTCCTTCAGAGCACGTGGTCTCATCTCTTGACAGTAGATGCTTACTCTTCAGGGCACCTAGTCTCATTTCTTGAGAGTAGACGTTTACTCCTTCAGTGCAACTGGTCTCATCTCTTGGCAGTAAGTACTTACTCCTCCCGGGCACCTGGTCTCATCTCGACAGCAGATGCTACTTCTTCATGGCACTTGGTCTCATCTCTGAGAGGGGAAGCTTACTCATCCCGGGCACCTGGTCTCGTCTCTGACAGGAGACGCTTACTCCTTTAGGGCACCTGGTCTCATCTCTTGACAGTCGATACATGTACTTACTCTTCCCAGGCACCTGGTCTCATCTCTTGACCGTAGATGTTACTCCTTCAAGGCACCTGGTCTCATATCTTGACAGGAGATGCTTATTCCTTCAGGGCACCTGGTTTCACCTCTTGACAGTAGAAGCTTACTCCTTCAGGGCACCTGGTCTCGCCTCTGACAGTAGAAGCTTACTCTTTCAGGGTATCTGGTCTCACCAGACCATATATATTGACGACATATATGTTGTGTTCGGTGACTAGGTCTTCCAACAAAGTATCGGAATCCCTATGGGGACGAACTGTGCTCCTTTACTAGCCGATTTGTTCCTTTCGTCGTACGACATTGATTTCATACAAAATCTTGTAAGTCAAAATAAGAAGCAAATGGCATTGTCCTTTTACTTTACATTCAGATATATTGATGATGTACTATCTATAAATAACAAAAACTTTGATACATACATACATACAATATATCCTAAAGAACTTGAAATAAGGACACTACAATATTCAATTCATGTGCTTCGTATTTAGATCTGCTCATTGATATCGACCGAGATGGTAAACTTACTACTTCAATTTATGACAAACGTGATGACTTTAGTTTCCCCATTGTCAACTTCCATATACTAGTAGCAACATTCCTTTATCACCTGCGTACGGTGTTTATGTATCCCAATTGATTCGATATGCGCGAGCGTCATCTGAGTATTGCTCTTTCATTTATCGAAGTCAACTACTAGGAGAAAAGTTACTCAAACAAGGATATGAGATATCACGACTTATGTCAACATTCCGAAAATTTTACGGTCGTTATAAAGACCTTATTTGCTCATATGATGTATCGTTGTCTGACATGTTGACTTCCTTATTTCACAGTAACTAAACCATCTGTATTATCTATACTATACAGCAGTATTCGTACTGCTGATGACATATACCTATTTTGACTACCGCTGTGCCGTTTCCTAATTCTGTGACAACGAATAATACTTTTTCGCTTATACTTATGACATCACGACAGGTGTGACCGGTCGGCAGGGGATGCTTACTCCTCCGTGGCACCTGATTCCACCTCTCTTTTGACAGAGGTTCATGATTGCCAATATTTTATGTATTGTCGTGTTTCTTCGACTTCGAGTTGTGGATATCGGATCAATATCTTTGATTTGTAATCTTGATAGCAGATGTACCTGGTCTCATCTCCTGACAGCAGATGCTTACTTCTTCAGCGCACCTGGTCTCATTCTGACAAGAGACACTTACTTCTTCAGGGCACCTGATCTTACCTCTTGACAGTAGACGCTTACTTCTTCAGGGTACCTGATTGATTGATTGTTGTTTTACGTCACGCCGGAAATATTACACCCATATGGTGACGGTTCAGGGCACCTGGTCTCATTTATTAACAGTAGATGCTTACTCCTTTAGGGCATGTGGTCTCATCTCTTGACAGTAGATGCTTACATATACTCTTCAGAGCACCTGGTCTCATCTCTTGACAATAGACTTTTACTCCTTCAGCGCACCTGGCCTCATCTCTTGGCAGTAGGTACTTATTCCTCCCGGGCACCTGGTTTCATCTCTTGACAGTAGATGCTACTCCTTCATGGCACTTGGTCTCATCTCTGAGAGGAGAAGCTTATTCCTCTCGGGCACCTGGTCACGCCTCTGACAGGAGACGCTTACTCCTTCAGGGCACCTGGTCTCACTTCTTGACAGTAGAATCTTACTCCTTCAGGGCACCTGGTCCCGCCTCCGACAGTAGAAGCTTACTCTTTCAGGGCATCTGGTTTCACCTCTTGATAGTAGATGCTTACTCCATAAGGGCATCTGGTCTCACCTCTCATTTCCAGGGGTCAATGAATGTTCACGTGGTACACTGTCTTAAGCGAGTGTCTCCCAGGATAAGTTACTTTCGTATTTTACTTGAATATGACTTGGATCAAATACATCGAGATTTGATTATTGTCGTAAATTCATATATTCATCACTAAATCTCTCTTTCACAATGTAGACACAACTGTATGCTTTCTTGTGCCTTGGTGCACGCCTGGAGGCGGTTTTCTGCTAGGCTTTGAGAGTGTAACAACGTACCGATTAAACTCATGTGTATCTGTCCCTAAGGATATGAAAATTTTATCCTACACAACTTCAGGACTCAGACTCCAACAGGAAAACTTTTACCACCTCGATTTTTAATTCGATTTCAGTTTTGTTTCCCTACATGAGTTTGAGCACACTGCCGAGTCCCGAGATTGATCTCAATTTTTTTTAACCTCGGGATCTGATGTGGCATTTGTTGTTGGAACAAGATTAAAATACAATCAAAATTTCAAAAGAATTTGTATCATGAGAATAAATTGTATTATGCAATGATTTCACCCTTTGAGTGAAATTCTGTATACAAGGCATAGGCAGACCTAGAAGTTTTGAAAAGGGGAGGGGGTTGCAGTCTCCCATGACTAATGTTTTGATAAAATTTTCCAACCGAAAGGGGGAGGTGGGGTTGTAACCTATGCACCTTGATCTTGATGATTGACCTACTTACAAAAAACTTTTGCTATTTAGATCTGGTTGTCACCGGCGAGCTCTGTTGTCTTCTGAAAACTCTTGTCATATCGAAAGACTAACCAAGTTATATTTTGAAATATTCCAGAAAATGGCTGATTATAAAAAGCTGAAAAAAAGTAAGCAAGAAGGGTATCTGATCATCAAACTAACTCAAGTTTTTCTATTTCAATTTTGTGTTATACCATATGGTAACCATTAGCAAAGTACAAACATACTACACTTGATGACAGGTACATTTACCCCAATGCATATCAGTCAGTGGATATTGTGAACATAGCACAAGTACTTGTACTTGACATTAATCATTGGAAGTCGGTGTTCTGTCTAAGTTCAAAGCACTGGACTTACATAGCCTGCGTCGAATTGGCCAAGAATGGATAGCGGAATAAGCTGAGAAGTTATTTGGTAATGGGTTATTTCCCCACTTGCAGTGATTGACCGCAACTATCCGCTGCGAAGCTTCATATACAAAGTATAAAGTCCTTTTTACTCCTTATTGCTAGGGGAAGGATTTAATTCATAACACACTCCTTCCATAGTGATCCTTTAACTTATGAACATCCTGTCTTTTAATAAACCCCCATTTGCTATAACCTATTACAACCCATCTTGAACGAAATCTAGCACGAGTCAACCTCACTATAAAATAATCCAGACTAGAGTGGAAATATCTAATAGGAGTAGGTTATGACTGCCAGATGCATATGGCTAAAATGAAGTGTTACTAAACTGAGGGCAAGGTTGTGGTAATTCACATAATGGCAGAGTTATATGTACCATGTAGGTTTGTATGCCAAAACATAACATTGAAAGTTAAATTATGATAGTTAGCTTTTGGAATCTCATTTTGGGTGCTGGACTCGCTGGAAATTTCAATGAATCCCATTTTTTTTATATGGGTATCCTGATATTTTTTTATGCTCTTTGAAGTTATGCTTTTGGCATACACCAACACAAAACATTTTATGGAATACACAGGAATCGAATGTAACCTTTAAATAATTTTACTTAATAAACTTTAATACATCTGATAGATCAGTGATACAAAATTGTTTATCTACATGATCTGGTATATTGCACATATCCTTGACTAAAAGAACCCCAGCCATTCCAACACTTCTTGGACCAAAGTAGTCATTTTCCACGCTGTCCCCTATATGTAGAGCTTGATCTGCTGTAACACTGCCGAGTCTCAAAGCCTCCAGAAATATCTCATTTTCTGGTTTGGCAAACTTCATTTTCTCAGATGATAAAACAAATTTGAAATGATGCGAAAGTCCAAGATTCATTAACACTTTCTCTAATCTGGAATCAAAATTAGAAACAGCACCCAGTATAATTCCTCTGTCGTTTAACTCCTGAAGGACAAGTTGAGAATGAGGTAGAATTTCCCATGCTTGTGCCATGGTAAATTGTTTGTAAAGGTGACCAGCTATTTGATCCAAATTATTCTTAGATCCATCAAAATCGGTTTTTAGGAAAGTTTCTTTTACAACCTGAGTCCACCATTTGTATGATGAAATGCCCTTTGTGGCACCAAAGTTTGGGTATTGTCTATTTTGCTCTTTCCATTGTGTTTTGAATGCCTGTGTGAGTTTCTGTTCATCGGCTATTATCCCATACTGTTTGGCAATGCTGGCATACTGAAATCCTACAGATCCTGCTATCCTTATTATTGTATTTGTCACATCAAATGTCACCAACTTTATATGCACCATTCTGAAAAAGAGAGCAGTGAAAATTTAATAATCCAAATAGACAACTGAAAACTCAGATGTGAATTAAGCAGGCATTGAACTGAAGGTGGCCACTTAAAGCAGGTGGTCTCTTAATCCAGGCTGATTTTGTTTACACTATTAGTGGTAAGGATTGAGAAAGGTGATTATTAAAGATAGGTGATGGCTTGATACAGATAGTTTGTATTTTTCTTATTAATCTTTTCCTTTTTATCATATTATCACATAAATCTTCTTTAACTATTCAAAATAACTGTCAGTTGTTTATGGATAGATAGACAAACAAAACAAAAATTATAGGTCCACTCTAAATCTCCAATCCCATATGCATAAATTGATTTATTAATTGAACTGTTAGAAGAAGTCTTTTCTTCAAAATTGCCATATTTACTCTGTATAATATTTTGCATGTAGTTGAATCTGTGCCATCAAATATAATCTGAAAAAAAAGTCATGAAACAAGATGTATTTGTAATTATAACTGCCTCTGGAAGATACATAGTGAAAATGGAATGAGGATGTTATTTAAACAGGCAGCTATAGGGTACCGATCCTTGTTTGAAAAAGATCACTACAATGGTTAATAATCTTTTTTTAGTGATTACCTTGAACGAGACATAAACAAGATCTATAAATAAACTTTTTTTACACTTGGGTTTCAGCCTTCAAAGGGTATATCTTTATAATGGTGTCAATATAGTTGGTTTTTTTAAATATAAAAATGATGCACCTTACAACCAAATTGTCATTTAATACATCTCATATAACAACCTTACTGTTAAAATAATCAAAAATTGTTGTGGTATTTTTTGTAATTTTACATGATTTCTATTTCTTCTTCTTCCAGGAACTTCAGTGTACTGAAAATCGCTTACTGTGTGCATGCATGTCCAGCTGTCAGTTCAATATGTCAAAGCACATGAGAAAAAAGTCAGGAAAATGAATTTTGGTCAAAGAGCAATAACTCTTGGAAAAGTGGGTCAATCGTGACAAAAGAACAATTTGACCTGTAGATCATTACATCGAATTTATGTACCAAGTTTCAGTTCCATATGTCAAGCCGGTGTGGCCTAGTGGTATCGCGTCGGACTTCTGATCGGGAGGCCGGGGTTCGAGTCCCGCTCTGGCCATGCCGGTGGCATGTCTTTCGGATGAGACAGTAAAAACCGAGGCCCCGTGTCGTGGTATGCATGGCACGTTAAAGATCCCTCACTGCTTCGGTGGGTCCGTTGCAAAGGTCAAAATTTGTATGCCCCGCATCAGGCAGATGCGTCACCATATACGTGAAATATTCGTGGTGTGACGTAAAACAAAAATCATTCAATCAATCAATCAGTTCCATATATCAAAGCATGTGAGGAAAAAGTACAGAATTTGAGAAAACCAATGTGTGGACAGACAGTCAGACAGATGTTTACTGAACATGTTGGATCAAAAATAAATACAGTGGGAGTAAATTCCATGTTACAATTGTATGTGGAAAGAATGAGTGTTTGTATGTTTCTTTAGATGTTAGGATTTGTCTGAATGTGAGTGGCTGTGTCTAGTTGTTATGTCCATAGGGTCAACATATGACTGGCTGGTTTGCCTACAAGGCGACAGATTATTTTGTTAAGAATGATGAGTTGGGTTTCGAGACAGCGCTCAGTTAGCGTGGGCCACTGTATGGTTGTTAATATGTCTGTACCACTGCTTGTATTGTGGATATTGTTCATGACGTAGTGAGCTGCTCGTCTCTGGACTTCTTCAGTTTTTTGCTTGTATTGTGATGTGTGGGAGTCCCAAACACTGCAGCTGTATTCAAGTTTTGGGTGAAAGTGTGTTTGGTATGCTCGAGATTTTATGCATGATATAATTAATTTATGTTTCGAAACCAGGGAATTTATTTGCATTAGCTATTATACTATCATAGTGGATGTTTCATTTTAAATAAGAATGTAGTGCGACACCTACACATTTTACAAAAGTAACTGATTCAAAGATGTAATTGTGGAGTAATTAACTGAGTGATCGTCAAATGCCCGACATCATGTATTTTGGCACACTTGTTCATTATGATGTCATAAATAAATGGCACGTCAAACATGAATTTGATTATGACGTCACAATGGAACTACGTAATGGGTGTGGTTAAAATTGGATCTGGCGATCCCTCAATTGTGTATAGTTGTGGTTAAATGTATGTTTTTGTGTGATATTGAGTGTTTTGTACATTTGTCAGGATGGAAGGCCAGGAATCAATCGGTGTCCCATCATGTAGCTGTATTTTTAAAGTCAGAATCATACTAAAATGTATGCCCTTCTGGATCATACAAAGTTTCATGTCATATAAAGGCGTAGTTACAGTGCAACGGAGAGTTTGTTCTCTCTCTCCGGAGAGAGAGAACAAACTCTCCGTTGCACTGTAACTAATAAAGGTGGAGTATCATCATTCAGGAGGTTCACGATCTCATACAGACAATTCTACTTTCACTTTCATCATAATTCAGCTACTATGCAATTCATGATTTCTGATAACAGACACAAATGTCAAGTCGTAAGATTATTTCGTTCAATTTCCAAACTTTTAATTACCTTGAATAAATGCGATCTGATTAAGAATTCATTATGACAAAGAGAACGTGATTCCCAAAATGCGGTCAACAAGTGCCCGTTGTCAAGTTTATACTTGCTTCGTGAAAATAGGACCGAGGTTAATTATCTCTTTTAAATGGAATGGTTAAAAATAATTATCATTTTCTGTATTGGATGTTCAGACAAATAAAGATAAAAAATATGTAAACATGTTACATATAAATCAAATACTAAGATAAAGTTTGTATGTATTAAATTTAATGGACACTTCTGTATAGAAATTTTACTTTTATTAATCACGCAGAAAATGCAATGGCGGGTAAGCAATGACAACAATCTGCTATCTGCCTTCATCAACACGGGATTTAAACTATCAGAAGCAATGGTCAGTCACGGTAAGTCGTTATGTGATTAATGTCATCACTTTCTTGATATTCAATTATTCAAAGTTGCCTCTTAAGTCTTTTGTGTTTAATGATTTGAATAGTATTATATGAAATAATTGCCTAATGCTGTCAGTGTTTAACAGTTTTTTTTTAAAAACATGATCAAGAATACACTGAACTAAGGACAAGTTGTTGTTTTGAAGTTAATTGAATACATATGAATACATATTGTAAGAACATATGTAAAATGCATGCAGTTACGGTGATGGTTTCGACATCTATTGCATGTATCATGGTTGTTTCAGAGTTTTTGGGTCTTAATTTAAATCAAAAATAAATAATAAATGAAAAATAAATAATAATAATAAAATAATAATGATTATAAATAAATGAATAAATAACTAAATAAATAAAAATGATAGGAATGATCAAATAAATGCATATATGGTTCTGCTGTCAACATGAAAAATATAATTTTGTAGCCAGATACTTTTATAGACCCTTTCATGCAATCTCCAAAGCAGAGTTACGGTCCTTGCACTCCCTTTAATCTCTGTCAACTACTGAAAGTAGTCCCTAGTCAGAAGGCAGGAAATATAGACTGTTTTGCGTGTTTGTGGAAAAATGTCATCATATTCAAGTTATCTGCATGGGTGAAAATTTAGCCAATGAGGGATTCATTCAGAAATTACACGACGTGTTAAGTGCAAATGGTAGTGTTATTGTCAAACTGTAGTATATAAGTGTGCTGATTTGTACGCTGAGAAAATATAGTGCGGTATAAATTCAGGGTTGATTTCATGTAGAAGCTGATTAAAACTCATTGTAATATGGTAAATGCTTTAAATTTAACTAATAAAGCCACTGAAGACTAAGTCATATCGTCTAGAGGCAAAACTCTGATTTTACAAGAATCTTGTAAACCTGAGACGTTGGCAGAGGTGTGTGTGGATTGTAAAGGAACGACAACTTTGCTTTGGAGATTGCCTTTCATGTTAACTGCGGGACTGATATTATGAGTGACAAAATCATCACTTTTCCAGCAAAATGACTTCAGAGACAATTAATATCTTGTTTATATATTACATAAAAAAAATTTACGGGAAACGTGGCAACTATTTGCCTCTCAAAATATCAGTCCAGCAGTGAACATGAAAGGATCTATTTCCCTTCAAAAGTTCAAACAGTGTCATCATAGGAGAGAGTGATTTGTACTGGTATGGTGTCAGGTAAAGTTGCCTTAGGAATATTGCCCACTGTCATGTCGCCTTATAAAGATTAAGTTGTTGTGACATTGTCAGGCCAAGGGTTGGATCATCATGGGGCAAGACTGCATATGATTCCTGAGGGTCATCTCCTTTGATAAATTTCTTCTTCAGACTGGCTTGATAAATTGATAAACAAACCTCACCAAAGTGATCTTTTAAGAAATTTGTTCCATTTGGAGATCATACTTTTGTTGCATTTTTATGCCCCCAGATAGATAGATCAGGGACACATTGTTTTTGTCCTGTCTCTCTGTTTGTTTGTCTGTTGTCAACTTTAACCTTGGCCATAAGATTTGAACGGTGAGGGATAGAGACTTCATATTTCACATGCGTACTCAACTAATGAAGCTCTTTAAAATGACACCAAGGTCGATGACCTTGGAAGTGACTAAAAATAATTTTTTGGACTTTTTTGCTGCTGGGGGCATTAGTGTTTCACAAACACAGCTTGTCTTATCATATGTTTTTTTTTCTTGTCATTTTCCCCCCTTATTTTCACTCAGTTTCTTTACTTTTCTCACTGATAACTTTCTTTTATATGCATGGAATTTGTCCACTTATTAATCTTATTTTTAGTGACAATAAATGCCATTGAAATGCAAAGATATTTATACCTTATATCCCCTGCAAATGAAGTATGGGGGGTATATTGGAATCACCTTGTCTGTCTGTTTGTAAAGAAAATTTTACCCTTGGCCATAACTTTTGAACCAAAAGAGATTGGGCCTTCATACTATACATGTGAATTCCTTGTGGCAAGACCTTTCTGTCAGTACCAAATTTTTGACCTCATGACCTTGACCTTGATGTTTGACCTACTACTAAAAAACTTTAACCTTGGCCATAACCTTTGAACCAAAAGAGATGGGGTCTTCATAATACACATGTGTATTTCATGTTGCAAGACCTTTCTGTTGGTACCAAAATTTTTTGCCATGTGACCTTGACCTACTTTAGAAAAACTTTCATCTTGGCCATAACTTTTGAACCAAAAGAGATGGGGTCTTCATAATACACATGTGTATTCCTTGTAGGAAGACCTTTTTGTCAGTTCTAAAAAACATTAACATTAGCCGTAACTTTTGAACCAAAAGAGAATTGGCCTTCATACTATACATGTGTATTCTTTGTGGTAAAACCTGTCTGTTAATACCAAAATTTTTGACCTCGTGACCTTGATGTTTGACCTACCTTTGAAATACTTTTACCTTAGCCATAACTTTTAAACCAAAAGAGATAGGGCCTCGTACTACACATGTACTAGTATTTGTTGTGGCAAGACCTGTCTGTTGGTACCAAAATGTTTGACCCCTTGACCTTGACGTTTGACCTACTTTAGAAAAATTTTAACCTTAGCATTAACTTTAGAACCAAATAGGTGGGGCCTTCATATTGCACATATGTATTCCTTGTAATAAGACCTGTCTGTTGGTACCAAAATTTTTTACCTCGTGACCTTTACCTTGCTCTTCTTCAAATTATGTTGCTGCGGTGGAGGGTGGGGTGAGGGTGGGGTATTTGTCCCGTTAGGACAGTTCTAGTTTAGATGTGTGTTTAATTTTTAAGATAAAAAGAAAGGGGATATGTACTATTTGTATTTTATGTCATATATATAAAGCTCCAATGAGGATCTAATGAGGACTATCATTATGAATCTTCATGGAGATTAAGTGCTCATATAAACCCATTAGTGTTGATGTTGTTTTTTTTTTTTTGGGGGGGGGGAGGGGCTAGATCATCAAAGGATACTTTCCTTCTTTCTGTAATCTGTTAGTCACGGACTAATAGATTTGTTAGTGGGTTAAATAGACTTAAATTTGATACGTAATTCATACTATCAATTATGTTAAATCTCCTGCCACCCATACTAGTCTAAGTAATACTTCCCATCAGGAAGATAAATTTTGCTGCCGCACTTTTCAACAAAAAGTGCAGTTCTAAAGATTCCACCTCTAGTTTTTGATTTATATATGTTTAACATCATTTCAAATTCCAAATATGTTATACTCATTTACAATTTGTACTCAAATCTTCATTATTGATTACTGGGTTTAACTTGGGTTAACATAACAAACAAAAAGGTTTCCTGTAGCCAAACTGACTGTTGAAAACTCCAGCACCATTCCTCGGGCTGTTTCATACACCTTTCCCCGGGCTGTTTCACGCACCTTTCCCCGGGCTGTTTCATACACCTTTCCCCGGGCTGTTTCATACACATTTCCCCTGGCTGTTTCATACATCTTTCCTTCACCAGTATTTTAACCTGTCAGTACATGTACCTGGCATTTCCGTGATAAAGTAAGATCACAGCTTGTAGGAACATAAAAATATTGACCAAGCCGATAGCCCGATGCATCATGTCGGAGTTCCCTTTATCGTTATGCTAATGAAAATAAATACACAATACAACAAGTTTTCCTCATCTCTATAAGAAATCATCATGTGAAGCTTTCATAAATGTAACTCAATCGTTAATTTTACTCGTGACCGTGATGCCCTTGCATCGATCCCCACCGGGGGGAAGGGGGGGGGGTTGTTAGGTGTTCTCTCTTATTGATGAGGCAGTCAAACCCCAAATAGATCTACTCAGTCACTGCAGTCGTTCCCACATAGATATCTTTCCTCGGGTGGTTCCGATGCATAGGTAGAAATTTCTGTACAACTGCATCAGGCAAATGGCGTCACCGCATTTATAGTGAGCAAATATTAGCATGACGTATTGAAACAAAACGATAAAAAAGATAATAGTAGTAGTTATCTGATTATGTCAAAGTCACACTCGACGCATATGACCACTGTCCGATCTGTGATCAGTTGCACAAGTAATGGGTCATATGTTTTCTTTATATTAACATGCATAAAAGTAGGAGCATCTTCCTCAAAAAAACAAAACTTTGGGTGTATAATAACGGTGTTTGATACTCTGCCTAACCTTTCCATTCCCCGAAAAAAGCCCCAAAAATTGAAGACTCAGTAGTCGCCAGTACTCACATACAGCCACGAGAATTTTTAACGCCTAAAACTTGTTTTCTGTTTGTTTTTTGTTTTTGTTTTGTTTTGTTTTTTTTTTTATATGTCTTGCACATATTGACGCGTGTTCGAGTTCAGGCGACATCCAATAGACATGTGCATGAGTTGTACACATATCTTGGCAATCTTCATACCCAAATTACACCATGCCGTGTCATCTTCACTCGTAATATCTCGTGATCAAGTTGTTCATATGACTAACATGAGGACAGCTCTACTAACTCGTAGAGAGTATCGAAGGTCAAGGATGAAGTTTCTAGGATCAGATTATTAACACACATTGTAGAGATGTTGTTGAAACTTGTTCCAAAAAGATTATCGTATTGCTTGCTTATATTGTGGAAGACTACTAGATTAATGTGGAAGCAAACTCGGGCAGGAGACGAATTGATATTCTCGTCATTAGAAATGGCAAATAACTCGTGAGATTTTCCGTGAGCTATAACTCTTCAACTGTCGGAGAAACCACTGTCGGAAACCCATGGTCTGTCGCATGTACATTTACAAGCGATAGACAGTGGATTTCCGACGATGCGGAGCGGAAAACTCGAAGCTCAAACTCGTAAGTGTGACTGGATTATCATGTTACACTAATGTTCAAAACATTTTATATGTTTTAACATTATTATAACAAGATTTATAATAACGGACGTATCATGGTTTACAGATGTCCATCCGTCCGTCGTCCACATGCTGTACCGCATCTTGAGAATGCTTGCTGCGATTTACTTCATATTTGTTGTGATAGACTCACAGTCTGTGTAATACTTTGTGGTTTAATTTTTGTATTTCATTGTGGAGTTATAGGACTTGACTCGTCAATTTTTTGGCAGAATTTTACATACTTCACATAGTTATTTGTTGTGCTAACTACACGGGCCGTATCCATTTTAGTTAAATTTTGATTTTCTTTCTGAGTTATGGGACTTTATTCGTCATTGTTTTGCCAATTTTTTACGTGTCATGTTGTAGGTAGAGAACCTCATAACCAATTTTAATCTGCAAAAATCCTACTTTAGCGGATGCAATATACAAATAGATATACTGAGTTAAGATCACAAATTTGCTCTTATCTGCAAACGGGTGTATCACGCACTTATGGGGCAGCTCTACGTGACAGAAAAACTCCAAGCAAAAGTAGAGGATTATTTTTTATCATATGAAGGGATCGAATTAGGACTTGGGTGCAATCTACGAAGTTACAATCCCAGATTATTGACCCTTCCATTTACACTCGAAATTTTGTTAAATTAGATGACAATGCTTTAAACCTCGGTCATACCTCGGACAAACATTGAAAATGTATTGTGACGTCACGAAATTCGACAAAAAATCCCAGAAATGGAAGGGTTAATTGACAAGGTATTTCATATATTCACTTTAGGATGAGAGACATTTAGGTAACTTTCAAACTCAAGTACTGATTAAGGACTTCTGGACCTCCTATAGTCCAGGGGGATTAAAGACTGAACTTGTTTCTATAATTGGGTCTTTTCGTAATACAGAGTTATTTCCCATATGAGCAGTTATCTGACGTCATACGGTACCATTATGACGTCGCACAATGTCAATGTCATTTCCCGTAATTTTACACCAGTTTCCACAGAACTGGTTGACGTCGGAATGGTTTGACGTAAGATACCAGCTCATATGGGAAATAATTCTGTATAACGAAAAAGATCCAATAGGGAATAAAGCCTTAAAGCATCCCCTCCATCCACAAGCCAAGGTGGACAAGGGTGTCTCTGTTAATTAAAAAAATTAATATTACAGCGAGAAGACGGTCGTAAACATGGTAATCGATATTTTTTGATATTTCAAAATTTGGCTTCATTGAATGTACAGCAATACATTCACGAGGATATCATAAAAATTCTGAAATGAAATCTCTTATCTTTGGAGTCCTGGGTATTCCTTTGATTAACAAATAAAATCTTCTGAATTCGCTCGGAGAAAAGAACTGATAAAACGAGGAGTAACATTAATGTTTATGTCATGCAAAATACCTTGGTTTCTTTCAAAGCCATAATAAATTATGGAATTCACGTCTAAACAAATATCTTTACAGATCTCTTCGGAGGTGAAATTTGCCAAAATGCGCGATGAACTGCATATAGAGACAAGCCAAAGCACAAATTGAAGTGAATTTATGTCATACCTTTCCCCCTATTTAAATCATAAAGCTACTTTATATGCCCTCCATGACGAGGTCTTTGGCTTGATGCCACGCCACGGTTTGGTGGATAAACTTCTGCATTCAAAGGTTGTTGGTAGTATGTCCCTTTGTGAATTATTGGTCGATCAATCTTACCATGCAAAGTGTATTAATATATAATTATATAGCGAGGAATTCGGTGTGTGTGATTAGTATTTGTGTAGAAGAAGGGATATGTAAGCTGTGCTCCAGGGGCTAATGCCCAACGTGTACATTGAAGAAATAATCGTGTGTAGTTCACAATGGAATTATTTGTTTCAGTAAGTATTTGTACGGTCACGAATAGCCTCGCATTAGAAAAATAAACTGAATGTTAGATAAGAGTTATTTACGTTTTGTAGATTGTACATTTAAAAAAATGAGAAAGAAGTGTTCAGCCGGTGTATGTCACATCAGAGACATACATACATGTCTCTGTATGTCTCTGGTCCCATCCTGTTGTTTTTGGCTATGACAACGTATATTCGTACAGCGCGGATTTCCTGTGAAAAAAGGAAAGAACGCCTTATTTCTTTGTTAATACATCCACATGTATATTTCACAATGCAGCATTAAAACGATAAGAAATGAAAAAATAATAAAATTAAATAAATAGGAAAATTTTCCATTAATATAAATTGTCTGTATCTAAATATTGATAGTGGTTTCTTTCTTTATATAGAAGTAATATGAATTTTCCTTTTTATGCCACTTACCGATTCAAAACATTCTCTTGTGTAAATATTATTAAAAGCTTCGGAACCGTACTTCACTGAATAATAAAACGTTGTCTTCATAAAGTTAGATCCATACCAAAAACAACACTGTTAAACACAAACAGTTTATAAATTGCAAACCAGGATTGAATATTATTTCAAGAAGAAGAAACGATTTCTTGATTTCATGGTGTTTATGTCCTCTATAGCGTGCTGTGATTTGACATCGACTATCCGTGTGCTTTTTATACTATGCCATAATAGATGGTAATTTCTGGATCTCGGTGATGTATGACGGACGTCATAGTAATGGCATATATTAGACATATTTATTTAAAGTGCACTGACATAGTTTGTCTTGTGAACTATTTTCAGGCATTTTACATGTTTGTCCCCAGAATCAGAGATTAAGGGTCTGTAGGTTTTTGTCGTGTGTGTGTGTGTGTTACTCACTTTGTCGTTAATCCGACAATATTAACATTTATCATAACTTACGAATGGTTAGTGCCATGGCCCTATCATTTTGATATGTGCATTTACCAAATGTTTTACCCTGTGAAACTGAACTTTTACTTTTCACACATAATTATTTCCGGATTTCTCTGCCGTCTAGGGGCGTTAGTGTTTCACAGACTTATATTTATTTTCCTCTGTTATTCAATGTTAACTTACGTTAAAGTGCTTTTGTGATCAGTTGCATAAGTAGTACAGTATTGGTCCACATTTCAAGTGTTTATTGTACAAATTAGTAAGAATATTGATATAAATCGCAAAAGAAAATAGTTTTAAACAGGGTGTCCTATTGTTCGATGGTATCATGAAATCATTGTTCACACAATCATTGTTATCTATGGCGCATGCCTTTATTGGTAGATCGTCTCCACACACCCGATCCTCACAGGAGTAACTTTAGGCTTTCGGGATGTCATCAAAGCCCTCGATAGCATCAGGGATTCCACGCTGCCCTTTAAATATTGGTCTCTAAATATTGATCCACGGTCTCCTGTTTGTAGAATACATTGCATTACCTATGTTGACACACACTCTAGGGAATTAAATTCTCGTTTACTGCTATCCTCTTGAAAATTTAATGTATATATGTAGGTAAAGTTTTACTTTACCTACATGTATACCAAAGATGGATCTCAGTCCAGGCAGGAACGAACGCAATGTAGGTATATGTTGTATATGTATATTATATGTAATGTTTGTGTACAATATAATATCATAGGATGTATTATGTGTTCAGTGGGAGTATTGTGATATATGATAATCAGGGAATAATTATATTATGAGCATAATTCCGAAATGCTATCGGATCGGTGAATGGTGAATTTTTTGGGCATACGTTCAGAGTTATCTTTCCTTTCCAGGATGAGTTTGTAATCACCATACTGCAATGAAGAGAGGGGGATTAAGGGGAGGTCATTCTAACCTCCCTGTCCCTAAAGCTTCGCGGGGCTCGCCTGGGAACTCCAAGTCTTTGGGAAGAGGTGGAAACTTTGCCCATTCTGCCGAGGATATCCCTCGCCGTGTTCAGATCGCCAATGGTGGTACACCATCACCGCAGAGAAGGGCTATCTCCCCTGGGGATGATCAGAGGAGAGGCCTCACCGTACATGGTGATCACGGTAAGCTATTATGATATATTGTTTTTATCATATTTCATTCTCAACCAGTGAAGGTCTTTAATGTCCGAGATTCACCAGTAAATCACTAGACTGGCCTGCCACCACCACCATATAGATGATGTAATCCTGGTATTGTATAAACTATAAACAAAGATATCTTTGTAGAAATGATGTGAGCTTGCTCATGATCAAGAGGTCCTGGGTTCGAGTCATGCCAAAGGCTCATCATTGGCCTGTCTTTTAGAGGATACAACAAAACCTGAGGTCCTTTACCAAGCCTACCTTAAAAGATACTTCACTGCTTCAGTTGGGTCTGTAACAAAGGTCATTATATATTGCATTAGGTACAAATGTAGATGGCATTACAATATAAGTGAAATGGTCTTGATGTGACATAGAACAAGGATAAAACAAGCTGTGTTTGTGAGACACTAATGCCCCAGGCAGCACCAAAGTCCAAAAAGTTATGTTTAGCGTGAAGGTCATTGTCAAGGTCAAAAGGTCATCAACTTTGGTATCATTTGAAAGGGCTTCATTAGTTGAGTACGTATTTTAAATATGAAGTCTCTATCCCTCATGGTTCAAAAGTTATAGCCAAGGTTAAGGTTGACAACAGACAAATAAACTTGTAAACAAACAGACAGGACAAAAACAATATGCCCCCGATCTATCCATGCAGGGGCATAAAAATACCAACGGAAAAATCTTTGCACTAGCTTACTTTCAAATGTTCTAAACTTATTCGCAGATACATACCAACTTTAGTGTTTTCTGTGTACATGTATTTGATTACTGTACATAAAAATGGCGATCAGTGCTTCTGTAAGAGTGTATGGGTCTCTTATTAGAATTTTGGTGGTTCCTGATTTGTCTCTCTGGTTATGACATTTGCTTTCCTTGTACAGGACCACAAGCTGGGGTGAGGTACATCACCGAAGATCTCATACGGAAGATTGCTAAAGAAGATGCTTTAGATATGATAACCAATCTTAATCTTACGCTGGCCAAGGAAGGCGGCAAAAAAATCAAGGTCAGTGAAATGGAATTGTTTATCATACTCTCATAAAAAAAGTTAAGAAAACGTGTAAGAACTGTTGCTTCAGAGTGTTATTTTCTCCAAATCAGAAATTTGCTGACATGCAGAAATCTGCTCACAAAATTGGTGTATATAGTGCCATTATGTAGAATTAGGTCAACTTTACACACTTTAGATCAGATTGATTTACAAAATGTGTTAAGTTGTGTAAGAAATGAGGTCTTTAGATTTCTTGTTATATTGAAAAGAAGGAATTTTGTGCACAAACAAAGTTAAAGTTTAAAGTCAGATAATTATCGGTGTTTTTATTCGTTCTATTAAAGGACTTTAAATCATACCTTATCTTTGCTATTGACTACCTTTCAAAATAATTTGTATAAGAAGGGACATGCATATCTGGGCTTTTAAATGAAATTTCATGCTTCAAGTGATCTTATCTTATAACATATAGAAAAGAAATGTTTGTTTTGATATATCTAAATAAACTTTTACTTTGTATTTTTTATCTTTGTATTTAATTAGATTTGACTTTTCACCTATGTACTTTTCTATTAATGCCTGACTTACAATGTCAGGCTGTTGAAAACACTGATCTGCATTAAGATACCAGAAATTTGATTAATTAAATCTTTAAATGCATCCATCTTTTGATGAAAGTACTTTGATCAAGATTTCTGCATCTATCTGCCATGCCTTCAAGAATACTTTTTTAAACCACTAATGCAAAGAAAAATATTACTAACCCATTGTATTTATGGTTAAGCAAGCTTTACTTGCTATTAACTACTCTTGGTAGCCTCAGGCGTTGGGTTAGTGAGTTTTGGTAAAGGCTGCCTGCCAGTTACCCTATCCATGGGCATTAGCTTTTGGAAACAAGTAACAACTAAAAAGTATGTCAGCTAGGGATAAAACAAATTTTGTACATTGACTTTCCTTTCATTAGTTATGAACCGTTTGATTTAGAATAAGAGGTCAAAGGTTAGGGTGACGGTTTTAAAAGAACACAAATTTTGTTGAATTGTTTTGCCACTGATATTAAAGTGCTTTTCACAGGTTCTTATTATAACTGTCAATGGGCTTTTCCCCATGGTGAACTGAGCGAAAGGAATCAAAAGTTGTAACAGAATAAAATGTTTGCTATATATACATAATAAACATGACTTCTTGTGTCCTCAGTTTCTAACAGTGTCTAAGTTGCAAAGTGACATATTTGATACTTAAAAAAGGACATAGAATTCTTTTGGTAAAAGTAGAAAAAAACATTGTATTGTATGTCCTATAGTTATATAACATGAAAATTGCAATGCTTGCTTTTGATTATTAATTAATTGTACAAGGAAAATTGATATATCAGATGATGTACATGTAGGTTACATTGTCAGTGTATCAGCTGTGTTTGTTCAGTTAAATATGGTGTTATGAAATTCAACATTTTGGCTGATTTCACATTATTGGAATATGCTTGAAAATACACATTTTTCAATATATTTGATTTCCTTAAGGATAATCATTATTATAGGAGTGTATCAGTGTTAAAATATACAAAATATTTAATTTCATAGCATGCATATCATATGTAGAAGTGGTTCTGGAATACATTTGTGTTAGGCAATAAGATTAAAGATTTCAAACTAGTCATTTATATTGAAAACTGGAAAAAATGGGAAGTACAAATAATAAAGATGACACAATTTGTGCCAGTATTTGAAAAATATAAAGTACAGTATTCAAAATATTTTTCTTACGAAAAATTTCAATAAGTGTTGAATAGAAATTTGACCAATTTTCTACCAACTATGTTCCATTACGACCCTACCCCTTTCAGAATAATACAGTATACTTTTAAAGCTTTACAATTATTTTTTGCATAAATCTTTCCATTACAGTATATAGAGAATTTAGATCGTTTGAAGAGGCTACAGGTGTTAAATCTCAGCACAAATATGGTGGAGAAAATCGAGAAACTTGATAAACTGATAAAACTGAGAGAATTAAACTTGTCGTACAATAACATAAGTAAGATTGAGGGACTGGAGAATCTGACCTATTTACAAGTGCTGAATCTTACGGGAAATTGTATCGAACATATTCCTGTATGGATGGGAAAGAGGCTGAAAGCTTTACGTACCTTACATCTCGGCAGGAATAACTTACAATCGGTGAGATATAATCTGTTTATTCATTTTGATGTTCAAAGAAGTGATTACAGTTTGTGGTTTTTAATATTTCTAAATGACAGTTAATGAATTCCTTATCATGTTTGTAGAAATGATAACGTTAACTTTTAGCTCTACATGTATGATCACATATTTTTAGCTTACCTGAGCCAAAGACTCAAGTGAGCTATTGTGATCAATCACTGTCCATCGTCCGTCATCCGTCGTCTGGCGTCGTTAGCTTTTCTACATTTTCGACTTCTTCTCCAGAACCGCTGCACAGAATTCTCATAGGAAGTAAGTACTCAAGGTCCTCTACCAAGTTTGTGTTTTTTGTGCCCATCTGTAATCCAAGATGGCTGCCATTGGCTCTGATTGGTTGACACATTTTCGACTTCTTCTCCAGAACCACTACACAGAATTTCACCAAACTTCATAGGAAGTAAGTACTCAAGATCCTCTACCAAGTTTGTGTTTTTCGTTCCGATCCGTTATCCAAGATGGCCGCCATTGGCTCTGATTGGTTTACACATTTTGGATTTCTTCTCCAGAAGCGCTGCACAGAATTTCACCAAACCTCATAGGAAGTAAGTACTCAAGGTCCTCTACCAAGTTTGTGTTTTTCGTGCCGATCTGTTATCCAAGATGGCCGCCATTGGCTCTGATTGGTTGACACATTTTCGACTTCTTCTCCAGAACGGCTGCACAAAATATCACCAAACCTCATAGGAAGTTACTACTTGAGGACTTCTACCAAGTTTGTTTTTCGTGCCGATCTGTTATCCAAGATGGCCGCCATTGGCTCTGATTGGTTGACACATTTTTGACTTCTCCTCGACAAAGTTTGTGTTTTTCGTGCCGATCCGTAATCCAAAATGGCCGCCATTGGCTCTGATTGGTTGACACATTTTCGACTTCTTCTCCAGAACTGCTGCACAGAATTTCACCAAACTTTATATAAAGTAAGTACTCAAGGTCCTTTACCAATGTTGTGTTTTTTGTGCCCATCCGTACTCCAAGATGGCTGCCATTGGCTCTGATTGGTTGACACATTTTCGACTTCTTCTCCAGAACGGCTGCACAGAATTCCACCAAACCTCATAGGAAGTAAGTGCTCAAGGTCCTCTACCAAGTTTGTGTTTTTCGTGCCCTACCGTAATCCAAGATGGCCGCCATTGGCTCTGATTGGTTTACACATTTTCGACTTCTTCTCCAGAAGCGCTGCACAGAATTTCACCAAACCTCATTGGAAGTAAGTACTCAAGGTCCTCTACCAAGTTTGTGTTTTTCTTGCCCTACCGTAATCCAAGATGGCCGCCATTGGCTCTGATTGGTTGACACATTTTCGACTTCTTCAAAACGACTGCACAAAATATCACCAAACCTCATAGAAAGTCTTGTAGCAAAAAAGCAAAATTTTCTACTGAAATGAGCTGTCATTTTATTGTAAATAAGCAATTTGTGCTCCAGGGAGCGATATAGGCCCATTTGGGCCTCTTGCTATATTGATGATATCTTATTTGATTTCATTTTGTATTTATTTTCTCTCATCGTCCTTCTGTATTATTGATATAATAGAAGGAATGTCAGAAGGGGGGTGGATGCACTTTGTGGTTTATTGTCAAGATATATTTATATGCAAAATCTAAATGTTGCTCTTAGGATTTTCCATATAGTCTATGTCTATACTTAGTGAGCATACTGTAAAATTATGATACTAATTTTTAATCACAGCTGAGTGAACTGGCAAAGTTGAAGCCTTTACCTGATCTGACACAGTTAACAATAGCAGAGAATCCTGTAGCAGGCCTTCCTCATTGTAGGCTGTATCTGGTGTTTCATATCCGAACTCTGGAAGTGCTTGATAGTCAGCCTGTAACAGAGAGGGATCGACAGGGTGCAAGGGAGAGATTCGAACAAGGTAGGTTAAATAGGGAGGGAAGATAGAGCTTAGAAAATGTATAAAAAGGTTAAATAGGGAAGGGAAGGGAAGGAACTGCTAGTAAGTAGAAATTTTTGTGTGGTAGAATAAGAGGGGGGGGAGTGGTTAGACAAGGATTCCAGCAAAAGAAATAGGGAAGAAAGATGGAGTGTCGTAAAGATACTTCAGACAAAGTCTACAAGCCTATATTAAAAATAATTTTAACTAACATTTGATACTTCATGAATTGTTAATTTCAGAAAGTTCAGCTTGAGTAAGTTAAAGTGATGTTGTGATATTTGTAATACATTGAAGCAAATGTGTAGTGGAATAATTGTCCACAAAGAATTTAAACTCTGGTACCATTACTTAATATTTGTTTTATTGTCTTGTGTATAATAGAGGAAGTTGAGAGGCTTGAAAAGAAGGTGGAACAGGATGATTCACGTTTGAGGAAATTAGAGGAGGAAAAGAATCTTTCAGCCCAAGAATCCTCCTTCCTCAAGGCAAAAGAGGAGGAGTATTTACGGCAACAGAAAATGTCAATGGAACGCATGCAGGAGATGGAGAGGGAACTTTCCTCCAAAGATGACCTGGTTAGTAGTCTAAAGGTTAATGACTGACATTTATATGAAGTTTGGGGGGTATATAAGGATCACCCTGTCCATCTGTCTGTCCGTCTGTTTGGTTAAAAAGTTTTAAAAAGCAAGTTTTTCGAAATGTACATGTGGGACATCCATTACATTTATACCAGTGATGTATTTTGGGATGAATTATTGCAGGTTTTAACTTTGTTGCCACGGGATGGGATGATATTTAACAAAGTAGACAGTTCTTGAATACATATATAAATATATATATTTTCTCTCTTACTTAAAACTTCTTGTTCCACTTAGAGCTGGTAACTGTGTCAGATTAGATGAGTCCATTATTATATTAAAGAGGAGGTAATGGAATGAAATTAAAGGATTATTTGATTTTTATTGCTGTTGCCTACAAAATATGGCAATTAGAAATTCAGGGACTTGAATTAAACTTTATTAACTGGTCACAGATAATAAGAGTTGTCTGTAGTGATGAAATACCCTTAGCGCGTCACTGACTTTAAATCATTGAAAATATATTGACTGTACATTTGAATTACACATAGATATTACATTTTCAGTATGTATTAAATTTCATGTTTCATATTGCAATAATTAAGTGAAATCAAGGACTTATAAACAAGTCTTTGGTAAAATTCAACAATCGTACATGTACTTATTTATTTATGTTAATAATCGCTGCATAAAAAAAATGTACCTTTGTATGCGGTATGGTACGTTTTCGCTTTCTGAGTCCCCATATCGGGTAAAATGTACATGTCGCTGGGATTTTTTTTTTACCTTAGTTATATTTTGTGAAACAGGATTCACCCAACAATAGATACATTGTAAGGTATTCTATCAATTCTTTAGCAGTCGGGGTCATTAAGTTAAAAGTAACGTCGTGCTACTTCAATTTCTTGTAAATTTGTCAACAGGCCTTTGATTATCGTCGGTGCCTTTGTCACTTACGTTTTCTTCAAATTATAGTTTGATTACAGTATCATAGTCGTCGAATTTAATACATCACTTTACCGGATACATGATAAAAATATGCACGTCATTTAAAATGCTTTCGCTACTTCAAGCATGGTAAATATACCTTAGCAGGTAATGACGTAATACGTAGCGATGTATGTACATGTACATGTAATTTGATCGAGCATTGTCTATGTGAAATGGCTACCTCCTCTGTTGAAATTCGAATGATATGCGATATATTTTCTATGATCGGAGTTTAAATGATTTATGTACTGGGAGATTTAAATTGCGTGACCAAGAGAACATGGTAATTTTGTGACAGCGCGTAAATACGGGGATATGGATCAGAATACATGTATTGAAAATGTTCAAGAGAGCTCGAGACTGCGACTGGGCAGCACTTGATTTTGAGTACTTACTCAAAGTGTTTGGTTGAGTTATTTGTCAGTCAGACAACGTCATTGAAAGATATATATTGCAAAACTGCAACAGGAATTTCAATGTAAATGAGGATGTCTCACAACATCTTTTGTTATAAGCGAAACCTTATATATCAAAAGTTAGAATTAGAATCAGTTCGTAATAGGTATGCTAGCTTCCTTGTACATGTATGTACAGTGTACATTCGCAAAATTAATTTTGAGACAAGGGGCCTGGAAAGTGCGGGATGATACATACAAGGTGCTCATATGTAACTTACGCTAAAAAGTGAAGGGAGGTTGGGGGGGGGGGGTTACAAACATACCTTTGCCTCTTCCCCTTTCCTACGCACTTGTATTAGCTGATTACCTCGCTTTGTATACAATGAATGAAGACATGATATGATGATCTTCTATTTCCGATCAAGGAAGAGAAGGTCTAAAATCTCCTGTTTGTTTTATATGCTTTCTAATCCTTCTATTATAAAACACTGTTCCGCATTCAGGCTTAGCGGTGTAGGGGTTAAGCACACAGCGGTTCGGGTTCGATTCTCGGATTGGGACACTATGTTAAAAAGGCTTCTTACCCCCTGCTTTCATGACGCAATATAACTGAAAAATTGTTTAAAGCGACGCAAAAAAAAAAAAAAAATAATAATAATAATAAATAAATACACAAATAAATGAATGAATAAAAAATGAGTATGAAACGTAACAATATACTAACTATGCAACAATATTTTTCCAACCAGCAAAGATATACCCCGGTAACTAGAATATAAAGTCGAGTTTCTCTCCTTGTCTTATTTTTCTTGCTGACCATAAGTTACCAGATCTACTTGGTATTCTACAATTAAATCATAATAGGCGAAATGATTTAAATAGCCGACCGATAAATCCCTGATTAAATCCGAGATAAATCCGTAAGTGTTAAAAGCCACTTCATGCGTTCATCATTATGACAAAGACCAATGCTTATAAGTCTTCGTTGTTCCATACAGATTGATGTATTTATAATGTATAATAACATGTCCATAAGAACAATAGACTTGTTACAACTAGACCATTTCTGAAGCGACTTCAGGACTATTTTGGTAGAGAATTTAACTGAAAGGGAAAACATATTTATATACTGAGTACGACATGTAGTGAAGTTTATATTGAGATGATTTGGGACTTTTCCTTGTGTTCTTAGAAAATTCACTTCACGCATTTTTCCGAATGAGGGGCATTTTATCGGATTATACGTGCATGATAGGAGTTTCCTTATGTGTGGGTATTTAGACGTGAAGAAGGTATACAGAAAAGTTGTGGAAATAAATCTTAGCTGTGTTTGGTATATCATAATAACTAGACTGCTTCTGAATATTTGACGGATTTGGAATAATCACTCTGTTTGTTCGTAATTAATGGTAAAGAAGAATGGATGATTCTGATGTTGTAAAGTGATCACGTCGATTATGGAGTATGTATTGGCCTAACTTCCCGCCAGCGGAACAGTCTAATGGACTGCCCTCCAGCTCACTCACGGTAATGTGTACACTTTATCATGATGGCATTTTACCGATATAAAGTTAAATTTGACCTTTGATACATGGATAATTCTTGCCTACTGTTCCGATACGGGATCACTTTTTTCATTAAAATCGGATAATTGACAAACATGAAAAATATGCTATATGTCAACAGTGAAACTGTAAGTTGTTTATATTTAAACAGATTGTTTTAAAGTAGTTAACACATGGGGGATAGCGATGTAATAATGGAGTGATGATCAAAGACAAGAAACTGCAGTTTTTTAAAGAAATATGTTTAAGGTAGCATAAGCAGAAATAAAAGACCGATGGATCGATTCTTTTTGGTAATTTTGGTGATAGAAGTATGCAAAGATACCCAAACCATCACATAATTTTAGAATTTGATAATCTTGCACTCAAAGATGAGAATCATTGGCTATATTGTGGCAGCATCTATCAGAAAAAAAATACGAAAGAAAGATTAGGGACGGTTGCATATTAATGAAACGGAGGAGTTGACTCTTAATTATTTTTTTTACCAGACATATAACATATAAGGAAGATGATTGCTTTCGGTTTGTTCGTTCAATTACTTTATTTGCCTTTGAAAATCATCTTTGTTCATCTTGAAAAGCCTAAATTCGCCAGCTGTCAATACATATTTTCTAGTTTTGAAATTACGCATAGATGTATGTAGATAACAAAAGGTCGCGCTTATTCCATCTTCGAAAGGGTATAGGCTGTATATTGTATATGTTGTATATTGTATAGGTTGTATACATAATGTATAGACTGTATATTGTATAGGATGTATATTGTATAGGATGTATATTGTATAGGCTGTATATTGTATAGGATTACTTCATTTAGTGGCGGCACCTGGCCGGTGCATGTCTTCGTAAATTGCAAAGGACTTGTTCAAAGTAGCTATGTTCTTTTTATCCCGTAGGTACGCCTCTTAGCTCGTGGTACGTCTCCATCTCATGCATTATGTGGTGCTGCACGGTATACTAGTAATTGCATCTGTGTTTTGTATGTGTTCTGTGGTACGTGACGACCCTGTATGTTCCGTGGCATGTCACCATAGTATGTATTATTCTGTGGCATTTCACGGTATTGTGTATTCCGTGCTATTACACGAATTTGTGTATTTTATAGTATGCCATGCTCTTGTGTATTTCATGGTACGTCATGATGTTGCATATTATATTTACGTCACGATTTTATGTATTTCTGTTGCATGTCACGGTAAAGTGTCTTCCGTTTTACGTCACGGTATATTTTTCCCGTGATACATTCTATTCATGTCATTCGGAACGACCTCGCCCTTTACTGGTGCCCACGTAAAAAGATATTTACTCAGGAAAAGGTCGAAGAAGTCCGAATGATATTCTTGTGTGCTTTCCGTGGTATCGTGATATCGTGTATTTTGTGATACGTGTTTTGTCACGATTTTGTGTATTCCTTGGTATTCACAATAGTGTGTATAGCTTTTGTTGTACGTCACGGTATTGTGTTTCCCTTAGTAAGAGTCTTGTGTATTCCGGGTGCGCTATTTGTTCGAATATGAAATCGTTTAAACACAAATCGCATTGTAATTCCATTCTACATAAACAGAGACATCAATAGAAACCTCTCTATCAAGACCTACGTATTGTATCAAAGACAGAGAGTTGTATAAAGAATACCGAGAATGCAAGGGCATGTATATAGTTGTACATTGAAACATTTCCAAACCCTAAAAAGAGCAACCCAAACAAACGATCACACTCTTTACCATGGTATTTTACTCGCCGTATTTGACGATATAGATAACATTTACCTTTAAATTCTAATTCATAACTTTCAGCTTCTTTTATTCTGAAGTTTGAATAGGCTGATAAAAGATTAATACTAACATTTAAGCCATTTATAATATTGTGTACAGCGTCGGCTTAATATCGGTGCTAAGCCCCGCTCGCTCGTGCATTCCCAGTAACCGTGGTCTTTCGTCTTAGTTTGGATTTTTATGAATTTTTGTGAATTCTGACAGCTCTTGGAATATTTTTTTATAAGTGTTGGGATTTATGCTATAGATTTAGTAGTGTGTTGGCATGCTGCGTGGTCATCGCGGATTCACAGGTAACTACACGACATTAATTGATCGTGCATTCTACCCGTCCGGACTTGTTTTTTAAGAACCGTGTAAATATCGCGTATTTATATTATGTAATTTAATTTAACACCGATATGATTAGCAAATTCTTTCCTAAAATAGCAATAAATAGACAGATATGAAATTAGATTTCGATTAGAATTTTTGTTCAATAGAAAATTATAGTTGGTATAGAATTTTCTTGTCACCGCTTCTCGTACATTTCTATGTGCATGTCAAGTTAACTTAAAGGTCTGTCAGACAAAAGAAAACATTATTCATGTTATTGACATAGATGTATTATAATTATTTTTCTTACCTTGTGAAGGAGGTTTGACTGACAAATGATGTACTCATTTTCTGTAAGTGTCCACCTATTATGAAGGTCTTCTTTTATTGGAGACATTATGGTAATTATTATATATATATACTTAACTAATTCAGACTGGAGGAACACCTGATGTGTATATTAAGTGTTTATTTAACTCTGTCTGTCTATTCATCTGTCTGTCTATTTCTATGTCTGTCTGTCTATTTCTGTCTGTCTGTCTATCTCTTAGGTTTTAATATTACAACGAGTTAACCACTATGAATTCATGAAAAGTAAAGTATTTTTCAAATAAACATAATGTCCTTTTTCGAAGTATTTCATTTTGTGGAAACTGAAGGTCTTAATTTGATAGCATATGCCAGGAGATGCTTCTAACATGCAAATATCACTTTCCCATTCTCTTCTCTCTCCCCCCCCCCCTTCTCATTCTCTTCCTGTCTTTATTAACTTGGTTGTTCTTTTGCATGATGTACATGTATCTGATGCCTGATCAGAATGTTTTGTACCATGTATCCAATTAAACTAGTGCTATTAGTATGTGGAAGTGATGTCTACATATATACCATCCTCTGGTTAGTTGAAAAATGTTTTGATGATGGGAATTTATTTATATTGTTTGATGGCTTTTGATTAGACTGCTCTAGTTCAATATCTTTTCCTATGGTTTATTGCAGCTGAAGAAGAAAACCTCAGAGCTAAATAAAGAGAAACATTACCAGCTGGAGCAGGAACTAGCCTTCTATAAGATAGATTCTAAATTTGACAGTTTAGGCAAGAGTCCTGGGTCCTTTCAACATGTGAGTTTTTTCTGTGTATTTATGTACTAGATCATGTAATCTTTTTGTTGTAAGTCCAGTGTTTACTGCAGAATGTTTTCTCTTTTAAGATGCTTTACAAAATTTAAAATACATTTCAGGATGGTGATGACAGTGGGGGGTTAGGAGAAAGTCCTTACATTGGAAGAGCCAGGTACAAGGCCAACCAGCTCTCACGGGAGGGGGACCTGACTGGCTCGCCTCAACAGTACGGGGTATATCATAACGTTTCCACACCGAGTCCTCAGCGAGCGGAAGTCATGAATAAAATACACTCCCAGCTCGATGAAGAGCTGGCAATGAAACAGGACAGAGTACAGAAAAGTAAGTGTTATGTGTTACAAATATATTTTAAAAAGATATTATAAAAATATCTGAGATCATGTGTATCGGACAGCGCGTTTCTTTCATTCTTTCATATCAGTGCTGGAGCCACATGCTTTACAGAGCTAATGATTGACTTTTCTCAAATGTATTCCAAAGTGTAGCTCGGCATTTGATACCGAAATGATCTTGATTCCCATGTAAAGAATGCATGCCTGAAAGGAGTAGTCGTGCATTTTGGCATTTCATGCATGAATTGTGTATTCATTGTATTTTGACATTTAGTGCATGAATTCTCTATTCATTGCATTTTGACATTCTTGATTCCTGTATGACAATGCTGCTTATGTTTTAGTTATAAGGTTTTAGCCTTGTCTGTTCTAAAAGTCCAGGTTTTGAAATAATCAGTTTTGTTGAAAATTTTAAAATATGTAATAACGTTGTATATTGAAATTTATGTTAATTATAGTATAAATACTAATGTGTATTCTTTGTTTTAACGATTTGTCAGTGAATTTGATGAGGTTGGATGTGGAATAATTCTATATGTTCTCTAATACAAGATATGTAAAAGAGAAAACTTTTAGTCTTTTTATACAAATGTGATACCAAGAAATAAAGTTTGATTTGAAGCTTGGGTTTAAGAAAAAACCAACCAAAAACAAATGAAAGCATATATTGACAGTGCAATTGGTATACAAATAGATCTCTTAAGATACTTTTTTTCGTTTTCAATGAAAATTTCAGTTCTAAACAGATAAATACCTTTAAAAGTTTAATACATCATGTTTAAAAACAAAACCAGCATTCAAGTATTTCTTTTAGATGCCAGTTACTCAACTTTTACCCTCCTTTGCTTAGGAGCTTTAAATGCAGTTCTTAACTTGCAATGAAATTTCAGTGCTCAGTCAGATTTTGCTGTTGGTTATGTCTGGACATATTTGTAAGTTGTAGAGGTCAAAGGTCAATTGTAGCCCTTCAGTATTAGAACATTGAATATGGTGACTGTGATAATGTAGTAGAATGTAAAAGGTGAATGACAGGGTACATGGAGTTGCTAAGGTTACTATATATACATACACTGTATATCTTTGTTATTATACTCTATGACCTATCATCTTTGGCATTAGAAATTTCGTATACTTTCCTTTTGGATTGGAATTTGATTGAAGTGTGTATAGATTTAATTGCAGATAGAATGACTACATATGGTGTCAGTTATACCTCAAATATTTTTCTGAAACTTTTGAAGTTTAGTAATAGTATATATTATCTCAACAAGATTTATGTCTATTCATGAGGTAAATGAAATTCACTGTAACTTTTTACTGGTTCCTTCCTTTGCTGTTCATGTAATTCAAGACTTATACTGTCAAGTACGTGTTTTATCAGCATACACTCTGTTTATGTGAACTCAGGGTAGATAACTCATGCTTTACATTATTTCCCTTTTCCTACCCTTAGAAACCAATCAAGTCAAAGAAAGTGAGTATACATATCACCCCCCCTTTGTCCCTGGAATCACAATCTTATTAAACTATGTGGAGTTCATTAAAGATCTGCTAGATAATTTAAATAAGTTACTAGAGGTGTTGCACTTTGGATTTTATTTTTGTGTTTTAGTCTTTTCTCTGCGTTGAAAAAATACTTACTAAATTTTCAAAAATTTAAAAACATAGTCGACTTTTGAATTATTTAATTAAAGAATATCTTCTTGGGACCTGATTTTGTTAATACAAATGTACATAAGTCAGAACTACAGCTAAATTTCATAATGATATCTATTTTTAGAAATATTCTGAATGTGCTTCCGTTACTCTGATATACTCATTGTGATTGGCTATCATTTAGACTTCTTTAGTTGTAGAATATTAGACTTCTGTGGTTGTAGAATAGATCTTAGTCATTTCCTTATCCCTATCTGCTTCCTCTAAATGTCTCTCATTTTATCTAAATTACTAATATTGTTGATCGCTATCATAATCCATTTTGATTTTCTTGATATATTTGTATCATTAAGTGCATAACAAGCACATTTGTAGCTTGCTGGATTGGCCATATGGTAAGATAAAGTCATTAGCCAATAGTAAAACGAAAGTTTTTTTAAATCACAAAACAGAATACTGATAGTGAAAATGACTTAGGAAATCATCACCTGAGTAGATGTGACTAATTTGTGTTAATACCCTGGGGGGAGGAAATCCACCAAGTAAGTCTTAAAAATAAAAAGAGATGAATTAGTTTCTTGTATTCCATTTACAAAGCTGTGTTACTGAATATTGAAATTCCTTATTCCATGATTAACTTAACATTAATCAAAATATAGTCCTTCATTAATTGAATTATTATTCAGTTTTATTTACATGCAAAGGATAGATAATATAGTAAATCTGTCAACTTTTCTTTGGATAACAGTTAACAGGAAAACATATTAGCAATGGCTAGATTGTTTTAGGACTATAGTTCTTTACAATATAAAGTATCCAAATGTTTGTTGAATGATTTGTAAAACATTTCTTGAAATGATCAGTTATTTCTACTAGCTCATTAAATATCCATGTACTGCTGTAATAAAATTCATAACCCTTGACAATCTCAGCCAGTCATAACTAAGAGATTATAAATTCAAACCAAGAATGATGGACAATTTTGTTGACAGCATTATATAATATCAAAGATTATATTATAAATGTTTGAATGTTAATATGTTGTGGATATGCCTTGTAGCGGAGGACCGTTTGAAACGACTACAGGATGACTTGATGGGAACAGAGAGGAAGCTTCTACAAGCAACCAAAGATCTGAAGCGTATGGGAGATATCACGGATAAAGATGATATGAAAGTGCAACTGCGACAGAGGCTGGCGAAGAAAATGCAGCTGGTAAGCAATGAATGTTATGGCAACTGTGTTGAAAGTTGAGTCAAAAAATGTTTAACAACCCATACTGATTGGGTAGGTAAATCCAAACGCACGGTACATCTGGACGATCGCTATTTTTGTTACCTACTGACCATTTCAAGTAATTTTAACTACACAACTTGAAAGAACAACGACTTTATAAACAGTATACCAATGTACATTATAAGATTTGTTCATTTAATATGATTTTAAATAACCGTCCAGATTTACTTCGCATCTGGATTTACCTCGCATCTGGATTTACCTTGTGTCTGAGTTTACCTACTGTCCGGATTTACTTCATGATTGTCTGGATTGACCTTCCTAACCAGTACACTTCTTCCATAAACATAATTATATCAACAAACTTGTATATCATGCTTGCATCAATGTTTTTATCATAAATTACATAATAAAATCTGAGGACCCAGGTTCGATTCCAGTTGATTACCATTTTTCTATGGTGATTTATCATCTCCAGCTCTATCTGTCATTCAGATTAGACAGTATGTAGTTCTCATGTCAAGTTCTCATGTCAGGATATATAATTGCATGTAAAAGATCCCTTACTGCTTTTCGTTGGTCCGTATGAAAGGACAAAATTTTGAAGCAATGTACCAAGCAGGTTCTAACATTATCTAAGGGCACTGATCTTTGGATGGCATAAACCAATAATTGTCAATTGTATTGACATGTTTTAATTTTTCTTTACTCCAGGTCAATGAGCTACGAGACAGTGCCACTCAGATCGAAGAAGAGATTGACAAGACCAAAAATTCTATGCATCAAAACAAGTTAGATGTAGCAAGGTTAAAAGGTCAGCTAGAACGACTTGATACTAAGGACCCAAAATATGTAAGTATGGGGCCTAATGTGGTGGGGAAAGATGTCAATGTTACAAACATATAATTTCATAAATTAAAATATAATAAATTCAATAATAAAAGCACTGTTTATCCACAGTTCTTACAAATTTATAATTTCAGAAATTGAAACTATATAATTAATATATAATAGTAAAAACCTCTTTATCCACAATTGAGGGGTTGCCAGATCCAATGTTAACCATGTCCATTTCGTAGTTGCATTTTGACATCACTGTTAATATTTGAAGTACTATTTGTTTATGACATTATAATAGATATAGTATGCTAAGGGATGGGATGTCAAAAATGTGGTGATCGGCCAGTTGTACCCTAATGGAGGTTTTTAAGGAATATTATTCAACTTTCTGCATTCCTAATGAGATTTCCCAGAGGATTTTAAGGAATGTGATGAAACTTAAGACATAGCAATATGTTATCGCTTTGAGATATACTATTTTTTAAACAAAACACGGCATTGACTTATTCACAGAAAAAGTTGTATGCGGAGATGGTGGACAAGGAACAGCAGATCAGCGAGAGTAACCAGGTTTATGGACAGTTACAACAGCAATTAGAGGTCATGCTAGATACCATCGCTAGGGAAACCAATGACATCATGAAACTGGAACAGCAGCTTAATGACGGTAAGTCAGAGATGTATTGGTAATTTACTGTAAATATATTTTTTGTTATTTCAAGTCGGATAATAATTTCTTGGGGCAAGCTTGATTTATAGAATAAAGGTCTTATTTTGTGTTTTCATGCAGGAATGAATTGCAATGGCTGATGCATTTATTAGATACAATGCGTGTTAATAACTAAAAAAATTAATGAAAGGGATGTAAAATACCAGTCAACCAAATAACTACAAAGTTTGAGGGACTCTAAAATTGAATCATCACTTGTAACATTGTTGTATTTTTTTTTTCATTAAATGGTTTAATAGAGTAATAGAATGAAAAAGACATGAAAAAGTTATAAATATTTTCTTGATATTTTATACATTAGATGTCCTGAAATTGTTCTTTTGATTTATTGTTTTATGTCATTCCATGATTTTTTCATGTAACTATATTGTGAAGGTATCAGCCCAATGTATTATACAGAAGTTCATACCTTTACAACAGACCAAACTGAAGTAATGAGGGTTTTTTTTTACGTGCCACCCCTATCAAGACATTAGACCTCAATTTTTGTTGTCTCATCTGGAGGACATGACACTTGTGTGCTTGAGACGAGTGTTAAACTCAGGACCTCTTTGTTACAACCTGAGCACTTTATTTACTGTACCACCCCAGTTAAGTCATGATGAAGGTCACATGTATACAAACTTGTTTTATACTTTCAGATCGTGTTGAGAGTAACGACACCCTTAGACAAGAACTTGATGACATTGTGGGGGGTCTGCAGGGGTATCTCTCCAATGTCAAACAAAAGGGACTAAGAGCTCAGAGAGACCATGAAACACTTCTAGGAGAAAAGGCCTCTCTTGAGGAGAAGGTCCGTTCTCTAGAGCAAGAACTGAGTGTACTGGATGGAGAAGCAAGCAGAGTCCATGAAATGGAAATGGTAAGTATGAAGTAAAGGGTGTAAATAGAGAACAGTTTTCCTGTGTGTAATGGTAAGTCTGAATTAAAGGAAGTAAATAGAAAATAGAAAAATTTCTGTCTTGTCTATTTAAGATGTAGTTAGAAATAACTTTCATTATAAAAATACAAGATAAAGTTGACAACAGACAGACAGGCAGACAGGACATTTCCGTTGTTTTCATTCTTTATTTGTCTGTTTTTTAGGGTTTGTATTAAATTCTGTCATCCCATAGTGTTTTTTTTTTAAATTCTTTGTCTTCCTGTAGCATATGTTTTTAATTCTTCATTTATCTCCCATTAGTGTCTGTATTTGATTCTTTGTCTTCCCATAGTGTCTGTTTTAAATTCTTTATTTGTCCTCATGTAGTGTCTCTTTAATATTCCTTATATTTCTGTAGTGTCTAATCGTTTGTTTCCTTTCCTGTAGCGGATGAAGGAGTACGAGGACACAATATCCAGACAACAGGACATGAACAGGACCTTGGAGGATCAGATCAATAAGTCACGATCCAAGGACGTAGAGTATCAGGACCGTATCGAGAGCACATCCCATGAGCTCCAGTCGATGAAAAATGCCCTCAGAGATGCTGAACGCAAAGTCCAGGTCACACACATTTATTTGTTCTACTTTGTTTAGTAATGTCATAGGCATAGGAACTGGAGGGGGCCTTGGGGGTTCCGGCCCCCACTTTTTTAACCTGTGATTTTTTTTCTGGAAAATGTTAACTTAGATGGTGACAGCCTACATATTCCTCAAAAATATTCTCTCTAACACACAATCTCCGGATTTCTATAAGCAAGTTTTTTATTGCATATCAAACGGTATATGAACTCATTCAGTACCAAGAAAAATATTTCATGATTTTTGTCCCCCCCTCCCCCCCAATTTCTATTTCCTTCCTACATTTACGTCACTGAATGTTAACAGTTCAGTTTGTGCTGAAGTCTCCTATGGGGTCTTTTTGTTATACAGAGTTATTTCCCATATGGGCAGGTATCTGACGTCAACCATTGTAACGTCATACAATTTCTAAATCATTTCCCATAATCTTACTCCAGTTCCATAAAAATGGTTGAAGTCACGATGTTTTGATCTCGAGACCTTCTCTGATGGGAAATACCTCTGAATAACGAAAAGACCTAATAAAACTGTATAAGTATCAACTTTAGAATTCCCATCACACTAATCCACTTCAGTTTTTTTTTTTTGGATTACAGGCAATCTGCTAATAATCAATGTTTTCTTAAGTAACTACATGTGAGTTGCAATACAGGGGTCCATCTCTTAAAGGTTTTTTTAAAGAAATTTTTAAAGATTTTTCATAAATTTTACAGAGATAAAATATGACTTTAACCTTCAGTGTGCAATGATGAAAAATATTTTTATGAATTAATAATTTCCAGTTCAGGTTCCCCCTATTTACAACTCTGGAGATGAAGGTTACAGAAATCCTTAAAAATTTCGTAAGAACTTAATTGAATTGACCTGCAGGTGGTGGATGGTGGTTGTTATCGAAAAGATTCGCAGTGTAGTTCAGTTGATTACATGCTTCATTTAGTACCACTGGTGACTTTGATATCTTGTCTCCTCTGTGAGACAGCAAAACGAATGTCCTGTGGTACCGTTGACATTGGCACTTTAGAGATACGACACTGCTTCTGCTGTCATATGTAGAAATTTCTGTGCAGTGCCTCAAGGAAATAGTTTTGAAACAAAATTAATACAACACAGAAACAAGAATTAAGTTGAGTCCTAATTATTATATGTGATACAGATGGAGAAATCAAGTATGGAGAGACAGGTCCAGACAGAGCGTGAGAAAGCCCAGCAGGCTATGAAGGATGCAAAAGCTAAGACAGCCTTAGAGGATGAGGTCAGAAGACTGCAGAACCAGTTAGAGATGCAAAAGGTAATAAATGAATACATCTTTAAAAATATAGTTATTATTAAATACTCACTGAATAACTTAAAATAATCTTTTGAGTGACCTCTTCAGGGCGATTTCCGTTTAAGCTCGGCGGGATGAAATGTCCAGAGAACTATTGTCATAACTCTGCGAGTCGGCGACGGCATCCTTATGCACAAAAAACTTTAATCTGGGCTGTACTTTTTAACCATTAGTGGAAGAGCTTTGACACTTCACACAGGTTCTTCATGATAAGAACTTTCATTTGATACCTCGACCCTTGACCTTGAACTTTGGCTTTTCCATTTAAAATATTTAAAATAGGGATTTCACATTTAGATTCATTGTGACCAGAGCTTTCATCCAGTTAACTTTTGACCTTTACCTTGAACTTGACCTTGAACTAAGAAAACATTGAAATTACATGCTTTCCCTCTGACAGTGCCCTGCTGGCTAGCTATGTTGTCTTCTAACAAGTCTTGTTGAAATGTATACATTACAATCAATTCATTGTTTTCTTCAACAATTTATATTGCCTACAGAACAGATAGTTCTGCGGTTTCCAGTTGACCCTGCTTCCTGGAATGTTATACATTTAAAATATTTATTGATAATTACATGTTTCAGTACATTTAAAATGTATGATAAGAATTGTGTGTAAAGGTATGTACTGCATGGCTTGTATTTATAAACAGCACCAACTGGAAGAAGAAAAGAGAAAGTTAAATGAATCTATACCTCAACATGATCTGAGGCGTCGCTTGAAGGAACTGTCACAAAATATTAAAACTGGAAGGGTAAGACTTATCAGCATTTTTAGAAAAGTATGCAGAGATGCAATTTGTAGATAAATTTCTGAAAATGGTTCAGATATGTTTTTATTTTCTTAAGTGAAAAAAAAGTAAAAACTTAAAGATTTTTCCTTTTATTCAAGTTGCTTGTAGTCTTTGTGTGACATAAAACAAGAATAAAAAACCCCAAAACAAAACAAAAAATAACCCCCCCCCAAAAAAATACTCAATTTGCTCACAGAACAAGTCATAAAACCATAATTAGCTCTATTAATAAAAAGACTATACTTAAAAATGAAATAAATATATATATATATATACATATATATGTATTTATATTGTATTATAGAGTCCCATCAGTCCACAAAGCGACAGAGATTTTGTCGGGAAGACTTTCCGTGACCTTCAACAGTATATCAATGACAGTGCTAACAAGAGTATTAATGACATAGAGCATATGAGGCAGTCGACCAGTCAGGTATGTAACAGATACACTGGTAGCATAATATCATAGTTCAACAGCAAAAAAATTCGTAACATTGAAATGAGTTACATTTGTGACAGATGTATTTTTTAGCAAGAATTTTCATAATTTCATAGGTAAAAAGCATGAATAAAAAAAAAACATGGTTCTATTGACAGTTTACTGAGCAAAGATTCACAGGCTTTTGTCTTGGTACTCTATTATTAGCTGTTACACTGTTAGGTGTGCTGTGAAGAGCACTTCATTCATTACATTTATAATTTAATTTTGCATGTCTTATATTGGCTTTTACACTGTTTGGTTTGCTGTGAAGAGCACTTATTCAGTACATTCATTTTGTATGTCTTATATCTTACTGTTACACTGTTGGATTTGTTGTGGGGAGCACCTTATCGTTACTTTCATGTTGTATGCCTTAACATTAATGTTACTGTAGCATTGATCACTGAATATTGAGTATCGATACAAGTTTATTCCTTTCATATAAATTTTACGAACATTTGTAGATATAGAAAGTGTAATATCATACAATTATTTCATGATTACTATAGTAACAGACAAACTGTTGCCCCAAGTTAGTTGGCAGGATGGAAGTTGTTACCCATGGTATAAGGCAGCAGTTTAACAAGTCTTATCCACAATCAAGGGAAATTGTTTGATTGTTCCCAAGCTTCATGAACTACCTGTTTTATTAATTTATCAAAATTCATCTTTCTGATCATATTTTATCTTTATTTTTCTAATTTATAGCAGTTCTATAAATGATCACAGGAGCTTTATTATTTACTGATTTATTTTTAACTTTTATATATCATTTTGAAATACAGATATATATATATATATAACAGTGCAATTAAGAGTATTCGTTAGCTTCATGTTAAAGATTGGAGATAATTGAGATATCGCCAGATCCAACTTTAACCACGCCCATAATGTAGTTTCATTGTGACGTCACAGTTAAAGTCATGTTTGACGGGCCATTTATTTTTTGATGCCATAATGAAAAGCTGCACCAAAATGTGTGATGTCGGGCATTCGACGAAACCTTGTTTATTAGCGACAGCAGACATTGTAATCTGGGATCGTCAAACTGTTTAGTAGCAAACACACCTATTTTCAGGCAACATTGTGCCACATGACAAAGCAAGTTTTCACTGTTTCATATTTTCAGATAAATAAGGGAAATATGGAAATAGTTGATAGATAATCATACTCTATCTGGAATAAAATAGCCAATAGTATTTAAAGCAATAAATGTAAATGTGAAGAAATAAATAAGAGAGAGTCAGAATCAAAGTTTTACCATTTTAGCTTTACTTATGTTGATTGAATTAAATTCAGCCTGTACAAGGAGCACCAGTAAGTTGTTACAAGCACCCTATCTCTACACTACATAGCTGCTCACTTTCCTATCTCCTCTCCTTTATGTATATTGTCTTTGTGATACAGTCAGATCTGTTTTAAATGACCACCAAGGGGAAAGTGGCTACTAAAAACAGGAGACCTCTTAGTATAAGTTGATTTTGAATAAAGAATATTAATAAGGAACCCAGAAAATGGTTGCTTGATACAGGTAGTCGCTGAATGCAGGTCGTCTTTAAAAGAGGTTTGACTGTATGAATTCACTATATGGCAGGATACATATTGATATTGAAAGCTTGAAAATGAATCACTAATATAAAATGTAATACTCCATGTCTGAATGTTGTATATATGTTAATAGAATACAACATTTCCTTCTGCATTCCCAATATTGTAAAAAGATTAATTTTAAATGGAGTCCTTCTATGTCTGTTACATTTGTATCCTGCCCTAGAAGAAGAAATGAAATAGTTTATTGCAGGATCTTATTTCAGTAGAATCCTAATATGTGGTTCACCATTTACTCCTGCTATAGGAGGATAAATAATCTTTCTAACAGGATTACATCAAATTAGAATCTTGTTCCTCTTTTGGTACATAATCTCCTCTTGTTGAAGGATTAAAACACGACGTGTAATCATTTGTAAAGAAACTCCTTTGAATAGAGTCTTGTTTTGATGTGAGACATTTATCTTCTACTTTAGGAGCAGGATTTATAATCATTCCTGGAGAATTGGATTTTAAAAATAGAATATTATAGACCCTTTCACTGTTACTGCGGGAATAACATTTTGGTTGGCAATGATAACGTTTCTTGTAAAATTTTTGACATCATATTAATTAATAAAAAATTTATTGTTGCTGACTTCATTTATCATTTTCCAACCAAAATACTAGTCCCAAGGTAGCAATGAAAGGGTCTATGGTAATGTTGGATGAAAGGGAATTAATGAAATATTGCTGTCAAATTCTACCACATAGTGGAACATAGCATTACTTTATTGCGTATTTAATCTTTTAACTTCAGTGTTCACTTAAATTTACCAACAATTACGTCTATACATATGTATTAAATCTTGACTTTTTTTAAACAACCGTAATACCTGTACTTAATATACAATTATTTTTCTATCATAAAACCACGAAGTAAATTCTGTGTAGAGTATATTTGCAATATTAGTGATAAAATAAATAATCCCTGTCAACATAGAATCCAAATATGTAGATTAGTAATATCCTTCCTTTACCGAAAAAAAAGATTGAAAACAGTCTTCTGCTTATATCTTTTTCTGTTATTGAGTCTTTTCGTTAAACAGAGTTATTTCCCATTTGGGACGATATCTGATGTAAAACAATTATGACATCATAAATTTCCTTTGGAAAAGTTATTTTTGAACCATCATTTCCCGGAGATTTTGAGAATTTGAGGATGTAATAATAAATTTATGTCAGATACCGTCCCAAATAGGAAGTAACTCTGTGTAGCGAATAGACCGAATATCTATCTGAATACTAAGTATTGTTGCTTCAGGTATAGGAACACTGGTAGACTAACTTTTCCTTCAGTATGTAGCTAGATATACTATAACTGAACTTCGTCAAATGATCAAAAGGTTTTTACGAACTAACAACTGTATCCATATCTTAAATGGAGATTGATCGGGGTACAAATTGTGTTAGATCTTGTATGACCAACTATTCTTAATGCATTTATACGTTTTCTGTAATACTTCATTATAATTCTTAATTCATTTATCCATTTTCTGTAAAAATTTCACATTCTGGTATACTTTCAAAATCGTGAATAATGCTGACACATTTGAATTTTGTTAGTAGCATTTCATACCAGAATGAAAAAACAAAATTGTAAAATATGCAGCATTCATTTCGATTAGTCCTCAGTTCAAGAAAGTGATGGCATGTAAAGAAATAAAAAAGGTTGGGGGGGGGGAAGGGGGAGGGTCATCCATTTCTGGGAGAATAAATAAGACTGCTGTATTTTGTTATCACTCCATTTCTAATGAGTCTGTACCTTAAGTTTTCCGGTTTCATTTGCAGGCTAATGCAGAAGTTCAAACTTTGAGAGAAAATTTGCAAAAAGCTGAAGAAAGACTACATAAGCAAGAAAAGAAGGATAAAAGTAAAGATAGTAAGGTAAGTGTGATAATTTCAATAACCAAACATGTAGTTCCAATATTATGTACATTACTCTACATAATGCATTATATAATGCCTCCTCAGGATTACTTAAAAAATGTGGTGGCAGGTAGTGTTTGTAATAAAAAATATGTGGTGGCAGGTAGTGTTAGTACTGAACAAAATGTGGTGACAGGTAGTGTTAGTACTGAAAAAAAAAGAAATTAAAAAACGCTGAGTTACCGACCCTAATTTTTTGCAGCATGTTACAAGAAACATGCATATTTTTTTGTTTGGCCTTATGACAAGAGATATAGGTTTTTTATTGTCTTGTAAGAAATAAGTTGCCAGTGAGGCTTGACCCCCATGACTTATGAACTCTGAGCCAAGCTCGTTACTGTCTGAGCTATGCTGACTCGCTTATCAAATTAGATCTTAAAAGAAAGATTCTTTTTGTGCTTATCGTCTGATTTTACAGAAGAAGATCGCAACTTATTATATAATATTATAATATTCATTACATTTTAGTTTGATTCAGAGAGGAAAGCTATGGGAGATGAAATGAAGAAAAAGGATAATGAAATTCAGAAGCTTAAAAATCAACTGAAAGACGAACAGAACAAAGCTGCTCAGGTGCGTATCCGTTTATAGATGTGCATATGTATGTTTCCAGGTAGACTTAACTTCTAATTAGGTGTAATGGCTTCAGGTTTCCTGTTGGAAAGATGTCAGTCACTGATAAAGAGTTAAAATTATCATTTATGATTTTATGATTTTTATTTCAGGTAAATATTTTGAATATTTCAACATAGTTCATTTAATTAATATGCAAATATTTGTATAAAATGCGTCAATATGAGTTTGTTGTATTGTCACATAGTAAAGAATATTCATTTATATATGTGGAAATGTCTTGTTAAAAGTATTTGGTGAACTTTTGTAGGGTCGTCCAGTTATGAAGATAGTTTACCGTCCAGACTCAGAATCTGATCGCAGTTCACTGAACTCGGAGGAGAAAGCTTTGTATGATGAACTTCAGAGGGAGCTGCTTGAATTGCGTCGTAGCATGAGAAACAAAGAACAAGAAAATGCCAAAAAAGTAAGGCTTTGATCAAAAGTTTATCTATAAACATGGTACTACTTGTATATAGTCATCTAAACATTTGTGAAGTTGGTGTTGAACTTCATTTACAGAAATTTTTATGCTTCCTGACTGAAAGATCCTGAGGCATTTAGTGTTTGGATCTTTCATTTGTCCATCTGTTTATTTGTTTGTCTGTTTGTAATCCATTCCACTTGAAGAAAGATGCAATACCCTCTATATTTTAAACAGTGAACTCACCATCAAAAATTAAACTGTAGACAAATTTGTTTGGGACTGGGGCATTTGTGTTTGACAAACACATCTTGTTGAAGGTATGTTTTAGTAACAATAAATACAGTAGCCATAGGGGTTTGTCTGTATACCAGGTATCAACATTAGGAACAGAAGAGTCATAAGCCTGTTCTTGAGGATGGTGCCACTTTAGTTTTTTAACATTCACACTTACAATCCTAATTCATTTACAATTCATGCTTGAATTTTGTACTTTAATCATTTAAATTATGATATATCTTTAATGGCAATCAATGTATTTCAAATGCACATTAACAAGCATTGTTCCAAATATGCTCTGAAGTTTTGTATTTTAGCAATATAAATAGGATTTATTATGATTTTGAAATTATTATTATTAGGTTTCACAAGTTTCACTTGTGAAACCTTTTATTATTCTACTGTCTTTTCTTATTTATTATTATTATTATTATTCTTCATCCGTTTTTTTTTATGTGACGGCTCAGAAATCACTCATTATTAAAGATATTACTATTCTGTTTTCAGTGTTTGATTCGAAATTAAATTTTCAAAATTTGATTTTCGTAATTTTCTAAATTACCGCTTATAAGCACGCAGCGCCACCTACGACGCCAAAATTTTGAATCGCTATATCTTCCTTATTATTTGTCCGATTGGAATGAAATTTTCAGCATTCGATTCAGAAAAGGAGATGCAAGATTTTATGTCACTGCGTCAATTTCGTAGCTCTACCCCGAAAAAGTTGACCTTGACCCGATTGTTTTCATTTCAAAAAAAATATTTCAATCTTAGATTTTAGACAGTAGGATGAAAGATTTTAATGGTCTGATTTGGAATATGAAAAATTTTTGAAATCGGACCATAAATAAAGTCACAATGAGCGTGGGAAAATTCGCTATGACGTCATCAAATCTAATTAAATATTCATACGTTAATATCTCTCTTACTAAATGAGATATCGATATGAAAATCAGTGTTTAAACTTGTTTCCTCATTCTTAATCTATCTTTAGAAGGATATTGGCATCATGCCAATATTTTTGAAATTATTGGAATTTTTCGAATCAATAGTTTGGCGAGGTGCGGCGCCTTTATTTGTGGTCGGATTTTGATCGGGATTTTTCCATTCGCTAGAGCGTTCAAATACCTAACAGTAATGTGCTCTCAGATTTTCGCTAGCTCTTACCGTTTTCGAGTTATTGACGTTTGAACACGACAACCCCCCTTTAAAGCGATGTTTGTCACGTGACTTAAGCTCATTAATTATTCATGAAATGGTTTCCCCTATAGCTCGCTTATTGAGGAAGCTAAAGGTGTGAAATTTTGTAGCATGATAGGGAATAAGAATATCTACCAACTGACAAAAGGAATTTGGCAAGGTGCCAAATTCCTGAAAATGACGTCATACTTTTCTAAATGACGTCATAACTCCCTTATTTTTCATCGTATCGAATCGGGGATTGTTGCAATCGATTCTGCGTGAAAAAGTAGTGAAAGGAGAAAGGTCTGGTCTCAGATTTTCGATATCTCTTACCGTTTTCGAGATATTTGCGGTCAAAGTTCAGTGTTTGGCCTTTCCTGAAAATACAATTTAAAACTTCAGGTACCTGTGTCTCGCTTATTGATAAAGCTAGAGGTATGAAATTTGGTAGCATAAAAGAGAATGCAAATATCTACCGACTGACAAAAGGGAATTGGCATGGTACCAAATTCCTGAAAATGACGTCATACTTTGTAAATGACGTCATAACTCCATTAATTTTCATCTTATCGAATCGGGGATTGTTGCAATCGATTCTGCGCGAAAATTTATATGCATAACATTGCCATCAAATTTTCGCTAACTCTTACCGTTTTCGAGTTATTTAGGTTTAAACACGACAACCCCCTTTAAAGTGATGCTTTCAACGTCACATAAAGTTCATTAATGTTTAATGAAATGGTTTCAGCTAAAGCTTGCTTATTAAGGAAGGTAGAGATGTGAAAATTGGTAGCATGATAGGGAATGAGGGTATCTACCGACTGACAAATGGAATTTGGCATGAGCAATCGGAATATAAATAATGTCACTAACTGTTTTGATAAGCGGACAAGACAAAGAGCGACAACTCTTGATTCTTTCTACTCGCGGCTGTATGGCCAGCTGATATGTTATACCACCTGGTGTAATAGCTCTGCGAGAAATCGCGATCCACGGAATTGTTAATTCTAACAGGAGTTATCTAAGGCCAAGTATGTGGAGTAGTTAGGGTTTTGCCATCATATACAGGGTTTACTCGGATTTAACAACAGACACGATACACTCGCAGTATTCAATGTTTAAAGTGTGATGAGAAAAATACATAAATTATTCCCCCGTTTTGAAAACAATGGTTAACAAATATAAATCATTTAAGCGGTCATTGAATAACGTAGATATATAGGCTGATGTAATGTTTGAGAGGGTTGGGGAGTTGAAGATTATTATTATTCCTCTTACCTATGTCAACACCTGAACGAGATTCGGTCTTTGTATTAGAGAACAGAATTTTCTAATTTCCCGTTCCAAAAAATTCTAACAACAAGTACGATATGACAATAGATGATGATAGATTCGCGGGGAACCTGCGCAGCGCCAAGACCCCACTGGGAACCTGTGCGGCTCCGAATCCCTCGTCTTTTGGTAAATACTCACGACCCCAGCTACATTTACGCAAGTCCCCATGATATGTTATTCTGCGGGGCTCCCAACCCCTCGTGTCTTTGTAAATACTCACGATCCCAGCTAGATTTGCTCTAGTCTCCATGATATGTTTTCGTTGATAATTATTCCATATCCATTGCTCTTTCCTAATACTTTTAATACCGCGAAACCGTAGAGGTTAAAAGGAATCAAGATTTGCTCATATACTTCTGTTGTTATTATTAATATATTTTTGTTTCATTTCATTCAATACAAAATATCTTTAGAGATTTTGAGCAATATTCCTCTTACTCCCTTTAAATTCAACCCCTCTCTCTTTCATGCGTGACAATTACTGAAATAAAATAGAGAAACTTAGCAAGTCTAAAAGAATACAGTGACAAAAAGCGAAATATCAGACTAGGCTTTCTAAAATAGTCTACCTTTCAAACAAACTGAAAGTTGGGCAAGTCAAGCCTCTTGCATAATTTAATCTATACCCCTTCCGAGCTCTCACATATGCCGTCAGAGAAAGAATAGGTTAGTTGTATATTATTCTAGATTGCATATATAATTATACAGAATCCTGCTTTTGTTTTGTTGCAAAATTTTTATGATTTAAACGTTTAGAATATTTTTCCTTTGAGAAGGGGACGCTTTATCCTCCGCCTCCCTGATACCCGTGTCAAGACGCTGTCCTTGATCCGCTTGGAACCTGCACAGCTTCCAGATCCCTCGTGGTTCGAAACATACTCATGTTTCTACCCCGCCTTGCCCAAGTTTCCATGCCGTTAGTAATTATTGCTTATTCTTTGTTCCTTTTTATTTATATTTAAATTGAGAAAATATAGATTGAGGGAAAAAAACTCTAAAAAATAAATAAAGCGGAATTTCAATACAGGACATAATGAACAAGTACACTCTTAATATAGAACCTTGCCAAAGCCTACACTTTTGTACCCGTCACAACTTACCACTTTAAGGGCACTCCGTCATCCGATGGAAACGTTTCAAACCATCTCCACCCCTCCCCGCCCACAAGCGCATCCGCACACACATCCCTATTATTACTTATTTTTACTCCTGATCTGCGTTGGTTTCGACCCTAAACGTAAACTTCAGCGGTTTTGATACTGACTCCTTTCTGTTTTTTCTCTCTTAATATTTAGCTTTAAAGCTCTTTGCTTCCAGTATTAAATTCAAGTTCCGCTACAAAACTCTTGTTTAATCTCACTGCTTTAACTTTAGCTTGTGAAACCTTCTCGTTGCTTTAGCAACGAGCTCGTCTCTAGTTATTATTATTATTATTATTATCAATATTATTATTGTTATTATTATTATTATTATTTTTATGAAATCCATGTCTCTTTTTTTTATCTAGTTGGCAGATGTTGAAAATGAGGCTGCACTTTTGGAACAAATGGTGAAAGAACAAGAAGACGAACTGATGAGAACGCGGGAAGAAAATGAATTAGAAAAGGTGAAAAATTGTCTTGTACAAATAACTGAATCATAAATGTGATTGATACAAATAAACACAATCATATTTAGTTCATTTATTTAGTTTTATAGATAAATGATAAATTATTCAAATGTTATCACTTCAAGTTTGTGACTAAATTATTATATAATATAATATAATATTGATTTTGTGATATAGTATTCCATCATTTTATCTTATATGGCATTAATGATCAGAATCCTATCATTAATGTGAAATACATATTATTTACATTAAGTTATCATGACTAAATACTATATATACAGGTTCATTTAAAGGTAATTTAGAGTAGATTGTTTGTATTTTATTGTATAGGAAAGTAATAATTTATCAGTGAAATTGTAAATATAATTCAAAACAATTTTCTTAATCATTATTCCATTACCCATAACTTAATACCCTATACATATTGTCATTGTCCATTATACACTGCTAACATCATCAGTGTTTGAAGTGTTTTGAATTAACATTGTTATGTTAGACTGTGACATATGTCACCCAGTATATGTTGTTTTCGTCATAAGGGGTTTATGGATTTATAGTCGGAGTGTTTGCAAGTTTAACTAAAGTGTGGTACACGGAACCTTTTACTACATGTATTCCTAACGAAGGTGTGCATCTATGAAGTGGTTCAGCATAGGGGTTCATTCTTTCATTAGCATTTGACAGACAAAGTACATGTATCTAGTATTGTTTATCTGCATTAGGTATCTGGTTCAGTATGAAACATCAAAGCATCTTAGCCAGCATGGGTCTAGTTTCATTTAATGATTAGGAATCATATCAGCATTTTAACATTTATCTAAAAGTTATCGGTGAACTGAAAGATTATTTTACTTGTATCAATATGCATTTTCGCAAAGGTATAGAGTTTGTAATATGGTGTGTACTTTCAGGAAAAGAACGAGGCTCGTATGCAGGTGATAGCCCAGGATCTTGACCAGGCGAAGAATACTGCTGACATGTTACAGGGCATGCTAGATGAGCGAGACCACACCTTGCATCATCAACTGAACAATGCAGAAATGAACAACCAAATGATAAGTGAGTAATATTGAAAAAAAAGTCTTGCTTACTCAATGAAAAAGTGAAACATGCAGCAATGTTGTAATGCTGTTTGAAAAATAACTATATGCCATATGAAACATTCAAACCACAGAAAGTATAGTTGATAGTTCTATATTTGACCACTTGTATCATAGACTTGTTGAACTTATTGATTACAAGATTGTTTTTCCTGTGAGGGGAATAATGCTTTAATTTTTAATTTTTCAAATTTGTGTGTGGTCAAACCTGCTTTTAGTGGCCACTAAAGGAAAGGGGCAAAAGTGGTCCCTTAATGCAGGTGGTCTCTTAGTACAGGTAGATTTGGTTAAGATGATCAGTAATAAGGAACAGAGAGATTGTTGGTAAAGACAGGTGATTGCTCATTACAAGTGGTCTTTAAAAACAGGTTTGATGGTACATATTGCAACATTTTATAAATATCATATTCAGTGCATCACAGTGTATCATATTTTAATTCTCCTTTTACACATATGGGACAGGCTTGGTGTAGTGGTCTGCACATGGACTGTGGCGCCGACAATCCGGGTTCGGGTCCCGGGTTTAACCACTATGTTTAATAGGTTGGTCACCTCCTGCTTAAATGTCGAGATATAACTGTAAAACAACAATCAACCAACCAACCTTTTACATTTACTATTGAAATCCTGATCCATTGTCATACTGATAAACAAAAGAATCGAAATTAACGATAATACTTCTTTGCATTGGTTTAGATATGAAATCAGGTAAAATGTATAGAATTGATACCCTTTGTAATGGGTGAGATACAAATGTAACCCTCTGTATGAATCCAAATTAATTCTGCACAAACCTTATATGAGAAGTACCATTTAATAACAAACACACAAATGGGACAGCACATCAACACTAGCACCGTGTATAATGTATATATTTGCTGAATGTGCACTCAACACCTGCTATTAATTACACATGTGGGAGAAGTTTCCATTTTAAGTATCTCTTATATGAGCTACAGCAATAGATGTATTGGTATTTCTGGAAAAGATAGTTTTTGAATGCATAAAATTTAACTGGAGTTACTTCCCTTTCCCTCCATCTTGGAGGTATATGGCCGAACATTCGTACATAAATTAACCATATTATGTAAGGAATTTCTCTAAATGAAGGATGCTTCTTGAATTTTTGCAATTGTTATGCAATAATAAAACCATTGCACAGTGTTGAAATGTTTTCAGAGGAGTGAAAATATAAACAACTTTCAAAAACTCTTCCATACAATTGGTTTAAATATGAAGCAAAAACTCCAGCTTCACCTCCAAAATGGTGGAAAAGGGAAGTAACTCCGATTAAATTTCATGCAATCGAAGACTACCTGTAGTACAATACTGAGACATCCTTAATCATTGAAAAGAAAGATGCAGTTGATTTTAACTCCTGATTAAATCAAACTAATTGATAAAGCCTTGATTCAAGTTTACTCAAGTTTCAGTAACATTCAGGTTAAACTCTTGATGACCCAAACTATTTCTCTGAGTCACTTAAAGTTCAGGGGGGAGTTTCACTAAAGGTCGAAAGTACAAACGTAGACATAGACGTAAACTTTGCTAAGAAATATCTGTCTTATCCCTAAAAAGTTCCAAACGTAACATACACCTTTTACAACGTTTACCAATGTAATTACATATGAAAATAGACTTCAAGAAAAATTCAATTGATGTATATGTAAATTTAGTCACCAATGCAAGTTTACGTCTACATCGACCTTTGGGCTTACGACCTTTAGTGAAACTTCCCCCAGTGTACCAAAACCTCATCCCAGGTGTACCAAAACCTCATCCCAGGTGCACCAAAACCTGATCCCAGGTGTACCAAAATCTCATCCCAAGTGTACCAAAACCTCATCCCAAGTGTACCAGAACCTCATCCCAGGTGTACCAAAACCTCTTCCCAGTTCGAAATATTATTTATCCTGTAAAGGAGCCATGGACTTGTTTGTTTGTTTGTTTGTTTGTAATAGTAAATCTGAATCTGAATTCCTACTTGTATTTTGAAAACCAGGTACAGGTGGGTAAGATAAACATAATATTAGTACATGTACTCTCTTTCTTCAGTAATTGTGTAATCTTCTTAAGAAAACTTACCCTATTCAGTCCAGTGTAAGATAACATTTGAAAATTCCTATATAGATTTAAGATAACATGAGAAAATTCCTATTTATATTTCCGTGTTTGAATTACTATGTGCTATAGCCTTCATTGTAGGAATGGTGATGGATAGTTCCCCTATGCCTCTTAATAATTACCACGAGATTTTGTAATACTGTAAAACACTTATTTTGCACGACTTTATTTTTATACGGATCGTATTTAGGGTATATTTGAGAGACATTATTTTAGCAAGAAGCAATATCTGTTTCTCATATTGACAGTCAAACCAAAGGATAATAGAACTTCATTTTGGGGTGGAATCATACTTGCAAATTACACAAAAATAAAGTCTTTGTGAATAAAAAGTGGTTTACACTATTACTACACTGTATGTCTATCTGAAGGTTATTAGGGCCTCAAGGTCATGCTGGTGCCCTTTAAGAATCGCTATGTCTGTCTGTCCATACATCCATTTGTCTGTCTGTTGTCATCGACACTTTGGTTGTGATGCAATATTTTAAATTTCACGTACAAATGCAGAATTATGGGAGTAACATCTATGTCTATAGATTCTGAACTCCAAGGTCAAGGTTACAATAAGGCCCCTTCATGACTTTGTCAGTTTCTAGGTGTATATATCTAAGCTGTTCTAAACTTTACTATTATAGATGAATTTTATTTCAGAGTTATGTTAGTGGAAGTAAATTTGTAAAATCAAATATTGTAGAAACTTTAATGATACATTTTTTAATTATCATTATAAACTTCATAGAAAATAGGAATTGTTAATGTGTTTTTATTAATGTTAGTTTGAATCTTCTATGTGCTGTGCTGATTGTTAACACAAACATGTATAGCTCTATCTGGTAAATACAATATTGAAGACTCTACACTTATTCTCTTATTTTTACACAGTCAAGATCAGTCTGAAACTTTAAGATTTAGATCAAAGTCAGTGGTGAACAGAATGTGAACTCTTTGCATTTTATTTTCAGCTGCACAGGAACAAGAACTGACAAAGTTATATGATATACTAGAGGCCCAGAAAGATGAGATTGAGAATTTAAATTGTTTACTGGACCAGTTGGCACAGCAAGGTGGTGGCTCAGGTAATATTTTGCTTCTGCAGAGTGTTTCATAATGAGTACTGAGTTGTTACTAGTTTGTTTGCAAAAAAATATCCTCGCTTACAGTCAAATTCTCATATCTAACAAGTTAAGTAGTTGGGTGTATAGGAATCATCCTCTCTATCTGTGTCACATGGTTGTGTTATAACCTTGACCCTAGATAATACCATCAAGGTCACTTAAGATGTATCATGAAGGCTCATATTTGTCCTGTGAAGGATCAGTGTTATAATTTCAAATGATTGTCTAATCCGTGTAATAATTTTGAATTTTTTGATACATATATTACAGTAATTTTTGAGTCGGCTTCGGTGAAGCCGTACTCATTGCAATCACTTTCTTTTCAGGGGTTATAACTTTCGTTACCGATATAGAGCTTACTACGCCGCTGAAAAATAAAGTGCCGAAAAATTACTGATGTTGTCTTAAAAATTCTTGATCAACACAATGTACCTTTAGCTCAGTTAATTTAAGCTAAACATAAACTAGTTTCAATAACTCGAAAAAGGAGTTGCAATAATGTTTTCAAATTTCGCGTAATGATATGTAGTTGTGACTACTTTACGATGTGTTTACCACCGACACCGTTGGATGTACTCGATTGTGTAATTCTCCGGACAAAACATTTGTCTTGATCTTGTATCGCTTGTTTTTATCGAGATATTTCAATTAAAGTTTTCCCCAACATGTTCTGGTTTTTGTTATGCAGTTGTGATATTTGTCTATGTCTTTTGTCTCTTATACATGTACATTTGTACTATTTTAATATTGCTATTTATAGTATAGCCTACTGTTTCGTTAATTTGTAGTTGTTCCAGCTCCTGGCTTTGATGATGAGCTTTGGCGACTGAGACAAGAAGTCAATCGACTGAAGGAGACGTTGGCAATGCAATCAGCCTATGTGCAGACGATGCCACAGTTGATGACTGGAACTGGTACCCAGTCACAGGTAATCTTAGGCTCAAAGGATTAATTCTATTCATGGTCAAGCATAAGTAAAGAATATATTAAAAGGGTAGGTTGGAAAGAAAAGGATGGTATCATACAGAGATTGGGGATGGCTAAGTTGGTTAGGTGCTTGACGTAATTGAGAGGTTCTGAGTTTGAATCCTGCTGGTAGCTTTTAGATGTCCTGTCTTTTGTATGAGACAGTAGAAATCAACGTTCTCTGTTGTTGAAGATGTGGCATATAAAAGATCCTAAAATGCTTAGGGTAGGTCTGTTGCAAAGGTACCTTGTAAGTGCAAATATCGTGGCGTAATGTAAAACAAGAATTAAAAAGAAAACGAAGTCTTTATAGAAAATGCAAGGTTAGTCTTACTTTGAGTACAGTTTTCTCGGAAGGGGAGGGGCAGAAAATATGATCAGCAGATGAATATTTAGCATTATAGTAGATTTCATTGTCATGATATATTAAATGTTAAGTTTTGATTAATTCTCTATCTATTAATGACATAAATTCAGGGGCAGCCAAATTTATCTTGCTCTTTCCATATGGTTGTAAAGTTTTCACGCCTCTTTTATAGAATTTAATATCAATAATTCATATTTAACTTAATGAATTAGAGGATAGAATGCTAGATGTGTATGAATTTTCTGTTGTTATAATGAGATTGTTTTGAATAGGGTGGTGCCAATCCAGCAGGAGGTCTTCCCAGACCAAACTTATCCATGCATCAGGGGGCTCCCATAGGCATATTTCCTTCAGGTCCACATAGGCAAAATGTTCCTAATTACCAAAGCGTACCCATGGTAGGTTTGATTAAATTCATAAATCATCAAAATGTATTTTTGTAGAAGTAATCTTTTTAAAGTACAATCAAGATAAGTTAATGTTCAATGATTTGAAGTGTAGAGGTGTCAAAAGTTCTGCATTCATTAATTAATTGTATCTATGTATTATTCATAGGGAACATCTTATGTACCTGCACATGGTGGCGTCCCTATGTCAGGAGCTGATCCCAGTGGAGGTGCCAGAACTCCCCCTGGTGGAAGACCCTCTGGAAGGTCAAGGTCAAGTGATGGAAGATTAACACAGGGTGCACGACATCCAGATAACAGAGGTATTTATTAATAGTCTTGTACGTGGATAAATTTAGATTCTTTTCATAATATTTTTATGCATGATTTAGTACTATATGAACATGTTCATGTTGTGTTAAGCAAAATTCACCAAAACGAAAGGATCAAATTAGATGCTAGATTATACATGTATGAACGCACTTAAAAAGGATGTTAAACTAAGAAGTATATTGTTGTAGGTGGAGCTGCAGATTCTGATCGAGGAAGTCAGAGGAGTCATCGAAGTGGCCGGTCTAGCAGAAGTAGGTCAGGGAGAGACAAGCATTCTAATAAATCCAAAACAGCGTTTGAGCCTGTACATAAACCCCAAGCATACAGACCCGTCATGTCATCAGCACCCAGCCAATCCTACTCTACGCCCCAGTACCCAGGAGGTAATAGTCAAGGCATCCCAGGGGGTTATCAGGCATCAGGTCCTGGACAACCTCTAGCAAACCATGGGCAGCCAGTAGGACCAGGTTATAATGCAGCTAGTGGACCCAGTATACAGGGGTATCAACCAGCCACAAATACTTTCCAGCAATCACGTAATGTACCAAGAAGTGGACCTCCTTTACCTGCTGGACAGGGTGCCGTAGGCAGTCAGACCCCTGGTTATGCTTCCACACAGACTCCTGGTTATGCCTCTGTTCAGACTCCAGGTTATGCCTCCACACAGACAGGTGGTGCTCCAGTCACTTACCTCCCTGTAGGTGCTGTAGACAGTGCTCAGAGGACCGGTAATGTTGGCGGTGGTGGCAGAATGTACCTTCCTGCTTATTCTACTTCCACAGATCGACCTGGTGGGAGGATCTACTACCCTCCAGGTGGAGGAGGTGGACATGGAGGAGCACCACCTCCTCCACCTCCTCCACCTCCAACAGGTGGTGTCTTGATTGGTCCTCCTTCACCCGGACCTCGTGTCAGCTTCCTTCCTGTGGCTCCTATTGCTCAAGGAACACCAGTTAGCCAGAGGACTGCTGGATTGACCTCTATGACTGTACCTCCAAGTCCAATTGGTAAGTATATATTACTTAACATAATTCATGGTATCATTCTAACATGTATAATGCTTGTTTACCACTCTCTATGGAATCCACTTAAAGATAAAGTCATACATGTTGGAAGTGGCCACCAAATAGTATATGGAAAAGTGGTCACCTGAAGCAGATGGTCTCTTAATTCAGGTTGATTTTATATAGACATTTAGTGGTAAAGAACAGAGAAAAGTGGCTGTTAAAGAAAGGTGATTGCTTAATACAGGTGGTCTTTAAAACAGGTTTGTCTATCGGTATCGACCGGCAGTGCCTGTGCCTGGTTTCAAGTGTAACCAGATGACAAGTACAACCATAAACGCATGAAAGGATATCAGTGACCTACATGTACATGTACCCTTGGCGCAAATTCCAACTTCCAGTAATCAAAAAGTTTGGAACTTGTGGCCTTGACATTGTCGTTACGTGCCGATGGTGATAAACACTTGTGCATGTCAGCATTGACTAATATAAATGTAGCTATAGAAAGGAAAACAGTTTTAATTCTTTGAAAGATTACTCAATGTTTCAGGTGGGTTTCTTGCATTTGTCGAAATTTCTGTGTAATGCATCATATAGTATATAAATGCACACGTACAAAATATAAATTTAGTGGGAATCCAAGAACAAGAGGTAAAGCAATTGGTTTAAATATAACGGAAACGTTTAAACATAAGCATGAAACTCTAGTAACGATTTGAAAAAAATGCTCGATTCAGCATTGGGTTGGTAACCTGCAGCATGGTATGACTGAAAAGTTTATGCGGGATGAAAACGATGCAACTGAAACCATACTAAGTACTTAGCCAAGGTTTGGTCGTTATATCACACTACTTCTATACGTATATGTACATGCATGATCCATATTAATAATTTGCATGTATCTGAATATTACTGTGAACTGTGATTTGAGGTCTCGACTACCTGCCAGTGTTACCAATTCACGAATGAAATTCTTACAATTTACACATTCACATGAAATAAAGTTGTATATGTATATATGTTTAAGTATCTTATTTTAAATATATACATGTATCATAACGATAGTTAGTCTTTAAAAAAAAAAAAGGGTGTTGAGTACCCGATAGTTTATATTACGTAACACTTTACAATCTGTATCAACTTTAATTGGCGCATTTGTAAAATTAGTTAAAAAGCTACTTGTTCCAAGATTATGTGCTTATCCCACTCAAGGAAGTCAATACCCTGACAAAGGATATTTACATCCTAATTCTGTAGGAACAACCCGTCATATAATGTCATTCTTTAAAATATATTACCAGACCGCAACCCGTCTTTCCCAATCCCTGAACCTGGGACATCTACCTTCTTCTGGATAGATTTTACAGTTTTTCTCCTTGATTCAAACTCTTTTCGGAAAAAAACCCAGATAACTATACATGATATATAAACCATAGTACTATTGCCCTGAATGGTACCCCAGTTTACCTGCCTTGCAGTATATACCTGTCTATTCATGTTGTGTCACGTGACACATACTCAGTCATTCAAATCGAACTATAGAATAGGTGTACGGTTAATGTCGACGGTTAACACTTATCACTAATTATTGCACGCTGATCAACCTATACAACGTACTACAAACAATATTCTGACATCATGCACCGATTGTGAAAAGATTGTTGGCTGTCGCTGGCTAATGGGGGTTGAAATCGAGTGATATTGCGCCATTTGGAGGATATTATAACGGTCGTTTGTGTATACTAAGGTTCTATTGGATTAAGTGTTTAAATGTGACAATGATGATCTGAAGAAAATAGCGCATGGTTCTATGAACATGTGGATTGTAAGGTAAATACTGCTGGTGGACATTAGCACCTTTGTGAAAACAGACAGTGCAAGGGTTGAATTGCTTAAGAGAAATCCAGTTACTGTATATAAACATACGGGTCGGATGGCTATCAAAGAGTTTTGTTCTGTATGTTTATTCAAGTCGTTATTATAAATCAATTTTGGACTTAAATTATCCATTGTCGTCTATCGAATCATTAATGATTGAAGATGCGCAGGCCAATATATTGCTTTTTTCCCACCGTTGCACGAACTATATTGCAATACTGCTTTTGGCTAAAAAGTGACAACGAAGAGTTAAGTTTCAATAAGTAGGTCTACATGTATAATATGATACATAACTATATTAATTATATAGGTCATTAAATATAGGTCTTAGATTTGTTAGTTATTGCTTTATCTCACTTGAAGATTATTGCTGTATGCGATGGCGGCACCTGCGTGATGCATTGCTTCATAATTTTGCTCCATGCTATGGACATAACCCGAAGCAGTGACGGATCTTTATATGCCAACATATACAGTGACAAGAGGCCTCAGTTTATACCGTGACATGTGGTCTCGTTTTACACCGTGACACGGGACCTCGGTTTACATGTATATTGCGACATGGGGCCACGGTTTATACTGTCTCATCCGAAAGACATAAGGGGAGGTGGGGTGCAGAAAATGATAAATCACCATAGAATAAAAATCCGAAAAGATAATCGGAATTGAAATCCGGATTTGAAATTTGAAGTCCAGTACGATATCGCTGGACCAATCCGCCTCGCCGGAGTTTTAGACCGCTTTAGCCTCGCCGGAGTCTTAGACCGCTTTAGTCATACATTGTGTATATCAAACATCTTCTAGATGAAAAAATATAATGATAATCATTGGAATATTTTATCTACATTACTCAACGCATACACAATCTTAGAAATAAATTGACAAAGTCACTTATTAAATAAGCATCACTTTTTGGGGTTTTATTTATTTATTTATTTATTTATTTATTTTAGTTTATAAGTACCTGTACATGCATTCTAAGAACATCTAATTTCTTTGCAGTAGCGGGATCTGTTGGTATGGACACATCGCAGCCTAGAGGTATCTTGAAGAACGGCGAACAAATGGGAGACGATACGTATTTATTCTGCAACGTCCCAGAGCACCACGATCTGGTAAGTCAGATAAATGCTACAGTTATAACATCTTGTGGGAACGTTGCATGACGTATTTTAAAATTTTCTTTGCGACGTATTAGGGATGTGATGTCATCATATATGTGCAAGTAATCTTGTTAAATAAAACAAGAATCACACAAACATTGATGGACAAGCTAGGAATACGGTCAAGTGCTTAGTGTAAAAGCAATCGTAAAGTAAGTGTAAAAGCTCATCCTCACCATTGCCTTTAGCTCGGGATCGAGACGTAGTGGGTTCGAGGGCAACCCCCCATCCCTTTAGCATAATATCTGTACCTTTCAGACTAGACCGTAATAAATTTAAAGTTCCGAACCACGGTGCAAGTTCATGTTAAAGATTACATAATGTATTCGGGTCTGTGTAGTGAAACATTTTGGACAGATCATGCGTATATATCAAATAACGTCATCACTATGATATTGAAATGAAATTGAGACGGCACAATACGAAAACAAGTTTGCTCAGTGTTCGAATTTGGACACCGAGATTCCATATATACTGAGTCTATAGCAATATCAAGTGGCATAGACTTGACTGAAGTAACATAGACCATCCTGTTCCCGACGAAAAATTTCCAACGTTGACCTTGGTCATTGGAACATTTATTTAAAAATCAAGCAATGATTTCGTAAACATGGTAAATAAAAGTGGTGTATTTTGTGCATTGTGTTGGTGTTACAGTTTGTGTATTTTGTGCATTGTGTTGGTGTTACAGTTGGTGTATTTTGTGCATTGTGTTGGTGTTACAGTTGGTGTATTTATACGCAGAATGTCTTTTATTATTCAAAATTATAGTTAAACTTAAACAAAAATTGGCATAGACAAATTGGTGTTTCCCATTGAAAATTGGTATTAACCGGGAAGATTTGATGTAGATTTTGTCCATCGGTCTACCGCTAAATGCGACACCGTTTGCATATTCAAATTAACAAGATTCTTAGAACGAAGTTTTCTGTCCGTGCGTGTTATACCTACTACCGAATGTACGTCACATTTTACAACTTGACATGTACACGCAGATACACGCAGCTTAGAGTAAAGCGATAGCGCATATATAATTTCATTCAAATACCGTGTAATTTAGATAAATAAAGTTCCCCCTGATCCATTTATCTACCCAAAATAAACCCAATAAAAGCTAATCTATCCATATTTATCAAATTTAAAACTAGTATGAATTCTATCAAAAGTCAACATTTACCCCATGTGTATATAGACTCCCATGCACGTATATGTGTTTATTGTATTGAAGATTCTTTATTCAAATTCATGTGTATTATAATGCTAATTGAAGAACTTCGAGTCGTTTTCTATAGTTTAATGAAAATTCTTGAATCTTTTATGAAATACAAATAAAGATGGAAATCTTTTGAAATTCGGCATGGTTAAATTCCGAACACTAATTTTGAAATGAATTCTTTTAAAATTTTGTGCTGCAAATCATCCAAGTTAGGCTAGTAAATTAACGGCAGTAGAAATGTTTATGTCACATTATTTATTTGTCCGCGAAGTAGGGATAGATCTAGCATCGATTAATTTCAGGTAGTACTTTTGCTTTGAGAGGGACACCATTATACTCTCTAATACAGTATTTTGGAAATACTAGACCATTTCCAGGCTTATTACTACGACCCCAATTTGATTACTTATTATCCGAAATCAATAAGTTGCGTGCATTGTTTTCACCTCATTCCAGTGTCATGTAACGTCACGTTCTATTTTGGAGGGAACGCGACTAGTCAATAATGGGAAATCTAAGATCTGGCGCATTCTGCAACAAACAATTTGATATTTAAACCGTAATTCGATATAACTCCCTCTTTCAGAGAAGTGTGATTGGGGATTTATATCCACGATTATTCGCGCAATATTAAATTTATTTAGGAATAAAGGGAGGTTTAATTTTTACACTGCGATAGGAATGATATATAAAGGGTTTTAACTTGTATAGCCTCGGGTCGCCGTAATGATATGGAAGCATACCGGTACGTTGTAATTCGGTATGCGATACTATCTGGGCAATATAGACGACGTGGATGTTCCACTCGGGTTTCATTCCGTAATTTATATTACAGATTATAGGGATTTACAAAATGAAATATGTAATGGGGAAATGACAGTTAAATTCCGAATTAGTTTTTCTGATGGGTTGGTTGAGGGGAAAGAAGGGCTCGAAATTGCTGCAAAACTTTTGGGTCGTCAGAATGACAGGTTTTAAGAAAATTTGGACGACCTCCATTATATTTACTGAAATTCTAGGTTGCCCAAAGAGATTTTAGGTTGTTTTTGATGACCGGACGACTGCTAATTTCGAACCCTGGAAAAGGGTGTGTGTGTGTCGGGGGGGGGGGGGGGGGGGAGTTAGTATTTATTTTACACAGAAGTTCTATAGTACATAGTTCAACTTTTAAGTTCTGGTAATACCAAGGAACTTTGTAATTTTGGTAAATTTTTAAAGAATGCTTTTAAAATGAGAAGTACTATAAGTTAAATTTCATAGCTATATATTATACATGTATTATATCTACTATATTCCATATAAAAATTTATATAAGTTTATTGTGATATTTATATGCATTGCGTTGACCTTGACATTATATTATATTATTGTTGAGTTTTATATATTGTACAATGTATATCTATAAGCTGTACAGCTTTTGATTATTAAACAATACAATACATGTAATTAGGCAGCTATACATGTAATTTTGGTCCCAGTGATGGGCATATGCCTATGAATTTCATACAGTCATCTTGAGTTATGGATGTCTTCTTGATATAAGGTCAAATGTCAAGGTCTTTGCTTTATTTATTTTCAAAGAATATCATTGAAATAACAGAAAGATTGAAATCAATATTTCATAAATCACCACTTGATGGTGAAGTGATCCATAGTCCTGTAGCAGAGTCAAGGTCATGATGATTCATTCTTAATTATCTTAAGTAGTGCATACTTCTGAAAAGAATGGATAACATAAAAGAGTATTTAATTTCATGTATAATCCTGCTCACTACATGATATAATGGATGAATCAGCCTGTAGAGAATCCATCATGCTTCAAGTTATCTCTGTTACTCAGTTGTCTATAATTGTCTATGTCTCAAAGTAGTCAGGTAGGGATAATCAATTATATATGGAATGTGTATGGAATAGGAACACATTGTTCTTGTACTGAATATTGCTCTAATGGACAGTAGATATAGTGTGACATTTGACATTTCAGGAGGACTACATAGCAGAACTTCAGGAGAAACTACGACGTCTCAAAGCGAGGCTTATCCAAGAACAGGTATGTTGTGGTCCAATTCTCTATATGGAGATAAAATGTAGAGAAGGTGTCAATAACAATGGCATGGAATGTAAACACTGATAATCATTAAAGCCATGCAATAACTGATGCATTTACTCCTTAATTAGCTGTCAGTAAGTCTGTTGTGTTTCAATAAACATATTAAAATATTTTTAAAATTACAATATTCTTTTGTGGTATCATATTCAGTTTGTACAAGAGTTTATTGTTGGTAAAACATACTCTGTTGTAAAATATAACTTATTTTTTCCGTTTTTACTCAAGTAAGAAAGTAAAAAATAGATTATTTTGCCTTTCTTTTCTAAGGAATTACAACGGGAGGCTGAGTTAGAGGATGACAGTCGATTGGTCAGACGTCTAAGAGGAGAACTTGAAGTAAGTACGATTAATACTGTCTGTGGTTAGAGCATATACCTTGCTTGAATTATTTTAAATTCAGCCAATAGATTCATGATTCAGGAAATTCATGAAATATGAAATTTAAACGATACTTCAATCCAGTAGAAAAATAATTATGAAAATTATAACTAAAACTATAATTAATCAGTAGAATTGTATTATACTATTTGATAAAGGCGATTTTGCAATAAAATATGTGGAATTAGATTGTAGAATATTGTTATAAAGTTGTACATATCTTAGACATCTTCTCTTCAAAGAACGGTTCTTTACCCAATTGCATCTTGAACTAGTGTCTTCATTATTGATCAAGATAAAGAACTTATAATTTTTCGATAAAATCAATAAAAGCTTTGTTTATACTATAAAGTATATATTCCTCTATATTGCTTATGTTAGGAAAGAAGAGATGAACTGGAAGGTCTAGATTTAGCAATAGAGAGACAGAAGAAGAGTCTGAAGAACCTGAGACGAGAAGAGAAACAATTAGAACTGGAAAGAATGGCAGCAAGGGACGAACTGGAATTCGTCAAAGTCCAAAACATTAAAGAATTAAAGAAGCAGTATGTTCCTATCTCATCTGTTTGTATTTATGTTAAAGAGGCTAATAAACACACCTAATGATTATGAATTCGTAGACATTACATGGTGGATGTCATTAACAATATTGACAAAACTTATTTCCAGGAAAATGCGAGCACGAGTCTTTGAGGATGAGTCAGATTCTGATGATCCAAGAATGATCAACAGTCGTAGAAATTTCTTAACCAGTGAAGTGGAATCATTGGAAAGGACTCTAGCCAAGAGACGGGCACAGCTGCAAGATGCCGATAAGTTGCTCAAGGACTGTAACTGTGACCTCAAGGAAGCAAGAGAACAGGTAAAGCGAGAGGAGTTATAGATGTCATAGAAACTATTGAGCTGGTTCAGAATGGAAAAGCTTTTTTTTAATTGTCACTTGATAGATTTCTATTAACATCCAGTTTCTTGCAGTTTCTATCATGTAAAACCATTTGATTTCACCTGTAGAAATTTTGTTTTGGTCTGGGAAATAGGTAGAATGATGGGGTCCTCATGCAATCTATCCTGATGCTTCTCGATTTATATTGATAAACTGACCAGGCAATGATAATTGAACAGAAAGTGATTGTAATTTGTGTAGTTTCTTTTGATTTATTGACTATACATTCATTTCATTAGGCAAGGGAGACTGTAAGCAAATACGATGATGCAAGAAGTAACTTGGAGAGCACCGTGAAAGAGACGAATGAACTTGAACGTAGGGCCAACGAAGCTGGGGTTGAACTCATCAAAGCATCGGATACTCTTAGTGCAATTAGGTCAGAAGTGAAAGACATGGAACGCAAAAAATCCAAACAAGAAAGGCTTTTGAGGGACGTCAATCAGGTAAATCCATTTTTTAAGTTTAATTTAATTTTATCACAAATTTGACATTTATTTACCTTGTGACTTTGACCTTGAAGTTTGACTTTGATTTTTCAAACTATATAAACCTTTATCCTATCTTTCTATTGGAGGTGTTAGGGGTTTTATATTTTGCGCAAGGCTTCCTAAAGTCTATAGCTTTCATTTTTGATCTCATTACCTTGATATTTTAGTTTGATTTTTCTTAAAAGTTTCTTAATCTTTACCATATCTTTTTAAATGGAAAGGGCTAGAGGTTTGCTTTCTCACATGTAGATTCCCTAACCATGTAGTACTGTGACTTTACCTATTGACCTTGACCTTCCTTTAAATCATAAGATTTACTGCTCTCATATTCCAGATATTGATACATTATTGTTAGGGCTTTCATTTGAGATCATGACATTTTAACCTTGACATTTGACCTAACTTTTTAACTGCAATAATTAGAGCTCTTTTATTTTAGTTTGAGACTATGACTTTTGATGTATACATCACCTTCGTATATTATGATATTCCGTCTCTTTTGTATATGGTTATATTCGGTCTCTTTTGTATAATTTCATCACCTTTGTATATTATCATATTTGTTTACCTTCGTATATTTGTTTTGTATATCTTAGGTCCTCAGTAAAAGAGACACCGAATACAAAGATATAGACAACAGAGTGCGCTTAGCAACTCAGAAGTAAGCATTTATTTGATGAATTCGTATGTTATAGATTGTGATATGCAAGTCCTGACTATTACCCTAGTAATTACCAGTTTCTATTGAAATAAGGATGTGATATGTGTCTATTCATCTACAATCACAGAATCAAAAATATTAACTACAGTTAGATATAATTATATTGCATATTTGATGTCTGGCCACTCTTTGGAAAGTAAGCTCAATATAGTTCACACTAAATTTGTCATAAGCAGTTCCTGTGTCTAAAAATTTATTCATATATAAGTTATAAATAATGTACATTTTTTTTTGCCCAGCACTTTTACTGATGGTTTTACTGATTTCTTTTAGTTTACATCGGCTTCGTGCGGAATTAGATGCAACACAGATAAGAGAGAAAGAAACAGTGGCAGCTTTACATGATGCAGAGGAAGTTCTGGCTAAACGACGCTCGGAAATAGCACGAATGAGGGATCAGGTAAGACTGACTAGAATCTTTTCTTTCGCTAGTTGCTGTAGTCATGCATTAAACAAAACCATACTTGCATTCTGAATGTATTCATTTTATTATTTTTTCTCTATATGTCTGTTCATCATTTTTCTTGACTTATATCACTACTTTTATGCCAATAATGGTTTGCTTTTGATTTTCCCTTCTCGGTTAACGTTATTAGCATATCCTGTAGAAACTAAGCATTTAGTAGATTATTTGCATTAAGGAAGAGTTATCTTTCTTGATAATCGCATTGTAGCTCGACAACTGCTGAATTTCTGAATGCTTGATATTGCATTTGTTCAAAGAGAGATAGGTAGAAAATTATGTCTGCAAGGAAAGATAACTCTAGTCTTTTTGAGAGATGTATATATTGCAGTAGTTAAATATAGACTAATAAACAAATAAATATTTTGTCGTTAGTAAGTGTTTACTAATTGTTTATCATTGCAGCTAGTTCCCATGATCGCAAAGGCACAAAAATTGAGACGTACAAAACCAAGTCATGTCAAAATTTAATCCACATCGCAGCTATCTCTAGTCATGGTTTGATTTGATTGGACAGTATTTTTACCTTGAATTTTTACGGAAATTAGTGTGATGGTGTGAAATGATTTTGATCTCCACATGAAACCAACAGTGCGTTGGTTTCGCCTCTATATATGGTCACTTTGCTCTCCCTTTGTAAGATCTGAGGCATGGTTTTAGCTTGATCTGACACCTCTGTAGGACATGTAGACTGCACACTGACACCTGATGAACACTTAAGCACTACACTCAATGCTTCATTGTAGTATAACGTTGCATGAAATACTGGATTTAACTGCATGATGACATACGAAATAGATGTGATAGATATTGAATGCATGTTAGATTGTTGAAATACATTGTATATTTACCGCTAGAATATAAAATCTGCCACAAATTTGGGTTAACATTATTTTCCATTTTTGAAGTTGTGTAAAGAAGTTTTTGAACTATTTACTCCAGCAATAGTTATGCATGTTGCTTGTTTTGCAGTGTAAATTGTTATAATGAGAATATTGTTTGTCACTTACAAAGTCACTCAGTATATTGCGGAAATTCCTGTAGACTCGCATGTTATCTTGACGTTAAGTACTCGTAATTATTTTCCAATCCATGCTTTGTATTAGTGCATTGTTGTGTTTGTTGTTGTTGTTTTGTTGTTGCATATTTGTTGTTAGCACTGTTTTATCTTCATCAGTTAATTGAGCAATGTGACCAAAATTCTAAGAAAAGTGAAAATGTAACTCAAATCCAATCCATGACTAGAGAAAGTTATCTTGTGCCTATTTGACCAGGTTGATCTTTCTGATATTTAGTGAAAACAAAAGTATGCTCTGATTTGAAATTTTGATGAAATTCATGAAGACCCATCTAGACTGTAGCAAAATTATTTATCAATAAATCAGTTTTATATCTGTAAAATCTTACCTCATAAACTCCTGTACTAATTTCTTTGTGCTGTCCATTATGCAAATACTCATTCATATTCCATCAGCGCTTTTTAAAGATATAATCCAACTATAAGATTCTGAGCAATACAAAATTAGAGCAAATCGTATGATGTAGAAATGTTGGAGTTTTCTTTTTTTGACTGACTAGGTGGAAAATATTCTTTTTGTTGTCACCACTGTCTTCATCCTTGTCTTTTGTATTGTTTATTTGCTTTCTTTTTTACCATGTTGTGGGTATTGTATCCACGAAAGACCCTGATACTCAAGTTGATGCTTTATTGGATAAAGTGGTTTATATCAAGTCTTTTTGTCAAACAGAGTTATTTCCCATTGTGACAGTATCTGATTTCAAAAAACTGTGACCTTATAAATTTCCTATGGAAACATTGTTTTTGGGCCATCATTTTCCTGAGATTTAGATTGGTTTTCATATAAATTGATCACATAACAATTACTTTATGTCAGATACTGTCCCAAAAGGAGAGTAACTCTGTCAAACCAAAGGACAGAATAAGACATGCACAGGTGTCTCTGTAAGTGTCTCTGTACCCAGTCAAGATAAAAAACCGTAGTGGTACACATTTGTAGCCTACTACTTTCGTCAGGTATAGGTTTGGTCTCTGTCCATATTGGTTGCACGGTCTTTCAGTGTACATGTACCTACCGAAGAACAGCAGTTTTCTTCAAGTACTCCAGATTGGTCTAATGCCAAATACTGACCACCACTGTGCTATGTTATTATCTTGGTGTGGTCTTCAACGATAAACAAAACATAATTATATTGGCATATTATGAGACAGCATTTTTCATTGATTTTACCAGGGTCCCAGAAATCCAGATTAAATCAAATCAGTTTTTTTTCTCTATGTAATTCCAGTATTGGAGCAGAAATTTTGATTATGTGTGTAGCAATCGTCATGACTTGTCACAGTGTCTTATAGATGACAGTGAATGACTATGAATTTATTTTCTATTTATTAGAGCAATCATGTCAAGTAGAATGTGCATTGTGTAATATTTAAAGAGATAATATACTTACTCCCCCCCCCCACACACACACACATACACACTAATGGTGATGGAGACTTGCATTACATACTCTGACAAGTTTATGTTGTCATTAGGTATAGGAAATTTACAATACATGATATCAGAAATCATTTACAGTCAAACCTGCTTTTAAGGATCACTTGTATTAAGCAGTCACCTGTCTTTAACAACCACCTCTCTCTGTTTCTTACTACTAATTGTCTATACAAAAATCAACCTGTAGAAAGAGGTCACTTGCCTCAGCGCTCACACAGGACCCAGAAATTTTTGCAGTTAGCAACATTTTTTTTGTTAAATTGTGTAAACAATGAAAGCGAAAGTGCTAAATTTTGCAAACTTGTGTAAAATTTGTGTTGCATTTTTTATCACAAATGTGAGAAATGCAATGGGCAGCGTCAGCCCTGCAGCCTTACCTGACCACTATTCCACCTTCGCTCTGATTTGTAAATTAAACCAGGACTGACTGTACATAAAGTATTTTTCAATCTGTATGCTCTAATAATATTTAATATTCGGCTATGATATTAGCTTTCTGTAACCTTTATTTATGTCCTAATTTATCTTCACAAAAAAATTAAAATTTGCTTTATATTCTACTTTTTCACACCCAAATGTTGTACAGATTTATTTTAAAATAATCCTGAAATAAAAACATTATGCTGGTCATAATGCCCCTCATAATCAGATTTTGAAAATTCACTGTATAATTCTTTTATTTATTTGTAATTTGCAAGTGAATGTGAAACATTCATATAGCTATGAAAAGGGTAATAAAGAGTGTTTCACAAAGCAGCCTTTTTTATGTAGTAAATGTATACTAAAACTTGCCTTACTTCATTATAAAACATATCTTCTTAATTTACAATATGGTATAGTGCATGTAGTAGCTTTAATATAGATCTGCCTTATTTTCTGTGATACTTTACAGTTGTATATACATAACCTTAATTTACAAGGTATTGAATGTCACTTTTTTATTTGTGATTTTTGTAATACAGAAAAATTTACCATTTGTGCAGGTATCTGATGTTAGTCATTGTTTTATCAGCGAGTTTCTGTTAAAGTATCACCTTTGTCCCTTCATTTCCCGTAATTTTACATCAGTTTCTTAAGTTTGGTTTATTCTGTGTCAAATTCCTACTCGAAGGGAAGGTAACTCTGTATTATACAATAAAGATTTCTTCTTATATCTTGTTTAAAAGTATATGCGAGAAAAGGCAAAAATTTATTCTATAAACATCCTTTGTAAATTGTTTGTGAATAGTACGTGATTGTATAATATATATATTAATGCAGTGGATGAGTGCCTTGATTTAGGCCAAGAACCTGAGTTCAATTCCAGAATAGTGCAAGTGAGTGCATGTGAGGTTGGAGGCCAATTTGAGTATTATGATATAACTGAGAAAAATATCCATTGAAAGCAGTGTATGACCTACACTCGCAAATAAGTATATGTACGAGTCAGTTTATTGCACTATAACTGACTTTCATTTTCTTTATACTTATTGAGTCTTTCGTTAAACAGAGTTATTTCCCATTTGGGATGGTATCTGGCATAAAACAGTTATAACATCATCAGTTTCCTATTAAAAATTCATTTGTGGACCATTATTTCCCTCAGTTTTAGATCGGTTTCCATACAATTGGATGACATCATAATTGTTTCACATCAGATACCATCCCAAATGGGAAGTAACTCTGTGTGTACACAGAAAAGATAGAATATATTGCCCAGCAAACCTCAAAATTCAAGTATCATATCCAGTATTTATCTAACTGAAATTTTATTTAGCTTGCCTCCATATTTATTATTGTAAGTTTTTGTTTTAAAATGTATAAAAAATGTCATAAATGATTAAGAGCATGCCTGCATTTTTAGTCTGATTTTGAGAAAAATTATGACTGTGCAATGTCAGTTTGTTTTCAGCATTTCAGAAAATATCGGATGTAGTAATTAGAAAATATGAGAAAGTTAAATGTGATGTTAATTTTGCAATTTTATCAATAAATTTCTATAGGCAGCCATAAAATGCAACTCTGATTTTGTATAAACCCCCAACCTGTTCACAAATGTCTCCTCTAGTTGGGGATTCCTTGTACAAAATACTACTGAATTATGGGTATATCTCTCATTTCTTCAGAGATATCTATGATTTAAGTAAATGATTAATTCTGTTTATATAATGATAACTTTTCTGATGTATGAGGAGATCAGAATGCTTGTATTCTTTGTATTATCATATGAAGCCTGTTTGCATTTCATCATAACCAGTAGAGTGTTGTGTGAAACATGAAGTATAGAAATAAAATATGAAACATTTCTCTTCTTTATGTTTATTGTAGTGTTCCTCAATGTAGCTGAACAATGCTTAAAAAATAAATTCATGTAGAAGCGTAGTTGTAAAAATAAAATCATCCATTATCTATTTTCACAATCCCAGTATCTGAAATGCTGTCTTATATTCAGCAAAGTAGAAACTATTTTCATACATAAATTTATGTGAGCTAATTTCATTTCTCCAAGTGTGCTAAGAACACATGTACAGTAAAAGAGAATACTGAAAATTTTCAGATGACTTTTTTCAGCCTTCGAAAATGTTGTATTGGATAATTTATGAGATATATGATAAATGTATTAAATATCATCTGGAATTCTATCTAAAATATGAAGGTGTCAAATATGATGAAGCAAGGGTGTTACGGGAGATACTTTATTAAATGAAAAGACAGAACACTCTTTTCGCAAAGTTTTGGCCATTTGCCTTTTTCCGAGCGAAATCAATATACAAGCTGTGTAAAGTTCATCTTAACATTACATATTATTAGAGTAAGTACAATAAGGTCCGAGTGGCTGTAACATTTGGATTAATATTTAAATTTTGATATACTCATAGATCTATTTGAACAATATTGATTTTGTTTACATTAGAAACATTTCATGTTCCATTTCATTGTATTAATATAACACTTGAGTATTGATGATGGCCACCATGTCTTATCATGCTAAATATATATGCATGAGTGGAACAATGATGTTATTAATTATTTACTGTAATTACCTAATAATTTGAAACATAAGTGAGAATTTTACATAGTTTGTATATTGACATCGTTTCACTTGTAAAAGAATGAAAATTTGTGAAAAGAATGTTCCATTGTTTTATTTATAAGGAATAATCTGATAAGATTTCATGATTCATTACTAAACTATAAACTTTGGCATATGGGAGACATGAATATGAATTGGCATAATTATAACATTGTATCACAGTATGGTATCAATTGACATGATTTTTAGAAAGAAGCAATTCTCATACATGAAACTTGTGGATAAAGGATCAAATTGTTATGAGTAAGAATTTTATGAGTCCTCCCCAATAATAATAAAGTTAATCCCTTAGCAATCAGTTCCAAGGAGAGTGGTGGGGATGGTGGTGGTTAAGTCCAAAGCATAGAGAAAAAACAATAGCGAAAGGATATAAAAGACCCCTCGATGTCAGAAAGCTCTCGAGATCAAGTAATAGCCTGTCTTGATACACTACGGTTATCAAAAGTATATGTGAGACTTAAACTGAACTATAATGATAGGAATGAAACTGTGTATAATGTATAGCCATACTAGACAAACTGAAAATATAGTACAAAGTTATGAGTGTAAAGAGCATTCCTACTGCTGTTTGTGATTTTCATAATACGGAGTTATTTCTGATTTTGGATGGTATCTGATGTCGTTACCATGGTAACGTTGAAGAATTCCTGTGGAAGAGTCATTTTCATCACTTCATTTCCCATAAACTCAAATTGGTTTACATAGCTTTGATTTATACTTAATAAAAGGATAGATAACTCTGTACAAAAAAAAGCACGACAAGATTATTTGTCAACAAAATCAGAGGTGTTTAACACTTCACCAGAGAAACATTTATTATGAGAGGGTGCATTAGATGATGTAAAGTGTCAGTGTGATTATAGGATTGTAGATACTTCATTAGGCAGAACTGATTTTTGGAATATTTGACTGAAGGATTATCACAAAATTTGAATGTGCCAATTTAAACATACAGTTTTATCGTATATTGAAACTTTGGGTAAAATAGATGCATGTTTCCTTACACATCAATCAAGATATATCTCTTCTGTTCCAGTAACACAGGTTAACTTTGATAATGTTGAAATTAAATGAAGGATTGGATATTCTATTTAGAATCATAAACATGATGTACATGTTGAAAAAAGATGTCGCCTACTATTATTTTTTCAAGTTTGCATGTTGTTTTCTAGATCGAACAGCAGCAGCAAGAACTTGAGCGGTTAGATCAAAAGATGGGTAAGAAGCAGACAGAATATCAATTCCTTCAGGACACCATGGAACGCAAGTCAACAGAACTTAGTGCTGCTCTCAGGGAGGCAGAAGCAGAAGTTAGCTCAAAGCAGAGGGAGGCAAAGGTAATATCCAGAAGGAAGTAGATTGTGTGGCAGGGAGGTTAAAACATGCTGTACTTAGTTCTGCAGGCAAAGAGGCCAAAACAGAAATAAGGTCAAAGTAGAGGAAAGCAAAAGTTAAGGTCAAGATTGATTGATTGAGTTTTGTTTAACGTCACACCACGAATACTTCATGTATATGGTGACAGCATCTGCCTGATGCGGGGCATACAAATTTTGACCTTTGCAACAGACCCACCCGAAGCAATGAGGGATCTTTAACGTGCCATGCATACCACGACACAGGGCCTCGGTTTTTACTGTCTCATCCGAAAGACAGGATAAGGTCAAGAAGAAATTAGATTGTTTATAAGGGAAGTAAAAGCATGCTGCAATTAGTGCTGCTCTTGGAAGGGGCTGAGGCAGATATTGATTCAGTAGAGAGAGGCAAAGGGAAGGTCAGGGAGTTTAGATTGTGTGTAAGGGAGGTTAATGCATCAGTCAGCTTGCAACAGAGGGAGGTAAATGTAGGCTGTGGTTTAAACTAAAGGGATTGTATATGTACTCATGTAACATGAATGTATAGAAAGTCCTTTGCTTTACTCGGGGGGAAAAAAGGCACAGAAATGTTATATTGATAGATGGAATTACTTGACAAATTAAAGGATTGGAATGGGAATGAAATAATAAACAAAAAAATTAATGTATGGGTAGAAGAAAAGGGAAACTTATCTATACAGCTGATAACACATCCATGTGACTGGTTGACAAGAGTAGTCTAAGAGTAGCCAAAGGATAAGTTGCAGAGGGAAATGAATGGATTAACTTTTTATGGATGAAAAAATAATGGAGGAAAGAAATTTAAATCTTATCAGATTGCTTGTAATGAGATGTTATTGCTTGTAAAAAAGAAATAATTGGAGAAAAAACGGCTTGTATTTAAAAAAAAAAATTACACAGAACTAAAATAAAGATTTTAAAAAGTTTTTTCTTTTTACAGGAATTCAAAGAGAAACTTCATGAAATGGAAATTCAGAAAAATGACTTACTTCAATTTATTAAAAGTAAACGTGTTGAACTCAATAAAAGAAAAGAAGAAGTTGAAACAGAAGATGAAGTGCTACAAAAACTTGTGAATTCTGTGAATAAACACAAAGCCGAGTTAAAACATACATTTGAAATGCAAAAACTAGAACATTCAGAGTTGGAAAATCTCAAATCGCAACATTCTCAGAAATTAGCAGAACTTGAGAAAACTCAACGAGAACTCATAGATGTAAGATGAATATGTTTAATTTTTAATGAAAATGATTTTGAATTATAAAATCTTTTAACTACTTGTACTTTTAAATAGTCATACTTGGTAGAGGCATTGACGTTATGTATCCAAAGAGAAGATTATTACGTCATAAATAAGATATTGCCAAAGTATGTAATGTCCGTAGTTTGGATATAACTCAGAAATAGTCTATTAATGATAAAAAATGTGTTAACTAAAATATGAAATTTCTATCCAAGTAAATTGCAAAATTTTGTTTACTCCAGACATAAGAAAATTTTCTTTGTCTTTTTAGAATGGTTGACAAATTCGTAATAACAACATAATATTTTCTTTCTGTAACTTTTATTTTTCGTCTCTAAAGGAGAGATCCCATTTAGAGCAGTTGTCTGCTGAATCTAGTCGTAAATCTGGGGAAGTTGATCGTCTGCGTCAGAGTCTAGAGAGAGATAGACAAGAGGTGGAGAGACTAGCCCTCGAAAAACAATCTCTAGAAGATCGACTCAATGCCATGGCTCGAGAGAAAGAGATGCTGGATGATGGCTGTAAAAATCTCGATAATAAAATCATTCAGCTTAAACGGTAAGACACAGAATATGGATAATGGAATTATGCAACTTACAGGGCAGTCTAAATGTTTTGTTAAATTTTAGACAAAACACTGTGGTGTATAATCAAGGTGTAAATTAAGAAATTCAACAAAACACTGTGATTTTATCTAAGGAGTGATCTAAGATGGGGGAATTTACCCCTGAGTTCTCCAGGTGTTTTGTCTGATTTTCCTTTTCTGTTTTGTTTATTTTCTTATAACACCTGATTTGCACTAGATAAAAACAGTCAAATGTTTAATTAAAAGTGAATCAATCAGGTTTTGATATTCTCAGACACTACATTTACTGTGAGATATCAAAGTCTGTCATAAACTATTTCTATAACAGGCTCAGAAGTGCAAAATATTGCTTATATTTTATTAGCACATTTACAAAATTTAGCTTTTGAAGTTAAAATCACTGTGAAATGTTGAAATGTTTATATAGTGTGCTGTGCTTCAACACTTTTAATATTATATGTTAACAGTTAATGTTAACTTCTTTTTGCAGTGCTCATAAAACTGTAGAAGACAAAATGGATTCTGCCACTAAACGTCTAGAAAATGTGGAAATGGATTTACGTCAAAGAGAAAAGGAACTTGAGGAACTAAATCGACAAAATGTCTCAATGCAGAAAGAAAACCAAACCCTTAAAATCACTGTCAAAGGTAATGAAGTATGATCAAATGATGAGAGGTAGTGAACGTTTAAAGTCATTTTAAGAAAATTTAATGGTAAGTTCTAACTTCTGAACTTTCTTTAAGAAATAATTAATTCAGAACTTTATGTAAGAAGTGATAAATTCTTAACTTTCTGTAAGAAGTGATAAGTTCTGAACCTGTGGTGAGAGGTGGTGAATGCTTGAAGTCACTCGGAGAAATGATAAGTTCTGAGTTCTGATCTTTCTGTAATAAATGATAAGTTCGGAACTTTCTATAAGAAATGATAAATTCTTAACTTTTTGTGAGAGTCAACCTCTTTGTATTTGAAAAATTAGACAAGCATTGAAAATTAAGAGTATAGATCACTTTGTTTTGCTCTTCTCTTATAGATGCTAAGAATGAAATGAAAATTCTCAAAGACCATATACGTGATTCAGAGGAGCAGGTGAAATCTTTAGATCAAGACCTGAAGGACAATTACCATCGGAGAGATGAAGCTAAACTGGAATATGAACGATTAAATGAAGCCATACGGCAAAGTCGTCTGGCTCATGATGATTACATCAGACAAGAAAAGTCCAAACAATCAGAGCTACAAGAACTCCTGAAAAATGTGAATGAAAAATCTATTGAATACCAGGAAGCCAAAATGGTACGTATCTATCATATATACCTTAAGCAATATTTCATATTCTAAAATGGGAAATCTACCCATGTTTGTATACAATCAAGCTTCAATAACTTAATCTCAAAAGCTTGAAAACGCTTGAATCTCGAAATAGTCATTTGGTCCCAATGATCTCCCTACTCACTTTATTAACTTTGAAATGTAGTTATCGAAGTTCAACTTTACTTGAGTTTATTCATTAATGATATTTATTTCAGGCTTTAAACAAAGTAAGGAAAGATGTCGAAAGAGAGGAGCATAAATTAAACAAGGTAGGTAACTGTAGATAGCTATATTCATGAACTGTAGAATGTAACACAGTAGTTCAACATGTGTAGATAATGTAGATTAAAGTAGAATTTAATGAAAAGAAATTTACATAGATAATGCAATGACAATGTAAATTTAATTCTATATCTATGACTACATTGTGATGAAAAGATCAGCACAGTAATAAATTTTTTGAATAGTAAAAAGATTTACCTATCATAAGTAAGCTGAATGTATGAAATCTTAAAATGCATACAATGCGGCGAGATAAAATCTGTGAAAAAAATGGATGAGAGCTAGAATGTCATTCCCTTAGATCATGAGGCTTCAACATTTAATTGTATCTGTATTACCTGGTACTTATTTTTATGAAAGAATTTTATGCAAACTTTCAAAGCATGAAGTATAGAAATTCTCCATTCATCCACACTTAGTATGGCAAAGACTGCTGATGTTTTTCTCAGTTATTTCTATTACATAATGATACTTAATAAACCTTATAGCCTGTAGATATGAAAAAATTATCTCATAACATTGTAAAGGAATTAACTGAAAAGCAATATACAGTGTTAACTTGATTAATATGAATATGTATCTCAACTTTAATATGGTAAAGGACTCCACCCTGTCTAACACTTAACTCTCTATTTATATCCTCTGCTACTAATTCCTTTTACAGCTTGTTAGCAACGCTAATCTGGAACTTGATAATATTCGTGCTGACCTTCAAAGCAAACAGTTTGAACTTGAACAGGCCACCATCTCCGTCAACAGTCTCAAGGTTTGATAATTAAAAGTATTGACTCTCCATTAGGCATTTTAGCTCACCTGGACAAAATTGAGAGGAGCATATGCTATACTCTAGGCGTCTGGTTCAGTCACTCTGCTTTCCTGTCCATGTCTGGTCAAGTAGTTTGGTGCAATGCAATATTGGAGAAAGTATAGGTGCTACAGTTATTAAACTTGCACCTTAGGTTCATCTTGGAATTCTGACTTTAGCGCATGTATCAAATGATATGTCTGACCTACATTTTCCACTTGAGTGACTTGGTTAACTAGTTGTGGTAATTCATTAACTGAAGAAAGTATAGGTGCTACAGTTAACAAACTTGCACCACAAGTTCATCTTGGGATGCTAACTTAAGTGCATGCATCCTGTGATGCATCTGACCTACATTTTATGCTTAAGTGACTCGGTTTAAGATTACAATGTTCTATAGAACTTTCTACTATTCTTTTTTATTTTTGTTTGACAAATAGTGTATCGAGGTGAGTGTGGTAATCTTTGATTACATTTTGTTTTCATTAATGATGTCATCTTATGCCGTTGGCCAACGGACATTACTTGACATCATTAAAGTAAGAAATTTTAAATATCATCAAAATGTCATGTTCTATAAAAATGAAAACTTAACTAGAAGGGTCGATTCACATCCACCTGGAATTTGTTTACGATGTTAGAGACTATAAATTTGTCTTCAATGTTGGAGACTATAAATTTGTCATTAATGTTAGAGACTTCAAATTAAATTTGTTTTCAATGTTAGAGACTATAAGTTTGTTTTCATTGCTAAAAGTTAGAGACTATAAAGTTCCAGCACAAATTGGTCCAATTTCTTAATACGAACATTTAAAGCAATCAAAACCTTCGAAGAGGGAAAACTTTCCAAAACATTTTGTTGCAAGTAAGGACGAGAATGATAGAGTGATTGAAGGAAAATAACTGAATATAAATTTGTGATTAAATATAAGTGTGATGTATTGAGTATCATTGTATATCTTTTTCATTGCAAAATATTTTAATATTGTTGCAAATTTCAGAGAGAGGCTGAAAAGCTACATTCTAATGAAGAGAAGTTTGTCGAGATGGATAAACAAATCAAGGAGTTAGGTAAGAGAATAGATATTGTCTGAGTGTAAGAAATTTACTATGGTGTCTCATCAGTTTTGCTCTTTTGTCTAGAATCTTGGTAGAAGAAATGTGATGTTTTATATTGCATTCATGTAACCTGATTCATATCGTAATCTCTACTATATGTAAATCATAACTGACATAATATCAACATGGAAATGCTGAGAATATGTATGAAATACTATACGCAGATATAAAAATCATGTAAATTACATTAAACGATAATAATGATTTGATATACTTGCAGCTGTTGTTATGTTTAATAAAAAGTGATACGAAAATCATTAAAATGCTTTTTTGACATTTTAGAGAGAGAAATCTTAGATAGAAATGAAGAGAAAAATGAATTAGCCAAAGCTCTTTCAAGGTCGTATGAGGAACTGCAGAAATTACGCACTGAGTCTGCCAAGGTGAGATATCAGAGTATAAGTACTGTGTGAAGCTAGAGACGTTAAGTCTGCAATTCACTGTTAGAGACTCTGTGACTTAGAGACTTGTCAGTCAGAGACTATGTGACTTACCGACTTATTAGTTAGTGACAAAATGACACAGAGACTTGACAATCATAAATGTATCAAGTACTATTGTTACAGGTGACAAGAGCCTGATTTATAAAACAATAATATCTACATTGACACCATTTCCTTTCTTTTCGTAGTTTGACACTATAATAATAATTTTATTGTTTTTCAGTCTTAATTATTGACCCTTTTCATCATCTAACAAGCTAAAATTATTATCAGTATTTGGTTTTCTATCAAAGTTGATTAGATAATTGTAGAAATCAAGGGATGTTGTGTATGTGATGTTTTTGTTTTAAGTTATATCTTTGCTAGCACTTAGACAGTTCACTACCTTATTGATTGTGAATCTAAGGGTCAGTTTTACATCTTATGATATTAGGAACATGAAAAGATGACAAGAGAACGTTTAGAGCTGGAAAATGCTCTTCATGATATTCAGACGCAGCTTGAACAGGCCAAGCAGGTACCCTCCAGTATTAACCAATCAGAATGCTTGTTCTATTAAGTCCACCAACCAGATTGCTTGTATTTGTCAAATTCCACCATTGTTTGCTTTCATTTCTCATGTAGTGTTTTGTTTCTTAAACACATCTTTTGCCACATATTTTATAAGCAAATTTTCGACCACGTCAAGTTTCAAATTCTGAATGAATAAGATACATGTATAATCTAATAGAATCAGAAATTTTTAATGTGTAAAAGGTGAATATTGATTTTATTAATTAACTGTTCCTTAAAATTTGAAAATTTGTGGCAAATGATGTATTTGCTAGAATGTTTATTAGTGTAATTGCATGATTACTTTGATTAATAATTGTTGTGTGTATTTATACAGATATTTAGTTTGAGCATAGTGCAAGAAAAGATCTTTTAAAATTCAAATTAAAAGCAATAGCCATATCCCCATATATATTAGCTCTATATATATACTGCATGTATGTCTGATTAGAAAACAAGAGGGAAGTAAAATTTGAATCGGACATGTATTCTAGGTCATGTGATAGTAAGAAATATTAAGGAAAATTGATTTCAGAGCATCCTCAGGTGATAATAACTACAAGTGCTTTATATCAATACCATTAATCAGAAAATAAAGCTGCCTTATGTGCTGTATTATAATATGATATAATTATATTATGTACATGCTTTTGTCTGCAGTGATATTACTCTACAAGCTGTCTGCCATACATATATACCTACACAACTTCAAGTCTACATTTACAACTCTTTCAGATTTCAGTTATTGGTAATTACAGTTTCAAAGTAAATGATTACTGATAGTATACAAATTGATGATTAAGGCGATAGAATGTTTCTCATGTAATTGAATTTACATTGTAAAATTAATGTAGGTTAATACCTTCACACTTTTCAGTGATCCATATTACACATGTACTTCTGTAGTCCATGTTACAAAGTACACATTTCAATAGTCCATATAGCTGACACACATTTCAGTGGTCCAAAACGTGCACATATTTCAATGGTCCATATTATACATGCATTTCAGCAGTCCTTATAATACACATACATGCCAGTGGTCCATATAACATACACACACATTTCAAAAGTCTATATAACACACACACACACATTTCAATAATCCTTGTAACACACACTTCAGTGTTTTAGGATACATACACATATATTCTTTGGTCCATATACACAATAATTAGTTCAGACTACAGACACCTATAATAAAATTACACCCACGGTGACCTGTAATGATCTAGACCAGACACACTTTTATTGGTTATAATGCAGACACACTTTTATTGGTTCATAATGCACAGACCTTCATTGGGCCAGACTACACAGATCTCTAATGGTCCAAACTACATTCATATCTAATGGCCCAGACTACATATATCTCTAATGGTCCAGACTGCATATACGTCTAATGGTCCAGACTCCACACACCTTTAATGGTTGAGACTACACACGCATTTTAACTTTTATGGTCCAGATATAAGTATTTCAGTCTTGTGTTTGAAATGTGTGAAGTTTCAGAGCTAGAAAATCTTGATGTACTCATGCAACAGAGCTTTAAATTTCAGATTCTTTCATGCATTACTTCTTATTTGATTCTATATCTGTGACATACCAATCTGATGTGATATCATCAAGTAGAATAACCGAATCATATTGGTTTTTGAACCAAAACGTAGCGCTGATCAATCGTAGAGTCATATATCATATAGAATACTGCCTTGTTATATGATATGAACTATTTTTTTTATTCTGAAAGTCTTTCTATATAATTTACATCTTATACATGACAGATTTTTTAAAGAGTTTATTTAATATGCATAACTTATTATTATCATTATTATTATTATGATTATCATCATTATTATTATTATATAGTTTTGATTATGTATATATATTTCAATGAAAAACGAAGAGTTTTGAGAATTTTAGGTAATTAATTTGATAATTGTTATATCTGTAAAATAATTGATTGGATGTCTAATGTTGAAGGCTAGTCTTGATGGAACATTGTATCATTATACAGATGATGGTGAACTTCAATGATGAAGCCAGGTTTAATTTGGTAAAACCTGTTGATTGTGACCCATTTGTTGTTGATGTTAATAACTTTATTTGTATTGCAATAATGATTTTGACCAGGCCTTGTCTGACCTAGGATCTCCTGCAAGCGATCAACCATTCTGCATTTATCTAATTCTCATTTTCACATAATTGACTTTCATTCATTGATTAAAATCACCATGTCCATTTGCCTCGATTCAAGCACAGATAAATACTTTATCCTGACCATTCACACAACGGCATCTCATTCCTTGATCATTTTCACCGTTAAACTCATTTCCACATTAAGCTCATTTTCACAATGTTAGCTCAAGGATAGTGAAATTATATTCACTTTCATCTCTTTCATGCATATTAAAGTTTTTCGAAATAACCATAGCAAGTAAAAGTAATTATTATAATAAATACAACAAATTCTGATGAAATTTATAATTTTTGTAATACACAAAAATTGTGATTACTGCTTGACCGTTTTGACTCATGGGGAAGAAAATCTGCCTAAGTTTAGAACGTTGGATTTAGTAGGTGACTAAAATACAAAACATGATCCGAATGAGTATCTGCGATCTTGTGTATTAATTCAGAACAATTCAAAAATTCTGTTTTCTTTGGCATGAATACCATGTCGGAAATACTAGTATATACAAAACTAAGAGCTCAAATACCAAAAAACGACTGCATTGACAAGCCTACTTGTTCTAATAAAGGTCTTTATAATATTTTCTTTCTTGAAGTGTAAAAAACATTGTTTTATTTCATTCATTAATAAGCTAAAACTTCAACTATCGGTAAAACTTGCCCTTAATCATGTGAGAATGAGTAATATTCCAGAGACTATTGTCATATTGCATGCTAATATGCAGCGCAATCCATTTGTTCCTCCAAATAATGCATCCCATGTTACGTTGAATTATGAATTTAGTATTTTTTTGCCATTTTCCTTAACCTTGTCCTTAAAAACCATTTTTTGCTGATACCATTCCATGTTTCTATGTCATTTATTTGCATGAGTTTGAGTCTAGTTTCTAAATATATAATGAAGTTTTAGGTTCTATGAATCTACTAAAAGCATGGTTGAAATTGAGTTTAATATATTTGTTTTAATTACTTCCTACTTGTAGTTTTATTTTCTGTTTTTCAATACTTTATTAAACTTTTCTCAAAGTTTTAAACGTCGCAAACATTTTCCCATTATAACTAATATCATGATCTGTAGAAATTTCATTTTCATTCAATAAAATTGTCTTCATGTTATGATTGCATTCTTTTCTATTTATGTCATCATACCTAATATTTATGTCATCCTTTATTGAATTAAAGGTTTTAATAATTTTAATTTTGAAATTCTAGGAAATGAAACAAATGCAGAATCGAACCTCAAACCAAGTTTCTGAGTTACAAAGCTTGGCAGAAATCCAGTTTAACCGTGCTAATCGCCTTGGTGATGAACTCAACAAAGTCAGAAAAGACAACAAAGATGTCAAATTAAAAGTAAGATTTTCTACGAATATTACTGAAAATATTATAGCATGTCAAGCATGGCTCACACTGACCTTAAAAAGTGCTTGAATTTTTTTATCATTTCATAAAATGTGCTTGAAATGAAAAATTATTTGAATTGAAAAGTGCTTGAATTTAATGACATTAATTTTGCTAGATTTCTTTTTCTTTAAAGTGCTAAGCTTTCAGTTTTTAAAAAGACGTATTCCTTGAAACATGATAGAAGATGGAAAAATCGTCCATGACTGACTTGATCATTTAAGTTATAAGCAATCTCTTTGATTAATCTTTAATTCAATGTTCAGTGGACTCTGAGTGTGTTAAGTTTCTCTTTCTTCATGCATACAAAGAGATATTATTCCAGGGCTGTATGATCCATATTAAGAAATGGGGCATTTCATTATACAGAATTATTTCCCATTGGAGCAGACATTCTATGTCAAACCATTGTGAGGTCAACCAGTTCCATGGAAACTGGCGTAAATTACAGGATACGATATAGAAATAGATAGTTTTCACTGAGCGAAAATTAACAGGAGTTATCTCCCATTGTTAACCATTTTGTAGGTCAAAGTGTGAACTTTTGTGCTTTAATCAACAAAAATACAAACCAAATTTTTTTTTAAAATCCTCTTTAAAAATATGAATTGCTTACAAACCAATAAATATCAAGGTATGATTTATTTTAAAACAAAACTGTTAATTTTGGCACAGAATCATGAAAACCCTCTCCAAACAAAGGTCTTGAAATTGGTAATACTATGAATGAAAATCTCATGTATGACCCCAAATATGGCTGACTATGAGAGATAACTCCAATAAATTTAGACTCCGTGAAAACTATTGTAGGACATCATAATGCTCATATGGGAAATAACTCTGTATAACAAAAACCTTGGAATATAACGAAAATAAAGATACTTGCTAACCAATTTCCTTCCTAATCTTAGAAGTAAAGTGCAGCTGTAGAATTAGTTATTTTCAATAATTGGAAATCATGGTGTTTAACATGTAAAGATAGTTTTACTCATTAAGTGTATGTAACTATGCATGTGTGCTATGTATGTAAAAATTGCATTGTTTTACCACTGCAATGATAAATGAAAATAATGTGAGATCAGAAATCTGAATGGTTTGTGTTGCTTATATTACTGAAATTGTAATTTCTGTCTATATTTCAAAACTCTTGACATCCATATTTGAATATATTTTTTTAAAAAATCTTTCAGTTTCTGAAAAAAAACTATGGTTAATGTGATATTTGACAAATTGTTTGAAAAAAAAAAGAAAAAGAAAAAAGAAAAATGTGATGCACTAGAAATATTTTCATTTTCAAAACTCGACCTGACCTTCGTATGTAATTGTATTTAGAAAATAAAATACTTTATAGTTTTTGTTAAAAAGTGTGATTAATTTGATATTTAATAAAACATTAAAAAGAATAATGTATTAGAAATGCAATATATCTATTCATGATATCATTGTATTTTTTTTTTTAATTAGTTGTAATACTTCCATATTCTGACTAATTTCTGTGTACACTTCACTTTACAGCTTGATATACGTATCGCTTCTCATGCTTGCTGATCATTCACTTACTGCATTATTTTTCCAGCTACTAACTCAAAATGAAATTCTTGAAAAAGAATTAGAAATAGATGAATATCTGAAGGAATTAAATATAGATGTAAATGAAGTAAGTGATGGTTACTGTAATGTGCATATTGGTTTGTCGTTGATTTGCTGCATTGTATCATATCCAAATACACGATTTGCGTGTTGTTGAGGTCTAATGTTATACAGAGTTTAGCCTGGCTTTGATGATCTTAATAATCATGCGTAGTCATTGCTAACATTATCCTTTTAAATTCATTTTCAAAAATTTTTATTGTACTGAAGAAAGAAACTTTGGGGAAAATAATCAATAATTTTGTATGCGCCTTGAGAGAAATATCTGAGGATATATAGGATTTGGTGGTTATATCCATCAATCTGTTTTCCTTTCCAGAATTGACCGTTCAATTTATGAGCGAAAAATTGTTAAATCAGATGACGTCACACTACTTTTCACCTTGGTCATACCTCGGACAAACATTGAAAATGTATTGTGACATCACGAAATTCAATAAATATTCCGCAAAAAGGATGGGTCAGTAGTATGTACTTTCTTAAAAGAAATTTTTGTTCATGAGGGCATAATTATTAAGTGTACAAACATATCTTGTTTATTAATAATATTCTTTTCAAACTGTAATTATTATATTACCAATATGTAGAGAGTACTTGCAGATTCAGGATGAAATATTTTTGGAAATGAAAAGATATAATTCTCAAGTTACAGAAAAAGAAGGCATATAATAAACAAAATACTTTTCTCCTTGATCACCATTATAATAACTTGGTTTTTCTTAGAGACACTATTTTCACGTTTTTAGACTTGGTGAATGTCTTATGAAACTTGTTCTTCTGTTACTTCTCCTGTTGTACTTTAGTGAATGTAACATTTGACCTGTGCAAAATCCTTACTGTACAACATGTATATTTCATATAACTTTTTTTTTCATGTTACATTGGGGGGTGGGGGGAGAATATCTTTAGGCTCTATTCACAAAACATCATTTAAATTCAAGCAGTATACATATTATATATTAATAGTCATTTCAAAGGAAGCCATGACTTTATTTTGGCATGGAGTCCTGAATTTATGCAAGAATAAAGTCCTCACACATTAAAACTAATTAACAATATGCAGATACCTGTAAGCATACAAAAATAACAACACTCTTTTTCACAAATTTTCAGTCTCCTGGCCTTTATCAAGTGAAAAAAAAAGGAAATTTGTTCAACACTTATGTAAAATCCACTATTCACATTATAACAATATATTGTAAACATTATATCATAGTGCTTGAGTTTACATTATATCGTTATAACATAATGATGGATTTTACATACTGGTAAGTGTTGAAAAAAATTTCCATTTTTTCACTTGATAAAGACCAGGAGGCCAAAAATTTGTGAAAAAGAGTATTGTTATTTTAACATAATCAACAAATTCAATCATTTCAGAATTCTAAATGTACTAACTATCTCATGAACATTAATGAACTCTGACCTTCTCCTTAGTATACTGCCTCTGCACCATATTTTCATTACCCTATATACCTTCTACACTGCATAACTGTAATCAGTCAAGTTGTTGTCATATAATATAATGTTTGTCCATTGTTGAGGTGGATGTTACAATAACTATGTATTTTGCACTCTTAAACAGGACAATGAGGAGCATAAAACACCCAAGCACTTTGATGATTCAGATTTTGATAGAATAGAGCGCCACCTAGACCTCCTGCTGCAAACTCCCTCGTCTATGTCATCAGAGGTTCATAATTAATTTCATGTTTCATTCTCATTTCATCAACATCAAATCTTTGTACATTACTGCCACCCCAGACATGCAGTCAAAGGGTCTTGCTGCCCAAAATATTCCGTAATACTGTCTTGTATCGGAGGTGCAGTTCCTAAAACTGACGTAGACCTCAGACCCTTCGCACACTGCCTGTAAAATAAAAGAAGCATACACTACACTGGACTCCGTAAATATACCTTTCTTCTTTTATATTCACTATATGGCCCCCAATGTATTGTGCACTTCTTCGGTTTTGGCAACAAACTGTGTCAGGGGTCTGTGATCATGACACTAAATGTATTCCTAAATCCAATTTCCTGATATGATGTTGATAAACTCAACCCCTTCTTCGGTTTTGGCAACAATGTGCCAAAGGTCTTTGATCTATAGGGTAAATGTATGCCTAAATCCAATTTCCTGATATATGACCTTGATAAACTCAACCCCTAAATGTAACATATTATATATAAGTATTCAGGTGTGAGGGAAAGCTTAGTATATCTTAAAAGCAGTCAATAATTTTAGATGAATTAGGTTAATCAGATGGTTGTAAATTGTTCATACATGGTAGTTAAAGAAAATGGCATAAACAGTGGTCCATAGTAACAATTTTTCAGTATTTATATACTGCTCTGTAATACTTGCATATAAATTCTATGTACATTGCACTCTATCTAGTTACATGTATAAATAATACTAATTTGTAGAAACTTATGGCATCATGTTGGGAATGACTGGTCAACAGGAGATGCTTACTCCTCCATGGCATCTGATCCCACCTCTGTTTTAAAGAGGTCCGTGATTGCTTGTATTATGTTGTTTGGACTTTGGGTTGTGGAAATCAGATCGGTATCTCAGATTTTTGGCTGGGTTGCAAAGCAATTCTGGTCTATAGATTGTCGCTGCCTGTCTGTCTGTTGGTCACCATTTGGTTAAAGTTTCTGGTTGAAGCAATATTTGTAATCCTGATAATCTTATCACAAATGTGGTCTTCTGTTGCTTAGCAACTATGAGATGGTTAGTTGAGGAATAAGAAGTTACCTTTTACAGTGAGAAATCATTGAGAAATCTGTGTAAAAATACACCAGAAGCCATGACTTATATGCATCAGAATATCTTCTGTCTAAAGCTGAATTCAATTCTACTTGAAAAAACGTCAGATATCAAAATTTGGCATTTTTTAAGAAATTGCTTAATAATATAGATATAAACATAATAGTTTAAGTGACCTGTGATTGTGTAAAGTATGCAGCCAGCTGTCTTGTTTATAGGTTACCTTTAGGGAAAGGTTAACAAAGCTCATTACATATCATGTATCTGCTTCCTTGCATTGCTTACCTGCTTTGGTATCTCTAATCTGAAATATATAGATAAAATAAAACTGCAGTATCTGTACTATCCTATAAAACTATAAAACTAATGTTAGTATGTTTTTTTATTTGCCAGTTTTAGAGGGGACATGTTATTGTATAGCACTGTCTGTCTTGAGCAAAGCATAGACAAAATCATCACTATAAAAAAAGAAACCCTTTTGATTTTCAAGGTCATTGGTCAAAGGTTATGGTCGTTGAGACATATTTGAAAACAAATGTTTGATGTATTGTAGGCACAATACAGATACAATAAATGAAATGAATATATAAAATGTATATTGAAAAGAATAACCCTATTGATTTCAAAAGACAGAATTTCAAAAGTCAAGGTCTCTGTAGTATGATTTCTTGTTTTTATATTGCAGGAGATACCAAGCTGTGATTCATAACACATTCCTATGTAAAGAATAAAGAATGGGTGGATTATGCAAGTTTTGTTGTAACAATGGATTTATGTACTTCATGGTATCCCTATTTTAACCTGCATCAGAAATATTATGTCCTTTAGCTCATTATTTTGGTACATTCTTCACTATCAAGTACTTGTTTTCAGATGTCAACAGACAACAAAGAGAATATCAATACAGATAACAAGGAGTCAACACAAACTGACAAGAATGTCAAAGGAAAGCTCACAGAAGAACAAGATTTACTCAGAGTAAGTATACAGACTTTACATCACATTTGTGTCTTCTCACTTCTCGTAATAATAGATAAATTAGTGCAATATAAAATACACATACTGCTGTATATACCCTCTCTTCAGATTCTTCACTTGCCTGCTGTCAGAAAGTTTCTTTTCTCTCATCTAATGTGCTGACTTCAATGCTTCATTTCATAAAATGCATTTGTAATGCAATAGATATAAACACAGAATAAAGTTATATCAGTGTGACGGAATTTGTACTTTTCTGCTAGCACTGATCCTTTAGCACTGGTTCATTTACAGTGGTCCATTTGCACTAGTCCATTTACAGTAGTCCATTTGCACTTGTCCATATATATGGTGTCCATTTTACATTCGTTCATTTGCAATGGTCCATTCACACTGGTCCATTTGCAGTGGTCCATTTACACTGGTCCATTTACATTTGGTTCATTTGTAGTAGTCCATTAGCACTGGTCCATTTGCAGTTGTCCATCAACACTGGTCTATTTGCACTGATCCATATGCATGTGTCCATTAGCACTGGTCTATTAGCACTGATCTATTAGCACTGGTCCATTTGCACTGGTACATTAGCACTGGTCCATTCACACTTTATAATTTGCACTGGTATTTTAGTAAGCCAGTTTAGCTAATTTGATGAGATGCTTCGATCAAGACCAAGAGGTGCTAGGTTTGACACCCACTTTGGGCACACCAGAGTCCTGTCTTTTAGATGAGACATTGAAAACCAAGGTCCTATAACTTGGCACATAAAAAGATCCCTCACAGACACTGCTTCAAGTAGGTCGAGTGCAAAGGTATAAATTTTGATGAAATGTATCAAGCAGATAGTGTCACTCTGTATGAGGAATAATTGTGAAGTGACATAAAACAATAATCAATCAATCTAATCTGTTAGCAGTGGTGTGAGCTGATCCATTAGCATTACCATGTTATCACAAATTCCTTTGTGATATATTTCGCTGGTATATTTGTTCTCATATATTTATTTCACAGCACCAGCTCCAGGAACAGATGAGACGTCATGCAGAAGCCATGGAAGTGGCCAGAATGCAGTCAGAGGGAACTATTGAAAGTCTTCGTCAAAAACTGAATGCTTTACAAGACGTTCTGAAAACTACTGGAGAAACATCTGATGCACAATTGTCTCTGTTAAAGAAAAGGTCAAGGTCTTCCTCAGCCGGAAAGTCGGGTCTGGATTCTACATTATCGGTACGGTGAATATTTCTTAGATTTATACAACTGTAATTTGCTATAATATACAATAAATACTCAACTCTGAATAGACAGGAACAATTGATGCAATGTTCTCTAACATATATAAAAGTACAATGATTTAATTGAATGATCAGATTTTGTATACATTTGTTTGGTTCTTCATTGATAATCTAATTGTTGTTTGTAGACAAGACAGAGGTCCCTCAGTCCTACTTATCGACGGAAAGGTTACTTAGCACAAAGACCAAGGTCAAGGTCGCGATCTTATGAAAGAATGACAAAGTCCATGATACCAGAACGTGAATGTAAGTTGACAAAATAGATTTTAAATTTTTACTCAGACTCCAACTCATATTGCCATAACACAATACACATTTTAATTTAACAAAATAAAAAAAAAAGACTTAAGTGGAAGGAAAAATGGCAGCATCTTTGATATTTAGATAAATTGACACTTGAAGATTGTCATTATCTTAATACCTGTAGAGGTAAATGGTACTGTTTGGTCCGTATGCATTGACCAGGTCTATATTAATGGCTCGATCTCAGAGAAAAAAACATTTGCTGATCCAAATCTATCTGTAATTTTATTTGTCATATCGGGAAATGTTGAGTTATTGATTTTCTTTTTTATTTTCAGTTCGCTAGTGTAGGATGAAGAATTTTCTTGATTGATCAGTATTAGTCCCATCCATCCTGAAAAGTTGTTGATGTTAGCAGGAAAACCCCTGATACTAAATATAGGTGGGGAACCCCCTGACACAGGATATCTCCAAGGATAAATTTAGCTGACTTTGATTCTTATCAGTTTGATTTGAAAGGTCATAATCTGAACAAATCAGAATAGTCGTGTTGATCCGTCCATTTTTTCTAAGCGATCAAATTTGTTCTAGCCATACATTCCAACGGCAGTATTCCCTTTATCTGTGATATTTTTTTTATACATGAATATTGTGATGTTGTTGTAAATGAAATTTACATTTTAGAATTACTCAATTTCTTAGCATTTTTATTATGACACAAAAATAATTTATTGATGTTTTATCTGCATTAATTTATTTTTACGTTATTATTTTTTTTTTATTCAGCAAGATTGTAAGTTTAAGAAAGAATGGACTTTATGTGAAAAATGCTCTCGTTTTGCAATCAAATCAGATGTATTAAGAGAGTTTATAGTTTTAAAGGAATTATATTAACTATAGATTTAATATAAGGATGAAGACGGCATTTAAAGAGTATTTATAAAATGTGAAATGTATGACAGAAGGTGCTACATGTAATGTATGTATTACATTCTTTTTTATTTTAATTTTGGTATTATTAGTAAATATAATATACATAAAGGTTGATCTTGCTGCATACATCTAGAAACTACTTGTATACTAAATAAATGTCAGGGAACATATCAAAATTAGAATTTCAAGTATTATGGACCAAATCACAATATACAGTATGTAATACAACTTGAGAAATAGACAGTATATATAAAAATATATTTGTTATGTAATTTAGAATCTAGAGACATATCTACAGTTCTTGATGGTTTGAGAAGCGGGGGTCGTATCAAGATTATTTTACTACCCTTTAGGTATGAGCCTACAGAGAGAGTTAAATGGGAATGATATAGCTCCTATTACCTTTTAATTTATTTTTCTTCATAGATTTGACTTACCTTATTTATGAAGTATTTGTATTATGTTATATTTACTATATACATGTATTATATTATCTATATAAACAAATAAATCTGATAAAAATGATTTCTTCTGTGCTGGTTAAAAAGACCTACTTCTAATTTTACATTAGTAAAGGGGCCAAATGGTGGACATACAACAGTTACTTTTTGAAGTGATTTTCATTATATGGTGTTTTTAATGCTTGGATTGTGACGTCACAGTGGTATTATGCAAATTTCAGCATATGTTGGATATTGCCTCTCACATCATGTAGCATTGAAGGAAAATCTACCATTGGAGGTTTTAGAATTATGAGATGATGGATAAAACCAAATTAGCAGTTCGAAAAACCATGAAACCTGAGGAACTGCAAAATCAGCAAAACGGAAAAAAAAATGTGACATCTGCCTCATAGCTCAGTGTTCAAGCACCCTAAAAGCGGAAGGTTCTGGGTTCGATTCCCGGGTTCGACCACAATTTTCATCCTGCCAGTTACACATACGTGAACCCAAAAAATTCCAGTTAAAACTTATGTTCTATTTGATCATTTATTCGACCGTGTTTGAACTATTACTTTTCCTGAAACTGCTCGCTACAGATTCTTAACAGAGATGATTTGCCAGGCGTGTAGCCAGATTGCGCATGTGCAATTTTATTCTGAACTTGGATCTTCAATTTAGGGCATACATGTAAACAAACGACATGCCCCGGTAGTCGCTCTACTGTATAATTTTCTTGTCTCCCGTGATTAAGAGGTTGGTTACCTCCTGCTTCCATGTCGCATATACAACTGAAAAATTGTTGAAGGCGACATGCGTATTCCTTGTAACAAGGCCTTTCCGTCGGTACAGTAATATTCAACCACGTGACCTATAATTTCAAAAACTTTAACATTGGATTTAACTTTTGAATCCTAAGAGGTAGGACTTTCATATTTCACATGGGTATTCCCTGTGACAAGACCTTTCCATTGGAAGCCGATGTGGCCTAGTGGATAAGGTGTTCGGCTCATGACCGAGAGGTCCCGAGTTCGACTCCCGCCCTGGGCACACCGGTGTTCTGTCTTTCGGATGAAACCGTAAAAACCGAGGCCCCATGTTACGGTAGACGTGGCACGTTAAAGATACCTCACTGCTTCGGATGGTCCGTTGCAAAGGTCTAAATTTGTATACAATGCATCAGACAGATGTCGTCACCATATACGTGAAATAATCGCGGAGTGACGTAAAACAATAATCAATCAATCAAACCTTTCCGTTGGTACAGTAATTTTGTCCTCTTGACCATAACCTTTGACCTAGATTTCAAAACTTTAACTTTTGAATCATAAGAGGAAGGGCTTTTATACTTCTCATGTGTATTCCCATGGTTGAAATGTAATCAAGATAAAGGGCATTGCAAAATTTGACATTATTATGACTTTGTTGCCACCGGGGGCATTCGTGTTTCACGAACACAAGTCATCTTGTTTTCTCCATGTGGTGCAGTTGTATATAAATATATAGTTCTGGTCTTAATTATCCTTTGACCATTACGATATAGTCATCTATTCTTTGACCATCATAGGGGTGGGCTTGGTGTAGTGGTAAAGCACCTGGCTTGTAGCAGCGACGATCCGGGTTCGATTCCCGGATCGCACCACAATATCTAAGAGATTGGTTATCTCCTACTTCTATGTCACAATATAACTGAAAATCGTTGAAAGCGACGCAAAAACAACAACCAACCAACCAACTTTGACCACTGTAAAATAGTTATAACGCTTTATACATCTCTTGTGTAATTCAGTAAAAATGTTTCAGACCATTAAGTTCATTCTAGTCACCCTAGATCCGCGGCAAGCAGATGCTCATTACTGCCATTTTCTAATATAGATGGAACAATACGATATCGACCTGTTCACGTGATTTACACTTCAACAAGTTGTATATTGACCTTCATCAGGACCTGGTTTATTTACTCTGTCTCCATAGTCGATGTTCTCTTAACCAGTCCTAATTAGAGACCACACGTGGACCAGGGACCAGTGTTACGTATTTGTAGATAAAGCCGTCGAGCAGTCCACATATGGATTTTTCTTAACTGAATTAATGGTAGGCCATCTAGGTCTCTTGTCTGATATAGTGGCGCGAGTGGTCTAAAACCGCTCCTGAAATTGCTTTATTTACAAGGGACTAACACTAGAAGTCAATTAAACGGACGAGCAAATGCGAATTTGTCACACTTCGTTCGTGTGTTGAATCTACTACGGTCACTTTCCGCTTACTGTTGGATTATTTTGCAAAAGGTGAGTAAAAATAAAATATTACAGTAAACGTTATAAAGTTACTGGGTATCGTATGCATATACATTGCGTATGAAAATAGGTGCACGCCCATGGTAAATTAGAATATTATAAAAAGGTACATACACGTATTTGCAGAAACCTGCAAGACAACGTGATTTGTCAAGAAATAGACTGAGTTGTCAATTAACAAACAAGCATAGGATCGAATCTCGATGCAAAATAAATTAATGTTTATATGATCAATTTCTCAGTGCTGCTCTTTCTTGTATTTACATTTCTTTGAGCAACACTGTCACTTGCCTGAATCGATTTAACTAATTACAGATTTTCGCTATGACGACACCCAGCAAGCGCGTGATTCTCGCCTACAGCGGAGGTTTAGACACTTCCTGTATTTTGGTCTGGCTCATCGAACAAGGATATGACGTCATTGCATTCTGTGTAGGCATACTGTATTTATCCAATGTTATCTTATATATATAAATCTATTCTACATTTTTCAGTCTGATTTAGATCTAATCATTTGTAATTTTCATTGCTTTTGTATTCGGTTAAATGTGTTCTTAGAACTGTCTTTTTCATTTTCGGGTGAAACATAAATTTAATTTTAGGTGTTCGACTATTTTCCATAATCTAAAATTTTAAAATACCATCCACTTTTGTACATCATCATTAATGTGAAGTGTTGTTATATAAAACAAAAAATAACGAGGTAAATAATTCTATGAGAAAAGTTCTCTCTACATGTATATGTTTTGTTCTTGGATGGTTTTTTTTTTTGGGGGGGGTGTTTTTGTTTAGTTTTGTTTTGTTTCGTTTTTGATTTTGTTTGTTTGGGGTTTTTTTTTTTGTTCTCGTTTTTGTTTGTTTGTTTGTGGTTTTTTTGTCTGTTACCAGCAGTTGAAAATCAGTATCCTCTGAGTCAGTCGATATAAGCCACCTGTTGCATAAAACATGAATTTGAAACATATCATCTCATGTCGATCATTTGCGCTCTATACAGGCAAATGTGGGACAGGACGATGATTTTGACGCAGCAAGGGAGAAAGCCGTGAAACTGGGAGCTAAAAAGGTAAACCATCAGCTTTATGGGATATATCTTTCATCGGGGAAATTTTATGTACCGAACTTAAATAACTTAACTGAAATAAAACTTTATTTCGTTAGAGGTATCCTACGTAATATTCAAGAATTATCTATCGTTAGGCCGACTTTTGTCGGTTCAAGTCCGCACAACACGAATAAAAATAAATCGATAAATAAATGAATAGACAGATAAATAAATAAATAAAATAAATAAATAAATAAAATGAATAGAAAAAGGGGTATTTATTGACGGACAGTCTCGGACTAAGACCAATCTAATGAGAATCAGACCTTTTACCTACCCCCTTGTTATCTATACCGTGAACAAACAGATACAGAAGAGGTCTGATTTTAATTAGACTGGGACTAAGATTAGACTTATAACCAATAATATATTTGCAAGGGGAAGTCAGGAATTATTTAATTATCAGGCATAACATTAACACGGGCCCTTGCTTAGCGTTCAAAACGGGTGTAAAATCGAAACCGACTAGATTAAGATCGAACCCACGTCCCTTCGACTTCGAAACAAACGTGCTACCATTCGTCTTCGCCCAGCCTTAATATGATATTAAAAATATTGATAGGATGACGTTGTTTGAAATAGTGATCGATGGCATGTGTAACTTGCATCTATTACCCCCCCCCCCCCCTCCCCCAACTTTGTTATACTTCTAAAACTTAGTTATGTACAGCGACAGTTTCTGAAACATCAATTAACTTAGGGATATGGTAACTTTTTAAACTTTGTTTAACAGATAAAATACTAAGGGACAATCACACAGTGTGTGAAATGAACCCCACTTTGACTTTAGGAAATTTATCGTGACCATACATACTTGAATAACTGAACTTTGCTAAACATTGAAATGAACAATTTGACTCGTGTGTGATGAATTTTGTGCACAGATGGTAATCCCCGATGTACGCCGAGAGTTTGTAGAAGACTTCATTTGGCCAGCTGTCCAATCAAATGCAGCATATGAAGACAGGTATCTTCTCGGAACAGCTCTGGCAAGACCATGTATTGCAAGGTATCTGGACAATACAAATTATTCGTACCATGTGATTCTTAAATTGCATGATTCATGTGCGTTCTAGTAATTCATTTGAAAGAATATATTTGGATTAAAATTCCATCTAGCGTAGTGTCCTATGACATATTTATTTAAATTAATTAAATTAAATTAATTGAAATTAAAATATGCATTGCATAAATGACCATTTTAATTTCCCAAATTACAAATATGATATACTTTAGGACAAACGCTTTATTGGTTAGCTGCTTGGCCCTACGACTGAGAGGTTTCTGGTTCGAGCTCTGTCAGCGACCTGTCGATGTCTTGTTTGTAGGATGAGACATCGCACTCTGAAGTCACGTGTTGCGGTGGGCGTGGCACTTACTAGATCCCTGGCTGCTGCGGATGGGTCTGTTGCGTAATCAGTAATTTTTGTGCATCAGGCAGATTGAATCATTGCTTTACACCTCTCCAAGACTATTTCACGCAAATGGTGACAGCATCTTCCCGATGCATGCTTAGAAATTTATACATTTGCAACCGCCAGAGCAGTGAGGAATCTTTTATAGGCCACGCATACCGTGACACGGGGCCTTGGTGTTTACTGTCTTATCCAAAAGACAGGACACCGGTGTGTCCACGGCGGGAGTCGAATCCGAGACCTTTCGATCATGAGCCGAGCATCTCATTCACTGACCCACATCAGGAAGATGTCATCTCCATTTAATTGCAATAACCATGTCATGAATTAAAACAAAAATGAAACAAAAACAAATTTCAAATCTCCCATGTTGACGAGGCCTGTAATAGTTTATTAATGGAATGAGGGGAGGGAGGTATTTTCGCTGGAAATCGAATTTACGCGAAAATAAAGTCTTCGCGAATAAAAAGGAACAGTATATAGAGCAATTGTTAACTTTTACATCATATACTTCTATATCAACCTATAGAGCCATGGTTAAAGTAGCGTTGGAGGAGGGAGCAACATTCGTCTCGCATGGTGCCACTGGTAAGGGCAATGATCAGATCAGATTCGAGCTGGGAGCGTACGCCTTACATCCAAACATCAAGGTATACATATTACACCACATTTATCTAAAATTGACGATCGCGGTCAATTTCCGCGGTCCTTGTATTGTCTTTTTCCCCGTTTCTGATTGGCTTGATTCTTTGATATGTGGAATAACAAAAATTGTGCAGTAAGGGTTGTCTTTACGTGGCTTTACAGGTAATATCACCATGGCGATTACCTGAGTTCTACAACAGATTCGAAGGAAGAAATGACCTGTTCGACTACGCAAAGGTAAACTATTTATTAAAAAAAGCGGTTTACAGGACATCAGAGTGCTTATACTAATATTTTGTGGGGGAGGTTAATCTACTGTCCGCGCCACTCACTTTGTAAACCGAAAAATCTGGATTTTCACTTATTTATCTTTAAAATATTTTACAAAACTAATATAAATCGACAGATCTTGTTTAGTCGTAACTTTTGGTGTATGTTATATATTTCTACGAAGAAGCATTCGTATTTTATAGGGAAATTCATTTTAGATAGGACGTTTTCTATGTTAATTTTGACGTGACGTCGCTGATGTTTAACATATATGTCCACCGTGACACACTGTTGTGTGTGCCACATATGTCCAAAGTGACACATTGTTGTATGCCACATATGTCCACCGTGTAACATTTTTGTGTGTGCCACATGTAAACCGTGACACATTGTTACATGACATATGTTTACTGTGACCTATAATTGTGTATGTCACATATGCCCACCGTGACACATTGCTGTGTCACATATGTTCACTTTGACATATTGTTGTGTGTACCACATATGTCCAACATGGCACATTATTGTGGGTGCCACAGAGACATATCACTTGTTATGTGACATTGTTACGTGACATCTGTTCACTGTGACCCATCATTGTGTATGTCACATATGCCCACCGTGACACATTGCGGTGTCACATATGTCCACTTTGACATATTGTTGTGTGTGTCACATATGTCCAATATGGCACATTATTGTGCGTGCCACAGAGACATATCAAGTTGGTTACTATCGTATTAAATTTCACGTTTACCCCTTTTATTTCTATTCGGTCTTTTTGTTATACAGAGTTACTTCCCATTTGGGACGGTATCTGACGTAAAACACTTATGACGTCATCATATTCTATGGAAACTGATCTAAACTTTAGGGAAATAATAGTCCACAAATGACGTTTCCAAAGGAAATCCATAGGGAATTGATGACATCCTAATTGTTTACGTCAGATACCGTCCCAAATGGGAAATAACTCTGTTTAACGAAAAGAGTCAATTACACTGTTTGAGCTTACTCAATAAACCCTTTCGACGTTACTGCGCGACTAACATTTTGGTTGGCAAATGATAACGTTTCCCATAAAAAATTTTGACGTCATAATATAAAAAGTTGATTGTCTCTGACGTTATATTGCGAGATCAGTTATAATTTTGCCAACCAAAATGTCCCGCAGTAAATCGAAAGGGTCTATACACGTTATCGATAAACCGAAATGGCGTCTGTTCGTTGGTCAAAGTTCTCGCCTAATTACATTATGCTGGGTTTCAGTCTCAATCCAGTATTGTGTGTGATATTGGATGATAGTGAATACGAATTTTTCGTACTGAGTCTTTTCGCCATACAGAGTTATTTCCCATATGAGCAGGTATCTGACGTCAAATACTGTGACGTCATACAATTTCTATATCATTTCCCATAACTATACTCTGGTTTCTATAGAACTGGTTGACGTCACAATAGTTTGACGTAAAATACCCGCTCAAATGGGAAATCACTCTTTCATAAAATGAAAGGACCCAATTTCTGGACATCGCTCACAGACTCATTGTTCTTTTCTTCCTAGGAGCATGACATCCCTTTACCAGTGACCCCAAAGTCACCTTGGAGTATGGACGGCAATATGATGCATATAAGGTCAGTGTATACAAGATAGTGTACGTCTATGTTGACTGTGGTGTTTTAAAATCAGCTGCATTATTTTTCTCGTGTCAGTCTATTTTTAGAATCGTGAATAAGGTACAGTTAAGAAAGGTCAGTATGTCAAGTAAGAGCACCATGTTATCAAAGTTTCTACTTGACTTTTAACATGAAGAATGTTAATCTGATTTCACACCTGGTTCATTCATTTCAAGAATCTTTGTTTGCTTTCTGCTTTTTAGCTCACCTGAGCTACATTCAGCTCACTCCTCGTCAAGCGTCTGTCTGTCCTTTCGTCCGGCGTATACTAATTAGACTTCTTCCTCAAAACCAAATGAGGGATTTTGATGAAATTTGGTATTGATGAAGTATTCAAGGTTCCCTGTTGTTTTGGTCAAAGGTACTCTCCATCGACAAAGTTCTTCAAACCAGCTACATGGATAAATGCACTCTCACTAAATTTCGATCTTGCATGCTCCGTTATAAGTCGCTGTGGAAGATCTCAAAACTCCCTATAAGACTCATCTCACATTGACCTCCCTTCTGACGGTAAATTTTATTATTTCTACAATCTTGTCGTGAGGAGTTATGGAATCTTCTCTTCCTAAATCACGAGACCAACAAAAATCTGTGTGATTGGTCAAGTCCAAATATCTTGTTCACACTTCTTTTCTAAGCTATGAGACCTATATAGAAAATGATGGTGTAGACATATTTTGCACCTTTCAGCGGAATTTCAGTTGCTATTTACAAGTTTGTAAAATGTCATATTTGGATTATTACGATTCCCCCCCCCCCTTCTAATTTTTATTTGAGTCAGCACGAGCATGTTGAGGAGAATTTCCCACTTTTCATTTTACACGAAATCAGGTTGAACAACATTCATTTGTTGTTAAATTATAAGAACTTGTTAAATTCAAGGGATAGAAAATGATGGTGTATTCATATTTTGCAGCTTTCAGCGGACTTTAAGTTGCTATTTACAAGTTTGTAAAATGTCATATTTGGATTATTACGATCCCCCCCCCTAATTTTTATTTGAATCAGCACGAGTATATTGTGGAGATAGCTAGAATTTCCCACTTTTCATTTTGCACGAAATCAGGTTGAACAACATTCATTTGTTGTTAAATTATAAGAACTTGTTTAATTCAAGGGTAATTTGAATATTCTATAATTTGATTTTCTTGAGCTTTATGAAATTTTCCTTTCGTATAGTTTGGCATTTACTGACATGTCTAAGGTGTATGATTCAAATTTTACAGTCGTTTGTCAGCATCCAAAACGCAAGCAAGAGAATATATATGTCAGCAGAGTTTTGTCAAGTAGACAGTTATTTGTGATTGAGCAAATTATGTTTGGCTTCTTGTTTCTTCATCAGTATAATATATTTAAAGCATACCTGAGCCTCAGGTTCGATGCATCTGGCGTCCGTCCGTCCATCCGTATATAACGTGTTATGTTTTTCATGATCTAGTCTGAATTGAACATTTTACTTGAGAATATTCTGACACTTTTTATTTCATTTGCCTAAGGTGCTCAGGTGTGCGACATTGACCCACTTTTAATTTCATTTGCTTAATGTGCTGCAGCTTTTATGTAGTAGTTAATGTAGTGTACATTTATATATTTTAAGCTACGAGTCGGGTGTTTTGGAGGATCCAGCCGCTGTAGGACCAAGCGATTTATATCAAATGACGGTGGATCCAGAAAAAGCCCCGGATGTCCCAGACGTGATAGAAATAGAATTCAAAAATGGTAAATAAAATGTCAAATGACATACCAGAAATAGCATTACTGATAACGGTTTCTGTCAAGTGTTCAACTAATATTGATTTTTACTTGTTTCATCAAAGGATGTCATGCAATGGCAAGTTTCTTCGCTTTATTTTTCATAATGATGATTCGTAATTGCTAGATAATATTTGTATATATTGTATATCATATTGTATATCTTAAGGTATTCAATCCATAATAAGCACTTATTAGATCTCAATAAATATAAATTTGATCTTTGAAATGAATATACCATTCTTGAAGCATCTTACAAAATAAGACCCTTTACCGAATGATTTTTTAAAATAATGTTATTCCATCCAAATAACGACAACTAAGGTTGTATTGAACCTTTTGGGAATGACTATATTTTTCTCATATTTTTTTCACAAATGACAAAATTTAGAAAACCTCAGGACTAAAAGTTCCGTATTGTTTTAATCTATCAATTTTCATTAACAAAAGTCCAGTATCTCTGCACTTTATGTTTCTTTTTAATATTTAAAACAAGGGGAGATAAATCCTTTAATGACATATTGTACAATCTCAAATTTCATGATAACTGTCGTTTCACATGTCCACTTTAATGAGTGTATTTAACTGTGTGGTTCCCGTTTTGCGTTTTGTATGGATGGATAGAAAATTAAGTGTACATTGTGAACTAAAAGTCGTCATAGGGTATTACTAGTTAATGTGTCCTATAGTAGCAAGTTTATGCTTTACTCCCGCGTCGGTGTTGGTGTCCGGGTAGGGTAAGGTCAGGTGTGAGAGAAATGTCAGTGTTTCATTAATAAAACTTGTACATTTTCTTGATATACTGAAATGATACCATGGGCCAGATGCTGCATCTGACCTACATCTTCTACTTGAGTGACCAAGTTTGGGTATGGTCAAGCTTGAGAAATCTCGTAACTGAGTTTGCTTGTTCAATTTTGGTATTATGCAAAACTGTATTTGCTTAAAGGCAATTGTCCCAGCTGAGGTGTGCATTGTAATCGTCGATTGCTGTATGTTTAATATAAGATTTTTATGCTCCGGTCTTGTAGACCATGGAAGACATATAGTGTTTGAGTTGTCCGTCCGTCTGTCTGTCGCATTCTGTCCGTTCCGTCCCGCTGTCAATAAATTGATTGATTGATTGATTTTTGTTCAACGTCACACCACGAATATTTCACGTATATGGTGACGGCGCTGTCAATAAAAGAGGCATAACATTGTAAATGTGGGTGATAGGACTTTCATATGTCACATGTATATTTCTATGGGGTAGGGTGTAATCAAGATATACGACATTGTAAAATTTGCCTTATTTGCATTGTGTTGCAGCTGGGGGCATTCCTGTTTCACATTTTAATAAAAAATGCTTTTTCAGTATGAACAATGAATGCGGGATAACTCTAGCTATTACAAAGAATTTATAGTCTATAATAATTCTACCTATTGAATTAATTGATTTGCATAATTATATTAATTTATTGTATCAATATATCTGATTGTTGTATAGCCAATGTAGCACATATGACAATGCATATTGTATTGAATTGTGTGGTTTATTTTTCTATCCATTTCGAAGATTAAAATTCAAATCTATTTTAATTGAGCTATAAACAAAGGACGACAACTCTGTCATATTTATTTCACTCACTTCAACTTTAATTCTTCATTTTTATTCCTGTGCATGCTTCCAATTTATGAAAAATGAGCTCTACCACAGGTTGTGGTAATAAGCTTTCTTTCAAAACTCCGACTGCTTTCAGCACTGCTTCTTTTTCATGATTTTCGAAAGGATATATCTTTTTAACGACGCTATCCCCATGCTTGTATAACAAGCGGGGTGAAAAATTGTGGTCGGACCCTAGAATCGAACCCAGAACCTTCCGATATAAAGCCGGACTCTCTCACCATTGAGCTATTCGGGCCGATACTGACATCCGTCACACTTGCATAGCCGATAGTTATCTTTCTACAATTTTCTGGGCACGTTAATGCCATATACCATTACGTATGCATACAAATAATAAAATATGCATCATGTTACTTTAAACAGAATTGTCTTTTTGGTGTGTGAAAGCGATCAATATGTCATTTGCTAACTTTTGATTTTTCGGTTGTCATGTGATCACTTTTGATCAGAAAAATCAAAAGTTAACAAATGACAAATATGCTCGTTTGTTTGTCCGCATATAGATCAGTATAAAACGTCAAAATCTACTCAAAGACAAGGGGCTGAGAATTAATGTTCTCCACTTCAAATTCCTATGCTTATTTGATCCAACCTCCTATTTGATGCGTGAACATGCCTAAAGCAGGATCGACTTAACTTCATCATTTCCCGGATTACTAGAATATCAATGTTGGTTCCGACTCGGATGTTCGGCTATTAGAGTATTACAGATAAAGTGCTTTTGATTTATATCTGTATAAATAAATATACACTACATATTCACAAACAGATAATGATGCTTTTGAAGAGTATCCTCACGTGTTAAGATGGTAGTCAGTATACTTATGTCTCCCAATCTGATTAAAACCATATCTTTATTCCGCTTCTCTATTTGTCCTATTGCTTTATCCTCAATGAGACAAAGGGAAGCGGAATAAAGATATGGTTTCAATCAGCTTGTTTTATCTCCGAAATTTGAACCATTAAGTTTAATAGAAGTTTTTCATTTATAAAACCATACACAAACCAAACGATACTAAAATCTAGACCCAGATGTAAAATCTTATAATTGGAAGAAGTATTAATGGATATTTAAAAAAGACTACATTGCAGTAATTAAATCTTCGTTTATATGCAGTTTGCATATCCGTTATAAGTAATTTTGAGCGGTACTTTTAATCACTTGTGGATCTCTGTCAATTTTTGAATATCGTGACGTAAATAGCTGCTGTTTTTTCTTAATTTTAAGCTCGTTTTTGTATAATTCTTCAACCACCTCATCAGAGTGAAATCTCAAAATCTCACTATACCCATATAAGTAACCAAAAATGAGTAGTGTATATGTTTATAGCTCACCTGAGCCAAAGGCTCAAGTGAGCTATTGTGATCAATCACCGTCCGTCGTCCGTCGCCCGTCGTCCGTCCGTCGTTAGCTTTTTCTACATTTTCGAATTTCGAATTTCACCAAACCTCATAGGAAGTAAGTACTCAAGGTCCTCTACCAAGTTTGTGTTTTTCGTGCCCATCCGTAATCCAAGATGGCTGCCATTGGCTCTGATTGGTTGACACATTTTCGACTTCTTCTTCAGAAGCGCTGCACAGAATTTCACCAAACCTCATAGGAAGTAAGTACTCAAGATTTTCTACCAAGTTTGTGTTTTTCGTGCCGATCCGTTATCCAAGATGGCCGCCATTGGCTCTGATTGGTTGACACATTTTCGACTTCTTCTCCAGAAGCACTGCACATAATTTCACCAAACCTCATAGGAAGTAAGTACTCGAGGTCCTCTACCAAATTTGTGTTTTCGTGCCGATGGGTAATCCAAGATGGGCACCATTGGCTCTGATTGGTTGAAGCATTTTCGACTTTTTCTCAAGAAGCGCTGCACAGAATTTCACCAAACCTCATAGGAAGTAACTACTTTAGGTCCTCTACAAAGTTTGTGTTTTTCATGCCGATCCGTAATCCAAGATGGTCGCCATTCGCTCTGATTGGTTGACACATTTTGGACTTCCTCTCCAGAAGCGCTGCACATAATTTCACCAAACCTCATAGGAAGTAAGTACTCAAGGTTTTCTACCAAGTTTGTGTTTTTCGTGCCCATCCGCAAACCAAGATGGCCGCCATTGGCTCTGATTGGTTGACACATTTTCGACTTCTCCAGAATCGCTGCACAGAATTTCACCAAACCTCATAGGAAGTAAGTACTCAAGGCTTTCTACCAAGTTTGTGTTTTTCGTGCCGATCCGCAATCCAAGATGTATGCCATTGGCTCTGATTGGTTGACACATTTTGGACTTCTTCTCCAGAAGCGCTGCACAGAATTTCACCAAACCTCATAGGAAGTAAGTACTCAAGGTTTTCTACCACTTCTGTGTTTTTCGTGCCCATCCGTAATCCAAGATGGCCGCCATTGGCTCTGATTGGTTGACACATTTTGGACTTCTTCTCCAGAAGCGTTGCACATAATTTCACCAAACCACATAGGAAGTAAGTACTCGAGGTCCTCTACTAAGTTTGTGTTTTTCGTGCCCATCCGTAATCCAAGATGGCCACCATTGGCTCTGATCGGTTGACACATTTTGGACTTCTTCTCCAGAAGCGCTGCACAGAATTTCACCAAACTTTATAGGAAGTAAGTACTCAAGGTCCTCTACCAAGTTTGTGTTTTTCGTGCCCATCCGTAATCCAAGATGGGCGCCATTGGCTCTGATTGGTTGACACATTTTGGACTTCTTCAAAACGACTGCACAAAATATCACCAAACCTTATAAAAAGTCTTGTAGAAAAAAAGCAAAATTTCCTACTGAAATGAGCTGTCATTTTATTGTAAATAAGCAATTTGTGCGCAGGTGAGCCCTTCTGGGCCTCTTGTTATGCAATAGATACAATAATTAGAAAAATTTTACTGGGTTATCAAGATACACAGTCAAACATGAAAATAAATTTTTCAGAGCTCTGCCATTGTCAATGGTTACATATTTTGAAAAGGCTATCAAGAATTATAATATGGTATAAACATGGAATGTAAAATATAAAAAATGAAACATTATTTCTTTTTCACCAACCAGTTCTTGCTTTCATATTTACTCTGCTACCTGATAAAAATTGAGTATGGTCATTTAAATATTTAATTTTAAAAAGGATACACACATGATGCTAATTTTGATGACTTAGACAAATTTTCCATAGTGTACCGTGTTATCCATATATGTTAACTATATAGGTATAAAATTAAAATAAAATCTACCTATTTACATTTCACTGTGTGCATTGATAGGTAAAGGGAAATTAATAATCATAAATTATGTTATCTGTAAGATATGTTGTCATACCTTTTTCTCTCTCTCGGAACACGATTGTTTGATGCCCCTATATATATGTTCTATATTCTCTACACAGTGTTTGTTCACACACATGTAAATGGACAATGCTGAATTATATTTGTTTCCTCTATATGTGAGGGCATTCACGGCTGGTGTAGCTAGCTAATCATGAGACGCTCACTCCTCCGGGGCACCTGGTCTCACCTTTGAATTTCAGGGATCATTGAATGTCCACAGTGGTACATTGTTGTTACTGCCATAGTCGTGTGACACAAAATACTTTCGTATTTTTACATTGGTATGTTTGCTGTCTGTGTTATTTTCCACGGAATGTTCTCCAGTTTCATGATGTTTGGACCACTGAGCATGTTAAATCAGTCATCAGGCACTACATTTATTAATTAACTTTTTGCTATATCTTTGTAACAATTTTAATCGAAACTAAATTTCGAACACTCTATATATATTATAGGTTTACCCGTGAAAGTGAGTAATCTTAGTGACGGAGAGGTCAACACAGATTCGTTGGATATATTTCTTTATCTTAATAAAATGGGGTATGTCATGATGTTTTCTTAGGGTATGATATGTATGTCCATTCAAGGTAATATCTTTTCTGTGTATTGCACATTTAAGGCGGATACAGCTACTCAGCAGGAGATGCATACTTGTTCTGGGCACCTGCTCTCACCCCTGACTTCCATGGTCTATAAATGTCCACCACAGTGCATTTTTATGAGTGCTGACGAAACACCAATATTTTTTTTTCACACCAAATAATGGCAACCTATTAAAGGAAATGTTCCATATACATATGCATTGTATATATATTTTGCAACGTGCACGTGAAAGTTATTTGTCATTTAGAATACGAATCTATTCGTTTTCGTTCTTTATCGCTGACGATTTTGCGGATTATGCAAAATATCCACAAAAAATGTTATATCAATGTATACATGAATTGAGAACTTATTTTTGGTTGTCCTCTTTTGTGCAATTGACATCTAGATAAACTATTTTTTCATACAGGGGCAAACATGGGATTGGAAGACTCGATATCGTTGAGAATAGATTCATTGGCATGAAATCTAGGGGTAAGTGTTTGATCTCGTCATTAAAAGCGGTAAACATTATAAAGTATACAATTTTCAATGAAACATTTATTAAGTTTTGGGATTAGCTATTTTGATGAGTTACATCAAGAGGAGTTAAACTGTAACTGCATCAATATTTTTGTTTGAATTTTTTAATTTTTCGCCAGGTATATATGAAACACCAGCTGGTACTATACTAATTGCAGCCCACATTGATATTGAAGTTTTCACAATGGATAGGGTGAGTTGCTAGTTATCAGTGTTGAACAATGTAGTGTAAATAACTTATATTTCGCGTGACTTTATTTTCGCGAGTGTTCAACTTTTGATATATTCGACTTTTATTTTCGCGAGAGACTATATACATATTGAAGTTAATTAGCCAAATTAAAGACAGCGACGACCTCTTGTTTTGAATGAGTTCACATTCGCGAAATTAAGATAAAGTCCTCGTGAATAAGAGGTGTTTTAAAGTATTCCTTAACAAATCCGACATATAATATATGAGACCAAAATAGTTTTGCAAATTTGCTTAGAAAAAATATAATATATATAGTTATAAGATTTGTCACAAAGTAGCCAGTATATTGTCATTTTTGTGTGAGAAAATGCACCAGACAATCAATTGCAAGCAATGAAAGGAATTATGTTTGGTGTAATTGTTTTCCTCCGCAATCATTATCGTATTTAAGTAAATTCTTTTACGATGCAGTTCTCTTATTTCCTATGCTTACAATTACTATCAGTTATTGAAATCTTAAGCGTAGGAAATCTGTGATCCTCTGAGGTTCTTTGCATGATATTGTTAGGTGATGATCATGCTATGTCCTTAAAAGATGAGCAAGGAAATAAACACTTTTGTCTTTACATCCCCATGTCCTTTATGTGCAGATTTTGGAATATTAAATTAGAAACTAAATTCGCGCTTTCTCCTGATATGCCCGGCCGTTTTATGTTATATTATTACAGTTATACATTTACTTTAATCTAATAGGAATTACGTATATTGTAGGAAGTGCGAAAGATCAAGAGAGAGCTGGATGTCAAGTTTTCTGAGCAGGTTTACAGAGGTCAGATATTTAACTTCGCTTTATGCTTCAGTCACTAAATCAATTGCATATAAAACAAAGTATGGAAGTATGAATAATATCAAAGTTCATTTGTTTATTACAAAACAGGGATAATGGAGCTGGACAAACATGGTCCTCTGGAGAAACAGGCGGGATCAGGTTTAATGGAGGAGTAAATATCTCCTGCTGACCAATCATGCCCATCAAGAAACCGTCGTTATCATTAATCATATCTAAATGTTATTTCCTCGGTCTTCTTTTCTAATCTGCTATTGTATGACATGCAGAAAGGTTTTGTTTTGTTTTTTTTTCATCATAATATTTATAGCGATTATAATACTTTAAACAAAATCATTAAATCAAATAGAAAATGTGATTGGTATGAGGAAGCCATGAGCAGATAGTACGTGCTTCCAGGCCGCAAACCTCATGTTTTTGCGGATATAGTAAATGTATTTGAATGGATATAGCTTATTCATTATCTAAAGGTTCATCACCCTGTTATCCCTCAAAACTCATGTACTTACCATGTATGCCAATAAATCTAAAATTTCTGATATGTTCTTCCTGGTCCGCCAAGATCACACGATCTTACTGCGATATGGCATAAGTGGAATTCCATGTTTCTTTTATTAACTTCAACAGCGATGAGCCGACATAGCTAAATCGAAGAAGGAGCTTAGCTCGTAAATTGCAAAGTAAGAGGGAAGGGAGGGGGTGGTTTCCAATCTTGCAAGTGTTCCTCGTTGTCCTGTATTTCTGATGAGGGAGAAAGGGAGAAAAAAAACTTGGACTTTGGAACATAAAAGATTCCTCACTGATCGGGTCCACATAGGTTTTTAATTTCCGAGCGATTCACCAGTCACCAAATGAGGGGCATATATTTTTTGTGACGTAAAACAATTATAAGAAATGATATCTAATATATCGTCATTGCGCCGTATTCTATTTCATTTCAGTAATAATGTTTGATGACAACACTCCACGTACGTCACTTTTTACCCTTTATGGTGTTGAATGACTTGGATTTAATCCCATTTCACTTGAGATTCAAGTGCTTTAATGCCATAACTTCTAATCTATTATTGAAGTTTGACAGGTTTTTCAACATACTTGATAAGATTGAAGCACTTTCATGGTCTCCTACAAGTATCACTGTTTTATGATCAAGTCAGGGGTGAAATCGTGAAAAATAAATATACCATCGTTTAAAATCTTCGGCATTTATTGCACGTACGGTGAACTTTTCCACTCAACTCTTTGGGTATATTTTTTCTTCATCAAAATAAATAAATTATTTAATTCCTGAATAATTAAATAATTGATAAAGACCTGTCGAGATGTTGAATTCACCTCTAATAGCCTGTTTTCTTTACTGCAGGATTTTGGTTTAGTCCAGAATGCGAGTTTACCAGACATTGTATTGCAAAGAGCCAGGAGCACGTCGAGGGGACAGTGAAACTCAAGTTGTACAAGGGCGCTGTGTATGTCCTTGGACGGCGATCTCCTCTTTCATTGTATAATGAAGAACTAGTCAGGTAAGGATTCCACATTTTATATAACGCACTGACATTCAACACAGTGAACAATAGTTAAAGGAGCATGGTCCGACTGAAGTCGGGAAAAGTATAAAAAAATGTAAACGGATTTCTTAAACGGCAATCGATTGCTAGTATATTATCTAATATGTGTAAAAAGTATTGTTACCAAAGTCGATGTCGTTAGCGAGATATGCCCGTTTTAAATTTGCAGCATAACCAGAACAACTCCTTGAATATAGATGAGGGCGGTCAGAGGAAATCACGTGACAATGAAACTCAAACTTTACCCGATTCTAACATTTGTTCCACTTTTCTTTTTTTTTTTGACCTTTGAGTCTGTGTATAGTTATTTCCGGCCACACTTTTGCTTTTCTCGTGCTCGTATTCCTCCGTGTGAACCGTTTTTTTTTGTTTTCTACAGTGAATATCCGCACACGCGCATGATTATGGGCAGAGCGTCGCCTTAATTGGGGAATTGATACCAGCCGAATTTAATTCGACTCAATTACCTTTATTTTACGAAAACATTGAGGGATTTTAGTTTTAAATTTTGCAATTAACACAAAGTTTCTAATCTGTGTAATACAGGAAAAATAAGATATTGTCGTAATTTACCCTTTTCATGCTAAAACTTTCCAGTCTCGGACTGTGTCCCTTTAACAATTGCCGTGAACCATATCATCAGAATTGGCAGTCTTAATAAGATGAGTTATCTGTCCTTGTTTGTTAAGGTAGTCCACGAATTCGGAAAAGGAGTGATATATAAGTTGTGCACCAGTTGTTTATTTAGTCCCCTTTTCTCATTTGTATGGTCAATTGACCATGGTTACATATGGTCAGTGAAGTTAGCAGTCACCTTTACATGCCACACCGTGATATGCAAAAAGTGAGAGAGTTTTTATCAGGGGCAGACAAATCACTTGATTGAAATATCATGTAAGACAAAATCGGAGAATCGAATAGATAAGAGTAATACGTGTTGGATCATATACGTGTATATCAGTACTAATTTGTCGTACCAATGGAGAATTTTGACAACTTTTGTCTTCAATGATGTTCCATGCCTTTAGAAATCGACAGTAAGAACACTATTGGTTCAATTAGCTTTTTTTTCAAATTCTCCTTCTTTCCTACGTAAGGTGGTGACAGCAGAGATACGTGGTTATATTCTTTCCCTATCCTCTTTTTACATCCTTTTTTATGCCCCCGGATGGACAGATCGGGGGCATATTTTTTGTCCTGTCTGTTTTCTTTTTGTTGTCAACTTTAACCTTGGCTGTAGCTTTTGAACCGTGAAGGATAGAGACTTCATATTTAAAATTCGTACTCAACTAATGAAGCCCTTTCAAATGACACTAAGATCGATGACCTTTTGACTTTGACAGTGACTTTCACGCTAAAAATAACTTTTTTGCCCCCGCCGGGGCATTATTGTTTCACAAGCACATCTTATTTTATTCAATCGGCAAAATCTCGTAGCTGGTGTAAAAAAAGTTGTCAGTTTCTTGTCTGAACTGAAAATACACATTATTCATGCAGGTACCTACTGGTGTCTATTTTTAATTTCGTATTTCTATACCACTAATTCAATTTATAGCAATGGTTAATTTGTTTGATACTGTGTGATTCAAGAGCATCCTCACAATATAGAAAATGCCCATCAGAGTACCAAGTCCTGGAAAGTAATCTTCCTGGGGTTCATTCGCATGTTCCAGATCTTAATTTACCTTATAGAAAGTGTTTCCTTGTCAAAAAGTTAAGTTAATTTAAAATAATATATAATTTGTTATGACGTGCATTGAAAAGGAGATACTTACTGGAAAATAACACTCTCTTCAGAATTGATTATATGTGTAGTTATTTCATAAAATTGTGAGGAAATGTTTGGATTGCTTAACTAATGGTCACGGTTTGTTTTCTTTTATTTTCTGAGAATAATTATAAACATTATTGTATTCTATTAAAGTATTGCAATCTTCCTTTTAAACCCACACTACAATTTTTGTGTAACTGATGTATCATATTTTTCCTTTGCATTCTTTATGTTAAGATCATTTTATAGCACAAAAAACGATTGTATTCTTTTCTCGTAGCATGTAAATGTATATACATCTATATAATTATTATTATAACTGTGTCTTCCTAGCATGAATGTACAAGGTGATTACCAACCAACCGATGCTGGTGGATTCATCAAAATCAACGCATTAAGGTGATTACCACACTATATCTGTACAAATAAACACTGTAGTTACTTTGCTAGTAAGTGTAGACTTTAGTTTGCTGGTTTCTTCAGTAACTGTAACTGCCACGATGAAGATTTTCTGTTACGAGTCTAAGTAGTTGACTGAGCTTAGCTGGCTAAACATTCAACCATATATACGAGAGTTGAACCAGATATCTTATTCAACCGTAGGACGAAAACCTCCACAGGCGTATCACACACAGATGAATAGACATTCACAAAGATGTCACAAATTAAATTATACTGTATTTGCATTACTAAACAGAACGGTCAGTTGAAGTGACAGTAGTCATTGAAAGCACAATTGGAAGAAGAATATATAATACATAAGAAATATAGGTCAAGATGTTCACTCAATGAAATGAAATTAACAGATGTCTTTTACAGTCACTATTTGAAACCGTAAAAATAAAAAGACAGTGGATTATAATTGTTTTAGTACTAGCGGCATCCATAAAGAATGTATTTCATTTGACCTCACTCCACTATTATTTCACGTATATGGTGACGGCATCTTCCTGATGCATTGCATACAAATTTAGACCTTTACAACGGGCCCACGCGAAGCAGTGAGGGATCTTTTACTTGCCATGCCTATCGTGACAGGTGTTTTCAGTTTTACTGTCTCGTCCGAAAGACAGGACACCTGTGTGCCAATTGCAGGAGTCGAACCCGGGACCATGTCACAAGCCGAGTAACTCATCCATGAGCCACACCGGCTTCATAAAAACTGCATGAAAACACACAAATTTTGGTCAAAATTAATTGGAAAGTAAATCATTGGATGAAAATCATTTTGTCTTTGAAGAGATATATATGGATGGTGTAATGAGTGCTTAATCAGATATGTTAAGACGGTATAACACACTTAATATGACACACAGTGCAGTCCGGGTGGAACTTAATTTGCCCACTGGTCACAGTGGGCATTTTTAGAGTAGGCATTAAAATGTCCACCGGACACAATGGACATTCTTGTGAGAGCCAGTTGGAATTAACATACAGGTAAGTGGACAGCTTGATAGCTCAGGTAAATGTCCACTCCTAATGCCCACTGAAATTTTGAGATGGACGGCCAACTGTGGACAGTGGGCATTCAAAGTTCCACCCGGACTGTAGTATATATATATATATATATATATATATATATATATATATATATATATATATATATATATATATATATATATATGTGTGTGTGTGTGTGTGTGTGTGTGTGTGTGTGTTAATACATGTACCGGACGTGTGCTATATACATTCCATGAGTGACTCTTGTTTTCTTCCTTCTTTTCAGACTTCAAGAATATCACAGACTACGGAATAAGATTAACAATTGATATTTAATTAACTTTGATATATCAATTGAATTATATCCAACACTATTATATGCAATTGTATTTATGGGTGCCATTGTAGAAACTAGGTAATCATTCCGTTTTTAAGCAAGGAGCCACCTCTTGTGGATATGAAACACCTGATTTTATGTGCGTTCATATAGTTTCATGCATAAATGTTTTAATGAAATAGAAAATTTTGATAAGATACTTTATCTGTTGTCAGGGATGCATTCTATTGTCTCCATTGTTGTTAGAGTTGTCATATCTTTATACTACATGTATTAAGTTAAGTTAATCACTTAACATACTAGTAGTTCCTGTCACATAGGTTTCTAGTCATGACATGGTTGGATTCTTTGGCAATGTTATCATATAAATTTTCTAGTCACAATGTTATATTGTTTGCCGTAGTTCATAACATAGAATACCACATTGTTGAAATTCATTCGTAACTAATTTTGTTGCCAATAGATAACTCTCGTTTGTCTTATTGTTGCTATGCTTATTACAAACATCCAGCAAACATGTTGTATTGTTTACCTGAATTTTGTTGTGTATAAGAATTATAGAAGAAGCCATTCAACATTGTACAGATTGCACAGATATTGTATATCATATGTATGAAAAAAAATTGATTTTTTTTCTATATCTGTAAATTTAAATGATATTTATTTGTTTTGATTTAATTCATATCGATTTATGATACAGTTTAAACCCTGGCCAAGTGTCAATTTCTTCATTTTGACAATGGCTAAATTGTACAGCAGTAACAGTAAAATTTACAAGCTTGTAGTTATTGGGCTGCCTTATATATCCTTGAGATACCTAGTTTTACTTCACTTTTGTTTAAGTAATAAAATCTAAGATCTCTATACACTAAAGTAGGTCACTACATTAATGGTATGTTGTTTACCACCTTCTATGTCTAGTCATACAATTATTAAACATGCAACGAATTGTGGCAAGACTACATAGTTTGCATGTAAGACAGAATAACTTGTGTGTTTGCGTTAAGCCTACAAATGAAGGGAGACAACAACATACTTGTAGACGGAGTATTCTATCGGGACAATGAAAAAAATTCCAAAATATATCGATGGCAACAATAGAAAACTCATTTCGTAATCTGGTGAAATATATAAAAATATGTTAGATGTATGAAATATCTTTACAGGTACATGCCTTATCCGTTCTCCCCCTTTCTTAAGGCGAGCCGAGAACCCAAATTTAGGATACCCGAGTAACATCTGCTCTGAAGAGATTTGATCAGGGCATACTATGGAGTCTTAAATGCTTCTCAGAGCGCAACATAGAAGTAAAGATCTTGTGATTTAAGTTTAAGTGGTACAATACGAGACTTACGCTTATACAAAGTTTTGAAGTCTACAAATGACTTGTTTAAAATATCTTTAAACAAGTTTTGCACCCGACGAGATGACATTATCTGTGCCTTTGACTCTTCTTAATTTGCAAACCAAATCACTGTAAGAAAAAACCGGATTAACTATTTCCTCAGACACAAAATCTGAAAAATAACGATAGTTATTATCATTCTACTTCTGAATTTCCGTCTGTGTCATTTCAGGTGACCATGCTATACTTTTTCCCAAAAAGTTTGTAAGGGGGGAAAAGAAACCATATACACTAACAGAGAAACTGACTGCATGCTGGTAAATACACGGAAATGGAAATGCTGAAATTATTAAATATCAGTTTATTTTCCCTTATATCGTATCATTGTAGAGACATCATTTTGGCGATTAATCCCTTTATAAGAGGAAAGAGACTGTCATATTTGTACTACATTAAAGTGTACAATATTATCCATGATAGGAAGGAAATAAAATAATCCACTTAAACTTTCATTCTCACAAAATGGCAATTGGCACGGATAAACAACTTTTAGAAAGGTACAAGGAAACGATTTTTATATCACTGAAATGGTGCTCAGCATTTGTTTAATATTTTCTTCAACATTTTGAAATTAAATTGACATTACTACAATTATTAGAATCAATAATGGTGTCTTGTTCATGACAAGAGAATATCATTCTTTCTTAAATGTCTAAAACATGACAATTGGTTACGATACATAACAGAAAGTTAACCATTATCACTGTATTTCTGAATGAATATAATAACAGACTTTTAACAAATAAAATCTTAACCATTTATTTCGATCGAGACATAAATTTACAGTAGAATATATACCCTTTATGCATACTAAAGAAGACTTGCTAACACTCACTACTTGTATGTACATGCAGCTGTCATAAAAGATGTTAAAATTTACAGTAATGCACTGGGAAGGATAACAAATAGATGATCACTTGATTTTGTAAGGGAAGTTCCTGATAGTGTTCGACTTCATGACCCCATATTCACCATACAACATCCTTGACATTCGGCATATATTTTGTTCATAAAGAGCCCTAATGTCATACATTGCCTCATAAATGGAAATGATTTAAAAATTTTCTTCACAAATAAGAATGATTTCGTATTCACCATAATGACATAGTGTGCTAAGATCGTTCCAGGAAATGCAACATTTGACAGCACTACAAGAGCCGACAATATACTTAGAAAAAGCGTCATATTCTCATCATTAATGAGCATCCTTGTCATCATAATGAAAATGTTTACGAATGTAGAAATTATTCTTGTACTCAAATCACCTTATATTTCTTCTAAGGTTCTGAACATTAATGTCTTTTATATATGTGATGCTCTCGTTATATCTTGTTAAAGTCCAATGTAAAAATACCTAGTACACAAAGTAAAAAAAAAATACATTTCACTCATCATCCAGCTCTTCTTCTTCATTCAAATACAAATAGCAATGTAAAAGTCACTTCTACTAGGTCACCTTAATGCAAAATACGAAAGTTACAATTCTAAAGAGATCGGTACATTATTGTGACATATACCGGTTTATATGTTACGATATACCATGGCTCATTAATAGTTTCATGAAAATTCAAGGTTGGAGCAGGTGCTAGTATCTCCCGCTTGGTCAGCCACATTATAATGATATAAGAAATCAAACGATATCAAATCAGAATGTTATAAAATATGAATTCACAGAATCTAAATACATGTAATGTTATTTGGACATTATAGTACAATGCAATAAATATAATATATAGTCTTAAGATATCAATAAATATTCCGAAAAAATAGCACTTCCATGTATCTGTCAGTACAAGCACTGTTATACTCAGGATTATAATACAAGTATTATATTCCCGGCAACAGCCATATATAAACCTGTAAAAATACTTTAAACTTGTGTGACTTGACTACACATACTGTGGTTCATACGAATTTATGTACACTTCGGTTTTAAGGACTAGCAATTACATACACTTCAGTAAAAAACTTTGCGATACAAAATTCTGGCCTTAGTAAACACATTGCGATTCTAACGACTGGTCATTACATATACTTCAGTAAACATATTGCGATTCTAACAACATGGCCAGTACATACACTTCAGTAAACACATTGCGATACTAAGGCCTGACCAGTACATGTACCTTAGTTAACACATTGCGATGCTAAGGACTGGTCATTACATACACTTCAGTAAACACATTGCGAGTCTAAAGACCAGTACATACACTTCAATAATTACATTGCAATTCGATTGACAGGTATGTAAACTTCTGTAACAAAAACGCTGCCTTTCTAACGCCTATTCAGCATATAAATTCATTCCTCTTCTCTACACTAACGCGTAACGATCTCTTCCAAAATACTCATATTTTCATTTTACTTCATATGCTTCACATTTTACTTCATATGGTTTACATCGAAGCATCCTGGTACTGTTGCTATATATCCAGATATCTTTTGTAACCTTTGTATTATGTACGGCACACATCGCCTTAAAACTTACAGTGAAACAGCAAATACTTGTATCAATTGCGTTAGCATACATGCTCCATTCATCAACACTTTTATAGACGTATAACACATCTAAATATAATTTTCATGGCTTAGTTTACTATATTTGGAGAAAGACTACGATGCCCGTGACGTCCGTATCTGCCCAGCATCTGAAATATATATGCCATAATTAATCATTTTGGTTTGTATTTTGTTTTATTTTAAAGAATTTCATTTGAATCTATTGTTAAGTATACATTTATCAAGATGGAATACTTAATTGTTAAGATTTTAACCTTGGGATGTGTTTATAAATTTCACCAAAGCTGTTTTTCTCAGGAAGGATTATATTTTTGATAATTAAAAGCAATATTCAGTTTCGGTAGATTTACAGAGATAAAAAAAACACATCGTTAGTCCACACACCACAAAAATATTATTGATCAGAAAGTTCAAAATATGAATGGCATCTGCTTCAGTGTACTTATTTTAAGAATCGGTGCGTTCATTGACAAACAATTTTTTCTTATTCATGTTTTACAATAATTACTTGGATTCTACGACTGCTATTTTACTTGTGAAAATATCTGTATAATTTTAGAAGGTCTGACCTTGAATTTATAAGAGTTTGTGACTTTGTGTAAAGTGTTGAAAAATCACAAGGCTGAATTGTGTGAATTTTATTTAAACTTTTGACGTAAGATTATTTAACAGTTCTTTTAAAATCTTTTATGATCCACCTTTGATCAAAACCATCTCTAGATCACAAAGTGTCACAGTGCTATTAAGAGACAATCTTTATACAGATATAGGTTCACTGGAGCATTTACAGGAACCAACAATAGAACGTTTCCGTGTGGGTAACATGGATAACAATCACAGGTTTTCTCAGATAGATTCCTTCGCCATGTAAGAGAAATACCCTTGGCGCGACGTACACTAAGCAAAATTATATAATAAGTTGCCTCGAAAATTAAGAGTGTTGTCTTTTAGTATATAGATATTTCCAGTTTTGTTTGAATTTTTTCTGATGTTTGTAGTATGTTTACATGTACCATCTTATTTGTAGTTTTATAGGTTTGTAGTAACTTACCACCTTGACTGGGTCTTATACTGGTGTATCTTTTCTTTTTTCCAGAGAAGTCATCTGGCTCAGGAAAATCATTAAATTTATGAAAATGAAATCTCTCTTCGTAACCTGCAAGACAAACAAGAACTCACAATAATATTTATAATAATGTTTATTGCTATATTCTCTGTGTAGACCTTTATGTCAGAAATATTTCCTTTCATTTTTGATTTTGCAGAGTTTGGACTTTCCTGTCCATTCCCTTATTTTGGATGGTTCCAACTTTTCTGTTTATGCTTCATTTTGTATAGTATGAATTTTTTTTACCTTTTATTTTGTATGGTTGGAGCTTTTTTTTTTTTTTTGTTTATTTCCTAATTTTATAATGTTAGAATTGTTGTTTCTTTCATAGAATGGTTTGAGTATGGTGCATAAATGTGATTTATTTTAATTGATGTGCTAAAACTTTAGCTTGAATATACGCTTGGCATTGCAGAGATTGGTTACACTTTTCTATTTCATTTTGTTTTTCATTGTACATGATATCTGTGGTATATCCGGCACTAAACACATTGGCGGATTAAAGGGGGGGGGGGGGTTGCAGGGGCTACAATACACCCCTTAGTCGGTAGATTTTACAAAAAAAGATCATTTTAGGTTTGCAACCCCCTTTACGGACCGAATAGTGCAAAACATCAGTCCTTGGAGGCTGCAACCCTTCCCCGTCCTTTTTCAAAAATTCTAGATCCGTATGTGAAATACAAGTCTGTTCGCCTTATTTGATATTCTTATACGAAATGAATTGATAAATGGAATTTTCCTGCTTTCGAATTTAAATTATGACTCAGAAATGAGTTATTTATTTTTTGTATTATGAAATTCCTCAGTATTAAAATATCTGCAAAAAATATGATATCGGAGACTTTAGACAACCATCTACATTTCATTATCATAGAGGTTACAAAATATGGCTCATTGTCGTTTGATGTTCCGTATCATTGGACAGACTGTGCCTCCTCTTCTTTTGAGTGACTATTTTCACTTGACCGTCCTGAGTCGGTACCACATCGCCATATCACTCGAATATTTTTGATGCCTTTTAATGTGTTTCTTCTTGTTTTTTTTTTTTCTGCATGTTAGTGGCGACTTTCCCCCATAATTTTGATCAGATGTCTTCTTTCCATTCTATTAACACTTTCGACTACCTTAATTTTACTAAATATTTATGCAATTGGTATGTTAAATTGGGTGTTCCTTATAAGTTTGCTTCTGTTGTTTCCATGAATTAATAAGGATGTCGATATGGTTACGAATGTGATAATGTTGGGAGAGTTTATTTTATTTTGGCAACATTTTATATACTAAACAATTGCTTAGGGTACTGTAATACTAATTAGAAGGTAGTGACATATAAAGTGTATACCAAAATTATTTACTACGTTGAAATGAAGAGTTTATGAAATATTAACTAAAGAATACTTAAAACTATACTTTCGGAATATTTCATCACATCTATAAGAAAGTTCAGTATATATAATGTAAAAGTGTGTTATATCAGATACTATGAGATGGAATATCCCAGTAGGTAAGTGATATATTTACAATGGAAAATCTACACGGACCCTCACTTTCTATTGTTTGATCGATCATAGAAAACCGACAAACCATTAAAATGGCTGGGGAAGTCAACCTTCCGACCCAATAAGGATGACTTTGGTGAATCACATAAGCTGCGGGTAAGCAACTTATAGCTTGTACATCATGCGATTATAAAATCAAATCCTATTTGGTTTCTGCAAGTTCGTCGTCTTCACTGCCGTTTAAACTTCATATTTCATTATGAGATAAGTTTTACAAGGAGAGATATTATATTCGATAGGACTTCGCTCAGTTGACTATCATGCATAACAAAGCTCTTGTTTTTCTTAACCACTCAATGACGTCATCTTATTCTTATTTCAAACTTTTTCTATACACGGTGATGCATCATTGACTATTTCTGTATCAAATGAAGGAAAAAACAGCGGACTGCCAAAAGTCAAAAGGTCATTTCAATAAGGCGAGTTCCTTTCCCTTGTTTATTAAGTTATTCCGCTGAAGTGGAAAAGGCATGGTATAAAAGTTTTAATAACTCTTTCCTTTCCTTTTTTATTTGTAAGGTCATTTCACGATGGTGAAAGATGTTAATTCAATCAGCAGACATTTTTAAACCTTACCGTGATATGCAGAGAGCGAAAGTGTTCTAATCAAAAGTAGACAAATCATTCTATTGGAATGGCCTAATGAATGACAGCAATCACTTCATTGGTATGTTGTAATTAAGTGCTAATTAAATCTACATGGCTTAAACAATCCATTTTCCTTGTACAAGGATGTATTTCCCTCACCCTCTATAAGTAGAGTAATATTCCCCGGTTGCTCTCGTAAATAGTTTAGTCTTCTCGCCAAATCAGATTAAAAAACACATATTACTGACAATGGGTGACACACTACTGGGTCAGAATTGTTGTATTTTAAAAGCACAGTTCTAAATCGGTTTTCATTTTGGAAAACTGAAAATTTCCAGCGAAATAAGGAACACATGTGGCTTGTCACTACGACAGGAATTAAAATGTTGTTAGTATATATATAATTTTGATAAAAAAAAATTTCAAAAATTATGAAACAGTATCTTAATTCATAGATAAAGATAGGTACTTTTTGTTAACAAACTGATTGAAAATATTAACTTATATAATCTAATTAAAATCAGATGTTCTTAATCGGCTTCCGCGCTTCAAACGTTTGAGGTGCAGAAGCAGATAAAGAACATAGGATTTTAATTAGATTGTAACCTATATCAATTTCTGTTACAAATCGAAACCGATGCCGCCTTCAAAAGCAAGAAAGTAATTTAATTATATATATTATAAACCAATATGACGTAAAGATTTTTTGAGAGCTTCAGATTTATCATTGAGTATCAAAGTTATTAAAATTCTATGGAAAGTCAAACTAACCATTACAATAGCCTACTTTCGGGACCACTAATGTCAATATCTGCTTATTTTTTCTAAGGAGGAGTCAAATTGACCATTATAATTATTAGAGGACAATCAAAATCAGTGTCTGCTCAATGGTTTAGAAAGGGCAGAGGAATTACAATTAAGATAAACCCCTATCACTACATAAATTTTATACCGAAAGCTTCAACAAAAGTATGACAATGTGTACATGCATTTTCAGCATATTTCTGAAATGAATTTTGTGTGTGATCCCTAACTGCACCGGGTTGATTCACATGCGTGTTGTGAAATTACCGTCATATGCGACTGAGATTTAAAATAAGTGATGCGATATTTGATTCTTCGGACATCTAGCCGCAATTTTAAAGCAACCTTCTGATACGCTTTAACACTGGATAGATTAGGGAAATAGTTTCAATTTTGCTGTTAACGCGAAAATCTGCATCGGACCCCATGTGATACAGACATTCGAAAAGAAATCATCATCGAAAAATGCGCCGCACATACGTACAAATTTTTGAATTACCTCCTGATGAGCTTTGGACACTAGACAGCTCAGGAAATATGTCTTAATTTTGCTGTTAACGTGTGGAAACCTACATCGGACTCAAACTTTTTATCTATAAGCAGTTTTATAGAGCAAATGAAGAATTCAAAACCAAAACAAGTTTACACAGAATAGATATGCCATGTAAAAGATGTAGTGTTTGTCTGCATTATGCTATTACAGTTAAAAAGACAAAGTACGTAATTATAAAGCCTCCAACATAAAAGTATAGGCTTTGCAAAACATGACATATTATCATAGCATTGATGGCATTTGCATAAGAGAAAAACAGATTTGTCATTTCTTCACGAAGCTGTCTGATTCATGTTTAAAATACTTTCCCATGGCTTAAAATCCCAGGATGAAGATACCAGATACGATGTTGACGATGTTCTGTTTCAACAAACATCGCTTCAATACAAGTATTGTACAGAAAAAGAAATACTAGACATACAAGCATCATTTTAAATGTATATATTTTCTATATCTATTAACAGTGGCAAAACCGAGTCCCAAACAGGGAGGGACAAAATATTTTATGATTAAATTTCATAATTGTATGTATTATTATGTGAAAAGTAGGGCCCGTAAACCTACTTGTGCCCAGTCCACTTTTGAAAGAAAAGGGGTTCCGTGCCTCCGCTGCCCCTTGTCACACACCCCCTTTCAATCCTTGTAAGTTTGTCGTAAAATTTTCCTTTTCGATCTTATCATAGTACCATTTATTTTCGTATCTACATTAATTGGCACACTTATTTCCCTTATCCCTTGAGTTGAGTTCTTATAATCCCGTTCTGACATTATGTGGCTTAGACCGAGACTGACCAAACACCTGTTTTAAAACAAACAATAATACAGATATTTTTGCCGGTCTCGGTCTATATATGGCTGTGAGACTTTCGATGAAATGTCATTTCACTTTTGTGCCGTACATGCAGTGCTGAGAAATTTGTCTATCTTCTGGCATTTTTAACATTTATGCCATGTGAATCTAACCAAACAAGAGACACTTACTCCTCCCGGACACCGGTTTCATCTCCGATTTCAAGCAATCCATAAATTACACTTGTCGCTGTTTTTGGTCTCTGATTTTCAAGGGTCCAGTAATGTTAACTACGATGCAGAGTTGCAAGTTCCAATGTGACAGTTCTATTCACTTGCGTAATTCACAAAACTCAATTCTTTCCGTGAAGTTTCAGTCTTCGATATGATTCTCTAAATTTGTTTAAACTTGTATTATCTGGCACAAGGAAAACTATCATTTAGATTGGCAATTTGCCCAGTTTGAGTGACAAAAAAAATAAGACTATATTTTAGTACTGTCCCCTCCCCCGCGAAAGAAAATGCCCGTTTTGTTACATATTATTACCAATTATATACACATTCCATAAAATGACATCTGAATTGACGGGAGTAACAGGGTGATACATGCAAATCTTTGAGAAAAGGGAGTGCAAAATATGATATTTCAAAACAGGAAGCATTGGTTCATCATTACATAATATTAATCAAAATCAAAAACAAATTGTGTTCGTATAGTTTGTTTTCAATTTTCTTGCGAAATGGGGCGCATAGGAAAAAAGAAAACAAGAGGAGAAAAGAGAGATGCCATGAACGTTTTACAAGTCAACGATGGGTTTTGTTTTAGTTCTTTCGATTGTATTTAGTTTATGAAATATAAATCTTACGCATGCCTCAATTATCTAAAACCAATAACCAAAAATGGTCTGTAAAATCCGGATTCATGCAAATACAATGTATAAGAATGAATGTTGAAATATAATTGTACGTTCACATAAAATTTTAGATACGAGTACTTGAACTGGATATTTCTAGATATCAGGGGCGAGTTGTTCGAGACTTTACCACTGGTTAAGATAACCAATAGTTAAATTTCATCTGACTACTTCTATGAAATGAGAAGACTATAAGTCATAATCTGTGTACTGATTTGTAGTATATGAAACAAGTTTTGTAAACTAATTTAGATTTTTATACAGAAATCTTGTAAATTGAATTAATTGTCTCTCAAACTTAAACCACTGGTTAGCTCAACCAGTGGTTAAAGTTTCGAACAGCTGGACCATGGAAAACAATTCCCTTCCGTTTATGGCAAGAAGAAACATAAGACAGGGAGATAAATATAACAAATGTCATCGAATTAGTTTAAAAAGGAAAGAGAAAGACATCTGAATAAGCTGTAGGGCAGAAGTCACCGAGGAGATGTACAATAAAACTTGGTAATAAGTAATGCAACTCGTCTATTGACATTACAAAAATATTCATTGTACGATTGATGGAGTACCCATTTAGGACAGAATACTTAGTAACAAACGGTACTCAATTGATGTGGTTAACTAGTTTACGGGCCCACCTTAAAAACATATACGTTCACTTTATGTTACGATTATCAAACGAGTACTTGATTTTAACGTGACTTCAAACTTTGTATTCAAAACTTGTGCAATGAAAGAATATGTACCTTAATAATAGTGTTCCTTTTGATGTTTCGACTGGACTTATTTCTGGTCATATTGTATATAACGATTTACAGCTCATTAAATTCACAGTAAGGGTAAAGGAGAATAGTCGCATTTTATACAGTTTTACATAGATCTCAATCTGTGCTTACTTTTAAAAAATTATTCAGAAATGAAAGTTAGAAAATATATTGCAAACAGATCCGAATCTCTCTCTCTCTCTCTTGCTTACCTCTAACAACCGTTTTCGGTTTATTTGAGGGTCTCACGGTTTCCAGCCTCCGAGGCGGCACGGGGGGAGGTGGGTCCTCTGACAGCGTCCGTGGTAGGTCTCTGTGACTACGTGGCAAAGTTTGCGAGGAATGGATTGGATGTGACGTCACGGGTACTCTGTTCCCATTCTGATATGACGTAGAAGAACTTGCATGAGATTTTGTAATCTTTTTGTCTTGAGGGATGGATGGTAGAGGTCGGTTAATATTGCTGGTGCTTCCAGTGCGATTTCTTGATGGCAATTTGTTAAGAGCTGGTGGTGCAGGACGATTACCACGATCGGGAAGGCTAGGAGGTCGACTCATAACGGTTGCCATGGTAACCCTATGTCATAATTTCATCTGTGGAAATAGAATACGAGATATTATATATATATATATATATATATATATATATATATATATATATATATATATATATATATATATATATATATATATATATATACATTGCTTAAAACTCTTGATTGGTCCAGAATGAGAAGCTATAGATACATAACAGTACAGTTTCTCATGAAACGATGCATATTATGGTACTCCGTAGGAGGGAGGGGTGTAGGGTTGGGGGTGGGGGGAGGCTGTTCCAATGATATAAAGTGATTTATCATCTTCTGCCTCCTAATCTGTCATTCGGATGAGAAAGCAAGAACCGAGGCCCCGTGGTACGGTGTAAACCGAGGCCCCGTGGTACGGTAAACCGAGGTCCCGTGTCACGCTATGAGCGAAATGAACCTTATAAGCCGAGTCCCCTGTCACGGTATAAACCGAGGCCCCGTTTCACGACATGAGCCGTATAAACCGAGGCCCGTAGCACGGACTGAACCGTATAAACCCAGTCCCCTGTCATAGTAAAATTCGCGGCCCCGTGTCATGCTATAAGCCGTATAAAGTGGGGCCCCGTGTTACGGTATAAACGGAGCCCGTGGCGCGGAATGAACCGTATAAACCAAGTCCCCTGTCACGGTGTAAACCGAGGCCCCGTGTCACCCTATGAGCCGTATAATCCGAGGCTGTGTGTCACGGTATGCGGTGCTTTGTAAAAGATCCCTCACCGCATCAGTGTAGGTCCGTAGCATAATGAAAAACAAACCAAATCAAACAAGCAAACAAAAGAATCAACCACGAAACCAAAAAACAAAACAAAAACGCAAACAAAGGAAATAAAAAATTGCATTCGATTGAGTCACGATTGGCCGTCCTAAGTCGGCACCATAACTGCTTTACAATCTAATATTTTTATAATGTCTTTTTTCTGTGCTTTTTTTTTTTCGCTTGTTCTGTATGTGGTAACTTCTCTCATGCTGTTAAGTCATATTCGTCCCCTTTTCTTTCCTTTTGAACAGCAATATAATACATTTGCGATATATACATGTATTGTAGTCAAGAAATCGGCTCTATCATGTACTGCTTCAGCGCCGTGAAGTATCCAAGAAGAAATTTTGAGAGAAAAAAAAAAAAAGAAAAGAAAAGAAAGAAAGAAAAAAAAACATACATAAAGACATGAAACATTATTTTGATAATCTATTAAGACATTTTGGACATTTTTGTCCATGTATATCTTTACAATCGTTAGAGATTTTTATACATAACCAACCCCCCCCCCCCCCTCCCCGAGAAATGTCGTATTGTTGTCCTCTCATCAGAGCTCCTTGTCGTATCGCGTATAGTATCATGGTCTTTGTGTTGACAATACAAATCACATCAAAGCTGAAACTTCCTGTATACATGTACATCTCTTTCTTTGAATTTGATAATCTTCAGTGGGGTTTTACTCAAGTGAAGTGCGTACGACTTACGTCAGAAATTACATTCATACTTTTACTAAAATTAGCAACAATATGGACTTTCCGTTTCGTTTGTACCCTACAAGTAATCGAACACCCACTCGTAACCCCATCCCACCCACCCCTCTCTCTCTCTCTCTCTGAGACTATATGAATAGGAATTAATATCATCGAATATAAGATAAGACAATACATCATCTTTCTGCAGTATGTTTGAAGAAACCGTTTTCAACTTGTCAAGCAGGAAGTGAATTCTAGCTATAAATAGTGAACTCGGAAACAAAGTGGAAATTGAATATATTACACGAATGTATCACAAATGCATTACAACATCTTATACTAATATCAAAATAGGGGGAAAGAGAAAACCAGTTTTACGAACCCCAAACCTACCCCTTTGCTCGGAAAATTGTCCATATTGCCTGCTTTTACTTCTCTATCTTCCATGTTTACTGTTTGAGTAATTCATAGATAAATCATAGATAACTGGAGATACCTAAGGATGTAACGACCATCCCCGATTTAAAATTAAGAAGTTCATTACATAAATAAAATTGTACAGAACCACTCTGCGTAATCACATGGCGGATCCATAATTTCACCTCACACTGTGTACAACTGTTTTAACTGATTTGAAGTTAAATCATACTTTCACTGTACTACTAGTGTATTAAATTTTATATGGAGGAAACATATGATTTTGGTGGATCCAGGTTTGGTAACAAATGCTGAATCGATAGATATATACTCTCAGCATAATTATATCGACAAATTTGGAGAGATATAAAACTATGACAGTATTTATTGATTATACATGCAGCGGTCCTTCCTGTCACATTTTCCCGTTAGTATATTAACCGGAACGTTACACAACAAGTATACTGTATTCTGTCCTATATGATATCTATTAGATATCTAAAATATTCAAATATGAAAATATCCTAAATATTTCAAAGATGTCATTGAATATTACAATAGAGTAGTTAAAAAAAACGTCTCATGATCTATGACACCCCCCTTCATGAGACCTCTCCATGTAGAAAGGCATGTAAAATGCATGTGACCTAATAAAAAAGGACTTACCTGATGAATGATAAAGTTTATTTATTAAATGAAGTCCTTTATTGTTATTAATCACAAAACCCGTGAGTGTTGTTGTATCTGTCGAGTGACCACAGAGAGCTACACGGACTGTATGCTTCTTCAAACATTACAAACAAGGAAGTTTAATTCATGGGGAAACTTTCATAAAAGACGACGACACAAAGTTCGTAGTAGTTTATATATTTATAAAACGAGACAGGGGCTCACTGAGGGTGAAGTAATAAACACATGAATCTGCGATTAGAGAAATAAATTAGAGAAATAACTATCCGGTATGTATGTGCATAACAGGGGAGAATCCTGAATCCAGGATTTCAGACAATGGAAGAGGTGGCAGCAAGTGCGCGAGGAGAAGAAAGGTGAGTTTTGACAAATTTCAAACACAATGATGATAGAATTTATCTGAAGGAAAGGATGTTCGAACACCCCCCCACCCCCACCCCTCCACTTCACAACCCCTTCTTGGCCTAGTGATAATCCATTCAGTACATGAAGTGTGTAGGAGTTGTGTTTATACGGGTAAACCGAAACACTGAACATGCTCATGCATTTGAATCGGCAGCTAATTCATCACTATATGACCCCTTATTGTATTTCGTAACAATTATAAACAGGATAAAGTGACATAACAAATGAAGTACTAACGAGTGGCGAGGCTTCGGTTCTTGCTTGGTTCTGTTTTTGAGATTATATCTATATTTTTGTTATGTCGTTTTCCGTGTATATTTTACTATTATCATGTTTTGTGTGCATGTCCTTGATGATTTTTGTCATACAGCTTTCATGCGCGGATACAGAGGGGGGGGGGTTAGAGGGGTCTGGACCCCCCCCCTGGGAATCCGAAAATTTTACCAAAAAAAGGTAATATTTGGGCATTTTTGGGGTTGGACCCCCCTCGTCTAAAAGAAAAAATTACCTTTTTTGGTTGGACCCCCTCTGACAAAAAATTCTGGATCCCCGCATGGCTTTGTCAGATGTCTTCTGTTTTCTCTTTCAAATAAAGGGAAAACAGTTTTTCTGTTATTTCTAAAAATCTTGATTTTCATGTAAGGTCTTTATAACTTCAATATTCACTCAACAGTAGAGTACTGAATGTAATGGCCGATCCATGATTTCTGGGAAAGAAAAGGGGGCGGGGGCACATGTGAATGTCAAGTATTAGCCAAGTTAGTGAAGTGGAGGATTTAGAAGGGGGCATATCCCCCCTTTTTTCGTCTCAAGTATGAGTAAAACTTCAGATTTGGCCCTTAAAATGTCTGAGTATTTTGGCTAATATTTGACACCCCCCTATATGTACTCAGCCATTTTTAGTGCAAAATCTGGAGTTTTACTCATAGTGTTTGCATGTTTTCAACCTTATTTATATATGCCTTGTGTATTTGTGGCAAAAAGAAGAGAGGTGCCGATATATTTAGACAAATGAAAATTAAATTGCGTACAGGTTTTTGTTTGTTTTGATTGTTTTAAAGCTATTCTAAGATTATTGCATTCATATGGTGGCGGCACCTCCCTGGTGCATTGTTTTGAAGCAGTGAGGGATCTTATACGTGCCCACGTATACCTTGACACGGGGCATCCAGACGCGGATCCAGAAAGTTTGTAGAGAGGGGGTCCATCCCTAATTAAATTTTCCATGAGGAGGTCCTCCAATGTTTTCATGTGTAAATTATTCATTTTACAAAGAAATATATAATTAGAAATGTAAATTTCTCTGAATCTCAGGGTGGGTCCAGACCCCCTTTTTACCCCTCTGGATCTACGCATGACATGAGTTCATACTGTCTCATCCGAATGACAGACAGGGAGGCAAATGATAAATCACCATAGAAAAATCCGAGTCCAATCAGCAATCGAAGCCGGTTTCTCTGTAGTGGCGGATTAAGAGCCCCCCCCCCCCCCTTTGGCCACACATTTATTACTTAAAATCCATATTTGGCACCAAAAATGGCATGGCTGAGTAGTTCGGATAATACAGATGTGGAACCACCCCCCTCCCTTTTAGGAAATACTGGATCCGCCACTGCTCAGATCTGAGGTTTCGTGTGACACCACTTGTCCAACCTGCTCCCTACTGAAACGGTGTTTGCTTCACATGCAAGGATAAATGGATTCCCAACGTTTCCATGCCACGGAGTATTCAGTTATAATCTGTTATTTACGACGTATCCATTTTATTTATAATGAACTTCTCGCATAAGTTATTTCAACTTGACTTTCATCTGAGATAATGTCTGTTTTAAACGCTGGAGTAAACAGATTCTATGTGATCTGTAGCTTGTAGCTAATTTAATGAGGCATCAAGTCCAACAGAATTGCATTTTTATGGTGACTGTACTTACGTGAAACATGTCCTCTTAATTTGACCTCTTATTGTATTTCGTAGTGACAGGATATAGTGATATAACAATGAAGTAGTAACAAGTGAGGAGGCTTAGGTTCTTGCTTGGTTATCCTTTAAAAATATCTTTCAAACAGAGGGAAAACAGATTTTTGTAATTTTTAAGAAACTTAATTTTCGTGTAAGGTCTTTATTAGTTCAATATTCACTCATCAGTATGGCACTAAATATCTAATATAAATTAGAATTAAAATCATGAAAAGGTTTCTGTTTGTTTTGATTGTTTTAAGCCATACTAAGATTGTTGCACTCATACGGTGGCGGCACCTGCCTGGCGCACTGCTTTATAATTTTGTTCTGTTCTGCAGGCCCATCCAAGGCAGTGAGAAATTTTTTACCTGCCAATGTATACCGTGATATGAGGTCTCAGTTTATACAGTGACGCGGGCCTCGGTTTATACCGTGTTACGGGCCTCGGTTTATACCGTGACATGGGGTATCGGTTTATACCGTGACGCGGGCCTCGGTTTATACCGTGACATGTGGTATCGGTTTATACCGTGATACGGGCCTCGGTTTATACAGTGACATAGGGTCTCGGTTTATACCGTGAAATGGGGCCTCGGTTTACACCGCGATATAGGGCCTCGGTTTATACCGTGACGCGGGGCCTCGGTTCATACTGTCTCATCCAAATGACAAACAGGGAGGCAGAAGATGATAATTCACTATAGAGAATGTAGGGCCGACGGTAGGAATTTAACCAGGGTCCTCAGATCTGAGGTTCCGTGTAATACCATTTGTTTAACCTGCTCCCTGCTTTGCCCCACTAATACCAGGGTTTCCATGATCCGGAGTATTCAGTGATAATCTGTTATTTACGAGATATTCATTTTGTTTGTAATAAACTTCTTGTGTAACTTCCTCGAAGTTGATTTTTATCGAAGATAATGTCTGTAGACACTGGGATTACAAACGGATACTATGTGATATGTATCAGTGGCATAGTGCAAATGAATACACAAAAATGTGTAGGATATAGGTCTACTATAATTAACATTTACATGTTATTGAAAGTCCACAGTTCTTGTAAATTTTCACAGTTCGCATTGTTTGTATGGAATCCGCGGCGGCTTATATCAAGATGCAGAAGTCGCGGAGGTTTCGAGGAGTTTCACCCCGTTCACTCTGCCCCCCCCCCCCTTCCGCCATTTAGCAGGGATTCACCTTGGACCCCCTTGGGGTTTTATGAAGGTCTCAGAGCTCCTGTCTTTTTTTTGGGGGGGGGGGGTGTTTTGGGGGTTTATTTATTTATTTATTTTTTTGGTCTTTCGAATTTTTTTATTATACAGAAAATTTAATGCTAGCTACGCCATTGTGTATCTGTGTAGCTTATTTTGTGAGGCATAAAGTACAAAACAGTTTCATTTATACGATGGCTACACTTATCTGAAACATGTCCTCATAATATGATCTATGCATCGAAGCCTTCTGCAAAGACGAGGGATCCTTTATGTGCCATTGTAAACTATGGAAAGTCTTAGCTTCCATAAGCAGTGGCTCTTGTAATACGACTCTGTTAACATGACACAACTAATGGCGGTTTGATACAACATTGGGTGATAACGTTGTATCCTAGGTAACTGGTGTAATACCTCCTTATGCTATTCAGCATTCTATTTCTCAATAATTTTGTACAGTTTTATAATGTATGCATGTAAATGCCTTTAATTGGGCCCAAATAGGCAAAATAAAATATCTTGTATCTACATGTACCTGGTATCTTGTATCCATTAACGTACTCAAGTAACAATTATGATAGGTTTGTCCATGACTGAACTAATAAAGAGCAAAATATCATATAATATCATAAACTGTTGTGTAAGGTAATTATGTATAAATCTGGCAAGCGAAGCTCGCTAGGAAAAAAATCAGTTTTAATACATAATTCATTCCAAAGTATGAGTTTATATTACGATATTGACAGATTATTTTTCTATGTGTAATTAGGCATGATTTTTAGTCAAAATCAGGGCAAGAATTAAATAACCCCCCCCCCTTAGAATATAAAATGGACGGTGCCTTGCGCGATGTCTCTCTCTCCAACGGTAGCCACCAAGCCGCGCGAGCTCAGAGTCGGTAAGTGTTGGAAATACTTCTGTATCTATTTTATCGGGTTTGAAATCGTCAACCAGAGCAACCACCATCTCATACTGTGTAAGAACTTCCTCTAAATAGGAGTCTACCATTTTTGCCGAGCCAAATCGGGTTTCGAGCCGTGTGAAAATAAAACCAAAGAACTTCCGAATGGCTCCTATTATAGCATGTGTTATATGATTACAACTCCACGTCATAGAAATATTACCCTCATCTTCACGAGTCAAGAGGATGCGCTACCCGGTACGTAAGGAGAGAGAGAAGTTTACGTAGCGCATCCCCTTGACTCGTGAAGATGATATTACCCTATGTTATGTCAATACAACTATAAGCTTTATCAGTACCACCCAGTATTAGATTGACACAGCTTGGAGCCGGTTGTTCGAAACTAACCACCGGTTAACCGGTTAAGCTAACCAGTGGTTAAATTTCATTTACCTATATCTTTGAAATGAAAAGTCTCCGAAGTAGTTGTCTGTGTACTGATTTGAAGTATTTGAAACAAGCTGCCATGTTTTAATTTTTGAATTTACTTGAAGGTGGTAAATACAAAAATTAAAACATGACAACGTTGGCAGTCTTGTGCTTCAGTCTTTATAAATACCATATAACCGACATTATAGTCCGGCTTTACTTTAATCCTATGTAGGAGACTGGCAATGCCTGTCTAGATCTTAAAGTTATCAATGTACCAAATGAACCTGACTGGAGTCATGTGAGCGTTTTGGTCCTGCTCGGGATGAAAAAATCCTAGGCTTCTGAGTGGATATAATTACTAGGTTCATCTTTTTGATTGAAATGCTATTTATGGTCTATCGGTTGACAGGTGACAATATTAAAATTTATGTAATGGGTCAGTATTTTTCTTATCAAGGGTCAAGGTATTTTCAGCGAGCACATTTTCTGCGGACTGAGGGTAAGTTCACACAAGGCAAATTTTGAAAATGCAAAGCCACTTTGAGGTATAGTTTTTTTTTATGTTTTACTTAAGTAGGGGACCTCTCTGTTTATTGAAATGTAAAGAAAGCTTCAGATGATCCTCTTTTATATAGAAACTTCTGCATTCATTAACATGTAGCCTTAAGTAAAATAATTGCTACATTGATACCTATAATATCTTCGCGCAGCGATAGCAAGCAAGAGCAGGTAACCCCTGTCTGTCCTATGTAGTACCGTTACCGACATGTTTGTCGTTTATTACAGTCTTATTACAATGAGGTGTCATTAAGAGACTTCCGAGACACGCGTCCGTTTCGAATTTTACATACTTTTTCGTGACATGTTACGCATTCGATTTCCGGCATGGTATATCCGTTACGGCAAAATTTTGTAAAAGAGAGTGGAAGATGACATTTGTTTGTAAACACATTTTAACCATACAAATGAAAATCACAGCAGTACAACTCTTATTTTCATCACTTTGAAGAATTTCCATAAGGGTTGTTGGTCACGTTTGTACCCGTTTATATTATACCGGACACAGAATGCCGGTCTACATTTCATTTAAATCACTGATTGGTCGTTTACCCAACCCTCTAAAGTACCAAAACCGACACATAATTGACCTTTTACATAACCCTCTAAAGTGCCATTTATACAGACACATATTAAATACGGAATATCGCAACTACTAAAATCCGTCACGATTTGCATTTAGTCACCCACCAAATCCATTGTTCTCGATGTGAGCACATTTATTTTGGCAACTTACGACATAATTATACAAGAAACATTTTGGTGCAAGCACCAAAGCGTGGCCCGGAATGGGATGTTTGATAAAACTGCAAAGAACTTCAAAAACAGAATAACGTTTTAAAATTTGTATTGTACAGCTATGTGACTGTTAATTAGCAGACATATAAAGACCTTGATGATCGACCATAGAAGTATAAATCTCCAATATCACTTCCTTTTCAGCTAACATTTAGTACATAAGACAATGACGAGCTTATTAGACGTACGGATTAGCCTGCATTTAATATGGAAATGAACTTTTAGAAGAATTACTAGCCATATCATCTACTATTTGTTTAAAGTCGGTGGGCTCAGTGGATGAGGTCAAGGGCGTATCCGGAGTGTAAATGATGTGTACGCACCAGACAGGGGGGGGGGGACTGCCTTGAAGCCGTCAGTGGGACCAGGGCGAAGTCTTGGTGGGAGCCCAGGGGGCAAACCCGGGCAGAAGCTAATGGGTTTTAGCGTTTCAAAGAAGGATAAAGTCGTCATTCTTAAATTTTATCAAAGGAATTACAACAGAACTATCAATCAGGAAAGGAAAACGACCACCTCTCTTTATCTCTCTTTTTCATGAGACATTATATTTTTCACAAAATGATGTGTACGCACGTGCGTATTTGGCGTAATGGTAGCTAAGCCACTGGAGGTGACTGAAAGGTCCCGGGTTCGACTCCCGCCGTAGGCATATTGGTGACCTGTCTTTCAGATAGGACAGTAGAAACCGAGGTCCCGTGTCACGGTAGGCGTGGCACGTTAAAGATCCACTACTTCTTCGGAAGGGTCCGTTACAAAGGTATAAATATCTATGCAATGCATCAGACAGATACCGTCACCATATATGTGAAATAATCGTGGAGTGACGTGAAACAATAATTAATCTATCAATCCACTATCTATTTTTAAGAACAAAACATGTCGTCATCATATACGTGAAATATTCGTGGTGTGACGTTAAACAAACATCAATCAATCAATCAATCAACAAAACATAACCAATCTATAAGCAACTGGCTGTTTGCTGGGGTAAACTTCCCTTTACTGGTTAAACTTTTGGTAGTGGTGTGGTCGTACTGGTTAGTAATCTGTTAACTTATTCTCAAGTTTTAATTTATAAACAATAATTAAGGTTTATCGTCTTGCCAGAAGTAACAATTGTAGAATGTAATTGGTTATGTTGGTCCTTCTTTGCGTAGTATTCTGTATTCTGAGTGTTTAGTAGGACTTGCATCACACTATCATTCAATCGTAACATTTCCGTACGCAAATAAGATCTATTTTTAAAATTGGCGATGATGTTCCGATTGGCTATGATTAACCAAAAGCCATTTCGGCAAGCGAATAATAATTTTGCTTATGAAGAAAGCACGTAAAATATTCAAAAATAGTAAGGTTACACCCATCCCCAGAACGTATTTCAACATAATTTTCTTCTGCTGTAACGTAAATCAGCGAAAGTCTCGAAGATACTACGCTTACATAAATCTGTCAAAATGGGTCAGCAAGATGACACATGCTCTCTCCGCAGTGAATATAATCCTAATTTTATCATTGGTGTAAAATCCCGGGGGGGGGGGGATGTCCTAACTGTACCGCAGAAACGCATGCAACTTTCCCAAACTTATATCAAAGGATGGGCCGGCACTAGCTAGCCGGCCCACAATGACGTCATAACAATCAAGTGCGCGTGTGTGTTGACGTTATTGTAGTTGCAATATTCCGTATTGACCGTTTACTTGACCCAATCGTTTACTTGACCCGATAAAGAGGGTCAAGTACGACACATAATTGACCTTTTACCTAACCCTCTGAGGTACCAATATTATACCAACACATAGTTGACCGTTTACGTATTATAACCCTCTGATGTACCAATACCTACACATATTTGACCGTTTACCTTATCCTTTGAAGCACCAATACCAACGCATAATGTAACATATAGCTAACCCTCTGAAGTACCAATATCGACGCATAATGGACCGTACAGCTAACCCTCTGAAGTACCAATATCAACGCATAATGTACCATATAGCTAACCCTCTGTGGAACAATATCGACGCATAATGTACCATATAGCTAACCCTCTGAAGTACCAATATCGACGCATAATGGACCGTATAGCTAACCCTCTGAAGTACCAATATCGACGCATAATGTACCATATAGCTAACCCTCTGTGGAACAATATCGACGCATAATGTACCATATAGCTAACCCTCTGAAGTACCAATATCGACGCATAATGGACCGTATAGCTAACCCTCTGAAGTACCAATATCGACGCATAATGTACCATATAGCTAACCCTCTGTGGAACAATACCGACACATAACTGATCTAGGGGCAGTTGTTCGAAACTTTAACGACCGGATAAGCTAACCAATGGTTAAGGTTTAAGGGACAATTAATCTTATTTATAAGATTTCTGTATAAATATCTAAATTACGCTACAAAGCTTGCTTCATATGCTACACATCAGTACAAAAACAACTACTTAATGTCTTCTTATTTCAAAGATATAGTCAAAAGAAATTTAACCATTGTTTAGCTTAACCATTGCTTATAGTTTCGAACAACTGGCCCCTGAAGTAGATCTGTACCAATACCGACACATAATTTGCCCTTTACTAACTCTATGAAGTTCTTTCACCAGCATGATAGACCGCTTACTATTATCCTAATAAGTATACCGTTACCAAAACATTACTGACCGTTTACTCTAGTCCCAAGAATTACCGTTACCGACAAGGTGACAAGATGACCATTTTCCCTACCGGACTAAGTACTGTTGCTGAGATGATGTCCGATTTCTCTATTTGACGAAATACTGATATTGATATAATGACTGTTTTCTCTTTTCGATGAAGTACTGTACTGACATGATGACCGTTTTCTCTATTTGATGAAATACTGTTATTGACATGATGACCGTTTTCTCTATTTGATGAAATACTGTTATTGATATGATGACCGTTTCCTCTATTTCATGAAATACTGTTATTGACATGATGACCGTTTTCTCTATTTGATGAAGTACTGTTATTGACATGATGACCGTTTCCTCTATTAAATGAAGTACTGTTATTGACATGATGTCCGTTTCTTCTATTTGATGAAGTTCTGTTATTGACATGATGACCGTTTCCTCTATTTGATGAAATTCTGTTATTGACATGATGACCGTTTCCTCTATTTGATGAAATACTGTTATTGACATGATGTCCGTTTCCTCTTTTTGATGAAGTACAGTTATTGACATGATGTCCGTTTCCTCTATTTGATGAAGTACTGTTATTGACATGATGTCCGTTTCCTCTATTTGATGAAGTACTATTATTGACATGATGACCGTTTCCTCTATTTGATGAAGTACTATTATTGACATGATATCCGTTTCCTCTTTTTGATGAAGTACTGTTATTGACTTGATGACCGTTTCCTCTATTTGATGAAGTACTGTTATTGACATGATGTCCGTTTCCTCTATTTGATGTAGTACTGTACTGACATGATGACCGTTTTCTCTATTTGATGAAGTACTGTTATTGACATGATGACCGTTTCCTCTATTTGATGAAGTTCTGTTATTGACATAATGATCGTTTCCTCTATTTGATGAAGTTCTGTTATTGACATGATGACCGTTTCCTCTATTTGATGAAGTTCTGTTATTGACATGATGTCCGTTTCCTCTTTTTGATGAAGTACAGTTATTGACATGATGTTCGTTTCCTCTATTTGATGAAGTACTATTATTGACATGATGACCGTTTCCTCTATTTGATGAAGTACTGTTATTGACATGATGTCCGTTTCCTCTATTTGATGAAGTACTATTATTGACATGATGACCGTTTCCTCTATTTGATGAAGTACTATTATTGACATGATATCCGTTTCCTCTTTTTGATGAAGTACTGTTATTGACTTGATGACCGTTTCCTCTATTTGATGAAGTACTGTTATTGACATGATGTCCGTTTCCTCTGTTTGATGTAGTACTGTACTGACATGATGACCGTTTTCTCTATTTGATGAAGTACTGTTATTGACATGATGACCGTTTCCTCTATTTGATGAAGTTCTGTTATTGACATGATGATCGTTTCCCCTATTTGATGAAGCACTGTTATTGATATAATGACCGTTTCCTTTATTTGATGAAATACTGTTACTGACATGATGACGGTTTCCTCTATTTGATAAAGTACTGTTATTGACATGATGACCGTTTCCTCTATTTGATGAAGTACTGTTACTGACATGATGACAGTTTCCTCTATTTGATGAAGTACTGTTATTGACATGATGACCGTTTCCTCTATTTGATGAAGTACTCTTACAGACAATGAAGTACTATTATTGAAATGATTGATGACCGTTGTCTCTATCCGATGAAGTAACAATACCGACATGATTGTCATTTACTCTAATTTTTTCTGTTCATGGATTTTTATCAAGTTGCGAAACGAAACGATGATTTGATCTCACACTTCTGAAAATCCTCTTTTAGGTAGTTATAAAAAACCCGTAATTGTGGGATTCTGAATGAATTTAGTAATGGTACAGCAAAATGAAACATTAGAAAACCTAAGGTAACTCTGGAAAACCCTACCATATTAAACATGGGTGTAGGGTGGCTTAACAATCACGATTGGATTTTTAAGTTGAATTGAAGATCATTGCATTATTATATCTCACTTGAATTATTTCATATAATTGATATTTCATTTCGGGCGCTTAGCGCCCTAATAAAATCTAAAATTTTAGAGTGGCAAATCTATACTAGGGAGGCAAAAGGAATATATAAAAGAGAATATTATGCAAACTATACTTCTTCAATGAATTTTCTTGAATTTGTTCTGGATGTATAAGTGGTCTCTATAGAGGATTTCTATCTATTGTGCAATAAACCATTCAACGTTTAACACCAAGATTACGGTAACAAAAATCAAGATTCATTCCCGTTTTTCTCTTAAGTATAGAAAGTTTTTGAATGCATATCATTTAACTGGAGTTACTCCAATTTAATTTTATGCATTTGAAAACTATCTTTAAGCAAACATCATCAGCGTGAATCAATTTAAAGAGCGATAACTCTTGTGATTCATAATAAACACTTGAATTTTCACAAATTTTCAGTCACTTTACCTTTAACAAGTGAAATAAACGATGTTAAATTCTAAACTATGTAAAATCTATTAATGTTAGAATGAATTTAACATAGTTTAGAATTTATAACGTTCGTTTATTTCATTTGTGATTTGATAAAGACCAAGTGGCCGAAACTTGGTGAAAACATTTTATTTTTTTCAATCTTCTATACAACGATTTCCTTGTTGAAGATTTTACATTTGATTCTTTTAATTCACTTTGTATGGTAGAGATGTTAGTTTGTATTGTTTTACGTCATGCTAATATTGTTTCACTTTGATCCACAAAGCCACGGTCTAATACGTGCACATCGCATTTGTAGGAATTTCGACCTGTACAATGCATTCGTTCGGGACCCAGCGTCACAGAAAACAGAACCTTTACGGCGGAAATATTGAACTTCGAACTCTGTCTACCGTGACTCAGGACTTCTATTTGAAATATATGCCAAGATACGGAGTCGCCTGTATGTTTGAACCTAGACCAGTGACGGATCCCGAATTTCCGAAAAAGGGGGAGAGGCTACATGTATATTAGCCAAACTACTATTACATTTTTAGTGTCAATTCTAGATTTTTATATGTAAATGTGTGACGAAAAGAGGGTGGCAAGCCCCCCACTAAATCCGCCACTGTTAGACCCTCCCATTCCAAAGCAATACACGCTACCTACTGAACTATGTTGGTTCGCTGAATTACCTATGCTATAGACCTTATGATCCTCTTCCATTCGTAAGAAGTGGTGATAAAAACATGCTTATCATTTTTCTTAGGTTACCAACATGATTTTGTTTTGTTTTATCCTTGTTCACAATGCGGCACTTATATGCCGACTTTTGCAACGGACACAACTCGAAGCACCGAACGTCACATTATGGCACTTACATGGTGACGGCATCTGCCCCACGCAGTGCACCAAAATTTACACTTCTACAGTGGACACACCCAAAGCAGTGACCTCGGTTTCTTCTCGTCATCCGAAACGGAGTTCCAGGGAGACGATACCCAAAAGGCCCTGCGCTATATACAGCAAGAAGACACTGTCAAGTTACTGGGGAAGGGGGCTCGAACCCAGAATCTTTGTGTCCCAAGCCAAGCACCTACCCAAATGAACCATGTCGGCTCAACCTACATGTACATGATAAATCTTTCTGTATATAACCATTTATTTTTCAAACGGGAATTGGTCATTTAAGATGTGCATACCCTAAGGCCTTACAAACAAGATCTTGTTTGTAAGTTACTTGGCATACCCATCGAGAAATTTCTGTTATGACTCAGCAATGTTAACACTAGCAGGGACGCACATATCTATTTAGACATATACGTCCCTGACACTAGGAAAGACTGCAATGGAAGAACTATTTTGTCCCGTCTCTTACGTTGTAATCAATATAGGCCCCCACCTTTTTTTAACGTGATTTTTTTTCTGGAAAATGTTAACATTATTGGCGATAGCCTACATATTCGTCGAAATATTCTCTCTAATACAGAAGCTCGTAGATGAACTCATTCAGTACCAAGAAAAAATTTCAAGATTTTTTGGCCCCCCCCCCCTTTTGATTTGCTTCCTACGCAACTGGTCGTAACTATGTTAACACAGGGGTTTTATGGATAACAAGCTAATGATGGTTGCCGCGTCACTGTGATTGTGATGGTATGACCTTGTGAAAGTCTTGACACACCTTTGTGTATAAGGTTTTGTGGATTGGATAGTTTTGTCATAGGGTCAGTGCCCTTGACCTAGACTTAATATTTTTTACGTCACTCCACGATTATTTCACGTATATGGTAGGGGCATCTGCCTGATGCATTGCATCTAGAAATTTAGACCTTTGCAACTGACCCACCCGAAGCAATGAGGGATCTTTCAAGTGCCACTCCTACCCTAACACGGACCTCGGTTTTTATTGTCTCATTCGAAAGACAGTACACCTGCGCGTCCAAGGCGGGAGTCGAACCCGGGACCACTTGGTCACGAGCCGACCATCTTATCCACTGAGCCATACCAACTTCCCTTGACCTAGAACCAAGGTCACAACATGTCTTAGTGTCCTGAGTAACAATTACCTGAAGTGTCATCAAGCAGATGAAAACAAGCATAAAGATTTGAAGAATCAAGAAACTCCGTTGTTTGGATTTAAAGACATGGTTATTCTTATATACACATCCCAAGTTTGTTTTGAGACGAGAATATATCTTTCAAAAATTTCCAGGTCAGTAATAACGATATCAGTCAAAAGTAACCAAAAGATAAAAACCTTTCTGTATTGCAAAATTCTCTCTTAGCCATCTAGAGGGAAGCACACTGCTTATAATAACACTCTGTCACAAAATTTATGGTTACTTAGCATTTATCAAGTTCCAAGACGATTATTAGCTCTTAATTGTCAATCGTTTTGTAACTTGATAAAGGTGAAGTAGCCTAAAATTTGTGACAGAGTGTTCTTCTTTCTGTATTGGATAGGAAAATACAAGAAAATTTTAATACAAGTATAGCTGTAGATGCCGTTTGATTTCAGAGGGATAGCATCAACTCTTAAGTACTCAACATGGTAAACTGAAAACACAACCCCTCATAAAGGAAAAATATACTGTATCTACATGTACCTGAAAAACTTCAAAATTAATCATTTTTAAGTGTTTCTGAATTCTATTTTCAGTTTGATATTAAAACGATACCAGGCTTTACCAGCCTCAGGACAGACGGACAAGAAAAGAAATCACTAATTTCATCGATATCTTTTTAAGAACTTGACTTTACAGGAGAACAAAATCACATGTATGATGTTCATTTTATTAATGATAGTTACATCAATAAAAGAATGCATTAAAACAAAAAAAAATATTATATTATTCGAAAACAAGAATTTCCTTTAATTCATAAATAATGATGTAAAATACATAACGAACATGAATTCAGTGGTAATGATTTTTTGGTGTAATTTTATCTACTAAATGAATATTTTGTTTCATTTGATGCAATCTGTTGTTTTAATGTTACACTGTCTTTTTAGTGTCTCAGTATCTTTGCACAAAATAGTGTAATATCTCTCTACTTCTTGTACACAATATAATACATTGCTCAGACGTATATTTTTGCCTGATGCAGCAAGTAGCAAGGAAATACCACACAGAACGCTGATCAATGCAAAAAGAATAACCAAATATATAAAACATAAGTCAATTACTGCTTAAATTTTCCATAGCGAATAACATAGTTCAACTAGCAAGATCTGTGATCACTGACGCAATAAATAAATCAACATTCAGGGATGTCTTGGCAGTGGATTCATTGCTAACAATGTTGAAATTAAGAGAGAAATTAGAGCACATTGGAGTTCTCACCACCACAAATACCGAAAGAATAGAAGAAATACAACGATGACAATAATAATGGCTGCTATTTTAGCATATGATGATCTAAGATTCAAATATTTAGCGTCTTTTCTGTACTTCTGTGATAGAGATGACAAGTTGCTAGCTTTGCTGTCTAAAGCTGAAAAATAAAATATGTACATAAATATGTATATCATATGCAAATACATGTGTAAAACAAGTGTTGTTAAAATGCTTGTTGGAATGGTGCGACAATTGAAATGATCAGCTGTGATCCCGCAATATGACCTTGAGGGTACTAGAGGTTCAGGAATTCTAGATGCAGTGTTAAGATATAATGAAAATTGAATATTGTAACAAAATAAAATGTAGGTAAATGTAACTGTCAATATCACTAAATCAAGGGTGCCAAATGTAAGTACTTATCAGGATGAATCTATATACGAAATACAAAAACTTAGGGTCAAAAGTATACAAAATAAAGTTACCTTGTCATATTAAATCTACATGTGTGAATATATTAAAGCTTGGTCTCTTACATTTCAAAATAAAAAACCAGATTAAGATTTTTCAAAAGAAGCTTAAAGTCTAAGGTCAAGGTTAAAAGTCATTACACAAAATGAACGCCATGTCGTATTGAATCTATGGCTGAAATATAAAAGACTTATCCCTTATGTTTTAAAAAAAAATATAGCCCAAGTCAAGATTTTGAAAAGTAGGTTAAAGTAGCCCAACGTTAAGATCTCTAGGTCATTTATGGTATCAAATGAAAGTTCTGATCCTGAGGAGTCTATGTATGCATCTGAAATATGAAAGCCCCATCATAAGACTCTAAAGATGTATTCAGGGCTTAAGTTTTTGATAGGTTGGTCAAAGTCCAAGGTCAAGGTCCTTAGGTAAAAAGCCATGGTACCAAGATACTCAATCTGATTAAAACCATATCTTTATTTTACTTCTCTATTTGTCCCAAAGCGTATAAAGATCTGGCAAAACTCCATAAGGGGTCACGTTCTGGTGAACTCCAATGACTTTCCTATTAACGAAACCGTTATTTCCCATAGCCAATCAATGACTCTGCAAGGCAAATGCAAGTGACGCAATATGTAACAAACACTGTTCAAAAACTAACTTGTGAAACATGTGACTCTGGGGATGTAAATTTCATTCCTAGGAATTTGTAGCCGATCCACTGATTGGCTGAAAATCAGATTTCACTAGAAAGTGACCCTTTACGGGTTTCCACCAGATCTTTATAAGGAATGGGACGAATATAGAAGCGGAAAAAAATTTGGCTTTAATCAGATTGAAAAGATACTGTCCAGGTTAAATGTTTTTGAAAAGTAAGTCTAAAGGTCGAGGTCAAGTTCTTGTCAAACGCCATGGTACAAAGTAAAAGCTGTGATCCTCAGAAATCTATATGTGAAATATGAAAGCCCTTTCCCCCACGGTTCAAAAAATAGAGCCCAGGTTTTGTCTACAATGATGACAATGACACCAGAGATATATCATATGGTAAGCTTGCATCCAGGCGAGTTTAGGAAGGAAACTTTTAGTATTTGAAGTCTTATGTTAGTATGCAGCCAGGTTCTAGTACCTTTAATTAACCATTAATGGTAATACAAAAGCCATCAAATTTTTACATGACATTTGTGTGGTAAAACATTTGTCTTTACCAGGTTGGATGATCATTTACCAGCCCAAATAACAAAGCGTCCTAATTAAAAATTAGTAAAAGGCAATAAAATTTAGGGTATATACACTTGTACTTCATTTAATTGCATTAATGATTTACTTTGAGATTTTTTACCAGGGTGCAAAATGTAACATTTGTCAAAATGAAACTTTGCCTCCCTGTTCTTAAAATGACATCCAATCTACAGCTATTTCAACCGGTAGTTTCAAACACATTACTTTTTTAGTTAATAGCATCTGATCAATACAGAGTTTTAGATTTTATTTACTAGATCTACTGTTGTATCTACGATATTGAAACAGATTCTACCGCTGTAGGAGAAGCAGTCAACAGCGATTGATTTTTACTGGACAATTGGTCCAGCCAGATTCTAAAGTTTATTGGAAGGACACTATTTTTACCGGATTTGTTCAACAGTCCGATGAACCTTAGGAAACACTGTTCTTCATTTTTAATCTTAAATAAGCTTACTAGATAATGATTCCCCTCTGACTAGAACATCCTCTATATTCTGCACCATTATTCTGTGAACATCTTGAAGCTCAGAGTTTATGTTGGAGAGATTTTTCCTGGCTCTCGAATCCATGTATGATTTTCTTGCTTTCTGAATGTATGTATCTGAAATATAGAATTCTATTATCAATTTATCATAGAATGAATAAAGACAGTTTTCTTACATGTAATTTCATGCAGGATGGGCTAACAGGTGTCAACCATTGGTTTCTGGACTGTAACTCCTTCAACTATTTAGGTATAGTAATGAAACTTCACACACATACTTTCCATGAGCCTAGAATATGCCCTACTGATTTCAGGATCCAAAAGTTATGATGATACAAAATGGTCTTCAGGCTAAAACTGTATTACATTCCATCTATTGTTATGAAACTTTACAAACATACTCCCCATGAGCCCAGGATGTGCCTCATTGATTTCAGGATCAAAAGGTCAAAGGTCAAGGTAATAGTGAAACAAGTTGTGCTTGTGAAACACTAATGCCCTTGGCGGCACGAAAGTTCAAAAAGTTATTGTTAGCATGAAGGACATTGTTAAGGTCAAAAGGTCATCGACCTTGGTGTCATTTGAAAGGCCCTTCATTAGTTGAGTATGCATGTCAAATATGAAGTCTCTATCCCTCATGGTTCAAAAGTTATAGACAAGGTTAAAGCTGACAACAGACAGATAAACAGACTTTAAGACAGGACAAAAACAATATGCCCCCAATCCATATGGGCATAAAAAGATATAAAATCTAGGGTATGAAAACGTTTTGCAACTCGGCATATTGCATCTTTGATGCAACTTTCTTGTATAGTATTAAAACGACTTTCATGATATATTGTATTGATTTGTTTTTATTTTTAGTGATATAAGGAAGCTGAGATGATAAATCTAAGAGATGGCAGGTATGTATATACATTGCCATCCATAAAAAACTATGGACATATGAAACAATTGCATAAACATGCAGATTGCAAATTTTAAAATCATTCATTCATAGGGATATTTCAGAAGTGCCTCAATATTTCTATGAAAAGCCTGTGAATGTCATTTCTATCAGAATATGCTGAAAATTAAACTTCGTCTGCTTTCTGTAGAAGGTACAACATTTCATTATTTTCTTTAAATTTTACATGCATTTTTTAAGTTTCTTGCATTTTTACTAAACATTCACAATTTAGCGGGACCATGATTTAGACTGAATGAATGACCTTAGAATGTAATGGGCAAACCGCTGTTTCAAAAAGTTCCATTATAGAGAAGATTTTATTACTTTGAACATAAATGACTATTTTGCTGATTTTGTACAAAAGGCCATCAACTAATTGACAAGAACTTTTTGCATTATGCTTGAGATTGATTTCAGAAATTTCTATCTGAGTGGGATTTGCACACATGCTGGGGAAACTTATAGTGCATATATCACCTATGATTTTTTCATTTGACTCAGCATACTGTATGTATGTTTAATTTTGATAAATTTTATAGTTACCGTATTCACTGGTGTATAGTATGCATCCATGTATAATACGCACCCCCAACTTTTGGAAAATAATTGGAGAAAAAGTCTACATCTCGTGTATAATACGCAGGTTAAATTGCCGCGTAAGCAAGTGGTCAAGAACCTTAAGTTTACCTAGAAAAAATCTCTGTATTACAAATTTTACTTCACGGAAAACATGATTGGTTACGCGTCTGAACCTTGGGATGTTCAATGAATGGGATAAACCCAACTGCTGTAATAAAATTAATTTGTGATCCAAACATTGTGTTGATAGAAAGAAAACTGTAAAGAATGGTAAATAAAATTGTAACAATAAACCACTGTAATTAGTATTCTTGATAAAATACCGATAATGAAGCAAAGCTGTCATTTGCTATATATTTTACACTCGTCTCGAAATGTCAATGTTTGTACAAAATAAATTGATTAACACAGCAGTAACGGTAGAAGAAATGCTAACAACCAATTATCCCAACGGGTGTACGGTAATGACTGATTGTTTGACCGTGAAGCCATTTCACCTTGACTGACAATGATAAGATAACTGGATTGCATCGGCAACCTTTGTTTTAAAATATACTAGTCTCATTTGTAAAAACATCTTTATTTCAGCGCATATTGTAAAGTGTTCAACACAAGGAGGTAAAACTGTAATGATAATCTCTTTATCAAGTGTCTAAAATCCATTTCAGTTGTCAAGTAAGGGTTCGTAAAATTTAATAGTCATGTTCTGATTGTTGTCAGTGGACATTTACGGCAATATCGCTGCGGAAATATGAATTCTTACGTCTGGAAAAAAGGTTCTTGTTTTAGATCTCGTGTATAATACGCACCTGGAAAATCGAAGTCAGATTCTATGAAAAAAAGTGTGTATTATACCCCAGTGAATACGGTACTAATGGATGACAGTGTAGTTAAATCCATAATGCATCAAGTACAGTAGAAAATATTATGTACAAATAGCACAATGTTATATAGCGAAAGGACATCACGTATCAAAACATCTTGATTTACCAAATTCTATGAAGGTATAAGGTCTGGACACAGTTTCCACTTTTTGGCTGTACTGAGATGAAAATTCTGACTGTATGTCTTCCAAGAAAGAAAAAGCTAGTCGCTTGGAGAAGGCCTTCTCACACAAAATAAGGTAGCAAACTCCTCTCTCTATTACATAGCTGAAAAATTCATTTAAAATCATGATACATCTGGAAATCTTTTATATAATGTAAATACTTAATATAAAATCAAGAAGAACTGGTCTAACGTATATTACATGTAAAAACAAAAATAATCTAAAAACCAAGGGCTATGACTCCTACAGGAATTATAGGGTAGCAGCCTTCTGCCTTCTTGGGTAAATGGGTATACTGATCATCCTTCTTACCAAGTTTGGGTAAAATCCATCCAAACCTTTTAGAGAACTCCTGCAGATAGATAGATGACTTACTGATTCCTATATATCCCCTCAAATTTTGTTTGTGGGTATAAATTGTGCAATAGATTTATAAATAAATATGATGATATGAATTTATAATCTCATACAAAGAAAATGAGCATGTATTTGATTAAAACTCAAAGACAACATTTTGGTAAAAATGGTGAAAGGTATGTAAACAAGATACGTTTGTGAAAGACAGATACCCTTGATTGGCAATACTTGTAATGAAGCAGAATTTTTTAAGGTTGCATCTACAGCAGACCATATAATATATACCCTGGAACATTCTGACTAAATACATATATTTACAGACTTAGGTACAGAAATTATAGTACTCACTGAAAGATGTAAGGTCCCGTTTCTAGGCTACATCTGCTAGGGGGCTGTGGGTCTTGAGATAACTTTCTGAATAACTGCTTGGCTTGATTTTGGTAGTCCATGAAGTTCCTTCCTGCCTAATTATATTTGAAAATAACACAGCACTTTATAACTTATGAATATGCATGAAATATTCAATAGGTATAGTAGCACTGATTATGCATTGTATAAGATGTGCATAACCTAAATCTGACTAAGAATATACATGTAGGATGTAAGTACATAGATGTTTTGGAAAACAAAGTGTAGGAAATTAAAAGCAGTATTATAACAATTAAAACATAATTATTTTCTTAATTTTTTTTTCTTCAAGCAAGCTAATACTAATTAAGTTCTGCTATCCTTCAACTGTTACTGAACTAAAGATTAATGCCATATAACTGCATTGTCTATACATTCAGCTCAATTTCAGTATATGCATTGAGATAGCAATCCATTTAACCATCATGTAACTCTAGTATTAATGTTGCACAAGATTTAATCTGATTGGGAACTTTTCAGATCTTTAAAATGGACCAATTCCAAATCAAAATGTAATTTTTCACAACTTGTCCCTTGAAATTCACAAAAATGTTGTTTTTTTCACCTGGCTATTCATCAGTGATGTAGGGGGTATATGATGGAAAATTTTGGATGAGCATGAAAGAAAACGGTCAGACTACTTTAAGCCCACGGAAGATTTTAAGCCCACCGTAAGTCCACTGTCTTCCTAGGGGATATTATGTATATTTGTTGATACAGTGCAAGCCGCTTAATTGAATAACCTATTTGTCAGGACTTTATTATTCAAATAAACGAATATTCAATTACACGGCATGACGAACGAGTGCAGTTTCGAAGACCAGATGATCGACAGATTTTGCAAGAATTGCATACGTGTTTAACTTTCGCCGTATCAGTAATGAAATCAGTGTACATGTATCTATATATAGATACACTAGAGTTACCTCTCTTAGATCCCTTTATTGTTTGCTCGAGCTACATTAAACTCAACAGACCACATTTTCTATAATTTTGCAACTGTCTTTTTAAGTACAGTGACCAAATGTTATTAAATAACTACATTACACATGCTCAACTGACCGTAAAGATAAAACCGTCGTCTATTGAAATTGCACGTAATGTATCTCAGTCGTGTAACCAGGGTGGTCAGAGAAATAAGACAGGTTAAACAATTTGTTTTAACAAAGGCAAATTAAAAGGCATATTCAAGCGTGTGAGAAATTTCAATTTTCCATCTGATAGAGCAGGCTGAAGTCGTCGCTTTGATTTCCTCGAGGAATCGTCGTATTGTGGCCATTGCGTCTGTACATTCGCCGTGCGCTACTCGTGCCGTTTCTTCAGCCTCCTCGTCGTCACTGGCAACGCATAGTCTAGGCTCGTCTTTGTGGAAATTCGCGAATATTTTCTCCTCAGTCCGGACATCTTAGTTCTCCAGGTTGCCATCGTTTGTGATGAAGGTATCGAACGTCTAGCTATCAACATCCTCTGGCGGCCGGACATCGTCAGTTTCGCTTGTGTCGTTGTCTGACGAGGCAAAGCTAACCTTTCGGAAGCAGTTGGCAATGGTTGTTGGCTTGACGGTGCGACAGGCCTTACGGAGTAAGTGGACGGCATCTAGTAAGGTCAGTCTTCACGCAATGCCGTTGGCTGACAGCGTCATCTTGTCGATGTTTCCGATGATCTTGTGTACAACATGGCTTCGGCAGTTGGTAATTAATTAATCAATCCTTTCATTCCTACCGCCGCGGCCTATTAGACAATTAACGTGTGATTCGGTCAACAACTGTTACCTAGACAGTAATCTCTGAGATTACCTGGACAGGTGTGAAACCCTTTATCTCTAATAGATAGGTCGCCTGCACCGTAGTAAATAACATGACCTCGGGCGTGATACATTGAAGTTTTAACAAAGGTATGCTTGGTAGAATAATCGCGCTATTCAAATAAACGAAGTCGCTTCTTTATTCTAGTGTAATAAGTGGCGGATTTTGAATAGATTTGATAGAAAATGGTTTTGGATTTCAGGATCTTATTCAATAAAAGGAAATATTCAATAATGCGACATTCAATTAAGTGGCGGGCACTGTATATATCGATAGGTTGACTTAAAATATGTGTCTATACAAATTTTTGTAAAAATTCATCTCCTAATAACTATGAAAACCAATTTATATTGTCTAACATCTATGAATGGTTGGATCGCCATTTTAAAGAACGATAACTCTAGACTGATACGGCAAAACTGAGGTGATGTCCGAGAAAAAATACTGCAGTTTATTTCATTAGGGACATATATATCTAAACAATATACACGTCCTTGATTTCACTTACAAAGAAAAATCTAATAATAAAATAATAAAAAGATAGAAATTAACACGGAAGTAATGTATGTGTTATTTTGAACTTATTATTTTCATCTTTTTCAGTGAAAGTTCCGGTGACAGTGGATGGCGCGTGTTTAATTAAATCATTTCAGGCTACAATAGATATGGAATGAAATATTTAGTATTTACCAAAAATTAATGTATGAAAAATAAAAACCCAAAACAAGTTAAACCTTCCACAGGGATACCATTGTATAATATATAAGACACTCTTTTCAGTTTTTGATTGATTTTAATCAGTTAAAACAGAGACGAAGACTACTTTCAAAAACTGCAGTGATCTATGTCTTTGACTGAAATAACTGATGTTAATTTTTCAGCTACTCTGCCTAAGTAAAATCCTTAATAACGTTATGAATTATAAGAGTAAACTACAGTTAGCAATTGACATCGACTGATTAACAGATTCTTTCAGTGGCAGACTCGCCCTGTCCGCACTTGAATTCTGAGAAATGCGACACGTACATTGTGCTAGAGAAATATATATAACACATATATTATATGTCTGTACTAAACTGAGGTCAATTGCAAAATACCAGGGACGTATATATATCTATATATAGATATTAAAAATATATACATCCCTGATTATAGACATGAAGACATGTGAAACCAAGTCAATCCCTGGCGCATGCTGTGACATTGGATAAAGATGATGGTAATTAATCAACAACCGGCATCGGCCAAGAACATAAAACATTATCAATTCGAATTATCTTGATCTTTAATGCATGAATAAAAAGAAAATACATCTGGATATTATCTCTGACAAACAAGGTTTGTATGCATGCGTATTTGATCGTTGGTTCACAGGGGGTGTCAAATCATGAAAACCCGAATAATGTAAAGAAAGGCTGACAAGAGTTTTACGCAAGTGGCAACAGTAAACAACAACATAACAAACCGCCACACGCAAGAATCACAAAATAGATTACTTTCAACACAACCTGATTAATGTTACCGCTCCGCAGTTGATGTATTTTCATAAAATACTGTAACTAATCCTACCCTTAGACTTCGCTAATACAATGACAAACTTCAAAATGAGTGCTTGCGTTTTAGCGAGGTTTAAAGTCAGTCCTCTGATCTGTCACTTTCAAAATCGATGACAGTCAGTGTTTCGTTTAACTTTTGTATGCAAGAAAGAAAAACGTTAATAAATATTTCGTTAGACCTGTTCATCTTCTTGCATGGATGCAGCTAGCGGTAAGGCATCAGCCACTCGTGCTATCATTGTCATTAACACCATCTTTAAGATTTTTATGTGGCAGTCATATGGTACATGTAATTGTTCCAGTAAAAACCGAAAGCTGTCTGCGTTGACGTGGGTAAATGATTCCAAGTCAGTTCAATGCTTCTCAATGTAATAATTTTTTCACAACTTTTTAAAGCTTGTAAGCGACATTGATGAAACTTATCACACACGCATGCGTAGCAAATTTTCACCTCATCTGTGAGTTAGCTTCCGGTTGTAGGACGAATCCGAAGTCAACACATTTATGGTGTAAACAAACTTTTTCGGTCACAGAATTAGCAAAAAAAGGCAAGCAGTCAATTTTATGTAGTTCTTTTAAAGCAACTAAAACTTCTTTTCTATGATTTTGTTCTGTATGTTGACGTTTTAGAACAATAATGACAGTGCGCAGGAACACTCACACGTAACCAGTGTACATGCACAATATGGCGATATCCAAACAATATTTTTATATCAGTAGTTTCAATGCAAGTACCACATTGCTTTTATTTTGTTAATTTATGTACTTGTTCTTCCACTTTACTGTTAGGTAGTGTTCTTTGCACTGTTTTCATGGAATGCTGGCCAGGGTATTTCTAAATTATATTTCAGATCTATACTGACACAGACTATACATTTTATGCTTGTTTATCTGCTGTACAATTAAATTATTAATATGCTCACCAATCCACTGGCGGCATCATGGGTATGTTATATGGTCAAATGTACCATTTATTCTGTGGCCGACGGACAGATTGCATGGGCTGCCTCTCAGCGCTCGTGAATTTCCTAATTCCACGCTGTCCATACTGTGCATCATGACTCCTCCCCTTGCCAAAGGTTTCCAAACCTGGAAACCCCAGAAAGAAATTAATCCTGATTCCCCTTCATATAAAGATCACTCTCAGGGCACCGTATCTGTAACAGGAAGAGTGAAAAATTGTAACCGGACCAGGGAATTGAACCAAAAACCATTTGTTGGTTGACTAATTTACATTGTAATTGAAATTTCAAAACTTTGCATTTGATTAATGCATGAAATGAACTATGTACAAAAATGTACCGTGAAATGGTTAATATGCAAAATATGCACTTTTATCACATATTAATAAGCATACTAATGTTAATGAAGCAGAACTTTGATATATTGAAACTTGCATATATTCAAGTATTTTTGTAGTCCCCCTTTATTTCAGCATAATTGTGTTAGAGTATAATTCTTTTATGCTGACTTTTATTGGTGCGTACTATTTATTACATGAAGTTGAGAGGCAGGTTGGTTCAGTGGTAGTTGCATTAGACTTTAATAACTCTGGTCCAATTTTGGGTTCAGAATTGTCAAAACTGATTAATCATCTTCTGCCTGTCTATCCATCTTCTGGATGAGACTGTATAATTACATGTACGGTATGAGTATAAAATGAGATGTCTTGTCAAAGTGTACATGAGGTGTACATTAAGGTGAAGACCATACTTCATGAACTCAGGTGCATCAGTTACATACATTTAGCTAAAAATTTCTTACATGTAGGTCATGAATTAGGGAAATGCTGCAATCTCATAGGTGTGGTATAAAAGAACCCCCCCCCCCCCTAAAAAAAAAAACAAAAAAAAAAAAACTCAAAACAAAAGAACAAAACCATGTAACTGTTGTGCATCTACTTCAATATAATAATGTACAGTTGGATATTCTCTGCCCTTCTCCCACGTTTGATGTTTTCGGTTTAGGGCCTCTCCCACATACCGCCGATATCAAAAGTGGGAGAAGGGCAGAGAATCTCAGACTAAATAACATATAGCCAAATTTTTTCCATCTTAGATGTCTTAGATCTGAAAAATCTGTCAGCAGCTGTTAACCATTTACAAATGTAAGTCACAATCTTAACCCTTGTAATAAAAGGAACCAGAGGTTTACAGTACAGTCTAGGTGGAACTTAATTTGCCCACTGGTCACAGTGGGCATTTTTAGAGAGGGCATTAAAAATGTCCACTGGACACAGTGGACATTCTTGTAAGTCAGTTAGAATTAACATACAGGTAAATGGACAGCTTGATAGCTTAGGTAAATGTCCACTCCTAATGTCCACTGAAATTTCAGGTGGACTGCCCACTGTGGACATTGGGAATTCAAAGTTTCACCCGGACTGTAGTGAACATGTACATGTAACAAGCCAGTTGTATTCTTCCATTACTGAGCAACATGTGTGTGCATGTTGACATTTGTAATACATCATTTAGTGTAAGTAACCAGGGTTTTTATTTTCTTTAAATCCAGTCCATTATAAGTGCCTTTCCCAGTGAAAATTTCATTGATTTTTCCATAAATTTGTCTAAATTTTTCCTAATCATTGAACTTTAAGCATTATGCAAATGGGATAAATATTCCCAAATGAAAAGCTACATACATTTGTATCTACAGGCATGTTGGAAAAATGAAACATAAAAAAAATACTGCTACAAACCAATGATGTCAATAGTTTTTGACAGAATTTTATATTTTACAATATCATGAAATCCATATACATGTACATGTATTTTAATTGTTTCAGGATGAGTGACCAAGCTCCCTGGAGCTACCAGGGAATGCCTTCTGGGTCTGATACAGGTCAAGTGAAACTCTTTGATCCTTCACAGATGCAACAAACTAATCAGCCAAATACTGCTATATACAATGGTCATCCAGAAGTCCAGGATAATCAAGGTCAAGGTTATTTTCCTCAGCATCAAAATGGCTTAAATGAAAACTCAAATATTCAAGATTCTGGGCAGATTTATCAGAATAATGAGGGACAAATGAATTATGGATATAATCAGTATGATCCACATCTGCAATATTACAATCAACAACAATTCTGGAATGCTCAGCAACAGGGCTACGATCAACAAGCTTATGGACAACAGTACCAAAATTACAACCAACAGTGGGCAAATACAGGGTATCAGCAACCTTATGAACAATCTGGAAATACACTTAATGTTAATGCAGAACAGTTTGTGCCAAATACTTACCTACAGCCAGAAAATGTTGACGGTCAAGGTCAGATTGTTGGAGAACATGGAGGGGAAGGTCAAAATGAAAATGATAGTTTGAATCTTTCTCATACCTCTTGCGGAAGTAGTACAAGCTATAGTCAGTCCTATGATGCATCACATTCGGGAATGGGAGAGTTCTTTCGTGATGACAGTTTATCTAATTCTTGTGAAAACAGCATGAATAACGATAACAAACCTCAAGACATTCATCCAAATGTATATCCTGTTGAGAGTTTACCAGTACATACGGAAGTTAGTAACGAGAGTTTACAAACGGTGAATTATTCTACAGCTTCTTTACCTTCTAATAGTACAGTGCAAAACAATGATGTTAATGCTTTATCTTCTCAGATGCAAGAAGTTAATCTGAATGCAGTCGCTGATGAACAGGATTTTGGTGTAAAACATGAGAATGTGTTACAAACTCCAGATAATGTTTCAGCAACAACTTTCATCGGTGAACAACCAACTATAGCTCAAAATGTACCTGACACATCGCCTGAAGGGAGTGGACATTCTTCAGGAGGGAGTGGACATTCTGAAGGTCTCAGTGATTGGGAAGTGGTTCCTCCCCAGATGCTTATGGTGCCAGGACATCAGAGCCAGCAGGGCTCTGCACACAGTAGAGAAGGGTCACTAGACAACAATGTGCAATTCTTTATTGGATCAAGTCGAAACTCTGAAGAAGGCACCCCAGAATCCTTCCTTCAGGTAATATATATTATATCAATATACATGTACAGTAAGTTACTCTTGAGGGGGCCAAACAAAAAATATGCATGTTTGCAGGTCAGAGATGTTGAAAAGTTTTAAACATGTTACTCATTTTCAGCGATTTTAAAAATTTTGTCAGTCAGAACAATCAAATATATAGAAAAAATTTCAGCGTTTTGTCGGTCCGAATGAAGTTTTGTCAGTCAAAACACTTTTCAGCACCACTGGTTTCCTGTTTTGGTGGGTTGGTAATCTTTTTTCCTTTTTTTTAAATATTTTATTTCACTTATTACTGAATCAATGTTTGATGGCAACTAGAATGCATTTGGACCACTCACCAGTGACATTTATTTTTTGTCCAAATAATTATCCCTTGAATATCAAAAACTTCATTTCAAGGCAAATGTTCGATATTGGAATAATTTTCTACTGCAAGTGTAATAAAAAAAATGAGGGTCAGGGCCAAACATTAGGGTCAGCCAGGTTAGGAAACATGCATATTTTTTCTTTTGGCCAAACTAGCGATCTAGCACTTTAAGTAGTAAGAGTCCCAGGCTAGGATTTAATCATTTTACCATTGATGACCACTTTAAAGTGATATTACTGAGTATTCTAATAAGATCCATGCAGTCTGATTGGTTGATTACTGAAACCATACAAACAACTGTTGATTCAAATATGTACAACATATGATTACTACTGAACTGGAAAAATGTCATACATTTGTATAGAAATATTAACCTATTATTTTTAAAATAATGAGGTCATTTATTGATTATGGTGAAATGATGATATTCAGCTTTGCACTATTTAAGAGCATTCTCACTTTTAGAAGATCTGAACCAAGGTCAAACCTACATTATGACCATGAGCTTTTGACCTAAGTTGTTGCTGTACGACTTAGCTTCTACTGTGCGTATTTGTTTTGTTGAATAGGACAGTTTTATTTTCTGGTAGATTTCTTTTGAAGCAATGGAATTTTGAAGAAAGAGAATGCTTGCCCATTAGAATTGAAAAGACATACATTGTAGATATCTGAGTTTAAACAATACAGACAAGGACCTCTGAATGCTTATCAAGTGCACTTACGAGGGTTTCCCAGAAAATTGTGTACATTGCTATTAAACCAGATTCAACACAACTAAATTATTTCTGCTGTACATTACTGTTTATAGACATTAAAGAGGAGACCGTGTGTGTAATTTGAAGAATTTATCTAATATATTAACAAAAATATGAAAAATAATAGAGAACATAGTAGCACCTGTCGGCACACACTGTTTAATGTCACACAACGTTTTCTTGACGTTTCTCACTCTTTCTCAAAATACTGGCCGTTATGAGCGACGCATCTCTCATGGCGCGTTACCCATTTTTCAAACACAGCTTTAAACCACTCTCTATCCAAAGAGGAATTAAAAGCCATCACTGCTTTACGAATTTCTTCCTCTCTTGTGAATCTCGTTCCCTGAATGTGGTCCTTGAGTAACGTGAATTACTATAGGCGAAGTCCAAAGGCGCAAGGTCTTGAGAGTACGGAGGGTGCTGAATCCGTTGAAAGCCGAGGAGGGTGAGTTCCAGGTCGGTATCTGCTGCTGTGTGGGCTGGGACGTTATCTTGATGGTAAATACATGTAAGATTTTCCAGATCATCTGCCAAGTTAGGGCACTTCTTACGTATGGCATGTAAGAGATCACGGCGGACAACCTAAAAATCAATAATACACCGTAAATAAATGTAAAACTAAAAGTGTCAGAGGGATATAACTAATGTACCACCTTTTGATAATCTTAAAGTATTTTGTAACAAGACATAATATACCGTATCAGATTCAATTATATAATTAGACCTGTATTAAGAAAATCAATAACGTACCTTGCAATAATATGATGAATTGACCATATTTCCCTGACGCACTGCATGACTCAATATTATTCCTTTATTGTCCATAAACACCATGTACATAATTTTGTCCATTGATTTAACTGATCTGGCCTTTTTCGGTGGGGATGTCTCAGCTGATTTCCATATACTTGACTGTCTCTTGGACTGGTAGTAATGCACCCACGTTTCGTCTATTGTTATTATTTAGTCAAGAAAGCTTGGATCCCGGCGGTAGTGCGACAAAAATTGTTGTGAGGCAATGACTCTTTTATTCTTTTCGTCTGCCATAAGCAGCGGAGGAACATATCTGGCTGACACTCTGCGCATATGCAAATCCTCGGATAATATCCGCTGCACTGCTGATTTGCTGATCTGGGTCTTTTCAGCTACTTTCCGGACAGTTTGGCGTCCGTCCTCATCAAAGACTTTTTTAACAGTTTTTACTTTAACACTATTGTTTTTCCTCGTCATCCCCTTTTCGGTTCATCTGTCAAACCTTCCGTGAATCTCCTATGCCATTTATACACTAATGTCCGGCTAACTGTTCTGAAATTTATCACTGTATTCATTTTACGTTTTGCACAGGTGTTATCCGCGATCTACGCAATATTCTATAACCGCTCTGTGCGCCGCAAAGCCGTCTGAGGTCGCCATTATTAAAACCTTCGTGGACAAGTACTTTTATATTAATGTCATAATATAAGCATTTTTGACGTCACAATTTTGATGTTTTTATATTTTTTCGCACCAAACATTTCTATGAATGTCTGTATATTTTTTTACTGCTTTTCAACAGAAAATAAGTGATTTATGGCGAATTTTACAACCATTGCTACATTTTAAAAGTTAACAATTGTGTGTGCGCCGCTTGATGCTACCCGAGGATAATATTAATGCCATATTTTAACAGATCTGAACGTATTTTACTTCAAAGTTGCAAATTATGTTGCTAAATGATTGATCCATGCTTTGTCAAAATATTTCTTAAATCCAGCAAATATTCACAGAGTTATTAGCAAAGTACACGATTTTCTGGGACAACCCCAGTACATGTGTACATGTATTATAAAAATTTGTAATGCATATGATTTTAAGTATGTAAGCATGGGTACAGGTTAATCAAACTTGTGACCTGCTGTTGTGGTGAGTGGGAATATGGGCCCGTAAACCAGTGAACCACACCAATTTATTGACAATTGTCATATCAAATGACCGTCCTAAGTCGGTATCGTAACTGCACTATAATCAAATGTTTTTTTCTTCATATCATTACATTACATTAAATACTGTATATTTCCATGGTGACTTCTGTCATAATGGCACAGCTCCTTTGGTTTATAAGAAAAGGTGTTCATATTCATATGTACATTCCTCATGAATAGATCTTTCAGTTGGTGCTGAAATTTTGACCCTCTGGCTATATGTACATGTATGATCATGAGTAGATTTGATCAAAGTTCTGTTCAATATTCCATTATTACAATTGGGATTGAGGCTTTTATATTATTCGCTGTTAATTTGATGTTGAGCAGCCTCTGGCTGAAAGGTTTTATATATATCTGTCGCAAGAAACCCTAACTAAACAGTAGAAATCTCATTTCTGTAAGTTTATTCTAAAAAATTTTTAGAGAGTCCTTTTAACACCCCCCCCCCAAAAAAAAAAGGCACAAAAACAGTGATGGTGACTCACTCAATATCAGTAGCCTATGTATAAATAAGGTTTTTTTTATATATATCTATATATTTCTTCCTTATTAATATGATTATACTTTTCCAGGGACAGCAACAACAACCTCCAAATGTTAATGAAGTACCTAGTGAACAGAGAGGAGTAATACATCCTGTAAACCCTCCTCTGGAAAAAGTCCAGTCCGGAGAGATACTAGGTGTAACTACAAACACTCTGGTTCCTCAACACACATCATCACCAAATATGTCTCCAGCGCAAAAGTCTGGACAGTCCACTGTGCCACCTCCAATGCCTCCAGCAGCTGGACCTCCTCTTGGACAAAGTATGGAAGGAGGCAATCCGTTTAGAAAAGATAAAGGGAAAACACCTAATTATGTGTCCTCTGGTATTCAAGACACACCAGAAATAAGTAAACATTCACATTCAGGTGGTGATCTCAAACAGCCTACACTACAAATAAATGCACCGGTTATAGGTCCTCCAAGTCCTATAGTATCTAGTTCGGAAGAGACTGTTATTGTATCTCATCCTAACACGCCACCTGTGGTGTCTAAAGCACAACCAAATAGTCCTATCATGCCCAGGAAGGAGAGTCCATTCCAGCCACCTTCCCGAAGGAGGACGTCATCAGGACAGTCTGCTAGCTCTATAGAAGAACATCCAAAGTTAGAGAGTCAGTTGTCAAATGAGGGTAATTTTAAACCAGAAATTCCTGTGACTGAGTCAAGAGAAAAAAGTGCAAGCATGTCTAGTCAGTCGTCAAGAGGGTCTAATAGAGGCAGTACAATGAAGTCAAATGAAAAGCCCCCTTCTGAAAAAGAATTAGAAATGTCTAAGTATCAGGAGATGGTGAAGAAGGCAAGTAAACCACCCACAGGGCCTTCCAGAGGGGTTATGTCCCCTAGGAGGATAGAGTCTGCGTTTCAACAGGTTCAGAAGCAGAGAGCTAAACATAATATGTCTCCTGCAACAAGCTTATGGGCAGATAACGATTTGGTTTTACCACCAACAAACATTTTATTGGCACCTGCAGCACCTGCCCTTGTTGGCGCTAACACATCTAATGCATCATCAGCTAAAGGTTCACCTGCCAAAACTGGCAAGGACACTAGAGATGTGCTATCTCCTGTGCAAATGTTGATAACAAGCTTAAGTGAAAAACAGTCCAAAGAATCAACACCTGAGAGGGGTTCTGTTACTGAAGACCGTAAGAGGTCTGGGGCACCCAGCTCCTCTGAGAAAAGATCGTCAAGAGACCAGCTTTATTCGCGGGAAACTAGACGCGATGTTTCACCATCCAGGGAACGCCATGAAAGAGGATCCTCCATTGATAGAGAGCTAGAGATCAGCAGGAAGATCGAGGACAGAGATTCACGAAGAGAGAGGGAAGACTATAGGGACAGAGAAAGAGATTATTATCGTGATGAACGATACAGGGATCGGGAACCTAGAGATCGGTATCCAAGGGATCCTAGAAACGCTAGGGAATACGACCAGTATTACGATAAACGTTACAGAGAGAGAGGACAATATGGTGATGAGAGATATGAACGACCAAGGTCACGACATTCACAATGTGAGTCAGTTTTATTATAGGGCCAGTCTATACTCAGATTTTAACAAAAATTTACTACATTATATTATCATATGGTAACAGATCTCAAAGATTTCCTCTGATAAACATGTTATTGTGTTTTGTAATCTAAAGGAGTTTAAGTCATGCTCCATGACATCACATGAGCACTACCGCAGTACTATTCAGAAGTGACTAAGATGAAGCCATCACAGAACGAAAACCCAATGAAGTGTGAATAAAAATTTACCTTTGATAGAATTCAACTGTAAAATTTAATATTGATATTCAACTTTCTTATAATATGTTTATCAAATGCTACCAGGGATCAAATTTGAGCCTTTTTCTAAATGGCAAAGCAGTTTATAGAGATTGTGACTGGATTTGTAAATGATAGATATACATGTATTATTAAACATAAAATAGGTCATTCTTAATTAATAATGAAATGAAATTTAAGTATTGTTTTTTGTAGTGGATGAGGAAAGGTCATCTTCAAGACAAGAGTATGACCGACCCAGATCACGTCAAGATTCTGATAGACCTAGATCAAGACAGGATTATGGAAGAGATTACTATAGAGATAAATATGGCAGAGGTAAATATAAGTTATAATTTAGCAATAGTATATAATAACTATGCATTCTTGTAGATCTTACAGTTAATAGATGCATCAAGGTTTTTTTCAATTTTGTGTAGCTTTAGTGAAAGTTGTGATGCACTTTGCATTTTCACATTTGTTAAGAGATTGCGCTGCCATTTATAATTATTTTGCGGTATCACTCCATTATAGTTCATCATGAGTCATTTCATTTTGCTGTATCAAGTTTTAATCTGAGTTAATATGTATGTGATTACAGAAAAATCAGAAACTAACGAAAAAGGCAAAAATGAGAAAGGTAGATGAATGATATTCCTGAGTCCTAACAGAATGTACTCATTCTAACACATGTACCTGTACTTGATCAAAAAATAATCTTCGCTGTCTGGTGATTGTCGGTCAATATATATATCATTCCACAGTATAACAGTAGATTTTATAGTATTTACTTAATACATATATATATATTACTGTATTCTCATTAATTATGCTCATAAGTGTAAATTTTTAAAACTTTTTTTTTATTTGATTATGTAATCAACGAGTTGACTTATCAGTGGGGAAAACATTTTTTATTTGGTCTGTAGGCTGAGTCATCATACCTAGGGATTACAAATTGATTTCTTATAAGTAAGTTTGGTGAAAAATAGTTTTAAGTCATGAGTCATTTTAAGCCCATATTGAGATTGGATTTAGCTTGAGATTTTTATATGGTGTTTATTTGTATATGTTGTATGCAGTGTGTTCATTATGGTTGAAAATAATTTAATTTGTGTTTTTGTTCAAATTTTGGGCTTAATCTATTTATGAAATCAGTTTGCTGTGCTAGTTGAATTTTTGATTATACATGTATTACATGTACATACATGTTCATAATATATGCACATAGATATGCATCATTCCTTACCATGTTAGGGATATAGACCCTTTTGATGTGACTGCGGGACTAACATTTTGGTTGGCAAAATGATAACTGTTCTCGCTATCAGTTTTTTAGTACATGTATGACGTCAAAATTTTTATGGGAAACGTTATCATTTGCCAAACAAAATGTTAGTCCTGCAGTAACAGTGAAAGGGTCTATGGTAAACTTCCCTGGTAGATTTACATATTTCATAATCAGTTGTAGAAATAGATTTTTTTTTTTAAACTTTAAACGAAGAATTTTAAAGCAATATCTGAAATCATCTATTATATCATATCTAGAATCTATCATATTATACAGATATATAATACGGGCATATCATACATAATCATATCCATAGATGCGTATCTATAGTCATGGCACTGTAAACAAGGTTTATATGACATAGCTCAGCCCATTATCCTTCATATATTTGCTGTATGATCATCGCATGCCTTTTACTATGTACTTTGATTCCGCCAATGATTTCAGCGATTGAAGAGATTCCAGAGAGTAGAGAAGGTCAGTTGTTGTGTGCTGCATATTAACCCACATGGCTTGTGCATTTAGTTAGTTTATTCCTGTTCATGAAGTTTGCAACAAATTAATCACGCTTTATATTCAATCATATAGAAAATTTATCATTCACCGTTCAATTTGGCTTTCTTTTGACCACTCCATGATAATGTGTCATAATTCTATCTGATTCCTCACTTGTTATATACAAAAGCTTGAAATATTGCAGTTTTTCACCCAATTTTTTCACCAATACTTGGTAAGATATAACATAAATAATTAATTTTGCTGTGTTTTTTGTTAACTTTTAGAAAAGCATGAAACCTGAAGACTTTTTATGAAAAATGAAGTACCTATTTATCCTTAGTTACCAACAGTTCTGAATTGGCTTTTAAATCGGTTGTTGACTACAATTGAATGCTTGTTTATGAATTCTTCCTTACAAGTTTAAAATGCATACAAAACTCTTAAATGATGTGCATTACTGAGATCTCTCAAGGAGGCACTTAAATTAAAAGTTCAGCTTGAAAAACCTAAATCATACTAAGTGAACAATGCTTTAACACTCATCATTGAACGTTCTCTGCATTTCAAGGTATTTTGATATGATGACTGTGATTACTGTGCATTGTGTTTGTGATTACATAGTGCTTCATAATCAGATTTAATCATCTGCATTATTGGGTCTTTTTATTATGCAGAGTTATTTTCCATTTGAGCAGGTATCTGACGTCAAATCATTGTGACGTCATATAATTTCTATATCATTTCATGTAATTTTACACCAGTTGCCATAGAACTGGTTGACGTCACAATGGTTTGATGTCAGATACCTGCTCAAAGGGGAAATAACTCTGTATAACGAAAAGACTCAGTAATAATATTCACAAGCCTGAACACTTCCGTTCAAAATCACCGATGATTATCACAATATACATTATATGTACTAGTAGATACTATAAAATTGCACAATATCATATTGCATTGTATTGTTGGCTTATGTGATAAATTATTAATACTATACATTTTAATTACTAATGTAACAGGTAGGGTGGAAGATTGTTGGCCGGACTGGTATTTGAACCCAGAACTCTCTACCTACAGTGCAGATGCACTGTAAATAAAGCTATCTGAGCCAATATCCCAGTCTGCTATACTTGCAATAAATCTAGAGAATTTTTTGACACTTGTATATATTTTCAACACAAGGTATAATGCTTCATTTAATGTTTAGATTGAAAGAGGATAGAAAGAGAAAATGCAATAGAAAAATTTAAATCTTGTCTTACCCACTTTAAATCTGTTTAAAATGTCAGTCTTCCAGTTGGTCATATATAAACATTGATCATCATATTTGAAATGTTTTTCCTTGGTGTTTCTGCCTAGCTATCAGTATTCTGTTTAATATCCAAGTCCTATTTATTATTTTTTTTCATTTCTAAAAGTGGAATCCCTAGTTTCATTTATATATATTGGCATAGCCAAGTTAATAATGGTCAAATCCAGGTAATATCACAGCATGTTCACTGAGTAAGAAGTCCATAAGTGTATTATTATAGCTAGAAAGTACACATATTTTCAGTAATTCAAATTTTGTTACAATAACATGGAATAATACATATTTTCAGTAATTCAAATTTTGTCATTTTGTTACAATAACATGTAGTAAATTACTATGCAGGTTTTATTTCTATGTGATAAAAAGTGTCTCATTTATGATACCATGATGATTTTTGTAAATAGATGATTTATACAAACTTGAAAAGAAAAACACAAGCTTAAGTTTTGAAACCATCTTGAAAATAATTTGGATTAATTTTGTATGAAAATATAGAGTTTGACTCTCAAGATGGCCACCATTGAGCAACGCCGATCAATTCTGGTCTATTCAGATCGTCCAGTTAGTAGATACATATATACTGTGTACTTCTAATTAACTTACAGTCTTATAAAATAGTTAAATAATGTGTAAGTTTCAATTGATGTGATAAAATTCTCCGTGATGGAAATGTCTATAAATACCTGTCCTCTCACTCAAGACTCTTTTTATTGTCAGGTTATGATTATGACCGATATTACGGACGCGGTTATTATGACAGGCATGGTTACTATGATCGTCGTTACTATGACAAGTATTACGGTTATGAAGACTATTCCAGGGGAAATATGTACGATGAGAGGTAAGCTTGTACAGCATTCTTTAGATGTTTCGTAGTCATCTGAATATAGTTACGGCTTGAACAGAATTAATAAAGGTTTTGCCAACTGTGGTAGGCAGCTGCTTTGAAAATGCTATTGAATTCATTACGCAGATGTTTCAATAAGCAGGTAGTATCTAGTTACTCAGACATGTAAATAAAGTTATGTGCTCTTGATTTTGTATTATTAGGCAAATACAGCTCATAGGTACCATGAGAGTGTTCGATTATGCACATTTGTTTGTCTTGGAAAACTAGAGTTCACACAAATTCAGATTAGTATAAGCAGAAGTGCGTGAGATTTTTATCTGTAGTCAACTGCTTATGCCAAGTAATAAATGTCTAGTTAAGCTGTACATAGAGCAACATGCTTGTAAATATTTCTGCCATGACCTAGAGATGAGCTGTCAAACTTGCTGTGTGACGTTAGGTGGAAAAACCAGTAAATCTGTATGATATCGTCAAACATTGAAGTATTTATATACAAATGATTTCATGAGAATCCATTTTATTTGATACAAATAAAAGCGCTCCATTGTTTACTTTGCCTTTCTGCATTTATCTGTAAAAACCTATAGTAGATAATGTCAGAGACATTTATTATTAAAAGTTATAAAAGCATTGGTCAAGTTTAGAGGGTAACTCTTTTGACTCGTTTAGTTTTAACAGACTACTTCACTTTGATAGTACCCATGGTAATTGGGCAAATTATGGGTAAGGAATATAGTTTATTTTTAGTACAGTTTTCACTTTTTGTCTTCTTTCCTCATTTCCATGTTCCTAATTGATTTTCTTTGATACAGCTTTCCTAATTTTTCCTTTTTTTCATGTGTGTGTATGTGTTCTGTTATTTTCTGTGTTTGCTTGCTAGTTAGTCACTTTTCTTTCAGACCGAATCTACTATTGTGATCTTTTGCATTTGAAGTTTTCTGTAATCTTACAATGACATTTCATGATACAATGTATATAGTTTATTAATTTCTTTCATTCAGAATATTGATAGCTTTGAAATTTTTACAATTATTTATTGATTTAACAACAGCTTACTAACAATATAAAGGTTCAGTCAAACTATATTCATCTTTTTGAGGCATACATAAGGACTGCATATACAATGTGGCATGTATTGCAGTTCAGCGTTACATAAACATTAACACCTCCTGTATAAGCTATAACTTTGTGCTCCTCTTGCGCTGGCTTACATTTTTGAGGTTATGTCACACTGCTTTCATGCACTTCTATATATTACTTGATTTGTTTGTCTACTCTTAATGGTAAAAATGCATGTTTATTTATAGAATACTTTCAAAGCTATATCCAAATGACTTTTCACATAATACAGTGGTATAAATTATAATAAAGTAATGGTAAACAGACAGATATTTATAACTCTCAATATTATATTATATATATATATATATATATATATATATATATATATATATATATATATATATATTTATATATATATTTATATATATATATATATATATATAGGTATATATTTTGATAGGGTTAATATATCATATATACTGATATTATTTATGACTTGTCTTGGTACATGGAATGCATCTTGTCTGATATTGGTTTGTCTTGCTGTAAAATGCTTCAAACTGCATTCAGTATATGCTGTTATGATATACAATGCTTTGGAACTTGAGCTTAAAAATTTTGTTGAAAGAAATTAAAATAACCAAAACAGTACCGACATTTTTATTATTCTTAAAACATTCTCATTTCAATAATTTGGTGACCTTTAGAATGCAGTTTGAAACTGAAATATATAATGCATTTTGGAGTATGGTAAGGCACATCATTTTCACAGAAAAGAAGAAGTTAAAACAGAGAACACTTGTATGATATATGAGTCGAATTAACAATTATAATCCAGAAATTAATTAAATGATGCATGACACAAAATGCTTCCAGATATCCTGGACAGTATAATGACCCATACGGGCCTCCATACGAGGATGGTTACAGGCAGAGTCAAAGATCCAGGGTTCATACCCCAGGGTCATTATCTGAATCTGGGGATCAGCTGTGAGTATGGTCAAAGTTACAAGGGTGAGAAATGATAGAAAGAGCGAAGGGGGGGGGGGGAGGTTTAGATTCTGACTCAGTAAGAAAGAATTAACTGAGAGAAATATAAAAAGTAATAAGCTGTTTTTGCTATAGAATAGATCATTTTGGTGGTACTTTATTTAAAAAGACTTTAAAATGTTGTAGTGTGCTCTTTGAAATTGAAAATAGTAGGGGATTGAATGGAAGAAATTACTTATTTTTGTGATGATAAATAATTAGAGTTTTAAGTTTATGATTTCTTAAGCTTTTGTTGAATTTCTTACTTAATTGATGTAATTATTTGTAACTATGATAGTTTTAGTAGTAGAAAACATAAAATAATGAATATTTATTAGAATTCTGAAAAATAAAATGCATGTGAATAATACATTAATCTCCATAAACCTTACGTTTGCATGCCATTCCGTTATTTAATGTATTGACTTTATATAATACTTGATAAAAAGTATAACAATCTATAGTACATGCATTTTTATAGTGTTTGGTGTATTGTGGAGTAACACATTTGCACATTTACCTTTGCACATTGAAGTTTACCTTTGTATTTTTGAACTGATTTACAAATTCAAAAACATATATATGAATTGGCAGTATAGGTTTGTCTTTTTCTCCATGTCAAAAATGTCCTGAAGCTTTCTTTTAACATTAAGAGAAAAGTTTGAAATGTATCATGGCAGTGGAATTGTCATGGTATAAGAAATTCATTGGTCAGCTAGGACTGTATTTTTCTTTAAAGTAGAAGTGAAGATCTGTTTCCCTATAAGTGGATTGTCAAGTGTTTATGTACATGTCGAAGCTCATTGGTTTTCCTTTATTGTTCAGGTTACCACAACCACAAAAACATAGCCACCAGTTTGGTGAAATGATTCTGGTGTAAAACAAAAATTCAAATAAATACACATATGAATTATTGTAATAATACTTGAAAATATGGAATTCATCTTGAATGTTTTTTTCTTCGAGACAATGTAACTTTATATCGTTGTTAGTCTTGCCATTTCCTTGTTGCACGCTTTCTGGCAAATGCTTCCCCACCATGAATATGTTCTAGTGCTTAAAAGACATGGTGATCAGAAAACTGTATGCACAAGCAAAAATGTAAACATAAAGAAAATTGAAATTAAGGTAGATTCTACATATGCAAATATATTGAACATGTTAATGAAAAATATATATGTATTGACTATAAAAAATATGTATATACATACAAGACATATAAAACATCATGATGTTATTTGTGAAAAATATGTTTTATTCCTTAATAATGGCATCATATAATTATAGGGACAACATGTATGAATTCCTTATCAGTGGTGTACTTATCTTTATGAATTTAATTGATTATAAAATTTATTATAAAATTTCGTTCAATAAATTTGTTGTGTTTAATCAAACAAACAAATTACAGGATTCTTTTTGTTTTGTTTTGTTTTTCTTCAATATGAGTAAAAGAAGTTTTATATTTAGAAATTTAGGTGTTAATTTGACAGTATAAAGATGTTGTATTAAAAAATAATCCCACCTCTGCTATTGTTTACAGAGATTATAGTTATGCTTATGGGTCAAGGTCATCTAGTCGTCAAGGATATGATGAATATTCTCGGGCCCAGTGGGATGCATATTACGCTAACTATAACAGAGGATATGGGTACCAGGATCCATATTATCAGCAGGGTGAGTCATCCAGCATCCATGTTCTTTTGAAGCCTAACTCTCCTTGAATTATAGATATGAATTATTTGGGCTTCTCTGATCATTTTAACAGAAATATTTCTTATTATTACTTATGAAGGAAAAGGACATATTTTTTTTCAAAAGCCATTTAGAAGTAGACATGCTTCATTTTTGAAACATTGTTGACGATAGATATAAGATCAGACATCATCGGTATAATGTAAATAGGAAGTTTCTTTTACATACAAGACAAGATATTCAGTACTTATATCATCTTGTCAAATGGTGCCTCACTGTTCTTCACATTGTCTCCTGGGACTTTATTGTGTATAAAAGATTCAGTATAATGTGTAGGGTGTTTTACAGAACATTAAAAAAAATCTCTGTGTATGCATGCTTCAATTTATCTCAAATTTTATTCTCTACAATGAATTAGAATGAATTGATGGTAATGAATTTCCTTTGTCATTGTTACATGCAAACTGTTTGAGTGAAAATAGATTGTTCTTTCATAATGAGCACTGCATCATATACAATCGTAACAACTCGTCCATTTCCGTACGCAAATATGACTCGTACGTACTACGTAGTAAGCCATTGGGACTACTTCCAGTTGTTATGTAAACACACATGGCCATGATCAGCATGTCTGTCATGCTTGCAGGAAATAGGCAAATATGCTCGTTGCCTGCTTTTGTCAATATTTATTTCTCTCAGAATGGGTGAACTAGTATGATTTTTTCATGACTGAGTCTATGAACGTACACTGGTTAAATGACACTTCGAGTTTCCTCTGATTCGTTTACAATGTTCTAACATTTAAAAAAAAATGTGAAATTCGCTACGATTACTGAATTGCCATTACGATCGTATAATATTCATCAAAACGGGTATTACATTTCATACTGAACTTCTCATATCCTAGATTACAAAAACAATCCTATGAACTTTTTCGCCTCATTTCACATTGTGCTGCTGCGAGGAAGGCTGAAGAATTGAAGTGATTTGGTATATATCGCTGCGCCGTGGGGCTTCCGAGTCTATTTTTGTAAAGAAATGGCGACGGTGTTCCGATTGCATCATATATAGTTACTGTTGATCGTATCTGTGAAATTATACATCATTTTAAGCTGGTGTGGCTTAGTGGTATTACGCTGGCTTCCTGATTGGGAGGCCGTGGATCTAGTCCCACTTTGGTCATGTCGGTGTCCAGTCTTTCGGATGAGACAGTAAAAACCAAGGCCCCATGTCGTGGTATGCATGGCACGTTAAAGATCCCTACCTTTGCACCAGTGGGTCCGTTGTAAAGGTCAAAATTTGTATGCCCCATATCAGGCAGATGCCGTCACCATATATGTGAAATATCCGTGGTGTGACTTTAAACAAAACTCAATCAATTAATATACATCATTTCTCTTCAATGGAGCATGCATAGCATATGTATATATTATGTTTTTAAATATGTAGAGACCCGCCCTGGAAGAATGACCCCTGCTAAACATTCCATACCACATCTTTGTGTCCGATTTGGACCTGGAGGTCAGCTGGTCAAGGTCATGCCAAATAGACCTGCAGATGGGGAACCTGCCACTGTGGAAATTCATGATTTATCAGAAATGCTACAAGATAACCCAGAAACAGATGAACTAAAGTCTTTCCCAGGTCCTTTAGTAAGGTAAGTTTGAAGTTCTTATAACTAAGACGTTATTTTGAAATCTTGCAGGCAGTATTATGAAGACCATGAATGTGGTTTGTGTCAACTGATATTAAGTCAACATAGTAGATTCTGTGCATTGTATTTTGGTATAGAATACAGTATATATTATAAGATAGTGATAAATCAAATTGTATACATGTATATTTGATAATTTGGTACAATTTCAAAGTATTCCAAATACATGAATTAAGTAAAAATAAAATGAAATAATAAGGCCATGATAAAAAACATTGCTAGATTCTCATCCGACTTCTTCAAAAATTTAAAGGGGGGAATTTTATCTTTTATTTTTGTCTAAAATGGAATTGGACATTGAATACATGGATGACTAAATTGACTTGACAAACACTAAATAATAACAAGCTTTCACAAACTCACAAATTCAACAAATAAAGACAAATTCTCATAAATCCACAATGGAAACGGACAAGATGGGGGATATTCCCGGTCGCCTATATACTTTCCAAAATGTTATTTAAAAAGAAAAGAAAAATAAAAATCGGGGCAGGCATGAAAAATCGGGGCACCGGGGATGAGAATCTAAGAATTTTTTATTATGGCCTAATGATCTGGAACGTAACAAAATCAAGAAATCTTACTAGGATTTGTGCCATGTAGAACATAATTTATACCTTGACAACTTTCATGTTAACTTTTCATAACAGATAAAAACCTATCACAACACAGTGAGTATTAGTAGTAGTATTATTGAATTAAAATGATATTAAATTAAAAGTAGGGTTTGTGGATGATTGCTCGATGCTAATGTAAGTATGTGTTGTAGGAGTGATACACATAAGAATGATGTGCTGGTATTCTGTCAGAGGAAATCAAAGGAATGTCTTGACAACATCAAGATGACAGACAGAGAATCAGCAGAACTTTTGTGGAAGTATTTAGAGCTTCTCATCAAGCAAAATGGGGTAAGTGATACAGAGTGTTATGGTGTATTGTAAAATGTCTCTCACAACATCTACGTCACACAGTGACAGCACAGTTGTCTTCCATTTTAACACTCTGTTAAGTATTTAGAGCTGGATACTATGTCCAGGATAGATCTGGTACTTAGAGCTGGATACTGTGTCCAGGATAGATCTGGTACTTAGAGCTGGATACTGTGTCCAGGGTAGATCTGGTACTTAGAGCTGGATACTGTGTCCAGGATAGATCTGGTACTTAGAGCTGGATACTGTGTCCTGAATAGATCTGGTACTTAGAGCTAGGTACTGTGTCCAGGATAGATCTGGTACTTAGAGCAAAGCTAGATACAGTGTCCATGATAGATCAAGTATTTAGAGCTGGATATAATATCCTGGATAGATCAAGTACTGAGAGCTGGATACTGTGTCCTTGATAGATCTGGTACTTAGAGCTGGATACTGTGTCCAGGATAGATCTGGTACTTAGAGCTGGATACTGTGTCCAGGATAGATCTGGTACTTAGAGCTGGATACTGTGTCCAGGATAGATCTGGTACTTAGAGCTGGATACTGTGTCCAGGATAGATCTGGTACTTAGAGCTAGATACTGTGTCCAGGATAGATCTGGTACTTAGAGCTGGATACTGTGTCCAGGATAGATCTGGTACTTAGAGCTAGATACTGTGTCCAGGATAGATCTGGTACTTAGAGCTGGATACTGTGTCCTGAATAGATCTGGTACTTAGAGCTAGGTACTGTGTCCAGGATAGATCTGGTACTTAGAGCAAAGCTAGATACAGTGTCCATGATAGATCAAGTATTTAGAGCTGGATATAATATCCTGGATAGATCAAGTACTGAGAGCTGGATACTGTGTCCTTGATAGATCAAGTATTTAGAGCTGGATACTTCGTCCAGGATAGATCTGGTACTTTAAGCTTAATACTATGTCTAGGTTTAATATGGTATTTAGAGCTAGTACTTACAGCAAAGCTAGATCCTGTGTCCAGGATAGATTTGATTCTTGAAGCTAGATACTGTGTCTTAGAAAAATCTTCTAGATATAATGTCCAGGATAAATCTGGTACTTAGAACTGGATACTATGGCCAAGATAGATATGGTACTCAAAACATGAGACTGTGTCCAGGGATAGATCATGTACTTAAAGCTTGATACTGTACTGTGCTCAGGATAGAACAGGTACTTACTGTTTGATGCTACGTCCAGGTATTTAGTAGCCTCTAATAGCCTATAGCATTAGCACAAATATTTGTAGAAGGTCATTATTTAATCAAGCAAAGGAACTTCAACCTCAATATAGAGGAGGAAGTCCTGAAACTGATATAAATTTAAAAAAATTATCTGGTTATCATTTCTTTGTTATCGCAAAACAGAAGTTTGACATGTAATTTTAAATTAAGAAAATAATGAAATTTCAGGAAATGAATTCATACAAGCTCTAAGCAGCTTGTTTATAAAATCCTGTATTGAATCTGTGTAATTCATTATGATGATGCTTCATGAACAAATAAATACAATGTGGACTAGAATAATGAAACACGACCAATACTCTATTCTTTTCGCAGACTTTTGTTGGCACTGATGTAGCAGATTTGTTGTTAGAGGGCCATGAACCCACGACGGTGGAATATAGCATGATGGGATTAAAGGTTTCATCTAGTTTGGATAATTTAGATGAAGAATTTAATGAAACAATAGACACTAATATATCGACTGTGACATTTGATCGATCTGTGATAAACAAAGGAAAGAAGAGTATAGATGAAGTGACAGATAGATTCAGGCATTTACTTTTATATGGCAGGAAAAAGGTAAGGCAACTGCATTTTCATACATTGTTCGATACAAATAATTTATTTCTACATGCATTAATTTAGGTATTAAGCCTACTGTAATTTTTTTACCATGAATTAATTGTGTCCTTTGAATCAATGATTCATCTATTTGTCAGTCTGTCTCTGGTTATAACTTGGAATATTTCACATGTATATTTCATGTGACGATACTTTTATATTCACTTCAACATCTTTTAATTTGACGGTGAGCTGCGACTTACTTTACAAACACTTAAACTTTAGTTGCTGTCCAAAAGCACCAGCCTTTTACAAACATTTTCTTTTTGTAGTGTTTGACTCTAGAACTCCATACACATTAAGCCATCTTTGTATTACAGGATGCTTTGGAGTGGGCAATGAAGAACAACCTATGGGGACATGCTCTCTTCCTGGCAAGTAAGATGGATTCCAGAGCACATGCAAATGTGATGACCAGGTAATATATAATATAGTATTTTAAAACGTTAAAATTCTCACATTCTTTTTTACTTGTTTTCAGTCTTATAATTTTCAACCTCAAAACTGTATTAGTCATTTAAACTTTAGGTCATAAACTCTTAAGTACACTACTATCCAGATTATGAAACTCCACTCAAGAATATTTAGTAGAATGCTGTATAGACCTCTTCCCATTTAAGTTGGTGTAGCCCAGTGGATGAGGTGCTTGGCTCATTACTGGGAGGCCTGGGAATGACTCCCGCCATTGGCACACCTGTGTCCTGACTTTTGGATGATACAGTAAAAGCCAGGGTCCTGTGTCACAGTAGATGTGGCATATGAAAGATACCTTACTGTTTTGGGTTGATCTCAGTGCAAAGGTATAAATTTCTATGCAGTGCATCAAGCAGATGCCATCACCATATATGTGAAATAATCGTTGAGTGACGTAAAACATAATCAATCAACCAAAACCAATTTCCATTAATTTCTGAGCTGTAACATTGGACGCCAAAATGATAAATGTCCCTTCAAAATCAGAATGAGGTGAATTTACATTTACGATTTTGACGGAACATTAAACTTCTACCTTGTATAACATGACCTGGTATCATGTCATGTCATGTCATGACCTGGTATTCAAAAAAGAAAAAACAAAACAAAACATGACCTGGTATCTGCTGTTAGAAATGATATACATATTTATTTCTCTTCGTTAGATTTGCCAACAGTGCCATGAAAATGAATGATCCACTACAGACACTGTACCAGTTAATGTCAGGCAGGCAACCAGCAGCAGTAACTGTAAGTAATTATGGTAGAGACCAATGCTGTAAGACCTGTGTGCAATGGTTGTGGAGATAAATTCTGTAGACGAACCCACCTGAAGCATCTAATTGTTTTTAGTAATTAAAATATTTATAATTTATGGGAAAATCTTCTTTGGCAGAGAATGATTGTCAAAGAAAGAAGTGGTTTGAATGAAATAAATAGATTAATAATCTTGATCTTGTATAAGATAAATGCATATAGATTTGATTTAAATGAAATCACAATAAAAGAGGAAAAATGTATTGATTTAGTTTTAGTGATAAGAGCATTTCAGTGTCAAAATCTAAAAAAGATAAATGAAATTTTAAAATTTCATGATTTTCTCTTAATATAATGAGTTACAGAGATTGCTTTTGGCAGATGAAATCACCATATACGTTTAAGTGAAATAATCATGGTGTGACATAATCCGAGAAATAACAAGAAAATACATGTAATTTTGTTTATGTATGTCTTGATCCTGTACTTGTAGTGTATAACAGATGAGAAATGGGGAGATTGGAGACCTCACTTGGCTATGGTACTGGCTAATCGGGCAAATCGGCCAGATCTGGAGAAGAAGTCCATCATGACCCTTGGAGATACATTATGTAAGTTGGATGCTTGACATAATTCAAATTATTATGAAATTCATAAGGGATGAAGGGGGGCAGGCTTGGTGTGGTTAAGCGCTCAGCTTGCAGCGCCGACGATCCGGGTTCGATTCCCGGGTTGCGCCACTATGTTTAAGAGGTTGGTTACCTTCTGCTTTCATGTCGAGATATAACAAAAATTGTTGAAAGCAACTTAAAACACCGATCAACCAACCAAAAGAAGGGATGTAGGAGTGATAAATGCTCAGTAAATCACTTTCATATTATTACACTGTAGGGATTTGAAAATTGTCGTATTTTCTATGGTCATTGTATTGTTATTACAATTGATATTTTAATATTTCAAGAATCTTGAGATAAGAAAATATCCTAATCAGTGCTTGAAATTCAATTAAACTCATGTTTACGGAAAATGTTATAAAATTTTTAAATCTTGTCTATTTCAGCCTCAAAGGGATTCCTTCATGCTAGTCATCTTTGCTATCTAATGGCACAAGTCAACTTTGGTTCTTATCAAAAAAAGACATCGAAGATGGTGCTGATAGGGTCGAATCACAGGTGAAATTTTCAGAATCAAAAATCCAGAATTTTTGTAATCTATATCTTTTCTACATACATAATTATTTAGTGTTCATTTGCTTTACTAATCAAAATTTTGTCATACATGATAGAATTGACTTTCAACATGTCCTGTTTGGCTTCCCACAATGTATAAATGTTTCGATTGTTAACAAAAAAGCTCCTTGAACTAGAAGGATAGAAAAATTTATGCATAGTTATATTTCAGCATCAAGAGAAGGTAAAATATATATCTGTGTAGTAAGGTATAAAAGCTTCTTTGGTCAAAACTCAAATAATATATGTTGTTTTGCAGCTTACCATTAAAAGAATTTGCAGTCAATGAGGCTATTCAGTGTACAGAAATATTTGAGTATGCCATGTCTCTTGGCAACCCTAATTATTTCTCAATCAATTTCCAAGTAAGTTTTACTAAAAAACTGTGTAGAAATATTTTATTTTCTGTTCAAGGTTATTTTAAACAATCTTTGTAATGGGTGGAAATATGTGAAATGATGAAAATAATAAACATATTTATCAATTTGTCTTGCTTGTTTAAAAGAAAAGTTTTAAAATTTTCTAAAGGTACTTTTCCAATTCCATGTTAATTTCTTCTTAGATAAAGAATGTGCATATAAACATTTCAACTTCAATATTTGCACATATATTTATATAAGTTAATAAATATACTCAGTAGTGTACATGTAAAATAGTCCATCAAAAAAGGAGGGGATAAAATAAGACATCTTTAAATATCCCTGTGTGCTATTACCAAGTGATTTCAACCAGTCAGAATGATGACCAAATAACAATTTAGTACAGTGTCTGTGTGATGGTGAAGGACATCATACATCTGTTTGTCTTTCTTTCCATATTTCTTTCATTGTTTGGATATTTTTTTACGTCACTTGACGATTATTTCACATACCTGATGACAATCTGCTCGATGCATTGCATAGAAATTTATACCTTTGCAATGGACCCACCCAAAGCAGTGAGGGGTCTTTTACATCCCATGTCTTCCTTGACACGGGACCTCAGTTTTTACTGTCTCATCCGAAAGACAGAACACAGGTGTGTCCAGGACGGGAGTTAAACCTTGGACCTCTCAGTCATGAGCCGAGCTTCTCACCCACTGAGTCGCATCCATTTCCATATCTCTTTTATCTCTTTCAAAAATATTGCCTTCTTTATAGGACATGTGTCTCACAGCCACAGCTTATATGGCTTTTTCATCATCATTGCATTCTGATTGTTATAATTGCTTTTCTTTCCAGTATTTCAAGTTTCTATATGCATGCCGTTTAGCAGAGAATGGCTTTGCTCAGGAAGCTTTGCAATATTTTGAAGTGATCTCCCATGTGATTCAACAATCGCCGACATTGTTTCAACCTGTTCTAGTCAAGTTAGTGTATGAGGTAAGTACTCATCAAGAATTATATTCTTACTGGCTAAAATTATATTGAATGATCAATTTATTAATTCATTTGGGTGAACTTGAATTCAGTCAAATGTGTCTAGATAAAGACTGTTATATGGTGATAGTTACGGTACCTATAATGTATGTATATAGATGTATACCTAATACACAGTTTGAGGATAATTATGTTTTTTGATGTATTTCAAAATGTTTTCATGCCGAAGTGTCACTAAATGGTGTGTTTTATATAAAAAGACTGTCAATATTTATGGCAATCACTCTAGAATAAGATGTAAGATATATTCATCTTGCCAGTGTAATAATCATTACCTTCACATAATCTGTTAATTTGCATCTTAATCTGATAAAACTGAATTCTAAAGAGATATGCTGCTTTGATGTTGAATCTTTCATGTTTTGTATTTTTGTAGTTTGGCAATCGTTTGAAGTACTCAGATCCACAGTTACAACACACTGGAGATGAAATGGAAGATCCATTCTGGCTACAACAGTTACAGCGAATCAATCAGGGGTTCATGGTAATGAGCAACTTCATAACATAGATATGTCATATTCATACCATTAAAAACTTGTGTGCAAGGATATTGTTTCTGTATTTAACATTTTTGGCCGGATTGCAAAGCAGTTCTGGTCTATAGAATGGCGATACCTGTCAGTCTGTATGCCCGTCGGTCTGTCTGTTCCGTCAACACTTTGATTTGAGTTTCTGGTTTAAGCAAAATCGTAGCAACTAAGGAGTGTAAACATAATACTTCACATATAGTTTCCTTATGACTAAAGGTTTCAAATTATGCCATGACTTTTGACCTATTGACTTTGACCTTTGACTTCGACCAACTTTTAACAAATAGCTTTGTAATTTGGCCATACTGTTTTTAGTGGTTTCCCGTTTTTGTAGGGAACAATATGGTCACAGTTTTGTCAATGGTACATGTATGTGTTTATGTCAGATATCCAGAGTCGCAAATTTTTACGTAGTAGTAGAATACAGATTCATTGTATTAAATTCATAATGTTAGATCATACTTCAGGAATTTTCTGATTTTGACCTGAGTGTATTGACTGATGTCCTTTAGGATTATTTCTAAGAAATGAGACTTTGTTATAAATGGTTATTACTCATTGGTGCTAATGATGAAGTTAAATTATCTAGTTGTATCGACCGACTTATGGTTTCGTTATTTTGTTTTGCTATTTATTTAGTGTATTATTGCATTTGTCAGACATTCAGTTTTTTAGCTAGTCGTAGCTTAGTGCTGAGTTGCTAAGCTTTTGGCCTAAAGGTCTGAGGTTCAAGTCCCATTAGTGGCTTCTTGAAAGTGAGGTCCCATGTCACAATAGATGGGGCCTGTAAAAGATCCCTCACTGCTCTGGTATTGTTCAGATGCATAGGTGTTAATTTCTGTATGATGCATCGAGCAGATGCGGTCACCTTACAAGTGTAATACTCTTGTGACATAAAACAAGAATCAGATGAACAGTAATTGTAAGTGTACTATTTTTAGAAGAATTTATGTTCATAAAGTTACATGTATTTCTCTTCTTTGTGCTCTAATAAATCATATTGTAACTTATATTCCAGATGTAAGGGACTTGCATAACATGCTTAATCATATCTCTGTGTATGTTGTGCAATTTTCTGTTTTCATCCTTTTTGCATGAAAAGGAGTATGTGCGACAAGTACAGAAATTGGCCCTAATGTTGAATTCAGTAATACTATCAGAATTACCTAGCATATTTATTCATGTCCATTTTTTTCAGAATTTCAAAATTTGATATTTATAGAAACTAAGAGGGCAAGCACATACTGGGGTTTGACAGTTGTTGAAACCAGTGATGTTATGACGTTATACTGCACATCTTACATTGAAATACCTTATTACATCTTTTTATGTATCATTACTGTTGAAGTTATATTTCCTAGAGTTCAAAGAGCAAAATTTGGTATATATGACCATATCAAACCCTTGAGTTGTGCCAAATGATTAACCAAGAGTTGAGAGGAGACAAAATACATGCATGACTCTTTAAATACCTTTACCCAAAGAGGATACAATAATAACCTAAGCATAAATTTTTAGCTTACAGTTTAACAAAGAAACAAAATAAATTATGTGTGAAATGTATAATAGTAAGTAAAAAAGAAACAAAAATAAATTGTGTATCAAACGTGAAATAGTAAGTAATTTGTTGTTTTCATATCAGGATGGGTCGATTCAACCTGTATCAGGGAGTGTAACTCCGTATGGTGCTTATGGATTACGATCAGCCAGTACCGAGAGTGGGGAAGTCGCCGGGTATACTACAGGCACGGACCCGAATGCCACGATCAACTATACAGGCTATGGCAATGACATGTCACAATCTGTTGCTCAGACATATGACCAGACCATGCACCAGCAACAACAACAACAACAACAACAACCTGTGGCAGAAACTTCACAGGTAGAACTGACATAAAAACTGTTAAGGTTTAAATATGTTGAAGAGATGTAAACATCAGAAAAGGCATTTTAATTGTTATGAAATGATGAACACCTGAAAATGAGGTGCATTTGATGTAACTTTGTAATTGGGTGTTAAATCACTTTAAAATTTTATAAGTACAAAGTTACATGTCAGTAACTACAGTAACTTTGTAGGATATGTCTGTTCATCACTTAAACATTTGTACCTTATTGATGTCAGGGAATCAGTAGAAAAAGCAAATTGATGATGTTGAATTTCACAGATAGTAATCTTTCCTGTTTAAAAGAGAAAACAGAGGACATCTGACAAAGCCATATGACACATATCACCAAGGTCATGCACAGAAAACATGATAATAGTAAAATATACCGGGAAAAACTACATTACAAAAATATTCGATTGTGTTGCGGTTACGATACCAACTTAGGATGGTCAATTGAGGTAACAAACGTCATTCAATTGGTGTGGTTAACTGGTTTACGGGCACCCACCTCCCCACTCATGGCAAAAGCAGCACAATCAAAGGACACACATTTTAAAATCTGCAAATAATCCTCCATATAGAGAATAATACAGGAATTTCATACTTTACATGATACAAGGGCCTTAATGCCCAACAAACTATGTTTTGCTGAAATTTTCCTTATGATGTCAATGCTTTGATTTTTACACTATAATAGAATGATGCAACTTTGAGCGACGAAACATTATATTTCAGGTATTTTATAAGAGATGAAATTAATACCAAAAAAAGTTGTATGAAAGCTTTCTTTCTTTCTGTTATTAGAACTACACAGAACCTTATCAGCATTATCAGGAACAGACCTCACATCAGTATCCAGGTCATGCAGGTCAGATGGGTACACAACAAGTTCAGGCAGGTCAGGTAGATACAAATCAAGTGCAGACAGGTCAGAAGGAAGGACAAGTACAACAGGAAGTGGTACAGCCAAAACATGATCAAGTAGACTACAATTATCAGTACTACTATAATCAGGGTAAACATGTTTTTCGTTTGTTGTATATATTTTAATATACATCCTGTGTAGAGTGTCATGTAAATGACATACTTATGTTTGCCTTTCAACAATGTCAAAAAATTAATGACCCTCACTTCAATTGACTTTTTTCCAATTTTACATGATGTAAGGGACAATACTGGACAAATGCAAGTCCATCTGTGACGTCACAATCCAAGCAATAATGTCATAATGAAAAAATTCCAGTAAGCAGTGGTTTGTCCGGTATTAGACCCTTACATCATCTAAGATAGAAAAAAGATCTCTTGATCTATTCTAAATATTTCCATTGTCCGGTGCAGCATTGGGTTCTTGTCCGATATTAGGCCCTTTACACCATTTCAGATTGGAAAAAGGTCTATTATTGTCTTTAAATATTTCGCCATATAAGCATTTGCTGTACAATTTGGCCATACCATCTGTCAGGGTTTCTTGTTAATGCCAATGTGTGGGAAGCTCTCAATATTCACAGTGATTCCTAGGGAAACGAGGTTTACAGTTCTGAATGAAACATTCAGACATGCTGCAAATTAAGCTCAGGCTCTTAATTTATCCATTCAACGGGGAAACATCTAATTGGGTTTAAAGACAATGTTGAAACCAAATTATATCTCCTTGCTTTTTGGCAGTTATAGTATAGGTCAAAGTTAAGGAGGCAGACCTTTTAAAGCAGATGAGGGTAAAAGTTCATTTATGTATGGTAATGAGCTTTGTAACATTTTTGTAACCTCATATAAAAAAGTCATATTTGTATTTTAGATAATCATCAAAACAGAATTTTTTCCTTCCACTTTTGCATTATTCATGATATATAACTATTTATTAAAGGTAGCCTGTTAACAGCAAGAATATGATAGAATTTATAATTGTAAAACTGTTTATTTACCGTATTTACTCGAATATAATACGCACTTTTTTCGCCAATTTGACCCCTCATTTTCTCACTGCATATTATACATAGAGTTAGAAATCTGGAACTTTTTTTCCACGCTTTTAAGCTTCAGTGGCGGATTTAGAGGAGTGCGTGTGTCCGTTAAAGTTAAAGCCGTCAATCAAACCCACGAGGTGTGAGATATATCTATTGTCTGTATACTGTCTGCTTCCCGTAGTAAATGCCCAAGGCGATAAAAGGAGTAAAGTCTTCAATGTGGCAGAATACTTGTACCGTGTTATTTAGCAATGGTTTCTGATTAGCAGATTGTACGGGTGATATAATGATTTATCCTTAATTGGTTAGTCGATAGTTACGCAACAGGTGAAGCTACTTGACCATAACGGCACGAGCATCGACAGTTTGGATAACATTCATTCATTGTTTTTTTTTTTTTTAATATATTTTGTCTTCACAAACATTTGCAATCTCCGCGTAAAGTTTACATAGTATCAGGGACGTATATATCTACGTCCCAGATAGTATATTAGACATGCACGTTCATTCTAACGAGAGAGAAAAAATGAAGCGATCGTTATGCGAGTTTGATTGTAAATGAAATGAAAGAGAAAAGCGTTGATATCACACGATGAATAAAGGCTGGTCGTTCTGTGTCGCTTTTGATAATAATACACGTTACGCGATTACACTGTAAAAAGTATACGGCAAAGCAAATTCAGCTCGCGGTCTTGCTGTTTCAACACGAAATTGACATCTTGTTTTGGATTTTTTCCCTGCCTATTATACACGGAGTTAGACGTTTTTTCATGATTTTCGAGGTCATTTTGGGGGGTGCGTATTATACTCGGGTGCGTATTATATTCGAGTAAATACGGTATATGAAATTACAACTTAGACATAAAGTGCTTTTAAATTTTCTATTACAGTTTGTTTTTTTCTGATAATTTATTTGCCCATTTTATCAGAAATTCTTTATTTTTCTATCAGATTATGTCAGTTATACCATGATTAACCTTTAGATGACTATGACCCAGGCAAAATTAAAAAATCCACAGTTTTAATTTCGCTTCTTTTAAGAAAATTTATGAGTAAAAATGATTATATTTTGCAAGAAGTTCACATGTGTCAATAATATGAAATAGATACTTTTCATTTTATTAGTCTAAAATTTCAATTTTTAATTTCAGAACATCAACAGTGGGAAATTCAGTACCAGCAGCCTCATGCACAGCCTAATGCCAGTCATGTGTCTGGAGAGGTATCTCAGGTAGAAGGTAAGGCCACTGTCGGGGATTAGTTACGAGTCTATGAAGTGTATCTTAATGATATACTTGCTACCCGTTGTTTGTCAATTAATTAAACTTTGTGAGAAAGATTTAAGGTGAATATAATCAGATTTTCACTGAAACTTCAAGAAATGTTTACTTGCATTTTTTTTGTTTATTTAACAAAAATGGAAGCTACATACAAGATTATTTTCTGTGATAAAAGTAGTATTTTACATGAACATACAAGAATGTTTTCTTTGATAAAAGTGGTATTTCAATGAAAGTACGAGAAAGTTTTCTATGAATCAGTATGTTAAAAGTGGTATTTTAAATGAACAGATTTAGATATTTTCAGCCAAATTTAAAAACCTCACTTCCTAAATAGACTAAAGTTTAATAGCACATTGTATATTTGATGTTATTATCTTCCTGGCACAAATCAATATTGACATGTTAATGCATTGGATGTATGAAATCAGTGTTTTGCTTTACACATAGGTACAAACCAGTTACATGAAAACCAGATGCCAGTTTCTCAGCCACACAATGAAGGGTATTACCAGTCTAACGCAGCGCATAATCCCTCTACGGGTCATCGAAGGAGTATAGCCTCTACTCTCAGTGGTAGCGGAGTGACTGAGGAAGATGAAGAGCCTGAAGATGAAGAAATAAATAGCGGGGGCCAAACTAACTTCTCATACTTTGACAATATTCAACATAAACCTGTAAGTTCAGAGATTCGTATGCTTACATATTCAGCAGATATAGCTGTTTGTCTGTGTACCCATTGTCTTACCCAACTGCTTCTTGTCGAGTACTTTATATATCGTATTTATTCTAATTATATTTGATAAAAATAGTACATTAATTGTTCATAAAATAAAAGGAGTTCTAGATTTTGCAGTGGTCATTTTTAGCAATGGTCTTTGTATTACCCATCTCTTCAGATTTATTTCTCATTTTAAGGTCTGCATGCTATATACCGTATTCACTCGTGTATAATACGCACTTTTAATCATAAAATCTGACTTCGATTTTCCAGGTGCGTATTATACACAAGATCTAAAACAAGAACCTTTTTTTCCAGACATAAGAATTCATATTTCCGTAGTGATATTGCCGTAAATGTCTGCTGACAACGATCAAAACATGACCATTACATTTTGGGAACCCCCACTTGACCACTGAAATGGATTTTAGACACTTGATAAAGAGATCATCATTTCAGTTTTACCACCTTGTGTTGAACACTTTACAATATGCGCTGAAATGAAGATGTTTTTTCAAATGAGAATAGCATATTTTAAAATAACAAGTGCTGATGCAATCCAATTATCTTATCATCGTCGATCAAGGTGAAATGGCTTCGCGGTCAAACAATCAGCCATCGCTGTACACCCCGCTGGGATAATTGGTTGTTCGCATTTCTTCTACCTTTACTGCTGTGTTAATCAATTTATTTTGTACAAAGATTGACACTTCGGGACAATGAGTGTAAAATATGTAGAAAATGACGGCTGTGCTTCATTATCGGTATTTTATTAAGAGTAATAACAGGGACGTACATACCACATATATACAAGTCCCTGATACTAATTACAATTTTATTAACCATTCTTTAGTTTTCTTTCTATCAACACAGTTATTGGATCACAAATTAATTTTATTACGGATGTTGGGTTTATTCCATTCATTGAATATCCTAAGGTTCAGACGCGTAACCAATTGTGTTTTCCGTAAAGTGAAATCTGTAATATAGAGATTTTTTCTATGTAAACTTGAGGTTCTTGATCACTTGCTTATTTGGCAATTTTACCTGCGTATTATACACAAGATGTAGACTTTTTCTCCATCTATTTTCCAAAAGTTGGGGGGTGTGTATTATACACGGATGCGTACTATACACGAGTGAATACGGTAAATCAAAGATATCTGATTGTGGCCAAAAATGCAGTAGTAAAAGTACATTTATAGCTGGTAGATGAATGCACTGTTTTTTGATTGCAGGAAATTTCATGATCATGAAAGTTTTCACAATTAGATTATATTTTTATTTATAGATTGTTGCACCACGATTAAGAAAGAGAACGGAATCTGAAGCCAGTAATAGTGATAAACCTCAAATGAACAACACATCTGCCAACACAGCGGGCAGTACTACTAAAGAACCTGAAAATCTTCAGAAAACTGAAATAAAACCAAATCAACCACAGCAGCAGGTGTGTTTAACTTCATTGTCGCAATTATTTTCATCATGCCTTGTCATGCATATGACCAGGTAATGTTTCGTTGGTCATGTACCGCTCATGTCCATTCTGTTTGTTTCTGTTCACCATGTTTTGTATTTGGCTGTTAATTTAGCTTATTGTCAAAGAAATTTAAATGTTTGTTCAAGGTATTTTCTTTTACCGGGTTAATATCTTATATGGTGAAAGTTGTAGGTGAATCAGATTTTTGTGACCTCAGCCCTTCTCTACGGTCTTAACCTCATCACAGGATTTTGAAAATATAACTGTTTTATCTGAAAAGATTGAAATTTATCAATAAATAAATGAAATAAATAAAGTGCATGTATTATGAATTCTACCGTTAGTGCAGTCAGTTTTCATCTGTTTGATCAGATAATTCAAATTTAGTTTTAAGCTTTATTTTCAATTAATGTGTGAAATTAAATTAAAACTGAACTCTCATAATTTGTACATTCTGTCCTGGTCTTTTGAAGGGTCTCTTAACATGTCAAGGGTGAGCTGTGTATAAAATCTACTAAAGTTCTTTGCATTAAATTACAGGGAAAAGGGATGCTGAGTGGATTATTTAATAAAATATTGGGAAAAGGGAAGAATGAAATGAAACTGCCAGATGATACCAAAAAGACTGTAAGTTGATGTGATGAACATGTGTATGTATAATGTGGTTAGGTGCATCTATATTTTATGCTGATTTGTAGTACAGTAGATGTTTTTCTAATCAAACATTATGTAAGGGGCCTTATGCCAGGCATGCTACTGTCTACTGGGATTTTCATTATGACATTAATGCTAGCATAGTGACGTCAGAGAGAAATGACGTAAATTTTTACTGCGAATTATCGTATGTCTGGCATGGAATGATATAAAAGGTCAATAGGGAAAAGGTTTGTTGACTGAAGGATCAGGCATTGTGTACAGAAGTTACAGAAAGTGCTCCATCTTACTTACTTCAACTTCTGACATCAGATAATGGCAAACTGAATTAAAAAAATATATACAACCTGTGGCATAATTAAAAAAGTGTTGCACTTGCCATCACTTGTTTTGGCTTTTCAAGAGCGATTGGATTTTAGCATTTTGTTCTTAGACTAAGTGCTTTATCTGCACTGCCTTAGTCTTCTAAGATATAAATGGGTACCAGCATCACTTATTCGGACTGCATTGAGCTGGTATCCCCATCCAAGGTATAACAGTTACTTATTTTTTACTTAAACAGTGATCCACTAAAAAAAATCCAGCGTGGCCTAGTGGTATCGCGCTCGTCTCCTGATCGGGAGGCCAGGGTTCGAGTCCTGCTCCGGCCATGCCGGTGTCTTGTCTTTCGGATGAGACAGTAAAAACCGAGCCCCATGTCATGGTATGCATGGCACATTAAAGATCCCTCACTGCTTCGGGGGGTCTGTTGCAAAGGTAAAAATTTGTATGCCCCGCATCAGGCAGATGCCGTCACCATATACGTGAAATATTTGTGGTGTGACGTTAAACAAAAATCAATCAATCAATCAATGGATATCAAAAACTTTAAGGCAGATATTCAATAAAGGAATGATTTTCTACTGTTTCTACTGAAAGGGTAAAAAAAAGTAGGGTCTGTTCGTTACAGGAAACATGCATATTTTTTCTGTTGGCCGTACCTCAACAACCATTATGGCTTTGAGAAGGATTTTACTTCTAATCAGAGTAGTACATAAATAAAGTATTATAGGAGTAATAAATAGTAAAAAGATTATGATATACAAGAATAAGTAATATGATAAATGAAGAAAAATTAAGAGTGAAATGGCTTTATCTGGCTGAATTATACATGTTCATGAACATTGTCAATCTGATTAAAACCATATCCTTATTCCTCTTCTCTTTTTGTCCCATTGTGGATAAAGATCTGGCAAAATCCCATAAGGGGTCATGTTCTGGTGAACTCTGATGACGTTTCAGTCACCGAAACTGTTATTTCCCATAGCCAATCAGTGACTCAACTAGGCACGTTATAGTAACGCAGTATGTAACAAACACAGTTCAAAAACTACCTTGTGAGTCACGCACGGTGTGAATGTTAATTTCATTCCTAGGAATTTCTAGCCAATCTACTGATTGGCTGAAAATCAGAGTTAACCAGAACATGACCCCTTACAGAGTTTCGCCAGATCTTTATTCGCAATGGGACAAATAGAGAAGTGAAATAAAGATATGGTTTTAATCAGATTGTGAACATTGTTATTTGAGTTTCATAGTAACAATGAAAAATAACATTTTGTGATTATCAGAAGGATTCTAAGAATATATTATTGATATACATATCAGAGAAAGTGTTTGATTATACATGTACTGTAAATATCAGCAGGGAGGATAAAATAATCTAATTCTTTGTTGTACTCAAATATAGATTGTATGGGATCCAGAAAAGAAGAAATGGAAAAATTTAGAAGCCACTGAAGAAGAGGAAAAACCACCTCCTCCTCCACCCAAAGATATGTCATCATCCAGTAAGTTCCATCACCTCCCCCTTTTTTCATCTGTCTTAAATCATGTAGTCACCAATAAATATGTCATGTGCTAGTAAGTAAACAACATTCATAATATATGTTATTTAGATACTTATCATTAAACATCTTCTTCCATTTCTGTTCAAAGTCATGTTATCTGGCAGTAAATAGAACCTTTACATTTACATTAATTTCCAGTCTCCAACCCTGCTTCTGCTCCTTGAAGATGCTTACTTTCATTTCAGGGTTGGGGCTATAAACTTAGAAGATGCTCAAGTCCATTATGTCATTTTAATTCATACGTTTGTCAAATGTTCAAATAGATAGTTATGTTTGATGGTTTAATTTTATTTATGAATAGATTAAAACTCAGTAAATCGCAGTTTAATTTATTGTTAAATACAAGGATTTGAAACAAGACGCAAGTATTTTTTCAGTTTGTCGCCCCAAACCCAGTACATACAAGTATATGTGTGCTATATTTCTAAATAAGATTGGTCTTCCACTAAAACATGTCTGCTGTGTTACTGAAAAGGATTATTCTGTAGTTTATGTCTTTTTATGTACAGCATAAAATAAAGATGAATTCATCTTCAGATACTACAGTCAAACTTCGATATCTCGAACACTGATATCTCGAATACCCGGGATATCTCGAAGTCGAACGTCGGTCCCGAAAAAAATCCTTCATATTATGATTAAAATCACCCTGGATGTGTCGAACACTGATATGTCGAATACCATGCTTATCTCGAATACATTTTCAAGTCCCGAAGTTCTTATTTACCCGGTTTATCTCGAAGTTGGCTTCTTACTGACAATATTCCCCGCAGCGTTTATCCTAAATGACAGGTCGCTTGCGTGGTGTGATCAATTGACCGTGTCAGTGTACAAAGCCGCAGTAATTACATAATCGATCGCGTCCGTGTGTACCCTGTTATTTATACCAAATAATAATAAATGATGATAGCTTATCAAACTCGACACAAAATTAGATAATTAACATTAACTGTAATTAGTGCTTTTTGATACCTGCGTTTAAAGAAATTTCTTTACACTGTTCATTAATTATTACTATTTGCAATCCGTGTGTATGTCTATGTATTTTTATGCAAAGCTATAGTAATTAAATCAAATTATGATGTGTGTCTTTATCTTGTCTTACGTGTTAGCCCGTCCTCGGTTTTAGGTAATAGTATAAGACAGTTATATCCAGTATTGGATTTAAATTACGATGTTACTGAAAAGGAAAGATGACGTTTTCAGTTTTGGAGTATATTCTCTATATATTCATAAAATATAAAAGGTATGATGAGATTTAGATTAATTATTTAGTTATTTAGGAACAATACAATATGTACATCTTCATGCGTATTGATTGATAAATACATATATACATCTACTATAATAATCACAAATGTCTAATGAATCGGCGTACATTAACAACTGCAAGATTTGTGATCCTAAATTCAGATTTGGATATCTCGAACTACGGATATCTCGAAGTATTTTCCACGGTCCCTCCGACTTCGAGATAACGAGGTTTGACTGTACTTTTATTTTATGTTTAATTTGTATGCAGCATGTAAGAATGAATGTCATTGACTACAAAATTGTAAATGGTTTTACTGGTTTACTTTACAGTCCCAGCAGCTTCCGACTCATCCATGGGACCCCCAACAGGGAACAAATTCTCACTTCGTCGAGGTCAGTATCTTACGAAGACATTTCTTAATTTGTTAGTTCAGTAATTATCAGTTTGTACATTGTATTGTAATTCATTGCATGTATATAGATCATGCAGAATTGATTTGAGGATCATTTCTTACGAGAGTAACCAATTAAATGTTGTTTTACATTTTTGTAAAACATGTGCTTTAGTTGGATTCATAGAGGATTACATTTGATAATTAAGAAAATGACTGCATCTAACTGAAATGTTTTCCCCATTGTTACTGTATTAGAAAATTATGTGTTTCTGCATGTACATCATTCTTTGTCATATCAGGGCTCAAAATTAGCAAAAATGTTTGGTCGTCAAATTAGCAAATTTAAAGAGAATTTGGACAACCTCCATTTTATTCAAAATAACTGAAATTTAGGTTTCCCAAAGAGATTTTAGATTGTTTTGACGACTGCTAATTTCGAACTCTGTCATATTATCGATATTATCGCTTAGTATCTCACACTCTCACACTTTTTCTTATTTAGTTTCTACTGGTTTGTATTACCTATCTATGTTTATTGTCGCTTGTGAATGCTATGCATATATACAGTATATGCTTGGGCTAGGGTAATTTTGTTTAAATAGATTTTATCAGTTATATTATAGATTTTGCTATTTAATGTAATAAATTTCCATATACATGTAGTAAAGTTAAGAGGGGTATATTTAATTGCATGTATGATTGCATGCATCTATCTAAAACAGAGTAAATTTCATAGAAAAAAAAAGTGCAATCTTGATTTTTTCTAGTACATTTCTAAGGAAATTTCATCCTGTCATGAGGTTTTGTTCTAAACCATTTACACTGTTGTTTGTCTCCACGAAGTTGTGAAGTGTTTTGCCCTCAGGTTGACAGATCAGAGGCATGTTGTCATGGTTTGTCTATATATCCAACTGTCTGTCTGTTACCAACTTTGAGACAGAATTTTTGAAAAAAAGTAATATACATGTAATGTTTTTGATTGATTGAATATTACTTTACGTCACTCCACGATCATTTCATGTATATGCATACAAATTTCTACGTTTGCAACGGACCCAGTCGAAGCAGTGAGGGATCTTTTATGTGCCACGCCTACTATGACTCGGGTCCTCGGGTTTTACTGTGTCATCTGAAAGACAGAACAGCGATGTGCCCTGGGTGGGAGTTGAACCAGGGGATTCTCGATCACAGGCCGAGCACCTTATCCACTAGGCCACACCGGCTTTAATATTTTTGATAATCGATTCTAGAAAAATGAGGACTTCATTTTTGATGGAATAGTTGTCACAAAATTTTGCTAAAAATGAAGTCCTCATGAATAAAAAGTGATTTACAGCATTTTTCCCCATTAATTTAAAGTTAATCATGTCAACTGTCTGGACTTGTATACTTCAAATGTTGCCAATAGGGGTACAAGATTTCACAAACACATCTTGTGTCGTCCATATATCGACAGGGCACTTTCTTATAAGCACTGTGGGTGTCAATTGTACATGGATAAGTAGAAGTTTCTCTGTTTTGCTTTGTATCATTATTATTGGTTATTAGATGGCAATGTCTTAAGGGAAAACTTGGTGAAGGATTTTCCTCTGTCTTATTTTCCTGTTATTCAACTGCTTCATTTTGTTCAAATTAAGTCAAGTGACAGAAAAATTCTGTTTGGATATAGTTTTTTAATTGTTTAAACATTCCATTCTTTTGATTAATACATACAATTTCAGGCAGTGTTCATTGCATATTGCATAAATTCTGCAGGTATCCAAAAAAGTTTTTAAAGTACACTAGCTAAAATACCTTGACCTTGATTATCGAACATTCGATTTTATAATGTAATTGTTGATTGATTCAGGTGCAGCAGCAAAGTATGTTGATGTAATGAACTCTAAACCTGCTCCAACGTCCAATGTTCCTCAGAGTCTTTTTAATGTCATGCCATCATCACACTCCTCCCCAGCAATCTTCAGTCCAGGTGAGGTGTTGAAAATATGGTATTCTTCATACATTTATTACTACAATAACACACATATAAATAACTCGTGAAGACCAATTTTTTTTCTAAGATTTTATGTTCATGGAAATTTATCTTTTTATACCATCATGTAATACAAAATACTAAATTTGAATAACATTATGATTTAGAGTAGTATTTTAATTCTAGTTTTTTTAAAAGTGAATGCACAACAGAAAAAGTATGCCTTGTTAAAATCTTTTGAGGGTATTTAATCCTATCTCTCAGTTTTTCCATATGAATTATCATTGTAATGTATAGCCACAAGTAGTGGCCCTAAATGAATGATAGGGCCACAATTCCTTACGTTGCGTAAACTTGCATTTTTGATAAACGGAATGGCCGGCACGATTCTACGCATTTCGGCATCAAATGAAGCAAATATCTAACATATATAAACATAAAGCAAACGATCGGCAATGTTATCTTAACCCCAATCTGTTGTCTGAAGGCTCTACACACATTTTTTCCCAACCTGTTTCAAATTTGCTGGTTTCTGTGTCAGCCATACGGTCTTGCGACATCTCGTTAACAGAAACCTCGCAAAAAGAGGCGGATCTGACGAAAAACACGTGGTCATTGTTATTTTTATGTCATTTATCTGTTTACATTTTATTCATTGGCTAGTTATTTATGAAGAAGAAAACTAAATTGAAATGACCAGAAATGCGGTAACTAGCCGATAAATAAAATGTAAACAGAGAAATGACATAAAAATAACAATGACCACGCACCCATGACCACGTGTTTTTCATCAGATCCGCCTCTTTTTGTGAGGTTTCTGTTAACGAGATCTCACGAGACCGAATGGCTGACACAGAAACCTGGCAAATTTGAAACAGGTTGGGAAAAAATGTGTGTAGAACCTTCAGACAACAGATCGGGGGTAAGTTAACGTCGCCGTTCGTTTGCTGTATGTTTATATATGTTAGATATTTGCTCCATTTGATGCCGAAATGCGTAGAATCGTGCCGGCCATTCCGTTTATCAAAAATGCAAGTTTACGCAACGTAAGGAATTGTGGCCCTATCATTCATTTAGGGCCACTACTTGCAGCTATGTAATGTATGCCTCTGTTTTGAACTATGTATAAAAATGTCTATTACTGGGGTGACCACTTGAATTAATGATTTTATAATTATTAATTCCACTCCCAGTAAACTGTTTTCATGAAGATGAAAATCTTCTTATAAACTTCAGTTCCATTCCTAGTATTGATGACCTTGTAAAAAGTTGTTTTGTGTAGTTGAAAAGTTTTTAGCAGTTTAGTCATGAATTGCATCAGTTTTTATATGCCCGTTAAAAGATGGGGCGTATGATGGTATGGTGATGTCCGTCTGTCTGCTATGGAACGCTATAATTTAGTAAATGTCAGCTGTTTTTTACAGAATGCTTAGATAGGGTAGCGGAAGCCGTCTTTCGATTTTGAGCAAATTCTGTTTTGTAGTTACAGAGTTATGGGACTTGAATTTTATTTTCTCTATGATAAGATGCTATGGAACGCAATAACTTTAGCAAACGTCAGCTGCTTTTCATGAAATTTATTAAGAATGCTTAAACAGGGTAGTGGAAGCAGCCTTTTAATTTTGAGCAAATTCTGTTTCGTCATTATGGAGTTATGGAACTTGAATTTTATTTTTACTGTGATAAAATGCTCTGAAACGCGATATTATTAATAAACGTCGGCTGTTTTTCATGAAACTCATGCAGAATGCTTAATTAAGATAGTGGAAGTTATATTATATAATATAATAATAGTAATGATATATAATATAATAATGTGGCATTATATTTCACTGCTTTAATAGAATTCAGTAAATACCCTCTTTTTGGATTTTTACAAAGAGAACCAAGTTTGGGGGTAATAAAACTATACGTTCCAATTGATCCCGTCCAAAGTAAGCGACAGGCATATAAAGCCACGCTAGGCATTGCTCTAGTTGGCTTAGTAACCTTATCTGATGTTAGTACATGTATTGATCAAAGGTAAATTAGAGATTTTATATTGTGCGATTTTGTTTATTAAAGGTGGTCCAAGTGAAGAAACCACACAGTCAGACAATACCAACTCATCTCAAGTGCCACCTGTCTCTCAGGATATGGCAGGAGGGGAGGTAAGTCACTTACTTGTCTATAAGTATCTCGTTTTATATCCTGTATTTGGAGGGGATTGCTTCATTTCAGCACATATATGGATTTTTTTTTTCAGATTACTTAAACCTTTTTGTAGTATATGAATAATATAGATCATCCAAGTTTATTGCTTGCAAGCAAATTCTGTCTCTGTAGAGTGAAAAATAGTAAATACTCACTGTAGCATATAACAAACAATTTCTGTCACTATAGAGTGGAAAATAATAAATACTCACTGTAGCATATAACAAACACACAAGTATGTAATTGTAAACATTAAAAAAAAATGACGAGCACTCTTTTTCACTTTCTATTTGTCATTTGTCCTTTTTAAATGTTTATATCTGATTCCTTTTGGAGACTTTAATATTTATGTTAATATCATAAATTTTGCAGTATGTTTATGAAAAATGTTCGGCATTCGTTGTGGACTCCTCACTTTTTAACACACCTCATGATTGTTATTCTGGTCGTGATAGTATGGTTGTTTTTATTCAGTCGGTGCTGATGAGGGATATATTAATGAAAATTCTTTTGATTCAAGAAATGTCCTGAAATGCAATATAATGATGTGTTTCTGTAAAATATATGATCATCAGTCTAACAGTCAGTCAGTCAAACATGTACTAGTATAGTTAGTCCTTGTTTGAAACTATTTTAAGGAAGCTAGAAGGAATTTCTCAACATTGTCAACCTAAGAGCATGATAGACATTGTATATTATTCATACATATTTGAGAAAATTGTGAAAGAAATATACATAAACCAATAAGATGAAAATATGCCTCCATCCAAATCTTTGAATTTAAAAATCTGAATTGGGTCTTTCATTATACAGAGTTATTTCCCATTTGAGTAGGTATCTGATGTCAAACCATTGTGACGTCAACCAATTCTATGGAAACTGGTGTAAAATATGGGAAATGATATAGGAATTGTATGAGTTCACAGTGGTTTGACATCAGATACCTGCTCATATGGGAAATAACTCTGTATAACGAAAAGACCCAAATGAAAATGATTTGAATCATGAAACAAATTTTAAGGATACAGAGATAGAAAAAATAATAATTTTCTTATTCATTTTTACCATTGTTAATACAAAACACATTGTTACTGACACAGCAAACATTTCGAGCTTGGGATTTGATTCTAATAATATATAGGTAATGAAAATTTAAAGATTCTATATTTAAAAAAAAAATCCACTCCCTTATTAAAAGCGTTTCAGCTTCTCATATCTTGAATGGGTTACACAGACTTTCCGGTATCACACTAAATTTGCTGAATTCCTTGGCTTCGGGTTCCTAGATACAGCAATTACTACTGTCAGAATCTGAATATTTCTTAGATTGCCTATCATCTGATTAAGCTGTGTGATGAAATGTAAAGGGTTTAAGTGTTTATAAGAGCATGGGGTACTTTTCAGAGTTCAGCTGACAGCTCATTAAGCTCTCTGTCTAGAGAGGTTGCTTATTATATGAGAAAGGTATCTTTTTTACATTATTGTCATGTGAATTTTCCTTTCTTCATGGATTTTTTAAAATATTTTGGTAAATCTTGGTATTTTTTCACAGGAGAAGTAATGATAGTAATATGGGTATGGATTACAAGGTGTTTTGACTGTGTGTAATCAAGATTTCTATACAAGATGTTATATAAAGTATGAAGTGCTGTACTCAGAAAAATCAAATGCACAGGAAAATTCACATGTTTTTGTTAACATTTCAATGGTTTTACAAGTTGTTTTTTTTTTAGTTGATTGCAGCTTAATAATAATTTCACAGTGCTTTATAATTTTCTTCGTTTGGAAAATACATTTATCTACTTTTATTCTGTAACTTACAGTTTTCACTGCTTTCTACCATACGTTTTTGCATTCAAGATATGCCAAAATTTCAAAAACGGTTTCAAATTGTTTTGAGTTGTAGTTACTTAGTTCTTTAAATGATACATACTTTTCTTGTATAAAGTATGTAAAAAATTACCTACATGTACAACTATGATAATTTTATCAAGAGACTGTGCAATCATTGATTTAGTAATGCATGGGGTTTTTTTTGTTTGTTTAATTCATTTATTAGTATTTTTGTTCACAATATGTCTTTATGTTCCTTATGCAGCCTAACCAACTGTTTAAACATTTGATTTACAGGGCCCTGACAAGGATCAGGTAGCCAATGGTGTGCCTACCATGTTTAACCCAGCTCAATTCCAAGGTAACCAACCAACTACAGGCTTACAAAGCGGCTCTACAAGGTCATCTGGAAGATTAAGACCTGGTCAACGCAGGCAGTATCCAAAGTGAAGGGGGGGGGGCATTAAATTTTATGGCTATTGTTAATTATTTGGTTCAAATGGTTCAATACATGAAAACTATGTTTAAAGATATAGTTGTTGTACATACTCTTTATAATGCTGGCGGTAGCCAGTACCTCGTAAAAGCTATTACAAATAAGTGCATGTGCTTGTGCTCTATGTACATTTTATTGTAAATAAAAATCAAGATAAAATGTTTGAACCATTGGGGTACATTTTATTGACATTAACATCGCATTTGGGATATTTATTTTAGTCAGATTATATTTTACGTTTGTCTTGTATATTGTAATTTTTATTGTCAATGCAATTACCGACTTGATGATTTTTGATAATGTAACACTGTAATCGTGAATTTCCGTGTATGGTGCTTTGGTTAAGGGTAGGAGAATTCGTTTCATGGACTGCAATGTGTGTGTGTGTGTGTCAACACATAGTATACCATGTGTGTTTATGTGTATGAATGAGACAGAATGTGTTCCCATTAATTTCTGTGCCATTCAAATTTTATTGTCTCCTTGTTATTAATAATATTTAGCATCAGCGTAAAGTCCTTGTTTTTTACTCATTCTGTCTTTCATTTGTTCCTTTCTTCATTCCTTCAATAAATTCAACGATTTCCATGTGGTGTCATTAAGTCATCTTTTCAATATTATCAATAGAACAGGTAAATAATGATTTTTCCCTATCACAGTGTATGTGTGTATAAGAAATACATGCCACAAGTGCTTTCTTTACATGTATAGCTGTTCTCATCCAAAGTGCTGAACATACATGTATATTCAATAACATGATACCTAGATAATCAGTCAAAATATTCCAAAGGGAATGCAGTAAATCCTGTTCGTGCTGCTCTGTTTCGACTGATGGCCTTTTTTTTTTTAAGAAAACATAAATTTAAAAATATCTCACATCTTGGTTCTATGTAAATTCTATAAAGAATCATAGAATCTTTGTAGAATTTACATAGAGCCAAGATTTGAGATATTTTTAAGTTCATGTTTTCTTGAAAAAGGCCATCGGTCAAAACAGAGCAACATAAACAGGATAATACCTAGAGTTAAATTTACATATGGTAAAGGGCCATATATTTATATGTCTTTGAAGAATGGCTTCATATTTTCATGTCAGTAGTTGGGGTTTTTTAGCTCACCTGAGCCAAAGGCTCAAGTGAGCTATAGTCATAGTGCGCCGTCCGTCGTCGTCGGCGTCGTCGTCGTCGTCCGTCGTTAACTTTTTCACATTTTCGACTTCTTCTCTGGAACTACATTGCAGATTTGGATCAAACTTTGTGTAAATGATGTACTCAAGGTCCTCTACTAAAATTGTGTTCGGGATCCAGATTCCCTCAGGGGTGGATCCAGGGCGGGACCAAAAGTGCCCAAAAGGGTACCCCTCTTCAAACATCTTCTTCTCCAGAACCAGTACATAAATGGGGAAACTAATTGCATTTCAACAATCTATAAAGATGGGTTGTTAAAAATTGTGTTCGGGGTTAAGATCCGTCAAATAGAAATTTACGCTTTTTTGACGTGTTTCTGGACTTAGTCATTTCAATGAAGAAAAGTGTCATGTTTTTCAGGTAATTGATATTGATGATTTCTTGATGACTATTTTGATCATAATTGTGGTAAGGAATATTATTGTGAAAGAATTTTGTCATTATCTCAATTTTTGGATTTTTTATGAATTTTTTAAGACTTCCAAGAAAAAGGGGGGGGGGGGGGTTGGCCATTTTTCACATTTTCAACTTTTTCTACGAAACCACATGAAAGATTTTAATGAAACATGGAATACATGAAGTACTAAAAGTCCTCTATCAATGTGGTAAATTTCATCCAAATTGGTTAACAGATAATGCCACCATGTCTAAAAAGTAGTTCTCACAATGGTACATATAATACAATGTACTTGGTAATTGAAATATGGAGAGTAGCGGATCAAATCCAGCTGTGGTCAAAAAAATTTTTTTTTTTTTTTACACATCTAAATAAGTTTTTAGATGTTTCTAAACACTCAACATATGAAATTAGGAATTTTACGTTTAAGACTTCCAAAAAAAAAAAGGGGGGGTTGGCCATTTTTCACATTTTCAACTTTTTCTACAAAACTGTTTGGAACTACATTGCAGATTTGGATCAAACTTTGTGTAAATGATGTACTCAAGGTCCCCTACTAAAATTGTGTTCGGGATCCAGATTCCCTCAGGGGTGGATCCAGGGTGGGACCAAAAGTGTCCAAAAGGGTACCCCTCTTCAAACATCTTCTTCTCCAGAACCAGTACATAAATGGGGAAACTAATTGCATTTCAACAATCTATAAAGATGGGTTATTAAAAATTGTGTTCGGGGTTAAGATCCGTCAAATAGAAATTTACGCTTTTTTGACGTGTTTCTGGACTTAGTCATTTCAATGAAGAAAAGTGTCATGTTTTTCAGTTAATTGATATTGATGATTTCTTAGTGACTATTTTGATCATAATTGTGGTAAGGAATATTATTGTGAAAGAATTTTGTCATTATCTCAATTTTTGGATTTTTTATGAATTTTTTAAGACTTCCAAGAAAAAGGGGGGGGGTTGGCCATTTTTCACATTTTCAACTTTTTCTACGAAACCACATGAAAGATTTTAATGAAACATGGAATATATGAAGTACTAAAAGTCCTCTATCAATGTGGTAAATTTCATCCAAATTGGTTAACAGATAATGCCACCATGTCTAAAAAGTAGGTCTCACAATGGTACATATACCACTTGGTAATTGAAATATAGAGAGTAGTGGATCAAATCCAGCTGTGGTCAAAAATTTTTTTTTTTTTTTTTTTACACATCTAAATAAGTTTTTAGATGTTTCTCAACACTCAACATATGAAATTAGGAATTTTACGTTTAAGACTTCCAAATAAAAAAAAGGGGGGGGGGGCCATTTTTCACATTTTCAACTTTTTCTACAAAACTGTTTGAAGGATTTTAATAAATCTTGATAGAAATAAGTCACTTATGATCCTCTTCAAATTCTGTTGTTTTCGTCCAGACCTCTGTACAGGTGGCACCACCATAGTCAAAAGTAGGTCACAAAAGAGTTCCCTCCTTTAACAATATTCTTTTTCATACAGGCTGTATACAGAGACAAACAGAATGCATTGAAATGATCTAGAGGGATGAGTGAAGACATATTGTCATTTTGGTTCCCTTCCAAAATCAAATTTTAGAATTTTTTTTCGACATTTCTTTGGACTTGGTGATTCAATGCAGAAAAAAAGTGTCATATTTCCTAGTTAATTGATAATGATGATTTCTTATGGACTATTGTGATCATAATTATGGTAAGGATTGTTACTTTGAAAGAATTTTGTCAATATCTCAATTTTTGGATTTTCTATGAATTTTTTAAGACTTCCAAATGAGGGTGTATAGGAACAATTCAATCACATTTTTCACTTCTGCTGTTATACCACATGAAAGATTTTAATGAAACAAGGAATACATGAAGTACTAAAGGTCCTCTATCAATTTGGTAAATTTTTATCCAAATTGGTTAACAGATAATGCCACCATGTCTAAAAAGCAGTTCTCACAATGGTACATATACCACTTGGTAATTGAAATATGGAGAAATTTTTTTTTTCATTTCTTTACACACCTAAATAAGTTTTTAGATGTTTCTCAACACTCAACATATGAAATTAAGCAATTTTAAGTTAGATCTGGACAATATTTGAAACAATTGTTGTTCATGACCCAGACTTGAAATCAGTCAACAAAAGGCCCCACCTAAAGAAAATGTTGCCCTGAATGACTTCTTGCAGAGACAAAGGAAATGCTTAATATCAAAATCACGTGAATGGATGTGCAAAAAAGTGTTGTTTTTTATTCTAGTCTGAAATAAAATTTGACATATTTTCAACATCTGTGTTGACTTAGTCACATTAATGCAAAAATAAATGAATTCTTCCTTCATGCATGACTGATCATCTAGGTACTCAGGTGAGCGATATAGGCCCACTTGGGCCTCTTGTTTTTTTTTGGCATATGAACCCGGTATATTCCCATTACAAATTCATTTCACAATGAGTGATTTGAACCATTATTTCTGTTAATTTGCAATTGGTATGAAGGTATATGTAGTCAAAACTACAATGAAAGTGAAAGTCTGAGAAAATTTCGCATGATGTTCTCCGACACTTCGTGTATGGATGCATTTACGTAACTTCTGTGAGGTGACATTTATGGTAATCTTGTCGTAAGTTGTATTTTTGCACACTGCATACGGTAAAAACCCTTCATGAACATCACTTCAGTGTTACAATTGTGATGGATTTACTTAATTACCATACACATATATTGTACTATGTTTTATGCTAAGAAAGATGTATTTTAACATAGTATAGTTTCTGATCAAGCTACATGTATGTGTTAAATTGATATTTCATTAGGAAGATATTCATTTGTATTGTGCGAAGCCAGAAGTTTTAATTTCCCATACAATGAAAGGGAGATAATGCATTTTCTTCTGGGAAGTATGTGATAGAGAAATGGAAGAATTTGTGATACAGAAATTAAGTTTATAAATTGATTAATATATTTTTTGTGCACAGATTGTAAACATGTATTTATTTCTTCATTTTGAATGTTGCATTTCATCAAAAATATGGAATAATTTATCTTTATGATTTTTCTCTCGCTGATTATGGGAAGGTTTGGTAATTTTCCAGCTTTACACTTTTCTTTAATTCATGATTTGGTATTATTTATGGTTGATCTCTTATTCTAAAGTTTGTATGATTTTATGCCAAAATTCATGTTAGACTTTACTAGTCATTTTGGTGCAGATAAATCTTTGATTTCTTTTACTTTTCTTATACATTTGATTCGAAAAGATTTTTAATAATTCAGCACTATACACATGCTGTAGGAAAATTAAATACATGTACCACAACAAATGACATTTAATGTTATCAGAATATGTATCATGATAATCTAAATTTTTATGCTTTGCAGTTGGAAAGAGCCAGGGGCATACAATAGTTAACTTAGGATTTTTTTGCCGCAAAATTATAAATGAAAATTGAAGAGATTTTTACCATGAAGAAATTTATGATTATTTCGTATATTACATTGCTATTTACAATGCAGTGTTTGATAAAAGTTTTTAGTTTCATTTAACATTGGGTTTGCTGTCTTAAATGATGAAATGATGTATTTATTTTAGAGTAGCTATATTAATCACCTGCAAGGATTAATGAAACATGACGATATTGAATCACAATTAAAGAAGTGGTATACCATTGAAATAAAACTATGGACAGTAAAATGTGTTCTTTCATACATAAGGGGTTTAACTAACCAGAGCTTAAGGCATCAATAAACATTAATGATGGTGTGTTGTCATGCATTTTATGGCATTTTTTTTTTTTTTTTCCATGTATCATCCTTAGGGATGTAGGAATCAATTTCGTATTCTTAAGAGTGTGCATAATGTTATGTACAACTCTTACTGTTGCCTTTTAATAATGAATAGGAATACAAATCTTTTGATATTGTATTCTAAATGGTGTTTATCCATATAAAGTAACACTATCAAAAACCTATCTTATTTATTATTAATTATATGTACATGTACATTAAACCAATGAGTTTTGGTTCCTTGTAGGGGTCCATAAATCCATAAGTGGTTAAGCCACATGCAGTGTATATGGCTTAAAACTGTATCAAGAATAAACTTTAATAAAGCCTTACTAAATTTATGTCCCGTCCTTTCACTGCCCCCCCCCCCCTCTCACCCCTGACCTACTTTATGTTTACTGGACGACCATTTGGTTCTGAGGGGCGGGGATACATGGATTTGTATATAGTTGTTGAGTACACTATAGATAATACCTGAATGGCCATGTGACTGCATGCACTGTACCTGTCTCTGGCAAAACCCCGTAAGGGGTCATGTTCTGGTGAACTCTGATGACGTTTATGACGTTCAGTCACCGAAACCGTTATTTCCCATAGCCAATCAATGACTCGGCTAGGCACGTGATAGTGACGCAGTATGTAACAAACGCTGTTCAAAAACTACCTTGTGGGTCACGCACGCTGGGGATGTTAATTTCATTCCTAGGAATTTGTATTGGATCCACTGATTGGCTGAAAATTAGAGTTCACCAGAACATGACCGCTTACAGAGTTTCGCCAGATCTTTATCCGCAATGGGACAAATAGAGAAGCGGAATAAAGATGTTTTTAATCAGATTGTGCACCTATGTGTTGTGCATGTGTAGAAGATCACTGTGACTTGATATTATCTGTGATTGCATCATGTGCAATGTATGTATTAAAATCCCTTTTTTACGAGATCAGCATATCTGACAGTATTAATGAGATATTTCCGTTAACCTGTACCCGATGTTCTTCCACCTGCCTTGGAAAGGGACTATGTAATGTACTGCAGGATGTAGGTTGATATGCTGCATGAACGTTCAGACATATGTTGTTAGTTGGAGTTTTTTCTTTGTGTTCACTTTTCTGTATTTTGTTCTTGGCAGTCACAACGATCCAGCAAAAATGAAGAAAAATATTCTGATTTGAGCCATTGTGAAAATAAATTTTCTGTCCGAGGATAGTTTGAAAATAATCCAGCCCCCTCCCCCCACCCCCTTTCAAAATCAAATGGTCGTCCCGCTGAAGGAGCTCCGTCAAAACCTATATCAAGAAGAGTGTTTGAGTTGACATTATAAGATGAATGAGTACAGTAGATATGTAATGGCTATCTCTTACATTCATCTGGACTCTGGGGTTCGTTTTTCATCTTATCTGGAATTCAAAACCCTCTGGAAAGTCATTTGAATGCTAATGAAATAGAAACTGAAAACATTCCCTGGAATGTGAAGTAGACAGTCGACTGAAAACGAGCGTTTGTGATGATGGTAGGTTGACAAGATTCATTGTTAGTGGATGTTGACTGCAAGAATGAATCAAATATTTTAAAAAAATCTTTTTTGTTGGTGCGCATGTCTGAAGGACACGGAGACTGGCATCTATATGGGAGAGAGAGGACTTCTACTGAGATATGCATACCTCGGCCTTAAGTCTGCAATAGCAACCTGGAATATTATTTGCATGCTTCAGAGTGTACATTACACCAGGGGCGTATTATAAATCCGCCTTTATTTTATACTTTGCACGCATAAAATACAAATGAAGTAAACCAGTATGGTACGGATTGCAAAAGTTTGGCATGTTTAGTTCACACTTGGATTCTGACCCGTACATTTAATCTAAACAATAAAGTAGCAAGTTTGCATTAGGCCTACATAAATGAGAAAATAAATTGATGAAACTATGGAATTTAACTTTATTTTAAAAAGTACTATAAACCACCGAGTTCTCAACTCCCAGAGAAATTGAGATCTGCTGTAGATCTAATCATTAACTTTTTCTCTCAAGAACAGCACTTGCAAACTACACGTGTCTCCTGTCTAGTAAGAGAAATATGGCCGGCAAAAAGAAAGAAAAGAGAAATTATTTTGAGTTATTAAATTATGTCCCTATTTATATTTTCTTTCATTTATTTATTTTATTGGGCGTGTTACTGATCAAAATAGTAATTTCTTCGTTTAACCAGTAACTTTCCGTACCCAAGGACTTGTAAGTCCTTGCCGTAGCCTACCATAAAACAAGTAAAATATTTAACAGTGAAGTTGTTGTATATAGTCGATGCTATTTTTTTCAGTCGAGTAAAACCAAAGATAACATTACAAATCGTAAGAGTAAATTTATATCTATTATACAATATACAGATCTATATATATTATACAACACTTTCAGTAGGTACTTGCACATTCCGGCATTCTTAAATATCGTTATAGGTTTAATATATTTCATGACTTGTAGCGGAAGTTGAACAGCGAACCCAAAATAATTTTGAGGCATTAACAATTTTCCTTTATATTCGACGATAATTGGTAAGAAAGATTTTGTATGATAGATTTTCAATGATTTTAATAATCCGGGAGTAGTTTTGCGAAATCAGAAGCTCATATACGAGATATTAAAAGAAAAAATAACGAGTTAAATCATCGGGTTCGGAATGGCGTGTCAACGCTTTGCACACGGCTCTTTCGGTTGAGTGGTCGTAGGCGGAATTTTGATAGTTTGATACGCTTAGTGTATTCTACGTGAATTTCTACCATTATATTCAATAAAATGTTTATTATATTTGCTGATATAGCTACTATTGTGTTAAAATTTTTTCATTGAATTAACAAGGTGAAAAAATACGTTTTTAACGACCTAGATGAATTTTGAGGTCAAGACGCTAGTCGGAAGAGCGGGAGTTTACTGTTTAGCCTCGAGTTGATGGGTGTTATTAATAAAAGAAAATACTTTGATCACAATTTGGGTGTATATATGGTAAAAGGATCGAGTGTACTTGCGCTTGTTTTAATCATTTCCATTTGCTTCATTCTGAACTTCAAATTTTTGGGGGGAAAATGCGAGGGAACACTTCTAGTCCTTAAAACAATATCGTTTAAAACGTCTGTTTATCGAAGTAAGACAGTAAAAAGAAGTGTTAGTGTAGTCCTACTTTCTCAAGTTTCTGAGTAGATGATGAAAATTTGAGGCATATATACATAATATAATGCTAAGTTGGAAACAATTACTTTGTACAACGAATATACAAGTTATTTTTCTTTATCTAAGAAAAATTAGCTGCAGATTTAGTCGGAGACATGTATACATAAATAGTTTTAGTACAGTATTCAAAACTTAAATTTTGAGGAACTCACAAATCATTGCATTAGCTTACATATGAATTGGCAAATTAAGTTGCCATATTAATTCATCTTGCATATAGATTTTCCATTATTTTCATAATGTTTCAGGGGTTTATATAGAATTATTTTTCCTTCCAATTCCTAAGCCTTCCATTAATTAGATAAACCTTTTCAAACACTGTTATAATATTATTTATACACTTTTTATTCATAGTTCTCTGTGACAGCCACCCGCAAATTGTCATATTACTCATGAGTCTTTTTAGGTCTGTTCACCAATTAAGTTCTGATAAAATTTAAACACCACATTTTTAGGAAGGCCGTTTAAAGAAGAGTGGAATTCAGCCACTTTCAAGATTACACATTTCCAAGGCTGAAATCAAACAAAAGAGAGTTTTCAAACCCTTGTATTTTTCTTGTAATGCCTCTTTCGAAATATTAAAACTTTTAGAAGCAATGAATTGGTTGGTTGATTGGTGTTTTACGTGACGCTTTCAACAATATTTCAGTTATATCGCGACATGGAAGCAGGAGGTTACCAACCTCATATACATAGTGGCGCAACCCGGGAATCGAACCCGGATCGTCGGCGCCGCAAGCCAAGCGCTTAACCACTACACCACGCCTGCCCCAGAAGCAATGAAAGCAGTGTTAACTATAATGTTGAACTTAATTACTTACATGTATACATGTATTTTGTTGGAGCAGGAAATGACTAAATACTCCTCATTATCAATAGTTAATGTTGGGTAAAAACTTTACAACAATTCCAAAATTTTGTAGTAAAAATCTGGTTTTCTTCTTACAGTATTATATATATTTTCAATATCAAGGGCAAAGGTCAAACTGACTCGAAGTCATTTTGGGGGCAAAAATAGCAAATTTTTGAGAATGCAACTTGTAAACAAGATACAGACCAAACTGTTTACACTATGACTTTTAAACTTTACACAGTTATTTCTTATACTAGTGGATGAACCCTATTGATTTTCAAGGCCATATTTGCAAGGTCTGGGTCACAGTGCTTATTTTAGTTAGATTCTTGTCCAGGCCATAACTTTTTATGCATGCATGGAATTGAATTATATTGTGCAGAATTTTTGCCCAGAGCCCAAGAGTGTGTCATGACTTTGACTCAAAGGTCATATCTGCAAGGTCAAGGTCACAATGCATATGATAGGTAAATCTTTGTGCCATAACTTTAGGTCATATCTGCAAGGTCAAGGTCAAACTGCATATGATGGTTAATTTTTGTCAGGGCCGTAACTTTTTACCATTGTATGGATTTGAATATTTCACAGAATTGTTGGCAAAGGGGGAATGTTTCTATACTTTCAAATTCATCCCTTCAAACTAAGTGACAGGCAGATTATTCCACACTAAGAATTGCTCTTGTTCAGGCATATCGCCACATGGTAGCAGGAGGTAAACAATTCCTTAAGCATAGTGGCACAATACAGGAATCGAACCATGGCCGTCTATACTGCAAGCCAAATGCTTAACCACTACACCAAGCCTGTCCCTGCTGCCGGTTGGGGTATATATAGTATGTTATCACAAGCAAATTGGCAATATTGCACATGCTATATATGTATTTAAGTGTATTTAAGTAATACACCTGTAAACTCATAAATCTATAGAATTCCTTTTATTTTCAGATTAGTGGCTGCTGTCTGTATCAAGATGGCAAGCAAGGCCACCCCTCAGTCTGCCAATGCTCAGAGAGTGGAGGCACTCAAACAAACTGTAGAGGAAGTTGTACGTATATTATTTCGCATTTATAATGTACAATAAATGAACATACACAGTTTCATTTCTATATTATTACATGGTCTTTTTGTTACACAGACTTACCTCCCATTTGGGACAGTATCTGATGTAAAATAGTGGTGACATCATCAAATTCTATGGAAACCAATCCAAAAGTCAGAGAAATGCAAGTCCACAAATGACATTTTCATACAAAATTTATGATGTCATACATTGTAATTGTTTTACATCAGATACCATCCCAAATGGGAGGTAACTGTTTAACGTAAAGCGAAAAATCTTTGGAATTTATTCACATTTAAATGTAGGAACAGACACATTAATATTGATTTGTTAAAAATTAGCATAAAAAAAGTTTAAACATTTTGAATATGTTGAAATTGCTTACACTTTCACTGTGTAATTAAAACTTAACTGAATTGATAATACAGTGGCAGATGCCCGGATAGCTCAGTGGTGAGATGGTCTGCCTTTAAGCATAAAATTCCGGGTTCAATTTCCAAATTTGGCCACAATTTCGCACCCAGCCTGCCACAGGTACACATGTAATGGTGTGGCGAGATTGACCTTCACATGAAGGAGAACCAGGGTTAATTTCGTTCTTAGATTTCCAGGTTTGAAATCTCTGGCAAGGAGGAAGTGTGACAGATGCAGGTACTGGCCCAGAGAGCTCAGTGATGATTGAGAGCGTCTGCTCTGAAAGTGCAAGTTTCTTGGTTCGATCCCTGGGTCTGGCCTTAAATTTTAACCCTGACTGCTACAAAGCAAGGTTTTTTTTTTTTAAAACAAACTATTCTTGAATGTGAAATCTTTATACCTAGGGCTATGTTATATGCACATATATCATACATCATATATATATAGTACATAATGCGTATCTATATTCTCTTAGCTGTATTTAATATTTATATTATGCTATGAACTGAAGTTCAGAAGTTGATTTTAACATTGTTACATGTATTATAGATTAATTTATTTGTTGATTTTTGATTTTCTTGTTTTATATCAAATCAAGATAAATGTCAAGGGTTTGTTTCTGTAGAGAATGTTTTATTTTCAGTGTTTGGAGCTAGCTTCCCTTGGGGAGGAGTCTCTCTTCATGTCTATTAATCTACGACAGAGAAGCTGCTTTTATCTGGGCTCAGAACCAGGAAAAGAATTCCTTGGTAAAAGAATGGATATCATTGAAAACTTCTACCATTTCATCAACAGTAAGTGAAAGCTGTAATTGATTGATTGATTGATTGATTAAATGATGTAACACTACATCAGGATTATTTATTTTGAACACTATAGTGCATTGCATAATATATTTTTATGTATAAACAGAAGCCAGTGTAGCCCAGTGGATGAGGTGCTCGGCTCGTGATCGAGAGGTCCCGGGTTCGACTCCCGCCCTGGGAGATTTTCAGTATCAAGGTCAAAGGTCAAAGTCATTTTACTCTTTACCTCTAACATGGATTTGAATATAAGAGTTGTTGCCCAGGACCAAAGAATGTGTCTTGACCTTGAACTAAGAATATATCGAAATGGTCAAGGTCACATTGCATATGATGGTTAAATCTTTGTCTGGGCCATAAACTTTTACCTCTTGTACGGATTAGAGTAATATTTTATAGAATTGTTTCCCAGGACTCGAGGGTATGCCATGACCTTAAACCTAGGTCATATCTGCAAGGACAAGGTCACAGTGCACATGATAGGTAAATCTTTGTCTGGTTCATAACTTTTAACCCATTGCATGGATTTGAATACAGTACAGTCTGGGTGGATCTTTGAATGCCCACTGTCCACAGTGGGCAGTCCACCTGAAATTTCAGTGGGCATTAGGAGTGGACATTTACCTGAGCGATCAAGCTGTCCACTTACCTGTATGTTAATTCTAACTGACTCTTACAAGAATGTCCAGTGGACATTTTTAATGCCCACTCTAAAACTGCCCACTGTGACCAGTGGGCAAATTAAGTTCCACCCGGACTGTACTGTAATATTTCACAGAATTGTTGGTAAAGGGGTATGTTTTCCATACTTTCAAATTTCATCCCTTCAAAGTAAGCGACATGCTTATTATGCTATGCTACAGTGTTTTTTTTCTTCTTCAAATCAGGTCTGTTACAAGGACCCTTCCTAATGGAAATTTCATTGATTTTTTGCAAAATTTTCCCAAACATTGATCTTTTAGCATTTTGCAAGTGGGTTTAAAACTTCACAAAATGAGAAGACACTTTCACTTTCGAAAAATAAAAAAACCCACTGCACTGGGTGTTGCTCTTGTAACATGATATCATGATGATTCTTTATAACAAAAGATGTATGTGCTTTGTATAACAATTTATCAACGAAATAAATTAATAGGATTTGATTTTTTTTGTTTACAGCCTCATATCCATTAACAGAGTCTGAGAGTCCAACTTTGAAGAAAGATGAGACTGCAGATGTTACTCCGCTAGAAAGTGGTGATGCTACAACATCTCAAGATAAAGTAAATTTAGACTTCCCTGACCCACAAGATGATGGCTCAATCGAAGATGATCAGAATGACCCAGATTTCATTCCAGAAAAGGAGAAGCCCTCTTCCCTGATCATCAGACGTCGTGGACCTGGCAGACCACCAATCTCCGAAGATGGTAGTCGTACAAACATTATAGAGGAAATGGAAAAGACGATCATGGGAGGCACGTACAGTGATGAGAATTCTCAACAGAATGCTGATGACCCTAATGTTACTAGTATTGAGAAAATTGTCACAAATGATTATGAGTATGTTAAGAGTTTGAAACACAAACATAAGGCGATATATGTATGTGCTGATTGTAATTCTGTTTGCTCTTGGAAAAGATCCATGATGACCCATTTAATGACATGTAAAGGGAAGCCTGACACTGAAGAAGCAAAGCAGTCCATGGTATCTCAGGAACTTGTGACTGTACCAGATTTAGGATCTACACAACAACATCAGGTCATTCTCAGCATCGTGGAAGAAGATGATAAAGGTGGAACACAAACAACGACCACCAAACAGGTTGTCATTCCAAAATTTTCTGCCATGAATGATGAATCTTTAGCCGAAGCAGTAGCTAGTATAGTAGATTCTCAGACTGAAGGTACTCAGCCGTTGGGAGAAGTTTTGAAACCTCAGACATCATCGGATACTGAAAGTAAGGCTAGAGATCAAGATTTCCAGCAAGCCGTAGAACTCATTCAGAGTCTTCAGGAAGGTAATAGTGGTGCACATGACATTGAGGAATTAGCTGTGAAAAGTGTCAAAGATGTTAAGGATGAGGTGAGCAAAACAGCCGAGATTGCAACATCCCCAAGTAAACCAAATGGAGAGAAAATGAAAGATATCCCAGAAAAAGAGAATGAAGAAGATGAAAACAATGACAAAGAGGATGACATGGATGTGCAGGAGAAAGAAACACAAAACGAGACGAAATCTTTATCTCGGAAGGAAAAGGAAGATGATGCTCCAAGAAAAGGGGAGAATAATGTGAAGCAGAAGGGAGATAAGAAAAGGAAGGATGATTCTTTGGATTCAGAAGGGGAACCAGAAATTATATCTGCTCTTACACTGAAATCCATTAAAAGTCCAAATAAAGCAGCACCTAGCACCCCTTTGATGTCACCAACAAGATCTAGACGACAGGTGAAAGCCAATCCAAAATATGCAGACTATGAAACTTCTCCAATTGTCATCAAGAGAGAAATATCAGATGAACCAGCAGAGGAAAGTCCCAGCATGTCAAACAGAAAAACAAAACCTCAATCACCAGGAGTTAGTGATGTAGGAGAAAAAAAGAAAGAAACCAGAGGGAGAAAGAGGAAGAATATGGAAACTGAAGAAAATGATGATAAAACAGACAAAAAATCTGATGCTGCTACTCCATTAACTTCAACTAGCAAACGAAGAAAAGAAAAAGACGTTGAGCGGTCAGATGAAGAGGCAGAAGAAGACATGGAGGATGATACCACAGCAGGGGATAGGACTAACAGTGGAAATGAGGGTAAGAGAAGTAGTTCTAGAAAAGATAGCCCTAAGACAGGCCAGAAGAATGCAACAGAAACAGCACAAGCAACTCCACCAAAGAGAGGCAGGGGAAGACCAAGAAAATCTGAAGCTAAAGTGTATGAAACAGTGACTCCTAAAGACAAAAAGAAAGAAAAAACATCTGAAAACACAGAAACTGAAAATGGAGAAAATGGTGAAGAGGAGGAGGAGGAGGAAGATGAAGAGGATAAAGATGAGGCAGATAAAGAGGAAGGTATTCAACCGACAAGTATAAAAAAAGATGTAGGTACTACAACGCCTATGAATCCATTATATTTCAAAAGACGAAGAGGACGACCCAGAAAGTCTGAAGTAAATGATTTTGTTTATTTTGATCCAGCTTTGAAAAAGGAAGATAAAGGGCTAGAGGAGGATTGGTACCCAGATGATGAGGATTATTCTGTTCCAGGGACTCCCACTGTCAAAAAGAGTAAGAGAGGAAGGAAAAAGAAAAATCCTTTGCCTCTTGACCCTAATCGTTACCGTATCACTTCTGACGACTTGCAGGAGGCATTCAGGAAGGGAGAAGAGAAGGGTGAATTCACATGCAGAGAATGTGGGGAAACATTGAATTGGAAGCGATCTTACATGCGTCATCTGGAAGCTCACGTTCAAATAAATGAGGGGAAGAAAACTCGTTTTCCTTGTAAAGTCTGTAATAAAGTATTTGTATCGGAGTGGGAAATGAAAAATCACCTGAGAGGGAAGCACAAGATGTTGAATGTATTTGACTGTGACACATGTCCGAGAACGTTCCATACAGCTGTCCAGTTTAAGAATCATAAACTACAATGTACCACAGAGAACCCAAATACTGATCCAATAGAAAACGATCCAGAGAAACCGTTCACGTGCAACTATTGTCTGATGAAGTTCAAATCCGAACAGCAACTTGAGACACACAAAGAGCTGCACAATATCGTAGAGTATCGTTGCGAGGAATGTGGAAAAGTGTTTCCGGAAGCCTACCGTTTAAAGAACCATGTCAGAGACACACACGATAAAAGTGATACCTATGCTTGTGACGTGTGTGGTAAACAGTTCACAAGTGCACGATACCTCCACAGACACCGTATATGTGTACACAAAAGAACAGAGAGTATATGTCGCACATGCGGAAAACTATTCCCTACTAAGAGTGATCTCCGTTTACACATTAAGATCGAACATGAGGAGCCAGATGCCCTGACTTGTCCCGTGTGCAAAGAGAAATTCCCGTCGGAAAAAGCCCTTGATCTTCATAGGCCAGAACATTACAACTTCCAATGTGAAACTTGTGGTAAGAAATTCCAGAAGCTAGTCAAACTTCGTGACCATGTTAGGACACACACTAACGATTACGCTTTCTGGTGTAAAGACTGTAATAAGGGCTTCACACTGGAAAGCAGCTTGGAAAGTCATATTAACAATCAGCATACAGATAAGGTCTTCATGTGCAACACTTGTGGCTGTACATTCAAGAATGCTCAGACTCTGAAGAATCATATGAAAGTTCACACCGACGCAGCAGAGTTCAATTGCAAATTCTGTGATTCCACCTACAGAACTGGAGAAGGATTGAAAAACCACATGATCGAAAACCATATGACCGAGGAACAAATCAGGGCATGCAATATGCAGGTATGGAAATGCGAGTACTGCGACAAGGTAATGGGTAGGAAACAACATTATGAAAGGCACAGGGATCAACATCTTGGAGTCAAGAAGTACAAATGTCCCGAGTGTTCGCTGGGCTTCTTCAGTCAGTACCACCTCAACCGACACATGAAGTCCCATCTGTCATACCCAACTGGTCCCAAACGCATTCGTCGACCTAACTTTAAACCGTCGTCCACCATGACTAAATCTGATCAGGAGGATGGCGATGAAATTGAAGAGCTTCCAGAAGGCACAGAAATCATTATTGATAACACGATGATACAACAAGATCCAGGTGTAGACAATGTTACGGAGACGGTGTACGTCACGGCAATGCCAGAGGGACAGGATGAGCATGGGCAGCAAGTACAGTATGCTATTTCACAGGGCGATGACCAACAGATGCTAGAATTTGTGGTCATAAATTATCCTCAGGAGAATTCTACGGAAGTCGTTGGCATAGCATCCACAGAGGAAGAAAATGACGTCGTCCAGTCCATTTTGAATTTACAGGAGGGGATCACTGCACTCCCTGATGCTACCTCCGTAGTGGTGACTGAAAGTAATGATGCTCCACAATGAATAATACAGACATATCATGTATTAGATAATGCCTTTCCTACCCTTCCATAAAACAGGTGTTTTCTGAAGCCAAAAAAAATCCCATTTTGGAGTCTCAGAAAATCGATGGTATTAAAATGATATATTTGTTCTCTTTTTCTTAGAAATTAATGATAGTATTTCGTTACATTTTTCATTGACAGTTTGAATTGAAAGAGACCTAGTTTTCTTTTGTACCTTTACTTATTGGGGATACTATTTTCACTTGAAATCTTTTAAAAGGAAAGGAACTTGAATTATTTAATGCTGAAGTTTTAACCTATTTATATATGATGGATCTATTGTTATAATTATTTATGAAACAAGAATTTTTACCGGTATGTATTGTATTAATTTAGACTACTCGAGCATTTGAAATGATAGACATATATTGAAGAACAATGCGTTCAGTTCAAAGGTTTTCCCTCATGTATATACTTGAGCATTTAATTGTGTTGAAGTCATCATATATTATCTTGTTCTTATTTCTTATTGCGTGGATTGTCTGCAATGATATTATTACATTATGTAATTCATGTTGGAATACTAGTGTTCTATTTCAATAAAATGTCAACATTATTTTAACATCTGTATAAATTTTTGCGGTTGTTAGCTCCAGTGGACCTAGGATATCTCTCTGTGCAATTATTCAGTTTCATATACTTATCTATATTACACAATATAGATAGGTTTCATTAGCTGAAATTAAGTTGGAGTTACCTCCCATTGTCGGCCATATCTGTGGTCAAGCATGAATTTTTGCCTCATATTCATACTAAGTTTTTTTTAAAGAAATTGTTGATATTTACACTTCTTTTGAGACTATTTTTTTTTTACATTTGTCTAATGCATCAAAATTTGCATCAGCATTGCAAAAACATAGCAAGTATCTCTAGTATGGAGAAAGTACCTACATAATTTTGGGTGATTTATGAACAAATATTCAGTTCAATACCTCAAAGATTGCGGTCAGCTTCTCGCAAGGAAAGTAACTCCAATAAAATTTCATGCTAAAGTATTCATAGTTTTCTCTACGATTCTTGAGCTACAGTCTTGACCAATGATTCATCGCTCATCGCGGTACCTCGACTTCTTGTCGTAAACAATTTTACATTCTACTCCTCTGAGACTTTTCATCACAAAGAGGTATAGATAATCTCTATTTGTCGAGTATGTTGCAAAGTGGAGATGCGATTTTGGTTTTGGTCTGAGACTTGGTTGTGGCAGTGGTCTAAAAAGAACCAGGGGCCTCCATTTACTAAAGAACTTGTCACAATTCGGAAATATTCGACGATACATTAAACGCAAATGTTTGCTGATTTGACTGGTTAATGTTTGTTTATTCTTCTATTTGTTATGCTGCATTTACCTCAAAATACAAAAAAAGTCAAAATAAATAAGTAAATAAATAAATAAATAAAAATCATTTATTTAAGAGTCAAAAATGTACGATTTGTCGTAAGTTCATTTGTAACGGGGCCCTTGGTTATTTAGTGTATTTTTTTCTCCCTACAGTTTTAGGTGCATACTTGGTGTAGTAGTTACGTGCTTGACTAGGGTTGATACAATTTGGGTTCGATTCCCGGACTGTGTCAGTATGTTTGAGAGGTTGATTACCGCCTACTTCCATGTAGCGATATGACTGATATATTGTTGCAAGCGACATACCTGAAAAACAAATCAACCATCCAATCATGTATTTTCAGCACAGCCAAAGGCTCGCATAAGCTACTTTATAGTGATAGTGCATTGTCCATCGAAGCCGGTGTGGCCTAGTGGATAAGGTGCTCGGCTAGTGATCGAGAGGTCCCGGGTTCGACTCTTTCCCTGGGCATACAGGTGTTCTGTCTTTCGGATGAGACAGTAAAAACCGAGGTCCCGTGTCACAGTAGGCCTGGCATGTAAAAGATCCCCCACTGCTTCGGATGGGGCCGTTGCAAAGGTCTAAATTTGTGTGCAATGCATCAGGCAGATGCCGTCACCATATACATGTATATAAAATAATATGAAATAATCGTGGAATGACGTAAAACAATCAAGCATTGTCCATCGTCCGTAAAATATACACATATTCTAATTCCATATTGTGCCATTATGTTTAAGAAGTTGGTTACAGGTCTCCGGGTTCCATGTCGCGATATGACTAATATTTTATTGTTGAAAGTGACGTAAAACACCAATCGGTCAACCAATCCTATATTTCCAGCTCTCAGCCGAAGGCTCACGTGAGCTATTGTGATAGTGCATTGTCCATCGCCCGTAAACTTCTCCATTCTATACTAATAAGCCGCTGCAGGGATCTGAAATCTTGCACCTACCTACCTACATACATATATACATACATATTTCATATTTATATTTGTAGATGAAACGAAGATACAATTTTGATTGAATGGTGGTCGTTTTCATAAACAGGGCTTATATATGTGTATATACAGAAAAGGAAGGTACAATTTTGAACGAATGGTGGTCGTTTTCATTAACAGGGCTTATATGTGTATATATATGTGCCCCTCAAAAACCACAAAGCCGTTGTAGCTCAGTGGATGCGGTGCTCGGCTCGTGCTCGAGAGGTTCAGGGTACGACTCCCGACGTAGGTACACCGGTGTACTTTCTTTCGGATGAGAATAAAAACCGAGGTCCCGTGTCACGGTAGCCGTGGCACTCAGAGACCCCTCACTACTTCGGGTGGGTCTGTTGAAAAGGTATTAATTTCTTTGCAATGTATCAGGCAGATGTCGTCACCGTCATACGTACTCGGAACGAAAACTTTGATACGACCCCTACCTTTCAGCCTTTACTCTATAAAATACAGTATAGGCTGAAAGGTAGGGGTCGTATCAAAGTTTTCGTTCCGAGTACCTATGGTCACCATGTACAGACATGAAATAATCATGGATTGGCGTAAAACAACGACCAATCTTGCAAATCAACAAAACCCACTACGACTTCATATTTGATATACATGTAGAACATTCTGCTAAAATGTGGTGTAAAATTAATAGTTTTTAGTCGACATGAGCGTTTCATATTCAGTTGAATCACTAAACTGTAAAAAAAAAACATCCCACAAAAATAAAACGTATAACTGAACAATATAAAAAGACATATACAGCTGTAATAAAAATGTGTGTTACACTAAAGGTTAAAACATTAATTACGTTCAAACTTATTGGTCATACCCGACAAGATTAATTACCATACGTTTCATTTTTTAATAATCGAACTTTTAAAAATATGTGAATATATTGTATATCAAAATATCAATTTACTTCTTTCAATAAAATGACTTGACCGGCACCCCCACCCCCTTTTTTTTTACAGGAACAAACACACACTAAATGAAATAGTACATAGTAGGGCTGTGCGGTTTTATCGCCATATCGGTGCACAACAATTTGTTTTATTTCGTTTTCAAATATGTATTGCAGTACTTTTTTTTAAAATTGGTTTGGGTTCGATATTTCATCATCTTAAATATCTAGAGCTATCTTCCTTTATAATTAGTTTTATACTGTAAAGTGACAACAGAGTATTAAAAGTTCAATCTACTTATTAACACCTTTGCTTTTTACTATTCCATACATTTTGTTTAGTGCTAAGTTTTAGCTGTACTTCCCAAAGTCATGTTTTCCAACGAAAAACAATGAAATTTTGAAATTAATAGTCTAATACATATTGCAATAAATTGCAATATTTTTTTCAATACTGCAATACATTTATTTACCCCAATACCCAGACCTAGTAAATAGATTCTCTTCCTCGTGTATTCCATAGCAAGCGACTTGTGATCTTAAAACTGTCTTCGAGTTACCCTCTTCGAATTGGATGGAACCGCTCAAATGGTATAGTACAATGAGACGGTGTTTTACTGTTTTTAGCAACCCTTTTAATAAAGTAGGATACGTACTGGTTTTACCGTATTGTCTAGCCGTGTTCAAGGGATTACAGGCTTAAACCATTCCAATGCTGCTTTATGTGAGAAAATGTCGTAAGCAATACGACATGGTAACTCGGATACCAAAGCCAAGTGATAGATCGATAGATTGAATAGAATTCTACTCTCTCAACAGCAGCGGATATATATGTTTGTTTATCAATCTTCATATATATATATATATATGATAAACACAAATATGAAAAAATAAGGTAATTAAATGTGAGCTGTGGTAAATGTAGTTGGTCATAAACTTTTCAGATATATGTACTTTCTTTAAAATTGTATCGTTTAGCTCGACACAATATATCAGTAAGGGAGAAAGATAAAAATTAACAAGACTAAAGACATCAGCGAGTGTTTTGTCGTTCATTCTTGAAAATATTTTCTCATGAATGGCTCCCTTTAGTATACAATATATTTCATACATAAAATGTTCAACTGAGGGTCCACTGCTGATTTTATTTGTGTACTCGACATCGACAGTATGACCCCGAAATCATCGCTTAGACCATAGGTTTTGTATTGGATCCCTCTTCAATCCAATGCAGACTTTTACTTGAGCGTTGCACGCTGACTATGACGGGCCTTGTCCAAAACTTTTCAGAGGAGACAAGGTTCTGATCCTCGTCCCCTCTGACTGTTAGTCGGGACTCCTATTGATCAGGGATCTGAGCTCGCTTACAGACGGGCAGAGCACGGTTTACTTATGTTGATGTCTCCTTACATATTTTTGATAGCAACATATTATTCTATAATTTTTTCGTGAGTAATAAATTTTTATGACCTCTCTCCTTGAGAAACCTGTTTATCCGTGTTCTCTATATGGAGGATTATTTATAAATTATTTAATGTGTGTTGTTTGATTGTGCTGCTTTTGCGGTGCGTTTAAAGGTGGGCACCCGTAAACAGGTTAACCACACCAATTGAGTGACGTTTGTTACTTCAATTGACCGTCCTAAGTCGGTATCGTAACCGCAGCACAATCGAATATTTTTGTAACGTCGTTCCGTTTATATTCTGCTGTTGTCCTTTGTGTGTGTGTGTGCAGGTCCTTGGTGATTTGTGTCATACAGCTTTGTCAGATGTCTTCTGTTTTCTCTCATAAAATCACATCCTAAAAAAACAAATGGTTTTCTGCTGTTGTTTCTTGGGAATACGTATCTGGCACCACTATACGTTATCCCGTTTTGTTTTGTTTTGGTGATTTTTCAATTCTTATTGATTTTGTTGTTTTTGCTTTTTGCTTTTGTTTTGTTTGTTTTCTTTTTTTTGGGGGGGGGGGGTGTTTCAAACTTGTAAACTCAAACAAAATTTGATACCAAAAATGATACCAAAGTTTTAAGCCACTTTTTGTGTTATGGAGTTTTGCTTGAATCACTTAATTAGAGCTAGACACTGAACATAGGCGGATCTAGAAAGTCTTGAAATGGAAATGGAGGGGGGGGGGGCTTTGTGTCCTTGAAAATGGCCGAAAATATCCTTTTTTGGTAAAATTTCCCGACCAAAGGGGGTTGCAATCCCCCTCAAAGTCCGTCAATACTGACAGTTAATAACAAATTCATTTCAATCTCCTAAACATGGGTAATCGGTATTCAGGGCCTATCATTTCAACTAAGAGGCTATATGAGGAACGGGAAATTGCGCCTATGTTTGCATGAGTAAATGTTTTCCAGAGTCAGAACACTTTTTATCTTTGCATGATGAAAATCATCCAAAATGATTTATAGTTAGTATTAACGTTTAGAAAGAAAAGAACAAATTTATACATACTGCTGCAATACAACCTATAACATTGCATATCAATTGAATGCTAAGAATAATTCAACGAAAAATTAGATAACGACATATAAAACATTTATGATCGGTCAAAAAGGGGGGAGGTCCCCTTCCTGTCCCCGGTTCCTACGGCCATGTCATTACCAAGACCGTCATCTTTAAAATATTTTTATGCCAAAGACTCAAGTAACCTATTGCAATTTCCTTTTGTCCATTATCTTTCCTGCATCGTTCATTTGTTGTCGCCAGAAAAAGTTCAAATGTTCAATTGCATTCACCGTAGTCCTGATTTTCTCAGAGGATTATGAAAACACTAAGCAGGAATGACATATTTCACGGGCCCAAACAACGGCTAGTGTTGTTTATCGGCCAACTCGTTTTAGAGGTGGATCCAGGTGTGGAATAGAATTGCCAGACAGGGTCCTTTGTTTGATCATCGTCTTCATACCATTTAATTAAGCAATAAAGCAAAGGAAATGCCACTGTGCGATTTAAAAGGATATGTTGTTGTTTTTGGTTCCATTCCCAAATTTAATTTCAATGCCATTTTCGGACTAATTTATTCGCTTAGTTTAAGCTTTATTTATTGTATAGGTTTCCTCTTCGTATGTACGTCTTCCCAATTGTTCGTCTGTCCATCTGTCTGTCATCCCTTCTTGATCACACAAGGGTTCCCGGATAACCCAAGTACGATTCATTAGGTGTATTATATCTATAGTCAGTTATGATTGAGGTAGATATACATTGCTTTTTACGTCAAAAAGGTCAAGGTGAAAGATTATCAGCATCTGAACTTACATGGAAAGTACGGTAAACATTATTTTCAGATTACAACTTAATTACATATACCATTCATCTGATCGTCATTAAATCTTTTGAGGTCAAATGTTCAAAGGTAAAGATGCACCATCTGAACATAGAGTGAAAATCATGTATAATCAATACAATATGTAACACTCACTGTCGGTGTATAACATTCCATTTTGAGGAAATTTCTGTTATGCATTTGAATACTTGAATGACCTTGACACAAGTATTTTGACTTGTTGATATAAATTGTGGATTAAGTTCAAGTTATGCTTGACCTACTTCGGGTAGAGTTACAATCCCCTACATGTATTGCCCCTTACTAAAATTGCTGGAACTGGTAAAGGAATCTACAGCTTCAGCGATAATCTAAGAATATTTGTTTTTAAAGAATATATTTTATCTGTTTTAAGTATAAAAAAATTAAATAAATAAATGAAAAAAGGGGACACTGACATACAAATACGAAAGTTTCATTGTTCCAAACCACATAGAAAAGTGTGATTAAATTTTATAGAACTGAAGTTCTCAGGGACACTCTCCTTTGTAATAGATACTCGAATGACCGTAAAATCCCTTTGATCTTCATGCAGTTATCGAGGATTTAATACAAGACGTGCGTAAAAGGATAAACAAGCAAGTTCCCTTGAGAAGTTAATGATACATGTCTATGTGGTTATCGTATATAGAGCTCCTCATTTTCAAAGTAACTCTCTGATTCAGTCGCTTTGTTCATACATAAATATTGATTTACAAAGTAAACGTCTATTTATACAGTATGTAATTATCTTTGCTTTAGGAATAAATTACGAATAAGGGTTGGTCTTAATTGTGCCTTTAGCCGGATTAAAATATCGGGAACATTGTTTTTGTCCTGTTTGTTTCTTTGCCTGTCTAACAGTCTGTCTGTAACTTTACCTAGTCCATAATTTCTTAACCATAAACGATAAAGACTTCATATTTTGCATGTGCAATCCACTATTGAAATACATTGAAATGACATTTAGAGCAATGACCTTGTGATTTTGACCGTGACCTTCATGCCAAAAATAGACTGATTGTCAACACTTTCTATGTCTTGCAATATATCTAGTTTATATAAGTTAGATTCAAATCTAACGGTGCAGCTGCAGTGATGTCACCTGGTATCAGTTCCTCTATTGGCAATTGCCGTATTACTCCATGTATAGCTCTACCATGCGCGGATACAGAGGGTAGGGGGGTTCTGGAACCACCCCCCTCCCCTTGGAATCCGAAAATTTTACCCAAAAAAGGTAATATTTGGGCATTTTTGGGGTCTAAGAGAAAAATTTACCTTTTTTGGTTGGACCCCCTCTGACAAAAATTTCTGGATCCGCGCATGTCTACAGTACATGTATTATGTACAAAAATATTTTTAAATTTTCATCTAGTTTGCCACGAGACATCAGAAAGATATCATTACTATGGTGTACTGTTAGGGCCATCGTACCATCGCCATCGTATCATCGCCATCGTAACATTGCGTCATCGCCATCGTAACATCGCGTCATCGCCATCGTAACATCGTATTATCGCCATCGTAACATCGCCATCGTATCATCGCCATCGTAACATCGCGTCATCGCCATCGTAACATCGCGTCATCGCCATCGTAACATCGCGTCATCGCCATCGTAACATCGCCATCGTAACATCGTGTCATCGCCATCGTATCATCGCCATCGTAATATCGTGTCATCGCCATCGTAACATCGTGTCATCGCCATCGTAACATCGTATTATCGCCATCGTATCATCGCCATCGTAACATCGCGTCATCGCCATCGTATCACGATGGAGATGATACGATGGCGATGACACTATGTTACGATGGCGATGTTACGATGGCGATGTTACGATGGCGATGATGCGATATTACGATGGCGATGATGCGATGTTACGATAGCGATGATACGATGGCGATGATACGATGGCGATGACGCGATGTTACGATGGCGATGACGCGATATTACGATGGCGATGACGCGATGTTACGATGGCGATGACGCGATATTACGATGGCGATGACGCGATGTTACGATGGCGATGGCACGATGTTACGATGGCGATGATACGATGGCGATGGTGCGATGGCCCTAACAGTACACCATACATTAAACATTTCAGTTTCAGGTCTTAGGGAAAACCTTTTTCGTTTTTGATGAAATTCCGTCTCGTTATTGCGTTATGGTACTTTGCATGCTATAAATAACCTATGTTCAGACATTATTTTCTACGTCTCTCAGTAAGTCAAGTTTGCCTTCAGAATTGTTTATGGTATTATAACAAATTTAATACATACATATTAAGTTGTGTTTCACAAACACATCTTGTTTTAAGTTAGATCTTAGAAATGGTTTTGCTGTTGCCAAGAAGACACATACGCAAATCACACCTTGTCGCTGCAAATCCCCTTCTAATCTGTAAATGGAACTGCGTGTGAAGGATTTACATCTGGGTGTCGATTGACGATGTTCACGGGAAGTGACGTCATGAACATCGAGTCAGTTTTTTTTTAAAAACTTAAAATGACAATAAACAGACTGTGGCATGAATGTAATGATACAATGGTAACAACTTGCCCATTTCCGTACGCAAATAAAGCCGGCGTGGCCTAGTGGTATCGCGTCGGACTCCTGATCGGGAGGCCGGGGTTCGAGTCCCGCTCTGGTCATGCCGGTGTCATGTCTTTCGGATGAGACAGTAAAAACCGAGGCCCCGTGTCGTGGTATGCATGGCACGTTAAAGATCCCTCACTGCTTCGGGTGGGTCCGTTGCAAAGGTCAAAATTTGTATGCCCCGCATCAGGCAGATGCCGTCACCATATACGTGAAATATTCGTGGTGTGACGTAAACCAAAAATCAATCAATCAAACAATCCGTACGCAAATAAGTAAAAACTGCATAGCTATGATGTTCCAATTGTTTGATGATATGGTGCATTTTTAACGTGATTACGCGCGGACAGCAAGTTTGCTTAAAATAAAAGGTCGATCTATATGTAGTGGAAATGTAGTTTGGAATGATGCAAGATAAAAATTATTGATTCGTCAAAATGAAAGATTTTTTTTGCTGTAAATGAGAATAATATCATCATCATCATCATCATCATCATCATCATCATCATCATCATCATCATCATCATCATCATCATCATAACGAAATAGAGTAGCATATAGTGAAAATATGTGCTGCTGCTGTAATGAACTGTTAATTGATTTAAATTCAAATGAAAATTTAGTGGAGAGCAAAGAAGGGGCGAAAAAGAGGAAATTATAATTATATATTGTACCCAGCCTATTTTGTGAAATCCCACAGACACGTGACCTGTAAGACCCGAAGGAAAATTGATCCCAAGTGGAAAAAAACTGTAACATACTTAGCCTTCAACGACGAGTGTGTTATACCAACCTTAATATAAATGGACAATTCCTTATTTAAAAAGGAGTGTCAGACTTTCAAAATAAATTAAATATTCTTTTATTTAATTGTTCAAACTAATAAAAGTTATTGAATCTTTGACATCTTACTACAATACAACATTACTCAGCAAGTCACTCCTAAGGTTGGTTGGTTGATTGGTGTTTTACGTCGCTTTCAACAATATTTCAGTTATATCGCGACATGGAAGCAGGAGGTTACCAACCTCTTAAACATAGTGGCGCAACCCGGGAATCGAACCCGGATCGTCGGCGCCGCAAGCCAAGCGCTTAACCACTACACCACGCCTGCTCCTCACTCCTAAGGTACATTGGACAGTAATTAAATATATCTAGCATGCACGTAGTAAACAACTTATGTTTAATATCATCATGCGCGAATCCAGAAATTTTTGTCAGAGGGGGTCCAACCAAAAAAGGTAAATTTTTCTCTTAGACGGGGGGGGGGGGGGGGGCCAACCCCAAAAATGCCCAAAAATTACCTTTTTTGGGTAAAAAATTCGGATTCCAGGGGGGGGGGGGTGGGGATAGAACCCCCCCCCCCCTCTGTATCCGCGCATGATCATACTATGTATCCTAAAGATAACTGGAACACAAAGAGGAGACTGATTTATACTAAGTGATGGGATACAACACAGAGCAATCCCTGTCTTATTTAGATATAGAGATTGTAGCTATTCGTACCCACTGTATAAATACCAGGGGTAAAAGTAGTTTTACTCAGAATCGACTTGAAAGTACTAAGGCATGTTAAAGCCTTCTCGGGTCTCCTCCTTTGTGCGCCGACCAGACCACACCTTTATCAACTATACAATCACTGTCTTTGTTTTGATGTGTATGAATGAACTTTATTTGTTTGCTGAGTTTGAATAAACTTTTGGAAATTACACAACGCATCGTTTCTTCGCTACACGGCCACCCTACAAAACTTAATTTTCAGGTTTCTCTGGTCGGATTTTTCACCAGGAACAAACTTTCCCTCCGTCATGTTCTAATTTTTGAATTTTCTTGGGGAGTGGTAAATACAAAAATTAGAACATGATACCTCTATCCCATATACCTCAAGCCCACTGAAACAGGAAATATTTCTTCCATTGAAAATTGACCTACACATATTTATAAGAAACATAAAGTAAAAAAAATCCACTTTATCCAGACAATAGTTATCTCTTCTTACTAGATAATCACAACTATGTTGTGTTTTGTTTTTAAATAGGGATCCATATTATGATAAACACAAAACATCTTGTCGTCAGTCACGCTACCCCCATCTTTTGAATTGTATAAAGGATCTGTACTGAAGGAGACTCCGTGTTAGTATACCCGGGTTTTTATTCCGAGGGAATCATTTTCAGTGCCTTATTATTATTTACATAGAAATGGACAGGGTCAATTTTCTAAGATAAGAAATTACCTTTACGGTCAATTTTCAACGGGTTCAGCATGTAATGTTACACGTTATGAGTATTTGATTTCAATCGGATTCTCCCTCCCGCAATCGGAAAAGAATCTCGAATGTATGACGGTGGATTAAGTATGGCGGCCCCCATGTGATGGAAACACCGTTACACAGGAAGATGAAAAAAGGTTGCATGTGTCGTTTGTAAAACTTAAAACTTCTATTTGTTTCTCCTTTAGATCTTTAGAAGGCTATATTATATTAAGAGAATAATCAATATCTGCCATCTTGTCCGTATTCTGAACATCCGGTGATTTCGTAACATTCCGTGCTGTTTTTCCGAGACTTGCCGGAAAGGCCAGGGAAGGTGCGATTAGATTTATTTTATTATGTCCGCGTCTGGTTTGCGTAGAAACTGTTATTAATGTTCCGGATGCAGGGAGCCCCTTGACTCTTATAAAATAAAAGCTTTAATCACAAATTTATCAAAACGCTCGCTAGACTCTTATGTATACTTATATTGATAATGTTAATTTAGACTGGCTCCTCCAAATGTGTCGTAATCTTTGAGCGCTTGAATTAACTTCCCGTACGAAGATTGTTCAAAAGATATTATCACTGATACAAATATGTCACGGTACGCTGGGATAGATTTTCATTGTTTTATGTAAACAGTGCAGGTTGTTTGTGAGAGGTACTATTCAATGGTACCTGTCCTTTTTACGAATACAGGAAGAGCGATGCTCTGCACTTAATATAAGCACCATATCCTTAATTATTACAAACAATAAGACGGAAAATACGAATATAAATAGTGTTATGTCATTATGGTACTGAAAACAACTTTCCACGGTGGGTGGCAGAGCTGATGTGAGAGCAGGATCTTGGGAGGAGTCTGACTGCTTGGCAAACCACACCCACCGTGGTTAGCCACACCCATTGTGGACGTCAAGGAAAAAAAAAGACAGTATATTTTATCTTACGAAATGATACAAAACAATAGCGACACACGCTTTTTCTAGCTCATAATTTTTAAAAACATTGTGTAGTCAATAGAGTATCTTTCGTCAGTGTATGATTTTCTGAAAGCTTATGATAAAAACTACAAAATAATCAATTTAAAAACTTTGTCCTTTGCAGCATGTAAGAACAATGAATCATTGAGTAATGAGGCAAAAAACGTACGATTCTCACCGAAATGATGCAAGATTGAAAACTACAATTACATGTATTTAGTAATTACATTTTACTCTTTCTTTATTTCACTAGATGGCGGATATCGCCCTTATAAATTTTTAATAGCATGGACACTTATTAAATGATGATGATGATGATGATGATGATGATGATAATAATAATAATAATAATAATAATAATTATTATTATTATTATTATTATTATTCAACGGTATGTAAGTTAATATAATTTGGTTTCAAACATACAATAAATAAAGGAAAAGAAAAGAATACGACTTTTACACTCTTTATTGATATGTTCAACGAATCATACGAGAAAATCGTTCATGCAGAAAGCTCCATCACTAAGCGCTAATATTTTGCTTATTGCTTTGTATTCTTACAGCCAATCAAGCTGAATATGAATTATATGTCATCATTTCACACATTTATAGTCGATACGAGGTTCTTATCATAGACAAAAAAAACCCCTCACTATACAGAATGTTGAATGATATTCTGAAATGAGACCTACTAGTATTCAGATCATTTCAACAGCGAATTTTACGCCACCTAAACTCGGTCTGTATCCAATTCGACGATTCTCAATAAATGTAAATCACAGTTGTTGCTTACAAGCAGGATATGCTTACTTTTTTCCGGACACCTTATCAAACTCCCTTTTTGGATTCACATATACTCCTAGGCATACGCTCTTTAGTTTGTTTTCAATTCATTTTTCCTTATTGCAGATTTTGTATACCCTTAGATTTTATGATATCTGTACTACGGAGATGGGATCTACCGCACAGCACAGTGGCATAGTATAACGACGCGGTCGCCTTACTACCCGAATATAGGAGTTTTTATAATACAGAGTTATTTCCCCGTTGAGCAGGTCTCTGAAAGTATAACCATTGTGTCTTGACGCTTCAACATTACGGTTCGGCATGACGCCGACCTCTGAAGGAATTCCAGTGAAAATAAAAGTAAGTGTCTCAATGATTTGTTTCTTTTGTGACTTGGAACAAGTACGATTGTAACTGCACATAGGCGCTTCGTTACGGTGGCCACTCATGCACATGATGTGTTGCAGCTCAAATCCGGTACCGTTCACGCCTTGAATGGCAAAGCTCGTAGATAGTACATTTTATTTCAGAAAATTTAAAGTTAGAAATCGCTTCTATCTATCCCAAAAGTATCACTAGTGTTGGTTGTCATATTGTTTTGCAACCCAGAAGTAGTACCTTTAATAGTGGGCGTGTCCCCATAGAAAATTTTGTGACAGAAATAACAACTTTATGACTACTCCAAACCGTCGATACAGTAGAAGTTAAATTATTTCCCGTAGTTTTACATCGGTTTCCATAGAAGTTCTTACGTCATAATGGCAAAAACTGCACTCTCGCTTAGCGCAGACAATAAAAGCGACATTTGTTTATGAACCGTCGTAAAATAAGACGGAATTCCTGTATGCTACATATATATACTATGGGGTTGACGATAGAATTCAATGAAGCTACTGCTAGTAACAATGTTTCCGTATTGGACTGAAAGTCTTGCTTCGCGACGAGGCCCCGGATTAATAAAAACATATAAAATGGCCCGTTGAAGAGAATATGTATCATCACAATAATCATTAAGGTAGTGATCGCCCGTATGAATCGTGCGCGTGCCTTGACCTCGGGATTTCTCACGTGATGCGATGGCGTTCTTTGTTCCGTTGTTCCGGAAGGAATATTAGTACGACTTTCATCTGACATACAATTTATAGAATTTGTAGAAGACTGACGGGTGAGGTCATAATTTTCATTAGAAGTGAATCCAGTGTCGTTATCAATCTCGGTTTTGGTGGCAGTTCCTCTTTTCTTACTTTTGTTGGGATTTTCTGATATACCCATATTTCGACGTTGTCCTTCCTTGCTTAATCCAATTACTGTTTTTTGTTCCGTTGTTCCTGAAGGAATATTAGTAGGACTTTCATCTAATACACAATTTAAAGAATTTGTAGAAAAAGACTCTTGGTTCAGGTCATAATTATCATCGGAAGTGAATCCATTGTCTTTATCGATCTCGGTCTGTTTTGTTACACCCGTGTTTTGATGCTGTCCTTCGTCGCTTGTTCCGAAGGTAGTGTCCACTAAATATAACTGAGCAGAACCATTAGTTATAGATGTACGATGAACTCTTTCTTCTTCAGTCTTTTCAACACTCGTATTAGTATTAAGCGAATTTTCGTTGTCATTCATGACATTCAAAGGCATTACTTTAGTATTGCTGTGCTTGTACAGCTTACATGATAAAACAAAATTGCAGACGCCCATAAAAAATAAAATCACCAAATGAAGAAGACTATGGAATCTTGTAACATACGTAGTATAATTTTTATACAGGGATTTGAAGTTACATCCATATACGAGAACAGTGTCGTTCACGTGCAGCCAGAAAACGTTCTCGTTTACATTTATTACAACAGCCAGGAGCCAAGTTATGCTTACTACGAGCATAGCCGCCTTCCTTCCTATGTGTCTTACCATTAAGGTTTCCTGGCAAAAAGCGTACAGCCTCACAATACTGATTAAGAGCAGATGAAAATTTGATGCGGCGATAACTGTTATGTAGAACGAAAACGCCACCATGCAACCATAGAAATTATCAGATCCCTGCATGCTGATCATTGGCCGGATAGAACATCCGACTAAAAAGTCCGTCAGCGACAAGCTCATCAGGATGCAGTTGTAAGGACTGTCTCGGAGCGACCGACTAAATATTAGCGTCAAAATAACGATTCCATTGAGGAGAATAATGGACGATACAATCAGACCAAATGCTACTTTGTAATCCAGTCTGGCCAAGTAATCTATCGGCCAGTTTTCCGAGGAATGGTTCAGATAGAGGTTAGTACTGCTGTTGTGCAGCATCTCTATATCATTCTCACCATCAGCTGAAATATACATTATTTTCTCTTTAAATCATAAAGTTGAATATGGGAGATAAATATATAGCGCTTGATTGGGTTTTGCAAGTTTTCCTGGCGAAGCGTTTGTTGGGTCAGGAAAATCGCGATTTCCAACGATATTAACCTGGAAACCAATGGAACACTGTGCGTTTTATCCCGATCCTAATTCACTTCTTACTCAAGCATCGTTATATACAGACGTGTGGCTGGAATAGGTATACTTTAAATGCAATTCAGTATATAAATGAGTATCATTTTCACTTAAAATATGTATCAATGAGTATTAATTTATATAGGATCTGAAATGAATTTTCATTTCATACGGTATTATATCCCCGAGCCTTGGCGAGGTAATATAAAATACATAACGAGTTTCATAAATACCGTATGAAATGAAAATTCGTTTCAGATTCTTTTTATCACAGTTTACACTCAGTTTAAAGGTGTTTATTTCATCAAACACCAATTTGACACAATTCTTTTGCACGCTATGACGTCACCATCTTCACGAGTCAAGGGGATGCTCTACGTAAACTGTTACGTCACCTATATCATAAATTAATTTATGACAGCGATATTTCACTGCATACACAGCAAAACATGTGATCAAATAATATAACGTTTTGGTTGGCAAAATCATAAATGTTCCCGCAAAATGACGTCAGAGACAATCCATTTTTCATCATGACGCCAAAAATTTGACGGGAAACGTGAACAATATGTTATACCCATGTATACAATTATTAATCACGATACCGCCATAAAGACCTTAATCATTTTATTAATTCAGTGAAATGCAACTTTAAAATTTTCATATATGATAGCAAAAAGAAAAAAAAAATCAAATGTAAATGATATTTATATATTCAAATTTCATTATTAAATTTAAAATTGCACTCACTCGAAACTTTTATCTCAGCTTTTCTTATCCATGAATCTTTTGTCATCGCTCTGAAATTTTTTTTATCTGGTTGTTTCCGCGACGATTGCTCCGTGAAGATCGCGTCCGTACAGTTAAAATTTATAGAATGTAATGATAACATTGTACATGCGTGCTTTTCAGGTGATAATCGTCGCCAGAAGGTGCCAAAATTATATATGAAATATAAATTTACTCCTATTATTTGGAACGTTATCTGTGATTTTACTAGGATGAAAAAATAACATCGATTATTTCACTTGATAATAGCCAATTGAAGAATAGAGTGTGTATATATATATATATATATATATATATATATATATATATATATATATATATATATATATATATATATATATATATATATATATATATATATATATGAAAATGTAAAACGAATATCCTCACCTTAAGACGTTTAATGCTAACGGAAACTTTCCATCCTCAGCTAAAGGGATGTTCTCTGCGATACTCTGCTTAGATACGACTGACAAACAATTTTATCGTAATTCCGTAACAATATGTGTCATGTCATTCGTGTAAACTGACATTCCCTGGTCGAATAATGTTCATAATATCACTTGCGTCATTCACAGTAAATACATAACAGGGTGAATTTCAGAAAAGGCTTTATATAAATATATGTATACACATAATAATAAATAATAAATATAATAAATACGAGACACTCTTATGTGTGTGTGTGTGTGTGTGTGTGTGTGTGTGTGTGTGTGTGTGTGTGTGTGTAGGTTTGTGTGTCTGTGTATAAGAGAGAGAGAGAGAGAGAGAGAGAGAGAGAGAGATCTAACATTGACCAGATGAACGGAAACATATTTGTTTGACTAGATGAAAATAATGTTGCTTATTGCCCAAGACTGATGGCATTTTGTTTCTGGTTAAACAGATCCAATGTTGCACTTACACCCAGTGAAGACATCGTAACTACATTGTTATTCCATTGCTGTACGTCTTTCACGGAGATCGTATGTTTTTTTTAATTTTCATTTTTGATTGATTGATTGATTGATTATTGTTTTACTTTACTCCACGATTATTTCACGTATATGGTGACGGCATCTGCCTGATGCATTGAATACAAATTTAGACCTTTGCAAAGGACCCACCCGAAGCAGTGAGGGATCTTTGACGTGCCACGCCTACCGTGACGCGGGATCTCGGTTTTGACTGTTTCATCCGAAAGACAGAAGACCGGTAAGCCCAGGGCTGGAGTCGAACCCGGGACCTCTCGATCACGAGCCGAGCACCTTATCCACTAGGCCACACCGGCTTTTCATTTTTGAAAAAGAAAGTATAATTGCAGACAGAAATAGGAACCGACAGATGCATAAATACTCGCTTGCTAAGTATGAGATGAATGGTGAAATATTCCCTTATTTAGGTCCATATAGGCTGTTCAATAACTCTTAAATACATCCAGGTATTCGCTGAATAAATAATTTCTTCTATAACATTACATACATTACATGTAATATGTAGGAGGTACTTGTAGACTGGTGTTTAATTTTCTTTAAATGAATTTAACGAAGATTAGTTTCTAGTTTCTATACGTATATTATTCAGAAGAGGAAAAAAGGTTGAATCTACATTCAAATTGTTGAATGTTTTGTCCTCGTTGTAGGTTATAAGATGTTCTCTCGTGTACCTCAGACTATAATATATCTAGCAAATAATCAGGGACTAAACAGTTTGTAATTTTGTACATTGAATGTATTTTGACATGGTCTTTACAGATTAGGATGCTATCTTAAACAACACAGACGTAGACGGTTTTTTTTTGTCAAAATTACAACAACAAAAAACAACAACAACAACAACAAAAAAAACCCCAAAACAAAACAAAACAACCCCCCCAAAAAAAACCCCACCAAAAAACAAAAACACCCCCCCCCCCAAAAAAAAACCCCCAAAAACAAAACAAAACTTCAAGACTTAGTCAGAAACATGTCCCCCAAACTCGGTCATCATTTGCGGAGAAAATACACCTTGGTCTAATTCCACAATCAGGAAAGAAATAAAACTAAGGGATAGATTTCCAAAAAAAAAAAAAAATAAATAAATAAATAAATAAAAATAGACACCAAGTCCTTCGATCATAAATAAATATACAGACATCAACGAAATACAATCAATAACTTGAAAAAAAAATACTCATATAAATTAATCACCTCTTGATGATAGTATAAATGAAATTAAATGGAGTAACCTAAAACAATACTAGGTAATTATTAGAACTTTAATAAAAGGTGCAAAAAAGTCACAAACATTATCCCTTGTAAATCGTGACGGTGGTCTGGTTTACAGTGATAAGGGGAAATGTGATGTGCTAAATCAACACTTCTGTAAAATCTCCAGCTTCAGTGATGAAAGTCCTACCCATTTCCGAAGATCGAACCAACAACCGTGTTCCCAATATCATTATCACTAAAGATGAAATAACTGATATAATCCATATAATATAAATAAAGCATCTGGACTAGATGAATTTAGAGACAAACTGTTCTCTCTCTCTCTCTCTCTCTCTCTCTCTCTCTCTCTCTCTCTCTCTCTATATATATATATATATATATATATATATATATATATATATATATATATATATATATATATATATATATATATATATATATATATAATGAAATAGCCACTCCACTTGAAATAATATTTAACAAATCCCTAGAAAATGGTAAATCTCCCATCCAATGGTAACACGCAAACGTCATCTTAGTTTATAAAAAGGTTCTAAATCAGATCCAACCAACAATCGTCCAATCGCTCTACTAAGTTGCGTTTGTAAAAGTTTTGAAAGAGTTATGTTCAACTCATTGAAATCTATCATCAAGTCTGTCTTGCTTAAGAGCGGAAGGAATATTTAGGCTTTACTTTCTGTGATATCAGTAAGGCATTTGACCGGGTCTGGATCAAGGGTCTTATCCATAAATTGAACGCTAATGGTATCAAAGATAATATACTAAGGTGGATCTCCAGCTATCTAACTAACACAGCAAGTTGTGCTAAACCAAGATCCTCATCAGCCGGCGTGCCACAAGGATCGATTCTTAGGCCATTATTTTTCCTTGTCTTTATCAATAATCTCCCTGATGGTATTGAAGGCATTTACTGTCTGTATGCCGACGATATGCCAATCTCTCTTTCTTCAAATTCTTTCCCTGATATAGTAAGAAATACCAATATAGATAAGTCCAATATCTCAAAATTGTCAAAGGACTAGCGTGTGGAATTTAATCTATCTAAAACTAAAGTACTAAATTTGGTCCACACACACAAACATACGAACACCCAGGCATAACGCTGAATAATAATGGTAAATGGATAAATCACATAGACAACATAGTAACTGAAGTGCCAAAACTCATTGCAGTCTTCCGAAGAATTAAATATAAATTGATAGAAACACTTAAAATAAAATGTATTTTTCGTTTATTCGTCTTCATCTTGAATTCGCTTGTCAGGTATGGGACTACATTACAGAAAATGACGCCAGCAGACTTAAAAATGGCAACGTGAAGCGGCCCGAATAGTAACTGTACTCCTAAATTCTGTGCTGTTTATACTCTCTCTTTTCTGAAGATGGTTGGGAATCATTAAAAGCAAGATGGGAAAAACCATCTAATGTACAAAATTTAAAACTGTTTAGTCCCTGATTATTTGCTAAATATATCATTCCCTGAGATACATGAGAGCACATCTTAAAACCTTCGAAGCGGACATAACATTCAACAATCTAATTTTAGACTCAACTTGTACAGAAATTCCTTTTCCCCTCTACTGTTGATCTCGGGAATAATATGCCTATAGAAACTAGAAATTTATCTTCGTTAAATTCATTTAAAAGAGAAAACAGAAAACATCTGACAAAGCTGTATGACACAAATCACCAAGGAAATGCACATAAAATATGACAATAGCAGAATATACACGGAAAAACATTACAAAAATATTCGATTGTGCTGCGGTTACGATACCGACTTAGAACGGTCACTTGAAGTAACAAACGCCATTCAACTGGTGTGGTTAACCGGTTTACGGGCGTCCACCTTCCCACTCACCGCAAAAGCAGCACACCCAAAGGACACACATATAAAAATTTAAAAATAATCCTCCATATAGAGAACAAGGATCAACAGGTTTCTCAAGAAGAGAGGTCATTAGAATTTTATTACACACGAAAAGTTCATAGAATAATGTTGCTATCAAAAATATGTAAGGCGAAATCAACATAAGTAAACCGTGCTCTGCCCTTCTGTAATCCAGAGAACTAAACATCAGTCTATACATTATACGTACCTCCTACGACGCGAGTGCAGTTCGTTAAAATCATATCTTTTCAAAGCCAATCTGTCAACGAGTAATTTATGTAACTGTGGTGAAATTGAAACATCTAAAGATTTTTTCATAGTGTGTAAACATTACAAACACATCCGAACACCTCATTAGATCAAAACGGGGGAAATCTTAATACAACTTTACTATTTGGAGACGAAAGTCTTACATTATCTGGAAATATAAATATAGTAGATGCTGTCCAGACCTTTATCAAACAAAGCAAGCGTTTTTCCTAAAATGCTGATGTTTAGTTATACAGAATATGATAACTAATCCTACACGATACTGGCACTCTTCTCCTCTTCCATCTCCTGTTAATTCTCTCGCCACGTACACGTCACCCATACAGCATTATTACTTAGTATACGATCATATTCTCCGAGATAACAACGTACATTGTAATACTACTTATGTTGTAATATATTTGTAAACCATGTGGGGAGACGGCGGTTTAAGTTGAGATAACTTGTTCTGATCCCATTGTTATTAAAACAGTAAAATATGTTTCATTCATTCATGTATTTTGCGTTTTTCCCGTTTTGCTTTTGAGGATTCCCAACCAAGTGCGGAAAAGAGAGGGATAAAAGTGCAGAATTTAGGAAGTCCGAGGTAAAATTTGAAAAGGTAAAGGTAAAGTAATGAGATACTCGATGTATATCACTTTCATTAAACCGAGTTGGAGCTGCACAAAATAAATAAATAAATAAATAAATAAATAAATAAATAAATAAATAAATAAAAATAAAAATAAAAATGAAAAAAAAAAATCGCCCCTCACTATTAAAATTAACTAAGTGAATAATTAATAAAAAGAAACAACCCCCCCCCCCCCCCCCCCACACACACACACACACACACACGAACAAAACAAAAACAAAAACGTACGCCTTGAATTGATTATTTCTGTCTCAAATGTTTGTAGGCCATAATCGTGTTAAAAAGCTTTTGTGTCTGATTTTCCATTTTTATATAGAGCGGCCGAGTCCCGGCAGTGATTACTGAGTGACCTGTCTTTTGGATTAGACAATAAACGTCGAGATTCACACACAGAGAAAACAAAACAAAACACCCCATAGAAAACCAACACAAAAACTAAACACACACAATCCCCAGTAAGCCCGGCCCTGAAAACAGGAAAGACAACGCACAATCAATAAAAACGAGCATTAAGGGTTTTCCTTCTCGACAATACTTCTCGACCGCATCTATATGTGTTATAAGTACTGAAGTAAGGATGAAACAATGTATGTCTAGTTAATCATTCAAGTACTAATAGATAATATATATATATATATATATATAGATAGGTAAGTATATCGATAAACTTCCTCTTTTAAGCTTTGAAACTTATTGACATTTGTCAGCTTGAATCAATCCACGTGAATTTACTCTTATCGAAATTTTACACTATTGATATATAGTGATATAATAGTGTATTATGTATGTATGGACCTAAGTTCATCGGAACACCGAGGATATTTTTAAATGTAGTCACTTCCTTGTAAAGGGGAAATTTTTAAATTGTAAAGAGAATACCAAAAGCTGTAGGATGGTTTAAGAGGAAATGTTTTCAAATCGCAACATGTCGGATCAGTGTGACTATGTTCTCTCCGGCGCTAAACATAATTTTGGAATCTTTCGGAAATCGGGAAAGCGAGCCATTTTACAGGTAATATCTTTTGATACATGCAAGTATATGTGTTACTCATTATGTGGGTGTCATTCACCTGTAATTAGGTTAGTCGGGTAAGCTGTTGTTTTTAACTCGGATTGCTTAAACCGTGATATGAAATTTGCCGAATAAAAGGCCAATGACGATACGCTGTCAATCATAGGGGTTCACTAACAAACGCTGAGATGACCCAGACAAGTGACTTTGCATGGGGAATATACCCCTCGGGATTTATCCTCAGTTTCTAAGTAAAATCTTATTTTCGATCTTTTGTTTTACTAAGACTTTGCATAAAGTAAGAAAAACTCAGGATTTCATCTATGTAATGTTGTATGCTTCTCCAGTGAAATCATATGTTGATATTCATAAATGTACAATGACACTAGTAATGTATGACTCAAAATTTGCATTATTTCTTACGAAAAAAAAAACGAAGTCACCCTCATAAAACATTCTGAATATTTCAGGCTTCTTCTCATTAAAAAAATCGGGCATTATGTAAAACTCGAAGCGTACGCGTAAAAACTGCTGAAGCCAGTGGCGAATTTAGAAGGGGAGGGGACAGGCCCCCTTTTTTCGTCAAAAATATGAGTGAAACTTCAGGTTTGACAGCCAAAATGACTGAGTAGTTTGGCCAATGATTGACTTTCACATGTGCCCCTCCCCCTTTTCAGAAATTCTGATTCCGCAACTGGAAACCCATTTTCCAGAGCTTGTTTACTTCTGGCCAGTCGGTAGGGTGCTTGTCTGATGAACAAAAGGTCTCGAGTTCGATTCCTATCCGTGGTTCTTCGGTTTCCGGAACTCGCTGAGACAATAAAAATCAGTGACTGGCGTCACGGAAAAGACCCCTAATGGCTTTGGCGGGGTACGTTGCAACGGACTGTTTGATGCATCTGCCAGATGCCGACTGCAATGAGTGAAATAGTTGGTGTGATGTAAAACAAACAGCAAAAATGAAGTAGCGTGCACGAGGAGACAGGGATTAGGGAGTCATACCACGGTATTTGGTTTCGATTTTTAACATTAAAATGTGAACCCATTAGGGCTTATCAGCTAATAAGAGAAATAATCTAGTGGCGGATCCAGGGTATCCAAAAAAAAAAAAATAATAATAAATAAAATAAAGATAAAAAAAGTGAAAATCAAGTATTACACAAAATACTCAGCCATTTTGGGTGCCAAATCTGAAGTTTTACTCATAATTGCAGATTAAAAAAAAAGGGGGGGGGCGGATAAGCCTTCGCCCCCTCTAGATCGGCCACTGTAATCTTGTAAAATAAGAATAAAAAACCCCAACAATTCTCATAAGTCGCTTGACTTTAATTAATCAAATATCTCACATAATTTGTGCTGACCAATCCACAGTTATTTCACGTATATGGTGACGACATTTGCCTGATGTATTGCATAAAAAGTTAAATCTTTGCAACCTTAACCAGTTACAGATCTTTTACTTGCCACGTCTACTGTGACACGAGACCTCGGATTTTACGGTCTCATCCGAAAGACAAAACACCGACGTACCCATGGCGGGAGTTGAACCCGGAACCTCTCGGCCACGAACTGAGCACCTCATCCATTGACCTACACCGACTTCAGTGATAGTATAATGACTTGATTTACCTTGTACTTTAATGACAACACTACAACTTTGAATTCATACATATTTTATTTTAATGGGGAATGGGGAATTTCAACCCTTGTTTCTTTTTAAATGTGGAAGAATGAAAATGTTCGGCCTTATTTCATGCAGAAGCATTTCTTCCCGAGAAGTGTCCTTCTCTATTACTTAACTCCATCAAGAAAACAATAAGAAACAACGGGTTTTACGTAGGTTTGTGCGTATGTAGTGACGTAGATACGTAGGTACCTAGGTAGGTAGGTTGTAGGTACATGGATATATGTAGGTACGTGCATACGTAGGTAAAGACAGACACGTTTATCATATAACGACATGTATGTCTGATAACAATTGCGATACGACTTTTGTGGTCGTTGCCAGCTTAAAAAGATCAATTATTTATACGGGATAGGTATAAAATTTGACACTACTTCTGTAGATACCCTAGCTAATACAATATTGTCATGCTCCCGACTTATTGCGATTTTGACCGTCATACTGCCGGCGGGGGTGGGGGTGGGGGTGGGTTCTACCAATGTGTATCATAGCACGTGACCTTAGTGTATACTGTCTCATTCGAATGACAGAGAGGAAGACAGAAGATGATAAATCACCTTAGGAACATCGAGTCATAAAACGGAATCGAATCCGGGTCCTCTGATGTGAAGTCGAGTGCGATACCATTATGATTTACTTGCCCTTAAATTCAAGTAAACGGAAGCAAAATCTTTGGGTACAATACGGAAAAAATAAGGGGCCATCACGGATACATTTAAGGGGAAGAAATGCCGTGTACTCTGCTCTACTGAGTGATAGAAGACAAATGGTAAACCTGTGACAGACACGGAGTGTACATTAAAAATTTATTGAATATTCAATCTATTGGTCCTTCGGTTTTATTCTTTACTGACTGTAAACAGTGAAAATTTTATCATTCTCCATCTACTATTCATTAAAAAGTTCTAAAATTGCTTATCATCCGTTTTCAGGTAGACTTCCTTTCCAGTAAAATAAAGATAATTCAGCGAGGAAATGTCAAATACGATCACGATTTTGACCAGCTGGTCAGATATGATTCAGGGGTAAGTGTTTTAAGGAACATTTAAAAAATATGGAAAGTTTTCGGAATTTTAAAATGCACGTTGCTTGTATTGCTTAAAAAGATAATAAAAATATCAATGATGGTGATGATGATGATGATGATGATGATGATGTTGATGATGATGATGATGTTAAACCATGTGAATAGATACAAAATGTTCCTTGTATTACAACTAAATCAATAGTATCATAATGATTTCAATGACTTCAATTAATTGATCTATTATTATTGATAAAAAATATCAAGTATGCATATATATAAATAGCATCGTTCCATAGATGTAGGTTATCTGCTTTCAATATTAAGTGTTGATCTCCAGATATGTTAATTATGCAAATGAACTTCCTCCTTAAAAAACTGGGAAAAAACTAACTAATTAACAAAAATGATTGTAATAATAATAATATTAATAACGACAACGACAACAACAACAAAAATGATAATAATAATAATGATGATGATGATGATGATGATGATGATGTTGATGATGATAATAATAATCATCATGATAATAATATTTTTAACAATATCTTTTTTTTTTATATTACTATATATATTTATAATGACATCATACAATACATATATAAACATAAGACAAGACAAGTATTACAACACTGACAAAAATATCATACATACTGCATTCACTCAATAATAATCAAGTAATACAAACAAACTTAAGCTTACAACCAACATATATTTCATATCAACAATTGTCAACTAAAAACACTGACAATTATATATATGTATTAAATAAACATGTACTCATTATAATAAAGTGCTATGTTACAATGCAATATTAACTCAGTCATATATTTATAATTAATAATATACATTTATGATATTATTTAGTAATATTTTTTGTAAATACATTGAAAAGATTATATAATAGCCACAAGTATTTACTTAATCTTACTATTATCATTTTTAACAATATTAATAATAATAATAATAATAATAATAATAATAATAATAGCAACAACAACAACAACAATAATAATAATATTATTATTATTACATATTATATATTATTATATTATTATTATATATTTTATTATTATTATTATTATTATTATTATTATTATTATTATTATTATTACTGTTATTATTATTATTATTATTATTATTATTATTATTATTATTACTGTTATTATTATTATTATTATTATTATTATCGTGTATTAGTCGATTCTGCAGTATTTATCTAGTTTTTAACATTGTTTTTGCTGAGCACTGTATATAGACATTCACCCCCTCATACAGAGTGCGATAATTCTCGAATGATTTGCACATAGTGGTAGGAGAAGAATAAAACAGAAAATATCGCTTACTGAAATCTACATATGTTTATTTATTATCAGAAAGGTCTGACTATGTTTATTTATTATCAGGAAGGTCTGACTATATTAGTAAAATTGGGTCACAAAGATCTTGAATTTGATGCTGCTCATACTGAAGAGAAACTAGCGATATGTAGGTTATTAGGCATCGTTAAAGAAGGAGACCTGACTTCCCAACATGTAGAGAGTAAGTACACTCCTTATCAAAGGAAATAACACTCCGATATTCTAAGAGTAAAACAATTCATGTGTTAAATGAAAATTGGCACGATTAATGACTGCAATTACGTACTTGAGTTACTTGGTTGAAGTTTTGGGAGTTTGGTTCGTTTTCAAGCAAAATGTTGGGATACCAAACAAACAATTAGAAAAGTGATAGTGAAAAAAAACCCAAACTCACAAACAAGGATCTGTGAGGGATCCCTAGAATGAAAAATTCCAAAATTGCTGATGCAGTTTCGATGTGGATCTAACAGCAACGTACCAAGGTGGGCACTCATGAATTCATGGAAATGTATGTGTGTGTGTGTGTGTGTGTGTGTGTGTGTGTGTGTGTGTGTGTGTGTGTGTGTGTGTGTGTGTGTGTGTTAGATTTTAAAAAAATAAAATATAGATGGTTAAATGTTAATAAAAGGGTATATGGTTAACATTTTTATGTACATTTTTATCAATTTTACACCTTTAAAATATTTTTCGGTATATGTTTACTCTCTCAAACTATGGATAAAAATTTCATCAAATTTTCCCGATGTGTCGCTTCTTCATAGGTTTTGTCTATTACTTATATGGACTGAACCTAATGATTATGCGATCCTGGGATTCAACCTAGTATCAGGAATTAGAAGGCACTATTCTATGTCGACCCTATGTGGTCATACGCAGACGCCAAGATGATCAAGACTAGAGACTTGTGATGAGCGATGTCCATCGGGATTTATCATCAGTTTTTAAATAAAATCGTATTTGTATGTCCTCGGAATCAAATTTTGAAGGCATCTAGTTCTTGGCCTGTCTGTCTGTCTGACTTTGTCTGTCCGTTTGTAGGTGGTAAATCTTTAACATTTGTTATAAGTTTTGAATCGTAAGAGGTAGGGCTTTCATATTTGACATGCGTATTCCCATGGGATGGGTGTAATCAAGATATAGGACATTACAAAAATTGCCTTATTTGGTGCCACCAGGGGGCATTCGTGTTTCACATACACATCTTGTTTGATCCTTTGTTTTACGATGTCTTACTGCCGACAGTGAGGATATTATTAAGAATATGTCATCTATCTATGTTTCTCCAGTGAATTCAAATGCTGATATTCATATACATGTATTTACATTGATATTGGTAATATATTGCTGAAAAATAGAATGACCGCTTACGATAAAACCAAGTCATAACCAATATAATAATAAATCCGGAATGTTTCGGAAGAACTGGGCATTATGTAAAACTTGAAGCGGACGCGTATAGCCTGGTATTGCGATTCAGGAAAGACTTGAAAATTGTGTCAGCGGGTGGAATCCGAACATAACGAGATGATGATAAAATAGTATTTTCTATATGTGACATGAAATAAGTGCTTTTTCCGGATGCACGTGCAGCTAAATGCACAAAAAACACAATCTTACATGAGGAGGGGAAATTGGTGTTATTAATATCATTTTATTAATATAGGTTCCAAAATACAGGATGTTTGCAGAAAGGAATCTGTGACCAGGAAAGCAAGTTCTGTTATAAAAGAGGGTTTTCTAGAGAAAAAAGGGCATGCAGCGATACAAGTATGGAGCAAGTGAGTCTTCGATTATAACATCTCCCCCTCCCCCCCCCCCCCCCCAAAAACCCCCCAAAAACAAACAAACAAACAAACAAACAAACAAACAAAAACAAAAAGCAACGCCTAGCGTGGCATAATATGCCCGTCGCTTAGCTTGAAGGGGATCAATCTGAATGAATGGTCTAGTTTCGATCTAATACCTTGAAACACTGCATAAAGAAATCCGGAAAACTGTAAAATCCTTGAAACTTTCTTAGTTCAAGAGGCATAACTCTGACAAATCCAAAGCAATCGTACCCAAATGCGAACTGGTACTGACCCTCATTGATAAAAAGTAATATACCAAGTTTTAATTCAATAACTTTAAAGACTGCAGAAAAAGTCCAGAAAACTGTTAAATCCTTGAAAATGTCTAAATTCAAGGGCCGTAACTCTGGCAAATCCAAAGCAATCATACTCAAGTGTGAACTGGTACTCACCCTCGTTGATATAAAGTTATATGCCAAGTTCCAAACCAATACCTTATAAGACTGTAGAAAGAAGTCCGGAAAACATGACCTCGGACGGACGGACGGACGCAAGAACCGACGGACGGACAGCGCCATACCATAATACCCCGTCTTATGACGGGTGTATAAAAAACCGAGAATCCCCCCCAAAACCCCAAAACCAACCCCTCCCCCAACCCCCTTAAATACCCCCCCCCCCGCAAAAATAAATAAATTATTAAATAAACCCCAAAAATTAAATAAATAAAATAAAATAAAATAAAACAAATTAAGTAATTAATTAACAAAATTGAACAAAACTAGGATCGGTATTCTTATTTCTATATCTTACTTCTATACTTATTACTCAGTCAGTGTTTGATGGCAACTAGACTACATTTGGACCACTCGCCACATTTACTTATTTTTGCTCATTTACAGCGAATATTCAATATTGAAATTATTTTCTACTCAAAGTGCAATAAAAAAGTTGGGGCCAAAAATTAGGGTCGATCGGGTTATAGGAAACATGAATATTTTTTTCTGTTGGCCTAAATATTTAAATGTCGAACCTTTAAACTGAGTGTAAACATGTGATAAAAAGAATCTGAAACGAATTTTCATTTCATATGGTATTTATGAAACTCATTGTGTGTTTTATAACACCTCTCCAAGGCTCGGGGATATAAAACAAACGGCTCGTTTCATAAATACCGTATGAAATGAAAATTCGTTTCAGATCACATATATCGCCAAGGCTCAGGGATTTAAAACAAACAACTCGTTTCCTAAATACCGTATGAAATGAAAATTCGTTTCAGATTCTTTTTATCACGTTTGCCTTTAGTTTAAAGGTGTTTATTTCATCAAACACCGACTTGACACAATTAATTTCCACGCTATGGCGTCACCTATACCATAAATTAATTTATGACATAGCGATATTTCACTGCATAAACAGCAAAACATGTGATATATATATCTATATATATATATATATATATATATATATATATATATTATATATATATATATATATATATATATATATATATATATATATACAATATATATGTATGTATAATTGGTAACAAATATCACTATCATCATATTCTGATATAATTCTTCTCCTTTCTAGACGTCGTATAAAATTGTCGCCCGGTGAATTAACCTACTACAAACCAGACGAGGAGGTAAAGTATATTTAGTTTGATATTTGACACCTCACCGAAATCATATAACCTGAACAGAGGCAGCAATGTTAATGTCTACAATACACCTTGTTGTTAAATGTTGTAGTAATATTTGTAAATGTCTACAATACACACTGTTGTTTAATTTCGTAAATGAGCCAACAGCATTTTGATATCAAAATCATGAATGGTGTTCACCAGCTATAGACATCCGCTTTTTTGTTTTACAAAGTCCCCGCTTTTCTAATGAGAAGAGATCCGAAACATTCCGAATGTGTAATGGGGTATGACTTTGGTTTTATCGTAAGCGATAATGCAATTTTCAGTCTTATATTCCTAATATTATTGTAAATAGATTAATATCAGCATTTGAATTCACTGGAGAAGGATGCATAGATGAAATATTCTTTCTTATTAATTTCTCACTTTAGGCAAGAACCATGGTATAACAAAAGATCGAAAAATAATATTTTGCTTAGAAAATGCCTAGTCATTTGTCTGGATCATCTCAGGGTTTGTCAGTGAACCCTATGAATTTTACTTGTTGCATTAATCCTTATAACAGAAAACTAATGTTCAATAAGAATGCATAGTTTACAGATAAAAGTATGGTTTATATCTAAATGCATATTTTACATCGACTTTACGCAACACATTGTTACCTTCCTGTAGTGCATTAAGATGGTTTAACACTGTGAGTTTTAATAAGATATAATCAGTGGGTTCAAAATAATGAAGTTTATGTAATCGTGATATGGTTTAGTGGTAAAGAAAAGTCCCATCACTTTTTTGGCCGATTTTGGACCGTTTTTATGAGGTTTAGAAAACGGAGCGAATTCCAGGTTTGCGCCCCTTCCCCACTTTTGAAATGTTTCCTATGGCTCTGATCCGAAAAAATCCCATAAACGATCGATCTTCCTTACTTTGTAGTCAAACCACTTGCCCTAGTTAGAATTCGAACCCACACTTCAACAAAGCGAGAGATTACAATGAATTACAGTGTCTCTCATTATCCTATAATTGTCTATCTATGGCTCAGGTAATGCAATAAGAAATGCAAATCAAAGGACTCAAATGTCCTGAGAGTCGGCTTTGCTGATTTTAAGTATGTAATCATTTTACCATTTTAGTGGCGGATTCAGAATTTCATGAAAATGGGGGGGGGGGTGTCTTTGTTGCAACTTCATCGTCATTATACCTATGTACAAAATGCTAATGAAATTTGCTCTCTTCATACTATCTTACGGCAAAGAGTTTGCAATTGCTTGTATCCGAAATGAACGTGCAATCGACAACTTCCTAGCAACAAGTTTTACTGCATTGTTGTCACGAGTCGAAGCTGAGCCAAGGAACGACATTCCTTCAAGTGGGACATTAAATAACCATCTTATTCACGATTCTCATAATGTTTTAACATCATTTATATTTAGAAACATACAACATTTACCTAAATATTTATAATGCATTTTCATTATCAGAGGAAATGCGGGAAGATCGATCTTTAAATTTGTCATATATGTGAAAAAGAACTAAAGTTCCAGAACATGTTGGGGAAAACTTTAATTGAAATATCTCGATAAAAACAAGCGATACAAGATCAAGACAAATGCTTTGTCCGGAGAATTACACAATCGAGTACATCCGACGGTGTCGGTGGTAAACTGTTACACATCGTAAATTAGCCACAACTACATATTATTACGCGAAATTTGAAAACATTATTGCAACTCCTTTTTCGAGTTATTGAAACTTGTTTATGTTTAGCTTAAATTAACTGAGGTAAAGGTACATTGTGCTGATCAAGAATTTTTAATACAACAGTAATTTTTCGGCACTTTATTTTTCAGCGGCGTAGTAATCTCTACATCGGTAGTGCAAGTTATAACCCCTGAAAAGCGAGAATTTGAAAAGCGATGCCATTGAGTCTAGCGCTCTATGAGAGCGCCGACTCAAAAATTAAATAATTGTATGTGTCTTATAAAGCTGGACATCTTGCACAATTTAAATATCCATGTACTTACTGGGGATACATGTCTCTCGAGCACCCGTTTTCATCACTGATTTCAAGATTCTGTCAATGTCCACAGAGGTGCAGTTTTTCTTTCTTCCTTTTTAGTGTTTTCTCTTGATATAGAACATGTTAAACAAGAACTATATTTGTATTGTATCCCGTATTGTCTCCAGGCAGTCGCCTAAATTTCTTCCTCCGATGAGGATTTGAATATTCACCGTGATATGTTTTGGTGAGTGACACTGAGAGAAGGCACCAACTGCTTTTTAAAATATTTTAGAATTGAATGAAACATACCTTTGCATTTCTCATTACTGAGTACTTTATTTTAATATTTTAATAGATTGCATTGAACATCGTGCAGTTAACTCCGGAAAGATATTCCATTAAACCTTCCGGGAACAGTGGTTTCGTCTTAGTAGTCTCGGATAGAAAATATCAGTAAGTGGTTTTATCTCTAAACATCACTCTTTTGTGTCGGATAGTGAGGAGATAACGGCCACAAACACTTTCTGTCAGAGCTACGTCATAGTAAGTTTTGATACTGTAATCATGTATGAACATGTTTGAACGAAGCATGGGATGCATCCATTTTATTTCAAAACATCACAACAGAAGATAAAAAGAAAATGACAATCATACCATTTCTTTTTATTCATTTTAGGGGATGGGGTTGTCGTACCACGTTTATCTGTAAATGCAGTGTAAATTGAAAGTACCTTTGTATTGTGAATTAAAAACATCCCTGGCAGGTGTGGTACCTAAACAGGAGATACTGATGCACCCGAGGCACCTGATATAACTTCCGATGAATGTCAGTCGTAAAGTTTTAATATAAGAATGGCATTGTATCAGCTTCGAGATAAGATGAGATGCTTACTCTTCCAGGGCATTTGCTTTCATCTCTCCTGCCTCAAGATGCTTATATCTCCTAGGCATCTGGTCTCACCTCACGCACCTGGAGATGCTTACTCCTCCTGGGCATCTGGGATCAGTTGTTCTAAACTTTAACCACTGGTTAAGCTAACCAGTGGTTAATTTTTTCTTGCTATATCTTTGTAATGAGAAGATGTTAAGTCATAATGTGTGTACTGATCTGTAGCATATGACACAAGCTTTGTAATAAATATAGAACATATATACATTCTTATTTTGTGCACCAGATGCGCATTTCGACAAGTTATGTCTCTTCAGTGATGCTCATGACCGAATGATTGGAATTCTCATAATATAGTAAAGTAATTTAGATTTTTATACAGAAATCTTATAAATTGAATTAATTGTCTCTCAAACTTTAACCACTTGTTACCTTAACCAGTGGTTTAAGTTTCGAACAACTGGCCCCTGGTCTTATTTCTTGTACAATGAGATGATTACTTCTCCCGTGTATCTGGTCTCATCTCAACTGCCACAAGATGCTTATTTCTCCTGGCATCTGGTCTCACCTCACGTACCACGAGATGATTACTTCTCCTGGGCATCTATATGATCTGATCTCACCTTACCTACCTGGAGATGCTTACTTCTTCTGAGCATCTGGTCTTACCTAACCTACCTTGAGATTGTTTCTAATCCTGGGCATCTGGTCTCATCTCATCTGCCTAGAGATACTTGCTCCTCCTGGGCATATGGTCTTATCTCATACACCACGAGGTGCTTATTAATCTCACCTTACCTGCCTAGAGATGCTTACTCCTCTCGGACATCTGGACTCTCTTCAGGTTGCTAGGATTAAAAAATGTCTACCAGTATGAATAATTGTTAGAGCCAAAGCGACATCACATCGGTTACTTATTATTATTTTTTTTTTCTTCTTCTATTTCTCCTCCTCCTCATCCTCCTCCTCCTTCTTCTTCTTATTATTATTATTATTTACAGATATATATTCATTCGTCTATGTTCCGGTGAATATGAATTAGCTTAACCGATCTTGTTTTTTCCTATATTTTTCAGTTTTCGAGTGATCTCAGAAATGAAAACCATCAATATTCATCAAGAAAGGGCAGACTGGATAGGCGTAAGTATAGAACCTTAAAAGTATATTGGTCGTTATCAAGTCTCATAAATCATGCCCGTGAACTCTGGAAAAATTTCTATAAATGTCAACGTCGTGATAGCAGTGCAAATTCTTCTATTTCTGAATGATTACAATTGCATAAGTAAATACATTGAAATTCGAATAAGGCAAATACAGCTGTGATCATATCGCACCACATTAACTGATATTGATTGTGTAACAAAAGTGCTGTATCAAAGTGATCACAGATCACAGATACTGCTTGTAATTACAGACACCACAATTACATTCAAATCTATCTAAAAAGCCACTTGCATCAAGCAATCACCTGTCTTAAACAACCACATTTCCTTGCTCTTTTCTACTATTTGTCTATTCATAATCACCTATATTAAGACACCATATGTCTCAAGTGGCGTCTTTTACACCACCACTTTGGTGGTCGCCTAAACCAACTGTGACTGTACCTGTTCTGATTGTGACCACCACAAAAATAGATTATCACAATAGTTCCTAAATACTCTTATAATTTGTGCATCATACAATACACAGCCTGTATACGTCACTTACCACCAGGATAATACAATGTTAAATATTACGTGTTGCTCATTTAATATTTGACTATGACTTCGGTTCATCTAGAATCAATAATCTAGCACTGGACATCCATTTACTATAAATTCGATGATTAATGGGTAGATTTTAGGATAATTATTACTTTGGAAGTATTTAAAGTTATTTACGTTTTTCAAATTGTTATATACAATGTCATCAATATATACATCTGATTAATGTTTGGCTCATGCCTTCAAAATTTTGGAAATTATTTATCTGAATTTAGTACCATTGATGAGAGACCGACATCTAAAACTGCATGCAACATCATATTGTAACCTCTGTCTTGATTTGAATTATGCATTGAAATTTGTGTTAGATTAATGAAATAGTATCTGAATTTACCATGTACACTTATTCCCATTGCAGCATAGAGTTTGTAAAACCTTTTTCGTGGACGGTTTATTGAGTATTTAAGTGATATCACGCTCTTATCCAGATGTCGAATATCTGTGACATTTCCTATTCGGTTTAAGTACACTTATCTTGTGTGTACCATGTTGAACACTTTGTGTCCTCTTTAAGTATTTGTGCATTCATCACGGATGTGGCTAATAAGACAGGAGCTGCTTACTCCTCCCGGGAGATAGTAATCTTTCATCATTTGCTTACGTATTCTACTTCACCACTGTTCCTTGCTTACATCATATCAGTTACCAATCGCTAATGTAACCTTTCATCCTTGTACATGTGGCGTTACCATAATCTAGCCTTTGAACTATTTTCACTGATGTTTGTCCTTATTTTACGGCAGACAACAAGCATTTTTGGGGGGTTTCTTTCGCTACTAAGAATATGAATAATTCAAATTAGTCCGAAATCTCAGACCCAAGCAAGTCTCATGCTTGGGTCTGAGATATCGGACTAAATTCAAATACGTTTGATAATTTTTTATTTTAAATATTGTATTATTTAATTATTAATTTTATTTTCTTTAAAATTTTTCAGGCATTTAACCAGGCTTGCTGTCAGAGACGCAAAACTGTTCTCTTATTGGAAAATGAACTTAGCCATATTGTACGGAATGATCTTCAACCATTGCCATGTTTATTCGAATTACCTAGACCTTGTAGTGACCCAGAATTCAATTCAGGAACTGGTATAACTTTACCTGTAGGTTTCACTTAAAAATTTAAAATATTTACTGTGTTGCCTCCACTGCATCTGATATGTACAAATTACTAGAAATATGGAAAATAACAATGAAATCAAGGAAATTACAGTATCAAAAGAATGATTTTATCTAAATAGTTATACGTACTATGCCATTTCACGATTTTCCCGTGTATTGATATGTTGACGTTTATGTGACTGTACTGACTATATATGTTTTTGTCATATTTCAGACAGCAAACAAAAAGCCATTTACAACAAAGTAAGTGTTAATCATCTACATTCACATTTCTGAAATAATACTGGAAATTTGTTTATAGATATATAGTTATACACTTGTTTATTGAAGTCTATCTGAAAACATTTTTATTTCTGCCTGGGTTTTATTTCTCTTAAACTTTTAAACTTATGTTTAATTTTTCTGAATTTCATATGTAGACCAGAAATCGTTAGACTTAGTAATGTTATACCAAAAACAGAAGTATTGGAGTGTGTGACCAAACTCAGGCCTAAGAAAACAGGGAAAACAATGAAAAACAACACAGATGATTCTTCAAAAGACCTTTCAGAAAATTTTGCAGATGATACAGACGAAGTGGAAATCGTTGATCCTAAAGGTGATCAGTCAGAAGAGTGGAGTGATTCGAGTGGTAGAGTTAGCAACCAGACAGATTCTGAAGACAGAGGTATGGTGATCATGTATCAATGACGATTTGGATCTATCTATCTATCATTGTTTACAAGAGAGGACCCTTCAGTAGGCACTGCTTGCACTTTTAAGAAGTGTTCTTTCAAATCTAAGAGTATAAATAGATTTAGATTAGATTGTAACCATTATTCAGTGATGTTTAGTCCATGAATTATATTGTTTAGTGTGTCGATTTATCATGCAATGGTAGTGTATAATTGATATATATCTTTACATTACGATTATGAAATATATCCATATTAATAATATAATTGAATTCCGTAACATATGAACTGATATCATAAATTTTTCTAGTAAACAAATCAGTTATATAGTAAATAAAAGGTAATTGTATGAAAACAACCTTAAAATCGAGATGAATTTTAGAAAAAAAGATAATCACGTACCCTGAACATAAGATCGTTTCCGTGAAAGTGTAAGCATTCCTAATTACCCGCACTTGATCCGTGTACATAATAACGGCGCGGTTCCTATTTATATTGTCCTATTCAGTATCAATGGCTTATATTCATATATCTCAGAACTGTTATGTTAAGATGAATAGACTAACATAGTAGTCCCTACTCCCGTAAGGGGCAGGCTTGGTGTAGTGGTAAAGCGCTTTGCTTGCGGCGCCGACGATCCGGGTTCGATTCCCGAGTTGCGCCACTATGTTTAAGAGGTTGGTTACCTTCTGCTTCCATATCGTGATATAACTGTAAACTGTGAAAGCGACGTAAAACACCAATCAACCAACCAACCAACCAACCCGAAATGCATACAACATCAGAAAACAAAAATGGACAAACTGATGAAAAACAATCCGGACCGTATTCACTTCGGCGCATACGATAACTCCAAAGGAAGGGAGATCAGATGATCGGGACAGTAACCTACTCCTGCTTGCTATTAAATACACAAGTCGAAAGTGACACAGTCCATACATTAAGGTTAGGTCGGTATGTACCACCCAGTCCATCATTTCATACCTTCAAAGAATCATTAGGTTCTTGCTACAACTATTATTTTAATATTTTACCTTAATTATCGGTGATGAGGATTTTAAAGTTATAGTAAAACTTGCTTTTAAGTCCATCTATCTTAGCAATAACTTTTTGTAGGTATTAGCTTCTAATTGTCTAAGGTGTATTAAGATTGATTGATTGATTACAGTTTTACGTCACTTTACGGTTATTTCACGTATACGGACCCACTAGAAACAGGTAGGGATCTTTTACGTGCCACGCGTGCCCTGACACGGGACCTAGATATTTACGGTCTCATCCAAAAGACAGGACATCGATGAACCCATGGCGGAAGTCGAACTCAGGACCATTCGGTCATGAGCCGAACCCTCATCCAATGAACCACACCGGCTTAACGTGTATTAAGAAGCCATATGCATTAAGTGATCATTTTCCCAGCTTCAAACAAATTTGATTATATACATGTATCTAGTTCTCTTACAGTATCCTTAGTTTGTGGATTCTGTAATATTTTAGTATGATAAATTTGTTATCTGTTTTAAGATTCACAGAGGTCTACATCGTCAAGTGAGAAACAAATGGACCAAATTATTGTGCATGAACAGTACGGAGAAGACAGTATGTTATATGAAAATAAAACTTCATGTACCGTTGGTGAACAAAACTCACACAATGACAAAAATGAGTGTTTGCAAGGAACAAGCACAAAAGAAATCGTTTCAACACCAACCACAGAAGACGAATTAAAGTCACCAATACGAATGCCGGAGTTGAAAACACAGCTTGCTGAGAAGGCAGTGGAATCTGCGACTGAATATTGTGATGTTGCAAATATTTGTAGTGCCATTCCTCAGCACACAATAAATGACAATGACAAATCCGAAGATATCGTAAACACGGATAATACAATGAGTAAAGAGATCCCAACCCCACCACCTCCAGCACCGGCTCCACCACCACCTCCACCTCCTCCTCCTCCTCCTCCTCTGCAAATGGATTCAAGTGACAGAAAATTTAGGATCTTACACTGGTCAATCATAAATAAAGCACAGGTAATGTTTTTTTGTCTCACCTGAGCCGACGGTCCAACCGTCTTTCTGTCTGTCCCTTCGTTCATCCTCTCCGTCAATCCCTCTGTCTGGCATAAACTTTTGATTTTTAGCTCGCCGAGAAGAAGTCCGGAGAGTCAATGTCATACCCCCAGCGTCGTTGTTGTCGTCGTCGGCGGCGGGGGTGTCCGTAGACAAAATCTTAAACCTTGGCTATAACTTTTGAACCAAGAGTGGTGGGGCTTTGAAACTTCACACATTGATCCCTTGTGGAAAACCCTTTCATTTGAACCATGATTTTTGACCTTTTGACCTTGACCTTGGAGTTTGACCTTCTTTTCAAAAACTAAACTTAGTATAACTTTTGAACCAAAACCGGATAGGGCTTTGAAACTTCACACATGGATACATTGTGGAAAGCCCTTTCATTTGAGACCATGATCTTTGGCCTACATTTCAAAAACGTTGAACATAGAGTATAATTTTTAACCAACTAGAGAAGAGTCTTGAAAATTCACACAACTTTCATTTGGGACCTTGACCTTTAACCTTTTGACCTTGATCTTCGAGTTTGACCTACTTTTCAAAAACTTGAACATTGGCTACAACATTTTAACCAAGAGGGAAAGGGCTTTGAAACCGCACACATAGGTTCCTCCTATCAAAATCATCAATTTATTTCATGACCTTGTGACCCTGACCTTGGAATTTGATTTACTTTTCCAAAACATTTATCAGTGCTTTTTTTAAATATATGGAAATGGAATTCAGATGAAAATTCCCTGTGACCAGAGCTTTCATCTGCTTAAATTTTGACCTTTACTTTGGACTTGACCTTGAATTAAAAGAATATTGAAAATACATGCTATCCCTGTGACTATGCCCCACCGGCGAAGTCTGTTGTCTTCTGACAATTCTTCTGATCAAATTTGGTATGAAATAATCCAAGTCACTTAAAAGCTTTTGGCCAGATCCAGATTGGGGCGAAGGCCCCATGAGGCACCCTCCTTTGAAAACTTCTCCAGATCGCCTTTAAGCTCAACAAATGATATTGAGTGATGTCGTTTTTGTTTCCATTCCGAAATCAAATTTTTATGATCTCATTTTTTCCTATTTCAGGTACTGTTTTAGATTTCCTTCTTGTAAGTTACTTATAATGCATTGATTTGGTGTATTTTAACCCATTTTGATTTGTTAGAAACATAATTAGAAAGAAATGCAACACCAAAATAATTTGTAGGACATTTTGATGAAAAACGGAAATGGATATACTATAAGTATGTAACAATGAGGTGAAAAAATATGAATTGTCATTAAGACAGTTTATTTTCATTAGGTCTTGAGCATCGCTGAGGAGATATACCTTGTCGAAATGCTTATTTGCGCATTTAATTGAAACAGATATGTTCTTATTTTAATTCTGCAGTTGAAAACCTCAATTTGGAAGAATGCAAAAGATGTCACACCTAAGATAAACACTCAGTTACTTTTGGAAAATTTCAGCATCGGGAAAAATGCTCCAATCAGATTAATCGCTGAAACTGGTGAGAACTTTTTCACTGTTAGATATGAATGATTTCTATTTGATTCAAACAGCATACTAGACACCTGCTGACGCACATTTTGTTATGTGCAGTTCGCCACAGTACAAAGTCTCTGAAATGTGAAAGAAAAACCCAATAAAACATGACATGCTTTGTATATTATTGAGGTTAATTTCTATTACAAGGACAAAGAAGGGAGTGGGGATCTCAGTTCCGGCGTAGTTCCGGCGAAATTCAATCGGAAGGATCCTTGACACGTGACCAAGCCAAAAAGTCCCTGGTTTCAGTACTACTGGATTATCATCATTATTATTGTTATTATTCTATATATCATTTGTATTTACATGAGTGCAGTTAAAATGTCAACGCACATATGTGGCAACTTTTCAGTGTTCCATTTAGATTCATTTGGTAATGTCTCTTAGTTACGGTTTTGAAAAAAAATTCTCATAATATACTTTCACTCAGTAATAAAGGTAATTTATTTACATTAAGGAAAAGCATGTTTCAGATCCGAAATAATTCCTTGTCATCTTTAGAACAATATTTTTCATAATCTATCAGCTCTAGATGTTCTGATAGGTGACTACTTCATTGATATTCCATACGTGGACCATATAACGACCTATTAACAATTAACAATGTATTTGGCATTATAGTAATTCTAAAACATCATTTTAGCAACTTTTGGTATTGAACTTATTCGTTTATGTACACTAATGATACTGATTGCATCCACGAAAAACTGATTTTATATTGACATTTAACCAGTCTAGTCTATCACTGTAATAATGTGGTAAGACATATATCTTTATGAAATTATTCCAAAGCTTTATTAGTCATTTACTAATAAATAACTTGTTAGAAAATTTTTTTCTTTACTCATAAAGGTTCAAATTTTACCGTCTGTGCATAATTTGATTTAATATTGGACAGATTATAATGAGAAAGGTACGTATTTCTTAAGAAAATATTTACGAAATTAAAAAAATATTGGTTAAATACATGAATATACATATATACGTATATGTGTATATGTATATGCATTAACACTGTATGTTTAAGTAGTGCTGTGTACGTCATCCATGAAATAGGTAATCTAAGAAAGACTATTTCAATAAACAACATTTTGTTTTAAGTATAAGGGATTCAAGGCTATCAATTTAAGGTATACAAACATAGGCTTATTCCATGGATATTGCATGCCAGTAGAAGAAGCTTACTCATATTAACTTTCTGTATTGTCCTAGAGGTTCTTGTCTTGCCAGTAATCCATTTTTGTTCAATGAATTCTTTTTTTAACCTTTAGTTAATATATAAACGACTTTCTTTGCTTTATATTTTCATTGAACCTTAAATACCCGTAACACACAGTTTGCTATTAATAGCATTGGTAGTAGTTTGCCAGTTTCCCTCTGTATTTTATCTTTCTTATCAATGGATTACCAGAATTCTGGCATCTTGTATGTTAAGTTTTTCTCTAAAATTTCTAGCATTAATCAGAAATTTAATGTTAATGACAACTTAGATTGTGAAGTTTTGTTTTCTTTTTTTTTTTTTTTATTTTATTGAGTTTGTTCTTTGGGGGGGGGGGTTGTTTTGTGTTTGTTTGTTTTTTCTTTTCTTTTTATTTTTTTTGTTTTGTTATGTTTGTTTGTTTGTTTTGTTTTTGTTTGGTTTTGTTTTGGTGTTTTGGGGTTGGTTTTTTGTTTGTTTGTTTGTTTTTTGTTTTTTGCCGAACTCAATAGAATCTTGTTTACCATTCCAACCATATATTATTCCAAACTCAAATCACTGAATTAAAGATTGATATTGGCGAATTTTGTAATGCAAAGTCATTTCCCATTTATGATAATTGTCATTTATTAGCACTCATTTCCCTTAATCCTACACATTTATTCTACGTTCGTATACCTCCTCGAGGGAAAGATTATTCTTTATTATATAAAATTTGCAATTCTTGGAATTTCATACATTTTGTATATAGATGACAAGAAGGTGATATTAGACGATCGTCGTGCCCGCAATCTTGCCATTATACTGAACGGATTAAAGATGGATAATGCTTGCAGTATTCACGATATAATCAACTCGGTGCATGAGAATGAAACTTTTCCGGCCGAAAAACTAACTACAATCAGACGATATCAGCCTACATCAGATGACATCGAGGTGTATAAATTGTACTCGGACAGGCGAGACACACTTGATCCTGTAGACAAATTCATGCTAGATCTGTGTGCAATACCTTACTTGGGAATGCGATTGGACTTCGTACTTTTGTTATGGGACTTTCCAAGACAACTTCAGTGTTCATACCAGGTATATTTATCACTATTATACACGAAAGTTTACAGGCAGGTTTGGTGTATTGGTGAAGCGCCTGGCTTGCGGCGCCGACGATCCGAGTTCGATTCCCGGATTGTGCCACTATGTTTAAGAGGTTGGAAACCTCCTGCTTCCATGTCGCGATATAACTGAAACATTGTTGAAAGCAACTTAAAATACCAATCAATCATCATATCGATGTTATTAATGATATGATTTTCAACACGAATAGAAAGAGTTGAAAAAATTAAATTTGTACTATACAGGAGAACAGAGCCATCGTCAGCATAAAGGATAATCCAACCATGTTATTGAAGATGCTATACGAAGAAAAATATATACGTTTGAATACTCGAATCGTATCTTTTAAGTGCTTCCTTGTTCATAACACACGTACAACATTCCTCAAAACAATGTGTTATACGACGACTCCATACCAGAGAAATCACGTCTTTGCATAACAGGAACTACGAATATGCTTAAAAATATCTTTCCTTGTTAAGCTAGCTTTCACGGAAATATTAGCCGTGAAGGTTATAAAAAAGAATTGTAGAAACAATAATCAATGAAATCCTCGGTAATACGTATGTGTTAAGTATATAGCTTCCCGATTCGTTATTTATTGTTTTGATTTTTTGTTACAAAGAATACCTCACAAATATTCCGTTACACCAAATGTATGGTGATACTTCAGTACAGCGCTCACTTCAAAAATTAGTGTGGTAAATCGATTTCTATCAAATCTTCCCATTCATACTGAATTTTACACTCAACGAGAAATAAATAGAATCAACATCAGAACTTTGTATATAATTCATCATCAATTTTATTGAATGATTTACCATGGGCATAGCATCCATATCTTAAGTGAAATATTCTTTATAGATTCTAGGATACTACATAGAAATATATTAAGTTCAAGTTCAAGTTCTTTATTACCTTCAGCCATGCGACTCATAGGTTAGCAACATATATACAAATATACATACATATATACAAATATACATACAATATACATACAATATAGCATGTATTGATCGGACTGCAGATCTATTTCTCTTATGCCTTTTATGTAAATAATTCTAAATTCTTTTACCTTTGTAAGTATTCCTGTGGTTGAATTATCAATTCTTTACGACACCAAAATGACGAATCGAAATCGTGTTTGCTGATAAAGAATATGATTTTCTTAAAATATTAATTTTGTAAACCGTCAGAATTTCCTTCATCCTGCAATGTTTGGTTTCCAGGCTGTGGACAAGATTCTGAAATCCTGTGACGAGCTGTTGAATAGTCCTAGCTTCGTTACCATTCTGGAGTACATATTGGCCATAGGGAACTACATGATTAACCAAAATGGCACTGTCAAGAAAGCTATTGGATTCAGAATTACTTCTCTGGGGAAAGTGAGTAAATATTTTTGTCCGACTTTACTTGTGACATATGTTTAATGGCACTGATAAATTTATAGGTAGTTGCAACATTTCAACAGTAAAACTCTACTCCTACAGTATCATTGATTGTCAACAATATGATGGCACATCAGAAAATAAGTAAGAATCTGTGCTCTCAAATTCCTATATATATATTTAATCGTTGGATATTTTGATGAATAGATTCATAAGTTATTGAAAATGTTAATGTGTTTGCAAATATGCAACAAAAAGCATTCAAATTCCACAATTTTTTGTCATCTTGCCTATTTCAAGTAATTTAATGGCAAACTAAGTCATGGAGTGCACATAGATAGATTTAGCGTGCCATTAAACCACTTACAAAAGGCCAGCTGGACGAAACTTTGTAGAATTTGGATGCTTCTTGTTACTTATGTCACGGACTTCCTTTTTGGAGGATTTTAATCCACTGTTTGCAAATATATTCATCTTTTATGTTCTAACAGTTTATAGAAATGAGAGGAAAGTCATCTGATCACACCTTCCTCCATGTGTTAGCAGAACAACTTCAGAATGAAGAAGAATCTATAAAGTCGTGGACAGAAGGTCTAGGTAGTGTCCACAGCTGTGAGGGTCTCTCAATACCTGCTGTCACAACAGAAGTAGAAGGTATGGGGCAGCATTGTTATCATATATATGATAGAGTACTCCTTTGTGACATCTGACCTGACATGTTACAATATTGCTGTTAAGTGTATTTTTTCAAGATGTTTTGTTCATGAGTTCAGATATCCAAGTGTATGTATCTTACCTGGTGCCGTGCTAGAATAAATAAGAAAAATATATACCTTCTAATTTTGTGTACCAAATGCGCATTTCGACAACTTATGTCTCTTCAGTGATACTCGTGGCCGAATGGTTGGAATTCTCATATTATATAAATATTTGAAGAGCAGTATTAAAATCAAAATGACCCAAAAAGTAAACCAAAGAATCAATCTAAAAACAGAGCAATGCATGAGGGAGATACTCCTTAGTTTTAGAATGATTTTTATAATTTCATGACGGAAAATTTTAAGTATATATCTCATGTCAGTACAAAAGCACTGAAATAAATAAATAAAAACAACCATGCGAGACTTTGGTAATTATCCACCCGACTACTTATCAGTCTCATTAAATGGACAGAGAATAGATGAGACCTGGAGAATGCTCCACACAAGACTATCTGGGTCTCACCCGGATTGATCACAGAGGAGACCTAGCTACAACAACATCTCGAAAAATAAAAAAAACATACGAGACTTTAAAGAAGCTATTTCAAATACCTCGGGTTAATTCTGATGGCAAAGAACAGACGAGACTGTTGATACTCTACAAAACAACATCTCGGTCTTGGTGCAGACAGGCCACCAACCGATTTTGTGGCCAAAAGACACGGACTAAAATGAGACTGGGAGCTACAAGCTATATCACCAACCACACAAATTAAAACTAGTGTCAAATACGGGCATGGTAATATCGAAAGCATTGTAGAGAATTAGAAAGTAAAGAATTGTTCACGATCACTGTATCGTATGAGTTCACTTAGGGCTGGCCTCGACTAGCAGAGCTCAAATATGAAAATATTTAAAATGACGTTGATTAAATAAAATAAAAAATACATTTAAAGTGACAGAATGGTTTGCTATGGTATGTGTATTATTTTCAGTTTTGAAATGTGATTTGTCGACGCTAAAGAAAAGTTTAAAAACGTTAAAAAGCAAACTTAAGAAACCTACGGAGAACGAACAAGTCTTTCTGAACAAAGCTCAGGTAAGTGCCCGCATCTTTATAAAGTCATTTTTAAAAATAGTTGAGAAATGTAGTACTTTAAGTTAATAAAGTATTGCATCATATGTATATATAATTGTGTTTGCTATTTGAAATATTTTGTAAAATATTAGCTGAAAATCCAAATGCCTTCACGTTAATAAAGATTTTTACGGTGATTGAAACATACTGATAAAAAAGGGAATGCGTGTTTTTATAATTCAAATAAATGTAATTATAAGGGATTTTAATAATTTTCAGGCACAATTGATAGAAATGGAATCTACATTACACAAAGTGGACAAAGCAAGTTCCCAAGTACTGGCTAAATACCGACGTACCCTGGTATGTACGGTTATAATCCTATTCAAACTCTAGTACTGTTGTTTTTGTATGATATTTCTACCATACAACAACAACATGTCGTTTATTTCTTAATCACATACAATGAGTAACGATTGTAACTTTACTTGATCATCCAAAGTCGGTAACGCAACTGAAGTAGCTCCCATAATTACATTACAATCGAACAATTTTGTGACGTCTTTTATGTGCTTTATCTTCTATTACGTTCTATGTTCATGCCGACTCTCTTTTAAATATATTTTTAATATCAAAACGTACACACATGTTTACATGCAGTGTACCAGATTTAGACAACTTATGTCTCTTCAAAGACGCTGGCGGCCGAAAATGTGGAAATCCAAAGCGTAGACATTTCAAGAATAAACTTATTACCAAAGTCCCCATTAAAGTAAGAGACAAAGTAAAATACAGAAGTAACTGATGTCACATGACTGAGGCACTAACAACAATGTACTACAGTGGACATTCACAGAACCCAGAAGTTCAAAGGTGAAACCAGGTGCCCGGGAGAGTGAGCATCTCCTATTTGACTAGCCACACTCGCCATGAATATACTTGCATACAGACAAAACAAATACAGTTAATAATTGTATATATACCTGAACGTGAACAAACACTTTGTAAAGAATGCCACTTCCGTATAACATTAAAAAAGGGTATGATAACACTTAAGTCAAACCCTCCGCGGGAAACTTTTTACGAGCTCCACACTGCAAAGGAAATAAGTGTGATAGAACAAATCTGAGCACAGAAATGTACATAAACTCCTTAATTTTTGAAAATTTTTCAAACTAGTAAAAGTGAATTAAGGTATACATTTCCTTTGTACTCCTACATATGAGATTGATTTGAGGTCAGAAATTTGATTTCGATATCATTGTAGAATTTCATTTTATTATGATATGTCTTGTAGGAATACTTTGGTGAGCCCCATACGGTGCCATCAAATGAATTCTTCGGGAGTTTATCACAGTTCATCAGTAAGTACACAATAGCTGAGCAAGACGTTCAAAGACGAGGAAAATCCTTCTTGGATGAACAGCGTTGTTAGTGTGTTGGATAAAAACTGTGACAGAGATATCCTGCACACAACACAAATTCATACATACAAGGAGTAAACGTTCTGCTGGGAATTTATCAATATAAAATAAGATTCAGAAATCATCAACTCTAAGTGAATTCTATAAGTTTACAACAATGTCAAGTGGCGCAGCTATCATGTACATAATATGTATATATTATATACTTGCATTCTCGAGAATTTTTCTGAATTGCAAAACATAAAGATAGGCCTAGATTGCCGTATTTTTAGCTTTATTTGTCGAACCCTCTTCACACTTCCCATATCTGCTACCCCTCTGGCTTCGCGTCTTGGATGAAAACGAGCTAAACTTTAATCTACATAAGGTTGTGGAATTCACATCAAAAAATCAAGATTGATCTCATTTTAACTGTATTAATGTTCTAAATGCATTTTAATTTTCTACCATTCAATTATTTTCTCGATTTCTAAGTGTTCACATGACTGCAAGTTACATACTCATTCGTATTTGCAAAACTCCCATCATTTCTCATATCAATTGCTTGACGGGAAGTTCTTTTAATGTGCATGTATATATACTATATTGCCTTTGTCTTTGTGGCTTCCACCGAAGCAACCAGAAAAAACCCCTTTTAGATACAATTACTTCAGTGCAATATTAACATAGTGATATAACATCCGAATATAACTCATATTACAATGAGTTGTACCATCCTACATTATACAATTACCGTGTTTTGTGTAGTGAAATCTATAATGTTGGACAATATAAGAAAAAAAGTAATACGGAATACGAAATTTGTGCATGATACAAGACTATGGATTAATTGATAAAACGTATCGTAAATTACCGCAAAAGTATTGCATATTCTTTTCATTAAAAATAACTGTCTTGCTTGACTCATTTCCACTTTACATGTCATTCGTAAAAGATAAATATGAAATCTGTTAGATTATAGTTGTCATTTATTGATTTGAAATGTCATTCAAGAAATATGGTACACTAGAACAACGTTAAAATACAGTGGATATGAGATTGTTCTCTATAGTAACAGTAAGGTAATACTTTTTCCACTATTATCTAATATAACAACAGAATATCTCACGTGTATGTTGGTACCACATCCCTGGTACTTTGCCAAAATACATTTGGATATATGCAACGGATCCCCCTGTGACAGTGGTGGATCCTTTATGTGGTATGTGTACCGATGGGCCAGTACATTTTGAAAACAAATAGCCCACAGGAATTTCCACCAGCCCATAATATTACACACACACACACAAATAAGTTGACACCCAGGTTACAAGGTCACGATTATAGGAACAAAATTAAGCCGCCTTCTTGAACCGACTGGAAAGTCTTGAATAATAACAAACAAACAGTTACAGTCTCTGGAGGTTTAATGTTGCTAACATATCGCCATATCATCAAAGTTTTATTTTTGTTTTAAAATTTGTTGAAATTTCACAGTGTTCAAGGTTAATAAGCTATTGCGTGTTTTTATTGTTTAGTTCCTTTTCACGATCATTGAACCTACGATCCTGATATTTTTTAAAATCGAACAAATAAATTGTTATAAATCAATGAAAATTTAAAAAAAAGTTATTTGAAACTGGCAGAAATGAAGAATCTGATGATATATGTGATTTATTCATACACGTCACGTGGGCGATACGTTTAAAGGTCTACATACGTCCGTAAGCATTCCTTGTCGTCTTGGGCGTGTGGGCGACAGCCTTTCGTCAGTCCGTAAATTTAAAGGTCTACACACGTCCGTAAGCATTTCTTGTCGCCTTGGGCGTGTGGGCGACCGTTTTTCGTCAGTCCGTAATTGTCGCCTTGGGCGTGTGGGCGACAGTCTTTCGTCAGTCAGTAATTTTAAATGTCTACACACGTCCGTAAGCATTTCTTGTCGCCTTGGGCGTGTGGGCGACAGTCTTTCGTCAGTCCGTAAACTTCTCAAGTTACTGCTACACTTCTTGGTCGTCAAGTCTTACTGATATGGAACCTTGATTGGACAAAAGGGTGTTACCTCTACTAGGTTGAAAATCAGATGCGTTCAAAATATTACACATTGTAAAATGACAGACAAGGTCATCTTCAAAATGTCATAACATCATGTCCTTGAATTTGCCACTATGTATTTCGTATCCATATCTACGGCATTTAAAAACAAAATTATCAGAGGTCAATGGCAGAAGCTACTGAATGGTGAATTGCTGAAGAAATTCTAACTGCTTACAGATTACACTCACAATAGTGAGGTTTTAACATGCCAATATCCTCACGAGACCTTAAACTTAAGTGGCTGTGATCTGGAAGACATGACACTAACACCAATCAGGCAGGACTCCAACGCTAAACGCCATGATCCTGTGTTTAAACAGCAAAAACTTCATAACATCATATACATTGTGTATAGTACGCCTGATAAAGGGAAATTGAATCACAAGTAAAACAAGATATACCGAATGGTAGTCCTAGTAAGTAAAACAATAATATACCGAGTATTGTTCCATAGGAAAACTGATAAAAAAGACAATGAGTAAAGGCATACAAGGACCTCCAGAAAATCCAGAGGTGGGATCAGGTGCCATGGAAAAAGTAAGCATCCCCTGCCGACCGCCACACCCATTTCCGCCATAATGCAAGTCGAGTCACTATAAACACGAAGTCTTATTCGCTTAGGACGGAATAGTACCGTGGTCACATTTGCTTAAACTTCGCAATTAGTACATGCATTGTTATTGCAATAGAAATCTACCACAATCTAAACGGTAAACATCTTCAACTGAACAAGAGAGTCAACGTATCTGATAACTATACACAAGATCTATCTTTGAATCGACGAAAATTTGCGGAATGTTGACTTAAAACGTTTTATTTCATATCCTTGCGAAATTAAATTGTTACTAATTAATTTGTTTCTATGATAGATTAAATCGGAGTACATTTTAAGTTTTTCCTTTACTTCTGATAGATTTTAGTAAGGAAGGCTGATAGAGGTTTTGAAGAACATTTACTGGATCCGTCAATATATGGTTTTTATGCAATTTAGAGTGAGAGCGTTTCTCTTAAGTAGATATTTTGACTCGTCCTAATTCTACTCTGTTCCTAAAATGCACAAAAATTAATTCAAACAACCTATTATTGCTGGTTTCTCTAAGTGCTCCTTAACATCTGTTTCGATCTTTGAAAAAAATCCAGTGTGGCCGAGTGGATGAGGTGCTCAGCTCATGACCTAGAAGTCCCGAGTTCGATTCCCGCCCTGGGCACACCGGTGTTTTGTCTTTCGGATGAGACAGTAAAAATCGAGGTCCCGTGTCAAAGTAGGCGTGGCACGAAAAAGATCCCTCACTGCTTCGGGTGGGTCCGTTGTAAAGGCAGAAATTTCTATGCAATGCATCAGGCAGATGCCGTAACCATATACGTGGAATAACCGTGAAGTGAAGTAAAACTAATCAATACAATAAATTGAAAAAAAAAAATCCGGCCTTCAAAAATACTGTGAAATAGCTTACCCTAGAAGTGGTATTAATAAAATGTTGATCCTTGAAAATTCAAAACAACTGTTGATATCCGCAAGTTTAAATAAACTACATTCAAGTCATATGATTTCTTTACACATTACACAATGATACTTCATAAAACGTCAAAAGAAAGACTCGCTGAAATCAATCAAAATGCTTTTACTAGTGAAAATCGCAACCGCAGATTCCAATTTATTGTTGTTAAATAAAACTTATTTTGTCAAGGAGAAATCTGATTCTGAAAATAAGTACACCAATATTGGTGCAGTTCCAATCTTGAACTATCTGATCGATAATTTTTGATATACAGATGACTTACTTTCAATCAGTATTACTCGGAGCACGGATTACATCAGCGTCATCTATCCAAGAGAACCTGACATTTGATAAACAGAGGAGAACATCAATTCATCATCGTATCTGCATACCATGTTAACCTGGGACATAGATGGTCACCTGAACATCTCATTTCATGACAAACGCGACGATTTTAATAAATATAGAACATATATACCTTTTAATTTTGTGCACCATATGCGCATTTCGACAAGTTATATCTCTTCAGTGATGCTCTTGGCCGATTGATTGGAATTCTCAAAATATATCAAAACATGAAGAGCAGTGTTAAAGTCAAAATGACCGAAAAGTGATCCAAAGAATCTATCCAAGGACAGAACTATGCATGAGGGAGATACTCCTTAGTTTTAGAGTGATTTACTTAATAAACAATACCATATTGAACAACACCACCTTCTCATTGTTTTATATGTTACCATTCTTCACGTCATGAACATTGTTACTGTTACATTTCGTCAAGTCTTACGGATTGGACGATAGGGTGTAAGCACTACTTATATCCGTCAAATATTCAAAATGACCGTTAAAGCAAATTGTAAAATACAAATTCATCTGCAAAATGACATCATGTCCCCTAATATGCGGATATATTATGTATCCAAAACTACGATTATAAAGAAAATATTGCTAAAAAGCGATTTGCTGAGGAATTTCTAATTATTCGCAATAGACCTAGCTGTCTTACTTGAAGCAGTGAAGTCTTTTTTACATGATAGTATCTACTGTGACACTACACCTCGGACTTTAGAGCCTCTTCTGGATCAGAGGACATTAACAAGGACCTGGCAGGACTCATGAAAAAATTACGAAAAAGCGAATTGCTGAGGAAATTCCATTATTCGCAACAGACACCTCGGGCTTCAGAGCCTCTTTTGGATCAGAGGACATTAACAAGAATCTGGCAGGACTCAAGGATCGGACATTATGATCCTGTACCTTAACACCACACACAGTGGGTGGTGCTGGCTCAATGTCAATTTAAAACACAAAATCAAAACATCATTTACATTATGGTTATTATGCATCTCCTGATACAAGGAATGGCATCATAGTGGAAGAATTTCAAATCTCAATATTTTATTTCATATCATGTCATCATATCGGCAGTACTACAAACATGACATTGAACATAAAGCCATGCATTAAAAATCTATTTTCATATAGAACAAGTAACATCATATGCAATCAGTTTTTTTCAAAAGTTTCTCAAAGAATATCAAAGACACAAAACCAATTATTCTCTCGATTTCTCAATGTACAGATCCAGCATCGACTTCCACAATGCTTCTACGAACAAATGTCAAACAATAACAGGAGACTAATGAAAAAGAATACATCGCCTTCACTTTTTCATCCAGTTACATGCTGGACATTTCAATATATACATATATATATATATATATATATATATATATATATATATATATATATATATATATTAAGCACTACAACTTCTAACATGACTGAAATCACATTATTGTAACTGGTCGATTAACATACAGCAATTAACTGTAGCTTTATAGTAATAAATTCATTTTTATTTAAATGATTCATTTCTTTTTGTTCAAAAATAACCAATACTGACCCACTTTCTTGTTTTACTACTTCTTTACTTATATAGGTCTAGTTTATCAGTAAATTACATGATTCCAAGACCACATGTCATTGAAAATATCTAAAACAAATAAACAAACTGTAAGGCAGATAGATAGACCAACAGAGAGGAAGACAAACTAATAGATAGATCCAATGAAAGAGCATGGAAAGTGATCCTTATTCTTGGCAGGAGACGCCAAACAAAAAATCATACTTTGTTCTTACACAGAAGTTAGCTTCCCTAAACATTACAAATATTTTGTTGTGTTCTTCCCTCATTATGAGTTATTTCTTTATTACAGATGTACAATTAGCACTAGATCAAATCAGGGCAAACAACTCGGACATTTAACAGTGCACAAATTATAGCATGGATCATTAGAAACATTTATTTACATGAGAGGCCTGTGAGAAGTTTTACTTCTGTTCTATACTACAGTGAACTATATAGGTGTATATAAATTTACAAATTGGCAAGAAATTCAAATTCAGAATCTCTTTTCATGATCTTCATATACATTTTGTAACCTAGCACTTATATCATGATATACACAATTATTAGTTCTCTTGCCCTTACAATGTTTTTTTTTTCTATTTATTTACAAATGTTTATTACAAAAGCAGTGACCATAGGTATCGATAAATCTGAATTACATCCAATCCCTAAATACCTAAACATGTTTTGTCGAAACATTTGCATTCTATCACACTATTAATTATTCAAAATTGCGTTTCTGCAAACATTTTTCTCTCACTCTATAGACAGATTTCATTAGCATGAAATTTTATTGGAGTTACCTTCCTTGTGAGTCGACCATCATCTTAGAGGTTTATAGCTGAATATCTGTTCATAAATCAACCAAATTATGTTGGTAATTTCTCCAAAAAAGGATACTTCCAAAAAAGGATACTTCCAGTGGGCTTTATTTTATGTTTTCTTTTTTTTTTTGTTGGGGTTTTTTTTGGGGGGTGGGGGGAAGGGGGGGATTTATGATATTAGACAATAAAAAATAAGTCTCTGCAGATGTGTTCTAAAAAAATCATTAAACTAAGTATGAATATGAGGCAAAAAATCATGCTGGCCAACAATGGCAGGTAACTCCAACTTTAATTTCGACATTTCAATCAATCAGACAAAACTATGTAAATCTGAATTATGCCCAATCCTCAAATGCTTAAACATATCTTGTCAAAACATATGCTCTTTATCACACTGTTAATAATTCAAGAATGCTTTTCTGCAAACATATTTCTCATACTCTATTAGACATTTCAATCACACTGTTAATCATTCAAGAATGCTTTTCTGGAAACAATGCTTCTCATACTTTATTAGACATTTCAATCAATCAGACAAAATATTTTGTTATCCTAATGAAGTATTGAGAAGTTTCTCATGTCTCAATGTTGATAAGAAAAATAAAGGAGACAAAAACTATGTTTAATAACCAGAATATCACTACTACTTTTAAAACAATTGGTTTTAAATATCGTTTTTATATTATAATTACATAAAGCCTATAAACATGTGTAAAGGTACATGGTGATAAAATATTTGATTTTATAAACTCTTTTAGTACTTTTATCTATTACAGGGACCTTCATTTGACTAGATCCAGGAAACTACAGTAATTAATTATATAACATATGTCATGGCTTCCTTACAATTTGAGTCAATTAAGTCGGATATAATTATACTATATCATATATTTTCAGTTCTAATATTGTATCATCTTGTAATTAATACTCACTCATCTCTCTCCCCTTCAAATATCCTATATCTAACAAAGTCAATTTCTATATATTTGTTTTCATATGCTAACACTTCACCCACACGTTCTCACAATCATTAACCAAATACATTATAAGAATTTTTACTATGCCATATCACAAAATAGTGCATTTTATTTTCTTAACGAAAGATTGGTCATGAAAATTCAAATCAAATGAAATATTGCACTGAGATATGCACAACATTCTATGTTCTATTTTTGATCAAAAAATTAATTTCAAATACTATAACATACAGCAATAAAATCATGCTGTATAAAAATGATAAGGTATATGTTGATAAAATATCTGGGATTTATTTATTGTGAGCACTTTCATGACATCAATATTCAGCCAGTGCGGTCACCTCCATCAAAGTTCTTTCACTCATCTACTGGTATGAGTTAGAGATGTGAAGGGCTATATTCAATGTAAAAAAAAGCTGTGATTTTGAAACACTTGCAAAAACCGTGATATGAATATTGCATTGTTGACACAGATGGAATGTCAGAACGAAGAAAATACACAAAAAGAATTTGGATGTATCAAAACATACAGATGACCCTCTTGTAAATAAGATTATTCTTATCACCATGACAATGTGCTTGCATTTAAAGTGCTATTAAAATGTTGAGGGATTTTGTATTTTCATACAACCCTCATTGAATTATTACAGTATAAAATTCATTAACATTCCTTTTGCTTCAGTATTTGTCTGAGAGATACCAAAAAAAAAAAAATCCCATTTCCCTGATTTTGCATGAAATCCCAAGTAAAGTAAAGGCTTTGAGTTCAACATGTTGTACAACTATTAACGTTATTTTACTGTGATGTCACAATTCGAACATAACATCATAATTAAAACCCAGGGAAAAGTTGCATTTGTACAATTTTTGATGTCACATATTACAGAGATTCACGACTATGGATCATTGTATATGTTTTGTGATCAGAGTTAAGTAGAAGCTTAATATTTTGTCAGTGACTTGTGTACGTAGATATGCACATTATGAAGAAAACTGTGAACATTCTTATAGCACTTTAACAACAAGAATTTACCCTTAATTAAATTCATAGGCCAAATATAAAGTATTCAACAGGAGATACATGGCACTTAGTTATCAGATTTTTCATTTCTTCCATGTTTGAACAAAAAAAATTAAATCTAAAGTGTTCAACAATACTCAGATCTGTGTTCAACATTACAGAAATAAAGACTTTAAGCAATAAATAATATCAAAAACATCAAGTGTGAAAGCTACTTAAAATCATAAAGCTTTTATACATTATGTTCTTCATCAAAATCTAAAAATAGTGGTCAAGATATCATCATCAATAAATATCTATAATTTTTTTTTTGAGAATATAAATTATCAAGCAAAATTATTGGCGTACAATATATCATAAACAACATGAAATACTGACAATAAACAAAAACAATAAGTTGATTCAATAACAGACCATTATGGGTAATGCCTAAACGGAGAGTCGACATGACTGGACGACGGTGTTATTTGGACCCAAGGAAGCTCCTCTCTGTGGTCACTATTTCTATTTTTAGACTTTGAGCTAGCCTTGCTACGAACACTGCGTAAACTGCGAACACTTTGTCTATCGGCACCATAAATCTGATTGATTACAGTACTCTCTCTCATGCTGGTCTCGTAACTGGGAGGGCGATCTAGGGTAGGGTATTCATTAGTTACAGTGATATCATCAAATGTCTGATTGTCATTGCCTTGAAAATTCTGGTTGCGACGTCGAGATGGTGATGTGTTTTGATACATTTTCACAAATTCTAATTCATCATTTGCAGGTGAGGCTGAAAACAGAAGGAAAAGAGTAAGCTAAATGCATTAAAATCTAAAAATAAAGGATGCAGTTTTGAATTGAGATACACATAGTTCTGAATTATATTAACAGCAAATAACCAGTGAATGAGAATTCCACAATACATTGCACATCAGTTATAATGTTAAATAAATGTACGTACTACACACAAGGCATATTCACTTGGCCTACAGAATGAAAGTCAACCAGTTATTACAAGAGGAAGTTAACAGTGACAATATATTCCCTTGATTCAATGATATATGGGAACATTTCATACACATAAGAGATGGCATTATCTAAATTCTTAGTCTAAAATACTTGATTTGCTGTTGACCATTCTGTTTGAGGGCAACTGGTGATATGCTTTTACAATTTTGAACCTCAGGTGTGAGCAAGTACCTGACAAGACTCAAGTCTATGACCTGCATGTACTGATTATCTGTCCATATTCCAATGCACTCATACTTAGTGTCAACACATCTAGTTATTACCATTATATGAAACTTGGTACAGATAATGAAAAGACCTTGTTGCAAGGTATCACTTTATGTAAACTGAACACTTTAAACGATTATCATTATAATAATTGATGTACTAAATAGAGCTGATAAACATAATTCTAGAAAATTGATCAATGTAATCAAATCAAAGTTGTTTTTTCATTATGCAAATTACCCCAACACAGTACTAAGCACATTGGTGTTTCCACTCTGCAAGCTATGTGCAAGTGCCTCAAGCAATTGTACATTGAATTGATGTATTTTACCATGTCTGATATTTGTATATATTTAAAATACAACTTATGGCAACAGGACACAACACTCTAGATTATGTACCATTCTGTCGGTACCTAAGGGTATGGTATGAGGACTGTCCTTGGATATTCCACAAGGTACATCTGTGGGCATTTCATAAAGGACATCTAAGGGTGTGGCTATATATGTCCTTGACCTTCTTTCAAAGCATACAATGTCATTAAAATAGACATACCTATTGTTACTTCTAAAAGTATTTTATCAAAATATTGTATCAAAATAGGATACTTATGAAGAGTAAAATTAAAGACCAAATAATAGGCATGACAGATGAGAATTATGACTTTCAGGATTTATAATAGAAGTATAGTCTTAATAAGTCGTCAGCTGTCTTGCTTATATTCACTTGATTTCACAAAACAAAGTTTAGATTAGTTTTAATGAAAATTGGAATATGAATATTAAACACAGAACATGTCAATAAAAATCTAATCGTTATTACATTAAAATTAACGATGACTATGACACGAATTCTATTTTCACAAACTGGTGTAATGTTCACATGTATTATGTACTTGAGAACGGATTCTGCAGAATGTTAAAAAAATACTGATAAAGATAGGCGGGTAGAACACTACCGTGACGAACACCTGTGGTTATACAATCATGAATGCTAATGGGCATACTCTATCTCCAAACATGAATAACTAATAGTAGTACTAAGGATAAACGAACAGTCATCATTGTGAGTATCTTGTTCCACAATTTTATAGAATTTCCCCTCCAATAGTACAAAACAAAGGGGGTGTAAACGGTATACGAACTCTGGTGGAATTTTGAATTTTTGATAATACAACTAGCATGAAGTGTCCCGAGAACCACATATCGCATTCGAAGATTGACTGATTATTGTTCTACGTCACTCCACAATTATTTCACGTATGTGGTGACGGCATCTGCCTAATGCATCACATAGAAACTTTTACCTTTGCAATGGACCCATCCGAAGCAGTGAGGGATCATTTACGCAAACCCGCATTACATTTTTACGATACAAAATAATATTCAAACACCTTACGCCAATCAAGGCGATGAAGGTTCGTCATTATTCACAAGTGCACCATAAACGCTTGACATATTACTGAAAATATCGATTTTTCTACTTTTAAAGATCCTAATCTATATCATTTCAATAGCTATTTGTCATGTGTATGGAAGGTGTCGTCGAAAATTGTGAACCTATTGATTTCATTATTACCTTTAACACTATTAAAATCTAAACAACTTCTCATGCACAATCGGTAACCTGTACCTCAAACTTCTGTATTTCATTATGCGTATGGTGTATCTCTGTTACATCTACCTCCCCCCCCCCCCCCCCCCCCCCCTTTCTCTCTCTCTCTCTTAACCACTATGCTATATATACCGTGCATGTATCGTCGACATTGGATTTGGGCGTGTAAAGGCGCGGCCACGCGTGGACACTGTCCTTGTAAATCGGCCGTACTAACCGCGTATATGGGTGTTCATTTACCTGTGTCTGCGTCGTCAGACGGTCAAACGTGGACACCAAATATGTACATGTACCGGTAAACAAGTATCATAGCACAGGGCTTTCGGCTCGTTGCCCCCCCTCTCAATTATACCAATATAATATTACAAAGTTATAATTGAGGGGAGGGGGGGGGGGGGGCAACGAGCCGAAAGCCATGTGATCATAGTGATAAAAAGGCTTAACTTTTTTTATCCCGTCTTGTGATGATGAGTATTGTGTTTGTTCAGTGAAGCAATAAAAATAACGAAATTAGACTTGAAGTTATCTTGGTTAATGATCATTTAACATCTTTTTAAATCTCCCCTGCTTAATTATACAATGAACGTTTGAAATGTATTTTAAAATATTCTGTTTTCTATTTTTCTAAAGCTTCTAGAACGCATTTTCTATATAAAAATCAAAAATAGTGCGCACCTGGAGCAGGGACGTATGTAATTTTTTTTTAGATATATACAACAATGTCTGGAAGTATAACTACGTTATATGTATTTATTGACGTTACGGAGAACTCACTTTGTGAGTGTTCGAATAGTATAATCAAGTCCCATGTTTTTATGAAATAATATCATTGGTCAGTAGTTATGCTATGAGGCATGTCTAGTTTGCACGAAGTTTGTTGGATCATTCGAGTCTTTGCCACTCGACAAGCAAGTTTAGTTTAATTTTATAACAAAAATATTATTGTTATTATTGTTAACATAAAAATATCAATGATAATAATAATGATGATGATGATGATGATGATGATAATAATAATAATAATAATTTTCTATGTATGTGTTCATAATTTCTTTTCATTTCAGAATTTTTCTGACATGTGGTTCTTTTATATTGGACATGTAGGGAGAAAGATCGCGTTTGACGCTTTTGTATTTACTGGTGTAATAAATGTTCTGCGGCAAGAGGCATCTCCCATAGAAATGTGGAGGTTTTGTTAATAAATACTTAATGTTCATTTGAGATGGGCGAATTAGAATATAAATGCGTCCTTTATACCCATATATTTATTTGTCATAAAAGTGCATCAATGGTATTTGAATGAAATCGGTAAAGATAAGATGATTGGTCATTGTAAAAATACGTGCATAAATGTGATTTAAAGAATAGTTATTATTCCGAGTGTGTGCCGAGTTTGTTTGTATTACTTATTTAGGATTCTTAATTAAAGAAGGTAACGCTCCGGATTGAAAAGTGCAATTACTACTTGTGGGTTCAGTACAGTAAAGCCTACTTTAAAATCAAATAAATTCATATTACATGTGATATGATATTCATTATTGATTGCTCTGATAAACATATTCAGATTTTAAAAAGCCGGCGTGGCCTAGTGGTATCGCGCTGGACTCCTGATCGAGAGGCCGTGGTTTGAGTCCCGCTCTGGTCATGCCGGTGTTCTGTCTTTCGGATGAGACAGTAAAAAGCGAGGCCCCGAGTCGTGGTGTGCATGGCACGTTAAAGATCTCTCACTGCTTCGGGTGGGTCCGTTGCAAAGGTCAAAATGTGTATGCCCCGCATCAGCCAGATGCCGTCACCATGTACGTGAAATATTCGTTGTGTGACGTTAAACGAAAATCAATCAATCAGATTTTAAAATATTACATGTGATCAGTACAATAAAATACACGATTGATTAATATTGGTATATATTTGTACATATGAGCATTGATCTTCATTTTATTATATATATATATTATTATTATTATTTGTATCTTTTCTTCTTTTTTATGTATTTTTAATTCTTCCTGGTGAAGTGCAGGCCCATGCTGGAGCACTGACAAACTTGTGAAAAATATCTATATAATCTCGGAACAAAAGACAAAACATGCGCACTGGAGTAGCAAAGGAAATTAGAGTGTCGGTCGGTGTTTTACATAAACAGTAAGGAAAAGTATCTTCCAGACACCCCCCCCCCCTTATTTTTCATTTTCTTATCTTCTTACATACTCATGCCAAATATACTGACTTCATCGGATACGATCGTCTAATTACGTATATTAATCAGTGTCATAAGTCAAACCCCTATTCGCTACCAGGGTGAACTCAGAAATTCAGAACAATATACTCGACACAACATAAGTTACAGTCGTAAGGTCAACTGGACTATGTGCCGTTTTACCTAAACAGAGAGGAAAAGTCCCCCCTCCCTTTCCTCTTTTTATTTCTTGTCTTATCTCGTAACATATTCCTTCTTGATACGATCGTATCTATTTTCGTATTTCATCGGTACTATCATGCAATTACATAGACGTGGACTGCCCACCGTGGCATGTAGGATTTTCCAACTTCCAAGGTACATGTACGGTACAAGACAGAATACATTTCTTTCTCGCTGTCCTGTACTCGTAACGAAACAGAGAAGCGAAAATAAAGAATTCAGGTTGGAAAAAAAGCCCCCCCCCCTTTTCATAATACAACATCAACAAAAATATAATAAAGTTAACTGATATGTATAAAAATAAACATACAGGTCTCAAGAGAATTTTTTGAGATTCGTTTGTTTGACATTGACTCCGTATTTTTTCCTCCTAAAGTTTCTTTCTCTCTGTCCTATATTCATAGCAAAAACAGTAAACTTTTGTTACTTTCTGTTCTTTACACACAATATAACTGAAATTGTTACAACTCATCCATTTCCGTACGCAAATATGGCGATGGTGTTCCGATTGAATATAAATGAATACATTGTATACAAAGTAATGAACATTCAAACATGTCAAACATTGCAGTTCGGGATTTTGTACATACATGTATTTTATTTGATGTTGTTTTAATCTTGTTTATGCTACTTCAATATTATTGCACTACTTCCATATTATATAAATAACAACTACTCGTAGGTGTGTGTATTAATATAATGTCCATTATATCGATGTACAAGTTCTGATGATTAATTCCGAGAAGGAAGTACGATGCACTATTTAGCTAATGAACTTTGATTAAATGACGTCATCGTCGTATCCTTGTCAGGTCGTGCACATTCATTACGTAACAAACTCACACCTCAAAGTACACTTAGTATTATTAGTCAATGTTCAAATTCCTAAAATTAAAATTCTCATTAGTAAACTTAATAAAAATACAATAAAAACGTTATTGCTCAAACAGTTAATATCAAAATAAACAACATCCATGCAACATCAAGAAACGGTCTTCATAAGGATAGAAGAGCCTCCACAAAGATGGATGGTGTTCTTATTATTTCAAGACTAAGTCTTAGCGGGGATAGAAATATATGGGGAGGGGGAAAGGAGGGGGGGGTTCATAGGTTGGGTTATACATATCCAGCCTCTTAGATGGAATAGACATAAAATTGGTGTCTTTAAATATGAAGTGGGTCAGAGCTGACGTGGTTGAGTGGATGGGGAAATTTAGAGCTTTGAGAAATTTATGTTGAGAAAATTGAAACAGGCCGAATTCATTCGCATTCCGGGTGCACGTAAAGCATGCGCAGAGGATAGCCCCAAAACTTTAACATTACTGGGTACCCCATGATTCAAAATTAGAAGAAAACAAATCAGGTCGTCAAATGAGCATATTTAAATGAAATTTCGACGATCTTTGTGATTTCTACTGGAACTCTGGGTTGCCCTTAAAGATAATGGGCTGTTTTGACGACCGAACAACTGCTACTTTCTAACACTGTATTACGCTGCTTAACAGCAGTTGGAAATTTTATATGTCGTGCCTCAACCTATGCCGGTGCGAGATGATGTCAAAAGTTCTTTTTACACCGTTCGAAGTCCTTAATTTACATATATTTTACCCCGATACATTACGAGTCCACAGCTAGTAGTATGTTAGTCACAAAGCAGTCCGAAATATTAGACCCACAGTATACGTTGTATGTTTGGGTCTTATACTTCCAACTAGTCACATAAAACTGGTACGTGTGTATACCTTTCGAACATCTGCCGGTCAATGACCGTCGGATTTGCGATCGTGCTGAAAGTATGAAAACATGATCATTCTGCGAGCAGAGACAACAAATACACGTAACATAGTGCCACATGACTATCTCTAATACGACATGTTCAACTACTTTAAGTGCGTACAAAGAAACTGAAAGGATAAGGTACATTAGTCAAAGGTCCTGATCTTACCCAAGGTAGAATTTGTGTTTGATATTTCGAATTGTGAAAAATGAATACAGGAAGTGGCGCGATATTCCTACATGCCTCGACAGGAACATTATCTATCCTTTGAGAATATTTAGTGATCTACTGCTGTAAATGAACGCATAAATTTTTATGCAAATCATTGCCACTATGACTGATGAATGTAATCTGCTTCAACTGTTTTCACACTCTGGTAGTACCTGGCGTGAAGTAACGACAAAGATAGGAACACAGGGGAAGGGTTTTATATGTTAAAAAAAACTTCCCCATATTTGGAAATAATGTACAAAATTAATGATAATAAATAATTATGAAAGATTTTTTTCTAAAATGATATAACTGTCTAAAAGTAGATTTTGATCGTAAATGTTTGTTGTAGCCCCCTTCCCCTCTTGATATGCTTCCTATGACACTGAGACAAAGCACTTTCTCAACAGACATCCACCGACACAAGACACTTTACAAATCGATGAACAATAATGAGAAAATCGAAGATTCCGAACTACTAGTTTATCCCTTATTGTACTAATATACCTTTCGTTTAATTGTTCAATTTTTTTCCATCATGAGTAAGTAAAAACGATATGTCAATGAACAATGAAATAAGAACATAGAAACTTCAACGTTTGAACATAGTAAATGAATCATAAAACAAACTATATCTTTTCAAGAAACTTACAAAAATGTCGAAGTGACGTTTAACTGAAAATACAGATACATGTGAAAAATATATACAGCGCATGGTGATGTCAACGTAGAAGATTTCCCTCCAAGTGACGCAACAATATACGTGTGCATCATATGATTCAAGACCAAAGCGAAAATCCAAGAGAGAAAACTTCCAGGAAGACGTGCTGATGAGTAGTATATACAAGCTCTACAAGTAAACGATTCAAACCACAAAATCTTGATTAGATACTATCATATAATATTATAAATTTATATATATGAAGACTAAAATATCCCCTAGTTATAACTGTATCTCTAGATATTGTGACTTGTCACATATCCTTAAAGTGATTCCAACATTTTGGTACAACTCTATGTGAATACTGGCAAGAGAAATTGAAAATGAACGCAGAAAACAACAAAGGTATATACATAGCACACAACTCAGCAAGCACGTAAACAAGAAATTGAGCACAGAAACAACACCACAAAACTAAATGTAACTTGAAAACTAAAAAACTTCAAGAAAGACCGAATAATAAATATAATAGAGAACATATAAATGACTTGTAAAATGGAAAACGCCATGCAAAACAACATTTTTTTCCCATTTTTTACGAATGACTGAAATGGCAACTCTACATACACATAGAGAGGCTCGAGTTTGTGATGATGGAAGTTCTTGAGAGAGCCTTGGTATGTGGATATACTATCAAAGCCGCCTATGTACTCGACTGGAATGAAAAAATGACATAAAAGCAGCTCACGTTCTTGTCAAGGCCAGTCCTTCAACTGTACCACTCAAAAGATAAATTAGGTATGTTTTCCCGCTAGGTGAGTATTAATCAATACTCTTATCAAGTTAGCTAAAAATTCCATTAGACAGCTTCTCTAAATGAAGATGCCTGATATAAGGTTTTATGATTATACTTAATAAATCATTAAGTACATGCTGTCGGGAAAAATAATTTTAAATATTATTTCCTACAGACAATATGTAAAAAGTTTTAATATATCATAGCCAGCAGTATCGTTATATTGTTATAATATAAGTCATACAATTCAGACGAATCAGCAATAATGAATTACAATAAATTCTAAGTCTGATGTATTGATATAAATTATACATTTTATCATATTGTTTTTATCTAAGTACTACGCGCCAGAAATAGTTTATAACATTTATTCTTTCGGCTAGACATCTTAATATCTAGTTCTCAGAGTTAGTAAATTGCTTTTATATATATTATTACTGTACATACAATACATGTATACTATAAGTAAGATTTTTAAGTATATTATGAACAAACCAGTAACAGAATCTTGAAAATATCATGGTAATGTTTTTACATCCCTCAAATAAACCCTTACAAAAGTGACGTCTCTAAAGCTAGGCCAGCAGTTTAATGTTTTATTGGTTTCAGTGAGACAAATGGAACCTATCAGGAAGCAGATCTCAGTAAACAACAGATATTGCATACTTTGGCGATATTTTATTCATCATATGACGTAATAATATTATCTTTGGATACATAAGGTCAATGGTTCTACCAAGTATGACGTCACAGTCAGTTGTCCGTGGTCTGACGTGTTAAATTTAGGTTTTTAACAGTCCTTTCCGATTACTTGAAAGTAGCCTATTTGTAGATAGTTACATATGTGTACTATATCTGAAAAGAGTGATCATCATGACTTACTTTATTTATATGTATATGTTTACATATTTTCATATTATAATCTCCTTGTTTGTGACATAAAATTTTATAAAAAGAAAAAAGTAAGAGTGATTTTAAATGAATGCTTCCAATTTTGGGTATTACGTAGCATTTCCTGTGATCCTAGCTCTTCAGTAGAGATGTTTGTCAATGCTTTGTGTGAAGAACATAATCATAAAGACTCAGTAATGTACACTTTAATATTCTGTAGCTGTCTTTACTTAGTATAGATGTAACTGTGATAACACAAGGGCATACCAGAGTATGTCAGGAACCTTATTTTCCATTAGCAGAGGAAATGTACACGTAGGAGGTATATGATAAATCCTCCCAGATGCCGAAGATTTATCTCTCACAATAGTATCAACATACTGTTTATCCACATAGCTCTTCCCACTATCTCTATGCTCATATGATTATAGTTGACCCAAGGAGAGACAAATCAATGATTTTACAGGTTTTGTCAGCAAAACAAGGAGAGCACGGATCAGATGTGACTGCAGCGATAAATGATTAGAAACCTGGGGAAACATGCCGATTAAAATCACATCCTACACATGTCACTGTCTTGTTTTATATTGTGTAAACTGATGACACTATAATCATAATAAATTCTTATTTTTTTTCCCTTTTATATAACAACTATTCCTGGCAGTGAGGTCCACGAATTATCATTATCAGTACAGTACAGTACAGTAATGAGAATGCCACAGTGACATACATGTAGTACTGGTTAACTTGGTGATTTTTTACATTGGAACTAAATTGAAATTTTATATTTTACATTCTACATACCTATATGTTAGTATATATAAGACCTGTTGATTTCATTATTTGACCTTTTGCCTTCCATTAAAAGTAACTCCGACATCGTCTTAGCTTAATTACCTAATTTCTGTCATAAATTTACAAACTTTTTTATTATGCACTTGCCACAGTCATGATACAGAAAGCAGCATTAATCCAATTTATACTGCAATACCTAAATGTTGATATTATCGCCTCGCGCAACTTGTTGAGGAGGGGATATAGTAACGCCACCCTCAGTGTGTATGTATGTATGTGTGTGTTCTCTTGTCCAGGCCATAACTGTTTAACACCTTGATGGATTTCAATAACATTACACAAGATTGTTGCTTACATCTCAAGGAAGTGTCATGACCTTGTCTCAGGGTCAAATTCTCAAGGTCAAGGTCACATTGGGCTGGAATGGTAAAAAATTGATTGAATTTTAAGCCACGGAGGCGATGCTACGCTTAGTGTTGCTCTTGTTTCTTTTTAGGGCACTGATACAGCACAAATGCTTACAAAATCATACAATAACTAAACTAAGTTTTGTCTGTAAAATATTTGGCATGTAATCCATTGTCATGAACCTTGACTCTAAGAAACTTTTTTAAAGGGATTCACTGGTTGGGAAAGCACCCCATATGTTTAAAAAATCTTTATCATTTCACACATGGATACCATACCAATGTTATGGCAAACTGATTTTCGTGTGTACAAAAATGTATCACTTGAGAAGCAAGCAAGCAAACTGAAAGCAAAGGAAAATCAACAAAAGTAAACTTCACATCTTTTAAAACGCACATGCCAAACTGCCATACCATGCACTGCATATTTTCTAAAGACACAGCTACTTGCACTCTTCATATTTCAAGCCATGTCATTCACATTAAATACTATAGTAAATTATGCATGTACTGATGATGTTATAAATGACAGGGAAGCTTAGATAATTTATGTTCACATTCAATTGAAAATATCTCATTTCGAGTACCTACTAATATATATTAAATTGAAAAACTCAAAATATTATTCTCCTGTGACTTCCAAACTCAGACTATGCATACCACTTCCTTAGTGAAAATAACAAGAGAGTGAAATCTTTGTCAGCTGTGCAGCAGCAGGAAAAAGCACTACAGAAATATTTAAAAAGACCAACAGACCTTTACAGTTTGAAGAATAAATATAATGACTGATGTGGTTATACATCAGAACTCATGGTGACAGAAACAATATCCTTGTCCTCCACTGAAAGAAGCGGCACAGTCTGAGTTGTCTGCCCATACTGGACAGAATTAGACCACTCCAAATTGCCATCGTATGAAACATAAGAGGGTAAACACCAACTGTCTCGGATCGCTAGAGGTTGATACCCTTGATGATGTATCGGTGACGGTAACTCAGGCGTTATACCAGGGGGTCGATTATATGTGCTAGTTTGTGCTAAATACTTACAACTCTCGTCCTCCTCTGAATACATGTAAATGTTGACACAGGAAAATATGAATCCGCACAACTGTAAATTAAGCAATTATGACTAATTAATGAATTAGTAATAGTATACACGAAGTCATCTATAAGGTCAGTCAGGCAAATAGTTGGTTGATTTTGTGTTTTACATCGCTTTCGACTAAATAATGGTTACATTGTCACAATTGTGACAGAGCTCAGCACTTAATACAATTACATATACTGGCACTAGTGAATTGCTACCTATAGTCTTACTAATACATGTATATATGTTACACTTCCAGACATGAGCTGTACAAGCATTACATGACACACAACGAAGTGAAAGACAACATACCTTTATAATATAAATAATCTTTATGACATAAATAATCAGAGTGTAAATGAAGAGGTGTATATACTTTACACCAAAACTAAACACTTCCCCCCTCCATCTATGATGATTATATACTGAGTGACTACCATATCAAATTGTAACAAATAAATCCTGCTCAATGTTGTACTTTTTAAAAATGTATGTGTAGTGGTACTGCTACCTTATTCACATAATGTAATTCTATGTGACACATACCGCTAATAAGCACTGGACACCTGCATGTATGACTTCTACATAGTAATAGTCTAACAGGCAGCCTTGGACTATATCCTCTGGGGGAATAGGACGACTTGACTCCATAGCTACTATTTCTTCTTGCCAAGACGTGTTGGTGATTTTACAACCTATTCCATGTTCTAACCACCAACTCTTATTCTTAGTCCCAATATTAAGTATGTATAAGTCTCTACTCTGAAAACCAAAAAATTCTCAATGAAGGCATAGTCATTAACACCAGGACTTAATGCAACTCTATAAACGTTTACTGAAATACTACTGGCTGGTACCAGTAAGAATGTGATGTTCTCCCACGGCTACTAGTGTTTTGTACTACAGTGTAATCTGTCTATTCCAAATTGCAGTGGGACCAACGCAAATGTTTGGAATAGACAAAGTTCAGATTATAGAATATATTTGTTGTGGCAGACTAATCCTCGTTTCAAGTTATACACTATTAATTGTACTTTTCACCTGTAAATGATCGAATGGAGATAGATGAGATGAGTACTATTTTATTCAAATTTTATTTACAAAGAAATTATTTTGGTTAATATACATCTTCTGTGTAACTTTTGGCACTTTTTCAGATTCATCAATAAGACTTATCTTTTGTCCGAGCAAAAGATCTTTCCTGGCTCTTTTCGGTGAAGGAGCACATGTATCAAAGGTAGAACATGATCATTTTTGTGGCATGGACATCATTATTATCCAAGTCTAAGTTTAACACACTGTACACCTATCCGTACAAATAAAATGTCGCAATTACTTTTATCTGACTACAACTCATTAAATATTACACACAGTTACCTGCTCTGATGTAGACAAACCCAACAAACCAATTATCTCTTTGAATGGCCATTGATAAACCTTTCTTAGCCAGAGGCTCAGATTGGATAATAAAAATACGAATCGGAATAGACAAAGTTTAAATAAGTATTAAGTACGTTATGGGACAGAATTTATGTTCTGAATTCGGAGTGCACAGAATACGGAATACACAAATTATTTTCGTATATGCTTAATAGGGATATTGTTGGGACCGTAGAATATCATCGGAATAGACAGAATATCGGAATACTCAAGATTCGGAATACACAGATTATACTGTAGTAAGATTAACTAGAGCTGTCCTATTGGCCCATTGGGACAAATACCCCCGCAGTAGCAAAGTTAATGTACAACAAATTTGTTCATCATAGACTAACAATCTAGGTCAACGTTACGATATACATTTGTACCATATATTAAAACTCTAACCCCTATTGTTCAAAAGGTATAATCAATGGGAAAAAACTCGATCCCTTGTCTTATACAAGACATACAACATATATAAAAGAAATCTGCTTTTTTAACCAAATTATTATTACAAGCTCAAAGTTTAAGGTCAAGATCACTAGGTTAACTGTCTTGAAATCAAAATGTAGTACTTGTATTGATGAATGTGAGTGTGAAATGTGAAAGCCCTATTGCTTATACTGAGAAGAGAGAGAAATCTGCTTAAAGAACTTCTTAACCAAAGTATTATTACAAGGCCAAAGGTCAAGGTCACTGGTTCAAATGTCTTGATATAACAAGAGCAATGCCAACCTAGCATAAGCCCCCCCTGTTTTTTTTGTAATGTGGGCATAAAACACTGATACTCCTTTCAATTTTTTTTATGTCCGCGACCATTGATTATTGAAAATTGTATCGGAATCAGCATATCATCCGAATCAGCATATTTTCAGTGATTATCTATCAATCATTGGCAATAATTATTTCATCGCTGTGCATAATAAAACTTTGCCTAGATATCTTCATGATGTATCTCTATACAAAACATCAATTCAATATTTTATCCATTCCCGAGATAATGAGCTTAAACTGAATATTTTAAGAAATTTTCAAAGTCCAAAGGGGATAAGTGACAAAAATAAATGAACCATTTCTAAAGTATAACTTATCAACTTGACCTAGATATCCTTAAGATGTATCTGCATACCAAATATCAATTCAATATATCTAGCTGTTCCTGAGAAAATGAAGAAAACTGCTAATTGCAAGAAATTTTAAAAGTCCAAGAAGAATATCTTCACAAAAATTATTGAACCGTAACCAAATTTGAACTTGACTTAAAGATCCTTTAGATGTATCAGTATATCAAATATTAATTCAATATCTTTATTGATTCCAAGATAATGTGCAGAAACTGCAAATTTTAAGATATTTCCAAAGTTCAAGGGGGATAACTCTAATAAAAAATATTTGAACCATAACCGAATTTGAACTTGACCTAAATATCCTTTAGATGTATCAGTATCTCAAATATAAATTCAATATCTTTATTGGTTTATGAGATAATGTGTAGAAACTGCCAACTTTACGAAATTTCCTGTCCAAGGGGGATAACTATGACAACATTAATGAACAATAACCAAGTTTGATCTTGACCTAGATATCCTTCAGATGTATCTGTATACCAAATATCAGTTCAATATCTTTATTGTTTCTAGAGATAATGAGCGGAAACTGTAAATGGAATGACCGACAGCAGCATAACAATATGCCCCCTCCTTCTTCGAGGGGTGGGGTGGGGGGGGGGGGGGGGGGGGCCATAAAAATATAGTACTTGTTATGGTGGATATGTGTGTGAAATATGAAAACGCAATCCCTTATAGATGTATTATTAGAGAAATCTGCTTTCAGAACATCTTAAGGCCACATAAAAAATATATGAGTTTTTCCACTTTCCCAACCACCCAATTTTTTACCGCCAACCCTATAAATTTTTACGAGGTCATTGCAAAAAAAGTGGGCTCGCGATTTCTGTCAAACAATCACTGTGAGAAACAGACTTCAAAAGAAATATCTGTAGCTTTTAACTCAAACATTTACGAGACTTGTTAAATCTAGATTTCAATGAAAGGCATGACATCCAATACTGTACCCTGTTTCACTGACAGTAACAATCATAGGCGTGACCGAAACTGATTCCGTAAGTCAGGTATTTACAGGATCAACTTAAAATTCATACTTCATATACATTTCAATTAAATTCACCGTAAGTTTACGCTTACAATAATCAGTGAAATGCATGATTTTTCTTCCAAGGGTGAAAGTGGGAACACACATATATTTTTTAGGACCTAACCGGACAGACAGGATGATTTCTATACATGTGTCCCACCACAAATGTTTTTATAAATTATATCACCACTTGGTTAATGGTACACATGTAACAATGTGTCATGTTATTGGTAATACATGTAATGAGTGTAGAACATTATCGTACGTGTTGCACCATGCCTTCACATTGCTTTCATGTAGTTCAGTTGGTATCACTGATAACAGATACATCTTTGATCAAAGTGTACAGTGCTCTAAAATGACATGTACTGTTACACTCCCATGGAGTACAATACATAATACAACCTCTGTATTTGTGTCATATCATATCAAACATAAACGAAGCAGAATTATTAAGCACTGGTACTGTTATTTTTGTATAGGGTAGTACTACTACTTTAATATCACTTGATGAGTTTAAGGACAGATTTTATAACCATGTAAACAAAAGGTGTGAGAAAGAATTTTCACTTACTCTGCTCAGTACTCCCACTTCTAAGTACAAACAGATGACAAAAATATTCCATCCCAACCACATTAATGACCATGTTGAATACTGAAAATAGAACATAAATTTCAGCATAAAAACTTGAACATTTTTGTGATCATTCTTGAAGACCACAGAGCTGGGAAAAAGTGACAAAACTGATTCTGAACAGCAAACCAAATTAAAAACTGCTACTATCTGATCGAAATTTTGTAAATGCAAGCTTGAATGTACAGCACTCACTTGGTTTGCTTTTCCCCATTTTTTTAAAATGTGCCATCACATTCCTTTTCTCTTTTACAATTATCAAAATAATGATATACCTCATAAACTGTAATTCTAATAATCAGCATTTGAAAATAAAACAGAATACAGAAACACATATGACAAACTGATGTTATAACCCCTAAACTTAAATTTTGTACTCCCAATTTTGGTATGACTTGAATTTTTTTTTTCCGACCATGAATGTCTGTTTGTCTGAACATTCAATTCTTAAAATTTCCCCAGCTCTGACAGCACACATTAAACCCATCTTTGTTTACATTTCTATGTATACATACGTATAAGTAAATCATACATTTATACATGGCATTTGAAAATGTACATGTATACATGTACTACATTGTAGTCATTAAAATTAGTACATAAATGTATACATACATCTGTACTGTGTATATCTGTAAATAATGTCAAAGGTAAATGACAGAATTTTTCTCTTAATTAAATCATTTGACTTTATATAAGGTCTCTAAATAGCACACAGTTGATGTATCTGCTTGAAACTTGTTTTTATTTGACTTAATGTCAGAAATATTTGATGCAATCATTACATTTCAGATTCTGTAATCACTATAAAACAGCATTTTGTTTCTAGGTTTTCATTTAAAAAAAATTCAAACAAATTAAAAACAATGTATTACATATACACGTTAAATAAATGTTGACATTTCTTACGCAACACAACTTATTTACCGTAACGGCGTAAGTAGTTCACAAACGGTACTAACAGCCACTTTACATGGTTATCATGATAAATTTATTACATCATACACATGATGATGTTCAAAGTACATACATCTTCGTGCATCAATTTTAGTAATTTGTACAAGGAAAAACAATGCAGATGATGATACCAATAAACTGTTACATATTGTTAAATGTACCTACTGCTGCAGTATAGATGCAGATCATTACAAAGTACCGGGTTGAATGAAAATGTCAGTGACTGATTGTCACGTACATGTATGAAACTTTCCATATTGTACATGTGATATGCATATCAGGAATTATTGGTTTTAAAGAGGTTTATCTACATGTATAAAGCATCATATTGATGACGAAATTGATTTAAAAAATTGCTGATATGGTATCACAGTATTCATACAGTTCAATCACAATGTTATCCAAATCCTATTCAACAATGTTCAAGATGTTCTTTTTCAGATGATTCCCTACATTGTATATGTACATGTATGGGAATCTCATTACAAAACACTAATACATTCTTTAATAACTGTGTACTCCTTGGTACAAAAAAACTTACCACTGCAATGAACTTTGCTCTGTACTGGTAAGTACCAAATCCTCCAATTATACAACAAACAATCTGAATGAAGTTGGCGATAATTGGTGCCCACATAAATCCAAGAAAATCAAATACCTGACGCTCTAATGTACTCAACTGAAAAACAAAAAGAGCTTGAATACGAAGAGAAATATTTCCCAATGTCTGAGAACATATACAGTTACTGTAAATAAAATGTACATTATTCATATTTCCCATCCCAATGTCTGAGAACATATAAAGTTACGGAAAAACAATTTTTTTTGGAGATACATGTACATGTATTATCTAATTATGATATTGACTGAATATTATAAATGCCACTCCAAATCATGTAAAGAGTGATGGCACTGGATATTTACATTACATTACAATGTACAGTGTATATATCACTCTAACTAGAGGAAAACTGATATGAGGAAGAAGATATGTACACCTATACACTGTATTATCACAGGGGTATGTTACCCTAAGATAGTAAATAATAACAAAAATGACAATAGTTTATATGCACTCCTCTCACTGGATGTGAAATTCTGAGTGTTTCAAACCAGGGACGTATATATCTAAAGGGATATGCAACTACCCACTATCCTAGCATAGCCTCGTTTTAAATGTGTTGAAAAAGTTGCGCATGCGCGACAAGAAATGTCCGCCATATTTTTCCTTATTCGTCGCCTGAGAAAGTTGTTGTCTTCATAGAACAATATTCAGAAGAGATCGTTAATGCTGTATCCTTAAATTAAGGTGAGTTTAATGTTTGAAATTGTTTACTTCTTGTAAAGTTAAAGTGAACCATTGTTTTTAGTGTTCAAAGCAACCTCTCTGCAAGCCTCTCGTGCCGGTCGTGGAGTAGATGTTAAAAATAAGCAGCATAACAGCAACCGAAAATAAGTGACATAAACCCTTGTTAACGTGAATGTGAATACAACACAATGAAAACTAAAGTATTGTGACTTAGAAAAAAATAATATTTCGAAATGCTTATGCTGCATGCGATTACTATAACGATAATATATAACAAAGGTATGGGTCTACCCGTTTCTGTTGTTGTATCAATAGCCCGACTTTTACATGAAACTCCTCCCTAACGCGTCGATAACTTTTTTTCATGTGATGTTTTTCTGATTTATATTATCATACTAAACACCGATCGGGTCATGATTTTTCGATCTATTAGTATATTTTCATTAAATGGATTAAGGCACGTAAATATGTACGTCCAAGACGGGCTCAGTAATGATTTCAAGTACAGAGGAAATATAGTGTTTAGTCCATTAAATCAAATAAAAGGGGTCATTATTAATGATTATTCTCCCATTGTGAACAAAAAAGTTATTAAAATGAAATAAGGTGTGAAACTGAATATTAAAATAATTATATTACTGATTTTTATATATATATATTTGCAGGTTTTCTGTGGACAGTGGATTCTGGGCAGTAGATCATGGACTGTGACATTAAAGTTTTATTATTTTCCAATTATGTACAGAAGTGCACATTCAATAAAATATAGTATTTAACTCAATAAATAGACAAATTTATGAAATAAAATATTTCCGAAAATAATTTTTCTTATTATTTGACTTAGATTTTATATATTAGGGGTTCTGGAGACTCTTATTATCAGAAAGTATTCCATCAGATGGTAGATTATATTATTGTTAACATGGATGAAATGTGACATACGGATGTGACAACCGAAGTGAAACTTTAAATATCTCCCGGGACAATTATCGTTGGTCATGTTTCTCACAATGATGTCCCTAAACTCGAATCCCGGAAAAGTAAGATAAAACAAAGCAGAAGTTAAAAAATAAAGAACGAAAGAGGGAGGGAGAGATTAAAAAATTAATCAGAATTTATAAAGACTTTCTATTCTTCTGCTTATACTGCTTTGTTGTGTCGGAAACCAGATATACATGTATAGGGGCCAAAATAAGTGAAAAAAAACCCCCAAAACAAAACAAACAAACAAACAAACAAAAAGGCAATTAATTACCAGTGAAGGCAATCGGACATCTTGCATGCTCTCGCTCTACTAATAATTCTGTTATGAACGTACGTCAAATACGACATAACAATAGGAATAACAATACCTTCCCCAGATATTCACCTGGGTATTACATGTAATCGTTAAAACAACAAACCAATCAAAGCCGTTACGTAATGTCATCATATATTAATTAACACCAGGGATAGTTCTATACGTCCCATTTAACACCGCCTTATGAAGTAAACATATAGTTTTAAGCAGAGACATATACACACAGTAAGTATATATATATATATATATATATCTGGTTTTAAGTGGTTATTTTAAATACACATAAATGACATAATTGATAAGTAAAATTTTATTGCATAATTTTAGAATAGATACGTTATATTGCATTGTATTGGTGTGAATTGTCATTTTGTTGGATTGTTTAATGTCCGAAATAGCAGAATAATTAAATGCGCATGCGCAACTTTTTCAACACATTTAAAATGAGGCTACGATAGGACAGGGGGGTAGTTGCATATCCCTTTAGATATATACGTCCCTGTTTCAAACAGAGGTCATCAGTACAACGACTTTGTTTTTAAGCAAATAAATACATATTCCTCAATTTTTATGTAAAACGAAGTAAATGACAAAAAAGTTTTGCATTGTTAAAAAGAGAACACTGTTACAAGTACATCGTTAAAAAGATACTGAAAATCAACACTGGATTAGTGCTTTAAGTTTAATATTTATCAACATGACCAGGAGGAGAGGAATTGTGTCCTCCCTTGGTGAATTATAGAAAAAGTGATGGCAAGCCTATGTTAGATTTGTTTTTATTTACTCTCCCAGCATACTGTGCCCCTGTGATGGCATAAAATATTGAAAAGCAAATCATATCTTAAAAAGACTTTCACACATAATTACATATTCTTTTACATTTCCTCTTTTTTCCATTATTATTGTTAGCATAAAAATCAAGGACTGTATATGCAGCATCACTTACTAAATATTGACTTCTACCATATACAGTAGCATAAATAGGACCAAGGGACTCCTGGCGTAGCATGAAAAAATAAACAATTTTCTTAATGTCATAATGGCCATCGAGAAGTTCAGACCAAAGATCACGGTAATCATCAACTGTACGTCAGTCGAAACAGGAAAATTATAAGGTTCTTGTGTCTAATACCTTGAGAACGAATACGTATGTTTTATATATATATAAAGAATTTAGCGTCCTTTCAGCTACTTATTATGATTATATATTTTAGGCAAGCAGAAATGAGAAGAAATTAGAAATTATCTCTGATTATCTCAACTGTTGACAGTTTCACTCACCAGCTGTAAAACCACTATCACCATCAAAGCTGAGTACAGCGCCGTGTTGAAACATTTTCCCTGGCAAGACATCGTAAACATTTTAATAAAATCTTAACTCATTTTCACATCAATGTATTGAAATTGTCAAAATAACCCTCGTTTGTTTGTGACAAATCAACCTGTTTACACATAACAGTGTCCGGAACTCGGATGCTATTCCGCTGACAACGAAAGTAGTCCGCAAAATAAATTTTGAGAATTCGAATATTGACTTTAAATTATTGCATAAGAATATTCATCTAGCTTATTTCGATGATTTTGATAATGTCACCAACAGTTCTTATCAATAATTTCGTGTTGGATTGCGGCGTTTTGGGGCATATCGCGTAGTGATACTACATGTAGACTACTATCTGGAGTTACTCCCCGTTATCTTGAGAAGAATCTCAAGGGACTTTTCCTTGTTTTGAAAATAAAATATTTTGGCCTAAAATACAAGATACTGAAACGAATTGTTTCGCATAGATACAGCTATACTATTAGATAGGAGAAGTGTATTTGTCGAAAAATCTTTGTATCCTGAAAAACGCGTAACAGACAAAAAATGTCTAGTTTAAATTGGCTAATTTATTCATCATTTATATTTACTTATTCTAAATCTATTATATATAATACTTAGATTTCTTTTAGTTTCACAAGAAAAGTAATGGATAAATGAATTCATCAAAATTAGATTAAATCCATCAGAGACGTATATATACAATATGTCTCTGAATCCATGCAACTCAGTAAAATTAGAGGATAACCCATATAAGATCATTCATTCCCGCCTATTTCAAGTTACAACACCCCAGCGCGGTCGCAATTTATATAATTTCCACGCTTAATTTACGCAAGGACTTAGAAAAGTTTGAATAAGTCATTGATTTATACAAGTAATTTTGACTTAATGTGTCGTTGATATACATGTCAATCAATCGCTATCATTATAGATATCTTCCATTACGGAGAGCGGGTGTTTAACTTGTAACTGATTTTGGATACTGACGTGCGCCGGACTGGATCGAGTCATAAGCACCCTACTCATTCATATATTGTGCGAAGAGTGAAACCATGATGCATGCCAATCATTACTACTGGGCAATGTGGATAAAAAGAAAAGAAAAAAGGAGAAAAAGAAAATACCCACTCAACTTCTGCATTTCGGATTCATGGGCAAATCTGTTTCTATTTTGATTTACACGGCGTGCGTTTTACCAATTGATATACATGTACATTCTTTTATTAAATGAATACCCATAGATGTAATATTTTAAATGAAAATGATACTCATTCATATATGAAATTGCTTTAAAAGTAAATTCCATTTTAACCGTATAAATCTTTATATTGGAAGTTACACTGATCCCTTTCCCTTGGATATCTGTAAAAAAAATAATTAAATAAAATAATAATATGAAGAAGAAAAATAAATAAAAAAGTTAAGATGTGCACCCAGAGACAAAGCGATTATTAGTAGGGCAGGAATACTCGCCTCGGCGCTATATAACTGAGTGTTAGGGGACAGATCACCACTTTTGCACCCGCTCTGCAGTGGTAATTAGGCATCAGATGCTTTAGAAGATAAATATATGTCGATGTATGTATCAGTATGATTATAATGGAAAGAATTTCCATTATTGCCAGGGACCCACGCTTGCACACAGACTGTTATTTATAAAGTTATGGCCATAGTGCAATGAAAGGTGCGCAACCAGAGACATATATTGCATGCGTATATCAGTAATATAGAAAAGTGTCAGCCCGAGGGTTTTGACTGATTAAATTTCGTTCAGACTGAAAAAACTCTGAGAATTTTTTTCTAAATAGTTCATTGTCCTGGCTGATAAATATTCAAAATCACTGAAAATAACTGACATGTTTGTAGACTTTCCAACATCTATGAACTACGTGACGAATTGTTCGTCTTTACACATAATAATATAGATCCGGTCACAATGGTTTATTTATAGATATAAGTATTTCTTAATATGTAAACACTTTATTACTAATATTAGGGACGTATATAACACATATGTTATATAAGTCCCTGCTAATATAGATATTCATCAGTGTGAGCAAGTACAATTTAGATATAATGGATATCGTAATTAAATACAGCACGACAATCAGGACGAAAATTAAATATTTTATGTTGTATTATCTGTAGAATGAATATATAGAATCTTGCGCACTAGAAATGAAAATTTTGAAAAAAGAATTCATGTTATAAACGCGATAACATATTGTATACATTTCATATATGTATGAAATGCTTTCATAGTCTGAACAACTGTCACATTTCCATACGTGTAACATTAGCGATGACATTCCTAGTGTTGAATGCACATTTAGGAGTACTATACGTCACATTTCCATTGTGAAAGCGAATAAAAGATGTCTGTACAGCACAACAACGTTACAATTCTACTCAAATCTATAAGTGGTCATATAGACCATTTTCTATACACACATGCAGCAAAACGGACGTCTTCATCATGAGTTACCACACGAGGTAGACAAAGAATTTTATCATTTAAATCAGAATTTAACACACCCTCCCCTTTTGTTCATACACGAGTATCTATACTATACGGAGATAAATCCCCTTGTAAAGAACTCTATCTCGATATCATCTGTTTGACGTAATCTACCTGTTCTGGACACGATACTGTATGAAATCTCCTTAGTTTAGAGACCCGGCGTGAATTATTGTAACAGAGTGGTGAATTCTGATATATAAGATGGTTTCCTGTTAAGTAAAAACATGAAATTCTCAAAAAGCTTCATGTCCCTACTGTGCGAGATTCTACTGGAGATAAATTAAACCCCTCAGGGGCGTAGCTAGAAATATTCAATGTGCACGCAAAGAAAGCTTCTCACGAGGCGCGCGCAGCTCTGAGAGGGGGATGGGATCACCTTCTCTTGCAAGTGGGGGTTCGAGGGTCTCCCCCGAGAAAATTTTGTAAAATTCAATGCAAAGTCGTGCTTTCTGGACTACATCTTGATAACATTGAAACTATTTTTGTCATAAGAAATGACGTTTAATATAGAAGAATATATGTCGAACACAATAAAAGCTGAACTTGAATCTACCTCTTAACATTAAAGTCTTTTTGATTTTGAGAAAGTTGAATGTTTTCATAAATTGATTTGACACTTACGAGTTGTCATATGATATTGTTGTCTTTGAGTCACATTTTTTTTGTCCCCGTGATGTGCACGCCATGGCCTGCTGGCACATAGGTAGCTACGCCCCTTCCCCTCCCCACTAATACGCATACATATATAGAATTATACAGACCGGCTTTAAACGTCTAAAGATTGAGACCAAACCTTACAGTCTACTTTGGTTTAGGGGGCAGGCGTGGTGTAGTGGTTAAGCGCTTGGCTTGCGGCGCCGACGATCCGGGTTCGATTCCCGGGTTGCGCCACTATGTTTAAGAGGTTGGTAACCTCCTGCTGCCATGACGCGATATAACTGAAATATTGTTGAAAGCGACGTAAAACACCAACCAACCAACCAACAACTTTGGTTTAGTAAACCTTCCTTACTTGATATGACTAGGATGGTCCCTTTAAAATGTGTTAGTTGTGACAAGGAACACCAAGATGAGCACCTTTGAGAGATTATAATGTTTTGTTGGCAAAGCTAACTATTCCATGCGATACTTTAAGAACGATCGATATATCTTAATCGTAATATTCCTAGTATAATACCATGAAGTCTACGTGAAGAACATAATACTGTCCAACTTACGATTCATGAAATATAATTCCTTGTGAACAATATCAGTATCACATAATCCAAAACAATCACACGGTTTTAACCATTTATTTGCTATATGATATAAATCCATACATAGATGTGAAATAAAAAGGGGGGTTTTATGCGTCTTCTTACATGTATCCAAAATATTTCGCAATGTTTGTTTCTAGTAGTCGGATGAAAACGACTGATGAGAAGTCAGCAATTAAAGGCATACATGGCGAAAAGTTATATTTCAAATAATCGTATTATTTCTTTTTAATTGTCGTAGTCGGAAAAGAACTTTACGAATGATGTACATGTATAAAATTTGAAGATCCTTCAACATGTTGTCACATCTCTAATGATCTTGTCTATACAAAATCTGATATCTTTGCGCTACCTGTTAATGTCAGTTGATACTCTCGATGAAACACCCACTGTGATTTCATTCATTCATCCCAGCTCCAGGTCTATACACCTAATATTCGTTGATTAAACTGATAAAGAATACTCTTAATCATAGGTGAAATCTAGTTGAACTATTAATTTACATTAAAATCTATATTTCAATCTCCCCCTCCTTCTCTGTGGACACGAGCCATCTTGCACAAGCTAAGTCTATTCACCAAAACAAAACATAAAAAAGGGGGTGCTAACTGAAGCTTCATCTTTTTATCGTTACCGCACTGATCGAGAGTCGTACATGAAATGAGTCAGCACATTTTGTGATAGATTTCAATGTGTTTTATGCACAATAGGTGAAAATCGTATCATACGCGTATTGAAAATCAAGACAATCATGCGCATGCGCAATGTGCGGTTAAAATAGATTTATTTCCTAGACAGACAGACAGACAGAAGCAGTGTATTATTTCCCTTTTTTCTTATCAACCTGTATCGTTTTTAAATAAAATTGTTTAATGATTTTTACAATTTTGATGTTATACCAATCGTGTAAGATCCCTAGCACAAAAAATATTATTGATACCCATCAGTCAGTGTATTTTGACATAGAAAGATAACTTTTTATTTAAAAACTAATTCTGCTCCTTAAAGGTAGAGGGAGTTTCAATTCATCTAAGTAAATTTTATACAACTGTAGTAGCTTTTAGTAATAGTTTAGTGTGTCATATAGACTTAGTTGTCGCTTCTTCGGACTAGTATGAGTCACATAAATGGAACAGATACAGGGTATGTAAATACTTTGAACGTCATGGATATTATATATTGAAGGTATCGATCACAGATAAATTGATGTATAAATCTTTCAGGTAGTGACTCTAAAGGTTGATACAATATCCGTATATAGAGTATTTATAACTCTACTGACTAGAAGAAGAGTACTATAGTGGTATATATAGCTCTAATGGTTTGAGTCCCATGTAGGACATGTAAAGTTCTTTTATTTAGGACAAGAGTGCCATGATGGTATATAAAGTTATAAGGGTTAGTACCAAAGCCCGTATAGGGTATATATGGCTTTAATACATTAGTCGCGTATAGGGTCTTTATGTGGCTGTGGCACTTACTACACAGTGTTTGTTAACATTCATGTATATATACAGTGCTGAATTATATTTGTGTCGTATGTATATAAGGGCATTCTCGGCGAGTGTGGCTAGCCAAACAAGAGACGCTCACTCCTCCCGGTCAGCTGGTCTCATCTCTGAATTTCAGAGGTCCGTGAATGTCTACTAGTTGTTGTTTAAATATTGTTGTTAGTGTCATAGACATGTGACACCAGTTACTTTCGTATTTTACATTTATGGCTCGAATAGTCCGAGTCCAATGTGGAGGAATGTATAACTCTAATGGTTACAACAAGAAAGGGCATATATAGCTCTAATAGTCAGAGTCTCAAATAGGTTACATAACTGTAATAGGTTATACAAGATTCCTGTATCAGGTCTTTATGACTCCAAAAGTAAGAGTGTGGTGTACCATGTATATAGCTCTAATGAATAGCACAAAAATCCTACTATGGACCGGAAGGTGACAACATACTTCGTGCGTTTTCGTGAATGTTGACTCCACTGCGCGACTGAAGTTTAGAGATATTGAAAAATAATGCAAACATAACATACCAAATTCTGAGGATATAAAACATGTTCGAAAGGAATTATATGATAAGGAATAAAACTAATTTGTTTTTCTGTGGATGGAGGCATATCTACATTCAACGAAAACACTTTTAATAGATTGAAATTAGAATTACAGAATTACTTTAAAATCATCGGCAGTACTGAACGGTTCAATGTTTGTTCTGTTGTACGTTCCATGTATAAATGGGATGTATTGTACGGCATATTCCATTGATTTGAAGGGTGGGGGCGCCTGGCATATTTTTAAAAAATCATTTTGATATAATAATTATTATTATATTAGAAATTTAATAACCAAGTATGAATCTGACGTCATTTCTAACAGATGTTATTTTGAATTTTTTTTTCTTGTGGAGTTTACATCAATTTCCCCGCCAGATCTTAAACCTGTCACATTGGCTTTAATTTGATAAATTTACTCTTTCAAAAGTACTAGATCTATAGTTAACGTGAAAGCAAAATTAATCTGATTCACAGTATTATGAGGTTTCTTTTAAATTGCCTATCTCGGTGATACAAAACATGAAAATAGATTTCTGCGCAAGGACTTGGTGGCGAGGAGGGTATGACGTTCTTCTAGCGAATGGACCGAACATCTGACCCTGTGACGACACCACTTTCACTTTTCTCCGTGACCTTACACAAACAACTTCCGGGTCGCGATCCACGTTTAACTTGGTGCTCCAGCTGCCGGCATAAAATTAAAAGTAATGCAATGACAGGTTCTAGGAAGGGCACGTATAAAAAGAAAAGTAAGAACACACTTTATTTGTCATAAATACATTCAAGCAGTATGGGAAGTTAACAAGCCTATCAAGTTCCGATGAGAAACTCCGCGGAAGTCGACGCCTGTGTAATTCAACTTTCAAGTGTTCCCAGTTACTGTTGGTGTTGACCGGCAGTGCAGTGTTGCCTAAGTTCGATACATGCAGTTTTGTCAATAGCGCACTGCAGAGGTTTTGGGAACACTTTTCGCATAAAGGAGGGTCATTCAAATGTTAAGCAAGCTACAGAGTAATATAAACAATGACTGAAAAAAAGAAAACACTGGAATTTAATAACCGCATATGAAAGATAGCAATTCTTCTTCTTCTTCTTCTTCCAATACGAAGTGTACTCAAAAGTTGAGCATTATACTTCATGTGGCAGTCAAGATAAAAGCCTCTCAGGGCAGTATGATACAGTTAAAAAGTTAAAATCTTTTGTCCTCATCCTAAGCTGAAGTGGGCAGGTGGTATGTTGCCCATTGCAGTCCTGTAGTCCTCCAAGGAACATGCTGATGTCATTGCTGATGGAAGTCTGTTCCAATCCCTGATGGTTCGCGGGAAGAAGGAGAACCGGTATACATCCTTTTTCGCTGTTGGGATGCGAAAAGTATGTTGTCCCCTTGTCCTGGTGTCTGTCTGGATTAGGTATTGTTCTGCTGGAATGGCCACTATTTTTGCTGGATCTTGAATAGCAACAGAAGGCGGATCTTTACTCTTCTGATCTGTAGTGTTTCCCATCCCAGGGAGTTGACCATGTTGGTGACACTGCCTGCTTTCCTATCCCAGTAGTTCCTTGTAGCGAATCGTGCCGCTCTACGTTGGACTTTCTCAATTAGAATTGTTGTTAAGTCATTGCAGTAAATACACAAATGTCATAATTTACATGATAAAAGCAGAGACATATATACATGTCTCTGATGAAAGGGACCGCTGACATGTTTATCTATCTATCGATAATACTCGCCCTCTAGGTGGAGTACTCTGAGTAGGTGTGCAATGCTGTTAAAAAGTAAAATGGGTAAAAGAAGGGTAGAAAGAGGAATTTAAAAATTTCATTATGTTGTTAATGCTTGGACTATTATGTCACAATAGAATGAAACACCTTTTGTCAATGTAATTGAAATCAGACCTCTAATTCGATCGCTCCCACTTACTGATAAGTCACGATAGACCCCTGATGTGGTTCCATCAGATCCCAACCATGATTATCAGAAACAACAAGCGAAGTAGAGATTTGGTTAATCAGATTGTGCCTTTCATGTGGAAAAATCATAATACTTAAGATATTCAATGAGAGATGAAATTAATATGCAAAATGTCTAGCTATTGCAGTGAAGGGTTTTCTAACCAATTTTACAGTGATGTCTTGCTGTAAATTTATACATAGGATCCAAGTGATAGATCAGAAGTTTACAGTCAAGACTCACAGATAGTAAAAGGACTGATATCAAAAAATGACTTTTAGTCATCTACATGGGTGACCACCTGATATTCTGAAGGCCCAATAGTCCGAAAGGCCTATTAGTCTGAAGGCCAAATAGTCCAAAGGTCCTACAGTCCAAAGAATCAGTAGACTGTAGACCCGATTTTCCAAAAACTCCTGCAGTTCAACAGTCCAATAGTTCAAAGACCCAATACTATGAAGGTCTTATAGTCGGAAGACTTCATACTCCAAAGGCTTGATAGTACTAAGATTGGTTGGTTGGTTGGTTGATTGGTGTTTTACGTCGCCTTCAACAATTTTTCAGTTATATTGCGCCATGGAAGCAAGAGGTAACCAACCTCTTATACATAGTGGCGCAACCCGGGAATTGAAACTAAGATTGGAAGATTTGATAGTCCACAGACCCAATAGTCTGAAGATCCAGGAAATTTAGGATCGAATAGTCCGAAAGCCTGATAGTCTGAAAGTCATGTAATTAAGATTGGACCAGTCAAAGAATTTGACTGGTAGGTCTTTTTTTGAACCATCAGGTCTTCGGAGTATAGGTCCTTTAAACTATTTGGTCTTGGGACTAAAGGACCTTTGAACTAGTAGGCTTTCAGTGAACCTGCCTTCTGACTGTGGGGACTCTAAACTATCAGACCATTGGCCTATCAATTATTTGAATTATTGGGCCTTTGTAATATCAAATGGTTGCCTCTTCATGTGAGAGTCCAGGCATTAGACCTATAAACCTTCCAGTTTTACAAGATGTAAGGAGCAATAAATCGAAGATGATGATGTTTTGCAATGTCACAGTAGGAGCATTCACATCATGATGATAGAAAATCCTGGCATAATTTGATGATAAAGTAGTTTGTTGGGGACTAAGCCCTTTATATCATTATGAATGAAAGGATGGCCTGTTAATGAACAAAGGTGGTCTTGTTGTTTTATCAACATCACTGTAATGTTGTAAGATCTTACGTCAAACTTTGTACTCATGATGGTCTGGGTCTTTAACATGGGTAGTTCAGCTAGTAGACAGAAAATCCTGGGCTTGAGTCTGTGTGTGGCCATTTCAGTTTCCTTGCCAGTCATAGATTTTAAAGGTCAGAGTTGTAAAGACCTTACAAAAATGTGAACACTAAGTCCTGTGCAAAGTAGAAGTGTACCACATGTAGTGTGACGTGAACTTACTATTCTTGCATGTTCAGCTTAGTTTAAAGCATAGTAAAACCCAAATTTCATTAAAGAAGTATTTTTTAATTCAATATACTTCTGTTATATTATATATTATGCCTGTGGGTCTGTGGTTCTGTCTGCAACTTGTTAACAAGATACAGACCATACCGTTTAGGTTTGGACTTTCAAACTTGGTATAAGTTTTACTTATGGCATGAGGATGAATCCTAAAGATTTTCAATATCAAGGTCAAAGATAAAAGTCATTTTTGGAGCAAAAATAGCAAATTTTTGAGAATGCATCTTGTAAACAAGGTACAGACCAAACGTTTTATGCTAGAACTTTTAAACTTTGCACACTCCTGTTTCATTATACACATGTTTACTTATGTTTCAGAAAACAATTCAGCCAATGGGAAAAACGATTCACAAAAATCCAATCCCAGCCAGAAAAATAAAGCTCAGGGAAAGAAATCTGGCTCACTATGCTCATGCAAATCATTCCTTTTCATTTTTACTGGATGCCTTTTAACAGTGGGAGCTATTGTTCATGAAAATAGAGAATATCAAGTGCAAATAGGTCAGTTTGTATTACCCTATTTACTTACTGATAATGCAATAAAATAGTTAAGCTTTACCTAACCCGATGTTTTATTATGGAAAGCTAAAGGGTTCAATATTCTATCTATGTAGTTATGTATCTGTTGTGAAATGCGTTATTGGGTCATTGTAAACATTAAAATGTTAATCCGTAACTTGACATTTGTAGTACATAACTGTTCGTTTACAAAACGAAGATGTAATACGTTGTCTGTGTAAATGCAAGCAAGTGAATGCTTTATTCGTTCATTATAATTCAAAATGTATATCTCCGTAATTCTTATCTGATCTTCCGTAAATAGCAGTTGCAAGTTTTCAAAAACTTGTTATTTGTTGATCAGTACATTGTTAGTTTGACATTCGTATTTCATCATTCGTGATTTGTTTTTCAACATTTGTATGGTATTGCACCATTATGACGATAGAATGCGTGCACTACGGCAAATCTTTTGTGAAACAGACTATAGAATCTATAGGGAACATTTTTTTAAATTTCAGTTTTATAGTCATTCAAAACCTTTTAGCAATGATTACAAATGCTAAGAAAAGCAAGTCTGGTCTATGAATTGGCAAAGTCTCTTCATCTGTTGGTCCATCCATCTGGCATCAACAATTTGTGTTTAGCTTGATCTCTAGCATACTATTAATGATACCAACTTTAAACTTGGTTAGTTTGTAGACATTGATGAGATCTCTGAACCGACACAAAATTTGGTGACTTTAACCTCAATTTTACGCTTCAGTGAACACAGTCTCATTTTGAATTTAGCTTAATCTCTAATACACCGTTAACAATACAAACTTCAAACTTTCAAAGTTTGTAGACATTGATGAGTTCTTCCCGACTAACACAAAATTTGGTGACCATGACCTCAATTTTATGCTTTAGTGAACACAGTCTGATTTTGTGTTTAGCTTGATCTCTTGAGTACCATTATTGATACCAACTTAGAACTTCTGGAAACATCTATGAAAAAAAGGAGACATGTCTCTGAATAAGATTCTACAAGTAGGCTATAATGTTATGCTTTGCAATCTGGTCATACTGTCTTTGACGCTTTCTTTTGTCCCCTGCTTTTCGCGAAAGCATGGGGACATTAAATCTCATTTGTTTGTCTGTGTGTCTGTCTGTCTGTCCGTCTGTCACAAAAACTATAACCTTGGTCATAACATTTTAACTGTAAGACATGGGGCCTTCATATTTGGCATGTGTGTATTACAATACCTTTCCGTTGGTACCAAACTTTTTATCATGTGACCTTGACTGTGACCTTTGACCTACTTCAATGTAACTTTTTCACCGTTAGATGTAGGGCCTTCATATTTGGCATGTGTATCTGTAGACATGCACAACCATGACAATATGTCACAGATCACTGCACCCTTACTGATAGAACCCCAAAGCTGGGGCACCACAATTCTCTGAATTTGCATGTTTTGAAGTAGTTTTAAAGTATTAGAAAATGGATGTTACAATACATATTTTTTCTTTTGTTGCCATGATTTGTCACTTGTTGTTTAGATGTATACTTATATTCTGTGTGTTTAATCTGTCTTTAGATACATTCCTAAGGCAGCATATTGATGGAAAGACATTGGATACTGCATATGAAAAGAGCACTCAATACAAAGATTTAGCCATTAACAAAGCTACAGAGTGTTATCTTTTCACACGCCAGCTCATAAACAAACATATCTATGGGAGAGACTTAGCTCAAGAGGAGAAATTACAGCAGCAAAAAAGAGAGCAAACTGAAAAGGAAAATGAAAATGTGAAAAGAAAGCAAGAAGAAGAAAAGATAAAACAAGATGAACTAAAGAGACTAGAAGAAGAGAAGAAAAAGAAAGAAGAGGAAAGGAAAAGACAAGAAGAATTGAAGAAACAGGAGGAAGAAAAGAAAAAGGAAGAGAAGAAAAGACAAGAAGAATTAAAGAAACAGGAGGAAGAGAAGAAGAAGCAGGAAGAAAAGAAAAAACAAGAAGAATTAAAGAAACAGGAGGAAGAAAAAAAGAAGCAGGAAGAGAAGAAAAGACAAGAAGAATTAAAGAAGCAGGAAGAAGAGAAAAAGAAGCAGGAAGAGAAGAAAAGACAAGAAGAATTAAAGAAACAGGAGGAAGAGAAGAAGAAGCAGGAAGAAAAGAAAAGACAAGAGGAATTAAAGAAACAGGAGGAAGAGAAGAAGAAGCAGGAAGAGAAGAAAAGACAAGAAGAATTAAAGAAACAAGAGGAAGAGAAGAAGAAGCAGGAAGAAAAGAAAAGACAAGAGGAATTAAAGAAGCAGGAGGAAGAAAAAAAGAAACAGGAAGAGAAGAAAAGACAAGAAAAATTAAAGAAACAGGAGGAAGAAAAAAAGAAACAAGAAGAAAAGAAAAGACAAGAAGAATTAAAGAAACAAGAAGAAGAGAAGAAAAGACAAGAAGAATTAAAGAAACAGGAGGAAGAAAAGAAGAATCAAGAAGAAAAGAAAAAACAGGAAGAGAAGAAAAGACAAGAAGAACTGAAGAAGCAGGAGGAAGAGAAGAAGAAGCAAGAAGAACAAAAAAGACAAGAAGAATTAAAGAAACAGGAGGAAGAGAAAAAGAAACAAGATGAAAAGAAAAGACAAGAGGAATTAAAAAAAAAAGAGGAAGAAAAGAAAAAGCAGGAAGAGAAGAAAAGACAGGAAGAATTAAAGAAACAAGAAGAAGAGAGGAAAAAGAAAGAAGAGGAAAATAAAAAGAAAGAAGAAGAAAAGTTAAGACTAGAAGAGTTAAAGAAAAAGGAAGAAGAAAAGAAGAAACAGGAAGAAAAGAAGAAACAGGAAGAATTAAAGAAACAAGAGGAAGAGAAAATAAAACAAGCCAAAAAGCAAAATAAAGAGAAGACTCCTGGGGAAATAAGAGCAGAGGAGATAAAGGAAGAATTAGACAGGATAAAGAAGAAAGATGAAGAGAGTGTAAAGAAAGAAGCACAAGAACATTTAATGAAACAAGTGAATGAAATGAAGAAGGAAGAAGAGAAAAAGAAAAAAGAGAATGCTAAAGATTCCATTACCAGTACTTATGACTATCCATTGAGGACTTTGTTAGATAAAGCAGATAATCTTCTGGAAAAAGTAAGTCAACTTGGAACTTCAATAACTCCAATATTGAAAACCCACGCAAACTCATAGTAAATGTGGGCAGTCCCTGATAACCCTTCTGTTAATTTTCATAACAACAGGGAAACTGTGAAAACGAAAAGTGCCAAAATTTTTCCTGATTATGAAGGTACCTCTCACTTTGAGTTATCAAAGGTCAACTGAACACCTTGATTAATGAATAGTTTTGTAGTAACTTTTTCATAATACATCAAATATTTAATCTTATTATTATAATTAACACACATTATTTTTAAGAAACTAGGTTGTAACAAATTATTGCTTCTGGTGCAGTCTTTAGAGTTCAAAGTTAATAAAAAGTCACATGCTAAATTCTAGGACAGGTAACTATTGTCCCTTTTGATCGAGTTATTTCAAAATTTGGGTGACATGCAGTGAATATATCAATAATATTTTTCTGTCTTCAGAGGCAACTTGATGCAGCATTAGACCAGTTTAACAGCATTCTCGGTAAACATCCCCTTAGTCCACGGGCCTTGTACGGCAAAGCTTTAACTGTGGATATGTTGGCAGAGCAGAAGAGGAGTAATACAATGCTTGAAGAAAGTATCAGATTACTTCAGAAATTACTGGACAGCAAAGACGTGCCGGATGAGTTACTGATAAATGCTGGAAAGAAACTAGCAGAAAGACAACATTTCCGAGGTAAATTCTGTTATGAGATATCGAGTATTATGGTATGACTTATAGTAATATAGCTTACATTTATATATTTCATTAGTACCACAGGCCTTCTGATCGCCTAGATGTGTCTCCTCTAGGTTAGGTAACATAGAGAAGAGGCATATCCAGACCATTGGAAGGCCAGTCTTATCTTAATCTTCTTTGTGCTAATTTGCACAGAAGGCCATCATGACCTTTGGAAAGCCTGTGCTTAGAATTGAAATTAGACCTGTACAGGTATACTCTCGGGATCATTTCTTGATTTGAAGTCATGAAACTTTGTTACCGTTAGTTGCTCTTTTTAAGGCAATTTTTATTTTAATTATGGCTCCTCTTTCTGCTTTGTTCAGACTGTCCCTATGAAATTTCTGTTTGCTTTTTCCTCTGCAGGGAAATAAATATGTAATTGTTTTTCTGCAGGGTGGTAGATGTGTAAGTTTTACCTGCAGGATGGTAGATGTGTAGTTTTTCCCCTGAAGGGTTGTAGATGCTTATTTTTTCCTCTGCAGGATGGTAGATGTGTAAGTTTTACCCTGCAGGATGGTAGATGTGTAGTTTTTACCCTGAAGGGTTGAAGATTGGTATTTTTTCCTCTGCAGGGTGGTAGACATGTAGTTTTTATTCTGCAGGGCAGTATATTTGTAGCTTTTCCCCTACAGGGTGGTAGATATACATGTAGTTATTCCCCTGCAGGATGATATTTGATGTACTTTCCCCCTGCAGGGTGGTAGACATGTAGTTTTTTCCCCTGCAGAGTGGTAGACATAGTTTTTTCCCTGCGGGGTGATAGATGTGTATTTTTCCCCTGTAGGGTGACAGACATATATTTTTTCCTTGCAGGGTGGTAGACATGTATTGTTTTCCTCAGTAGGGTGGTAGACTTGTATTAGTTTCCTCTACAGAGTGGTAGACATGTAGTTTTTTCCTCTGCCGATGTGTAGTTTTTCCCTGCTGCTGATTGATGTATAGTATTCTCCTACAGGGTGGTAGATGTGTAGTTTTTCCTTACGGGTTGTAGGTGTATTTTTTTAACTGCAGGATGGTTGATGTGTAATTTTCCCCCACAGGGTTATAAATGTGTAGTTTTTTCCATGCAGGGTGGTAGATAGAACTAAGTAAACATTTTTCCATTTATCAAGGGCCACATTTACATAATATTTTGTTTTTGCTGTTATTGATGCAATTTGAAATCCTTCATTGCAATGAAACCCCATAAGATATATTTGGATACTGTTGGTGGAATTATGTCATCAACGTCTGCTTAAGTAACGATAAATACTGTTAATGATCATTGATCATTGAATTAATATACAGTTGTATATTAATGATGGCTTGTCCATGGTATCTTGCTAAATGTGTAATTATGATGTCATCAATTGTTCATTGTAATTTACTCTTACGATTTGTAACATTATATTGGACTTAACTAAGCTTAGAAAGTAACATCAGTTATTTCCTTTCATTTAGCCAAGCGGCTGAAAATTTGTGAAATGGTTGTCTTTTATTTTTTTAATATTGATTAGGCCAAACAAAAAATATGTATGTTTCCTGTAATATACTGAAAAAAATTAGGATCGATCGGTCTGTATTTTGTTTTTTTAATTATTACTGAGTCAGTGTTTGACGGTAGCTAGAATGCATTTTGACCACTCACTAGTGACAATTGCTTATTTTTTCCCCCAGAATTATCCCTGGGATATCAAAAACTACATTTGAAGGCAATTATTCAATATTGGAATAAATTTCTATTGAATTGCGAATAAAAAAGAGTTTAGGACCGGGGCCAAAAATTAGGATCAGTCAGGTTACAGGAAACATGCATATTTTATCTTTTGGCCTTACTCATGTTCACAGTTGTAGGATAGTTGGTACACCATCTTACATAGCATATCATACAAGATCATTAATGGAAGGAGTGGGGGTGGGGGGTGGGGGGGAGGTTGTTGCCAGATATAAGTGGACTGATTTGATGTAATGTTTGGGCAATTAAATTCTGTCATTAATAAATCAAAACTTAAAAGCTAATGTTTTTCGTGTTTGCATTGATTCATACTGTATGTTTCAAATATCACATTGCACTGCAATATGGATAATGTTGTACATCCACACTAATGTATTCAAGACCTTATTTTCAGGAAATATGATAGAAAAATTTTAAAATGGCTTAAGCCGTAATGTCAGTTATTTTCCTGTACACTGTAATACTCTGCAGATAAAAGTGATCATCCTATTCTGAATTCTTTTGTCAGTCTCCCTGTCTGACCAACGGTCAAGCTGTATAAAGACACTATGGTAAATAGGTACCAACTGTCCACATTGGAAAAATTTATATATAGGGTTACATTGTTGGGAATCCAGAACTTGTATCAAGTTTAGTTATAATTCTAAAAGAGTGTACATATACATACATATTTCAATACTTAAACATTACTGAATTTCTTTTCAGGATGGAGTGATAAGTCTGCTAAAACTTGGAAGTTCCTAATACAGAAGTTTCCCAACCGCATAGATTTCAAGAATCAGCTTGGTGTTAGCTACTTGATGTATGGCAAAAACGAAGAGGCTAGACAGGCATTTCAAGAGGTAATTACAAATAATATACAGCAAGCATGTAGATGGTTATAAAAAAAATTAAATTGGTTGTCATGGTAATCATAATTTTAAAAACACTGAAAATTCACTCAATTATTTTTAGTGCAAAATTATAGAGAGCAATAATTAATTAATTAATTGATAAAAGAGTACCTAGAACATTCATGATTTTGTTAAAAAGGGTGTCAGAGGGTGGGCAGTGTTAAGCACTTAACTGGAATTTACTGCGGCCCTGCATCTCTTTCTATTCTGAGTGTGAGTTATCATCTGACAGGTAGGAAATTATGCAGTGTTAGTCAGTTACTTTTTAGTCCGTTTTTCCATTCACTTGTCACTGATATGGCTTGAGGAAATCCCTTAAGCTCATTCAGTAGAATGCCGGACTGCCAACCCAAAGGTTCCAAATTTGATTCTTAACAGAGATGACAATTTTCCACAATATTGCTATTATTGTTACATAGATATGTGGTACTTCGTTTTTTGTAATTACACAAGTGCCACATCTTACACTGTGATGCACAGTCTTGTATGTCTTCTAGCTTTTATTTAAGGAAATTGATCTGAGTTCCTTTTAATTTGTTAATATGGCAAACTGAATTATTCAGGTGTTGATCAGTGATAATTCAAATGGATTTGCAAAAGTACATCTAGGATTCATCATCAAGACACATGATAATGATCCCGTGAAGGCCATACCATTTCTGAAAGCTGGAATAGGGAGTGGAGAAGAAGGCACGAAAGATGGAAGATTTTATTTCCATCTTGGAGATGCTTATCAACGGACTAATCAGAGTAAATTAGTATGTAATTACTCAGTTCTAACGAATGAGAAATGAATGCAATAACTAATGGAAGCCTTTTTGTAAATGTGCTAATGTATTGATTATGATCATGAACTTAGACTGACCTAGATTCTTACAGGATAATATTAGTGGTACAAGCGGAAATAGCTACATACATGTATGTAGACACAGTTTATGTATACAGAGAAGACTGTTATGAACGAGCTCTGAGTTTTACAATATATGTTACCATTTTGTCAGTCATGTATTGAACAGATTTAACATCCTGTATTCTTGTTGGGAACAAGTAAACTGTTGAAATACTGGATAATCAGTAAAGTGAAAAATCGTTAACTTTGCCTTATATATTTATAGGAAAGTAGTAAAATGTGTTTGATATATACATATTACATTCACTAAATCATTTCTTTAATTGGTGTTTTATTAGATTTCTTTTTATAGTATTTAAAAAAACAGCTTGTGTTGCGAATATTTAAAATTCATAATACAGTTTTATGCTCCGGAGTAGATTTAGGATTATTAGTAACGTACAATGACATAAGAATTACCAGTACTGGGGATTTCTTCGGACTGTCTTGCTCTGTTTAACCTTATGTATGACTTGTGATCTTCTTCGGTTAATTTCTGTACAGTCAACAGTCTCTGAAACCACTTACATTTAGCTTTTATCTGACTTTTAGACAGAATCAACTTTCAATGCCGATAGAAATCAACCGGTACTAAGAGACCACCTGCCTTAAGTGACCACTTTTCCTCCTTCTCTTTGGTGGTAGCTTAAAACAGATATGACTGTGAATTGGTTTAATGGTTTGGTATTTGTTACAGGCTAATGTAATATATGAAGAGGGAGCTAAAAATGGTTTATTCTTGTCGAAGTATCAAAGATCACTATACAACGTAAAAACTTTGACGGGCAGGCCCTGGTGGACAGTGGAACAAACAGGTTACAGCAAGTATCTCAAGGTGAGACGAATTATTAGTGGCAAAAACGAATACTTCCTGAAGAACTTTGGACGGTGGGAATTGTAGCGTTCTTGTTTTTCACACTCCTAGGCCATTTTATGATTTTCAGGGGATAATTTGCATAACTTAGGGCCCATTTGGAAAAATCATCCTTTTCAAAGATCACAGCTCTTGAAAGACATTTCCAACATGCATACAAAGTGAACATAATTTGTAATATTACTGAATAAACAAAAATTATCATACAGAAGTATAGGAAAAAAGAGGAAATGAATTTTGCAAAAAGATAGACCAATATGGAAATTTGGATGCAGATCATTTCTTTCAGTGAATTTAGTACAAGATCTGTGACTATAAATCATGCTTTCAATGCCAGAAATACAATGTATACCCATTTTTCTCTTTTATGTCTCAACTCATAAAAGCAATGCAGATTTTTACATATGGGTTTGCCGTGAATAAAGATATATGCTTCTGCAGTTTGGAGTTTAGGTAAATTCAGACACTTCATGCACTTACCAACAAAGGCCTATAAAGAGAAATGTAGCATATGAGTGAAATATAAATGAGACTTAACTAGGAGTAGACTTAGTGAAGTGGTTAAACGGCTGGTATGTGGTGCAGACTATCTTGGTTCAGTTCTCGGATTGTGCCGTTACGTATGACAGGCTGTTGAAAGCACCAATCAATCAAACAACCAATTTATTTGTCATAGTCATTGAAGTTCAACTTTTGGAGAAGCAAACGGTAATAAATCAATTATAATGTCAACATGAATCATTTTGTGGAAAATACTTGGTGCCATCTTGAGTAAAATGCCTGTCATGCTAACTTTACACTAAACAGTACTTCTGGCAAAACATCACAGATAACAGTACTGGAATTTTCTCACAGGTGGGAAGGTACACCTTTGTATCTAGTATAGGTCGTATGAGTTTATCAAACACTCTGGTTTATTCCATTGCTTAACACTAATTATTGGTAGTTGAAATATTATTGTTTTGTCAAAGAGGAGTTTATTTTCGCATAATTTTGCAAGTATGTCTCCACACGAAAATGAAGTCCTCTATACCCTTGATTTTGTCATTAAACTATAATATGAGTATGGTTTCTTGTGAAAAATCTTGTCTCAAAAATACATAAAAAGTTTGAGATTCACAAAAAGTGACGCGAAATATAAATAATTTAAAGTACACCTTGTGTGGCATTAAGCCTCTACAGGCATGTAGTACTGCTCATGACCTCGTCTAGCATTTCTCTTGTTTTAGATGCTAGAAGATAATTGGAAGATGATTAGAGACGAGGGGTTGAAACAATTAGATCCAAAAACCGGATCTTTTATTCCAGAGGAGGAAAATCTCAGGGAAAAGGGAGATTGGAAACAGTTTACACTATATGCAAGAGGTATATTTCAATGTTTGAGATATCTCCAAATAGAATCTCATGCCTCATTATTGTTGTGTTGGTCTGTTTAAGAGACTATTGTTAATTTCTATATTTAATGTAACATATATTAATATTACCTTCATTAAAAAAAATATATCACATTCTTAGAAAGAATCGCGTCATGCTATCTTTGTCTGTTCTTTATTCCGCTGTAATTTGAACTGTGGTGGCTTTTCAATTTTTTTTTGTAGAATAGCAATAGATATTCAAAGTTGATTAGCTTTTCATTTGTTATTTCGTAGAATAACAATTTATACATTTATGTGTTAGTATTAATAAATATTTGATAGCAAAGTTAGGAATTAATCAAGTAACTCAATATTTTTAAGGAAAGAAAGATAAGAAAAATTGTGAGCGTGTACCTAAAGTATGTGAGCTGATTGATAAAATTCCTGATGCCAGCGGTTGCACCAGGGGTCAGGTCAGTGTAAGCTTTATATGATATTCATTTCCTTTTATAATAAGATCTGTTTTGTTTATTTGATTCTTGTTTGACATTTTACCATATTTATTGAAGTCATTTGGTAACTGCATGTCCCCGATGCGTCACACAGAAATGAGACCGATGCAACAGACCCACTCAAGGCAGTGAGGCATTTTTTATATCTCTGATGACACAGGAGGCTTCAAATGTCTGATTTGGAGATGGGACATCGTTGAGCCACTGATAGGACTTGAACTTGGTACCTTTAGGTCACGGGTCAAGCACCTTACCATTAAGTTAAAGCAACTCTTTCAATCTTATAATGTCATAAACCCTACAATATGCATGCATGCTATAGGGTGAAAGAATTTCATTATTCATTTGTTTCAGAGTACATTATGCTAAATAGCAGTCATATGATCTAAATAAATGTTTCTGATGATGATGTCTGTGATAAGAGCTGATTTAGCAAACCATTAATTGTATTCTGTGGTGTAATATTTAGGGGTTACCATGCGAGTGTTTTACAAAAACTGACAGGGTATCGGTGAATACCCTGTCAGAAATTGAGTTTCACTGCGAGGCGTTAGCCGAGCTGTGAAACGGAAATTTCTGACAGGGTATTCGCCGATACCCTGTCAGTTTTTGTAAAACACAAGCATGGTAACCCCATTCTAATGCATTTGACAAAATAATTACAACTAGAAGCACAGAGTTATGGTTTTCTAAGCCAATTTGTTAATCACAGTCATATCAAGAACTGCAGGGTATCGTGCATCACAAATCAGAAACTGCAGGGTATCGTGACGTCATATCAAAAACTGCAGGGGTATCGTGAATACCCTTGTAGTTTTTATATCAGACAGCCAATGAGATCACGTGTTACAAACAAAGTGCATTAGAATGCAGTTTTATTGAGAAGGTGCAACTTGAATTTGCAGTAGTTTAATTTTCTAAAGGAGACGAAAAGAAATTTGACTCAGAATTCTCTGAGGACATGCAAAGCCCAAATTGAAATGCAATGAAATTTCAGTTATGGTTTAAGCTGTACTCATTTTAACTTAAAGTGTTCAATTTGGTTCTTTGCCATTGAATTATCAAAAGTGAGAAATACAATGCTTTGAAGAAACCTGTTAATTTTGAAGAAATCTGTTAATTTTATAGATCACCATATTTTTGTAGTCCTTTTAGTGCTGTTATTTATTACAGGTGAAGTATTCTGTAATGAAACCAGGTGTTCACGTATGGCCTCATTGTGGTCCTACCAACTGTAGAATCAGAGCTCATCTTGGCCTCAAGATTCCAGATGGGCCAAAAATCAGAGTAGCTGATAGTGTTAGGTAGGTGTGGGTTATGTAGCCTTATCATGGTTCTACCAACTGTACAATCAGAGCTCATTGAGACCTCGAGATTTTTAAGGAGCCAAAAATAAAAGTAGTGGATATTTTGTAAAGTGGGTATGGCACATAATAACCTCATTGTGGCCCTGCCAGTTTTAGGAACAGAATTATTTTTATCCAGGTTCCTGATGATATGAGAATAAGAGTAGAAAATACATTAGGATAGATATGCCGTCATTGTGGTCCTACCAATTGTCAGATCAGAGCTCATCTTGGCCTTAAGGTTTAGATGTGCTAAACATAAGAGTAGCAGACCCTATGAAATGGATGATACACATAGATCCTTATTTTGGTCCTGTCAGGTGTAGGATCATAGCTGTTCCTGGCAATAAGGCTTCGGCAAAGCCAAAAATAAGGGTAGCAAAAACTGTAAGGTTGGTAAAGCACATATAGTCTCACTGTGGTCTTACCCCAACTATAGGATTAGAGCTCCTCATTGCAACAAAGTCCCTGCAGGGGCAAAAATGAGGGTAGCATATACTGTAAGGTAGTTAAGGCACATATAGTCTCACTGTGGTCCCATCAACTGTAGGGTCAGAGCTCCTCTTGGCTACAAGGTCCCTGCAGGGCCAAAATTTAGAGTAGTAAATATGGAAAGGTCAAGTATAATAAATAGTGTAATCTGTAAATGATTAGATGTGGAGAAATACTGGATATGAAGTGAGAGTCTGTAAGAGTAATGCCTTAATCTAAGCCAGGTACAGTCAAACCTCCTTTAAAAACCACCTGTAGTAATAATTACCTGTCTTTAACAACCATGTTTCTCTGTTCCTAACTGCTGTCTATACTAAATCAACCTGAGTTACAAGATTACCTGTGGCTGCCTTTAGAGGCCACTTCTCCAGCTTCCTTTTGGTGGTAGCTTATAAGTGGTTAACTTTACAACTTTTCATTGTTCACTTAGTATTTTAAAGCCTTGGTCAGAATTTTGTTCATTTGACGATAGCTAAAAACTGTATATTGGGGTTCGCCAGCTGTACACTTCCACTACATAATGTCCTATTCTTTAATGAGAAGAGATATTCCAAATCAATTACAAAGTATGAATTTGGTTTTATCGTAAATGATAATACAAATTTTCGGTCATATATTACGGTAATGAAAGGTCTTTATCATTGATTTTACAGAGAATGGAAAGAAGGAAAGTTCATAATATTTGATGACTCTTTTGAACATGAAGTGTGGCACATGGGTAAAGAAACGAGATTGGTGTTGATTGTTGATTTTTGGCATCCAGAACTGACTCAGCAGCAGAAGCAGTCGTTATCACCAATATAATCCAGCCATAGAAAAATTCATGTCATATCGTCATTAATGATCATGATCAACGTCTGTCACATTGTCATGATTAACATGCATGGTTTGCAATTGGAGAACATGCTTTATATTGACAATCATCTAGTCAGACTTGCAGGTACTCGAAACTTAAAGTTTGAGACGTTCCCTCACTTTAAGCTTACATTTAGTAATATACATATTTTATTGAATGTAAGCTCAAAGTAAGGGAACGTTTCATAATTTACGTTTCGAGTAACTGTGATCAGGTTGTAAGAAAGTTGAAAGTTGATTAAGAGATGAAAGAAGTTGTCATGTTGTTTTAGGGAAAGCATGTTAATTATGTTAATAACAAGGTGCTATTGTTATTTCTGTCCTGTTGACATAAAGGTTGTATGTTAAGTTTGATGTAATGTCATAAGTCGAAACTGGGCAAAATATGATTTATGCTTTATCAGATACGATGAGGTATGCAACATCTCAGTTTTGGTTGAATTTTGAAAAATGAGATTTTTTTTTAGAAAAGGCTGAAGCTTTGAAAAGCGATGCAATCTTATCTGTCGACGTTGAAATAAGATAAACTGAATTTTTACAAAATGCGGAATCAGATATGCATTTATTGTTTAAACTTTCAATCATTGATTATTATAACACAAACCATATTGTTACCTATTAGGGTAGGGTATCTTTTCTTTAAAGAGTGATTTGTTAAAGATGTAGTCAATCTGTTAAAGTCATACTCAATATGTGTATGATTTGGTACTTAATATTGAGTAAATGTGCAATTATATAAGTCTTCCCGTTTATTCGTAAGTGGAAGAGAAACCTTAAATATATTGAAAATAACATGTATTGATAAGTATTGTCATGTTATCCTTCATTTCAGTCTAGCTAGATTAGGCTGTGTTTGACTTAAAATTAAGGAATGGAATGACCCTATGAATAAGTTAATTGGCATTTTGTTAATTGGGATATTTCCTTGTGATATGAAATGTTCTTTTATCAATGAAATATTTCTATATTCAGGTATGAAAAACCATGGATGCAATTTATTAAGAGATGTATATCTTTATAAGCTGATTGATATATATCATTGTTCATCTCTCTCTGCTCCAAGGTCCTAAAGTTGTGGATATTTTGGTTTTTTTGTCCGTATACAAGCATCTTTGAACTTGACCCACACACCTTTGAATATTAGAAATATACAGACTTTATGCTTACTCTATTTAATAAACCTTTTCATTTGGAAGTAAGGTCAGTAACCTTGGTATCTTGACTTTGCACAAAATATTAGGTGGTGAATATTTAGCAATAACATTCTTGTTTTTTATGATTCTAATCATAATTTTTTTTATTAAATAATCTGCCACAGGATTTAAGTTTACTGACATGAATATTGCAGTTGCTGTCAAGGACATTGTTCTAGTGGTCATTAACAAGTCTTGGTTACGACATCTACGCATGCACATGTTCTGTTAAAGTTTGTTGAACATGACATGAACAGATTGTCCATCAGTCATAATTAACACCTTAATATAGATCATTGGACATCATGTTTGTGTTTAGTGTCACTCTTAAACATATTTCTTATTTTGAGTATATCAATATGTATATATATTAAAATATGCAATATTATAGTTTTCATTCTGTGATGTCATTTGTGTACTTCATGTTTCGATTATGGATATCCAAGGCTTGTAAACCAGTATTCAAAACTAACTGTGTAAAAGATTTATTTAGTAGAACTTCACAATATACATGTATCTGCATTTTATACAAAGTATTAATCTGCTAACCATGCTTTGTGCTATATTGAGTCTTTTCATTAAACAGAGTTATTTCCCATTTGGGACGGTATCTGACATAAAACAATTTTAATGTCATAAATATCCTATGGAAACATCATATGTCAATCATCATATTCCTGAGTTTTAGATCATTTTTTACACAGTTTGATGATGAACTTTTTGTAAGATACTGTCCCATATGGGAAGCAAGTCTGTGTATCGAAAAGAACCAGTAAGATGAGATGTCTGCTTTTGATCCCAACTCTCACCTTTTTAAAGGGATGGTAAGGTATATAAAGGTATGGTAAATTATATATGGAGGTAATGCTATATCTCTCAATGGATAGTTGACCATACAAGTAGGAAACTTACATGAATTAACAGTCATTGTTTTTTATATCATTTACACCATGTACTTTTCCAATGACTACTTATTTATAAAGGGCAGATAAATCATCTCGTTAAGCTGTCCACATAATATTAAAAAAAAACCTCTTTTGTTTAGATATTATTTGTAAAATATTTACCTGTCATACACATTTTGGCAATTAATTATTTTATGATTTCTTGTGCACTAGCTAGCTTCAAAGTCCATCACTAATTTTTAAAGATGCACATGCAAGTTATTTTTTGCAAAAGGTATTCATTGCAAGAGAATTCTCCATCAGAAGCAAAAATATACAGGGTAATAGTTCTAATCAGAGGGAACATATTTTTTTTTCTGGCTGAGTTTTTTACCTATATTTATATATTCCATGATTATATATGGTTGTAGTTTGATCTTGTCGACTGTGATACTGATAATTTAGATCAGAGATACAGTGTCTCGTGTTTCAGCAGATGGCTGAGTTTATAGATGTACTTAAAACAATTTTTAAAGTCTCTTTATAGACAGATTAAAACTAGTGTTTATACTTTTATACTAAATAGGACATAAAGGTTCACTTTGTGTAGAATAATTGTACCCAAACTATTAGCCAGTGCTTATGAAGTTTGTCCTGCAACTGATTATGCAAAGATGTAAGTTTCATTAAGAATATAAAATGAAAGTAAGACTTTCTAAGTCTTTGCTTTGTACAGTAGAATACATTATATACACAAAATTCTTATATAGATTTGAATTTCCGCAAGAATAACTTTTTTAGCTCGTCGTATATATTTGTGTAATTTCCAAACAATGAGGCCTATGTCTAAACAAAAGAGTCATGTTGAATGAAAGTGGTAGAGATATTTATGAAAAAAAACTTAAACTTCTGAACACTATTTCCTCTGTAATAATGGATGTAGAATTGTTCTCTTTGTAAACATTGGCATATTTATCCTCGTTCAACTATTTTTACCCTTTATGCTATACAGTTTACTGGTTTGCAGTTTTAATCTTTATTTCCTAAATATTTAGGAATATTGCAAGATACGCTTTTTGCATTGTTTTTTAAGAATAGTACTTAATTTCTTACATTTTGTATACACGTAATTTATTATTAGTTTTTCATTATTTCATTTTATGTTAGCTTCAGAATATGAAAGCATGCAGGATATTCCATAATTATTCATTTAATATTATTATGTTGTATTATATGAAATTTATTTGGTGCCAGTTACCTTCATGTACAACAATTTGGGGTTGGGCATTTTCATTTCTCACATTTATAATTATATATTAAGGAATTTAACTATTACCTGCTTTTCGCTTGGATTCCGTTCATCTGAATACCATAGGTTCAAAGACATACTGTAAGCTCACATGTAAAGCAAATTTTATGCTGTATGTATGGTAAAGATACCATTGTTATGACATCAGAGCAAAATATACATTCATTCCCAAATAAATGAATTTCTACAACCACCATACATACATGACTATTACATCCATGGTGGACATTGTCTGAGCATTCAACAGCACGAAACAATCAACGCATTGCAGTCATCACGAAAAAACTTTTTTTTTAATCACTATCCAACAGACCGATTTTACTAGCCCGTTGTGTACTTCGTTAAAGAACTGTCGAGCGTCGGGCTAGTGAGTTTTTCACAAGACTGGCATTAAAGACTATAACACAAATTGTCCTCAACATCATTACATCATCATTCATTCATCCCATATTCATTGGTGTATATTATTTAGATAATTACAGCTTCGATGGACCACATTGTTTGTATAAATAACTACAGATTCAATTGACCACATCATCGATGGTTTAAAATAGTTGTATATGTCATTTCTAGACCTTCATCAGTCATGTTAGAATATGAATTTGTGTGGTATTTCATTACTCATACCGTCACAGAACTATGATCATATTTGATAATTCATATGGATAGTAGATAGCTAGATGAATTGGCTTTTATCCTTGGCTTTTCTAAATGTTGAAGTGAAATGCGCTTTTACATTTTGCTGTCTTTTCTAGAATCACAGACGATATTTATCAGAAATGGAGTACAATCAGCTTTTTGATATGATTAGTTTGTCTATAAATATGAGCAACCTGCTTATTGCTGGACTAACATATTTTTGATGTCCTTTTGAGCTAACAGATCTTCTTATATTGATATTTTTAAACATTATGTTAAACAGATGTTAAAAGTGGTCCTCTGCAATATATATGCTGAATGATTGATTTGCCAAACTGTCTGACTTAATGACTTCCATGACCAGACAATTTCTTCACATTTAGTTTGTCAGAGAAATATTTCAGTATAATCAGATATATTAATATTTATCAGAAATCATTTATTTGAGAAAAAAAAATTATCCAGGAGGGATTTATGGTTCCTTTAAAACACTGAAAAGTACATAAACAAGTGTGAGTGCTGGTGTATGACTATAAAATAGAGTAAATTGTATTTACTGTCTATTTGTATTAAAAAATTTAATGTTGTATTTAGATACAAAGGTTTATTTTTATGTTATAAACACTCAGAGATGAATAGTTAAATATAGCATAAATATATCATATTTTATATTGTATTATTTCCTGCACATGGCAATATATGATCTCCAGTGTTATTCAGAGTATTGTTTCATTTACTATATATAATTATGTATGGGAATGCACACAATATTTCGGAAGGGAAACATAGGTGAATGTATGATGTGAATTTTATCACCCACCAACTGAATGTGGGAAAACTTGCAGCCCAGTCAGAGTCATTAACTAGTTTGGGTGTATTCTATATCACCCATTTACATGATTGACAGTTAGAAACGAATGTATCGATGTTCGAGTTTTTGTGGCGATAATTGAATGTCATGGATATGTATCTATAATATATATATATATATGTATTGTACAGTCAAACTTGCTTTAAGGGCCTGTATTAAGCAGTCACCTCTCTTTAACAACCACATTTCCCTTAATCTTCTTCCTAATTACTGTTTGTCTTTACTAAGCACCAAGAAGCCACCTCACTTAAGTGGCCACTTTCTCACCTTCCTTTTGGTGATCCCTTAAAGCAGGTTTGACTATTCATGATAGAACGTTCTATTTGATGATGGTTTTAAAGAACATCTGTTGACCGAAAAGATGCGAAGTAGAATGTGTTTACAGAACATAAAGTCTTGAATTCAGTCAAATATATATTAACTTACTATCATGGATTCAGTTACTCAGATATTAGTTACCTGTGTGCATAACACGTTAAAATATAAAAAATAAAAGTCAGGTAAAATGGTTTTGTCTTTTTCTGTAAAGAAGTGTAGCATTTATAGATGGTATAATTTTGTTGCGCCATCAGCATGTTTTGTGTTTGTCTTTCATAGGAAATATGCCAGTTTCCACTGTATTCTATGATCGAATGGTCGTGCGGTATCTCACTGGACATGTAATCTAAAGCCCGTGTTCGATTCCTGCTGAATTTATCAAGGTGATACATCATCTTCTATCTTCTTTCTATCCTTTGAACGAGAGTTAAAACTGAGATATTGTGTCGTTGTATTTGGAGACATAAGAGGCTCCTTCCTTCTTCAGACCGTTGCAACGGTATTATTTTGAGGCCATGCCGGAAACGGGTGCTACCATATATACATGAAGGTGAAATAATTGTAGTTTAGTGTTAATGAACCGACAATCCAAAATAGGCTTTCGGACTACTAGTCTATGGTTCTGATACACACTAGTAGCAAATTCTAAGATGGTCCCGGAAGTCTTTAGGTTAGCATGACCTTTGTGATGGACCAATCGGAGATCGGTTTCCTTGATCTTCTATAATGTAGGTAAAAGCCTGCGTTTCCATGCTTTTATGCAGAGGCTTTTATAGTAGATCGGGTCCCTGTACGCATGGATCCGGAACACTTTTCAAAAACTTTAACCTGGGCTGTATCTTTTTAACAATAAGGATAGGTCTTTGATACTTGGATTCCTCATGACAAGGGCTTTCATTTGATATAATACCCCTACATCCTACAATCCCCCGCATCATATACACAACTTTAACCCCTTTTTGCTAGGTGTGTGCTACACATACAGAAGATGAATTGTCCATTTGTCCACATGTGCTTGAAGGCGACTTGTAAGAAACCTTATCGTGCAATACAGTGCCCAAAATGTAGACAGCAGAGTGTAAATGAATCGTAAACGAATAATTACTCTCGTTGGCAATTTTACCCCAGCGTTCGAGTAGACTGTTATCCCAGACGTATGGGACGTAGGGTCTTCACCAATCAACATCGGTAACATCCTTGTTGTACTTGAATTTTATGCTGAGTTGGAAACAGTACACATACCTTAAAACATCACCGACTTCACCGTTCACCTTAGAATGTGGCTAACTTTTCTTACCATTTTCATTAGAACCTTAGGCTGCGGGGCAATCCTGGGAAATAGTTGATCTTACCTCTTGACCACTGATATACTCCGGGGATAATTCGCCTCTTATCTCTTCTGAGTGACCAGCCAGATATTGAGGTGATTCATTATGAAGTAAATGATTTTGGTATTATGCCTTTAAGAAAATTACTACCCCGTAGTCTAGTAACATAAATGCAATGGAACGTGCTAGGTCATGCCTCAATAGGCATTCCACTCGCACTTTTGCATCAGCAACCAATATAATTGCCCACCCACAACTAGCCAAGGTAGACAATACCGTATACTTGGCTAATTATTTTGCTCAGACTTGAAGAAAACTTGCATATTAAATTGCTTCCCAAATTTAAAACTTGTAATTACCAAAGGTCCAGTAAGGAGCCATCTCTTAAAGTCAAGGTCAAGTGAGGTTCTACACCTAAAAGGTAAATACAACATAGCCATTGAGCTGTCCTTCCCACTTTCCCATTGCTAACGACATTGTACTTTCTACCCATTAGCAACCGCGGAGAAATCTGTTGATTATTGAGTGGTTCACCAGTCGAGGGTAATGGTGGTTTGATCATAGATATCACGTGGCTGATAATTACTCAGTACTACTTAATTACCATATTTGTGCATTTTTCATCACAGATCTATCTAGAGCGGGGTACCCGCACACATGGAAAATCACCCGGTGTTACTGTGGATATACTTGCCGACAATGTACATATATCTACTTACATTGGAGAATCTTACTTGAACATTTTGTTTATAATGACTACATAATTAAAGTTGGTTATAAGTACAGTTGAACTTTAAAGTTGTGAAGTTGAACTTTTTTACATATTATTATTAATATAATGTCCAAACATGCTCATAGTTCCTCTTATACATGTAGGTCGTGAATGTTTACAATAACTAAAATGTATCAAAGGAGAGTAGTTGTGCTGTGAATATTGGTAGGTCAAAGTGAAGCACCTAGGTACTCTTTTATATTTGTTCTACAAAATACTCAGTACATAGACAAACTATTAATAGACAGTCGAAAAGTATATTTATAAATGGTGTGAAACAACAGATGAAAAGAATTGTGAAAAAGCAATTCTTAGTACGCTGTTTAAAGTTATAGGTTTATTATTATTTTTTTTAAGGTTTATTAATACCGTCTTTAATTAATGCTAATTTTTCATTATCGTATGTACACCTTTCAGGTGTCAGGTTACAAATAAATATTAGAGCATATATATGTTTAAATTTTGTGCACCAGATGCGCATCTGGACAACTTATGTCTCTTCAGCAATGCTCATGGCCGAATGATTGGAATTCTAATAACGTATAAATATTTGAAGAATTAAAATCAAAGTGGCATAAAGTATATAATAAACCAATCTAAGTACAGAGCTGATATATGAGGAAGATACTCCTTAGTTTAAAGTGAATCACAAAATTTCGTTATAAATTACACTACATGGATAAAGATGTTGTCTTTCAACATAAGTTGGCAGATAGCCTTTATTCCTATAATGGACGTGACGTGACCCCTTATTTTGTTTTGTTCTGTTTACTATGCATGTAAGGGGGAGGGTCCAGCGAGTCATATGTTTTTCTATTAACAGTTTCATATGCATTGACACTTCATCCAATAAATCAGTTTTGTGTATACGTACTACAGATGTTAAATATGGCTAACTTTTCACTAGTACTACATATACATATATACAGAAAAGCATGAAATTGAAAAATAACTTCCGCGATGAAAACGTTGCATGCTCGCATGTCGTCAAAGACAGCAGATTGTTTGAATTACACTGGTTGCTAAAAGGCAAGGTTGTATAGCATTATGCGGTTTAGATCCCACTAAGTGATTTCAAAGATATACGGTACTCGTTATAATGATAGCCGTGCACGAATACTGCTGCCACAGTACTATGAAAGTTCAATTTAAAGAACAAGTAGACAGATTGCTTGCTTCTGAATCTTGTTTATAAAAGTTGTCTGCATGGGTGCCATTGAAGTTTATTAATCGAAACTTTTACCCTTTTAAAAGGAAGATCGATGATGCAACTGTTTGTTGCTAAAGCTGTGGTTAATGAGAAAATTGTAGTTCATAATGTTACAATGAAATGTACAAGGACTGATATGCACGGACTACTTGATTGATGGATGGATGGATGGATTGACTATTGTTTTACGTCACTCCACGATTATTTCACGTACATTGTATATGGTGACGGCATCTGCCTGATGCATCGTATAGACCTTTTTTCACCTTTGCAACAGACCCATCCGAAGAGTGAGGGATCTTTTACTTGCCATGCCTACCGTGACATGTGACCTCGGTTTTTACAGTCTCATCCGAAATCGGTATCAGGACCTTTCGGCCACAAGCCGAGTACCTCATTCTCTGGACAACACCGGCTTCGGACTGCTTGAAAAACGGAGATGGAACCAAATGTTTGGAAGGAATATGTATCTTTGTTTCTGTAGCCTCATCCATCGTTGATGTCAATACCATATATACACTATTTATTTACACTGCATATATGGGATGGATTTGGACAAAATCAGTAGAGTGTCATAGTCACACAACAACAGAACAGGGTTATAAGACATAATAGCAAAGAAGTCATACACTCCGCAGGCAAAATAAAAATAATAATAAACAAATAAATAAAAATGTATAAATAAATAAGTAAAAAAATAAATAAAATAGATAAATAAAACATAAAAATAAATGAATAAATAAATAAATAATAAAAAAAAAACCCCCAAACAAACAAAACAAAACAAAAATCACTATCTTACTTTTCATGCATTTTTACAATCTCTTACACTTTCTAAAATCTGGGTCTTCTTTCTGCTCTAATAATTGACTTAAATGTAAACTTACAACTTGCATGCTTGATGAGATATGAAGACCTTCCTAACAAGTCATATCAAATCATCCAGCCTTGGTATATATCGCAAGTTTTGCTATAGGATTTCCTTTAAATCGTGAGTTAAATTATTGTTATCATGTGCCTAAATATAATTCAATTCGTTTGAACAGAGTGAATTAGAATTGAATTAATTTCTCCTGATTTGAGATACTGTAGAGGGCACTTTTTTCGCAGGGTGTTAGGGATTGTGGGTAATTCACGAGTGTCTGGTCATTCGACGTGTTAGCGCTCAACTATTCACACGTAAATGTTTTGGCTTGGAAATGGATACTTAACGAGAGCACTCTGGGTAAAAATATCTCAAAAACTACAATAGGAAAATTGATCATTTTTCGTCAGGGATGAAATGCTAAATAAAAATAATTTTCAGAGAATTGTAGAAAAATTACAACTATATTCCAAACCCACAGTTTTCAAATATGCAAGCAGCCCCTCGACCGGTTTGGCGAAAAGGAGGGATTGGAACCTGTTTCGCCTGTGGTTCCTTTAATCACTGGAGAGATGAATGTGCCGTCATCAACTACGGCAGATCAGCAAATACATCGGCAGCAGCAACCAAGAAAAATTTCCGATTGATTATGCAAAAGATGAGTATTTAATTCATTCTGTACTTGATTTAAAAGAACTATTTTTGACAGAAAACTTTTACGAATATGAACAATGTGACGCTGATATTATTGTCAAAGATAGGCTTAAAATCATTTTGAATTTTCCAAAAACATAGGTGCATATTCAAATATAATTGATGTGATTAAGAATGGGTATAAGATTTTTTTTTCTACTCCGCCGAAGCCGGTGTGGCCTAGTGGATAAGGTACTCGGTTCGTGATCGAGAGGTCGCGGGTTCGACTCCCGTCCGGGGCACACCGGTGTTCTGTCTTTCGGATGAGACAGTAAAAACCGAGGTCCCGTGTCACGGTAGGCGTGTCACGTAAAGGATTCCTCACTGTTTCGAGTGGGTCCGTTGCAAAGGTCTAAATTTGTATGCAATGCATCAGGCAGATACCGTCACCATATACGTGAAATAATCGTGGAGTGACGTAAAACAATAATCAACCAATCAATCCATCAATCAATCAATGTACTCCGCCGTCCATTTCTTTACAAAATAACACGTCTGCACTCATGCATGGCGAGTTTGTCTTGGTAGATATTCATGATGTATTGATCAGAAGTCTGGGTGTGGAGTGTTCGGATAGAGGTGTAGTAGTGAACCCGCTAGCCGTGTCCATTCAGAATAGTGGTAAAATGCGTTTCATCCTTGAGTTGAGGCATGTTAAGAAACATTTATCGAAATAGAGCTTTAAAGAAGAGAAAAATTAGCCATACAGAAGATAAATAAAACTTCAAATGCTTTTGGTGCTTCCACTTCTGGTTTTCAGCTTTTTCATTGCCCCAACTATATTCCAAACCCACAGTTTTCAAATATGCAAGCAGCCCCTCGACCGGTTTGGCGAAAAGGAGGGATTGGAACCTGTTTCGCCTGTGGTTCCTTTAATCACTGGAGAGATGAATGTGCCGTCATCAACTACGGCAGATCAGCAAATACATCGGCAGCAGCAACCAAGAAAAATTTCCGATTGATTATGCAAAAGATGAGTATTTAATTCATTCTGTACTTGATTTAAAAGAACTATTTTTGACAGAAAACTTTTACGAATATGAACAATGTGACGCTGATATTATTGTCAAAGATAGGCTTAAAATCATTTTGAATTTTCCAAAAACATAGGTGCATATTCAAATATAATTGATGTGATTAAGAATGGGTATAAGATTTTTTTTTCTTCTCCGCCGAAGCCGGTGTGGCCTAGTGGATAAGATACTCGGTTCGTTATCGAGAGGTCGCGGGTTCGACTCCCGTCCGGGGCACACCGGTGTTCTGTCTTTCGGATGAGACAGTAAAAACCGAGGTCCCGTGTCACGGTAGGCGTGTCACGTAAAAGATTCCTCACTGCTTCGAGTGGGTCCGTTGCAAAGGTCTAAATTTGTATGCAATGCATCAGGCAGATACCGTCACCATATACGTGAAATAATCGTGGAGTGACGTAAAACAATAATCAATCAATCAATCAATCAATCTACTCCGCCGTCCATTTGTTTACAAAATAACACGTCTGCACTCATGCATGGCGAGTTTGTCTTGGTAGATATTCATGATGTATTGATCAGAAGTCTGGGCGTGGAGTGTGCGGATAGACGTGTAGTAGTGAACCCGCTAGCCGTGTCCATTCAGAATAGTGGTAAAATGCGTTTCATCCTGGAGTTGAGGCATGTTAATAAACATTTATCGAAATAGAGCTTTAAAGAAGAGAAAAATTAGCCATACAGAAGATAAATAAAACTTCAAATGCTTTTGGTGCTTCCACTTCTGGTTTTCAGCTTTTTCATTGCCCCAACTATATTCCAAACCCACAGTTTTCAAGTATGCAAGCAGCCCCTCGACCGGTTTGGCGAAAAGGAGGGATTGGAACCTGTTTCGCCTGTGGTTCCTTTAATCACTGAAGAGATGAATGTGCCGTCATCAACTACGGCAGATCAGCAAATACATCGGCAGCAGCAACCAAGAAAAATTTCCGATTGATTATGCAAAAGATGAGTATTTAATTCATTCTGTACTTGATTTAAAAGAACTATTTTTGACAGAAAACTTTTACGAATATGAACAATGTGACGCTGATATTATTGTCAAAGATAGGCTTAAAATCATTTTGAATTTTCCAAAAACATAGGTGCATATTCAAATATAATTGATGTGATTAAGAATGGGTATAAGATTTTTTTTCTACTCCGCCGAAGCCGGTGTGGCCTAGTGGATAAGGTGCTCGGTTCGTGATCGAGAGGTCGCGGGTTCGACTCCCGTCCGGGGTACACCGGTGTTCTGTCTTTCGGATGAGACAGTAAAAACTGAGGTCCCGTGTCACGGTAGGCGTGGCACGTAAAAGATCCCTCACTGCTTCGAGTGGGTCCGTTGCAAAGGTCTAAATTTGTATGCAATGCATCAGGCAGATGCCGCCACCATATTCGTGAAATAATCGTGGAATGACGTAAAACAATAACCAATTAATCAATCAATCAATCTACTCCGCCGTCCATTTGTTTACAAAATAACACGTCTGCACTCATGCATGGCGAGTTTGTCCTGGTAGATATTCATGATGTATTGATCAGAAGTCTGGGTGTGGAGTGTTCGGATAGACGTGTAGTAGTGAACCCGCTAACTGTGTCCATTCAGAATAGTGGTGAAATGCGTTTAATTCTTGATCAGATCAGCAAATTGATAGATTATGAAGACTGGTCTGTAACTGATTGTGTATTTGATTACTTAGATTCGGTTTGGGGATCACATGAAATTGATTTTTACATCTGATTATAACAGAAAGTTAGCAGTAATCTCTTCTAGGTATTACATGCCTGGAGCCATAGGTATTGATGCCTTGACCGTCAGTTGGCACAATGTAAATGGGTGGTTTGTGCCACCAGTGTTTGTGTTAACTAGAGTAATTTGATATTTAAAGCAATGCAAAGCTTATGGAACTGTAGTGTTGCCATATTAGCCATCGGTCAGCTTCTGGCCATTGATTGCTGATGAAAATGGTGTTGTTAGTGCTGTATTAGCTCATGTACCAAGAGGGAAGGAATTTCCTGTGCGTGGTAAGACTGGGAGCCTGTTTGGTAGAGTAGATATACCATTTAAAACGATGACACTGAGAGTTGATTTTCAATATAAATGAATGTGTTTCTCTATTTCATTAATAAAAGTTTATTTTTGTACATTATTTATTCAGGCATATCGAGATGACATATCTAAGCTTTCTGATGAGTTAGTCAGCAAGATGGGATTAGTTGCTAGCCTCGTTTCTGAATGTCGATCTTCAGCAACAGTTATTATGCAGCTTTTATGCGATGGAATCTTGGGTAAAACAAATCGTATTGAATAATATTTGCCGGCTAAGTCTATTCACGTGGCACTGTATTTATCGTGTCCTACACAACAGTGGAAGTCACCCAGTTCCCTTACCCAAGCTTTATATGGTATTAAGTGGGCGCATTCTGTTACAAGTATGCCATCTCCGACAGCTTCTATTCTCATCCTAATTGTTTTTGAAGGCGCATACAGACGAATACCTCATTCTGTTCATAAAAAGGAGCCGATTACTCTGGATCTAATTGAGAAAGTATACAACGCTATGTTTGAAGAAGGAAATATGTGTTCACGGCGTATTATTTGTGTATGTTTGTTATCATATTCACGATTTCTTCGTGTATCGGAGTTACTGAATCTTAAAATCTTTTTTCTTTTTATACTTTTTGTATGTCAGTGTTTATTGAGAAAAGTTAGACAGGTATCTACAAAGGTGGTAATCAGGTAGTTATCACAAGAACTGGTACCAAGCTCTGTCCTGTTAACTTAGAGAAAATGTATTTTTACGGGCGTATAGAGCTTTCTGATAATTTTTTTCTTGTTTAGAAATATTATGAAATGTGGTAGTTGTTGTAAATCTAGAGATGAAATTATACATATGTCTAATACTAGAACGAGAGAACTATTAATTTTTTTCTCCTTTTGTGAAAAATATTTCTTACTATGGTTTGTATAGTTTAAGATCTGGTGGTGCTACTGCGACAGCAAATTTGGTATTCGAGAGAGGCTATTTAAACGACATGATCGATGGAAGTCAGAGACTGCCTAAGATGGTAATGTTAAAGACACTTTATTAGAAAGGCTTTCTGTAAGTCAAAAGTTAGGTTTGTAATTATTAAGTTTTTCGGCAAATAAATGATTGTATTTGTATTTCATCGTATATTTCAAATGTATTTTGATTTATCATTCAAAATTTCCCGATCTTTGCTTATTAAATATAAGCGTTAACCGTGTCACATTCACTTTATGGGTCGTTTTGTTATTATTTGTCTATAGTGTCTCAGGTTGTTCGGGAGAAGGAGGAAAATACTTTTGGTATTTGATTTTCGAGTCCAGGAGTCAAAAATTTTCAGAGCCTTAGAGGTGAAATACATATAAATGATAGCCTTTATGATATTTGAGTTGTCATTGTGATTGTTTTTCTGCAAAATTTTCACGGGAGAGGTTGGTTGGTTAATTGATTTATGTTTTACTTGTCTTTCAACAATTTTTCAGTTATATCACGACTTTGAAACAGGAGGTAACCAACCTCTTAAACAAAGTGCGCATTCCGGGAATCGAATCCGGATCATCGGCGCCGCAAGCCGAGCTCTTATCTCAACCGATTTTATTTTCAAGTTAATTTACTTATTACGACGTGATATTAAGAATGTGATCTCAACGTAATGAACTAGCAAGACTTCCATAAATATTCCTAATCGTCTTTACGAAATATTTTTATGCATTCTTAATTAGAATCAAATATAAATAATAATATTATTCAATGTAATGAAACAAATGATCTAGGAGTATTGAAATCGAATCTTGTTATCGACATCCTTTTGTGCTATTTTGTGTATGTTATACGGCTTCCGAGGGAGTATGATTTTTTGTTAGAGTTTAAGTTCACAACGATAAATTTTCAACTTTTTATATTTTACATATTATATATACATTATGTATTAAAAAGTGTTTAGTTTCTTTTAACGTTCCTTTATTTGACTTGTTATAATTAGGAGAAAAGAGAAAAACTTCATACAATACTATCCATATGGTATAGTACACCGTTTCAATGAATAATTTCAAGCTCAGATTTTCACGTCTTCATTATATATATGATACATAAAGGGAAGGACTCTCACAGCTGGTGAAATCCCTTTGTAATTATGAGATGTTTTCGAAGGTGGAACATATTTTAACATACATAAAACATAAAGAATATCCAATAGTTATTTTTTCAGTGAGCCTGTCTTTATTGGCTGCCTTAAGAAAGAACAGTAATTTGGACCTGTGAGTCTTCTACTCCAGTCAATAACAAAGCACGGTCATGCTTTATGAATTCTTACTCCCACAAATGACACAGTCCACTGCAGATGATACATAGCTAAATGTTCCTCAGAGTAGAATATTTGAGTTTTACGGTTTAAATTAAGTTATACTGACAAACAGAAACATAAGGATAATAACATTGCCGATCGTACCATTTGCCGCTGTAGATAACTGTACAGTTCTTATTAGAATAGTTGGTAGGTTGCCCCTGAGACCAATTAGTCCAGTTAACTTGACTGTTATCCGAGAAGAATAACCAAACGCCTTCTGTAATTAAATCGCTTACTCCTATCCAGGCATCTGCAATATACAGGTTAAATCTATTTTAAAAGAGATTCTTTTCTCATCCCCTTTATTATTTTTTTGGGGGGTGTTACGATAATAATATCACAGAAACTTCGTGAACTGTTTATTTACCAAACACTTTCAGCACTACCCTTACTAGGCAAACAAATCTTCGTTATATTGTCTCAACTTCATTTCATTTAGGCTTCTGCAATATACATGTTAAAACACATTTCTTTGTTTGTTTGTTTGGGTTTTTTTTGTTACGTCCTCATTCGATCGTAACTGTAATTTAAATTTATGCGCGAAAATCTTAATTTCGTGTCAATTCCTCGGCTCCTCCTATCGATTCCACTCAAATATCCCTGACAATAAATAACAAATGACTTAACTTCTTATTTATAAAAGGTATATTGTTTTTCTTGAAAATAGCATCTTGTGAATAATGTTACGAAAGTCACGCGAAATATTAATGATTTTGCACTTACTTGAAGGACGGTATGATACAACAATAGAAGCATCCAATTTATTTACCAATTATGTCCATTTAATTTCGTATTATTCAATGCACAGGGCCGTTGGAAGCATTTCATACGAGAGGGAGGGGGATGAAAGAAAAACTTGAATAATATATTCATATATATATATATATATATATATTATATATATATATATATATATATATATATATATATATATATATATATATATATATATATATATATATATATATAATGATCAGCCAAAACGAACGGTGGGGAATTTCCGCTGTTCCTACGATGTTGGTGTATCGGATAAGTTCACGGATATGCATAACATAACACCATAATATACAGTTTTATGAGAAAATATATTTACATTATATTGTTTACTGTAAAGAACTGAGTGTTATTTTGATAGATGCTATAGAACTGAATTACTTTATACAAATGTATTAACTGTATATACAGGTAGATTATAATGCGAATGATACACCACCATTGCTACTTGCAGTTTCTTTGATGATATTGTTCTCTTCTTGTGATCTCGGCTCAGCCACTATTACATTCTTACCCATCTTTCGACAAGTCTCCTGATAAAAACAACATTTATAACTTCATGTGAAACAAATTGTATTTTATATGTAGTGATTACAGTGGTAAAGTTCGTTCATCCAATATTGTTATAAATACAGAACATATATACCTTTAATTTTGTGCACCGTATGCGCATTTCGACAAGTTATGTCTCTTCAGTGATGCTCGAGGCCGAATGATTGGAATTCTCAAAATGTTTAAAATATAAAGAGCAGTGTTGAAACCAAAATGACAGAAAAGCGAACCAAGGGATTTATCTAAGGACAGAGCTATGCATGGGGGAGGTACTCCTTAGTTTTAGATTTACTTAATTTGATGACTGAAAACTTGAAGTATATATTTCATGTCTGTACAAAAGCACTGAAAACTAGACTTATGATGCCCTCAGGAACTATCAGTCCACCAGCAGTGATACCGGCCTAGTGGTTATAATAAATATAGAACATATATACCTTTTAATTTTGTGCACCATACGCGCATTTCGACAAGTAAATTTATGTAATATCTTTACTGGGCGTCTAAATGGACTTCTCAGTAAAGTGATCGAGGGCTGAAGGCGACAGGTGACAAGAATGTGTAGTGCTAAGGTTGAATGGTTTTCTATCAATGTGTTTGGTCACTCATTTGTTGAGATATTTTCAAATCGTACTTATTAAATATAGAACATATATACCTTTCAATTTTGTGCACCAGATGCGCATTTCAACAACTTATGTCGAAATTACGAAAGAGAGAGAGAGAGAGAGAGAGAGAGAGTGTGTGTTTGTGTGTGTGTGTGTGTGTGGGTGTGTGTGTGTGTGTGTGTGTGTGTGTGTGTGTGTGTGTAATCCAGATGGATTGTTTTATTTACATACCCCTTTCCTGGCGGAATATGCGCTTAATACATTTGTGGCAACTAGCTGCCCATAAAAATATAAGTAAATTACAACAAATACGCCCTTACTCTTGCGCTCTGTAACGTTGCCTTAATATTGACAGATTTGTAACACTTGTTATTCAGTTGACGCCAACCGTTGTTACACGCTGTCAATGAAATTAAGAACAGTTAGGTAATTTAAAATTATTTAAGACTATTTGTTTCAAAACTTTTCTATTCAGCATTACTGCTTATAACAGAGTCATGATAAAACAAGTTTAAAGCACATACATATAATAGTAAAATTTCAACGCTTTATTTAATGTAATTATAATGTACTTCGGTTAGAATGTCATATTTTCTAAAATAGAATCTGAGGAAATAAGTAAAATATAATGTACTAAAATAGTAAGCGATATCAAAATTGATGTGTGCCATACAAAACCGGAATATGTCAGTACAGCCAAAAGGAACTATTGGCTAGATAGGAATCTCCATAGAAACAGATCAGGTACCGTAAAGGAGTAAGCAGTATCTCTTAATTGTTGTAAGCCCTTTATTTTGTTTGTTTATATGTTTTACTCGATATTCAGATTTCTCTTGACGGTAAATAACTTGTGCATCATTTCACGATGCCATGAGTTCTCAATAGATAAATAAGTATAGGAAGAAAACAAAGTTTGTTTGGGTTTTTTTTTCTGAAGAAATATTGACGTGTTGTATATAGAATGCCAAGCGATATATCAATACTATAATATCAACTCATAACGGGTACATTGTCTCATGTTTGATATCCTAAAGTCCATAAAGGACTGAAAAGGGGTGTTGTTCCCAGATGAGATTTGACCTACCATGGCAACGGTAACCAAATTAGAAAGCACGAAGTTTATATTTTTCTTAGTACTGTATATAGATCTAATATACCAAAAATAACTAGAATCCGTGACATGTCGGGGTCTTGTGTTATTAGAATTTTCTGGTTTTTGAGATTTCGTTTTCCTTCTTTTTTCATATGATTATATATCCATATTCTGATATTGTGATGCTGTGACAATTTCAGTCATTCATCTCATGTGTACAGTGTTGACAAAGTTCAGTATCAAATTTAAGGTTGAGATTGTAAAATGTCAAACAGGAGAATCTCACTCTTAGATACAGATTAACAAAGTATAAAGTTATACACCGCTTTACACCAACTTTGATACTTTCGGTAGATTAGAACATGTGAACGGCAGAAACTGGTTCATATTCCGTTTAACTCTGACCTAGTAAAATACAACTAAGGCCCGGGAAAAGCATATATCTGTCGGTGGAAAGGATATCTTTGAAATCACTAATATGAGGATAAAATGTGCAGAAGTATAATAACACCTCTTGATAATTTGAATTTATATAATATATTTTTTTCTAATGAAATGCAGAATTAGGATTACCTTTGTCTGTTTTGATACATTTCGAGATTCCAGTTTTAACAGTCTCCCATGTTTCATGTTCCTCACAACTCGAACATGGATTGTCATTTCCCTAGAAAAAAAACCAAACACGTTATAATTATCGAGAAAAAAAGAAAATCAATTCGTGGTATATCATATGATTTTTATTTGTTCCATTACCTATTCCGGCACCCATGATGTTTTAGTTCAGCAGTATTATTAAATTATTTAGCGAATATCACTTTTTAGATAAACAGGAAATTAGGGTTTCCGGACAAGTTTCCAACAAATTAAAATAAATTAGTTTTATCATTTCTTCATCATTGTATTTGTTTCAATTTTAGTGAAATGTATAGTATCTATTCGGTTGAATGTGTTGAGCCTTGAGTCGTAACTGTTTGGCGAATGACAGATTTGAAGTGTAGTATTGGTCAGAGAAAGAGGCAGGGTGTGTCAATATACTTGTCAGTGTTCAGTTATTTTCTTTGGTGTCTACCACCAAGAGACACTGGCCATATAGTGTAAGTAAAATTTGATTCGTGAATTTCGTGCGGTTAAATAAACATCGACGAGAAAACACCGGTGATACTATCTTTGGATGAGGATAACTTATTCAATATACGTAATAGATTTTAAATTTTTACTATAATACCATCAAACAAAATTTTGATGAAAATGTTGTAAAGATTTCTAAATGTAAGCCCTACTGACAATGTCAAAATTTTCAACTTTTTCTCAGTACATTTTTGTCCAAGATAATTTTGAAAGAATCTCTATGCTCCATCTGTTCGTTCACTTACCTTATCAATGGAGATATATGACGTACCAGCAGAAATGATAGTTTGTGTCTCCAAATGAGTAGACGACAGCAGTGTGCACGTCAAGGTCATTTTGCGAAATTTTGCAGATTTGCAGCTTTCTAATTTAACACATTCCTTCACACAAAGACGTATGCCTATAGGGGACAATTCTTTAATATCTATGTTTTCGAGTGTAGTATTTTCATGCACCTCAAATCTGAATGCATGAATAGCTGGTAAAAGTAAGCAAATTGCGTTTTGCCAGTAGACAAACATGATTATCTCTAGCAATATTTGATCTCTTTTGCTACATATGAAACATAAACTTAACATATACATTATATGTCAACCAATCAACAACGAAATGATGACGTTTTCGGATTTGTTTTCGAATGTATTTTAATGGCAGTATCAATGGTAACAACCTATCCTGTAAGCAATGATACATGTGGTTTGAAAATGCATTAATAGCAAAATAATTAATAATAGAAATACGAATCAACCATTGTCACAGTATATCCAACAAAGAATGAGCCATTTAGGCATACTATATAGCGCATATTAATAAATGATTTGAATGATAACAGTTTAAACTTTCGCATTTTGTGCTTTCTGAAATGAACGATGGAAAATGATACACATGTAAATTATTCATTCTGTTCTATTATTCTCATTCTATTCATTATAATCTGATTGATCGGGAAATGTGTCTGAAATCACATACAGTTACGTGAGTGTTTTATGTCGAATGTTGTGTAAATTGCATATTGAATGAGGGAAACGACAAATCTACTTGTAATTATTAGAACCCAGGTTCGAATCTTGCTCGCACGTCTCTGCGCATGGACCTGAATTCGAAGTCCGTGTCGTGACACAATGAAGATCGTTGGCTGGCTATAGCAAGAAAACATAGCGACAGCATAGTTTTTCCGATAGGCTCCTTATTAATATACAAATTGTGGTGTAGTTTTTCTCTACAAATTCTGCTTTTCTACAATTAATTTCTTATAAATGCATTTTATGATTATCACAATTCAACCCTCCGTGAAACTTGCTATATTTAATTTGATAGACGTAAATTTTAACTCATTCTATACTGAGTATGACATTTTACAATGACAGTTAACATTACAACTAACTGCGGATGTGGCAGATTTTCAGGGGTTGCTAACTCCTTTATAGCATCTGGTCTTGATCCCGATAAAGAGTTAGCTTCAGGATATACCTTGTATTCTTTAAACACAAGGTTCTTGATTCCTATCTGAAACTACTTTCTCATGAATAAGCCCCCCCCCCCCCCCCCCCCCCCCCCTCAAAAAAGAAATTTTGTTTTTAAATTTGAAGATAAGGATCCAATATATGATTAGATAATATGCTTGAATGCACCTTTATTTACAGACTTGGTGAGGCAAAAAAAGCCAATGATATTTGAATCGCATAATAAATATAAGAAAAGATTAGGTAGTAATAAATATAGAACATATATACCTTTTAATTTTGTGCACCATATGCGCATTTCGACAAAATAAGTCTCCTCACTGATGCCCGTGACCAAATGATTGGAATTCTCATAATATAAAAATTTTTGAAGAGCAGTGTTGAAACTAAAATGACCGAAAAGTGTACCAAAGAAACTATCTAAGGACAGAGCTATGCATGAGCGAGATACTCCTTAGTTTTAGAGTGATTTACTTAATTTGATGACTGAAAATTTGAAGTATATCTTTCATGTTAGTATAAAAGCACTGAAAACTAGACATGATGTTCTCGGGACTTATCAGTCCACAAGCAGTGACATCGGCCTAGTGGTTATAATAAATATAGAACATACATACCTTTTAATCTTGTGCGCCATATGCGCATTACGACAACTTATGTCTCTTCAGTGGTGCTCTAGGCCAAATGATTGGAAATCTCATAATATAGAAATATTTGAAGAGCAGTGTTGAAACCATAATGACCGAAAAGTGAACCAAAATCTGGAGACTGTAAGTAGTAGATTAGGTTGTATTGAACTAACAACTTATCAATTGTTGATGTAAGATGGATGTGAAACATTGAATCTCTACTCTATTTTGGCAAAAAGAAAGTTTTGACAATAAATCTCATTTTGACCTATTTAACTAGAATGAATATTACACCTGCTTTGATGGACGAAGGTATATCTCGATATCAAGATAAGGAAGCCTTCTATTATTGCCTGTAGTCAACTATTCAAAGCTATACGTCGTTTTGTCACTTTCTGTCATAGGATTACCTCAATCCACGAAAACAAATCTATTGTGTCTTTTCCTTCAAAATTTATTCATATTAACATGTACGTTTCTTCTGGAAAATATTTCCCTCGAACACAAAATATCTCCAAGGTAAAACGTAGGTAATGTAAAGATGATGGATAAATCCAAACCATAAGTCTAAAAATCATGAAACCAGAGGACATACAAAATCAGTGAAAGTGGAAAATAACAAAATATGTCTACTTGAAGAGCATATGTGAACCCCTGTGATGGAGTGAGATCAGGTGCCCGGGTAGAGTGAGCATCTCCTGCTTGCTAGCAACACCCGTCACATGTACCCAGTAGAAAGAGTCAAATCGTGTATATTCCATATGTATTTATATATGGAGAAGTCAAAGTAGGTAACCTTCTAGTATAGAAGGTGTCAAATCTGTGTAAAATGATCGGAATCGGTCTCAGTCCAGAATATCATTTCAAAGTCTGGATAACGAGATATCATATGGAGTAATAAGAGTATCGTAACGACGTTGCTAGTCTAGCACATATATAACCCTGGTTGAGCAGCTTAACTGAAAGTCGCCTAGCCCTCAGAACAAAGTCCTTGTAATTTGACAATGCTCTGGAATAACGTATTAACTGAGATATGAGTACGCCGTATGCGGGCGATGATGGAATGTTGCTACTTATGAAAGGAAAGTTTGTGATAGCGAAATTGAAATCGTCACGTTTGTCATAGAGTGAGGTGTTCAATTGACCATTAATGTCGAAAGACAACATATCTAAATACTAAGTAGAATTACTTCTTTCTGAGGTTTCTTTGACCTCCAGTTCACTTGGATAGATGATGCTAAGGTAATCCGCGAATGAAGGATTATTAATTGAAAGCTAGTCATCTATATATCTGTAAGTAAAATTGAAGCCAAGAGCCAATTGTTTTTTTCCTTGCGAAAGCAAAGACTGAATGAATTCAGCTTCGTATGAGTAAAGGAATATGTCAGCCAAAAGCGGAGCACAGTTAGTGCCCATTGGAATGCCGACAATTTGTTGAAAAACCTTTCCTCCAAACACCACAAAAATGTTATCGATAAGAAAGTTCAACATCTGGATGACAGCTGTTTCAGTGTATTTATTTTTGGAATCAGAATTTTCTCTGACAAAGTAAGTTTTATCATGGCCTATAGCTATATATTTGAATTTGCGGTTTCCGTTTTTACTAGTAAATGCATTTTGAATAATTTCCGCTAGTCTGTCTTCTAATTTCTGATGAGGGATCGTTGTGTAAAGAGTCGAAAAGTCAAAAGACTTGATGTAGTGAATTTTAGTAAAACTTTTTGATTTTAGATGTTCTAACAATTCTTTTGAATTTTTAAGCATCCACATTTGATTAATTCCACTTCTGGAATATACTGTTTCGCAATATCTATGAATGCCAGATTTAATTTCTGATAATATTTTTGTGAGTAGCATCGATACAGATTTTGTGGAACACTTCGAGGAACCAGCGATAAAGCGTTGTTTGTAAGGTTTTTTGGAATGCAGTACAAATATGGAAGTTCTAAATTTAATTTATTTGTGTCAATACCAAACGTATTGAGGACAGATTTATGATTCTCAAGTACTTCCGAAACCGAATAGTTCGTGAGAGTATAAGTAGGATTTCCTGGAGCTGAATTTAATTCTAATTCTTTCACTAGGCTGTCAAAGTAATATTTCTTACAAGTAAATGTATAATTATTAGATGCTTTATCTGCTGGTGTAATGATATAATGTTCTTGGAGGAAGGTAAGTTCTCTGACAACATCAGGATCTTTAAAAATAGATTCGAATCTGGTGTTTACAGAGCCTTGTAATTGTTTAATTTTTGATCTCAGTAGTACTGCAATAGACTTTAACCATTCCGAAAGAGTGTCGACCTGTTCTTCCTCTCTTTTTGCCCATCGTGTGGCATATTCTTCGCAGCAGTTCATAATATTCTCAACATTTTGGCTCCATGTGAATGGTCTGGGTTCTCTGTATTTTGGACCTTTCAGTAAAAGTTTTCCATAGATATATCTGACTTGACGGGACGAAAAAGTCTAGCGGTCGATATGTCCATAATAATGCCATCTAGTCTATACTCTGCAGAGCTTATATCAGTATATATACGGTGTCTGGACGATACGTACAACTCGTGTAATTTTCTGAGTGAAATAGAATAACGTTTTTTACGAATATGATGAAGGCCCAAAGGTTTATTTATAAATGGCAAAAGAGCATCAAAGGAAATATTATGTATTTCAGGTTTGTTGTATTTCCGTGTACCATGACTTCGATGCCTCCTCTGGGTTTTGTTGAATAAACCGAGTACGTGATTGACACGCAGGACTAATTAGGTTACCAATACTACTAATATTGTCATTGCATCAATAGGGCGAAGCAGTGCCGAGACGTCCTATCCAGTATTTTTCTCTTTTCCGACGAAAAAGAGTGCTCAGATTAGCATTGTTTGTGGGGTGATATATTTTTTCTATAATTCTAATTTTGATTGAGAGAATAGAGTGGTCAGACTGGTTGAAGTGGCGATAGAGTAATTGGTTTCCGCCACAATTTATTTTGGACCTGTGACCTGATACTCTTGTACGGAGTTGTCCCTTTGTCTCTCCAACATATATTAACCCACAGAGTGAACACTCAATACCGTATACAATATTTGAACTCTTACAATTCAAATGGTCAAAACTATGCGTGTGAAAGGTATGTTTGGTTAAATTACTCGTAAAAGAATTGTCTGTAATAAAAATGTTGCAAGTTTTGCAATGTTTGGTCCCGCATTTAGATATTTCACAATCAAAAAGGGAGAACTGGTAATTTTTAATTACGTCAACTAGTTTAACCTTACAAGGCTTGATGTTTATGAAGCCATCCGCATGTTGATACCAGAGTTCATTATTAGTGCTTACCACAAATGTTTGATTTCTAAAGTCATTTAAGATAATATTGGGGACACCTAAATTAAACTGAAATGGGGAAGGTGTCTCTTGATATTCACTGAGACTTACACCAGCATAAATTGCTATTAGAAAGCTGGGGAATTTTGCATTTTCCTACAATCTTAATGGAATTATTATAAAATTCAAAAAAAAATACCGCTCATTCTGTTTCAATATTTCTATGAGAGACAACTAAATATATCCATTTGCCGGATTTTACAAGAAAACCCGAGTAAAATAAAGGCTTCCAATTCAACTTGTTGTACAACTTTTAACGTCATTGTACTATGACATCACAATTCGAACATTAACTTCATAATTAAAGCCCAAGGAAAAGTAACATTTGTACAGCAAATAGAGGATAAATTGACTGTATAATCACATTTCTTTGTATTTGGATTTCCATTTAAGCAGCTGTGTTAAGGCAATAGACAATTATATAATGTTGCAGAAAACCCGCCAAAACCTAACATGACGTCATTGTGACGTCACTATGGCTTAATGCATTACTTGAAGCGGTTTAAACTGCAACAATCATCATGCCAAAAAAAAAAAATGCTGTAGTGCAACCTTTTCCTCGACTCCATTGGTTGTGCAAATTTCACAGAAAGACTGCTCTACATCTATTCGAAATGAGCCTTGCTGGGCCTAACTTTTAGATTTTATAATATTAACAAAATTTCAATTTAATTAGGCCATTTCTTGTAAGTTGAGCACAGCTATAAATATTAATGATAGGCTTCCATTTATTGTTTACAACAAAATTTGAATACTAAATTGGACATCATACCCTTGCACTTTTGAATGATTGTTGTTAATACTAGATATGCTATATATAGCAATCACGTACTTGCAAACAGTTAGAGATTTTAAATGTGTACAAATGAAAATAAGACTTGTTAAATAATATGCATTTTTACCGTTTTTACATAAATAAATTTTACTCAATTTTTATGCGGTTTTCAGTGCACTATAATGTTAATGACGTCGTGGAGTGCCTTAACGTTACTGCGATAGCACCGCCTACATGTACGAAATAGACGGATTCAGCAGTAACCTTCATGTTCAACATCAGTAACCTCAATACATTTCACTTTAAGTGCGGACGCATTGTGTAGGATTTTTTCATTAATGTGCACGTATTGTCTCTTATAGTAACAATGGTGATCGCAAGGCCTGCAGAGAGGACTTGTGTTATATCCGCTCAGGGTATCACAGCAATGTCAGGTCATGTGTAAAATGTTTTTGCCTCTATTAAATTTGCATTGTATTAGTAGGTAGACCATTTTCAATACATAACTCGTTATAGACCACCCCATATATAGTGTCATACTTATTAAGAGTGTTTTGACAAGCTCCTCACAAGGCTTAAAAGCAAGTTTACACGCCATTTTATTTACTCCAACAATCTACTATATAGTGGGTAAGAAAACTCAAAAACATCAGTTGGTTGGCATACTGTTTACTTTGTCATGAGATATTGAAATATGTACACTTGATGTAATAATACATATTCATTTCTCCTTGTTGGAATACCATGCAACTTGATATGGTAAATATGATAGGCATTCAGATTCTTATCATTTATGGAGCAACACATATATGTATTTCTCCAAGAGCATTTTTATTTCTGAAAAAAATATTTGCTGCATAATTTTGGCTTATAAATTCCAAAAGGGAATCAAGGGGTACTTTTTCTTTTTAATCCTTTCCTGACATCATAACAAATCTGTTGATGTAATAAAATAGTACTTATGCGGGACTTCTTGAAAAATATCAGGTGATGAAGTATCCCTACCCTTAGATACAGAAGGCACATAGTAATAAAACATAAACCATGATAATAGTCACATACACACAGAAGAGGATATTACAAAAATATTCCATTGTACTGCTGTAAAAATACCACTTAGGGCGGTCAATTTTAAAAGCTCAAACGTCATTCAATTGGTGTGAATGACGGGCTCTGCAAAAGCAGCAAAAGTAAAGAAACATATTAAAAATTTACAGATAATCCTCCATATAGAGAAAAGGATCCACAGGTTTTGAAGACGAGAGGTCACCAAGCGTTTTATGGAATAATATGCTAGTATCAAAATATGCTAAGCGATATCAACATAAGTAAACCATGCTCTATCCGCTTGTAAGCCAACTCAGATCTTTGATCTGTAGGAGTGGCGACTAACAATCAGAGGGGTCTTCTCTGAAAATTTTTGGACAAATATAGCCATACAGTCCCCATCGCCCTGTTATTCAGTGTGCGATCTTAGCAAAGATCTCGGGGTCATACTGTCGATGTCGAAGGCGTTTGATCAGTTTAGAACCCGCCGATATGAAATTATCGTTGACCTCCATAGTATGAAAATTTGGATGAAATATACCGCTGAATACGTGTTTTTGAAAAGTCACCTTTCCAAATTTAGATATATATTATTATATATTATATATGATATATGATAACCCCTGAGTCATTTACTTAGTAAATTCACACAAAAACTATTGCACGTATATGGTAAAGGCAAATTTCAAAATTAACAGGGGCTACGTTACATTGGCACTCACACTGAGTGCACGGGATAGTTTGCTGTCTGCCTGATGTACACCGTCTTATCTGAGTGGCGTGTGCAAGATCTGTTCGGCGGACCTGTGATTAAAGAATTCAGGATACATAGGTAATGCTATCATGTGCAAGATGTTAGGCCACTTTATCGCTTGTGTATTGTACACACTCATTGTCATGTACTCTTTCTACTCCAATTTCATTGGCCGAAGGTCAAGGGCATAGGTAGTTAAATCATAGTTTTTCAATGACTGTTTATGAAATTTTACCTTCAGTATTTGTTTGATTAATTGACCATGGTGAGATGTTGCCAGTGAAGATAAATCACATTTTTTACTTCGTCATATTAGGCATAATGTGAGAAAGTTATAAACAAGGGTAGATATTTCTTATCATTTGGTCCTCCAAAATGGAAGCCTAATTTTGGAAACCCGCAAATATATAAAATAATCAGTTTCCCCCTAATCATCTTAAAGGTACATGTGTTACAACTATAATAGAAGATATATAGATCATACACGTAATATTCAGAATAAGTTAGAATATTTATATATGCAAGGTAAAAAAGGAAGAAGTACCGAAGGGTAAAACTTATCTCATAGTCCATGGAATAAAGGGGACAATATCGTGTTTAGTGTCATATTCAGACAAATGAAAACCCCAATAAAATCGAACTGAGACCAGGTGCCCGGGAGGAGTAAGTGTCCCCTGGTTGCATGCAACACCCGTCGCAAAAGTCCTGCAATAACCTTTCAAATGGAGGAGGTAAATACATAAATATACACGCATGAACATACGGAGGAGACAGGAACACGAAGTCAAATTTCCCATTCAAGGCAAGAAATGCTGCCTGCCTGAAATTCCAGTGTCGGAAACGCAGGTGAACAAATATCTGTATATACATGTATACACGTATTGTGTCAAATCAAGTATAGTCAAAGAGTTAAGATGGTTATTTAGTATGGTCAGGTCCCAAAATATCGGTTAACATTCTTGAAAGAGGAATCTGAAATTGCAATAGATACCTATAACGACCATAGAACTTCCTCAGTGATAATTTCAAACGTTCCTCAATATATCCTTGTGAGAGTAGTTTCGCGGTATTTAGAGCATGCCCTTGCAAGCTCATGAAAGTTTTCGGACTTAGGTCCAATGGTGAACACCCCACCCCTTTCCCGTCGACAATTTTCTTTAATTCTGCTGTATTATTGATCATTAAACCAAATACACCAATTGAGTGATATAGAAATGTGATTGGTAAATCAAAGATAGAGGGTTAATGGCTACATTGATTAATAAATCAATGGACCGACTGTTTTAGAAATGCTGTCGGTATATCATAGATGGATGGTTAACATAACAACTGCGTAGATACTACATGTTTATTTATGTACGACCTATATTACCAGCCTATGTCTTTTGTGCCAGAGGAAAGAGGATATCACCTAGACTAATAAAAGATTTACTAATGGGATTTCTGAATATTGCCATATTGTCTGCGGATAAACAAGGGTCGGATGAATCTAATACGCAACATAAACACATATGTAATACATGATTGTGAGAGAACATTATTCAGAAGGTGTCCTTCCCTCATAATATCAGAACTACCATTAAAATTATTATCTTATCTATTATTGTTATATTTTTATCTTATTTCTATCAATACGTATATGCATGGATAGTTGCTATTTAGTGAATTTGCTCTTTTCGATATTATCAAATATCAGTCTATCATATTGTTGTCAAACTGCTGTATAGGTCTGCATTATGTCCCAATGTTAAAACAAAAGGACGATCATCAATATTTCATTTATATGGCGATGATGCAATGTACAGAAATTTAGATAGACTGATATTTGATAGGCTGATATTTGATCATTTCGAAAAAAGCAAATTCACTTTTTAGCAACTATCCAACATTATAGGGACCCATCTAGTCCAGACCTTACACATGCCTAAGATGTTGGTTAACATTGATCGAACAGCCCCAAAACTAATGCAAAATTTTCTTGCCATATCTCGGAATATTCAACTTCTGTTACACATGTCAAGTGTGTGCACAATATAAACGTTTTCGATCAAAGCAGCCACATTTGGACGTCCAGACCGTTCATCATTTTAAATGCTCTGAATTCAAAGCTTTAAAATACTACCCTAACTAATCTACTCTAACAAAACATTGGGTGGCGCATCATCTAACATGAACTTGATCTCATGTTATCTGATTTTTTGGCTTTTTCGTGACCACTGGTTGTATTTTGTTTACTGTATTTTTTACTTGGCTGGGATCTCTTTTAGACCATACCAGTCAGTGTTTCATACCATTTGTCATGGTTGAATTTTGCATAATAATTATGTTTATTGTTACGATCCCAACCAATTATGTTTAATATGTATTATACGTTATTTATCATTTTATGACAGAACCATCATCTTTGTCTAATTTATATGGTATTAATGAATAGACGGTCTTGTGACATTTTGGAACACTTACTGCAAAGCCAAGCTGCGGATTGCCAACATAACTAAATGTTATTCATGGGTCAAATTTGTGGATATGAAAAAACGTTCGATATGATTGGATAACTTTATGTGTTGTTTTGGACTTTCATAAACGAAATTTACAAATTACTACTAAACTTTTAATTCAGGGTTACAGATATCACAAGCTAAGAAAAACATTCGGCAAATTCTTCAGATCTTATTCAGAACTTCTATCTAAATTTGGAAATATTTCTTTTCAACAGTATGTATCCAATGGAATTTCCCATCCTAATTTTTACGGTGATCTCGTATATAAACTAAGGAAAGTAAAAGGCTCCGATAACGTTATTTTATCATGTAATAAAATAGTCAAACGTTTCCTAAATAGACAATATGATATTGAGATCATCAAAAAGACTATAGGTCTTGTATTTGGCCCCTCTACAGCCTTATGCAGACTTTTACTTCAACGTTGCACGCTGACTAACAGGGCGGTGGGGACTATATGACGGGCCTTGTCCAAACCTCTTTCAGAGGAGACATGGTCCTGAACCTCGTCCCCTCTGACTGTTAGTCGGGACTCCTACAGATCTAGGGTCTTAGCTCGCTTTCAGACTGGCAGAGCACGGTTTATCATGTTGATGTCGCATATATTTTTATACCATTATGTTTTTTTACAATACCTTACGTGTTTATATTTTTATGACCTCTCAATATGCGATACCTGTTGACCCTTGTTCTTTACATGGAGGATTATTTATAAATTTTTAAATGTACGTCTTTTGATTGTTCTGCTGTTATGGTGAGTGGGAAGGTGGGCCCGTAAACCGGTTAACCACACCATTTGTTTGGCTTTTGTCAAATTAAGTGACCGTCCTAAGTCGGTATCGTAATTGCACTACAATCAAATATTTTTGTAATGTGTTAAATGTTCTATTATATTATTTATATTCATGTATTGTATAGCTCCATGGTGACTTCTGCCACATAACTGAGCCGGTAACTCCTCTTTTTTCTTTTACACTTATTTACTGTGTGAAAGCATATCGGACCAAGACAATTTTTATCCTTGTATATATCACGGAGACAAAGACACTGTCATTAAAATGCATTCGAAAACAAATACTTATATCCAGAAAATGCCAGCCCCACCCTTAGAATCAAATGGTTGTCCCCTAAAATGATAACAATTTACACTTTCGGGTTTTGTGCATTCTGAAATTAGCAATTGAAAATGTCGATATCGATTGTAATGTAATTTGGTATTCGGCACGAATGTCAAGGGTAACAAAATACCTCGATCAAGCGCATACCGCAAACGAACTGTGGCAGCGAATGTAGATAACTTACATTTAATATTTTGAGGGAGAATCTCGCTCCACACATATTCGCAGGTAAAAGCATAATAAATAAATAAATCTATGTATCGGAAAATAAATGTGTCTGAAGTAACCATCACATACAGTTAGAAAGCTGAAGTAATGTAGTAGTATGTAATCTCCCTGCCTTCCAGGAATCCCATGCCTATTTTAAGAGACAAGATCTCGCCATGAGGAGACGAGATCTCTCTCCTTACATAACATGCTGGAAAGTTGTGGTATAAGAAAGATAACTCCGATATAAAAGAAAATCTTTATCTTTAGTAAAATACATATTACAATTAGTCAAATTCTTGATCAAATAATGTCAAATTAAGTAAATGAAACTAGCTTGGTTCAGTTAAACTAACATCAATAACAAATTAATTCGTTTTTCCACCGTTCTTATGAATGTCATTCAAGTAATCACATTGAATGCCCGTTATATAATAAAACAAAATATAACCTTTCTCTCTCTTAATGATGACGATGATGATGAAGATGATGATGATGTTGATGATAATAATAATAATAATAATAATAATAATAATAATAATAATAATAATAATGATGATGATGATGATGATGATGATGATGATGATGATGATGATGATGATGATGATGATGATGATAATAATAATAATAATAATAATAATAATAATAATAATAATAATAATAATAATAATAATAATAATGAAAAAACAAATATTTCTTGACATTCTTTTTTCATACATTACCTATTCAATATTCTATTTATATCTATCAAAACTAAACTGGTGTGCATCAAAGGGAATCATAGTATTTATCTGAAGTTTCTCCAGTCACAAAGTATTTATAAGTTTATATGTGTCTGTGACAATGTTATATATATATCATCTTCATGAATACTTTATTAGACATGTGAAATACATTAAATTTATCATTATCAGCAAAATCTTCATGAGGACCCAACAACCTTTATAGTAATCACTCTGTCCGTAAGCCCTTTCTATGGCACACGAAAACTTTAGTTTCTTTTTGAAGATTTTCATAAATTTAATACATGATTTTGGGATAAAGCAAAGAGAGACCTCTGTCGATTTTCAAACTTGTCAGCTTTGTTGTTACTAAGTTATGTGACTTGAGTGTTTTATTTACTTAAATCTTTTTATAAAAATGATTACAGCATTGTCCAGTACACTGGATTTTACGCTACAAAATGAATATACTTGAGAAGATTTTTGTACACCTATATGTCATATTAAGATAAGGTAGAGGAATACCCACTTCAATTTCATATTTTTGGATTTATAACTTTGGGAATATTTTCCCAGAATTGTCAGAAGCCAATCAGCGGAACCCTTCCTGACTAGTGTCCCAGTTATGCAAAATAAATATAGTTAATAGTGTATTAGGTTTTCATGTCCAACAAATTAAAGTTCAATTTAAACGACGGGCGTATTATGTAGTGTTAGGCATTCGTCTTGTTTACCTTGCAACCTTGGCTTTCATGTTTCATCATTGTGAACATACAGCATGTTATACCATTGTTCCTTTTTTTCTGACAACCACTATTGACCGTATGATCATTATCATGAATGTATGTGGCCGGATTGCAAAACAATTATGGTCTATAGATTGGCGATATCCTTCTGTTTGTCATTCAACATTTTCGTCAAAGTTTCTGATCGAAGCAAAATCTCATCAACTAAAAGGAGTCTTCACATAATATTTCACATATAGGTACCAGAGCTTTCATATTATGCCATGACTTTTGACATAATTTGACATAATGCCCGTGACCTTAGATTTTGGCTAAAAAACTTAAACTTAACTTTTCGTTAAAAAACTTTAACTTTGGCAATATAGTTTGAATGAAAAGGGGTAGATATGTGATACTTCACATAAGGACTCTTTATAACGAGTGCTTTCAGTTGATACGATGACTTTTGACCTTGTGATCTTGACCGTGTTTCAAATTTGTTTTGCAGTCCGACCATACCGTCTTTAGCGGTTTCTGGTTCAGGAGATTAGGCGAATAATTTTTTTTGCATCTGTAATTGTTCATGTGCCAGTCGTCCTATTTTCTGACTTCTATTGTGTGTATCATTTCGTTGTATCATATGTATTCTAAAGAACACCGTTTTGCAGTATGCAGTATATAGCCCCATCTAAGTAATATAGGATAATAAATTGTTTCAGTTAGGAGGTAAGATTTTCCGTCTACCAGGTACTGAAAGTCGGATTGGTCACATAACTCAAATAGCATTATATTCATTGGGGGAAAATTTCGAGTTTATTGTCGCTCTTTACGAAGAATTCGGTATTTTGAGTTTCATTTTTTTCAAATCTGTTGTCACATAAAGTGTGTCCAAGGTGTGGATTGGGTGTGGGGGGTTAATTAGTCTCTTTGTGACTTTTTTCTATGATCATATGTCGTCCAACGGGCGTCTAGAGTAAGTTTTTTTTAATACTTTCGAGGTCTTCAGAAGTGATGGAGGAATTTTGATCAATCTAATTACTGGTGAAGTATTCAAGGTCTCCATTAGGTATTTTGGTTAAATTTTGAAATAAAATGCCTGATGGGGGAAAGTTTATTGGAAGAGAAAATAGAAGACATCTGACAAATCTGTATGACACAAGTCACCAAGGACCTGCACACAAAAAAATGACAATAGTAGAATATACACGGAGCGACTTTACAAAAATATTCGATTGTGCTGCTGTTACGATACCGACTTAGGACGGTCAATGGAAGTAAAAAAATGTCACTCAATTGGTGTGGTTAACCGGTTTACGCCTTCTCACTCATCGCAAAAGCAGCATAATCAAAAGAATAAATAATCCTCCATATAGAGAACAAGGATCAACAGGTTTCCCAAGAAGAGAGGTCATAAAAATTTTATTATACACGAAAAATTTATAGAATAATATGTTGCTATCAAAAATATGTAAGGAGACATCAACATAAGTAAACGGTGCTCTGCCCGTCTGTAAGCCAACTCAGATCCTTGATCAATAGGAGTCCCGACTAACAGTCAGAGCGGACAAGGATCAAAACCTTGCCTCCTCTGAAAAGGTTTGACAAGACCCGTTTTAGAGTCCCCATCGTCTTGTTAGTCAGCGTGCAACGCTCAAGTAAAAGCCTGCATTGGATTGTAGAGGGACCTAATACAAGACCTATGGTCTTAGCGATGGTCTCAGGGTCATACTGTCGATGTAGAAGGCGTTTAATAATTTTAGAACCCGCCAATATGAAATTATCGGAACCGTTGACCCTCCTTAGTTTGTACACTAGATCACAGTATAAATTGGGAAGGGAAATTCCACTGGATACAGATTGTTGAAAAGTAACATTTCCGAATTTTAATAAAATGCCTGAATAGAAAGTTTACCAAACGTTTTTCGAAGTTTATGATATCTATAACCGTGAGTAAGAAGTTTAAAAGTTATCGGAGAATTGTTTTCGTGAAAATCCAAAACGTTAGTGCAGGCTCTCGCAAACCGAACCAAATGACTAATATAAATACCATATGATGAGAGTCTGGGGACATCACCGTCTAGATAGGGGAAATTTACAATAGGAAATCCAAAGTCATCATGTCTATCATATATGTTTGTATGAATATTATTGTTAATAATTGTAATAATTTAAGTCCAAAAAAGTGTTTCCTGATCGGAAGTATTGGCTTTGTTTAATTGAAATTCAGATGGATAAATGTCAGTGATATAGAATTTTGAATAGAATGCATAAAGTCTCTCTCATAATAGTATAAACATAAATCTGCTATAAGGGGAGCGCAGTTAGTGCCTATTGGAATCCCAATAATCTGTTGATAAGCCTTGCCATTAAATGGTACATAAATATTATCCATCAAAAATGTGATGGCATTACACAAATCAGAACAAGTCCAATACTTATAATTATCATATTGTTTGTTAGAAAAAAATCCAGATATAACTGAAGTACAGAAGTATGATTTAGATTTTCTGTTAAAACACCAGCGTATGAGAGACAACAATTAAGTACTGAGGTAAAGAGGTATATAGTGTCGAAAAATCAAAAGTAATAACGTTATTAGCCTTAAAATTTCTCAAACGGATTTTTTCAATGACTTCGTTAGAATTTTGAGAGACCAAAAATAATTGACGTTACCATTGCTAAAGACAGCATTACGGTACTTGATAACATGGTCTTTAACTGCAGTAAAAGCGGAGGTAATATGTTTAGAAAGCACAGTTGTAGAGCAATGACTAGATATATACGTGATTTATATGGACATTTTTTGTAGTTTGGGAAGCCAATACATTGTTGGATTGGTTGGTTGGTTGATTAGTGTTTTACGTCGCTTTCAACAATATTTCAGTTATATCGCGACATGGAAGCAGGAGGTTACCAACCTCTTAAACATAGTGGCGCAACCCGGGAATCGAACCCGGATCGTCGGCGCCGCAAGCCAAGCGCTTAACCACTACACCACGCCTGCCCCTACATTGTTGGAAGATCATTCTTATCAATGCTTTAACTAAAGTCACACATAGCTTTACAGTGGTCAGATAGGATCTTGTCTTTAAAGAATGGGGTTTCAACATACGTAGAAGTAGAGTTCAATTCCGTTTTAAGAACTGTAATATAGTATATTTTTCAAACAATGATAATATTATTAGCTGCTTTGTCAGCAGGTACGAAGACATAAGTATTATGTAAATCAGCTATTTTCTTTTTTATAGACTGGACTGGTATATAATGTGGTTGTTTGAATAAATGGGAATTACTTGTAAAATTATCGATGTGAATCTCAATAATTTTTAAGATTTCACTTGTTCAGTCATTCAAGGCATGTTTTTTTCACCTTTTTTACACCATCGTTTACAATAAGTGTAAAATGCTTCTTCAACAATATCCCGGCATTTGGTAAAATCTATCCTGGAAGGTAATCTATACTTTGTCCCTTTATAAAAAAGTAAACGTAGATATTTCTCCGAAATACAATTTAGATCACCTGTAATAATATGACCCGCAGGCTGATAAATGAATTTAGGATTCCTGCATGAACAGGACGAAGGAACAGTGTCAAGAGAATTAAGATTAGATGTGACTGCATTGTAATTAAATATAAGGTTTCTAATAGGTTTTTTTTGTACTGCTAGCAAATCAGAGGTGGTTCAAGATTCTCGAAATTGTATCACATAAAATATAAATTAAATAAAATGGCTGTCATAAATCTTACGGTAACCGGTTTTATGCAACTTCGTCACTATGATTCGGAATTCCTCCATACAAATTAGGATTAATAATCAGTCCTCGCAGCATAATCATAAAAATGTGTGCACGAAAGAATAATATGAAAAGACATCGATTAATTCCTCTGATTGATTTCAAGCCTGACGGACATGATCGTCCAACTTTAGCTATACAATCAAGACAAACCGAATATGATCCAGTTACTTACAAAAATAAGGAAAATATCTGAATGCTATTGGATTTTGTTAAAGATACATAAGACTAGTCGTGTTCCACTATCAAGTTGGATATTCGAGATGCTTAATTACGTCTCCTCCCCTGAAGGCATCTGTAAAGCTATGCAAGACTCCAATATTTACAAGAACTCTTTATTACAAAAAGAATTGTCTATTATGAAAAACGGCACAACCACGGTTACTTTACCACTAAAGTACGAATATTACGTAATGTCTATTGTTCTGAACTAGACATAAGGCATAAGAGTATGCATGACTTAAACCAGTGAAGTCAGAAGATACGTCGTTATCCACCATCACAGCACGCCGCAGACAGAGACATAGACTACTAATGGAAACAATAGCGCCGTTTTCAAAAAGGACTTTAGAATGAATCACATTTCGTAATAAAAAATCGCAAATGCCATGGGCAGTACAAGAACTGATATAGATTTACCGATATTTTGATTAGCTTCAGGTTTGATTTATATCAATATATATTTTTACATATCAAAATATTTTTCTCTTTCTTCCCGACAGTACAGTGTTAGTGTTTCGCGAAGACCACTTGCACCGTGTAAAACCACACATGTGGGGTATCTGCTCTAAAAGGAGGAATTGGTGGGTAAACTTTCAATAATTGTTGTAAATAAATGGATTTCCCCTAAAAAGTTTGTTGCAAAGTACACTAGAGTTATCCAGCAGTACCTGCATCGCAAATTAAGTGGAGTCTGACCAGTACTCAAACACCCGCTGCTTCCTTTTTGCAGTCATGTAAAATTCTGAGACTTTTCAATTCGATGGTAAATTTTCTATGTGTTCCCCGGTCACAAGCTATTGTTTTGTCATCAGGCAGATATGAACAACATTTCAGAGGGTTGTTCTATGCCCGAAAGTGAATTTTATGCGCCGTAAAAATTCCTCCATTTTAGGCTGTATTTGCAGACACCCCTGGCTACACATAGCAGACACCCCACATGTAAAATAATTTGAAAGAAGAAAATAATCAGGGGCATATTTCACAGGTAAAACCAAGATCAGTCATCATTGAAGGAACAGTCATCAAAGGCTTCCATGAATTTAAAATCAAACCTCTTGCTTTGACCTCACCTACAGAGTTAACAGTTGACAGAGAATACTCTAACAAACATGATGTTAATGCATGCCTTGTATGGATGCCTCCATTGAACACATATGCCAGTTATCTGCATGAAAAAGTAACAGATGACAAACGTCATTTGAAACTCAAAGAACTTGCTGGATTGCCAATTGGTCATGTACCAAGAGGATTATCAAAAGCGTTTAGACATATACTGGACATGGCAGGGTTATCTATTTCATGCAATCCTGTGGGTGATCCTGTGCAAAGTTTCCCTCCATGGCCAGCACCACATGAAGGTGACGGTGGTGTTGTTATACCATGCAAATATATAATTAATTGTAATGACAGAGACACAGGGATTGCCATTTTACAATCAGCGATTGGCAGAACGTGCAGTACTAACTTTACTTTAAATTGTATTTTGCTAGAACGAGAAAATACTAGAAATATCGATTGGCAGGCTAAGAAAATTTAGGATCAAGCAACAATTATAGAATACTAATGTTAATCTTTCTCTGTCTGTCTCTATCTCTTCTCTCTCTCTTATAAGAAATTAAATTCAGAAAATGAAGTAAGACTATTTTATACCTAGTAATACCTATTGATCAAGTGTTAGAAAAGGAAGAATTTATTTAATTGATATAGAAAGAAATTGATAATGAATAAGCAAATATAAATCTGTGGTTATGTGGAGTGCACTAAAAATAATGACGATAGCTGTACAAAGGCATAATTATGAACTATAAGAAAGTGAGATATTATAAATAAAATAAATGAAATGTTGCAATCCACCTTGTTCCCTGTTCATGTTTCCTGCTCCAGCAAACTTTATATGTATATATAAATTATTGAATTTACTGTTTACCTAATCATTGGTAATAGCAACTCAAGTCAATGGGTTTTATATGGTCCCTCTGACAGGTGCTTAAAAGCGCTTTACAGACACCGATCGGCAAGAATCCGGAACTCACAATGACAATCCAAAACTGACGAAAATGGTGCACATTTAATTCAACTATTTCTCGGTATGCCGACTTTATGAAAATAAAATTTTTTTCAAGGAAATGCAGTGTACCAAATTACATTCCCTGATAATCATGAATTTATGACTTTGTCAAATTTCATACTAATATTTGATAGAAATATTAACGGAATCCGAAACTGCCCAAACGTCTGTACGAAACTTCATACATTTACATATTCCTATAAATAATAGTTAATTAATGTAAATGGATATTGATAATCACTGATTTTTAGAGCCTGTCCAAAATTTTCCATGGTAAATGGTTATGTTCTATACAAAGTAATCACCGGTAAATATCTCATATGTAATACCGCCAAAAATCCTTGAGACCATTTCTGTTGCGTTGAACGATAGCATAATCTAACAACATCAGGTACAGATATTTCTGTCCGTAAAAATTTTTAAATGATCAGAAAGCTCGGAAAGTGGGAATCCATTGAATAATTTCATAAAAGAAAAGATAATGATAGCAGTTTACACAAATCCCTACTGGTAAGTCCGTAACTAAAATCATGTCGAAGGCATATTCATCAGCAATAACACATGGATTGACTTTGAGATTGCTATATAAGCTGCAATACTACGGCATAAGAATCAGAGACTTCTGAACAACAAGCAAGTCCTGCTGGACGATCATACGTCATCAAACACAGATGTCCTATCTGGAGTGCCATGGTGATATTTGGTTCATTGCTCTTCCTCAACGGCCTCCAAGACAAAGGCATGGTTTTATTTAGAAAATTGCTTACTGTGCGGTCCATTCATCAGCACACAGGATAGCAATCGTTTGCAACGAGACCTTGTAGCACTAGAGAAATGGGAAGAAGAAATGTACAGTATTTTACAGGTGTCCTCCAAGGGAAAGATTATCAACGCGGCCTTAATGCTAAAAAACTACCAACTAGAAGCTATCGACCTAAGCAAGTATCTGGGCGTGACGATCGGCAACTTCAAGAAAAATAAACATATCGATGTCATTACAGCGAAAGGTAACGGGAATGTCGGTTTCATTAATCGAAATCTCAGAGGATGTAGAGCATAAGTACACCCAACGCTGGATTTATGCTTCCTCTCTATGGGATCCTCTTACCACCGGACATATCAACTAGATGAGGTAAGATGAGATAATCACTGTTCAGTACAAGAAAATTTAAGGACGGGAAAACAGCGTTGCCAACATGACAGAGTTTCTGCGATGGGAAGCATTACAGACCAGAAGAGTAAACGGACGCCTTCGGTTGAAATTCAAAAACAAGCACAATCTAGTGGCCATTCAAGTAGAGCAATAACTTATCAAATCAAATATCAGAACAAAGGGTCAGCACAATTTCCGTACTCCATCAGTAAGAAAAGAAATTGTACTAATTCTCTTTCTGCCAAGGTACCTTCAGGGACTGGAACATGCAAAGACATCAATTTGTTCCTTGGGGGACTACCGGACCACTATGGGAAACATGGCTTCAGCCTATTTCAGCTTTGAGTGAGGAGCAAGGATATTAACTTTGAAAGGTAAATATTGCTCTGCGAGGTTTTTACCTTGACTGCCACATGAAGTATACCTGACGTTTCAAGCTGTATACCCTATGCTCACTAGTAAAATGCATATTATGGGTTGATTTATTCAAAATTATTTTGAATATGTTAATAAGCCTAAAACATATTAAAAAAGGACCCTTGCAAATATTGGGATCAAATTCGTCGTATTAAGTGAGATATGGCTGTCTAAATCGCGATGTTTGTAAACAGAATGTTTACCAGCAACTTATCACGTGATCTAATTCGGATGCCGCCGCATCACGGACACTGGTGGAGGGCGAGGTAAATAAACTTGACGAGTAACTTTAAAAATCTGTATTCAAGTCTGCTAGAGTTAGTATTTACTGAAATCGGTATCTTTTGGAGTCTCCCTTCATCGTATTTGTTTTAATTAAACTGCGCATGTGGGAAGTCAGGTCATGGTTGTATTTATGGAATACCCACTTTATTTACGAAGTATTTTCTTTTTATTTTGATATCTCCGAGGGTTTGAAGCAACAAAAGATGTTATTTACGCAAAGTTAATAACTTCAGCCATACGAGAAAAATACAGTTTTTGTTTTACATGCGCTAATTTTTGAAATTATACTGAATTGTAGGGTATACAACTTTAACGTTCATTTTATGGAAGAACAAAGAAAGAACAGAAAAAAACCCCAATGAAATAACAAACAAGCCCAAACAAATATGAAGAAGGAAAAACACTTCATCATAAAGACTAAAGATAGGACTCTAAATACAATCTGTGTAGAGAGTATTCAGTGGACTTGACGTGACCGCATGCAACAGACACAGTGACATCGGCCTACTCAATAAAAGTTGCAATTGAAAGAAGTGAAAAGAGAGTAATTAAATTCCACAACCGACCTGCAGTGATTGATCTGGAATTAGATGTGTCGGGAAATCGTGAAGTAAACAAAGAATATAAATGCACGAATGTAATGTTTGATTCTATTTGACAAATGAATTGAAAAATTCGCTTGGAGTATGTTCACATTATTTCATATCCCCGCGGCGGTCGCTTCCCCAAAAGAAGTTATCACTTTATTAACTTTAAAATATTAAATAGAACCCTTATAATCTAATGAATTAAATTAATCTGTAAAACCGGTAGTCCTGGTTCAGATAATCTGGAGAGAAAAAAGGTAACGGATTTCCAGTATATAATGGGATTTAATTAAAGCTAGGTATTTAAACGGTTTTATGTCAAGTTTTAAGTATATGACTTTTTAGTTGGAAATATTGTGAACTTTTTCATGTACATTTGGAGTCAACTGTTATATGATATGGCATCCTGACAAACAACGAGGTTGGTGATCCATAAAGTAGTATGTTCCATCCCTCAAAAGTCGCTGTTACAAATGAAATTGTTTTATTTGATAAGACAAATCAAGATAGCCAGATGTTGTCTTTTTTCATCTTTCTGAAAATCTAATCCATAAACACATGGATAAGCCATTATGAACTGTGGTTGAATTAGATATACATGGCCCATATTTCTAACGATCGAATTAATATGTTCTGTAAACGAATACGAGAGTAGAGTTGAAAACAATGGAGGTATGGCCAAAATCTAAATGCCACATCTGAAAGAAAACATCTTGACAATCTGCCTGCTATAAACAAACATACAGTTAAGTCTTAAATTTCCTCACAATAAGTGTGTTCTAAGATATAATCCATCATAAAAACTCGTCGATTATATAAGTATGGGTTGTCAATAGGTGTCAATAATATCTGTGCAAGTTATACAATACACCTTCGTCCATATTCAGCCAATGATAACCATTGTCTGTTCAATGTAGGAGAAAATGTAATGTGAGGAACAAATTGAGTCACTTATAATTATTTATGTTATTTTTTCAGAATGGTGTATCAGGTTTTTGGAAGAAAGAGATCATGTTTCAGGTTAGTTTAATCGTATTTCTTTTTTATAAAGCAATGAGTCTCGTAATTTAGATTTTCATTACTTTATGTATATCAAACACAGTGATATGATTCAATAAAATAATAAGGCCAAGGGGAGCTGGACGAGTACTTTTAATAATATACTTTCAGATTTATCTTAAACACGCAATGTTTATATATGACTGACGTTAAAAAAAGCATGCATTAATCATTCTGAATAAAAATTCACTGCTTATATTTGTCCTTAAAAATAAAATATGTTATCATATATGAATAACTTCGGTTTGTATGTACGTAACATTAAAGCGAAACTGGTTAATGGTTTGTCATACCGGGACAGGAAACTACTGAATATTTTACTTTATCGTCGTTACTATGATATAACCTCATACAAATACAAATAAGCGATATTTAAACCTGGTTTGAAGTAAGATAAACATGAAAAGCGTCTAAGAATAGATGGAAAATTCCTTTTATCTTTTACTCTGTATAAAACTTTAAAAGTTTGATCGTAAAAAGTAAACACATTAATTACCTTTATATATGTTGCAACAAGTTGTATTGTGAATCAAGTTTTATCAATATAATTATATTGATTATTGAAAATAAAGTAATATCTAGAACATTTTGTTGGAAGCTGCTATGTGAAGAAAAAGCGTAGTTACTTGGCAAGATATTGCCCATGATGCTGTGGGTATTTAACGTATCTGCAACTGCGGTTTCTTCACGGCATGACATCTACCGCAAATGAATATAAATACAATTACTTCACTAGCAGAAATTGTAATTGCGATATTAGTATGAACCTGAATAAAACTGATTTAGAATGCATAGGAACAAATAAAGTGACTGCAAAGATAATAAACCAAAAACAGCACAAATTATGACAATATTTTCGTGAACTGAATAATTTTACTCATACCTAGAGAACGTACTTGCAGTAACTTATTGGATTGCTGAGGATATAATGCTTATAATTATGCAGTGTTTTGGTCAAAATGCGTAACTCTTGTCCTCGTAGAGGGTTCTGACGATCCAACCTTGTATGGTAATAGGTGGATCCAGCCTCATTTTGATCCGGCCTCGATCCGATCAAGCTCCAGTGGATCCGGCCCCTATATATATATATAGACCCGTTAGTTTGATATCAATTAATTTAATTGTAATGAATTGACCTATATATTAGCTGTGATAATATTTGTAATAATTATAGTCTCTCTAATTAAAGTTAGATATTTGCTATGCTCCTCACAGTTCAAATCATTTAAGTTTTCAAAAATGCAGTGAAAATAATTAAATAAGATGATGTTGAGATATTGTGTATTTCCTGTGTGGCAAAGACTATATTGTCACGCCATACATGTTGTCTAGGGCGGACATCTAAGTTGTATACAATGCAGAAGCGAGACATGTTTATGAATGATGGTGGTATCTCGTCAGTGTAGCTTATATCCATTGTTTTGGTCATCTGTGGTTATAAATATGATCACTTTGAAGTCTGATATGTGTTCACTTTGATGTTACCATTTAAGAACTTAATTCTGTTTGCAGTTAATTGTTGTCAAAGCATCAGTGATGTGTCTGCTTGGATCGTTTATAAACTATTATTATTATTATTATTATTATTATTATTATTATTATTATTATTATTATTATTATTATTATTATTATTAATTACATTGCAGCCACGAAACATACTAGGGGTGACTATTGAAGACAAAATGACAATTGCAATAAAATTGCTATTGCTTAAAATACTATTGCACAATACTATTGTTGTACGGTAATGACCCTGTAAGACAGTATAAAAAGACAGAACGCGAAATGACCTGGATTGACGGGACAAGCGGAATTCATATTTCAGTTAACGTCAAAATTCAAATAAATATCTTAAATATGCGCACCTCCATTCAATTGAAGAATATGATACTTAGTATATTTACATATCATTAATTTAGGTTATAAATTTTAGAATAATTTCATTATTAATTTTGTAATATTTCACGTGTCAATTCATTTATTCTATCAGTAATTACCAATTAAAAAATCTACGGATCTATAAATGATCGATAATGCCAATTCCCCTCAAGGGCCTATACAGCGGACACTTGCGAGTTATTATTATTTTTTATTTCTAAGAAAACACTATTATGTGATTTAAATAATTATTTTGTTAAGTATTTGATGACTATCGAAAATAGTGGAAAGTTTAGCTTACAAATGGCAAGAGTTATCGCTGGTTCAATTTTCTATCGATATATTTCTATCGGAAGGAACACCAACGCAATATATCGATAGTCCGATGTATTGTTACACCCCTATAGAATACGCTAATTATTCCTTTCATTCTCTACCATATGTTCGTCTTTTTTCTTATTCACTATTTCAAGATGATTTTGAAAGGGAACATCTGTCTTTATTTCCAGCCTTTGTTTAATTTATAACAAAAGTAGTAGCCAAATGTTAACTTTTGATCGCTGTTTACAACTCCAAATAATCTAGGACTCTTTGTATACACAAAGAAAAAGTAACGTCAACGTAAAGATTTTCCATATTCAAAAAGTACAAACATCATCTTCAAAGCTTTATATATTTCATTCAATTACGTGTTTTGGCATTAAGAGCCTATTCAGGTAATAATGCATGATAATACAATAAGCAAATATATATAAAAAAGTAGTATATAGTAAGTATTTTATCAAAACTATCTGATAGAACACTTAATTCAACTACCTGAGATGATTTGTTAATTAAATCTTCTTCTTTGATCGCAATGACTGAATAGTTACCTGTTTAGTATATAGACATAATCTTAAGTTTACCATTACTACATCTATGAAGGTGTTTGCTCACAAGTAAAACTCGGTTTTGTGAATGTTTTATATTGCTTTTATGTAAAGCTACTCTGTAGTTTAAAGATTGTGTTGACCCAATATATTCTTCTTTACAGTTGTCACATATGATATAATATATATTACATTTAGCATTCCAAGTTAGAATTCGTTTAACAAGTAACGGAATGTTAACATTTTTAAAATTATACACATTTCTTTACATAATTATATTACATGCTTTACAATTTTTATTTTTGAATTTTGTTACACCTAAGTATACGCTTTTAGATTGTTTTATGTAGCAGATGTTATTAATTTTTTAGATTATTTGGTCGTCTCTTTGCTTTGATAATTTGTATCTCATTTAGAATTTTGTCGTCCATTTTGAAATATTCTAAAATTTTGACTGTCGGTAAAAAATTCTGATCTTCGTTTGTTGTATGTTGATGCAAATGCTAATGAATGTTTCGTATCTTTCGTATTTGTTTGTCACAAAATAGATATCGGTATTGCTTCGAATCTTTTAGTAATTAACCACACCATTTGTTTGGCTTTTGTCAAATTAAATGACCGTCCTAAGTCGGTATCGTAATTGCACTACAATTAAATATTTTTGTAATGTGTTAAATGTTCTATTATATTATTTATATTCATGTATTGTATAGCTCCATGGTGACTTCTGCCACATAACTGAGCCGGTAACTCCTCTTTTTTCTTTTAATGCTATAGGATATCCGCGATATACAAAAGCACTGCGTATTTCTCTTCATCTAGTGGTTCTTAACTCAGAAGGTTTAATAATTGTATATACGTCTTGCAAGACTGTATGGTATTGATTCTACACAACATTTGAACTGATGACTGTGAAAGTGTAAATATTGTTGTGTATTAGTTGGATAGCGATAAATGTGTGATTTTATTACTGTTTTTATTTTATGTAAGGGTGTAAATCTTGTAGCATATAATTTAAATCTTCCATTTTACCCCATTATTGATTCCAAAATATTATACAGTTATCAAAATACTCCTTCCAAATGATTAAGCTAATTTTCACTAAAGATTTGTTCATCTTTATTGTATATATTTTAACCTGAAGTAAGTGTAGCATAATTAAGTGCCATTTTAGTTCTAATGGCAATATTTAAGATTTGATTAAATTAATTTTTGAATTGAAATGCATTATTGTTAAGAATTATTATTACTATGATAAATTTTTCATTAAAGCGTTTGTATAGTATTTTAGTATGTAATCTTATCCAATAAGTAAATGTTGCTTTACCAAATTTCTGTGGTATATTTGAATAAAAATGTTTTAATGAGGTATTAGGGTCAACTGATGATGAAATCTTATTAAGAAGTCTATTTCGTCTTCTACATAGCTTTTTATTTCTTTCAATGACTGTAATAATATATCTATTCGATTGCTAAATCTGTGAGTAAGGAGTGATGGTTCAGCAATTATTGGTCTGAATTTTAAATCCAAAGGATTAATTATTTCAATATAATGAGCTTGTTGTTGGTTTTTTGCATTTTTGTTTTTGTTTTTGTTTTTGTTTTTGTTTTTTTGTTTTTTTTTTTTTTTTTTTTTGTTTTTGTTTTTGTTTGTTTGTTTTTTTTTTTTTTTGATTTATGTATTATTGGTAATCCACAAAAATGCCTACTTTTTGATTGGAAGACTTAAGTATTCTATCTCATGTTTAGTCAGGTTTAGTTATATTTATTACATATTGTGTATTATATAAAATATTCTTCAAACTTGAGGGACGCTGGTGTGGCCTAGTGGATGAGGTACTTGGCTCGTGACCTAGAGGTCCTGGGTTCGATTCCCGCTCTGGCCACACAGGTGTTCTGTCTTTCGGATGAGTAAAAAGCGAGGTCCTGCGTTACGGTAAGCGTGGCACATAAAAGATCCCTCACTGCTTCGGGTGGTTCCGTTGCAAAGGTAGAAATTTCTATGCAATGCATCAGGCAGATGCCGTCATATACGTGAAATAACAGTGGACTGACGTAAACAATAATCAATAAAACTCGAAGGATGAAAAGGCTAGTGTTATACATGTATTTGTTTAACACTAATGTACTTCTTTGACTTCAATTGTATAGTAATCTATCGAAAACAATGAAACTAGTAGCCATTATCAAAACAATTGTGAGATACACGAAATAAGAATCTATATATATATGTAATAATTCAGTGCACCACATGCCAAGTTTTGACAACATCAGTGATATTATGATAAGAGATTGTGTAAAGATTATACAAACGTAAAAGATATATTACATGATTTGCAAAGTTACTAAATAGTTATCATTCACGGATATAAAGAGTGTTTAACACCCCCCCCCCCCCCACCCCCAGATTTCTTTTTTCCTATTACCTACCGGAAGAAATTATTTTATTTCGGGTTATGGAATTGTGTCTTGGATAATAATTGCAAATTCTATGTATATGTATATAACTACTAGCTATAGATAAACATTCTGGGAAAGCCTAAACAAAGGTCGTGATTCCAAATATATCAAGTGTAATGCAACATCCTTTTTACATGGTCACAATCAAGTTACAGTCCAAATTTGCTTAGTCTACGTACCGATAAATGGATGGACAGACATGGTGAAAGCAATATCTCGACCCTTAAACTTTATTGACGGGGATATGATATCAGATATCGAACAGTTTGCCTCGAAGTCTTGACTGTCGACGTTTATAATGTCTACAAAAGTAATAAACTCGGCAAGAGATTATGTTCGATTTCGTGATAGAGTTGAGTCAAATTTATGAGTAAATCAAATCTAAGTTGTATGTAAAAACCATAGTACAAGAATGACAAGGCATGAAAAATAGACGAATAACATCACAAACAATTTTGATTTTATGGCAGTTGAATTGATAACTTAGGACGGTCAATCAAATAAAACAATTTTAAGCACTAGTCACGAACGACTCATTTATCTCAAGAAAACATTAACCTTTGTGTAAAATGACATACTTCCCGGTTACCTTTGTGTACACCGACATACTTCCCGGTTACCTTTGTGTGCACTGACTACTTCCCGTTACATTTGTGTACACTGACATACTTTCCGGTTACCTTTGTGTGCACTGACATACTTCCCAGTTACATTTGTGTGCACTGACTACTTCCCGTTACATTTGTGTACACTGATATACTTCCCGTTACATTTGTGTGCACTGACATATTTCCCGGTTACCTTTTTGTACACTGACATACTTCCGGTTACCTTTTTGTACACTGACATACTTTCCGGTTACCTGTGTAACCGAAACATTGATAAAGGTAGCTGTTTTCAACGAGTACAATGCACAGTTCTTATCCTCCCAATGACTCTTGCACGGTCTGATATTTTGTATTTCACGTTGCTATCGTTGTGAAATAAACATTTCATTACGATATGATAATCAGATTTATTGTTTCTACTTTCAGAATTTCACTCTTGAGTGGTCTGATACTTTTGATATTTTTGAGTGTCCAACTGATTCGGACAGATGAGTTCCTAAATTCTTATAGACATATCTACAGTGTTGATCATGCTTCCCAAGAGAACAGTGGACGGATGGATACCGGCATACATGATGTTGAGTTCACGGAAACAAAGAGAAAGAAACCACCGCATAATCATATTGCATTCCTTAAAGTTCATAAATGTGGGAGCAGTACAGCTCAAAATGTGTTCCTAAGATATGGAATATCTCGAAATCTGACGTTTTTATTGGGTCGGATTCGGTCGGATAATGTATACAATAATGTAATAAGCCTTGATGACACGTTAAACAACAATACTGTGCAGCCTGCTCCTCCCGGGAAAACTTTTGATATCATGTGTTTCCACGTATTGTATAATAAAACCGCGTTCCAAAGGTATATGCCTGCAGATAGTAAATACATAGGAATAATTAGGGAGCCGTTTGATCACTTCATATCAATAATCCGATATTTCAGGCCGCCAGTGATATATAATGATACTGAACCCGATTCCATTGGACGATTTCTGGAGAGTGGACCGAATTTGTATCTTCTTGACAACCCTGCGTGTACTGAATATGGCATACCGAACTCTCTTAAACAACACTATGACGCCTTTGCTATGGAGAATTTCTTAAAACAGCTAGATGTTGATTTTACATTAATTATTGTGAGTGAGTATTTCGAAGAATCCATGGTACTCATGAGAAGATATTTAAACTGGTCAACTAAGGACATTCTGTACTGTAGTATCAATATGAACATTGACCACCATAATGATTTAGCAATCAAATCAACACATCGAGATCTTCTTTACAAACGCTTCAAATTAGACGCAATGTTGTATAAATACTTTTACCAAAGACTTTGGCGTCAAATAAAACGCGAAGGTGATGACTTTTACCTTGAACTTTACGAATACAAACGATTACGTAGAAAGGTATCGTTATATTGTTCGAATGAAGAATATCTCACCAACACTGTCCTTCAAGTGAATGAGACTTCCTGGAGCGAGGGGTTCATATTCAGTAAAAGCGATTGCGACTTGATGACACTTCATGAACATGACTATGTAAATATACTGCGTAAACGACAGTACGATTATGACTCAGTTTATCTGTGAGAAAAATAGATAAGTTATATCAATACCAGACCAAAATGCAATACTTCGACATTATCACCATCAATATATACAAGATCAGAATGTCGGCAGTACCAAATTTAAAAAAAAAAAAGAGAACTGAGGAAATTGCATGAGAAAATTTGCCTTGGACTGATGGTTATTTATAACCATCGTAAAGCAAATAATGTCATGGTTATTGGTATTGGACCGATGATAGCCAACATAAACATTACCACAAGAGTTTGAACTAGCATTGTTGCCATGTTTTAGCATTGTGGGAGATGTCCAAGTAACACTATACGAACTTTGGTTTAATATGGATATATGAAAGATATTACAACGACAAAACGCTATCAGCCAACGTTTGTCCAAAGCATTCCTAATATTGGACCACTCTTGTATGAACAGAACACCTTCTGGTGACATACGTTGGCTGAAACTGTTGGGCCGATGTGCACATTGTACCAACTTTTTCCCCAAAGAAATTGTCTCCGTTGTAGCTAAGTCGAACATATTTCAGACCAAAATCACAAGCATTGTACCAAAGTTGAGTTAATATAAAACTATCACCTTACAGTATGCCAATGTTGTTTAAACATGAGGGGCCAATATTGATTTTTTAATATTGAATCACCATAAATGTTTCCTTTATAGTTACGTTTGCACACATTTGACTTCAATTGCAAGTTGTAATGTTATGAGACAATTAAATTAAGATAAATTTTTAAATAGACATTACATATTAGTAAGAATAGTTACCCACATTCTAAGACATTTTAACCGGTTGAATATGATACCTTGATGTTACAGCATGTGGTGATATAACATTGACGCTATATATAGTCAAAAGGAAAACTATAATTAAGGTGCATTTTTGCTGACCAGTTGATAGTCAAACACGATTTGGATTTGCATATCATAAAAATAATAAAAGTTAATTCGATGTCATTTTGACTATTATATATCTGATAAGAGTGTTACTTGCTATAAAGGAATGGCGTGGTTTTATGATGTCTAGAAATATCCGTTTCAAGTTTTGAAGTTATGAATGTTCGATCATAATTTGTCATAAATTTAGTGAAGAAGTATTTCAATAGAAAAAATATTATAAAATTTAATCAAAACAAAAATTATTCGTAATTCGCTTTTATCGCAATAAAGCCGGTGTGACCTAGTGGACAAGGTGATCGGCTTGTAATCGAGAGGTCCCGGGTTCGACTCCCGCCCTGGGCGCACCGATGTTCTGTCTTTCGGATGAGAGTCCCGTGGCACGTAAAATATCCCTCATTGCTTCGGGTGTTCCGTTGCAAGGTAAATTTGTATGCAATGCATCAGGCAGATGCCGTCACCATATACGTGAAATAATCGTGGAGTGACGTACAATAATATTCAATCAATCAATCAATCAATCAATCAATCAGCAATCAATCTTTTATCGTAATATATTTTGGTTTTGGCGCGCGTATGTGTGTGTGCGTGTATTTCCTCATAATTAAAATGCATACAATGGTTTTTGTAGAAAATGTCAGGAGGTTTATTTTGATATCCAAAATAATTCGCAAAAGAAATGTAACTGTTACAGAATATCCATTGTTACACCCAAACCCTCCCTTTACATTTAAAATAGAGAATACGGAACCATATTTACATTTTAATTCATAGCTTTCATTAAAATATTGTCGAAGTAAAATTTTGTTAACTATTATCCATGCTCCGCACTCCCTTTTTTCAAACATGTGTATGTGTTAACCTGTTCCTCTCACCCACGTAACAAGATGCATCTCACATGTAGTGTTCATATCAAATATAACAACATATGGTATAACATGCATCTCCTTATTTACAGAAACAGATACTCATTCATATCATTGAATATTGCCTTTCACATGTTTTGAATACTTAAACTGGGCATATTACCCATCCTAATGACGATATTAATGCAAACTTGTTTATGCCTCCGGATCGATAGATCGGGGGAAATATTAATTTTGTCCGGTCTGTCTGTTTGTATGTTTGTCTGTTGCCAACTATAACTTTGGCCATAACTTTTGAACGGTGAGGGATAGAGACTTCATATTTCACATGCGTACTCAATTAATAAAAGCCTTCCAAATGACACCAAGGTCAATGACTTTTGACCTTGACAATGACCTTCACGCTAAAAATAGCTTTTGGACTTTGTTGTCGCCGGTACATTAGTGTTTCAAAAACATACCTTGTTTATATTGTAACTTCCCAACATGTTGATCATGACCTAATTATTGTTCCATTATACTGACCATGATTGTAGAAACCATTCAGTCAATCTAAAAATCAAAAAGTATCCAAAACAACAATAAATTTTGCAATAAAGAGGGAAAAAAGTTTGCTTTATTTATTGATTATGTTGTAGACAGAATCTAGGAACTTGTGTATACTCATAATACTAAGTTGCATACACTTATGGCATCACGGCTGGTGTAGGTGTGACCGGTCAACAGGGATGCTTTCTCCTCCATGGCAAATCATCCCACCTCTATTTAAACAGGGGTTCGTGATTGCTTGTGTTATATTATTATTCAACAAGAGACATTCAACAAATGTATTGAACTGGTACTTCTACAAACTTCTGGAATTCTATAAACGTTTCGTGTGTAATAAATTTTTATGACCTCTCTTCTTGAGAAACCTGTTGATCGTTGTTCTCTATATGGAGGATTATTTATAAATTTTTAAATGTGTGTCCTTTGATTGTGCTGCTTTTGCGGTGAGTGGGAAGGTGGGCGCCCATAAACCGGTTAACCACACCAATGGAGTGACGTTTGTTACTTCAATTGAAGTCGATATCGAAACCACAGCACAATGGAATATTTTTGTAATGCCGTTTTTCCGTATATTTCCGTTTATATTCTACCATTATCATATTTTGTGTGCATGTCCTTGGTGATTTGTGTCATATATCTTTGTCAGATGTCTTCTTTTATCACTTTTATACAATTTCTCTCCTATATTCATTCATATAACATCTGTTATTGCTTACTATTGATTAATAATAAGGTACATAAATGTAATATTTACACAGGGAATAGTTCTATAGTCTACATTATGTGTTTTGTGCAAATATACATCTTTTTTTTTCCATGTGATGACAAGATTGATTCTTGACTCGAATGTTTGTTGTGATGGAAAAAGGGGAAACTTCTGACTCCGCTGTATGAGAGAAGTCACAACGACATGTAGAGCAAACAAGAATAAGCAACATTAAAACTACTGAAAATGGTTTGATTGAAGTTTGATTGATTTCTGGAATCGATGGAATAGAACAACTTCACTATACTTCCCCTTAAACGTTGACTGACAATAGCTGATTAGAGTTAGGTATCAGATGCCAACACTTTATTTACAAATACAAATGGATAACCAATGAAGGAAAGACCACAAATTGCAGATTGCAGATGTTCTAAATGTAAAATTGTTGTAAATTGATATGCTTAAACAAATGATAATATATTAATCGAGTTTTTCAGCACACGATTTTAAGCAAAATAATATATTTACAGAAATAATAAGATGATGCAGCTGTTGTGATTTGCGAGACCTTTGTTGCCATTGGTAAAGTTTCTGTTTCAAATAATTACACTTGTTAATTTATCTATCGTATTTCATATTGAATAAAAGTGCTTTCTTAATCAATTACTGGAAAAATTTGACAGTAATAACAGACGACTTTGTCCCCGGAAAATGTAAAGGATATCAACAAGACAAAGGAAAAGTAGTTAAAGCTAATATATGGTGAACGTCACAAAATCATCAATAGACGTTTTTCCAATTTAACATGATGTAAGGGGTCTTATGACAGATATGCTACTTTTGCCGGGCTTTTCATCATGACGTTAATGTTAGCATAATGACGTCAGAGTAAAATAACTCAAATTTTTACTGCATGCCTGGCATGGAAGGAAATATTAGATCAATAGGATAAAGGTATATTACATTACAACCATAGTGCCGACATAGGACGGTCACCGAGTACTACGTATTTTCACCAGATTTGATGATCCTATCTATCCCAAATGGATCTTGTTTATAAATTTTATCAGCAATGTATAGCATATGTATTATGTTACCTTGGCCTTTCACATTAAACTTGAAAAATGATGTACGCATCCTTTCATTGAGTGTAGTATGTGTATCAATTCGATGATCCTAGCTCAGACGGTTTGTTTCGTCTCATTTTTAAATATCATAATTTATAAATTTTTAAATGTGTGTTATTTGATTGTGCTGGTTTTACGGTGAGTGGGAAGGTGGGCGCCCGTAAACCGGTTAACCACACCAATTGAATGACGTTTGTTACTTCAATTGACCGTCCTAAGTCGGTATCGTAACCGCAGCACAATCGAATATATTTCTGTAATGTCGTTTTCCGTGTATATTCTACTATTATTTTGTTTGTGTGCATGTCCTTGGTGATTTGTGTCATACAGCTTTGTCAGATGTCTTCAGTTTTCACGTCTCATTTTAAAAAGATCAGTAGACAGAAAAAAGCAAAGGTTTACTGACAGAGAGACGCACTGCGCCATACCATAAATACGTCCGTAAACGACGGATGAAAAAAGACCCTGTGATAAGAAGGTTTAGTAGAGAACAAAGACCTTTGGAGTAAACGAAACATAGACGAGTTGAAAATGACGTTTACTGGATGTAAACACATATATTAGCCATCGGTAAAACTTATATTTGCGCTGCTAAAAGCAAGCTTAAGAGCCTAGTTTGAATATGTGTTACACTAATATTTTAAACATTTAATATGTTTAAGCATTATTAGATTGTTATAATAATGTTTAAACATATTAAAATGTTTAAAATGTTGTCCTGACTAGCACTGACGGAGGACAAAGTATCGATACGTTGTCTCCTCTGAAGTAGGGTGAACAAGGTCTAGCATAGAGTCCAAACAGCTGTTAATTAGAATACAACGATGATAATCAAAGTACTTACAGTACTGGTAGCCGGGCTTTTAGTAACTGGTCAAGTAGCAAAAGATTAAATTGGACTTAAAATATAGTTGATAACAAATTCAAGGACAGGGGAATTTACACATTTCATTATGGAAGAACAATTCTTATGTTATAGTGAAATGAAGTTTATCATTGGATAACTTTGATAAAATATCTCGTGAGATATGGGATCGCGATGAAAACCATAGATTCATTACTGTTTTAACAGTTACAATGCCCTTGTCATGCTTTATTCTCTTGAACATAAAAACATATATCTGTCATCTCCTACTGCTATAGAGAGCAAAATTATGACTTTTCTTCCAGATTGGTGTATAGTCAAAGCGGCCCAAAAATAAAACGGACCACATGAAAATAGGAATAATTTTATGCTGAAGGCAATTTATTAAAAATGTCAAATTATTTGCCCTCTTACTATCTGTATCGAGTATAATTTAAGCACTAGGTGAAATCAAAGTCGGTATCCATTGTCAAAATATACAGTGTTCGGCCGGTGTGGTTAAATAATGGGCCGTTCTGGTGTGGACCGTTTTTTCTTGGGCCGTTTTGACTATAACTCTCTGGATTAATATTGTTTTAGTACAATTTCACTTCCAGGATATTCTATTTATTCTTGAACAGTATTAAACCTACTCTGTTTAGCAGGATGTTCTATCTATCCTTGAAAATTTCTACAGATCTACCATAGAAACTCAACATAAATTGAAAGTAGCCGACGTTTCGATGAGTAATGCATGAAAACAAAATTCAATTATCGCCTTTTTTGTCAAAATTGCACAAATTTAAATGTTACGAAGCAAATCCGAGGGAAACCTGAAATGATACTTGGGTTTATTTGTCTCCACTCATGAACCGGCGACATTAGATTAAACTACATCTTGATTACTACTTTGTTGGAAATGACGTCAATTTCAGAATAATGTCAAACATGCTAAATCAGCACAGGGAATTTTTCTTTCTGCCTAGCGATAAGGTAATGAGCAATACACAGCGCTATACCAATGTTTATGTTTGACGTTTGAATTAGACACATGCTTCTATCGGCAAAAATAGACATAGGGAAACCCCTCACATACACATATACACAAATGTTAGACCAGTTGGCAATGTCATGCCTGTCCAGATCTTAAAATATCTAGACAGTGACCATAACGAGACTGACTGAGGATCAAGTGACGCGTTATCGGTTATTTTTAAATCACTGGATTTCGTTTTGTTTTATTCATTTAGCCTAGAATCAACAAATATTGACAATTAATTATATCCACGACGCCAGGGACGTATATATCTAAATTTAGATACACATGTATACGTCCCTGTCGACATTAAACATCACCCCCCTCTCATAAATTACATTAAATACTGCATAATAATGTTGCGTATGCTACTGCAAAAGAATTACATCTACATGCAGTGTGTACTGCTTGTTATCAGTTATCTGTCCTTACGGTCTGTGCTCTAATTAACACTATTCTGTCTAGCTCTTCGAGCAGTGATATCAAGCTAGTGCAGGTAACTTCAGTCTACGAAAATACACATGTATATCTGTATTTGCAATGTTACATATAATTAATGATCCAATAAAGATTCAATACGTTCTGAATATTAAAATGCTAGGAATTACATCAGGGATTATGTTTTGAAGCGCAAGAACACATTGAGTGAGAAAGAGGGCTAAAAAACTTATAATTAGACTGCCTCGCTTTGAGAATCGTGCACGGCGGCTCTAGCCTTGGCTTATGCCTTCGGCATTAAGCCCGGCTAAAAACGGTCTCAGGAGATCCATACGAGACCGAGGATTTACTTCGATGATTTAAAAGACGTCAAACAAGAAATAATTTATTTTAATTTATTTACTCAACAAAAATTAAATTTGTATTCTACATGACATTATAACACATACTCACTAATTGATTTCTAAGATCGCGATCACATAGGATACAAATGAGTAACATTGCCTCATAGAACACTGAGCTTAATTACATACGACATATTGCGGTATCTGATGGAGAGGTCCCAGGTTCGACTCCCGCCCTGAGCACACCGGTTTTCTGTCTTTCGGATTAGATAGTAAAAACCGAGGACCCGTGTCACTGTAGGCGTTGCACGTAAAAGATCCCTCAATGCTTCGGGTGGGTCCATTGCAAAGGCCTAAATTTGTAGGCAATTCATCAGGCAGATGCCGTCACCATGTACGTGAAATAATCGTGGAGTGACGTAAAACAATAATCAATCAATAAATAAATCAATACAATTATACGAACACATAATACACATATAATATTTATTTAATGCACTGGATGCGGATCTCGACCAGTGTCTCTTCAATGTCATACGGCTTAACAAGAGCTGATTGACCAACATTTCAGACAATGATTTCTGTGAAGAACAGAGAAGATCTTTATTCGGTCTTTTCGTTAATTAAAGTTACTTCCCATTTGAGACGGTATCTGACATAAAACAATTATGACGTCATCATTTTCCTATGAAAACGTCATAAGTGGGCTATCATTTCTATGAGTTTTAGATCAGTTTCCATAGGATTTGATGACGTCATAAGTGTTTAGATACCGTCCCAAATAAGAATTAATTCTATATAACGAAAAGACCGAATAGCGACCGCACAATTTGCGGGATACAGGCTTCAAACGTGGGTTTTCGTATCCTAGTAATATTCAACTTTTCTCTTCCTAGCTTGACTTGATAAGTGATTGATTTGTAGCCTGAAAAAGTTCTAGCATATTGGATAAATTGAAACATGTAGACACCACACGCAGGTGATAAAGGAAAATTACTACACGTATATAGAGAGTTAATGACAGGAAAATTAAAATCGTTACGTTTGTGATAAAATGGTGAAGTAGTAAGTTTCCAGTCTTTCCCAATATTCACTGTAATATCTAAGTACGAAAGGGCAGGTCAGGAACTGGATTCTGTCTTATCTTTTATTTCGAGTCTTTTAGGATAAATTGCGTTTGAAGTATTTCACTGTATGCATTTGTATTCAACTTTAAATATCACACCTGATTTGTTGAGCTGAACGATGATGCAGTCTTCCAAGAACACTTGGCAAATTTAAATATGTATAAAAATACTGATAATTCTATTCAAAGTACTGTTCAAATTCAAAAAGAAACCTACCAGTTCTACGAATACGTGTAAAATGGCTTCTACCGGGAATCACGTCACATACCTTCACGTCACCGAACGTCGTCGTCACTCGATTAAAATGCATAAAAAGTGACGGCGTTATTATTTTTTAAATATCGGTAATCAGTGTTCGGAATGTGATATAATGTTCTTATCATAATAATCTGTTGTACTTACAGAGTGGATTGAAACCGCCCACTCCAGTGATTTGCGCTTCCACAGCCAAAGCATTGGCACTCTGGATCAGCATCAACAGGGGGCAAAAACGCTGACAATAATTTGCAATAAGAGATTCGAAGTTTTTTTTTCTGTTTTTACCAGTTGCAATAAGGGGCGGGGAACTTTCTGATAATTACTCGTGTTCTATCTTTCTTACAATCTGACTTGTTACAGTAATATACACTTTACGACTTAAGCGTTCTCTGTCGAATTTATCTTTAATAGAAATAATGATAAATCATCATAAGTTGTTGTGAACAATATAAGTAACATTGTAATTCCAGTGTAGATGCATCCTGGAATTTGTTTATTTCAAACGTGGGTTTTGGTACTTGAATATTATTATCAAGAGATGAAAAGCCAAAAATAGAAATAGAATAAAAGTGTGAAAAGTATCGATGTCCGTTTAAATATGACATAAAACAGAAATAATAAGCAAACCGGACCTCCGGAGAAATTAATTGAAATACGAAAATAACTGGTGTCACATGGCCATGGCACTAACAACAATGTACCACAGTGGACATTCACGGACTCCTGAAATTCAGAGGTGAGACCAAGTGCCCGGGAGGAGTGAGCGTCTCCTGTTTGGCTAGCCACACCCGCCGTGAATGCCCTGATATACAGCCGAAAACAATATAATTCAGCACTGTATATATACATCAATGTGAACAAACACTGTGTAGAAAGTGTCACAGCCACACAACATCAGGAAAAAAGGTGTAATAACACTCAAGTCAAGTGCCATTCCCTGCCGACTGGTCACACCCGCTGTATCACTTAATTTCGCCGATCAAAAGCTCACGAATATCTGAGCAGTGAACGTATTTACTTAAAACTCCCCAATGAACCCACCTTTTCTCATGTGGTTTATTTTTCTTCAAAATCAGAGCAGAATTATTTACTTATATTCTAGCATCCAGAGTTTTGCAGTGGGGATTTTTAGCCACAATAAAAGAAAAGTATCTGATTTCCTATGGATAACCTCCTCTATCGGGGATCGATAATACGAAACACGACAATGATAATCTATTGTAGTTTAAACGCAACTCATTAAGTCTGTATCATGTAAGACAGATTTTACATCGAGTGGAATGGATTTTCTATCGTTCTCTCGCCTATATGCAACAGGTTTACGTACGTCATAGGGAAACATAAAAACAATTGACAGTCTTTTCCTAAATCTGATAAGCATTCACATGGTAACAGATGGTCGGGAGTAATGAAAGTCCTATTGTATTGTTTTTCTTCAGATGTTATGTTATAATGCATGTTATGCGTTGAGACGATTGTATCTTATTGATATAAAAGTTTTTATAACGTAGTCGAAGTTGAAAATGGGAAGACATAACTCAAGAGAAGGGACTCGAAATCACAAAATTTTCACAACCATAGATATTCACATTTCCATTTTATTATATAGAATAGCTTTATAATTGCATGCGAACTTTCCCTGCACTTTGACTCGGGGAAATATTGGAATGCCCTGATTGGATGTCCTCAAGAAATAATGACACGACGTGATTTTTTTGAGCTACATTGGCATTTTTCTTATAATAATAATAAGAATAAATAACAATTATAATAACAATAATAATAACAATAATAATAATATTAATAATAAAATAATAATAAAAATAATAACAATAATAATAACAATAATAATAATAATAATAATAATAATAATAATAATAATAATAATAATAATAATAATAATAATAAGAAGAAGAAGAAGAAGAAGAATATCAATAATAAGAAGAAGAATAATATAAATAATAATGATAATTATAATGATAATGAAAAATAATAATGATGATGGTGATGAGGAGGAGGACTGATTGATTGATTATTGTTTTACGTCACTCCACGATTATATAACGTCAATAGTGACGGCATCTGCCTGATGCATTGCATAGAACATTCTACCTTAGCAACGGACCCACACGAAGCTTCAAGCAGTGAGGGATCTTTTACGTGCCACACCTACCGTAAAACGGGACATCGGTTTTTACAGTCTCATTCGAAAAACAGGACACCGGTGTGCCCAGGGCGGGAGTCGAACCCGAGCACCTCATACTCTTGCTTGAGGAGAAAATTCGATATTAGTTTATGGACCATGTCATTTAGGATAAATTTTGTTGCAAGTCATGAAACTTGGTTAGATTTAATAACAAGATGAACATATCGTGAGAAATTTAATATTTCCAAGAACGGATACTCCGTTCAAAAATAATTTCCGAAATGGTACATCTATATCTCGATGTCTTAACATACAGAGGTTTGCATTTTCATTTGATTTGTTATACTACGTTGTACATGTATTCGGTTATTCGACTTTTTCATTAGATGAGGCTATCACAATTTTTGGAATCCGTTATCAGGATTGATATCTAGTTAGAATAGATATTTAATCTTTACTTTACTTTTTTTCTTTGTTATGTTTAAAAATATTATCACTCTACTGACAACCCACTGACAAATTATCTGAATCACTAAAATATAGAAGTATCGTCTATAAGAATCGTCATACAGATTGATAAACTTGCTGCGAGCAACGACTTTGATCAATTTCTTTTATAAAATTGCCTGTAAGGAACAGGACTGTAGTGCTTGATCGAAACTGAGTGTATATAATGCAACATAATACAGCGCCTTGACAAACGCACATTATATTGCCAGGAGAAGAAAATTTAATTGATTAATTGTTGTTTGACGTCACTCCATGATAACAGTGTTGACCGGCTTTATGTGTCCGCTTCGAGTTTTACATAATGCCCGATCCTTTAATAGGAAGAGGTCGGAGACGTTCCAGATGTATTATGGGATATGACTTTGGTTTTATCGTAAGCAACAATGCAGTCAAATATTATTGATATTATTGTAAATATATGGACAACAGCAGTTGAATTCACTGGAGAAGCACATATAGAATACACAATCTTAATTATTTTTTTCATGTTAGGCAGCAGTCATATTGAAACAAAAGATCGAAGATTTTTCTTAGAAACTAAAGATAAATCCTGAGGAGTATAACCCATAAAAATCACTTGTCTGGATCATTTTAGCGTTTGCCAATTAACGACGACTACCTGATACATTGTTATAAATTTCTACCTATACAACGGAACCCCCCCCCCCCACCCCCCGAAGCAGTGAGGGATCTGTAATGTACCACTCCCACCGTAACACAGGACGTAAGTTCCTAGTGTCTGATTCCAATGGCGGGAAACAGGTAGCTAACAACGGTAGTCGAACCCACGACCTCTCGGTCATGAGCCGAGCATCCCATCCACTGGGCTACATCGGCTAACAAGCTTAAATCTTCAAACGTCTACTATGTACATGTCATTAGTATAGTATAATTTTGTAAATCTCATAGGATAGTATGATTTTGTACATCTCTTCCGATAGTTCGGTTTGCACATCTTATATGAATAGTATGGTTTTTACATCTCATTAGGAAATGATATGGTTTTGTATATCTCATAAGAATAGTATTGTTTTGTACATTTCATCAGGATAGTAACTCATTATGATTGTATGATTTTGTACATCTCATTAGGATAGTATGGTTTTGTACATCTCATAAAGATACATGTAGTATGGTTTTGAGCATCTCAGTAGGACAATATGGTTCTGTACATCTCATTAGGATAGTATGATTTTGTACATCTCATTAGGATAGTATAGCTTTAAACATCTCATTAGGATAGTATGATTTTGTACATCTCATTAGGATAATACAGTTTTGTACATCTCATTAGGATAGTATGGTTTTGTACTTGTCATTAGGACAGTATGGTTTTGTACATTTCATTAGGATAGTATGTGTTTAGTAGTATGATTAAAGTACTAGTATTCATTGTATTTTATATAACTAACCAGCTGAGCAGAATATTATGGTTTACTGTACATGTTTATACTCTGCTTGTATACGATTCGTGTGTACTGACGATTAATTTAAATAATGCACTTTGAAATTATTGGTGTGTGTACGTGTGTGTGTGTGTGTGTGTGTGTGTGTGTGTGTGTGTGTGTGTGTGTGTGTGTGTGTGTGTGTGTGTGTTCGTGCGTGTGTGTGAGACGGTGCGTGTGCGTGAGACGGTGTAGGTGTGTGTTTGTGTGTGTGTGTGTGGGGGGGGGGGGGGGTGGGGCGAGGCACACCTCGCTTCCGACATCCCGGAGTATAGGTTATGATTGTATAGAATGATATATATAATGGGGAGAGTATATGTAGGATAATTGTGTTGTATTTTCCGTAAACAACGTGTTTTGATTAAACATTACGTGATATATTTAAGAAAGAAAGAAAGAAGGAAGGAAGAAAGGAGGGAAGGTAGGAAGACAGAAAACAAACGAACGAACAAATAAATAAAAGAAACAAAGAAAGAATGAAACAAGCAAAGAAACAAAGAATGAAACGAACAACAAAACAATGAAATAAAAGAAAATTCCAATTTCTACGATCGATGGCTGTTTGGATGAAGTTATCTTTCTTTCTACCAGGAATGCATATAGACAGAGAAATAAACTCGCTGTTTCCTTAAAAACGTTTACCAATAGTCACTTTCCCCCTCTTGTATGTACTTAGGGAGGGGAGTGTTACAAATATCATTATGACAGATTTCCCTGAGAACTAAGACTGGAAGTTGAATAATGCTTTTATAGCTACACATGCATTTCTCATCCCAACCTTCTTGAAAACATATAGTCAGGGTCTCTACGGAGAGATCGTAAATAGTGACAGTATCCTTATGTTTCGTTGATCATTGTCCGTCTTGTCGTTTATCTTGCTCATTTCATATCTTAGAACTGTTGCGAGGATTTTGATATCAATTAATTTTCTTTGTGTCGATGGTCTTGCGGCGAATCTGATTGGTTGAGAACTTGAGTTGATTTCTGCATCAACAAAATTTTGAGTGAATATATGTCACAATTGCCGGAGCTACTTTCCTCTGGAATGCGAAACCCCGTTCTATTTATGGAACCGTGATTCCCGTGTTGTTAATCGATTACATAACATTGTTTTGTTATATATAACGAATTCAAAGTTCAAAAGAAGTTGCACTTCACTTCAGAAACTATTAAATATAAGATATAATTTCCTACTATTATTAGATAAAAAGATAAAATGCAACTAGCGCTATTAACTTGTCAGTCTACAGTACACTGCTGATTAGAATTGAAATGCATGTAGTCAAATACAAAACAAAAACAGTACTCGTTTGCTACTAGCCGATTGCTCTGTCATTTGATAACTTTTCATTTTACTGATCAAAAGTGATCACATGACAACCGACAGCTCGATAATGGACGCTGATAACTGTAATTTCTACGGTATCATACCCGACTAGGCAAACAGAACTGGCACCAGAGCAGGTACTGCCTCCGATCCAAGTCCCTGAACCTGCTCTTTCCAGCTTGTGACGCGCACGTGCACCAGTCAACATGCATTGCATTTTTAATAATACTAATAGCATTTAAAATACAAATACCTCAGGTAAGTTAACAGATTATCATCCTCATATGCCTATTTCATTAATTCGTGTTTTAATAATTGTCCGTTCTATTTAACTTCTAATGTTTTCAATGGACACTAGGATAAAATTTTCGAATTTCGTGTCAGTCGCCATCATTGACTTCAAAATGTTGTTTACCTTGTCATTGTATTATACGCGATTAAGTCACATGTATCAGGGATGAAATAGTAATTTAGTGCCACGATAAATTATGTTTATAGGACTTTTATTAAATTTTTGTTTCCGTATATAAATCAAATAAAATGATAAGAAATGAATCCTATATTTTTTGGTTGATTGCAGTATCATCATAAAATTTGGACGGAAAACTTTTGCATCAATGCGCTTCGCGAACTGATGTTGTTTTCCGTCCAAAGTTTAGGTTGATACCTCAATCAACAAAATAAATAAATAAATAAATAAAAATAGAATTCATTTCTTATTGATATGGATATTTCCTTTCAAATACAGGTCACTCACAGTCATAGACAAAGGTCATTCACCATCTTACTACACTATACATTTCCATGAAGCAAACACATACACTTTTTGTCTTTATGTAGAAATCAACATATTATGATTATTACTTCGGGAAATAACGCATATGACCAAACTTTTCGGACCTTGTTTATCCTAGGCCAACGCTCGGTTTAGAGAAATCAAAATACGAAAATAGCTTGTAGCACTCTTGTTACGATTCAGGATCAGTGGCGGATCCAGAATTTTTGAAAAAGGGGGACCCATATATGTATTAGCCGATTTACTCGGTCATTTTTGGTGCCAAATCTGGGTTTTTACATGTAAATATGTGGCGAAAAGGGGAAACCGCCCCCTCTAAACCCGCCACTGAGGATAACCGGCTGTATTTTGTTTATATTGATTTACATTTATTACAGGAATATGCTTATGCTTACTGCTGAGTTTACTGTTGTTTTTCATAGAGACGTCATAATACGCGACATAAATTTATTGTAACCTCACAAAGAAAAACAACGCTAAAACGTATTAGCTGGGACAAAAAGACAACCATTATCAAAATCGGCAAGTGGTCTCTTGGAGTGCAAATTCTACCACAAGTATAAGGGGAGATTCTTATGTACATGTATTGAATCTTTTCGTGAAACAGAGTAATTTCCCATTTGGGACGGTATCTGACATTGAACAATTATGACGTCTTCAATTTCCTATGAGAACTTCATTTATGTTTTAGATCTGTTTACATAGAATATGATGACGTCATAATGGGGTTCGCCGCCATTAACTGCGGTCCTGATATTTAGTGAGGAAATACTACATATTCCCGCAAAAATGACGTAAAGAACAATGGTACGTTACTGTGACGTCATAAGGTTGCCAACTCAAATCGACGTTTCTATCTCATAGTACACAGGCGCCGCCTAACGGATGATAACAGGCGGCGAACCCCATTGTTTTACGTCAAATACCGTCCCTAATGGGAAGTTACTATGTATAACGAAAAGACCAAATAGCCATTGTCCCCTTTCCCTTTTGCCTTATGCCCATATATTGAATAAAATTTCTCAGGATCAGTGCCTTTTAATTTATACATATTATTACGAGCTAAATTTTGACCCAATGTAATAAATAGCAAGACGAACAATAGGTGTTTTGATTTAATTTAGGAGGTTGTATTCAGATAGCGTAATTTGTAAATATTTCCCAATTCTAAGAGTTTATAAAGAAAACAAAGTTTTCCTGAGATGTAGCCATGAGGTAAAAACACAGGATCGGTCGGCCGGAAAGACATCAAATGGGGAGTAAAAACAGACGAATATTGAAATTATTCAGATTTTACCAACCTTCACAATGACTTTGACCTTGGATTCATGACCTTGAATCATAAATAATCGCTTCCATCAAAACATTTCTGCCAATTATTAAGCTGTATTGATAGAGCATGTGAAAATTACAAAGCGGGCAAAACCTCTTCAACCATGTATGTATATGGTGGCCTTGACCGTGGATTTTTTTTGACAAAGTCATGGCGAATTGGCTTGCTTTCCCATAAAAGAGTTTACAAAATACTATTTTATTCCAATATAGAATGCAGACATAATTGGCAATACATAGCATATAGATTTATCAAAAGCCATTGTGTCCTTGATCTTGGAGGAACCACCTTCAGTAAAGGTCATGACACATTGTTTCACAATAAACTTTCTCTGACAAATTTTGCTACTGACCCTCACGGAGCAGTGAGGGATCTTTACGTGCCACGCCTACCGTGACATGGGACCTCCGTTTTTACTTACTCGTCCAAAAGACAGATCACCGGTGTGCCCACGGCAGGAATCGAACCCGGGAAAATTTGCGGGAAAGAGTGTTTGTGTTCTTTCTACAGTGACAGTTGTGTAAGTGCTGTCATCATGTGGACACTACAGTAACTGTTGTGTAAGCGCCGTCACTACTTGGACACTACAGTAACGGTTGTGTAAGCGCCGTCACCATATGGACACTACAGTAATTGTTGTGTAAGTATTGTCACCATGTGGACACTACAGTAACTGTTGCGTATTAGAGATAAAGATTTGTGTAAGTGAAATAATTTTGGTGTGACGTAGATCAAGAAATAAACAATTCTTATCAAAATGCCTCCGGACATTTGTATATTGTGTGTTGTTCAACAATACCTATATTAATTTAAATCACACAATACTTAATAGACCAAGAAATTTAAATTTTCAAATACGACATTTCTGTTTTGAAGGTTAATCAACCGTGTGATTAAAACGTGATTTCTTTAAATTAAATACCCTCGGTTTCAAACATTGATAACATTGTAGAAAAAGTTGCGAGGAAGACATATGATGGGAGTCTTATATGTATTTTTAGTAGTTGTGGGAATTTCTGGAATTTTCCCCCAAATCGTTTTATCTGTATGTCCTCATCAACAACCGGGTTTTCAGCGATGGAGTACTATCAATTCACTTCCTCAGCCTGGAGTGAGTATTTCAGAGTTTTCTTATTTGCGAAATGTATAGATTAAATCTTATTACGCTTCTCATATGGTACAGGTACTTCGGAAATACCTTACGACTTTTTGTATAAATTTTATGATGAATGGAAAAGCCATATATTGTGGAGCAAAGTTCGGGAAAAGTTTAGTTCAAGGGTCATGAATTCTGTGTTCACGTGGTTTATGACAGGGCAATGCTATTAATGAAGTGAAATCTGGTGTGCTATTTAATGAGAATATAGAGAAATACGTACATAGTGTTGTACCCACTGTCAAAAGCAGATTAATTAACCTTGCTTACTCGACGCTATGCTTCATATTCAAGGTACTCATGAACGTTTAAAAAGGTGTGTTCGACGACAAAGTGGTTTTGAATAAGCAAAGCAAAATAATAGAACCGCCAAGAATACATGTACAACAAATAATAATAATATACATGTATGTTGCTATTATGTGACGGCTGTGTTATTCTTCTACACTTATTCAAAACCACTTTGTCATCGAACACGCCTTTCGAACACTCACAAGAACCTTGAATTTGAAGCATAATGTCAAGTAGGTTAATGATGATAATCTATTTTGCATTGCTTTTTATTTCTTAAGGTGCTTTCTAATGTAAATATGATACATTTTTAAGTTCAACTGATTTTTATATATTTTACTATATCATTTTAGTCCAAATTTTAATGATGTATCATATCTGATACTATAAAAATGTACAATAGGTTACTACTATGAAACATAACTGGACATCAAAACATTTTATGTAATGAAGAGCAAATCAGTTAAATTTAAAATATACGTCATATATACTTCGTAAACACCTTAATTTCATATAATTTAATTTTTTATAAAACAAGAAATTTGATTGGCCGTTGATTATAGCTTCATAAATTGGTTTGGTTCATTAGACACACCCACTTCCGGCGTCGGCGTTTTCTAGGAGCTACCAGAAATGTGGATATTTTCTTCCGCTCTTTTTGTTACATTTTCATTTACAGTTTAAAAATGAATTTAATGTTGATAATTCAAATTATTCAAATTATTCTATTCTTTAATTAAATTATAAAGATTATATTCAACAATTTCACAATTAACTTAGATATAATATGGTTTGAGACGGTGCACACTTTTTTTATAAGACGAAGCGCCTCAAACCATATTATATCTCAATAAATTGCAAAATTGTCAAAGTTAATCCTTAAATATATGCAAAACCATCGTAATTGCCTGAGACAAAGCTTTCGGGACCTATGTATTTTATTTCTGTATAAATAACATTGGTCGGTGACGTTATAACGCCCCATATTTGACCCACGTTTTAGCACAGAATGCAATGTTTGGTAGACTTTTGATTGTTAAGCTTAGGACGCAATAACGAAATGGTCGACATTTCCAATCTTGCGTGACGTCATCAGAGTGGTAATTTGCGCTATTTAAAGTGCTTGACATTCGACGAAAGTATGTCATTCTGGATAAAGGTTACGTTGTCATGGGACACTTTCAATTTATAACTTTCCTCCGGAATGATTTAATGATGCGGTTTATAAATGGGAAATGGAAGTTTCCAGTATGATATTTTGGTGTTAAAAACGCATATATATAGAATAAGTGTCTTATTTAGTGTTTTCATGCAGGAAATAATGACAATGTCTGATATATGAGATATAATGCGCTAACGCGTTGTAAACGTAAAAATTAAATAAAAACATAAAAAATATTCTTTGCTTGCTTTTTATTTTTAAAGGCATAGTTTAATAAACTAAATGCTTGTTTGAGTCGTTCGATTCGCCTTGAAGACCACAGCACGTTTTTCTGGAGTTTTGAGCCTAACCAACACGTGGTTAGTAATCGATTGAAATTTCTTGCATTCATTGACAGTATCCAATGTACTGAAACAGAAAAACATTGGTTTTTAGAATAAAATTTTTATTCAGAGATACCTCGCATAATTCAAAATGATCGTTTGCATGTTATTGGGATGCTGAAAACTGGGATGTCTCAAAGCAATATGGCAAGGCAGTTTGGTTGGTTGGTTGGTTGGTTGATTGGTGTTGTACGTCGCTTTCAACAATTTTTCAGTTATATCGCGATATCGAAGCAGGGAGTAGCAAACCTCTTAAACACAGTGGCGCAACCCGGGAATCGTACCCGGATCGTCGGCGCCGCAAGCCAAGCGCTAAACCACTACACCAGGCCTGCCCCTGCAGGGAAGTTTGGAGTTCATATATTAACACTGCAAATGCTTTATGGAGAAGATATCGGCAAAGTGACTGTTCGGGATCAACCACGATCAGGACGCCCGCGTGTGACGTCATGTCGGCAAGATACGTTTATACGGACGTCATATTCGCATAATCGATTCTAACTGGCTTCTTTGAAACAGATTGCAAGAGGCCAACATCTGTCCTCGACGTCCTTCTATCCGCCCTGTTCTGCTCCCACGCCACCGTGTTGCAAGGTTAGTGTGGTGTAGGAAGCATCATCGTTTCAATAACAGAGATTTCTGTTTACGGACGAATGTAGTTTTCATTTCAACAGCAGTGACGGTCCTGTTCGGGCTTAACGTCGTGCTGGAGAACGTTACATTGACGCCTGCTTTATTCAGCGCCGCCATTTCGGCGGAGGGAGCATCGTGGTCTGTGATGGAATCACAACACATGGAAGGATCCCTTTGGTGATAGTGGAGGGCAGTTTACCCGGCGCACGCAACCGTGACGAGATTGTAAGTCTGCACTTATTCCATTCATTCACAACGATGAGCATAACGTCATTTTGCAGCAGGACAACGCACGACCGTTGTTAGTGATTATCTACAGCAGCAGAATGTGAATGTGATACCCTGGTCTGCGATGTCATCTGATGTGTTTGGGATGAAATGCAACGTTGTATACGATAAGTGCCAACTACCCCCCCCCCCAGCACACACACACACACACACACACACACACACACACACACACACACACACACACACATACACACACGCGCGCGCCTCTTACCTTCAGTGACTGTTCGTATCAAACATAATAGACATAATCTCTGATTTGATATTTGAATTGAAAGAGAATGCATTATATTAAGTAATGACATACATAATGTAACAATGGGGGGAGGGGGGGGGGGGGGCAAGAAGACTTTTGCCGGCCTGAATATTTTTTTTGCCCAATTTCAGAGCCGGATTATTATTATTATTATTATTTTTATTTATCTAATTTTTTTTTTGCCGGCCCGATTATTTTTTCCCCAGAATTTGAGCCGGACTTTTTTTTTTTGCGAAGTCTCCCCCCCCCCCTCTATAAAAATCAAATGGTTGCTCCCTAATACCCTACATTTTTACCACCTATACCAATGACCAAATCAGAGGCAGGCTAATCCATACAACAAACAAACAAACAAATAACCTATAATTAGAGACAGGTTGATCCGTTCATATCGCACTGGATTTCAGACCGACAAAATATTTTGAAGATGATTTATCTTCTTCAATTTTTTATCTATTCTCCGGAGACACTGTAAACCGTGACCTTGTCGCATTTTTAATATTACTCACAGTTTCGAAGGGCATTGTTGCAATGGGGGAAAAAAAAGATATGCCATGCACCAGCAGGTGTCGCCACTGTATATGTGGAGTAATCAAAGTGTGTCATAATCATCTCTAATACCATACTGTACCGGCATAACTCAACCTGTGGCATTCTTGACTCGTGAGCGAGAGGTTCGTGTTCGATACCCGCCGGTGAATCTTCGATGTCCTGCTCTCGAATAAGACAATTAGTATTGAGGTAGGTATTTTGAAGATCCTCCACTCCTGTGGGTGGGTTCGTTGTAAAGGTCTAAATTTCAGTCCATTGTACCAACAGGCATGCCGTCACCATGTAGGAAAGCAGTACCAATCCCCCATCCACTTTTCGCCAAATATGTACAAGTTAAACTCCAAATTTTTCACCCAAAATGGCTGAGTAGATTGTCTGATACTTGACTTTCACATGTGCCCCCCCCCCCCTTTTTCGGAAATCCTGGATACGCCACTGTACAATATTCTCAATGTGATGTTAAAGAGGAAACAAACAAAACAATAATACCATACGACAATAGCCCTTCAACTTTAATTTTCCATTTCTGAAATCAATTACAAATAAGTAAAAACACTTGTGTAAATTCTTCGCTAATGCTGTGTGGTGGATCCTTGCTTTAACATGCCCATCCTAATACTCGTTTTTATGTGGCAGTGAATTCCCTGAGGGATTTTTAAAACAATAAATTGTCGTATTGTTGCTCTACTTTCAAGTATGGTAAGTCTTTGTGTAATTCTACAACACCTGTAATGGATTATCCTAATCCTATCACAGAAAAACAAATTAATAACGCACTATGATAAAGAATAAAGAAATGATAAAGTAAAGAATGAACCAAAAGAAAAGTAGTATGTACAAACAAGAACAACAACTACAACTAAAACGACAACTAAATATTGTAAAATAGGATATTCTTCTTTGCGTGTGTAAATTATCTATTGATAAAAAGATAGGTATCTCCTATCTTTCTTTCTTTCTTTCTATCTATCTATCTTTCTTTCTTTCTCGTTTTACCATGAATTAATACATTTATATGGTGCCAACAATTGCCTGACGCATTGCACATTGAGACACCCAACGGAAGTAGTGAGGTATCTATTAAGCGTCAATATCTACCGTACGTCACTCGGGACCTCAATTTTTACCGTCTCATCCGAAAGACAGACTGGACACCGACAAACCGCAGGTGAGCCTCGATCTGGAGACTTCTCAACTCCGAGCCTAACACACTATACACTGAACTACCCAAGCTCCATCCTTAATTTTGATTTTGAGCTTGCAATCATGTCAGATCAACTAAAATGAAAACACATTTATTTCAGAAATCCAATTCCCAGGACAGCCTAAAGGTTGTGATTGACACAAAAATTATACTGGACATAAGTCCTCCTAAACTTCGCAGCGTCCTCATTGGTCAGACAGGAGTTCTTGTGGTGAGTCCGGAGGGAGGCAAAAAGACCATCTTCACCGATTTCATCCACATTAAAGGTCGAATGGATGTTGGGTCTGTAGACTGCAAATTTGATGGACGCTTGGAGATTATTTTGACTGGTATGTTGTAAGACCAACAATTTCTTATCAAACATATACATGCATGACATCAGACCCTGCAAAATCAAGACTCAAGTAGTGCTTTGTGTTTTAGCAAAATTTCGCCAAAATATAACAAGGCCATATGCCTATACAGATATAAGATCATGCTAAGGTAAAGATGTTAATAATTCTGACATACCAAAGGTAAATGAGTACCAAAACAACAACAACAAAAACAAAAAAAAACCCCCAAAAAACAAACAAAAACAAACAAACAAACAAACAAACAAACAAAAAAACAAAAACAAAAACAAACAAACAAAAAACCCCACCAAAATCCACCCCTTAAATACCAAAGAATCTCCTGTTGACTGACTTTGCCTGTCATTATATGTATAAGCCTTCCTGTGTGTATGATGATCCGCGAACTTTTGCACTTATAAATTGCCCATATTAAATATGATTCAGTGTATGAAAATACTCGTATGAAAGCTGCATAACGTATTTTTTTTTAAATCTGGCGGCTGTGAGTCATTTATGGATGTCAGCATTTGTATCATATTCTACAGTCTTATTTTCTAGTATTTTATTTTCATATTTTTATAGACGCCAAATATTGCTCTTTGCAAATCAGTTTTGAAATTCTGTCAAATTATGAACAGGTACCCGAGGAAAATATTCTGTTGCTGGGTTTGGAGAAAAGTTCATAGGTGTTGACAAGGGAGGCACATTGGAAATTCACGGCAAACAGAAGTTATCCTGGACTAAACTGAGCAAGACTATTCCAAAAAGAGCAGTACGTATCAGATACATAGGAATTATTACCACAGCATTATCACTACATATACCTCTAGCCACTTTGTAAATACTTTATACAATAAACATAAAAGGTGGGGGCATCACTTAAAGAGAGCATGATACCCCGTATCATTATGCTGGTGAACTGTAGGCTCCCGAGGATATCTCCAGCCCAAATTATGGTGCTAAGGTAGCAATACGAAATGCACATCTTCCCAAAAAGTACCCGCAAAAGTCAGAAGTAGGAACAAGATAGGATTCCAGAAAATGTCATATGATCACTGTAAAAGATTTCGGTCAAATTTGGATATCTTGGTAGTCATACTTAACGACTTAAGATGAAACACAGATTCTTCAATTAGACCGAAAAATAAATAAAAGCTTCATGTCATGTAAACACTGCAGCTATCTGCCATTAGTTGTCATTGTGCTTTCGAGTTATAAGGGAGAGGTTTTACAGATTATAATTCTGCTGGAAGCTTAGTAATTAGAGCCTGTTATCCATATTTAATCAGGCAGATGAGAGGTTTTTCAAAGAAAATGGAGGGGGGGGGAGTTGAGCAAAGGTGTATTGCTTCTTCATAACAATGCTTTTGTACACGATTCAAGTCAAACTGCAAAAGCTGCTATTCACGAATACAAATTCCAGCATCTAAGTCATCCACCATGCAGTCTGGGCCTGGTCTCCGATAATTATTTCATTCTTAGAAATTTGCAGTGTATGTTTGACCTATGTGAAACATACATCCTAATCCATACGGGATTTCCGAGATACGCATCAGTGATTCGATTTAAGTGAAGTGTACGGCATTCTATTTCCGGTATAATATAAACGGATACAACCGTGACAAAGAGCCCTTACGCAAATTCTTCAAAGTGATGCAAATAAGAGTTGTACTGTCGTGATTTTCATTTTGTATGATTAAAATATGTTTATAGATATTACTGTACAAACAAACGCTTGTTGTTACGGTTGAAAATCTAATGACTAACATTTCACGTGAAAGAATGTAGAATTCGATGCGAAAACTATCTCGGAAGTCCCTTTCACGCACCAGAATCTATCTTGACATAGGATATCGGTTTTACAGCCTCGTCTGAAGGAGAGGATACCAAGGAAAGGACACCAAGAACAGAAAACCGATGAATCAATGGCTGGATTCGAACCTGAGATCTCTTGGCCTTGAGGCATGCAGGCCATGGTCTAAGCTACGCTGGCATTGTGGCATGATATGCACCATATTGATTACTATACATGTATCTATATCAAGCAACATTAACGTTATCATTTCTTTCCAGTCTTCTCCAACCATTGACGTCATCGACGATGTGGACTCCTGGGAAATCGGTAATTGGTATAGATTATTTTTGGTAATAAATAGAAATGAAATCTTGAAATTTTTAGAACTATGATGATGAAGACTATAACTGTTGTTAAAAATCTGATATCAATTGATAAATACAAAATGTATACGTATGTATTACGTCATGCCTTGGATATGTCAATCGTTACAGATTTTCTCTGCTTATTTCTTGACCGATCAAGTAGTTTTTTTATGTTCGAAATCTACTGAAAGTCATAAAGAAAAATACAACAGTGTATAACCCTACGTTTTGGTCACCAGATGACAATAGTACATGTATATTTACCTTGTAAAGCAGAATATTCATAAGCACTGGTGGTACACTCGTTGTGGCAATAGTACACTTAGTGTAGCACTAGTATACTCATCGTAGCACTGGTACAGTAAGTGTAGCACTGGTACACTCAGTGCATGCGATATAGAAGTACATGTACACGCAGTCCTTGATAATTGATGATTACATACTATGGTAGACATTGTGTTCATTATCGCCTTTTGTTTTGTTTTTACAAAGGTGACAGGGTATTCTTCACATCCACGGATTATGATATGGACCAGGCTGAAAGGGCAACGATTGTTCAGTGTGATACATGTACAGCGAAACAGTTTAAAGTTGACTGTAAGCAATTTTAAGCAATATATATATATATATATATATATATATATATATATATATATATATATATATATATATATATATATATATATATATATATATATATATATATATATATATATATAAAAACAAATAAATAAACCAACCCCCCCCCCCCAAAATCAAAGTAAATAAAGAAATAAAAATAAAATAAATAAACTAGTAATAACAATAATAATAATAATAATAACGATAATAATAATAATAATAATAAATAAGTAAATAAATAAATAAATAAATAAATATATATATATATATATATATATATATATATGTCAATAAAATAATAATAATTATAATAATAATAATAATAATAATAACACTGGTAATAATGAGAATTGAAATGATTTATACAAAGACATCAGTACCAATATTTAACAATTTACGCATTACTCTTCTTTCATAATAAAGTTATTCGATATTAAATTCTTCTTTACAACTGTCTAGATATGATCAAACACATATTGCATATACTTCAAAGACAAATTTAACTGTTCTATTGTGCTAAATGAAATTATTTTCACCAATTCATTCAATATTTGCTCAGATCATATGGGAACATCAAGTCCATGCTCCTTTGTTAAAAGAAAAACAAAATTAGAAAATAGATTAAATTTTAAAAAAATGGAGACTCGACAGTAACCGCATTGGAAATGATACAAAAGTATTTAGACATTATGCAATATATCTCCGTTCTGAAAATTGACAGACAACATAAGCGCGAAATTAGCGGATCAGATTCGAACATTTTTCAAATTCCATCTTGATTTTAGTTGGGATACGGTGAAGATCTATTTGTTCGTGCTTTGCTTGTGGCTGAAAGGTCACAGATTCGAGTCCCGCCGGCGACTCTTCGGTGTTCTGTCTTGCGGATGAGACAGTAAATCCCAAAGTCCCGTGTCACGGTGGGCGTGGCACGATAAAGATACCTCTCTGCTTCGGGTGGGTCCCGCATAGGCCTAAATGTCTGTGCATTGCATCAGAGAGGTGTCGCCACCATAGAAATGCAATAAACTTTGTGTGACGTAAAACAAGAATTAAAAAAAAAAAAAAGAAAAAAGAAAAGAAAACGAAACGTTTGTAACGAAACTAATTAAAGTGAATTCTATTTCCACGGAATATGGAAAAACTTAATGGAAAAACTTAAGACACAAAACCTGTAACGGTGTTTGGTATTTCGGAATATGAGAATGTACTACTTTTAATAAATCATAATATTTTCTTCAGTCTTTTAATCATTATGTAAAATTAGAGACTACACCCTCTCATTATTGGTTTATATTCTGTATGAGACTTTGATTACCGGTATCTTTTAGTGACATTTAAATACATGCATTTCGGGGAGATCGAGCAGCGTGTTGACATGCGTGGTGAGGTTGGTCTGCTCACGAGGAATATTAAAGTGCGCGGAGAGACCCAAAAAGACTGTCCTGCAGCGAACGGTAATTGTGGCACGTGTCCCAGGGATTGGGCACGGAGAAACTGTGGCAAGTACACGTATGATACGTTTGGAGGTCATATCAAGGTGAGATACACTGCGAAATTTTCTGCAGAAAAGATTATTGATTCATTAAGAGATTAATGATCAAGAGTAAATAGTTTTAAGGTATTTCATGTGTAGAGATAATTTGTTATTTTCAGTACAAACGGGAGTAAAATAGTGGTATAAAAAAGGGGAGAGAAAAGGAGACCAATCAATTTGAACTATACAGAATATATCAACTTAAATGTTTTTTAAACATTCGATGTGAATTTTAAGAGTTGTCTGTTTGGCCGAAATAAATTTCTCGAAAATTTACATAGCAATCTGTTCATTTTAATGTCTAAAGACGATATTTGATAATCTCTTGATCAAAATTTTTTTTTTCCAGATATTTATTTCTTATATACGAAAAATGAATTGCCCATATACCGGTACTTCATTGTAAGGTGTATTTGGTCATATCTATTTTTTTAATCTCTAGGTAAAGCCTTCATAATTTACTATATGTTGGTGACTACAACCAGGTATTCCTTGAACTGAGTTTTTATTTTTGGTTATTTACACACAGTATACCTAAAACATATTCAATGGTCCCGTTTACTTGAGATGATATATATATTTTCTTGGAAACCTATCGTACATTCTTTTTTTCAAGAAGTTGACACCTGTTTGGAAACACAGTTATTTAAGGAGTGACTGGGTTTTTTTTCTAGGTTCATGGGGAATGAACTTGGGTGAGAAACAAACAAATCAGGTGAACCGCGAATGATTTTTTTGTCATTCCTTATATTTACAATGCATTTTAAAAGGTTTTTTTAAAAAACAAAATATCAAATTCCCCGTTATCAAACTGGCAAGGACCGAATTTTTCCTGAAGTGGAAAAGTACTTCCGCCACGCAATATAGCGCGTGTCTAGAATGCTAAAAATACTCTATCTGTCCAGGTAATTTCTTTAATTGCTCAAAATGCTCACACTCATTCATTCAAGTAAAACAATAATAGAATAGCGGCCTTGAACTTGAGTAAGCCCCGCCTCTTTTTATATTACTACGCATGTGATTTGCCATACGGCGGGTACTACTTCCATGACCCAAGTTCATGGGCTGATGAACCGAGTCTGTTTAGCATGGTTCATGGAAGGAATTAGACTAGCATTGTAGATATATATTTATAATTATTTATTTCTATTTCTGAAATTTAAATTAAAAGTCGAAACGTCCACACGTAAATGCCTGTCATTAACTATTTTAGTTCATCGATTAAATAATACATCTTAATAGTCCTCCGAAGGGAAGTGTCACAAAACAAAGAACAATTGACACAGTATTCACAATATTTCGGTCTCCTGACCTTCTTCTAGTGAATTTTATTGGTATTGGTGGCTTAAGCTATGTAATATCCATCATATTTCATAACCGCTATATGACAATTTTTTTCATATATCGGTTATGAAATATGATGGATATTACATAGCTTAAACCACCAATACCAATAAAATTCACTAGAAGAAGGTCAGGAGACCGAAATATTGTGAATACTGAGTTAATGGTTAAATAATATACCAATTAAACGAGGCTGCATCTCATATTTTCTTTGAATCAGGCAATCTTTGCCTCTTTCTATGTATAATGATTTGCTCTGTCTGCGGTGCATACTTGCTAAATCGTCGGGGGCAGTTTGGAACCTATAACGTGTCAGACAGACTCTTGACACGGACTTAGGATTTGTCTCGTCTCCTGTCGCGTTTACTGACTGTGTCGCCATTTTGGTATCTAAACGCGTCACGTAGACTCTTGACAAAACCATTCGACCGGTGGGATTCTAACCCTGAACGATCCGACTGCGAGACAAGTTGGCTGATTATCGAACACGCCCTTTTTCAGGCAGCCATTACAATGCTTATTTATGATTTTTATATAGTCATGGTGTACATTACCTTTAAAGAGAGAAAAATAATCTGAAGGAAGAGATTACTTTTTCTTTTTTAGTTTTTGAAGGGATTTAAAGATGTACATATTGAAGGACTGGAACTAGAAAATATGGGTCAACAGACATCCCTGGGTAAGTTTATCTCTTAAAATCATTGATTGCTGTCCATTGTTTTGTGTCTTGAGGTTGTCAAAGTTCTTTTTTATTTTTCTTTATAACATCCGTAGCTTGAACACCTCTGATTTATCAGCATTATTACTGCCTTTTCGCGTGATTTTAAAGTTACTTTCGGGCTCAAAAGCTATTTACAATCTATGAGATGCCCCTTAAATAGAGTGGTGGACAATAAATATTCACTTGCTTTCAGATGCTCTTCTTCTCATTATAGCAAATATGGCAAACAAACAAACAAAAATCATAAATCTCGTATTGATTCCCTTTAGAAACTTATACGTACTTTTTACAGCATGACATACGTAGCCGTTCTTCCTTGACGTTCCTGTTGTCACTTCCCCTACTTACAAACGTCATTTATTGCCATTTTTGACTCACTCTTAGCTCGGTGTTGCTTATTTAGAGGTTTTTACTGAACAATGGGTGTTCTTAATAATACCTGTAAACTTAGATTATTGCTCAAGTTCCTAACTCAGTTTAGGAGATTCACCTATCAAAGTATTAAATGTTTGTCCTTTAGGTTACACAAAGAACTCTGCAAATGGGAAACGTGGACCCGTAAACTTGTTTACCGCACACATTGACTTATGTTCACTGACCGTCCCAAGTCGGCACCGTCTTTTTCTCCCGGTCTTTTTATTATTATTATTATTATTATTATTATTATTATTATTATTATTATTATTATTATTGTAATTACTATTATTATTGTTATTGTTGTTATTATTATTATTATTATTATTATTATTATTATTATTATGTATTATTATTATTATTATTATTGAGTACTGTACGTATTTGCTCTTATTATTGTTTATTTATTTATTTATTTATTTATTTATTTATTTATTTATTTATTTATTTATTTATTTATTATTTTCCTGGGGTGAATTTTGTGATATGACAAGAGTCAGATCTCATTCCTCCCGTCTTTTAGAAATCAGTACTTAAATAATCGAGAAACTCCAAATATGCAACACACATTAATTAATTAAATTAAAATACTCTAAATAAAAACAATTAAAATAAACAGTTTTATGGTTTCTTATTCTTACTAGATGTATATGATTTGGGACAAAGAGTATAATTTTGAGTTTTAGCACTTATTTATTGAGAGTCCATGTTCCGGATGCCCAATCTCTCTTACTCTTACACATTCTTACATTTAATTAACCATTAAGGACAATAAGGTACTTGATCAGAAAACGTTTTGCAATATTCTGGAACAGTTTGCAATTCAAACACCACTTTAGTACGACCTAATGTAATATAAGGTACCAATAGTGAAAAGGCAAGGAGAAGTCAAAGGCAGTCTCATCATGTTCTTATTGTGCCTGTACGATATAGGTGTAAAACAAAGAACTTATGAATAAAATTAAAATCTAGCTTTTTTAAGAGCACTATATACTGTTGTGTGTTATTAGGTAACTACCCACTTCATTTTCACATGTGTGAGAACGTAGGAAACAATACATCGCCACCATATTTGAAAGACAATTCGATTCACGACTCTTTCGCTCGCTGTATCACGATTCATGGAACGGACGGTGTGTTGGTAAGTGTAGATACATGTATTATTTACTCATTTAAAAGTACTTTGAATATATATTCCATACATAAACGACTGAAGAGATATAAGATTATAAAGATATTTTCTTTTTCTTTTGGACATACCCCTTATTTGTGATATTACAGGTTCAAGATAATGTTGCTTTGGATATCCTTGGACATTGCTATTTCCTGGAAGATGGGGGTGAAAAACACAATGTGTTTGATGGGAATCTTGGAGCAGTTATAAAGAGGTCCCTACTCACTCCTTCTGACAAGTGTGTACTTACCAATATATGCTTCCTCTCTCCGAATATCTGCTTCAAAATAGTAAACTAGTAAATCAAGGAAGAACATAAGCAATAATTCAAAGTTTCTAGTTTGTTAACGGGCGATTATAGACCCTTTCACTGTTACTGCGGGACTAGCATTTTGGATGGCAAATGATAACGTTTCTCGTAAAGGTTTTGGCGTTATTATAAAAATTGATTGTCTCTGATGTCATTTTGCCAACCAAAACGTCAATCCCGGAGTTGTGTAGGGTGTATATTTAATCAACATTTTAAAAATATTCAATGAAAATAAATACTGAACAAATTTTCAACATTTACGGTTTTCTTAATGATTCTCCGCATTATGTCTTTTATGAAAGACGATGACGTTTGCTATAACTTAAAGTGTTTTACGTCACATCTAGATAAATACACTTACATTGTGACGGCATCAGCCTGGTGCAAAGCACAGAAATTTAGACCTATGCAACGGGCATGCACCAAAGCAGTGAGGGATCTTTCACGTGCTACGTCAACCCTCTCCTCTGAAAGATAGGATACCAACGAGCTACCAGCTGGAATGGAACCCTAGATTTTTCGGACATGAGTCAAACACCTTACCCACTGAACCACATCGGCTCCATTTCAGTGATATAATGAACTACATTTATGACAAAGACCATATTCACAATTGAGGCCTTTGATTTCAATGATATATTATGCTGGTGTGGTTCAGGGAATGAGGTGCTCGACTTGTAACTGAGAGGTCCGTGGTTCGATTCCCGTCCTGGGCACACCGGTGTGCTGTCTTTCGGATGAGACAGTAAAAACCGAGGTCCCGTGTTACGGTAGGCATGTCAGGTAAATATCCCTCACTGGTTCAGGTGGATCCGTTGTAAAGGTATAAAGTTTTATGCAATGCTTCAAGCCAATGCCGTCACTATATATGTGAAATAATCGTGGAGTGTTTATCTTTCAATACTACATGATGATATTCAGGTGTTTGATATTTTAATTCTAAGGTCTTCCTCATACAGCACAGTGAAATCCATCTGTTTATTTTCTTAATACTTTAATCAAGATTCTATTTGGGGCTCTTTTTTATAGCACGCCTACTGTATTTTGGATGACCAATCCATTGGTAACTTTGGTCAACAACGTGGCTGCTGGATCAGAGGTAGATCATATTTGTTCTAATAAATCAAGAGATGTGATTTTTTAATCGATACTGCTGATGTGTTTATCATTTGGCAAAGATTGTTTTATTGGTGCCGCACAATAATTCTAATCTAACAAATTGTGTTAGATTCCGTCAGTCTGAAAGGGTGAAATGGTTTTTAAAGATGATCTATCATCTTTCATCTTACCATATATCTTTCAGACAAGTCAGTATAGACTGAGACCCCATGTCACTTAATGTTGACATCTACATAGATCCTTCTCTTCTGCTTTGGTTGGATCTGATGAACACTTACGATGTCATGCACAAGATACGTATAGTTGTCAACAATATTTACGTGAAATAACATTAGTATTACTTGCTTCTTCTTCTTCTTTTTCTTCTTCTTCTTCTTCTTCTTCTTCTTCTTCTTATTATTATTATTATTATTATTATTATTATCATCATCATAATTATTATAATAATGATAATAATAATAATAATAATGATAATGATAATAATTATTATTATTAATATTATTATTATTATTATTATTATTATTATTATTATTATCATCACGCCCTGGGCACATCGGTGTTCTGTCTTTCGGATGAGACAGTAAAGACCGAGGTCCCGTGTCACGGTAGGCGTGGCACGTAAAAGATCCCTTACTGCTTCGGGTGGGTCCGTTGCAAAGGTCTAAATTTGTACGCAATGCATCAGGCAGATACCGATACCATATACGTGAAATAATCGTGGAGTGACGTAAAACAATAATCAATCAATCAATCAAAATTATTATTATTATTGTTATTATTATTAAAGCCTGTGTAGCCTAGTGGATGAGGTGCTCGGCTCATGACCGAGAGGCCCGGATTTGATTCCCGCTGTGGGTACACCGGTGTTCTGTCTTTCCGATAAGACAGTGAAAACCGAGGTCCCATATCGCGGTAGGCGTGGCACGTAAAAGATCCTTTACTGCTTCTGGTGGGTCTGTTGCAAAAGGTCTAAACTTTTATGTTATGCATCAGAATATACGTGAAATAATCGTGGAATGTCGTAAAACAATAATGAATTATTATTATTATTATTATTATTATTATTATTATTATTATTATTATTATTATTATTATTATAATAATAATAATTATTATTATTATTATTATCATTATTATTATTATTATTATTATTATTATTATTATTATTATTATTATTATTATTATTATTATTATTATCAAAACGACAGTGGATGTTTATGTACAATGAAGATACCGAAACCTGTGATTTAGAAACTTACACACTTATGTGGTTTATAGTATGATATGCCATTGCAGTACGCTGGCATATAGTTTATAGTACGATATGTAATTGAAGCATGCTGGCATATGGTTTATAGTATGATATCTCATTGCAGCATGCAGGCATGTAGTTTATAGTATGATATGTCATTGCAGTATCCTGGCATATAGTTTATAGTATGATATGTCATTGTAGCAATCTGGCATATAGTTTATAGTATGATATGTCGTTGCAGCATGCTGGCATATAGTTTACAATATGCTATGTAATTGCAGCATGCTGGCATGTGGTTAATAGTATGATATGTAATTTCAGCATTCTCGCATATGGTTTACAGTATGATATGCCATTGCAGCATGCTGGCATATAATTTATAGTATGATATGTAATTGCAGCATGCTAGCATATGGCTTATAGTATGATATGTCATTACAGCATGCTGACATATGGTTAATATTATGATATGTCATTGCAGCATGCTGGCATATGGTTTATATTCCCGAAGTCTCCTATTGGTCCTTCCGCTGGTCAGGGATTCATGTCCCATGCAAGTCAGACTCCAATTACGAAAGTAGACAACAACGTCGCTCATTCCAGTTTCTTCGTAAGTATGTCTTTATTGTAATTTGTGCAGCGATCTTACTTTAGTTCTTGTCACACAATACGATATTTCGTTATCAAGAATGTTGGAAGATATTCTGGACTGGGACCTTATCCTTACTACTCTGAACACCGATTCTAACACCTTTTATGCTATGTATATACCTTATTTGATGATTTTTGCTGGACGTAAGTGACGACTGTTGCTAGCAAGCGGAAGATTCTCTCTCTCTCTCTTGGAAGTACAGGTATGCTTTTTAATAGATTTTCTGTGATTGTTTTTCGTTTTGAATTTCATTTTCGCTGATTCTTGTGCCACCAGTGTCATGATTTCTGGATTTTTGGACAACTAACTTTCTAACTTGGCTTTAATTATCATGTTTTCATTTGAAATCAAATTAATTAGAAACATCCAATGATAGGCAACATTGAGGGCATGAGACAGAATTTTTTACATAACATCTTGTATCTAGCCCTGCCCCTATAAACGTCCAGTACGTGATGTTTTAAAGTTATCAATGAATACTGTCTGCTTGGACAAGAAGATGTAGTGTGCCTTAGATGTGAAGTTTGTTGGATGTTCGGACCCAAACATACTGATATTAAAACTAACACGTGCATCATGCAATTCAGCGCATGGTGAAAAATCTTTGTTGTGTGTTTCTCTTTAGTATAAAGATCATTTCTTCTCTATTGAATATAAAAATATAAAAATTCCTGTCGGGCATATAACATGGTGAGACAATTTGTGTGATAATAAACAAAGGAGATTTTATTGTTGAAATATTTACCCTGCCTATTTCATGACACTTGTTCATTGTTCTTTATCTGCGTCGACTTCGTGATGAACATGTTCCGAATCATTTTAGGTAGGGTTCAACATTGATGATGTTCTCAATCCGGATGCTTCTGTAAAGCCTGGCGATAATTCCTACGACCCAAAAGAAACTCCCGGAGACAAAAATTCTAAAAGCAAGAAAGTCTATATCGAGAAATTGACTGGTGATTTTTGTTTATTTGTTTTGTTATTTTTTGGGGGGGATAGTTTACTGTTTCATAATGATCATAACGTGTAACCAATGTTAAAAAGTATAAGTTTTAACACGTAAATCTTATTCTATACGTACTATGATCTTATACTTTTATCACAATACCTTTTCTTCAAGGAACTGTAATAGTCTGATACCGGTCTTATATGTATTCTAGCCTACAAGAATAGATTCCAGAACATTTGGATAAGGGCAGGGTTCATTCATGTCGACAGAGCATCGTAAGTATCATTGAGCATTTGATCTTTCGATTGAAATTATCACAGTACTGACATTTTCTATAATTATTTTTATAATGGTTTGTATATATATATATATATATATATATATATATATATATATATATATATATATATATATATATATATATTTTTTTTTTTTTTTTTTTTTTTTTTTTTGCATTTTTCAGACTGGCTGATGCCGTTACGTCCTGCACAATGATCAGGTTAGGAAAAGTGTCGGAGCTTGTTTAACAAATCTTCAAGTGTGGTATAGCTTGATTCGCGCATTATTTATACAAGAAATAGTTATTGCACTCACAGTAAAAGTAATTTAAATATGTATCGATTCTTTGGGTCCCGGGTTCGACTCCCGCCATGGGCGCACCGGTGTCCTGTCCTTCGGATTGGGCGGTGAAGGGCGGGGTCTCGTGTCACGGTGGGACATTCCGCTTGAAGGATTCCTCGCTGTTTTGGGTATTCTTTGCGGTGCATCAGACAAATAATCGTGGAGTGACGTAAAACAATAATCAATTAATAAATGATTATTACAAATTTCATTTTTATGATAATATATATATAACACATCTATATATTGAATATTTCAACTTCATTTCTCATTTGCTTGAAAAGTTTGATGAATAAAGGAATTATTTAAAGGTGTTAAATGTTAATTGATTACTTGTATGTATATAGAAAAAAGTACACGAGCGCTGTCTTTTGTCATTGCTGCACCCTTTTAAATTGCCAGGGTAAAGGAAAAGGAATCCTACTTCACAAATGGAATTTTCATTGGTGAATCAGCTAAAAACATGGGAGAACCTTCGGTAAAGTGGCAATTCAAGAATGGTGGATGGAAGAGGACTGTTTTCCCTCGTTCATTACCCTTAGACTGGGATGAGTAAGTTCCCAATTTTTGAAATAAATTTCATGTTCTGTGTACATAACTATTTCCAGAATATTCAGATACATTTTGATTCCGTAAATCTAAATTTATTGTTTGTATGACTTTAAAATAGAGCACAAGATTACATTCAATTTTCAGCATGAGAAAAAAGAAATAATGAGAAATTTTAAAATAGAGCACAATATTACATGCAATTTTCAATATGAAAAAAGAAATAATGAGAAATTAGATGTTTTTTTCAATTAAACATGATGTAATGTGCCGTATGCAAGCCACAATACTTTTTACCAGGATTTTCCTTATGACGTTAATACTAGCATAGTGACGTCAGAGTAAAAAGACGCACATTTTTACGGTAAATTATCATATGTCTGGCATGGAATGAAATATAAGATCAATAGGGAAAAAGTCTATTGCTTCATTGTATAATTGTATCGCATAAGTCATAAACATACTTTTAAACCTTCTATAAATGTTACAATCTATAGAATTGAGTAGGAATAAATCATACAAAACGAAAATAAATTTGATTCAGTATAATAAAAGATAACTGTAATATTCATTAAATGACCCTTCCAATTACGCTCAAAAATTGTTTAAAATGAGATGACGTCACTATACTTTATACCTCGGTCATACTTCGGACAAAGATTGAAAATGTATTGTGACGTCGCGAAATTTAATAAATATTCCGCGAAAGCGTTGGGTCAATTCAAAAAATTTTAATCTACTGAGCTATATTCAAATAGGAATATCTATTTTTCAAGACAAATAGGAAATAGGCAGTCACAAACCCATTGAAGGTTTGAATCAGGTGCAGCAGAGGACTTCACCCAATATCAAAATGTACTCCGGGTTATAACTGATGACAGTTTAGTGTCAGTCCATCTATTTCATACTTGAGTTAAATGGTAAATGGAGTTCAACACAGCGTGCAATGATTTTGACAGGAAGTGGCCACGGCAAGGTTATATTGTGTATGTTGGACCCATCTATGCAGAAAACGTATGGTTCAATAACTTCAAACACTCATCTCACTACAAGATGGGAGCCATAGCATTCCAGAAAGAAAACCATGCACTGTCTTCCGCAGTCAGTAGTATCAAAGGTGCACAATTCGGATTTGACGATTCTGTGAGTAAAACAAAGAGTCTTGCTATATCTTAGGAATATCTTTATATGTAAACCTAAAAACTTATGCTTATGTAAGAGCCACCTTACAGCATTATCAACATGAGGTTGCATTCAACAATTCTTTTCAAACTCTTGCTTTGATAAGATTATTGATCATTTCTAATCGATCTATATTTTCGGAAAGAAGTTTTCTTATGGTGCAATAGGTGTGAATGTATTGTCGAAGTCGGTGGTAAGCATGGTCTCTTTTGCTGCATGTAGATACCCGGCAAATATAGTTAGGGTCATTAGAGGTAGAAGTTGTTGTATATTATAAGGGACAATTCACTTTTAGCACTTCTGTATCCATTCTACAAGGAACTTTATGTATCTAAATTTTTTTTGTCTGAATGAAACAGTAATTTGATATTTAGTCATTCATTTTTACCGAAATCAGAAAGTTGTGCTGGATAAAGTCCAGTGCTATGAATAATATTATGTCCCTAAAATAGTGACTAATTTTAAACAGTTGAAACAGATCCCACTTCAGTGTGAGTACCCTACAAGTTAGAGTAACACAAACAACATACATTATCTGTGATGACGGTTACCAGTTACCTCCCTATGGTTTTCACATCGAATGTTTTTTTTTTTTTTTTGTTTCTCTCTTTATTTCATTCATTCTTCTTTTGTTATTTCACTCTTTCTTTCTTCGGTTTTTTTTTAGTTGTGTCATGGAATCCACTTATGTTCTCGATGAAGTGCGAGATATCAGCATTAGACCGTCTACACTGTATATTAGGACTGGGATAAATGTTTATCCTTGGATAGATCTAGACCTACTAAGAACATATCTAGTTGTCTCTGTTTACGTCCTACAATCGATAACGAAGATTCGCTAGCAATACGTTTTGATGTGATGTGCAAACTTTCCTGAGTATCTACGCCCTGATATGCCGTGCTTAATGCTATTAACACCTACTTGCTGTTCGCCGAAACATTCAGTATTTTTAGCATTGTTTAAAATGAGTACATATGCACTCACTGTCTTTGTACTGAAAATGTTATTTCAATTCTGAGCAGAATTTATGTGAAATGTGCAGCTGCTTGTCTATATTTTGCTTTTCTTATTCCCTGCAGTATTGACAATAATATTACTTATCTAATGTACCTATGGCACTTTCAGTTTCTTCTATATGTTAAGCATGCATCATGATACTATAACCTGCTTGTGTCTTTTAAACAGCCGACAACAGGAAATAGGGTTTTTGACGGAGATGAGACGGATTACAAATTTAGTAATTTTGATGGCGATAAAGGGGCCACTCTTCGTTGGTTGGATATTAACCAGACTATAGTTAAACCATTCCCGGTATATCTTACCAACCAATGTTCTATAAGGAATAGTTGGAAAATGGCTATATGTCCACATAAATATGCAAAGGTCAGTATAGATACAGTGACTTGATTATAAATTGATGTTGGTTGATTGGTGTTTACGTCGCTTTCAACAATTCATTGGTTACATAGCGACTTGGAAGCAGGAGGAAATCAACTTCTTAAACATAGTGGCGCAATCCGGAAATCGAACCCGGATCATCGGCGCCTCAAGCCATCCTCTACCTCTATACCAAGCCTGCCCACTTTATATGTTGAAGATATCAGTATAAGCTGTGTCAGACCCCTTTTCTTATTATCACTCGTCTCCCCTATCCAGTCATCATACAACAATGAGTACCACAACCACTTATACAGTTAACTCCTCTGCATTATATATTTGGTTTAAACAGTATTTATTTGTAAATATTTAAAGCAAATGAGTAATGTACAATACATTCACAAAAGGATTTAGCAACAACATATAATCTTATATAAATCCATCTCCGTTATATATTTATCGATACAAAATATGAACATAATTGAAGCAATATCAATGTGGCACAAAGTTCCATTGAAGATAACTGGAATCATTCTTGAGATCAGATATCCGGAGGAGTAAGCATTCCCCGTTTGGCTGACCATAACTGCAAAGAAATTCCATAACACACAAATAAAGATAAACACTGTAAACAAGAGATGGGACCCTATATAGCTGACATTATGGTATCGACCCTGGCAACGGATTTTTTTAAATGATAGAATTAGATTGTTAACATCAAAGTATAAAAGATCTCTTACTGTGACCAGTTGACCGAATGCATAGGTAAATTTGATGTAAAGTCTCTCATGAAATTTATCCATGCAATTGATCAACTGGACACAGTGAGAGATCTTTTAAATTTTTGTTATATCCGAGACATTGGATCAGAAATTACTCAACTCCAGAAACAAAAAATAGGGCATCGAACCCGGATCCCTTGCACTGTAAAACAAGTGCTCAACCTACTCAGCTGGGCAGTCCCTTTGAAACCAATTGTGATTTACAAGCGTGTTATTAGCACCGAACAGTAAATGTTAATTGACATTTTATGTTTACTTCTATTTCATCATTGTTTTGTCCCCATGAATCAATATTAAAGACTTAATTGTAATAAGTCTCTATGTAATGCAGATTAACCTATGGAACATTCAAATGGGTCCCGGAGAAATAGTACCAGATATGGAAATTCGCAGAGACGATATACCTGAAAGTAAATTGGACATTACAGAAAAACTTTTTAAACAGTTTATGATAATAACTGGAATGAGTCATAGTTACTCGGTGAGTTGGAAAACAACAATGCCCAAGTCATTCCATCTTATAGGCAGCGGAGTGGAAAGGTTAGATATCTTTATGATAATCGAACATATTTAAGCATATGCTCATCAAAGTGAAATGCCACCGCTCTTAATCGAAATCACATTTATTTCAAACACTGGATTCAAATATAATTTAAACTTGTCATGTTTTAACCAAAACACCTGGGTTTTGTAAGTCTGCAGGCCGTCATTATACTTGCTTTTTGTTCTCATCCGGTGTACTCTTGTGTCTGTGATTACTAATCACTTATCAGAAACATATAAGTGAAATAATTTTGGATATGCAAAAGATTTTTGAAGGCAAGTCTTTCAAATATTCAATCTATGATTACTTCCTTAATAACCATTGATAAGATCAGATACTCGGGACAGTGGGGGTATGCGGCTCCTATTTAAATAGCAAAAACCACAATGAGTGCAAAGACCGACAAAATTACTTATGTTTTTTCTTATGCAAATACATTTGATGTATACATAATAATAATGCATGTGTTCTTTAACTGTTTGTAAAAATTCGTGTTTGATAGTTTAAAAATAGATCCTCTGGTAAATTGAATCTAATACAATGGAATGTGTAAACCAATTCATAAGTAATTGTTTCTATTTTAATTCGTATCCATGTTGCTGATATATGAGATTTTCTATCTAGGAGTTCTCCGGCTCGAATAGCTATATGTATGCCAAGGAATGCAAAATTTAAACTCTGGTCATACACCACACATAAATGGACGAAGGTTAATTCTGTCACGGCAGTAGATAATAGCCAGACGGGAGAACATTACTTCTATGATGCAGACATAGGGTGAGTGATACTAATATCATCAATGAGAACAATTAAAGGTATATGGTGAAATCGCTTATCATATTGGGAGTTCGGATTAAGAGCCCAACATTGATACGAATGCTCTTAAGGAGTCATATGTTTTTGTACGTCTGTCCCTCCGTCCGTATGTTGATGTATGTGTCCATACATCAAAATTTAAGTTGTGATGCGTTTGCACAAGAGGTTTTCAGCCTTATTGTTTCATATTTCACATACAGCAGCGAATGATGGGACATGCCTAAAACATTTAAAATCGAAAAAAAAACACAATGGGGGTTTTCATCTCTATCAGTTTGTAGTATTGATGAAAGCAAGAATGAAATTTCTTGCATTTACTTTGCATTTGATACAACACTTTAGAAAAATATAATATTTCGAAACGTGCTAAATAAAAGACTTGCCAATGCATCTCAAACTATCGATTTATTGATGAAAGAAACAAAGTTTTACAAAAGACGTGTGAAAATGGTTCTATATATTTTAACTCGACTGAAAATAAAAGTAACCGAAAATCAAGATATGTCTCTATATCCATATACCTCGAGTCTACAATATTACAAGATTTCAGAATACAATACTCCATTAAATATTAATTTTTCTATTAAAAGATTTAAAGGTATAGTTCACAATTAAATGCATATCAAAGGTACAAACCTATCATAATGAATCAAACCGAAATACACACATGTACTTGCCAAACTAAAGCCTAGATACTTACCAATATATTACAACACTCACTTATCTAATTTCCATTACTTTGAAATACATATGTTTTGGTCATACTACAAGCATCGGTAATGAAAAAGTATGAGTTTTAAACAGGTAATTAAGTAAAAAACGAAGAAGTACCGAAGGGTACACCATATCTCATAGTCCATGGAATAAAAGGACAATATCATCTATAGTGTCATATTCAGTATTCAGACAAATGCGAATCGAGGTGCGACCAGGTGCCCGGGAGGAGTAAGCGTTCCCTGGTGGCATGCAACACCGGTCGCAAAAGTCCTGCAACAACTTTTCAAGTCTGGGAAATAAATACATGAATATGTAAATAATTCAAAACACAAACTATTATCTGTATTATGCACTGCTCAGTCCTTAGCGTTGATCATTTGCTCTTACGCAGTAACGCTAAGGCACTCCAAGACGTGATTGACACTATATAGTCTATATTGAAAACCGCATAAAAAAGAGAATAAATAATTTCTGCAAAATTGATAAAAATGCAAATTGTCTAACAAGTTCACTTTTTCACACATTTAGATTTTATACCTAGCTGTTTGCAATCACGTGACTGCTATATATAGCACATGTAGTATTAACAACAAACATTCAAGTGCAAGGGCATGTTGCCCAATTTGGTAATAAAATTTTATTGTAAATAATAAATGAAAACCTATCAATAATATCTATAGCTGTGCCCAACTTCTAAGAGGCGTAATTGCGTATAAAATACAGCGATGGAATTGTTGAATGGTGTAGTCTTATAAGACATTGTTTGATTTTAAGATTGAAATTCTGTTGATATTTTATAATCTAAAAGTTAGGCCCAGGAAGACGCGTGTCAAATAGATATAAAACAGTCTTTATGTGAAATTACACAACAAACAGAGTTGAGGAAAAGGTTGCACTACAGCGTTTTTCTTGGCATGTTGACTGTTGCAGTGTTTCCTGCTTCATACAATGCACTGGGCCATAGTGACGTCACAATGACGTCATGCTATGTTTTGGCGGGTTTTCTGCAACGTTATATAATTGTGTATTGCCTTAACACAACTGCGTACTTTTAGATAAAATTAGTCATTAGTTTCTGCAAATGCTTATGTCCTTATTTCCAGAGTTTCCGCCTTGAGTATCACTGAAGAAAGACAAGTTGTCGAAATGCACATATGATGCACTAAATTTAACCACGCATTTATGCTCTGGTACTTATACTATCATTTCATCTTGACAGCTGTAATAATTACTGAACCGATAAGTGTGGTTTTCTTATTTTCAGCATTCTGTTTGTCAAATTAATTGCAAAGTCCGACAGGACGGCAAACACTGTAACAGAGTGTGGAGGATGGTGTCCAATGGTCAGAATAACAGTGACGTCAGGAGACCGCAACAAGGCCAACTGTCATACGGCAATGTACCCACAATATAAACGGCAACCTCCACAATTAGATTTAGTAAGTGTGTTGTTAGAAATTTAAACATCATAAATGTATGATATCATAACGACAATTTTATTTTGTTTACAATAATAACGAAATTATTTTATACAGGTGAACGATCAACGTGCTGAAAAACATTTAGTCGCAAATTGATTAAAAAAAAACCCAAGAAAAAAAACAAATGCATTTAAATTTTTTCTTGTCCATTCACCTGAAAAGCAGTTTTTTTTTTCGGGAACTTTCGGTTCATTTACTTGTATGTTGTGATATTAAGCATTTTTTTCAAACACATTTGAATATATTTATGATAGTTTTCGTAACTGATAAATGTTCCCTTTCCAGAGCTTTGCTTCCATGACAACTCTTCCATCTGTAATTCCAAAGACAAAATTGGATCCCGATTTGGTAAGTAAATACATCAGTGTAGAATAAAGTTTAGAAGAATATGAGCTGTAACATAACTGATGGTAGCTCAATCAGTTTGTTGTTGGTTTTTAACCAAGAGGTCCAGGGTTCGAGTCCTCATGAAGACAATAAAATCCGAGTCTTGAGTCCCTGTAGATGTAACACATGAAAGGTCCCAACTGCTTCGTTGGGACAGTTGCAGAGGTCTATATTTCTGAGCACTGCAAAAAAACCCCAATATTTATCACAATAAAGGTGATATGATATTAATGTGTCTTTGCAGTGTGGAGCTCGTGAAAAAGTTCCCCGCGGAGGGTTTGACTTAAGTGTTATTATACCTTTTTCCTGATGTTATGTGGCTTTGACACTTTCTATACAGTGTTTGTTCACATTCATTTATATATACAGTGTTGAATTATTGTTGTTTCTTGTGTGTGTAAGGACATTCGCGGCGGGTGTGGCTAGCCAAACAGGAGACGCTCACTCCTCCCGGGCACCTGGCCTCACCTCTGAATTTCAGGGGTCCGTGGATGTCCACTGTGGTACATTGTTGTTAGTGCCATAGTCATGTGACACCAGTTACTTTCGTATTTTTTATAACAAGAAAGTCAGAGGCTGCACCGATGTTTTGGACTCTCATAAACTAAATTTACAAATTACTACTAAACTTTTAAGTCAGGGTTACAGATATCACAAGCTAAGAAAACATTCGGCAAATTCTTCAGATCTTATTCAGAACTTCTATCTAAATTTGGAAATATTTCTTTTCAACACTATGTATCCAATGGAATTTCCCATCCTAATTTTTACGGTGATTTCGTATATAAGCTAAGGAAAGTAAAAGGCTCCGATAACGTCATTTTATCAAGTAATAAAATAGCCAAACGTTTTCTAAATAGACAATATGACGTTGAGATCATCAAAAAGACTATAGGTCTTGTATTTGGCCCCTCTACAGCCTTATGCAGACTTTTACTTGAACGTTGCACGCTGACTAACAGGGCGGTGGGGACTATATGACGGGCCTTGTCCAAACCTCTTTCAGATGAGACATGGTCCTGAACCTCGTCCCCTCTGACTGTTAGTCGGGACTCCTACAGATCTAGGGTGTTAGCTCGCTTTCAGACTGGCAGAGCACGGTTTATAATGTTGATGTCGCATATATTTTTATATCAGTATGTGTTTTACAATACCTTACGTGTTAATATTTTTATGACCTCTCAATATGCGATACCTGTTGACCCTTATTCTTTACATGGAGGATTATTAATAAATTTTAAATGTACGTCCTTTGATTGTTCTGCTGTTACGGTGAGTGGGAAGGTGGGCCCGTAAACCGGTTAACCACACCATTTATTTGGCTTTTGTCAAAATAAATGACCGTTCTAAGTCGGTATCGTAATTGCACTACAATCAAATATTTTTGTAATGTGTTATATGTACTAGTACATTATTTATATTCATGTATTGTATAGCTCCATGGTGACTTCTGCCACATAACTGAGCCAGTAACTCCTCTTTTTTCTTTTATAACAAGAAAAAAAAAATAATGATAAACAACTCTGTAAAGACTTACAGACGTACTTCATGCTATTCATATATACACAGTGTTGGTCTAACCCATTTAAAGTTGTATATCCTACAATTCGGTATAATTTCAAAATGAGGGCATGTAAAACAAAAACTGTATTTTCTCGTATGGCCGAAGTTATTAACTTCACGTTAATAACATTCTTTTGTTGCTTCTAGCCCTGGGAGATATCAAAATAAAAAGAAAATATTTTGTAAATAAAGCGGGTATTCCATAAATACAACCATAACCTGACTTCACACATGAGCAGTTTAACCAAAACAAATGAGATGAAGGGAGATTCTAAACGAAAACAATGTCAGTAAATACTATCTTTAGCAGACTTGAATAGAGATTTTTTTTTAAAAATGTATTTACCTCGCCCTACATGATGCGGATTCCAAATTAGATCACGTGATAACCAAACTATCCCTTCTCATTGAATATGCATAAGTTGATTGTAAACATTCTATTTAAAAACATTGCGTTTTAGACAGCCATATCTCATGTAATACGACGAATTTGATAACAACATTTTTTAATATGTTTTAAGCCTAAATATATATAATCAAAACAATTTAGAATAAATTTAGCTATAATATGCACTTTACTAACGAAAATAGGGTATACAGCTTTAATGTATTTGTTTTATGAACCAGTCAACTATAGAGGGAAATGTGAGAAAAATGCTTACTCTATGCATACAAAATGTTTCAAATATTTATCTATAATTCACAATCTGTTTTTAATTCTCCTTTACCGTCTTAACTAATATTCTTAAAATCCTTTCTTCACAAAGAATTAATAATGTAATGTCATGTATATAATCCTTTTTCTCGATTAATCTTAATATAATTAACATAATTTAAATGAAGAATTTTTTATACTTAACAGTCGCTTGGTGCTGGATCGACAAGACCATTCGAATCTAGATCGACTGTTATTCCTGTCGATGGTGGTTTGTCGCTGTGGACTCAGTGGTCAATATGCAGCGAGACGTGTGGAGGTTAGTTACTTCCTGGGAAATAATGAAAGTTTCTCTGTTTTTATTTTATGATCATATTTATGGTATGATGTAATTAATAACTAGTTTTATGGTTTTAAATATTATTTGTCCACAGGAGGTATTCGAAATAGGTCAAGATCATGCACTAATCCACGACCAGCTAAGGGTGGTAAGCCATGTAAAGGTCCGCTGACTGAAAATGAAAAATGCAACATGCAAATCTGTCGTAAGTTTGCGAACTTGTAATTCATTTATCGTTTACAGGAGACCTTGAAGAATACATATGCTAAAGTAAACATTTATTACTTTTCAACAAGGAACATGGCTAAAATTTAATTAAGGTTCATCATATAGGTCTAAACATTACTTTGCATTTTAGTTTATATTTCAATTGATCCGACGTGAGAGAACATGTACAAAATACAATCTACATTTTGAAAATTCCATTGTTAAGAGTCATCTTGTTGATCAGTGCTTATCAGCATATAGGTCGATATCCTGTTGTCTCTGATGTTGTCAAATATGTTAGATAGTTGAAAAATAGTTTGTCTTGTGGGCAAAAGAAATGTTTAAAATCGAAATTCCCTATTCTATAATTATTTAATAAAGCTATGCAAAGATTTGATTAGCGTTTTCTCTCTTCTTCTGAAGAAAAAGGTTTAAAAAATATGCTCTAACTCACTATTTACAATTAAATGGAATACTCGCATATTTTACGACCTTCATGCACTAATCTATAATTAGAACTTTATTTAATAAACCATATTGTCTGTATATAGATTTATGTGCAATAATAGTGGTAAATGTAAGAGATAACAGTTGTACATACACACTTTTCGGCTCGGTACTGACATATATCTGTTTGATTGTAGCTGTTTCGGTTTCCATAACTCCCCCCACAAGTGATGTTCCAGTTACTACGTCACCGACAGGTATTTCTTCGTTTGTCGTACTGCAAATTAAATTTGATCAGTTCTGAAATCTAACAGCGATAAACTTAAAAGTAAAATTAACGAAAAGGTATATAATTCTTTGCGCATAACAGGTATTAACTTGATGTCTCTATATGTCGATGAATTCAGCAAACACTCTCATAATTAAGCAATTGAATTGTTTGTTTTTGAGATATCTTTACATTTGAGACTACAGAATAAAGAAAATATCCAATTGTGCGATGTTTTCACTGAGCGACTGTACGGTTGTTCATATAAACACTTGATCAAAACTTCAAACCAAAAATAATATGAATGTGCAGATCATGGAAACGAACCAAAAGTGTAACATATCCAGTCACACAATGTTGACTATAGACGGCATATTCCCTGAAGAGTTACTGATTGAAAAACAAAAGTAAAATATCAAGGACGAAGAACGTGATGCTTTTTGAATTATTGGAATATATATATGGTAAAATGGATAATACGTTGATATGAGTTGATATGGCAGGATTGTTTTTCAGCTTTAGGCAAGTATCATGCATCAAATTAGATACTTGCATTTTTATATTTCCCACTCGAGAAATTTAAGACATTGTCAGCTTATACGTGCCTTTTATGCCTATAAAATTCATAATTCTGAAGATATAAATGGCAACATAGACAATGTATTGCGATATGATACATAAACAGCTATGCTTCTTATATGTTAAGTGCCGTTTATACATATATGATTGTTTTTGTATGACGCAGGCAGACGTATTGAAAGATTAATTTTTAGTCACTCCACGATTATTTCACGTATACGCCTTGCACAGAAATTGATACTTTTGCGACGGATCCATTGGAAGCCGCTAGAAATACAGCCCACGTGTACCGTGACGAGGGACCTCGGTTGTCACTGGCTAGACTTGAACCCGGGACCTCTCGATCCCTCGACAAATCCCTTATCCAGAGCGCTACCCGGCTCAATACAGCAATAACAGCATATATATGTAGCATGTACATAGATAGATTGATTGATTATTGTTTCACGTCACTCCACGAGTATTTCACGTATATTGTGACGACATTTGCCTCATGCATCGCATACAAATTTTTACCTTTGCAACGGACCCACCCGAAGCAGTGGATCCGAAAAGGGATCTTTTACGTGCCACACCTACTTTGACACGGGACCTCGGTTTTTGCTGTCTCATCCGAAACACAACAGTGGTGTTCCCATGACGGGAGTCGATCCTGGAGTCTTTTTGTCACAAACCGAACACCGCATCCATTGCACCACACCGGCTAAGTAGCATGTACAAGTTTACAATATACTTATTATGAATAAATAAATATTTTCTATCCGGTTTTTTGATTGGCGGAAAAATTTTGTTGATTTTTCGATTAACAAAATATAGAGTTCATATGCACCCATAATAATGGGACTACTTTGTACGAACATTTTGTTTAACATCAACAATAACACTTTAAATTGCAATTTCAGTGACAGCATGTCTTCATCATTCACAACAAATTCGTGATTCAAAAGCTATATCTTTAGCTTGTGTCAAATCCTTACTGTAATCAATAATTGGATAGTGGCAGAATAAATCACGGCGGCAATTATTTGCAAAACGTTCAAACGTTGTAATAATATATTACTACGCAGATAACATTCCAAAATGTGCCAGGTCATTACAATAGTGCTTTAAAATGAAAGTTTGTTAGACTAAACTTGTACAAATTTGTCATCACAGATACCAAATGAAATAATAGGAAATTAATATCATATTGTTTCTGTTGAATCCGGTATCAATAATAAAATTTGGAGAGATAACTATGAATGCGCGGAGCTATGGAATTCAATATGAAACAAAAATTATAACATTCATTTCTTTACCCATAAATTACATGTATGAGTATGAAATAATTCATATTTGAACATGAAGTGGGAGGGGGTCTTCAAACTTACAAATTTTATAGAAAACTTACAATTTGCATAACTTTACAGAGAAAACAAATAAAGAAGTAATACTCTTTATGTTAAATTAAAGTGAACTGCGGTTTACACATGAAATCTGATCTGTTTCAGGATCCCCAACATCAGAAGTTCGTATTGCTTTTTCTGTTTATCTGACCAGCATGTTTACAACACAAAGTCCGAACAGAGCTGTTGTCTTCGACAACGTACTGACCAACAGTTTAAATGCTTATGATAAATCCAGTGGCATATATATTGTTCAAAGATCGGGGATGTACGTGTTTGACTGGGTAGTTCCGTCAAACGTTCCATTAGAACTTTTGGTGAACTCCAAGGTTGTGGCCCTCACTGCAAGAGGTGGCATGGTTGTGGTGCACGTGACAGAGGGCGATAACGTGTATCTGCGCACTCAGAACGCAGGTGTGCAAGTCGAAAGCAGTCAATCTGGAAGAGCAACTTTCAGTGGATGGCGGTTGTAAATCACTTTTGAGTTCCTCATAAAAATTGTAATAAATAGCATGAACCATATGCATTGTTATGATGTAAATTCATTATAAATATTCATCGCTTATTAACTGAAAAAAAATGACGAAAGCGACATAAAACACACATCTTTCCATCAACCAACCAATAATAAAATATAAGGCCAAGTCCATTTCTTCTAACTCGCAGGAATTCCCTAGTAAATACTCTTATAACAAAGCAATTGATATATTGGAGACTCGACAGACTTCTTTTACACTTCTAGTGACCGAAATGTTTTTATATTCTGTATTTGTATATACAGAGTATGTATAAAGATCTAAACATTAATTTTTTGACTTTAGTTGAAGATCTTGAATTCTATGATAACGTACTTATCATACATTTAGATAGACTAGAGACAAATGTCACGTAATCGAGTTGATCCGATAATGTGTACAGATTTGATTAATATTTTAGTGCCCGGACGCGAGATTTATCACGTGTATGCGTGACCTTAATCTTGTAGGCAGCAATGTACTTCTATGACCTAGAATATGGCTAATGGCAGAATTATTAAGAGATATAAACGCTCACTTTTTGTATAACGTTTTGGGTAGTATATTCACATACCATAACTGGTAAGTAGCAATGATTAACACCTTTTCCTGAACCCTACTTTCAAAACGCAAAAAAAAAAACAACAACACCGCTCTGAATTCGTACTTGTTTCAGAATTATACATTCGTTTTGTAAGGAGACATTTCTTGTGTAATTGTATATAATTTCAATGTCTTTCCATGTTGTGTTAAAAAAACGACACTCAATTATTTCCGACTGCTAAACATTGCATACTGAATGTCAGTTAATGCTTCTATCCTTGATTGAAAATCACTCAAGAGAGCGTGCTGAAAGGAGCGTAGCATTTTTCTCCGATATAAAACCTGACATGCAAGAGAGGTTGTGTGTGCCACGACCAAACCATCCCTTTATTTTTATGTATATATTACAAACGTGTCTCCACGTGCATTTCCGATGCCGGAATTTTAGTTCAACAGCATTTTATACCGTGAATAGGATAATTTGACTTAGTGTTCTTGTCTCCATCATGCGCTCATATGTATATATCTATGTATTCACTTTCTCGACTTGAAAAGTTGTTGCAGGACTTTTTGCGACGGCTGTTTTATGCAACCAAGGGACGCTTACTTCTCCCGGGCACCTGGTTCACCTTTTTTCTGTCTTGTTTTTCGATGGACTACGAGGTATTGTTAATCACTCGGTACTTCTTTATTGTTTGCATGTGCATTTGCCTTTGAACCTACTCAAATCGTGCTTAGAATATGCTAATGTTTAACCGTAATCTTTCATTCCCCTCTCTTTTTGTCTCTCTCTCTCTCTATCTCTCTCTCTCTCTCTCTCTCTCTCTCTCTTAGTATTTCATACAGTTTGATTTAGTTCTTATATAATTACCGCCTTAACTAAGTCATTCCATTAAGAAATGATTAAATCGATGAAACAAAGTATATGAAACTGGGTAATGCACGACAGTGCAGTTTAAGTAATTTTATAAGTTTTAATATATATATATATATATATATATATATATATATATATATATATATATATATATATATATATATATATATATATATATATATATATATATATATATATTGCATAGTCTGTGCGGAAGCACTGCACACCTTATTGCATTTTGTGTCAGTAACACTAAAACTGTGCTGAAGACAAACAGCTGTACAATATTAGGTAGTATATCATTATATATTATAATATGTCGTGTTGACCATTGCTTGCTGTCTGGCAGTAGATACCCTTTACTAAATCTGATGAGGGGAGGTTAATATCTAATGAATAATCGCGCCGTTTTATACTGATAGCAAAGCTAAATCGGAGTTCAATCTTAACATAAAAGTTACATTCGATAAACGCATTTTGTCAAGATAATCAGTCCACTGTCAGATCAAGCGTACTCATATTCTAGTTTACTTGGTTCTAGTTTACAACTGATTGCGTATTTATATGTTATATGACACCATGTTATTTCAGACATTTCATTATTTGAATCCATCATAACAGGAGCACGTGTCGTTAACATGTATAAAATTTCGACCATCTAAACTCTAATGGCGTAAGTCTACATACAATCTTAATACAACGATGTGGACACATATGGAGAAAGTTTTACCATTCGACTAACGGTAAAATAAATCAAAAGCAAAAAATAAATAAAATAAATAAATAAATCGATAAAAATAAAAAAAATTTAAGAAATAAATAAAAAGTACCCAAAACAAAATTATGCCCTGCGTAGATACGTATTCCGTTCATCACAATTGATTTTTCACATTAATTTCGTTTCAATTGACTAGCTTCTGTCGTTGGTATGATTCTTGCAGTTTTTTACGTAAAAGATTTTAAAGCCAAAAATCCAATCTAATCAAATAGAAAGGATACAATAATACAGAAAAACCACTGAAACTCGGTGATATAATGGTAATATAGGTTTGTTTATACAGACTTTATGTCCAGATTTTCCGAAAAAGTTCGGTTTGGAATTAAAATTGTCGATTAATTGCATTTGTAAAACCTTGGGACTTTGACGCCGAAAATCGAAATAACTGAAATGTAGATGCATACACTTGTGTTTTCAAATCGACATTTTAAAAAAAGCAGACTCTCAATAACCTGATTGTACATAATCTATCAAAACGCATAATACATTTCGAAATACCCGGCGTGTAAACTTAAATCACGGGATTCATGAATATACATAATTTAAAATCACTTGATATAATGCTCATAAAGAGATGAGAATTTCTGAATATTGTGCATAAGTATCCGAAAAGCGAGTTGACTAACTTAACGTAGCATAAGTGCATACGTAAAATCTATTAAATCTTACTTTTCAGGTATATATGTTAAAATAACTTCATTTTGCAATACGTGCTTACATGTAAACATGTAGTGACGATTTTTTTTTTTTTTTGAGGTGGGGTGGTTTTGGTTTGTTTTGTTTTGTAGTAACGTATATGTATAATTAGCACCACATTTTTCCAGTTAAATATTTATCATATTTATGATAATAAACGATAATAGAATTTTAAAAACGCACACATTAAAGATTCATATTAGGCCATCTACATTTCTCTAAAGTTTTACTAGTTAGAAATATTAAAGAAGGTTAGAGATCACTATAATGATTTGTGCCAACATTGAGTAGAAGTAGGAGGATGGGATAGAAGTTCGACTAAATTTTATGATTAACGTAAAGTTGCGCCATTTGATGACTCGCAAAAAGTCCGGAATGGATTCTTGTTGGGTATTTACGCTATGTCAAAAATCTTGATCCTCCAGGTTTTTGTAAAACTAGAGCGTATAAATGTATTTCTGACGTATCTAAAACAATACGGAGTAGTGTAGCAATAATAGTCTTTGAAGAAACCACTGCCTTTGAAAGGGACATTATATATTGTGAGACAATCACTCAGAAACGTGAATGCACAAATAGCATATGCTATGGAAACTTTTATTTTTGTACTGAAATCAAGTATAATGAAATTATTACAGTGAAATTATCAATTTTCTTAGTGTATCTATTTTGACCATAAACATCTTAATATTAATAGTGACATTTTGTTTAATCTCTGAAATACTTATTATTCGAACACGACCTAACCATGTATTGTGCATTGATTTCTCCAGACACTTAAATAATGTTAGTCTAATTCCAACTTGGACGGAAAATATAAATGTACAGGAAATTACCATTACATTTTCCCGGAAAATATCATAAACTGTGACCTAGAATCTTAGAAATAAAAAGATCTAGGTCATCTAGATGGTGAAGTGTTGTTCACTTTTTCATTCTTTAGACATTCAGAGATAACGCCTAATATATCATTGCATGTATTGCTCAAATGTGCATTTTAGCTCAGTATTCTAGCTGATTTTTTTTTTTTTTTTTTTTTTTTTTTTGTTCTTTAATTTTCGTTTGTTTGATTGATTGGTTTGTGTGTATATGTGTTTTGTTTTTTTGTTTTTGGGAGGGTTTGTTTTGTTTGCATGATTCTGTTTGCCTTGTATGCTTGTTTGTTTATTTTATGGTTTATTTTCCTATTCATTTATTTTTATTTTATTTTTTTTTTTTTTTTTGCTTTGGTTTTTTTTTTTTTTTTTTTTTTTTTTTTTTTTTTTTTTTGTTTTTTTTTTTTTATTTATTTTATATATTTCTTATTTTATTTTGTTTTGTTAGGTTTGTTTGTTTGTTGTGTTTTGGGGTTTTTTGGGGGGATGTTTATTTATTTATTATTAATTTTATATATGTTTAATATTTGCTTCATTTGATGACGAAATGCGCAAAATCGTGACGGTCATTCTTTTATCGAACTTTACACAACGTAAGAAATTGTGGCACTCTCATCACTTTCGTCTTGCGGCAAATGCAAACTTATACTATTTTGCAGCAAGCTTAAAGTAATAACGACTAGTGTCTTTGTACATCCATCGGTCATCAACCTTTATCTTAATTGCATTTACGCCTCGCAATCTGCCAACACGATGTGTGTGTTCAACATCTTGTTTCGTTTTATGAAAAATGAGTTTTTCAAACGATAATCCTGTAAGTCTTCCTTGAATTGTTCCCTTAAAGAACATATCATATATTAAAATGTCATAAAAAAACACATTATTAGATTCTGATTCAGAATGGACTGCTTTTGGGGATTTTTTCGCAAGATAAAAAGCCATAAACACATTTTTATCAAAATGCTACATTAAAATAAAGAATAGATAAACCGATAATATGGTTTATAGGCTTACGGTTTCAACAAAATACATTTGTTATGATAAACATTATCGTAACCATAGAAAATATATACCGTTTTCCTCTTGTGGAGATACGCATGACTAACACATTGAAATAAAAGTGTAGATCTATCGAGGAAGCTTAAAATATTTGACATATATACATACATATATACATACCTTCAAAACCTCCGTTAATTAGGCTTGATGCACCACCCACGGTGCATTTTGTTAACCATATATATTCATAATATTTACAAAAGGTGCAGGTTTTGTAATTACAGATATGGTGTGGCTAGCCGGGCAACTGGTTTCATCTCTGAAATTCAAGGTTCCGTAAATTTCCACTGTGGCACATTGGTGTTAGTATTATAGTCATGTGACACCAGTTAATTTCGTATCTTTCTTTACATACAGATGGGTGCAGTCCTAACATAACATTCACGTTAACGCGAAAACCTGTCACGAGGACTGCTTGAGCACACGTGCTAGGACTGCTCGACCGGACGCGCGTGCGCTCCTTGCGTTAACGCGAGAGGAAATTCGCGTTAACGCGATTTATTCCCGCGTGCGCTCAGTCCGGTCGCGCGTTCACATGATTATATTTGTAATTCTCTTTACAGTGGTACGGATAGAGGAAATAAAAGGAATCTAATTAAATTACCGCAAATGTCGCCATATATACGTGCATTAAATGTGATGTTGAAATGACACCCTGCATTAAGGGTTTCATATGTAATATAATAATGTTAATCACCGCGCAGACATGCACTCAGGTATTTATGAAAAACTTCGTCAGTTTATACTATAAAGACTCTAGGAAAATTACATTCTAATTCTATCTTATTTGTTTATTTTTAATTAAATAAATTATGTATTTATTTGTTATTTGTTTATTTATTTATAATTTACTTATGTATTTTTTCTTATTTATGTATTTACAGTTTTTTTTTTTTTGTAATTTAGCTATTTTTCATAATATATGAATACCATGCTTATCATCGTTATTATTCTTTTCATTAATTTAATTATTATTATTATTATTATTATTATTATTATTATTATTATTATTATTATTATTACCCTAAAATAAGAATAAATTTCATTATATTCAATGTTCGGAATTTGTATTCAATATTTTTTAAATTTACCCCTTTACTCGTAAGCGTTTTATTTAATTCTAAATATTTATCTACATGCGCACAGTAATATGTTTTTATATTTAAATATACAATGTATATATATCGATTCTCCTTTAAATCCTTCTCTATATAAGTTGTAAGCAAGCGAACGTGGCTGTCAGGCACGTTCACGCGGCAGCCAAGCGCGTGAACGCGGCAGTCCAGCGCGTTAACGCGGTCTCAAAATTTAGTTCACGAGGAAATCTGCGTTAACGCAAACGCGTGTGCTCAGCAGTCCTGAGCGCACGAGGAAAGCACACTTCACGTTAACGCGACGTTAACATAATGTTATGTTAGGACTGCACCTCACTGTATATGGTGTAAGAATGTGCCGCCATAAGACATTGTATTATATTGATGTCAATGGTAAATGGAACTGACCATATTATACAAAATTGGAAATGGTTATGGCAGTCACGTGGAAGGAAATGTTTCAGGAAATTAGTTTAAAAACTGATCTTTGGATATTTTTGCAAATATCTCCTTTACACATATAATACAATATACAAGAAGTTGTAAATTCAATAATAACCTATATGATCCAGAATATCTTTTAAATCAAATCAAATCAGGTAATGCAATAATGTCGCGTTTTTGTGGTCTTATCTTACGGCGGAAATAGACTCATGCAATACATTATCAATGATCAACTATATTGGAAAATCCGCAATACTGAAATCAGGAGATATTATATTATTATTAATATGTTCTACGAATCCTATATAAGGTCGTGCAAAATTAATTCGTACCACAGACATTTTCGTACTTTTATCATCCATTCGCGTTCGCATTATTTACAACGAAGATTTTCTACACCATTTTTATATTCAGGTCTTTTCATTTTTTAGATTCATTATTAAAATTGCAAGATTAAAAGGATGAGAATTACCAAACTATGAAAGTGTCGGTGTTGTGAACTATTTTGTGCATACGAGATTACCACATATATCAATTTCATAGAAATACTCGTAAAGATAAATCTGAATGTAAAAGACCTGATCTTAAGAAATCATTGATACAGGTCGGCAGACAAATGATCACTTCGCAGAAACATAATTCGTAAATGCTTTGTACATATGATATAAGAAGCGGGTTAACCGCGACCCCTCGGAAGTGTCGAGAAAATCACACTTGCTTATGTATTAAATCACTAGGCTTAAAACCAGCACAATATACAAATTGGGTTTATGGTAAAAAAATCTTGGACTATTGTACGTCGTAACCAACCTCCTTTAGAATATTACAACATGCACTTCTTATTAAATAAGCGATTAACTTTTCATTTGAATACATTTCGGCATCACTGAATGTATATTTATAACCAAATGACAAACAGAAGTGACTAAATTGCTAGAAACATTAGCGATTGTACGATTTATAATATCATTTAGTCATGTATGAAGTATAGACGATACTGAATGTATTAGAATTTTTAGTGTATGGATTCTGATAGGATATGACATAGATGCTTATACATACCAAATCATTTGTTGTGAAATGTTACAGGGTTGAAAAAATAATAACAACCAAAAAGTAGATCGAAACTGTCATCTCAAAGATTTGAAATTTACTCCCATGAAAGATAAATAAATATGTTCTAAAGTCAAAAGAAAAGGGAAGTTTTTACAATCTTTGGTTCAAAATACACTACACCATAATATAAGTTTTAATAACTGAAATTTGCAAAAATTAGTAATTGTGACTATTTTAGTGGTAATATCGAAATTAAACTCATATTTTCTTTGTTTAATGGCAATTTCAGCCATTCAATGCACCCAATGCAATCCACAACATGGTTCATAAATACTCATTTTATTCCTTGCGCATAATTCAATGAAATAGAAAATCGACAGTGTGATGTCACTGCTACATGTAAACCTAATCAAACTGGCAGTGAACAGTATCAGTCATTTAAAACCATGGACATTTTAGGTTTTTATTTTTAATTTTATTGTCTGTTCTTCCAATAAATCATACTAATTCTGTTTTTGTATTCATTATTTAGAAATCATCATCTTTGTTCTCATCTCTTGGAACAGGCGTAGCGCAATCAGTTAAGTGATTTGATGATGACCGAGAGGTCATGGGCTTGACTCCCGCCAGTGGCAGATTATGCCACAGTAAAAGTGCAAGCACCTTGTTGTTATGTATAACAAGAGTCAAACAATCTATTTTCTTTATTTGTACCCAGACAAAATAGAGTTTTGGATGTCCGGCCCAAGAATGACCCCCTTGCAATGATCAGCCTTTCTACTTTATAGTTCAGCGACATAAAAGTAACCACTATACGGAGGCAAGTATGGCCGGATTGCAAAGCACATTGCATAGCACCCAGAAGAGTAGGTTACAAATTTTCAACATATGGTTGTGCATGCAGGCCAAGTGTCCAAAATTTATACGTATACATACATATACACACTTAGTTTTTAATAGAGGAACACAAAGACGGACATTTTCTTTCACAATAAAATTCATACCATATGCAAGTAATAGTCATACGGTGCACAAATTCATAAGTTATATATGTTCTATATCTATTATAACCACTAGACCGGTGTCACTGCTTATGGACTGAAAGTTACCGAGGGCACCATAATTCTAGTTTTCAGTGTTTTTGTACTGACTTCTATATACTTAAAATTTTCAGTCCTAAAATTTTGTAAATCATTAAAACTAAGGAGTATCTCCCTCATTCATAGGTTTATCCTTAGATTGGTTCTTTGGCTCAATTTTTCGTGCACTTTTGTTTTAACCCTGCTCTTCAAATATTTATGTATAATAAGAATTCGAATTTTTCGGCCATTATTCGTTCCCAAAATTATAAAATTTGTGTAAAATATCATTTCCGTAAATTGCTTCAAATATATTTAGAATATACTATAAATTCTCCTTCTTAATAAAATTCCGTCCATCCAAGAATATTTAAAGACGAGATAATTTTTTTTCTAGATTGGGGTTTGGAAGTGATATGAAAAGGTATTTGAGTTTGGGTAATATTAATGTCTTAACTGTTAATCCGCTTATAGGAGTAAGGCTTCTTCTATCCCACAGCTTAAACGTGGTTTGAAAAAGTCAGTTATAAGTCTATTGTTGTCGTCTATATAATGACCACTAATGAAACCGGTATTAGATATCAATGTATCCAAAACAAATTTTATTCTCTTTCTGAAACATCCAGAAATAAGTTTGTTAGAATCCATTTAACAATGTAAAATAATGCCAGTTTAGGTACTGTTTTTCACCTTTAGGGAGACATGTTATTCCACTCTGTGACTGGTAGTAGTTTTTGGACGTATATTTGTTTAATAGGCTCTAATAGGAGACATGCTATAATTCCAAGGCACTATGTGACTAGTAGTAGTTTATGAACGTATACGTGATTAATAGCTTTTATAATAAAATGTTTAAGTCAATTCCCCCAGAAAAAAATATAAGTAGTAATGAAACCATCACATTCCGGCAACGTTTTACCCTTCATTTGTTTTAAAACAGCTACTTTTTTGGATTCAGAGAAAAGCTCTAATTTATGTGCAGTGTTCAAATCTAGTTTTAGTATTTCATAAGACTGACGATTTTCATCTAAGTCAACTGGACATGCTTATTTTCTTTACTTGAATATAAGGTCTCATAAAATGACCTAGTTTCTTTTAGCATATCCTTTTGATCTCTTATTGTACCTCTGCCATTAATTTCAATGTTTTTATTTATAAACAACTATTATCTCTTTTTTATGTTGCAAACCTCAAAATATTTAACAAGGTGACGAACAGAATTGAAAGATCAATAGATCGTTTAAAAAATCGGGTTGTAGCACATGTGTATACGACGTTCGTATACAGCCGTCTCAACAGCGGGGCCATTACGGAAGTCTTATACACATAAACTGCTGAATTAATAAATAACGGATATAAGTTGTAAGGTATGTGATTGCGAATTGCTATTATTAGCTTTTGTGTATCTATTCAAGTGTGTTCACAGGGTATACAGGAATATGATACATGTACTCAAGCGAGTCGACTTACATGTAATCCAATCTTTTGTTTAAGGACATAGTCTGGTGAGCGATTTAGGCCGAAAAGTAATCTGTCTCACGGGAGGTAACTCGTAATGTGGCGATGATGTAACGTTTTCAGTCGTGATAGAAAATGCAATAGTAATATTCATTAATTTGTCTATGTGTTTGTAAATTATCATATAGAAAACCGTTTTTAGAGTTATTCTTTTAACCAAAACTTGTTTTACGACGTACCGGTTTCCGTCGCTCTAACAATCGACGATGGTGATTTTAAAACCACAAAAACACAAGATAGGCAACTAATAGCGAACGTCCGTGTATTTAATTATCTTGAAACAATCAAAACTAAATTTAATGAACAAGAGAGGGTTTTTATTTTTAACACCTAGAGTGCCAACGTTTTTGAAAAGAGCTGCAGATGATGACGTCATTGTGACATTGCGAAGTGACGTGACGTCGCACCTGCTGTATACGCTCTGTGGAAAAGTATGGTATATTTGAGCCGTTATATCTCAGGACTCGTTCACGGTAGAGGCATGATTTACATATCATTAAAAAAAAGACATTTTAAACTTTTAGATTATATTACGATATTGTTACTGACATATTCATTGAAGCAGTTATATATCTACCATATAGGCAAATTCTTCAAGAACATATATGTAATTGCTTTCCAAATAGCCTCCATCTTCCTAAAGGGGGGATTAATATGTTTATATATTTTGATTATATCAAATCTAAATATGATTTTGATTTGAAATGACATTTAAAGCTTGTATGGATACAAAGCAATCCCTTTTTTGATCATCTAAAGGAAATATTTCATTCAGTATATATTACACACAAAACAAATGAGGCTATAACAAAATGGGGGGTTGTAATATCTATCAATTTTTTTTTTGTAAAATGCCCTATTACCTATTATGATTTTATGTTGTTTCGACTTACTACAGACCATAGCACATTACAGTGTAATATCACAGTGATGTAGATTTCAAAAATTATCAAATAAGTTTATTTCTTGCGAAAATGTCATCATTTCAGTAGGTTTGTTTAATTACTATAGCCACTATGAAAGGCTCCATTAATTGTCAGAGCTTTACCTAATCCTTGTTGTTTTTCAAAAATACTATAGGTCTTGTATTTGGCCCGTTGCACGCTGACTAACAGGGCGGTGGGGACAATATGACGGGCCTTGTCCAAACCTCTTTCAGAGGAGACATGGTCCTGAACCTCGTCCCCTCTGACTGTTAGTCGGGACTCCTACAGATCTAGGGTCTTAGCTCGCTTTCAGACTGGCAGAGCACGGTTTATCATGTTGATGTCGCATATATTTTTATACCATTATGTATTTTACAATACCTTACGTGTTTATATTTTTATGACCTCTCAATATGCGATACCTGTTGACCCTTGTTCTTTACATGGAGGATTATTTATAAATTTTTAAATGTATGTCCTTTGATTGTTCTGCTGTTACGGTGAGTGGGAAGGTGGGCCCGTAAACCGGTTAACCACACCATTTGTTTGGCTTTTGTCAAATTAAATGACCGTCCTAAGTCGGTATCGTAATTGCACTACAATCAAATATTTTCGAAATGTGATATATGTTCTAGTATATTATTTATATTCATGTATTGTATAGCTCTATAGTGACTTCTGCCACATAACTGAGCCAGTAACTCCTCTTTTTTCTTTCAATCAATTAGTATAAATTCATAAGTGTATCCACCAAAATAAAAAACACTTCAACTTCTCTGTGTTATACTTGTGAAAAAAAAGATATAAACTGCTCTAAAATGATATTTCTGTATATCGAAATAGGCATGACACTGTGTTAATTTGCATTGATTCTAGCACAATAATTTGCTCCATAACATGATACGTTTTTGTTATTATTTAATCTACCTCCGCCTGTTCTTATAGAATATGCATGAAATAGCCAGTTGTAAATTTTAATTCTTCTTACTAGCTCACCAGGCTATCCCCTTAATGTAAAGATGATGGATAAATCCAAACCAAAAGTCCGAAAATCATGAAACCAGGGTTCGGCGCCATAAACTGAGAATATACTTAAGTCAGAAATTCATATTCTTCTGTTCATCAATGAATTAATAACTGGGATTTGGATTTTATTTAGTTTTATTCTACTGATAAACAGAATTAAACCATTCTGCATTAAAATTTATTTGAACGTTTGATAATGGAATAAATTAAAATGAAATTTTTCACTTAAATATATTCTCAGTTTATGGCGCCGGACCCAGATGACATACAAAATCGGTGAAAATGAAAACCAAGTGGAAAATAACAAAATATGTCTACTTGAAGAGCATATGTGAACCCATATGATGGAGCGAGATCAGGTGCCAGAGGAGAGTGAACATCTCCTGCTTGCTAGCAACACCTGTCACATATACCCAGTAGAAAGAGTCAAATCGTGTAAACTCCATATATATTTATATATGGAGAAGTCAAAGTAGATAACCTTCTAATATAGAAGGTGTCAAATCTGTGAAAAATGTTCGGAATCGGTCTCAGTCCAGAATATCATTTTGTTTTTGAAATATGGAGGTATTTTCTCTAATACAGACATATGATTTAAAATTTTGCCAAAATTTAAACAATTAATCCCTTTATTTGCAAATTTAATTTTGATGAAAGGGCAATTAGAGTTTTCCATGGAAATATCTGACTTGACGGGACGCAAAAGTCTAGCGGTCGATATTTCCATAATAATGCCATCTAGTCTATACTCTGCCTATCAGTATATATACGTTGTCTGAACGATACGTACAACTCGTGTAATTTTCTGAGTGAAATAGAATAAAGTTTTGTACGAATGTGATGAAGGCCCAAAGGCAAAGGCATCAAAGGAAATATTATGTATTTCAGGTTTGTTGTATTTGCGTGTACCATGACTTCAATGCCTCCTCTGGCTTATGTTAAATAAACCTAGTACGTTATCCGATTAATGTTTTAGCTTTGCCAATGTATTAAGTATTGATAGATTCGATGCTTTATAAAAAGAAGTCTTTATTGTATAAAATCATATGAAATTAAAGATTTTTTTCTCAAGAAAAAATAGCATTACCAATACTGAAGGGATGAAGTGAAGGAGTTTCACTTATATACTTTATTGCTGAACGTTTAATGACTGCCCTCGGTTAAAAAAACTCCATATCTAGAATATGAAGCTCCATGGAAGCCCAATTGGAATAAAAATGTAGACAAGCATGTTTTCATCTTACAAAAATAAATAGTACCGGGTTTTTTTTCAAAACTTGTGATAAAAGAGAACCCAGTAACTGAAACAATATTTTGATCATGAACTTTGAACGAAAGGATAATTCTAGCAAAAATAGAGGTTCATTTTCTCTTTCTTATAATTTTAGTTATCAAAATGATATGTTCGAATGATTGTATTTAACGTCATATGCCTTAATGATATATCGTTACATAGTCATGTAATAAATATGACAGTAAATATTTTGTAAGATTCGATTTTTTTAATAAAGCGTTGAAACTTACTATAAATAAAGGACGACGACTCTGTGAACAATTTTATTTATTGTGCTCGCCACAACTTTAAATCTAGAATGTGTATTCTTTTACATGCTTAATATTCACGAAAACTGAGTTCGGTCATTTTGGTTTCAACACTGCTCTTCATATTTTCGTATATTTTGAGAATTCCAATAATTTGGCCACGAGCATCACTGAAGAAACATAAATTGTCGAAATGCGCATATGGTGCACTAAATTAATAGGTACATATATTCTATATTTATTCTACCTCTCGCAATTGTAGTAAACGTTCATTCAAATTTGCTGATAAATAAATATAAAAAATAAACACATACACCATTGAACTCTAATTATGGCAATTGTACTGTATTCTGTTTTCAGGGGCCTCAAATATTTTTTTACTTAGTTGTATGATTTTAAATGCAACTTTTATTAACTTTTCACAAAAACAGTCTTGAAAATTATTAGAAAAACATATTCAAATCTTATTATGAGATCAAATATATTAGACCTATCTATAACAATAATAATTTTATAACATTTCACTACTTCTATGACCGCGTGAATATAGAAATCCAATTATTGCATGCGACTTCAAATTAAATCTATACATTAGTTCTGAAGTCCACATCTCTTGAAATTTACATTACATATTACATTCAATTTCCGTTATATGTTATAATCCTGCATGTCAATTACATTTTCAGATAAAGGTTTCGTTGGCATGTTAAACCTAAAGAGAGTTTAAGAAGTTCTTGTAATTTTCCATTCAGCTGTAATACTCCTAGCGTCTAGAAATAAATGAAGTAATGAAGTGTCGATGAGATGTCCCAATTATATGCTGAGGAAGACAAGATAAAGTATAGGCAATATAATTCTTTGTAAAATGTTTTATGAATTGATCTTGCATCACCAAGTAAAAATGTTGAAACAAGGACAAATTAGACATGCATGTGTATTTTGTTCTGACATATTTAAAGGAATTTTTAGAATTCATTAAAGAGTACAGGCAGCGAGAGAATAATTCAATCGTAACAAAATCCATTATTAATGAAAAAGAAAACAATATTTGATCAAAACCTTGTGTATCGGTATGTCATAAGAAAGTGTTTAGGCTCTTTCCGTGAAACTATTTTAATGTACGATGGCACAGTAATTTCGTTATGTGTGCAAAATAAGATAAGATAGACCAAAATTTAGTCATTAAAATAGAGTATGTCATTACTGCAGATAAAGAAAGCATATATATATATATATATATATATATATATATATATATATATATATATATATATATATATATATATATATATATATATATATATATATATATATATATATATATATATATATCGTCAAACCCCCTAACTACGACACTACCCTAACTGCGACACTTTCGGGAAAACCGTCGCCGTTTGTTAACAATAGCGATTTTGACGTCATTTTTCACTTGTTTCAAATCTTCGATCGATTTTCTGTCAATAAATACAAACTTCCGAAAAAATGCATCAAAAACAGGTTATGTTTACATTAAATATATTTCATATTATGCTAAACGTACTCCAATCACTAAGTCATTTTTACATAGCACCTAAATAAGCCGTGATTACCCCAAAAGAGCTATACACGTTTACATCCTCTAGTCAGTCATATTGGGAAAGGTCAATGCCGAAGGTGTCCCCTGATTTTTCAGAATAGAATGAGGCCAATGATATGTTTTTGTTATTTTATTGCGAATAGGACGCTATGTATTTTCTGTTGTTGGCAATGACGTTCTTGACGCAATGTAGATGTTATAGAGCGAGTAATAGTAATATTTACAGATATATTGGGTTAAAACGTGGATGATAAAGTGATATGACAAATATAAAGTTTTTGCAAATAGGGTACTTCTACGTCTTGGTATTTCAATTGCATGTATTTCAATATTAAGTAATCATTTATTTAGGTGATTGGAGTAATGTTAAATGTTTAAAACTTGTTTTAATATACATTGTATTACTTCATTCAATAATAAAATAAATAATTAATAATTTATTTTAATGATATTCAGTAAAATCATGAAAGAACCCCCCCCCCTTTTCCCTCATGATATAAAATAGTAAAAGCAAATAAATAATATTGATTTCAGACAAATCATAAAAAAGTATAGAGAAGGAAAAAACAGAACTTATTATCCCAAATCCCTACAAAATGCGTACATTTACTATTTGTAAATTGGGGACAATGCATGAATGTAACATATGTAGACACTGGGTACATCTAAAGTACTACACCAAATTAGTAGCACTGAGAAGAGGGGCCATATTCAAATGCATTCACTGTTATTAATGCAACCGCATCCTCTATGAACTGCTGTACGTGCTATTTGACTGTTAAAATGTTCTTTAATATCATTCTCATTCTATTATTGATTACAAACATTTATTTTCTTTAATATAATTGTATTAAAGGATTATAATTATTGAAATATATGTTTATTTCGTATTTGATAATAATAATTGTAATAATAATTGACAACAAACACACAATTCAAGAAAATTAATTGCTTTGGCCCCTAAAGTACCGAGGTGATGTAGTTACATTCATTTGACACAGATTACACATGCCTGACCTCGGATCGATTCAGACGCTTATCCAAGCACTGTGGTCACCGTTTGCTGCTGAAAAGGATGTGAAAATACGCAAAAAGATTTGATTTATTGACTGATATATAGAAATAACCATACAAATTACCAAACGAAGAACGCTTCATTGTTACATGCTTATGGTGTCGGAGTTCGGGGGTTCGAGGATATATATATATATACCTTTTAATTTTGTTCACCATATGCGCATTTCGAAAAGTTATGTCTCTTTAGTGATGCTCGTAGCCGAACCGAATGATTGGAATTCTCACAATATATAAATATTTGAAGAGCAGTGTTGAAGCCAAAATGATCGAAAAGTGAACCAAAGAATCTATCTAAGGACAGAGCTACGCATGAGGGAGATACTCCTTAGTTTTAGACCAAACAATTAATATAATGCAAAAATCTATAGCAAAAAAAAAAAAATACTTCATACATTTTTCAAAAGAATGTGATACATATTAGTAATGCATATGCGTAAATAAATTATACTTCTAGAAACGTCCAAGGACTCCAAGTAATATCAAACTTTTCTACACTACCAGATTTTGTTAATATATATCAAAGTTTTATAGATTTCTTTCATATCATTCAAAACTTGTATTACACATAAATTTCTAAAAAAGGATCTTGTTTCATGAATATGACAATATTCATTGTGACAACAGCTTTATTAAGAGCACAGTTTTAATGATTTGAGCTACATTTACCAAACTAGTATTCAGATTTGTGAAAATGATTTATACTATCCTTTGTACTTAATATACAAAATTGTGAATTTAAATCTTACACGAGGTTACAGTTCTATAGCAAATGTTATAAATGTTATATCGATTTTTTATCGATTTTCACAAAAAGAACATAGCGCGGAGTTTTGTGTTTGTTCTCTTCTTCATTCTGATGTACTATGAGGGGAAAATGTGTTCCATTTTTTTGTTGCCCAAAAGGAACAATGGAAAATCTGTTACGAATAGAATACATATCTTTAGACCCTTTCCTTGACATGTAAATTATATGTAAATTATATAGCATAAATAGATCAGTCAATTTACATTGTTTTTTTTCACATTGGAGGTTATAATATAGTCCTTTATTAATTTAGCATATGTAAGGATATCGATACATTAAATGTGCAAACAATATTCCATTATTATTTGGAAAATCATTTATATGTTTTACATCTTTCCTATAAAGCAATTTCATCAATACATGCTTATTATCAATTTTGATATGTTCATTATACCATATATTTTGTGTTGTCAATTCTTGACTTTGATTGAATGCTTTGATTTTCTTGTAAATTAGTCTTGGTCTTAATAACATCTTTCCAAAACACATTTTCATCTTATCTATTTGTATATTCCAAAATCTAATGACTAAATTAAAAACCTCATTTACTGGAAAAAAAATTGTCTGCTAGTATTCTCCAGTTGTAATCTGGAGAATTAGACTATCCACGGTGAGCGATTTAAGCCCACAGCCCCACCCATCCCACTTCAGGTTTGGTAATGTGCTACCAGATAACAAGTCGAGAGATTTAGGTCCACTTATGCCTCTTTTGTTAAGTAAGGTCCAATCACATCCTCCTTTTTTTCTACAATATTAACAAGCTTATCTACCCTTATCTTAAGCCATAATTTATTTATTTGCAAGCTGAAACAAATTTAATACTCCACAGTTGATATCTAGATTTAATGTACCTATACTTACCATGAAACAAATGTGCTTGAATTCATGCTGTCTTTTTGAATTTAGCGGAATATGTCAGAGGGATTTATCGTTAAAGCGAAAATGCCAGTAGGTTCCGAAAATCCCGATCGATACTACTTCCCAGTGCGATTAAAATACCGACCCATCAGTATATGCTCATAACGAATCAGTCATGACGTGTGGGCACCGAAATCGTCTCAAAAGTCGTGTTTAAGGTAGGGTTGACACCTAAAAAGTGACAGAGAGGGAAAAGTTTAATAATTATGAGAAGTGACAACAGCATTACTTTGCCAAGAAATGTCCGAAATATCTGCAAATTTTATGACCAGGAGGAGGAGCGATAAGTGAAACACAGCGATACCTCGAATCTGTGATGAATACCGTAGAAATTATATGTACCTATATATGAATCTGTAGATTATACCATAATTGAACAACTACTAGGCATACAAGAAATCAAACATGTAATTAGTACAAACGAAATAATACCTTAAAAAACATTCCACTTACATGTACTTCAATGTGCATCTGTTGCAACATTGTCGAGTTCATATGCAGTAGGTAAATACAAAGAAGAGGAGGGTAAGGGAAAAATTTCAGATGGGAAAAAAATGTAAAAAGAGGAAAAAGGGTATTGAAATGCATAGTAATACAGTTTACCTTATGACAATTTCACAAATGAAAGGACTTTCGCTAGTTTGTACTACAAAAGAAATCAAAACACAAAAGCGGAAGTGTATATAAATATTGTATACTAAAAGACAAGACCTGTCCTGGTTTTGGCATAATGTAACATTCCTAAGATTGTATGATTATCCGTTAATTGTGGAATCAAAATCACTTGTTAGTCTCTATTTTAATCTCACATACCCTATATGAATATCACCAAACCATTTAGTGATCATCACTGCGACATTAATCACATCTTTGTCTGACATATATTTCAAGATTCAACGACTCCCCACCGTGTTCCCCGTCATTATGAAAACTTTCACATACACCATCTGATCATGACTGTGTTTTAAAATACGATGATCGGAAGTGGCAAAATCCACATTCAAACAAGTCTTTTTATATACATTTGTTACCTCTTCCTCGCAAGATGTTAATTAATGGGGTGGGGTGGGGCTAGTTTCCTCTAGTTCAGATCTTTCTTCTTTTCTGATTTGTAATATTTCAGCCCTACTAAGCATTGGTACTTCTCCCTTGTGTGGTTTTCCATTTGGCATGATTATTTGATTTATCACAACTTTCAGATAAGTATTCTGTTTTCTACAAGATTCGGATTTTTTTTTATCGAGTCTCCGTCGTTCTTCGGATCTAACTACTGACTCTTGAGAGGTGATGTAGAACGAAAGCTGAACTTTTGCTGCTTTTTTATTACTTTGGTGCTTTGTATATTTCAATAGGTCTTCCGTTTGTAATGCCCTGGTACCATTTCTGTTAATACGCTCAAAACTCTCATCTACACCAAGATGATGTTTAGTTCCTTCTGGAACAGCAGTCATAAGATAAACTAATATGAACTTATAAGAAAATATGTTACGGATGTCAAATATGTGAGTAACGATGTTGTATATGACTAAAAATGTTTTTGTCTCGAGTTGTTTGGCATTTATGCAAACAAGTATTGGGTCTTTTCGTTATGCAGAGTTATTTCCCATTTGAGTAGGTATCTGACGTCAAATCATTGTGACATCATATAATTTCTATATCTCTTCTCATAATTTTACACCAGTTGCCATAGAACTGGTTGACGTCCCAATGGTTTGACGTCAGATACCTGCTCAAATTGGAAATAACTCTGTATAAAGAAAAGACTCAATACAAGACGTTGGGCAACGTAAAAGGTTGTCGAACTTAACATTCTTACGGAGTGAATGAAGTGCATTAGGGATGTTCTTATACGCAGCAATGACCCTATTATTAGTAATATTGAATTACTATATTTACTGCATTCCAGAAATGCATAAAAATCCATATAAATATCGATACATTTCCGTTTCCTTAAGGTACTCAACTAAATTTTTATCCATTTACTCCCGAAAATACTGACACAAAGAAAGCAAATAAATTAATGGAACATCTGATGTCTTCAACTTTCATTCATATCTCGAGCATCAAAACTTGTGATATTTCGACCCTCTTAAACCTATCCCTCACACGAAACTTAAAAGCAAAATAGCTTCCATCATACACAATTCCTTTGTTTACAAAAAGGAAATTGTAGATATGTATACCATAACCAGACTTACTTTTATCTTTTGGCAGAGATGGTGTTATTAATATTCTCTAATGAGAAATATTTACGATTTAAACTTTATACTACAAATTGTCTTCCCTGAGTAACAACGTTGCGTCATCGCCTGCCTGCCTGTGGCGTTCTAACTTTAACAATGTGCTATCTCACTATATGTTGCTTTTAAGAGTGTTTTTTTTCTGAGTGCCAGACAAATAACAAAAATAAACTAATTACACAGAGCGATGAAATCGAACGCAAGACGTCGTCTCTGAGGTTGTTCTATAGTTGATACAAAAATATTATTGATCAGTATGAAGATCACTTTCCTGAATATTTAAGGAATGTCATTATTATGATATCGGTTTTACTTCTATTTTCCACAGCAAAATTAATGTCATTCTTTATGATTTAGTTCTTTTAAAAAAACAAAACAAAATTTGATGAATGTTGCAATATTTACTTAAAAGAAAACAGAACATTTTGAATTTGGCGCATTAATATTATAAAGACGTCGAATGATAGGTGTAGCCAATTTGTCATGTGACTTGATTTACTCCTATTGTCTTATAGAAAAAGAACTTCGATAATGCAATTAAATAGAATTTATATTGCGGTTGCCTCCAAAATTAAATTATTACATATTCTGGAATACGACCATACACATTGACGTCCTAATATAGATCTGAAAAATGAGCTATACATCTTCACCAAGGGACAAGAGGGGGTCTCTATGGACAAAGTATTTTATGGAGCTTTTGTCACGATTGTAGTATGCCAGCTGGGGACTCTTACATCCTACCGAACATCTGGTTTCATCCCATTTGAGATTTGCAATTGTTTTGCTGGTACCAAAAACATGACTGACCAGACATCATGTTGTACTCTTTCGAACTTCAAAAGCTTCCTTCAGCACCTTAAATCATCATATTAAAAGCATTTGATAAAACATAGTCGATCTACACATGGATAATATTAAGAAATATTTATTTCCTGATCTGCAAAAATATTCGTTGGACAGTAACCTATATTTATCAAAACAAATTTATTGAATAAATAATCTTCTCCTTTTTCGTTATTTTAAATCATAAATATAAGATTTTCAAGATTTAAAAAAAAACGAATATGAATTTCTTTCATTTCAAAAACTCCTTACATTCCGGTGTTGACCATTAAGTTCAGTAATAAATTGATGTAAGAGATAATTTTAATATTTATATTTCACAGATGCCTTAGTTCTGTCTTCGTTATTAATTACAGCGATACCATAAAATTTTATCACAAGCATTACTATAGGAGAATTCAATAAGGTGATTTATCTGCTCTTGATAAGAACTCTCCCCCTTTCTGCATATCAGGGTAATGTATAAAACTACTGCTCGACTGACCATATTTCACCGTGGTCATTTGACCATACATGCAAAAAGAATAGCTTGAACCAACGGTCATTGCACCTCTTTTATACCAATTCATTTCCACTTCCGCGGAGACCCAATTAAACAAGAGCAGATGAAAAAAATTATTTTATTGTAAATTTGATTTATACGTTAACAGGATTAAGAGTATCAAATTTTTAGAAGAAGGGTACATTTGGAAAAAATCAATTCCTCAAATCATTTGTCATATCAAAAGGACCATATCGATAATAAATCAGAACAAATTTACGCGCAATAAGTTGGTGCACATTATGTGCATTTCGACAAATTATGACTTCAGTGATGCTCAAGACCTGAATTTTTATATAGTCTTTGTAAAATATTATAGAACTTTTTACATATGTATAAGAAAGTTAACTTTAAAAGAATAACCAATATATAGTACTTTTAAATGAAACTGATTAAATGAAGATAAATGGTTTCCAATTTCGAGTTAACATCCAAGGCTAATTGTGTTATGAAAAGAGACCGGAAACATTCCGATATTACTGGTAATGCCAATTTGGAGAGGCATTGTAAATATTTGAATTTAAGCATTTTGATTTACTAAGATAGATAAAGAACTTTTTAAAAGGTTCCACTTAAGGCAATATGTACCGAAAGTACAAAGTTTAAAATATTAGATTTTTTCATGGAAATACACGATGAGTTATGAGGCTTAATTCTGATAAGATGTCACATGTCTGTGCCTTCACAGAGGTTGGTGGCTTAAGCTGCAGAATGTTTTACCATGTACCCCTTATCAGTTCTGTCATTTTGTTAAAAGAATCAGTTGAAAAAAAACACATTAAGTGAATTATTAATTATAATTATAAAACACCGATATAATGGTAAAGTCATGTATCTTTGTTTTGTAGAGGTTGTTGCAGGACGTTTGCGAGGGAAGTTGCATGCAACCAGGGAACGCTTATTTCTCCCAGGCACCTAGTCTCACCTCGATTTTATTGGGGTTCGCATTTGTCTGAATATGACACTAAACACGATATTGTCCCCTTTATTCCATGGACTATGAGATATAGATTACCCTTCGGTACTTCTTCGTTTTTTATAAACACTTAGAGTTAAAATTGTATAGCTTTAAATTTTCTTCTCTAGTTTTTCCACTTGAGATGCTAAATCTCCTCGGGACCTGATCGAACTCCCTTTTCAGGATTAGCATATGTTCCGTGGTAGATACATTGTACTCTTTCGTATGTATTCTATTTCTTTCTCCTTTCCCAGATTTTGTTTCCATTCGGATTTTTGATCTCTGAGTTGGTTTTATCTTTTACCGCATCATTTCCTGTTAAATCATTACTACGTTTATGTAATTTCCAGATATCTTAATTTATATAAAACGTTAAAAGCTCAGTACAATTAATTCTAATTAATACGTATGGCATTAAACGCTATCAATATAACTCTACGTATATGTAACAATCAATAAACTGTGGATGGTTTTTATTGTGAATATAGTTTTACTAAGACACATTTTTATTCTTGGACATGATCCAAGGTAGATATTGGGAAAAGTTGCCTTTATATCCTAAAATAGACTGATGAAAACGTCTGTAACAATTTATGTTTGTTTACCATGATGATGAATATTTTGTCTGATTCAATTTCCGGACAAATACTACTCGAGGTAAATACAAACATCATGAGTTATAAAACATTAGCAAGGGAGACAAATGCTTCAATGACTAGGTCATAATCTAATCTCCAAGGAAATAATAAGGTCATGTCTATAAGCCGCAGCATTCATCAAACAGTAGGGGAAGCCTTAAACTCATATTGCATACACAGGGAATAATCGGGATAATGAAGATAGGAAATTTACTGGAGTTATTAAGACATTAGAGAGTTTATATTCAAGTATACTTAAGTAGATTGTACCACCCAGAAAGCTACCAAGTTTTAAAAGTAAGACAAATAATGCTAATGTTATCGGTGCTTGTTTGAATCATATGAATAATATAAACATTCTTACATTTTTGTTGGAGTAGAAAAGCTGAATTTGCAGAAAGATATTGAAAATGAACAGTAGAGTTATAAATAAACTATTGTTGCTAACGAGTATCCGGTTCTTATTCTTCCTGGACACCTAACCCCACTCCTCCCCATTTAAGAGGACAACATACTCTCTATAAGTAGATTCTCTTTGATTTGTTTTTCCTTTTTGCGGATTTTGTATGAACTTCGATTTTGTGATTAACCGAAAACTGAATTGGTTTTATCCATCATTTGATCATAAGAAGTGGAGATTCAGATATACTGATGCACAATTGGATATAGGTCAAATCTTATATTAGCTGCGCGTATTGATTTTGTGGGGGCGCATATTGTCCCATAGTCAAATAATTTCCACTTTGATCATCTACTGTTGACCTCCAATAATTAACATGAAGGTTTAAATATAATGTGAGGGTTGACCCATATTAACATCAGATTATGTATATGTCTTTATAAATCAAGGTCCCTTAAAAATTCGTTACAAGTTTCGTGTGTAATTTAATAGGGGAACCCAAATTCCAATCCTATGCATTCACGCAATCGCAAAATGATATAATAAAAGTCAGAATATTCCCAGGAGAATTAGGAAAAGTAAGATTACATGTATAGAATCGTCTGTTTAACTAGACCAACAGGTCCATTAATTGTTCTTGGAAACAATAGCCTGCAGTTTACAAGATTATCATTGAAAGAGTCCAGTTGTATACAAAGAGGTGAATTCTATCTACTGATGCACTTTACACCTACGTTAAGATGCTATAATTATGCATGATTGCACCATTACATATATATTTGTCCCTGGTATGAGAAAGTATCAGTCATGTTCCCTTGAGTATCTGTAGCAAAGGAATAAATAATGAGGTCGGTGAAATAAATTGATGTCGCCTGAAACTATGCTCTGACGTCTCATTTCATTTCCACAAGACATTCGTGTGCAAAAACATTATGATAACTTGCTGGTGCTACCAATGTCCTGAATTAATTTTATCAAACTAGTTGCTTGGAGTCAGTTTATGTCAGTTTTGTTTTTATCTGATTGATAGGTCTTCGTTTCTTATCTACCATGAAAACAGTGCAATCGAATAAGCATATATTTGAATACATGTATTTTCTATTAAAAAGTTGAAAAAGTTAAAAAGCGCACTGACATATTCAACATAAAATGCTAAAATCAAACACAATGCACAACCTTCATGGTTTAACGGCGGGTATGCTTGATCAACAGGGAAAGCTTACTCTTTTATGGCACTTTACTCAATATCTGGTTCTTTTTGGGTCCATACGAAGCCGGTGTGGCCTAGTGGATAAGGTGCTCGGCTCGTGATCGAGAGGTCCCGGGTTCGACTACCGCCCAAGGCACACCGGTGCTTTGTCTTTCGGATGAGACAGTAAAAATCGAGGTTCCGTGTCACGGTAGGCATGGCACGTAAAAGATCCCTCACTGCTTCGGATGGGTCCGTTGCAAAGGTCTAAATTTGTATGCAATGCATCAGGCAGATGCCGTCACCATATACGTGAAATAATCGTGGAGTGACGTGAAAACAATAATAATAATAATAATAATCTTTCGGATGAAACACTAAAACCGAGGTCCCGCGTCACGGTAAGTGTAACACGTAAACGATCCCTCACTGCTTCAGGTGGGTCGGTTACAAAGGTCTAAATTTGTATGCAATGCATCAGGCAGATGCCGTCAGCATATTTGAAATAATCGCGGAATGACGTAAAACAATATTCTATCAATCAATCAATCAATCTAGGTCCCTGCGTGCAAATATTCCGTATTGTTTGGAATTTAAGATGTTCCTCTTTCTCAGCTGCCAGGTATCTGAAGATTTTTCATAATTTTGATGTTTTTAGATATTCCCGGGTCCATCTAACAAAAATAACAACTAAATGTTTAGAAGAGAAAAAGTGTTATAATTTCAGGACACTGGAGAAATAAAGTAGTGTTGACTGAGTAATGTGTCACAGATACCGACGATTGTCATACATACCACGTATAATACAAACTGCATATAATCCCTTCATATATTGCCCACCATAAAACGCTAACAACTTTATCTGATAACGACATTATAACACTGCATACCAGAGGAGAATTATACCAAAACCAGTCAATCTAGATCTAAAACCATATTACTCATGGATATCTCTGACATTTGCAATTTAAATTTACATCCAAGAAGATATCGTTTATGTGAAGATTTGATAATGTGTTAAAATACATTTAAGGTATGTAATAGTTGGGAGTTTTATGTCAATTTAATAATACTTTCGGATTATTTTTTTTCAGACTTTTGGATATTCCTCACTTGTCCAGTTATATATTATAGTGATAGGCTACATGTACAAAGATATCCAGCGATTTAAGTTCACTCGAGTATATGTGCACTCATTTGCATTCCATGTAGTATCATTGTAATATTATTCTCTTATATTTCCAAATGGCAATAAATACAGTTGATAGAATGGAGTATTACATAAATTTATCGACATGCAATGCCATTCTAGAACTTTTTAGTATCTTTTTCTCCTCACAGGATATTTCAGAGTTAATGTTAATGAAACTTAACATTCACAGCACATGTATGGCACAGTGGTTTCAAATAGCAAAATAATAAAATATGAAGCTGCACACACCAATTTGTCAGATGGAGAATAAATAAATGTTGTCATTCCCAGAAAACTAAAAGGAAAATGCTAGTTGATCTTTCGGGTTAGCTGTAATATACATACTCGTAAATAAGCCAGAATGCATTATCAATCAGCAGAATCAATGTTGTAGCTGCTTTACATTTCATACAATTGTTTCACATACCTCTTATACTCTTTCTGTGCTCATTTGTATGCATGTATATTTTGCCCAATTCAATCGATGGAATTTGACATACATGCCATACAAAAGTTTTGCAAATTAATTTCATTTCGAAAGAGTGGTGGATATACTGCCATGAATATCCACAATTTCTCAGCACTGCACATATCAATAATTATTATGGAAATATAGTCACATAGGCTTGTTGTCTCCTAACCAGTAAAAGAAGCTCTTTCGCATAATTTTCAATTACACCTATATATATATTCATATATCCTATATATCATTTATTAGATACAGCTGTAGATGGACTGATAGCCCCAAGGGTACCAAAAGCCCGGAGTTAGTGCTTTTGTTCCGGCCCGAAAGTTTGTATTTTTTCTAAATTTAAGGAGTATATATCAGATATAGGACGGGTATTTTATACAAGCAGGGAACGTTTACTCCTTACAGGGGCCTGGTCTCACCTCAATTTAATTGGGTGTGCATTTGACGGATTATGACATTGTACACGATATTGTTTGTTACATATTGCGTCACTTTGCTTAGCGGAGTCATTGATTGGCTATGGAAAAAAAAAACGTTTTCGGTGAATGGAACGTCATTCGAGTTCACCAGAACATGACCCCATACGGGGTTTCGCCAAATCTTTAGCCGCAATGGAACAAATAGAGTTAGCAGAATACATATATAATTTTAATCAGATTGGTTGGATGGATTATTGCAAATGACCCACACTTTTAGACAAAAATTAAGGTTCAATTATCTGGATTTAGAATGCTCTTGACTTTACACATCACCCGAAACGAACTTTACCTTATTTTCACAAGATCTGGTTATACATATGGCAACCAACACAAATTCTTTTGATATAAATATGGCCTTTTTTTTTTCCTTTTTTTTTTTTTTTTTTTTTTTTTTGGTCAAACAAATGTCAATCTACTATTGCACCCAAGATAAAGTGGATACAATGAAAAGTGAATGCGAAGAGAAGATAATTCAATTAAGAGATATGAGTTGTCGCACCACTATTTCTTACACATTCTCAACGTTTACCGAAGTGTCATTACTGCATCTAGTATGTGAATTTTGCTTTGATTTTGTTCACCACAACACAAGAATTATTTCATTTAAATGCTGACAATCATTGTTAAAAGGTGGAGTAAAGAAATACACCCGGAGAAAATCAGTGGAAGTCGCCAAGTTATCTAGTGACGCTTCTCACCTTCCCCAATAGGGTATCGAACATTCGGTTTGTTTGTCCAAATTGTCTTCACCTATACATGTTTTATAAGCCTTATCATTTCACCATGTATGGCAGCTTATACTAGATGTTATCATTTCTTGGTTATGAATACTTGACATGGTAATCATATTTATCAGTGCATTTTACGTAAATATTGTTTATGTCGCCTATGTCATCAATCACGAAAACTAGATTACTTTACCTCCACCCAACAAACAAATTATATTATTCTATCTAAGATGTAATGGAATAAATGAAGATTGAATGCACATGATTGTATCACATATAATAACAATCATATTTCAAGAAGGAGTCACTATGTCATCGTGTTAGTGTGAACGATGTATGCTTTCAGACGATTACATTAACATAAATATATGCGCTATATGTTATCAATAACGGAACATTTCAGAGGAAAGAGCCGGATCTGACGCGGCTATAATGCTAGTGCTCTGGCAAAACGAAGGAAATCAACATTGATAGATCGTCCAAAAATGTATGAATGCATAGTTACATTACAATCGACTCTCTTTATCTCGAATATTAAAAGCCTTGTAAAACAATTCGAGATAAGCAGTGTTCTCACAAGGCATTTATGTTTACATTCAGAAATAAGAATATAATCTTTCAAGTTAGTATGAGTTTAGGAAAAAATTCGTGTAATCGATGTGTGAGTAGACGAGAGGCAAAAGTAGTCCAAATTCTTTATAATTCATTGATTTTAAATTTAATTCATTTAAATAATCGGACGAGTACATCTTAACTAATAAAGGGTGGATACCAGATACGTCGGCCAACAGTCATTCCGGTCTTTTTGCAACTTCGGGAAATTTTTTTCTATATTCCTACTAACGTTGTTTGATTTTTTTTTTTTTTTTTTTTTTTTTTTTGGAAAAATAAAATGAAAGACAAAATTTCACAAAATTAAGGCCACTTGGCCTTGATAAAGTGAAATAATTTATTTAAATATCTCAGCGAAGTAAAAAGTAAAATAAAAATCATAAAAATAAAATACAATAACATATTAATGGTAATATAATTACAAGAGTGTATACATATGTTTATCTCTAAATAACGTTATTTGTCTTCAGTAATTTACAATTCTACAATTTTATAAATCTTAACGAAAAAAATGTTAAATTAAATAGAGATCATTTATTAAGGAGGTTGACTAAAAGAAAAGTAACAGACGTTACGTTTCGTTTTAACTTACTCGAGGCCATTACCGAATGTATACACGGTGTTTTAATGAACATCAAAACGATAAGGAAGCATCAAAACATGTCAGACAGCATACGAAAGGTTTTTCCAAAACCAATGCTATTAGCCTTTAAACGCAACGATCGCATTTGCGACACCTTTGTGCACAAGAAAACAGATAACGCCTTTAAACAAGTCGAGGATAAATATATATGTGAAGCATGCGACATAATTTGCAAAGATAACATTCGGGACACGGTTGTATGAATGAGCGTATCAATATATAGAAGATGAGGAAAAGAGCTCACTGTTTTCAAGCTGTTTCTCAGATGTTTTACGTAAACAGTGACACTGTCCTAGTTAGCACCGCACTGTACATCGAACACTCTTTAATAATACATAATAATGTTCTGTGTTGAAGATGTTGCTAAGATCGAGCAAATGAATACCTAAATCTGCGATAGAAGTCCATTAGAAAACTGGACTAGGAATTTTCATTAAAACATATCAATCATTTAATTTACTGTATTGTGTATATGATGCATTACATAATTTTCTCTTCTCATTAATTTTTTTTTCTTGTTTTAGAATTATCTAAACGATGAAATGCTTTAACCCGTATGATGTGAAGGTATTTTGACAGCTTACAATCAATGTATATGTGAAGTCATGGTCATTTCTCTACTATTTTCGGCATTATTATTATTATTATTATTGTTGTTGTTGTTGTTATTATTATTATTATTATCATTGTGATATATTTATATCATTATTTTTAATGATTTTACAATCCGAAATTCCTTTCGTTTCATTCTATGTGAAACTAACATTAAATTGAAATTTATGATAAATATATGCTCAGAAACAAGATTAACAAGATTTCTGTAAAGCCATCATGCTACACTTTGGGCTTATGACGTATGAATGACCGAACATTGGATGATTATATTTGTGTATTCTATGATAACCAAATACCTTGAACAATTTTGAAATACCAGTATATCTAGAAAAATCTTTTAACTTTAATATTGAAAATGTGCACCGGAGAGAGGACTTGGTGAAAACGCAGACTATCAAATGTTTAACGGGGAAGGAGGTCAGAGATATTCTAATATGAGCGCAAATGTTTAACGGCAAATGCTTAATGGTATGAAATTTATCAAAATAATTCTCACATTTAACGAAATATTAATAATTATTCCAAAAGTATGGGGTATCTTCCGCATACACGCATGGTTCTATCCTTACATTGATTATGGTTTTTATTCCGTTATCTAATTTATAGTAAGTTTTGCCTTCAAATACTTTTTTTATTTCCATATTTTCGTCTTTAGCATCACTGAAGAGACATAAGTCTCGTTAAAAATAATGGGTATTATCCGAACACACTTATAACCCTGTCCTGATATTTGTTTGGATTTTCAGTTCCAGTTTAGGGGGTTTTTTTGGGGGGGGGGGGTGTTTGGGGGGTTTTGTGTGTGTGTGTGTGTGTGTGTGTGTGTGTGTGTGTGTGTGTGTGTGTGTGTGTGTGTGTGTGTGTGTGTGTGCAATAAATGCAATAATTTTTACATGAATAAACATCTTTTATCAACTGAAAATTGTAATGATCAGGTATGACATTAATTTTTCATATACAGCGGAACGACTTTCAATTGGAAAAAATTACATACTTTTAAAAGGCTTACTTTTCTTCCTTATTCCTTGAAATTTTAAAAAAGTGTATGGTTTAATTAATTATAACGATCGACACAAGTTTTGCAATTAAACAATACCCACTGCTCTCGTTCATTCATATTGTATTATCTATTATATAGGTTACGCATGAAATATGATAAAGTAATGCTTCAGTAGACAGCATCATTGAAATAATTAAGTTGTCATTAAATTCAAAGGCTTTTTTCTTCAGCTAGGGTCAAACTGATATTAAAACAGTTTTTAGACACGGCAAGATCCTGTTTATATACCTGACGGAATATCGTATGTATTGCCAATCACTCATTATCAGTATAATTAAGCTATGTTCTCCCATTTCTGTCATTTATTCATTATCTTTGAAGTTCATTAACGTTGAGGTCATGAATGAATCGTCACAGGAATAAGAAATGATGAGTCAATTAAATATACGTGAATGACAGTGTGCCATATTCCATTAGCATATCTCCTTGTTTATGAACAATGTACACTTTTGAACTCATTTGACGTTAGCAATACCATTTGCATTATTGATTATATTCATAACTGGCATAATATGTAACTATTTTGTTGGTTTTGGGGATATATGTCATTTTCAACTAATTTTACGGTCGTGCCGCAGCATGGTACAATCAGGGATAGATTTTAATGCCCCGGATTGATAGATCGGATGCATATTGTTTTTGCCCTGTCTGTTTGTTTTGTCTGTCTGTTGTCAGCTTAAACTTTGGCTATACCTTTTCAACCGCGAGAGACGTCATATTTGATATGCCTACTCAACTAATGAAACCCTTTCAAATGACACAAAGGTCGATTACCTTTTGACCTTGACAATGACCTTCACGCCAAAAATAACCCTTTGGACTTTGGTGCCTCCAGGGCATTAGTGTTTCAAAAACACTGCTTTTTCTTTTTGCTTTCTTTCTTTTTTTTTTTTTTTTTTTTTTTTTTTTTTTTTTTTTTGTATAATAAAGAATACATACTTTTTAGAACGTAACATAAACTGTCTACATTGATATGCTTTCATTTAGAGTAAAACACTTATTTCACATTCTGATTTTATAAATCTGATGTGATTTCCCTTAAGTGTTTTGAAAATGTAGAAATATACATGTTTGAAGTCTTAGTTGTGCTGTAGTTTGCTAATTTACATTGTGATACTATAATAAACATGCATATCAACTTGTCACTGAATGGTCAGTGAATTTTGATCTTGATCACGGATCAAAGGATTGAAATCGACCAGAAATATGGTCATGTTAATTAAAAATCTGAAGGATAAGACATCAATTTCACTTCCTCCTCAAGGTTCTGATACATTATTTATACTTAGATACCCAATACTAGAGACCACTAAAGGATATGAACCGTACCAATATACTGCCGCAATTTACTACAGAAATGCTGAATGTGATGTATAATAAACAAAAATGTCCATCATTAACATTTTAGCCTGATTTTTTTTTATTTTACTAAACTGTCACCTGTGACTTTTTCCACTTCGAAGTCTGTTTTCTGGTGTTAATCACACTAATAACAAGTATTCAAAATAAAATGTTTAAATTAGTCTTGTCATTTTGTTATGCGCAATGTTGAGTTTTGAATTAGTTTGAACGCTGCAATAGTAATAATAGCTGAATAGCACCGGGGTTAATCATTAAAATCGACGAATTCTGCTAAAGTCGGAAATCAACTTGTCCAGAGCTATCGTCAACATTTCCTAGTGAAACGCGACTAAAGCATGCGCACGCGGGGAAATTGATGTCAACACACATAAGCAACAACATGCAACGATATGAATTTTTAAAATAAAGGATTATTTGACGAAAATGATGGCCAGTAATTCTTTTTAATGTAAACACAGGATGCACAGGACGCACAAAGCAGTAATTAACATCCGTTAATCCGAAGTTAGACCAGCAGCCCGGAAAAGTGTCTCTTGTTTGGTTTGCCACAACTACGCTAAAATCCCAAACACGAAGAAAGAACATTTTGCATTGCAGTTAACAATGACAGCGCCATCTAATGCACTGTCACACTGCCACTTACGAACAACCCAATATTACTTTTATTCAGAATTTAATTGATTTCGTTAAATATGATTAAGACATCTTGGCGGGAGAGGCCGGTCTGCAGGAGTTGGTTCCTGCATCTGATTCTTTTACGATATTGATGACTTCATCTGGTACTGTCCCTTACCATTCTGTATCGTATACCGGTATCTTTATGTTTTACATAAATGTTCCATAATCTTAATTGGTTATTAGTAATCATCAATCGTTATATTAGGGTTCATGGACTGCTGTCAACTTAATCTTTTAAGAATTTTTTTCTCTGACGTTATTTCCCGCAATTTCGTGACTGTGACTTTAATATATGGACACCACCGGGACCGAAGTTTAGAGATGTTGAGAAATAGTGAAAACATAATGTACCAATTCTTGAGAATATAAAAAATGTTTGAAAGAAATTTAATGACAAGGAATGAATTTAATTTGGTGGGGGTTTTTTTTTTTGGGGGGGGGGGGAAGGGGGGGGGGTGGTTTACAATGGAGATATACCTCGAAAAAATTATGACGGAAAACTTACATGTATGCACATTTTCCGTCCTTTTTCAGTGGTACACATCCATCCAACGAAAAACGAAAAATAAACCGGATTCATTCCTTGATTTATGTATTTGTATCATTGTATTGCTTTTGTTTGTTATCGGGATTGTATTTTTTTCCAAATGGAGATGTTGACCACTATTCTACACAAAATTAAGTTTATAATCCGTTGTTTAAATAATTCTTTATGAACCAAGCAAAAACAATGAAGTATACCATTTCATATTCATAACAATAGTTTCTAGAATCCGTCTAGGCCATTTCGTTATACTGATGGTTCTTTTTCCATTTACGATTATGCCTATGCAATACTACGCTACATATGTATTTTAACCGGAATACAAAAAGCAATTCCAGTCATTAAATGCCTATCTACCGGTCTGTTCATTGACATTCTTAGTTTGCTTATTTTTGAAACAAACTTCCGAAATTGAAAATGATAACAGAAGTTATTCTTTTCATGTGTGTTGACTTTGAAATATCATTTTACTCTCAAAATCAGCCTGGTCTTTGTGACTAAATTGTTTTCAAAATATTAAATGATATGTAAGTACGTAATTATGTAATTATTTAGATGAAACTATATTATGCTTTTTATCTTTATATCAGAACCGAGTTACTTGTCTAAAACGTTAGAATATATTTGAGTACATAAATAATAAAGATCCTGTTTGCCCTATTCTAGTTTTACAATCAGGTCAGACAACGTTAGCGGATTCTCATTATATTGTTGCTTTTACTGTATTATTACTATTTTGTCCATGAACATTGATTAGTCACATTTCTGTCTCATTATTGTCGCTTCGATTACCGTTCGCAATATTATTATAAAATGTTTTTCAGACTTCATTTTTAATTAGAACGCTTTTAAGGAAAAGACAAGAAAGGAAGGAAGAATCAGATGTATGAAAAATGCAACAGAGGATCCGATCGTGAAGATAATGAAAGAATAAGCACACAAAAAGACCTTACATGAATATTCAACTGTATATACGTCTTAGAGCTGTTAGTGGAAATGACAATTTTCACTCAACTGCTCTGTGTAACACTCCTTTCTGAGATCGCCTCTAAAGCTGCCATATCAATAATCCTTATAAAAGAAAAGACAATACGTGTGACTCATACCCACAATAAAGATATCCACAGGTATGAATGACAAAAAAAAGATGAGTAGATAAACAAATAAAGGTTACATAAATATTCGATTGTATAACACTCGCAATACCGATTTAGGATGATCGAGTGAAGTAATAAAAGTGCTAATCTGTGGAGCTAAAATGCATTATCTATCCATGCCTAATGGATTTATAGTAGACTTAAGCTTGTTGATATTTCTGTGTCTATTCTGAGTTAAGGCAACACTATGAGATGCGATTTCTTAATGACATATAACTATATTTAAGTTATTTGTTCTGAACGAATTTCCCTTACGTCTATTTGGATCCAACTATTACCTGCCTACACAGTCCTTTTTCAAGCTTTTTGACGATGAACATCCGATGCAATATTTGTTTTCTGTCAGAAGCTTTTCTTGTGTAATAAAAGCATTATGGTTGCACGAAAATATTAATATATCTTAATTAACATGGGTGTCAGACGTTGACCGTATATTGAATAACTAAGTTTGAACTCACTTTCAGCCTGTTCGATTCTTTTTTGATTTGACTGTGCTGCTGTGGTTCCCGTAAACAGTTTGACCACGCCAACTGAGTGACGTTTGTTGCTGTAATTGACCATCCTAAGTCGGTATCGTAACTGCAGTGCAATCGAATATTTTTATATCGTTTTCTGTTTTTAACTAGTATCATGTTGATATACATGCCCTTGGTTTTTGTGTCCTACAATTTGGTCAGATGTCTTCTCTTTTGTCTTTTGGACAGGATAATAGTTTTTAAGAAACAATACACCTTTGCTGAACTTTTTCTTTTGTATGTTTGTTCCTTTAAAAAAGAAAACAGAAAACATCTGACAAATCTGTATGACACAAATCACCAAGGACATGCACACCAAAAAAATGATAATAGTAGAATATACACGGAAAAACGACATTACAAAAATATCAGATTGTGTTGCGGTTACGATACCGACTTAGGACGGTCAATTGAAGTAACAAATGTCACTCAATTGGTTTACGGGCGCCACCTTCCCACTCACTGCAAAATAAGCACAATCAAGAACACACATTTAAAAATTTATAAATAATCCATCTCAAATGTTATATTAGATCTTAAGAGTTATCCCAGTGGTAATTCTTCAAGCGGATTTATAATCAATCATCAAAACACCATTACGCATCAGTTACACCAAGCAACCAAATCACGACCTATCTTTAACATAAATATTATACTACATATAAACTGTTGGAAAGAGGATCCGATTGGCTCTAGAGGTCATTGGTAATATATAAGTATCTGCATGGTCATGTTCAAATAAAACAATGACCGGTAAAACCGACCAAAACATTGGCCTCTTCATTGTTACAACTAGTCACGACCTGTCAAAAATGGTTGCACGATCTTTCGATCGTAGGTGGTCACAAGAAAATCTAACACAAGTGATGGCTGATTGCAGTCACAGGTTGTGACTTTTCCTTAACTTGTACTGTCTGACATACATCATCTCAATCATTATACTATTATTCACAAATCAGTTGCTGGTAGCTACTCGAGCGATTGACTAGTGCGAACTTCACTTCACTTTGCGGTCCTTGACATTATTTGCAAATTTTTCGTATAGTGGAAAAAGAAATGCTATACACTGATATTGACTTCAAAAGGTAAAACTTGTCGCTGATTCAAAAAGTATGTAACGTACGGAAGTAATTGGTCATTGACTCAAAAGGAATGTTAATTACGGATCTTTGGATTTTGCCTTAAAAGGTATGTAAAGTATGGTTATAAATGGTGCTAAGTTACTGAAGCACACACAACAATGTGGATACTCAGAGACCCTGCAGCTGGGTATTACATGTGAGACAATGTGTTTTGCAGAATTAAACGTATCTTATGCACGGTAATATACATTTCAGAACACATTAAAATCATTTTATTCACTGTTACAAAATACACGAGTAGACTGCCATTATCGCGAAATGCATTCTCTAAATAAACTATGTCAGAAATAATTTTAATTATCTAAAGCCTCCCTCATGCATAGCTGAGTTTTCAATTGGGTTTTGTCTTTTTCTCTTAGTTGTTTTGATGCTATTTTTGTTTTCTTGTTGTTTAAAGCATCTCCAAGATTAGTGCCATTTTATAAGGGCAACATCCGTCTGGTTCATTGCGTCTTAATGTTTGTCTGTGTTACGAACCCGTAGTATTAAGGGGTCCTTCTCGTCCTAACATATACATAGTGAAACGATGTCTCATCAGAAGGCCAATTAAGGAGGCAGAAGATGATAAATCACCTCTAAAAACTGAGTCGAAAGCTGGAACAGAACCCGAGTCTATATATTGTGACATCACTGGACCAAACTGCCCCTATTATAGTGAAAGTTTGCTCTACAAATAATGTGCACCCTCAATGTATATAGAGATATTATTTGGCAGATGATATATCGTGTCAAATTTCACTATCAGAAGCTATGAATCAAGGGCACAGTACATGTAGTATTAAACCTATGAAATATTTAGGTTATCTTCAAATGATATTTATGGAGAGATAATGAAGCCTATCGATATTGAAAGGCAGAGGTACACAGTTGGATTGTAGTGAACAGACCTTTTGAGTAGAATTGAATGGATGCTTAGTGTCAAACCATAATTTTTGAAAGATTATGTATTAAACGCACTAAGGATCTACATCAAAACTACAGAACAAACACACTGCAATTAACACCAATGATTGATATAATTTGAAAGATCAAGATAAATCTGCTACAAATTCTCATTAACTAAAGTCATTATTCAAAGCTCTACATTATTGCTGGTGTTAGTATTTTTTTCGTTAAAATCTTGGAATATCAGATGGTTTAGTGAATGGAGCCAATGGTTTATAATTAATCCGGGGAATACATATCAACACACACCGCTCCCTGGAAAGTGTTATCATGGTCAAGTACAAGATGATCAAGTTAAGCATTCTGCAAGAAGCCCATTATCACAAAGTCTCCAGCCAACAATTCGCCCACTTCTTATTTCTCTTTGAAAAGTCAGAATTCTGTAGTTGTCAATATCATGATCGTCCAGTGTCCTCGTAACTCAGTCTAGGGTTTGATTGATTAATTTTTGTTTTAACGTCACACCACGAATATTTCACATATATGGTGACGACATATGCCTGGTGCAGGGCATACGAATTTTGACCTTTGCAACGGACCCACCCGAGGCAGTGAGGGATCTTTAACGTGCCATGCATACCACGACACGGGGCCTCGGTTTTTATTGTCTCATCCGAAAGACAGCACACCGGCATGACCAGAGCGGTAATCGAACCCCGGCCTCCCGATCAGGAGGCGAACGCGATACCAAGAGGCTACACCAGCTTGCCTAGTCTAGGGAAGCATAATACATAAAGTACATGGTCAAACAACTGATAATGTTTAAGTCACGCTTGAAGCAGCAAGGATCACCGTTGGAGAGGGCATACGTCAAAATTAGTACAGAAAAGACAGGACCACAATGAAAATTTTGGTGAAAAGATATCATTTTATTTGTAACATGTCTTAAAGAAATTTATTGATTATTGTTTTTACGTTTCTACACGATTATTTCACGTATGTGGTAACAGCATCTGTGTAATGCATTGCATTGATATTTTTACCTGTGCAACAGTCCCACCCGAGGCAGTGAGGGATCTTTTACTTGCCACTCCTATCGTGACAAGGGACCTCGGTATATCCTGTTTAATCCGAAAAATAGAACATCTGTGTGCCCACGGAGGAAATCAAACTCAGGACCCCTCAACCAGGACCGAACACCTCATTCTTTAGACCATATCGGCTTTATCAAAACAGAGATATTAAATATTTCGTTATAAATTTTACGTCAAGCAACCCATTTTCTTATACTTATCAGAAGAAAGTAATGATAGCTCAGTAGCACACCTTGACATACGTCTCTACTCTGACCAAAACACGACTTGAATGCCAAAACAGTTCTTATAGGGACATACAGTGCTACCTTATGTATGATTATCAGATTTTCTCTGAAGCATCATGAATGCCGCGTCTAGTTAGAAAATCCTTCTATGCTCTTAATGATTTTCACAATAGGTTTACAGAACTGTTTCAGAATCTGTTGTAGTACGCTTGACAAAGAACGTTTTAGTGTTCTTCATAAATCTCGAAGCACCCGTCGGTCCTATTCAAGATGTAGTGTAACAGATAGATCTTATAGCAACAAGAAAAGAGATCCTGTTTGTGACTTGCTTTTAATACGGGAGTTTCCTGTACCTTGCCTGTCATATTCATGCTTCAAACATACCGGAACCTAAATGTGACACAGAGTGAGGAAATATGCAATTATTATGCAGATAACTTAGCAGTACATATACAAATAATGGTAAACGAAAAGACTTATTTCACCCCAGTTTCGACATTCAATGTATGCTTTTCTATACACATGTAATATATTCGTCAAAAAAAACAAGAGCAAAGCCTTCGTTGCAAAATACGTTCATTACTTAGTTTTACCTCGATTTTATTGGGGTTCGCATTTGTCTGAATATGACACTAAACACGATATTGTCCTTTTGTTCCATGGACTATGAGACATGGTTTTCCCTTCGGTACTTCTTCGTTTTTTTTTTTACTTCAAGTGAGCAGAATTCTAAGAAGGAAAAATTTACGCACTAAACTGCATTAGCAAGGGCTATCCTCTGTTCATAATATAAAAAGTGTATGAAGAGTGTTTGAAAACGCATTTCCCTACCAGTTTTGTTGCATGTATTTTTACAAAGTTAGTTTATCCACAATGTGTGTCATATGGCATTGACCTCTGACATTAAAGAAAATGGACTGTACCATGTTTAAAAGTTTTATCAACACTGTTTAGAGACTTGCCTTTATGCCTTGAGATTTGACCATTGCAACGTTGTCACACAAAGTGAATGCACTAAGATTTTTTGGTCCTAGCACAAATAATTCGGTCTGCATCTCATTTATATGGTTCATCAAAAGGGTATATTATGTGGAGTTTTTACCCCTAAACTTGAAAAATAATGGACGTCATCCTTTCATAATCAATGGTAAACATTCTAAGTTGTTTTTTTTTTTTTTGTCATAACCGAAATAGCTTGTTCTGCATCACGTTTACCACATCTGTCAACGTAAAGCTCGAGGCCCTGACCTTTCACCTCTAGTCCTTAAGAACAGAAGGCGGCGTCGTTTTCTTAAGGTAAATACATTTGTCAAGTTTGACGGTCTGAATCCTGTTCATGTCTTATCTACAACGTTTAGCTCATGACCTTGAAATTCGTCCCTAAATCTAAAAAAATGCATCTTTTCATCAAGACTATATGAACCAAGTTGATGGTATCAGGCACAGTGATCTTTTTCTTGGTTATAATATATTCAAAAATGTTAAGTGTGACCTTAACCTTTGACCCCTTGCCATGAAAAATAATCTGCTTCGTCTTTACGTCATAAGGAAGTAGGTGTAACTAGTTGATGGTACAGACATAAACGATCGGTCTGTACTTTGTATATAAAACCTGTAAATCTAGACAGACTTATAGAGAGACCCATCAGAAATGTGGATATCAAAAGAAAAAATAATATTCTGGTAAACATTATTCATTTTTTCACTTACTACAAAGGGCGGAGAACTGAAACGAGACTGTATCTTTCAATTGTTTGAAATCATACAAAGGTTATAAAGCTATTGGTTTTGTAGGTCATGAGTGAAAAATCGCTGATGGGAATTGATATTGAATTTGTATCCCAAAATTAGCAATAAGGGTTTATCGTACAAAGGGGAAGAATCTTCCTGATTTTCTGATCGTAAACCAGGGTTACTGACTGGAAATCATATTGAACTTCATATTCAGTCTTCACTCTGAAATACACATCATTAAAATCATCTTAAAGGGGGACTGAAACGTCTAAAACATACTCTATTAAGCAGATGCTCATGGCGAAACTAGCAGAGCGCAGAAAACCCGGAGTCGATACGTTGTTTTGTTGACGAGATTTTCATGATTCTATTTTTATCTCACCTGCAAAAAAAAGCTTCTGGAAATCCCTTTCTCGTTGTGACGTCACTGGTTTGGATAGCAACAAACATGGCGGAAAACGATGCTGAAGATAACCACGGCCACGGCCGAACGGTTAAAAAGGGGAAGGGAAAGTATTGCTGTGCTGGTGGTTGCACTAATACACACTTAAATGGTGTATATTTACATTCATTTCCATCAGGAAACAAAAGACCAGAAGTACGGAAAAAATGAATAAAATTCGTTCGAGACGAGCAGGTCAATTTCCGCTAACCGACGGCAACAAAATATCAATATATATATATATATATATATATATATATATATATATATATATATATATATATATATATATATATATATATATATACATATATATATATATATATATATATATATATATATATATATATACATATATATATATATATATATATATATATATATATATATATATATATATATATATATATATATATATATATATAAATATATATATATATATATATATATATATATATGCGAACGGCATTTCAGACCAGACTGTTACCCTATCAAATATCGATTGCTAAAAGTTTAGGGAGAAATATAGCGAAAAGACCTCAACCCAGACGCTTATCCAACAATTCATCTGAAACCTGAAATGTTCCAAGTAAGGTATTTACAGTACAATTATTATAAATTAAGACAATGAATTACATGTACTGTATAGGGGCCTGGTAATCCACTTACACCAATGAAAAACATGTAATGTCTTTTTGTCAAATATATTATTTGTTCATATAATTATTTATTATAATCTTTTACAATCAATTTTTTTTCAGAATTGTATAGAATAATAATTTACTTTTATATATGGTATACTGTTTATGTGTACTGTAATGGATAACATTTTTTTAAATGCCATGTCCATTTTTTTTTTCTCTCTCTCTCTAGTTCCACACCAGTTACAAAAAAGACTGGACTGGCTCAGTGTCCCAAAACTTGGAAATATCTAGGGTAAGTTGGTGAAACCTTATAACACATAATATATTAATGATCTTTCAGATTTAAATCGAAATAAAACAAAACCAATGTTTTGGTAATATTTCTTTACTAGTAAATTGAATAAACAATTAAAAAGGCATCTATTGAGTGTATACATGTATTATAAAAGCACAAATTCAACTTAATTTTAAAGATGACGAACCCAGTTTTTCACTTGATTCAAACTGTTAACAATAATTAACAAGAGCAAAACCTAGTGTGGCACAATATGCCCTTCACTTAGTTTGAAAGGGAGGATTCTGAAAGAATGGAAACATTCCCTCCTTAAATTATCAAATTGTACCAATAGTTCATTCTGTGTTCACTACAAGTAGTACTACGACATTCACTTTTAACCTCGAAAAACAATAAGTGTCTTTGTCTTTGCATGAGGATTAAGTGTTCTAAGTGACTTGGCATGAGGAGTAAGTTTGGGCTTTATCCTGTTTATAAGGTTTTCCTACCAAGTAGTACTACAATCTTTAACTTTGACCTTGAAAAACAATAGGCGTCTTTGTCTTGGAAAGAGGAATAAGTGTACAAAGTTTGACAGTCCTAGCCCCAACCATTTCATCTGCATCCTGCCTATACATGTTAGGAAACAATAAGCATCTTTGTCTTGGCATTAGGAGTAAAAGCACCAAGTTTGACAGTCTTAACCCCAACTGTTTGGTCTAAATCATGCCTTAGATTTGTTCCTATCAAGTAGCACTATGATCTTGACCTTTGACCTTGAAAAACAACAGGCGTCTTTGTCTTTGTATGAGGGGCAAGTGTACAAGTCTGACAGTCCTCGCCTCAATGGTTTAGCCTACAAGGTCAGACAGATGTACAACGCCATTCTATAATATGTTCTGTCAAAGACAGACGTATGATTAATCAAATTGCTGTCATCCAAGAGCATTTGTCTTTCACCAACACACATTTTTCATTTCAGATTATTATTAGCAGGTCTGCATTTTAATGAAAACATGCAGCGAAGTCAGGCTCGCACAAAAGATGGTGTGGGAAGATATTGCATAGTGTTCCAAAGGCTAAAGCAGGAAACTATTCCCTGAAAGAGATAAAAGTCCAATGTACTTATGGTATTTATTTATTACATGTATCATTTTACATTTTATAGCCTCTTTTAATTATCATGTACATCAAAATTGTGTATATTATACATATAAAGATGTTGGCCAAATGTCAAAAACTGAATAGTAATTTAAGAATGAAGTTAATTTTTATTAAAATATGTATTTTATCAATTTTACAGGGTATGTACAGATGCTCAAAGAAGAGGTAGACATTAGTAAACATTGTAAAATACAGTATTCATGTGACAGAACATGTCACTGGATGTGACTTGATTACTAGGCCTTAAAATTTGTTGCAAATTAAGATAGAAGCCAACAAAGAATTGTCATGTTTCTGTTCTAATGAAATCATACATACCTCAGAAAGATAGTATATTATTCCGGGAAATGAAAACCACGATATACTCCATCAGCACTTGGAAATGAATTTCTAATGGCAGCAACAACACAAGATGGAGGTACAACGCGGATATTTTTTCCAAGGAAGTCCCATATCCATCTCACAAAATTTCTGTAGGATGTATATCTCTGCCTTCTAGAAATAGAACAGGGTATACATTAAAATTAAATTCTAACCATAAGGTATATAATGTTACAGAATGATGCTAAAATTTTGCTACATAAAATTGTGAATATTTTAAGGTCAATATGTTTCAACCGGAAAATTTGAAATAGAATAATTTATTGGAAATAAAAGTAAATTTTGACACAATTTGCAAAACAGAAAACTGGATCCTTTCATAAGCTTAGAATATGTTACTGGTTCTCCCCTTGTAATTAAAATAATGCATGTTGTAAGTTTTAATGAAATTATAACTCACTCTGTGTTATTGGGCATATTTGTTCCATAATCCTGCCTGTATGCATGATATGCTGCCTTTAACACATGCCTATCTAAGCATACAGAAGCAAATCCAGGATGTTGTGTTATACATTTAACATTGGTCATGTCTGAAAACTGCTTTTCCTCCTCAATTTCATCTAACATTTGTTTTATTTCCTGGCAACATAGATTCTCTCTCTCTGTTGGCATATTTTGGCAACAATAGCAAGCACACCTACATTTGGAATAAAACATCAAATAAGTTTTAAAACTAATTGCTATTAATTAAATTTTAAATATCATATACTTGACTCCCAGTTTATCATATGCCTAATATATATTCAAATGTTTTCATTTTGCATATTATACTTATGTATTTTGTTTTGCGCATAGTCTTTTCATAGCTATGAATAATAATTGTGCTGTCAGTTTTATAGTACATTAGAATGACTAAAATCAAGAGACTTTCTTGTTAGTGCATTTTATTCGTGCTTCTGGAGATATATTTCTTCCTCATATAATTCAAATGTTAGTCACATTTTGTTTTCATCTATAATGTACCACTAATCTTATAATCCAGGCTATGTGATGCTTACAATAAGGCCTAGGGCCCCAATTTGGTCAGTAAATTCTATTCAATTTTACTCTATTTATTCTTTATTAGTCTATACATGATTGTTGACTGTAAGATTTAAAATGAATTTCAGTTAAAATGTTGAATATGATAACCCGGTTTCTGAGACTGAATGCACTCCAGTTACTGGGATGGGAAATTAATCACGTTTTTGTGTATTGAAACATAGATATACAAAATTTTGAAATTTCGTATATACGGTAATCGTAAGTATTCCTTGCAGTGAAGAATATATCATGAAAGACAAAAAAATCACCTAATAGTAAGTTGCATCAATTACGCTCTTATTTCCTCTGACTAAGTCGACTACCTTAATAATTACCATAAATATTCTTTCTTACTTATTTCACAATGCATTAATATTTACCAGTCTGTTGTTGTCATCCTATAACTTCTGTCGAGCACTGTAACGTTTTCTGGCATATCTGCAGCAAAAGGATTTTCTTGCTCTTGTCCTTGACCAGACAAGTAAGGCTGAACCATTGCCATTGGCTCGAACCGATACGGCTTTATGCCTCTTACATTTACTTGGCACGCACTCTCCAGTTGGTCGGGTTCCTCGTTCACGTGTTCCAACCCAAAAGATCGATCTATCATTTCATACGGACTGTCATCAATATCTATATCAAAGCTTTCATCACTTGAAGTGCAATCCTCGTTATCGTAACACTCCATGTTCACTCGATCCAAACCAGTAACGTCATGATCTCTGACGTCACATTTACCGGAAGCGTGAAAAATAACTTGATTACAGGTAATTTTAAAGACCTATTTTTGCCAATTGTGGCCGAACGAGACAAGGTATCGAGATCGGGTTTTTTTATACGAATTTATCACGGCAACTACTTTCGAATACCAAAAATATGATTTTGACGTTTCAGTTCCCCTTTAACAGATTTTAGTCTTAGAAATATGGAACTGTGTACTTGTACATTTGAAATAACATTTCTCATCTGATCTTTGTCAAACTTGACAAAAATGTTTTTATGATGTAAGGGCATACTTGATTTTCCAGTATATAGGTCATTGTCAACACTTGATTCTCAATAGTTTTGAAAGTATTTTGAAATTATACATACATGTATGCTCAGGAAATGAAATTCCTCATCAGAGTTTTGTACAACTTGGTAGACGTGGTATGATGTAAAGAGGCACCCAATAGATTTTAAGGTCAAAGGTTATGTTACATAACGTGATCAATACAATGCACATATTTAATCTTCGATTGATACTGACTTTTTTAATTCTTATAACTTTGTCGGTCATTGTTTAAGTGTTATTTTTACACCACTTCCGTTGTACAGTCGTTAAACAAATGCCAATGGTGTACTAATTTATTCGTAAGGTAGAAAACCATGTAACTGGTGAATGGTCAAAATCATTAATCTTCTTGTGTTTAAAAAAACTATTGACTAGATGATCACATTACAAATGTATTAGAATGAAAAAAAATCACTTATCAACACAAAATATCTGATATTTTGGACAGCACATCGGGCATATTGTAAATAAACACAGATCAGGATCGTTTTCTGATTGTTTCTAAGCATTAATACGCAATATCAAACAAGAGCGACGGTATAAACTGCAATTCTACATTCAGTTGTCAATATTCTAAACATAAGATATCACTTATGTAAATTCCCAGGGCTAGTACTTCACTTTAGTGATTGAGATGTAGTTGTGTTATATATTTTGTAATGTCAAATGCACTTTAAGAGTACGAGGGATGTCAAAACAAGACGAGGTATGTATTAGAAGAACAGACTACATGTAGCAATTATTTATTTTTTTCTAAGCGATTAACATTATTAAAATTCTTCAGTTTATGCTTATGTGGCAATCTTGAGTTTTCAATATTAACCACGAAGTCTGATTTCAAATTTCAAATTCAAAATTCAAATTGGAATTGATATTTCTAAACATGGAAAAAAATGGGAACATTTAAATGGACGATTTAATTCTTCAAACTTATTTTTAAGAATTATTCAGTTCATGACTTATATACAGGAGCATTGTCGTGAAGAGACAATACAAATTTGTTCAATCCTTCTTTTCTTTTATCAGCACCACTAGCCTACTTTATTAATTTACTTTTAATTACCCTCCATATGTCCAAGAGGGTATATAACGAATTAAAAATGCATACTTTAGGATCAAACAAATCAATGGCAATGAATTTTACCTAATGAAAATTTATACATTATCAAAAACTAAAAGGCATCGCCTTTATAGTTACCTCTGTTTTTGGATGGACTTTCGACTCGTACTTAAAGGTCAAATTGGTAATTTGTTTGCTCTTGAGTACTTAGCGTTATTTAAATTGACCATCCTCACTCGATTACTCAACAGCATTAGAATGGGGGATTTTCACAAACGCTTAGGTGATCCAGATTCGTGAATTGTTATGAGGTATACTCCTCGGGATTTATCTTCAATTTCTAAGTAAAATCTTATTTTGTAATCTTTTGTTTTACCATGATTATTATCTTAAATGAGAAAATAATGAAATATATATAATGTATGTATACTTCTTCATTGAATTCAAATGTGGATTTCAAAATATTTATAACAGGATTTGTAAAAAAAAAATACTGAAAAATCGCATTATGGCCTAGAATAAAACAAAAGTCATACCCCCTCATGCATTCGGAATCTCTCCTGCCTGTACTCATAAAATAATGCTGCAATATGTAAAACTCAAAACGGATACGTACAGTGAAATAGCCCCATTGAATTTTTTTGTGATGTTTATGTCTTTATTGGTTGCTTTTTTTTTCTCTGGTGTCTTTTGTAATACGGCTGAGTCAGATGTCTTTATGCTGTCTTTCAAATATTTACACTTTAGATACAGTTTCGGCCTTGAGTGTTACTGAAGAGACATGCTGATATGGTGCAAGAGATTGATATATTATTTACATTTATTTGCCTGTGAAGGGTTTGGTGAAAAATTGATAAAAGTTTTATGTTTATTTACCTCTTAAGGGTTTGATTTGAAACTGATACATGTCCCAATATTTATTTGCCTGTGAAAGGTTTGATTTCGACTTCCTTGCAGAAACCAAAGCCGACCTCTCTTTGTATCTAATAATATCAAACATTTGTTTTCTACTTCAAGATAAGACATGACACCACTAGTTATTATAGGTACATATGTCTTCTGTTTATTTTTACCATTGAGTTGAAACTGGTGGTGGACTGTCAGTTCCTGGGGAAAGTGCCAGCACATTTTTCAGTGCTTCTGTACTGACCTGAAATATACACTTCGAAAATTATTTCAATTACTTTTTGTAATTTATTGTAATTATTACTAAATTGTAGAAATAACTATGGAAATACCACATTTTGCGTTGGTTTATTCTGTGAGCGCTTTCCCCGTATGGCTCTTCAGACAGAATAATTTAATTCAATTTTAGTTTTTAAAAAGAAAAAAGTGGAGTTACTGTCTCGGTTATGTGGCAGAAGTCACCATGGAGCTATACAATACATGAATATAAATAATGTACTAGAACATATAACACATTACAAAAATATTTTATTATAGTGCAATTACGATACCGACTTAGGACGATCATTTAATTTGACAAAAGCCAAACAAATGGTGTGGTTAACCGGTTTACGGGCTCACCTTCCCACTCACCGTAACAGCGGAAACACAAACTATGACGTCACGATATTGTGATGTTGCGCAACAGTTACTTATAGTTCGATATAACGTAATTTCGCTTAAGATCATTTCATATTCAAGGATGGTTTGAATAGTTCTATAAAGTAGTCTTCTTTCGCTCTGCGTAGTTTCATCGATATTCCTAACTTCATAAAAGGGGAATATTCAATGTCTCCTAAAGAAATATTGACGAGTATATGATGCACAAAATTAAAAGGTATATATGTTCTATAATTCTTTTAAATGTATTTGACATTGATTGGGTTGGATTCTCTCAAGTTCTTGAAACAATTCCTTTTTTAATGTTTAGAAATGAAGGAAGACTCTCAAAGGTAGTGAAATAAAGCACAGGTAAAGGTGAAAGAGAATACATAACTTAATCTGAGACAAACCATAGTCATCAATATCTCTGATAGTACTTGCTTATAACAATGTAAATCGTCTCGGTTTATTGAGAGTATGTCTGAAAGCTTATATTTGAAAAAATTACAGTAGAACAAAGTACGTTCTTATGCCTTTGTACTTATAACGATGGTTCAAACAAACCTATACTTTCAGAATTTATCACAGCTAATACCTTTGTTCTTTTACTTACATATGTCATATTATAAGCTTCTGTCCGAATCATTTACATAAATTTTGATAATTCGATTGAGTTTAAGTATACATGTATGTATGGCTCATAATTAAAATTATATAGTCGTCCTTGGAATAGAAACGTAGGGACAAATTCTTACTTTCCTGAATGAGTTTTTTTAGTTTTCCAACTCAAGATATACAAATTTGATTTAACTAATTATACTTTAATAGAATAATTATATATATACAAATGTATGGAAATATAAGACCTTACAGTACAAAATAAGAAATGACATTTGTCCTTCAAACTTTTATCTGTCTCAAAGGGCTTAACTCAAGCAGTGAACTCATTCAACTCGATTAACCACCATGTGAACCGCTGCTATTAATCTTGAGACGATTATGTACACTCGGGGATTATATTCATGTTGTGAATAAATTATCCCAAAATAAAATCAGTTCATATTATTAATCCAACATTCAGGTGGAAATTAATCAGTTTTGTGTATGACATCCTACAATAGTCTCCTTCTAAAGTCTTTCTACCAATAGTTGTGCGTGTATCAGTTTATATTGATTCAGTTGCAACTTTGCGTATGATAGTATATGGATGGTTATGTGCTTAACTCACAATGATGATACTGCTGTTTTCTGCTGACAAACCTCTACATATCTGAGTCTTTCATTCATTTATGTAATATGACATTGTTCTATTTCTTGAATATGTCGAACATAAAAGTATTGGAATGAGTAATACATCATTGTGCGGACACTAACTGAAAATGACAAAGATGTTTGATTTGCCTCTCGTTGTAATCAAATATTACAGGATACAATTCATAACCTTTAATACGGTGATGGAAAAACAAATCAGTTTGTCAAAACCAAAAAAAAAAAAACCCCCGAATTACATACAAAATTAGCAAAAACGAAAATTCAGCAAAAACCAAAACATTATTTAAGATGTAAAGATGATGGATAAATCCAAACCACAAGTCCAAAAATCATGAAACCATAGGACATACAAAATCAGTGAAAATGAAAAACAAATGGAAAATAACAAAATATGTCTACTTGAAGAGCATATGTGAACCCCTGTGATGGAGTGAGATCAGGTGCCCGGGGAGAGTGAGCATCTCCTGCTTGCTAGCAACACCCGTCACATATACCCCGTAGAAAGAGTCAAATCGTGTGAATTCCATATGTATCTATATATGGAGAAGTCGAAGTAGGTAACCTTCTAGTATAGAAGGTGTCAAATCTGTGTAAAGTGATCGGAATCGGTCTCAGTCCAGAATATCATTTAAAAGTCTGGATAACGAGATATCATATGGAGTAATAAGAGTCTCGTAACGACCGTAGAACTTCCTCAGTGACGATGCTATTCTAGCACATATATAACCCTGGTTGAGCAGCTTAACTGAAAGTCGCCTAGCCCTCAGAACAAAGTCATTGTAATTTGAACATGCTCTGGAATAAAGGTATTAACTGAGATATGAATACGCCGTATGCGGGCGATGATGGAATGTTGCTACTTATGAAAGGAAAGTTTGTGATAGCGAAATTAAAATCGTCACGTTTGTCATAGAGTGAGGTGTTCAATTGACCATTAATGTCGAAAGACAACATAATATCTAAATACGAAGTAGAATTACTAGTTTCTGTGGTTTCTTTGACCTCCAGTTCACTTGGATAGATGATGCTAAGGTAATCCGCGAATGAAGGATTATTAATTGAAAGCAAGTCATCTATATATCTGTAAGTAAAATTGAAGCCAAGAGCCAATTGTTTTTTTCCTTGCGAAAGCAAAGACTGAATGAACTCAGCTTCGTATGAATAAAGGAATATGTCAGCCAGAAGCGGAGCACAGTTAGTGCCCATTGGAATGCCGACAATTTGTTGAAAAACCTTACCTCCAAACACCACAAAAATGTTATCGATAAGAAAGTTCAACATCTGAATGACAGCTGTTTCAGTGTATTTTTTTTTGGAATCAGAATTTTCCCTAACAAAGTAAGTTTTATCGTGGCCTATTACTATATATTTGAATTTGCGGCTTCCGTTTTTACTAGTAAATGCATTTTGAATAATTTCCGCTAATCTGTCTTTTAATTTCTGATGAGGGATCGTTGTGTACAGAGTCGAAAAGTCAAAAGACTTGATGGAGTGAATTTTAGTAAAACTTTTTGATTTTAGATGTTCTAACAACTCTTTTGAATTTTTAAGGATCCACATTTGATTAATTCCACTTCTGGAATATACTGTTTCGCAATATCTATGAAGGCCAGATTTAATTTCTGATAATATTTTTGTGAGTAGCATCGATACAGATTTTGTGGAACACTTCGAGGAACCAGCGATAAAGCGTTGTTTGTACGGAGTTTTGTGCATTTTTGGAATACAGTACAAATATGGAAGTTCTAAATTCAATTTATTTGAGTCAATACCAAACGTATTGAGGACAGATTTATGATTCTCGAGTACTTCCGAAACCGAAAAGTTCGTGAGAGTATAAGTAGGATTTCCTGGAGCTGAATTTAATCCTAATTCTTTCACTAGGCTGTCAAAGTAATATTTCTTACAAGTAAATGTATAATTATTAGATGCTTTATCTGCTGGTGTAATGATATAATGTTCTTGGAGGAAGGTAAGTTCTCTGACAACATCAGGATCTTTAAAAATAGATTCGAATCTGGTGTTTACAGAACCTTGTAATTTTTTAATTTTTGATCTCAGCAGTACTGCAATCGATTTTATCCATTCCGAAAGAGTGTCGACTTGTACTTTCTCTCTTTTTGTCCATCGTGTGGCATATTAAGTAAAAGTTCTCTTAATTTAGAGTTTTTAACTATATCGAGATCACCAGTAATGACATGGCCACAAGGAGAATATACGAAATTAGACGAGGAACATGCACACGGTTGAGAATGGCATGCAGGGTTGCTAAGATCAAGACACTGTAGAAACCCTTTGTAATTATAAATTTTGGATGCAACTGATGGCGTGTAGCTATAGGAAATACATGGCGGATCTTTGTTTTTGAAATATGGAGGTATTTTCTCTAAAACAGACTTATGATTTAAAATTTGGCCGAAATTTACATAATCAATGCCTTTATTTGCAAATTTAATTTTGATGAAAGGGCGATTAGATTTTTCCATAGAAATATCGGACTTGACGGGACGAAAAAGTCTAGCGGTCGATATGTCCATAATAATGCCATCTAGTCTATACTCTGCAGAGCTTATATCAGTGAATATACGGTGTCTGGACGATACGTACAACTCGTGTAATTTTCTGAGTGAAATAGAATAAAGTTTTGTACGAATGTGATGAAGGCCCAAAGGTTTATTTATAAATGGCAAAAGAGCATCAAAGGAAATATTATGTATTTCAGGTTTGTTGTATTTGCGTGTACCATGACTTCGATGCCTCCTCTGGCTTTTGTTGAATAAATGAAAGAGCATAATGAAACCCCTATATTGGTAGGTAGATCAGGTTCCTTTAGAGAGGAGTTAGCATATCCTGCTTGATAGGAACACCTGTCACTTATGTCCAGTATACATATTTTAATGGACCTAAATGTCAGGTATTTCACTATAAACGGTTTATTGTAATTAATTTCAGTGTCTCTGCACATTCAAGGCGATTGTTGGTATTCAAACTGGGGACTCTTACGTCATTCGGGTAATTTAATTTTCGGAGGTACATGAATGGTAGCACGTAGCTATGTCAACAACATAACACAATTTTATATCGTATTTAAATAATACTGTAAATGGTAGAACTGGTGCGAGCTATACTTGTCTCTTTCTGATGAGCTTATGATTAAGGTTATATACCAATTCTTCTTCACAACCTAAAAAAAGGCACAACTTAAGCCTTACATTCACTTCTTTCCATTAAATGATTAGGAAAGTGTGCCAGCTTACGCCAACACAGGGTTTTGTTTTGCTTTTGCTGTTATGTTTTTGTTCAAGTCCGTTAAGTACGGTTACACTCTGCTTAACAAACATGGTATTCTACAGTACTTTAATGTATTACATTTTGTATTCATCTAGCATTCTTCATATCTCTAAGTATTCATTGATTCATTCATTCTAAGTATAACATATCTAAAGTTGATACTCAGACATCAGTTAATATATTCCAAATACCGTGACCGTTCTTTTGAGTAATTACCAGACTTTATCCTTTCGTTAGTTCATTAGTTCCGATCTAGCTTACCGTACTTAATGAAACACGATGCTAAACTAAGTACGTTCTGGCAGGTTTTCGGATGGGCGTAATTGAGTTTTAAAATGACGTCGTCGTTTAGAATATATCGGTTCAAAGTACGAATGATGAATTACATTTCGCTCTCTCTCTCTCTCTCTCTCTCTCTCCCTCCCTCTCTCTCTCTCTCTCTCTCTGTGTATTCGCACAGCCAATTTATTTGCTTGTTTGATGTCTAAATGTTATTAAATTCAATTATATGGTATATTTCACTCATTCGTGTTAATGAGTGCTATATACAAGGATTATAAATTACGTGATCAGAAAGTAAATCCTGTAGAAATCCTATTACATGCACAATTCTATCAGTACATCAAGCTGCAGTCAGGTATTTTTCTGTTTGTCCTATAATATCATGTGACCAAGTCGTGCACTCTAAACTGATGAGATTATAATAAGCATTTACTAGCAGAGATGTCACATTACGTGCTCTAATATACCTTTTGTCAACGTCAATCTAATAATGGGTAAAATCATTTATGTGAAGTTAAAAATATAGATCAAGGAGAAACTATCTTATTTAATCCATTTCGGATACTGTTAATGAATTCGGAATAAACAGAACGGAGGAAACTGGTGTTTACTGTTTATTCAAATTATATGGTATATTTTACGTCGACTTAAATGTTATTATACCTTTTTCCCTTATTTTATGTGGCAGTGGCACTTTCTACACACTGTTCACATTAATGTATATATACAGTACTAAATTTGTTTCATTTATGTGTAAGGACATTCACGGCGAATGTTTTTAGCGGTATGGCTAGCCAAACAGGTGACTCTCACTCTTCCCGGGCACTTGGTCTCACCTCTGGATTTCAGGGGTCCGTGAATGTCCACTGTGGTACATTATTGTTGGTGCCATAGCCATGTGACACCAGTTACTTTAGTAGTTACTTCCGGATAATTTTTCCCCTTTTTATAGATTAGGTAAATGAGTGTTCATGATCCCGGAAAAATAATTTTTCAACCAAAATTTGAGCCAGACATTTTTTTTTTTTTTTTTTGCAAAGTCTTCCTGCCCCCCCCCCCCCCATAAAAATCAAATGCTTGCTCCCTTACAATGGCGATCTTTAATATCATTATAATACGGGAATGAAATGTTAGGCATTAAATTCCCCGGCATTGTATAAATACATGTAGGATACAACTTTAACAACAAACTTTTGTAAATGAAAGTGGTACAGGACATTTGTTTGTACAATAATACTTACCAACACATTTAATCATACACAACCAAAATCACCGCAGTATAACTCTTATTTTCATCATTCTGATGAATTTCCGAAATGGTTGTTAGTCACCTTTGTACCCATTTATATATACTGGACATGGAATGCTCTACATTTCACCTAAATCGAATTACTTATGCGTATCTCAGAAGTCCGGTTTTGCATTCAATTTGTTATTTTAAAAATGTTTGTAAATCAATATTTGAATTTCAGGAATAAGCCAAAGGAAATGTGTTGTGTTCTGATCTCGAAAATTGATTTTGCGGTATTATAAAGTATGCACAGAATCGTAGACTCCAATACCTATCTATAGAGCTTTGCCCACTTGATTTTCCTGAGGCATACATACACATAGGAACGGTAGATGCAAACCGTCAAAGACCTTTTCATTATCATCTGAAACATTTGAGCGATAACGTCGTGAGTGAATTTTGACTGACACGAGATAATTGACCAGGAATAACATCGTCCATGTGTTCAACATACTCCACAGATATTGTCATTCAAACCGGTAAAATGAACAATTATGTATGAACAATACGGTTTATTTTCGTAAAATATATCTTTTTATTAGGAACATAATTCTAAGAACCGAATTAAACAATAATTTAACACGTTTTTCACGAAAGGATTTGTTGAAAAGTGCACCATGTATTTAATATGTATGTTATGCTAATGTTGGAATGATATGACATGTGGTTATTACACGTATCTTGGCACATATCTCTTAGATATTTCAGCTTTGATGACATGATTTCTCCTTATAAACAGCCTATTCGATAATTTACACATCATGGTAGATCAAATATAATGTTAATGAGGCCGATAAAGGTTGACAGTGCAATACTCTGCACGCATGCACCGTTTGAATTTGATGCAAATGTGACATTTACATGGATATTTTACATATAATATGATGATCGCATTTCAATAATAGGCGTTATACAGTGTCCTATATGTTTACTAAATCAATTCAACACCAATTTTACACATTTAGAAAGTTTACATTGAACACACCATCGAATAGAATCTAGTCATATAGACATGAATATATATGCACATCAAATTTTTATTTATTTATCTAAGCCGGTGCGGCCTAGTGGATAAGGTGCTCGGCTCGTTATTGAGAGTTCCCGGGATCGACTCCCGACCTGGGCATACCGGTGAACTGTCTTTTGAATGAGACGGTAAAAACCGAGGCACGTAAAAGATCCTTCACTTCTTCGGGTGGGTCCGTTGCATAGGTCTAAATTTGTATGCAACGCATTAGGCAGATGCCGTCACCATATACATGAAATAATCGTGGAGTGACGTAAATTAATAATCAATCAAACATTCAATATTTATTTATCATTTCTGAACCGTCGTCGAATTAGAAATCATTTTAATTTCTGTCTGTGTATAGATCTACACCATTTCTAAGTACTTTCTGTGAACATGTATGGGTTCCTTTTAAGAGGGGAGGGGTTGGGGGGGGGGGGTATTTATTTTATTTTTATCTTTCTTTCTTTTTTTTTTTTTTTTTTGGTGTGTGTGTGTGGGGGGGGCTTTTTACAGTGTTGGGAATTTTTTTTTCGAGGGGGGTTGTTTTTTGAGGTTTTTATTATTTTTTTTTTCTTTGTTTTGTTTTTTGTTTGTTTTTAGTGGGGTTTTTTGTTTTGTTTTCTTTTTTTTTTTTTTGTTTTCTTTGCTTTTTGGGTTTTTTTCATGTATAGGTAAATATTATGATTTTTGGGGGTTTTTTGATAGGGGGGATTCATGTATAGTTAATGATAATCAGTTCAGTTCTTAAAAGTTTAATATACCAAATATATGAGTATTTGTTTATATTGATCTTCATTACAAACGAATGCAATCGGTTTCTCGTTCCAAAATAAACAAATATTAAGGGCATTCTATAATGTTATTTGGTTCTTGTCTTCCGACGAGATTTTAATGTGAAACTAACGACTTAAATAATAGATATTATTAATGGCATTTCATATAAAAGGAGCTCCTCGAAAATATACAGAAAATGCAATTTTAATGAATGCAACCCATCGTCTGAACCGGGTCACAGACCTTCACTATCATACAACCTCTCGAAAAATAAATACGAATGTCTTTATATTTCTGTTAACGCCATCTGCTTAACGCATATCTTTCTCTGATCCAGGGAAGTTATCGATAAGTCCGACAGAGGATCTACACGATTAGAAGCAAACCACACTAGATAAATGATTTCAACGCCAAATTACAAATATGTATCTCATTTCGATAGTTATGGTTCCATGGATCTGGAATTTATTCCAGTAAACCGTATGAAACTGATTTCATAACAAGTAAGAGGAATTTTGCAACAATTATTTTTTATTAGAAATGTAATGCTGTTATATTTCAATTGATACTTTGCGATCCAAGGCACAAACGTACTTAATCAAATAATCGTTACGTCTAATGTCAGGCATTTGCACCAGACAGCTGTGTAGATTGGGGATGCATTTCCTCGGAAAGGGTTGAAGATCCTGGCTTTTCATGGCCACGAGTGTTTTATAATGGACCTCTGATATTAAGATATAATTAAGTTGTGTAAACTATACACAAGCATCCTTCATTAATTGGTGGTTTTCAGGCCCTGTGCCAAACTTTACATATCAATATAAGTTCCATCTGTTCTTTGATTATCATCAAACAATTATATCTAGATGACAGTATTAGATGTTTATATCAATCACATTATCTTATTTTATTATTGAGTGATGGATGTGAATCCAGTTGGCAAAATGTGGCCTGCAAACCTCCATGGTGGTGGTCAATGGTCGAAGATGTTCTCATATGTCCGGACACTGACCATTATTAAAAGTATTTATCAGACTGCCAACAGCGCAAATTTGATCATATGGTATACCTTCATAATGTGTGGTCGTAAGGATTGTTATGACAAAAAATACATCATTGTCGTTGATGCATGAACTAGTATTTTCGGAACTTAATTCACTTTTATTAAGATATACTAGATATAGTAGTGTAAAGTATTGTGTAGTAGTAAAAGTGTTAGTAATAGTAGTAGTAGTAAGAGTAGTAATAGTAGTAGTAGTAACATGGAAGAGTAGTAGTAATAAGAAGTATTGGACAGTACACTAGTAGTAGTAGTATTCTAGTAGTAGTAGTAGTAGTAGTAACATGGAAGAGTAGTAGTAATAAGACGTGTTGGACAGTTCAGTGGTAGTAGTAGTAGTAGTTGTTGTTGTTGTTATAGTAATATGGAAGAGTAGCAGTAGCAGTAGTAGTAGTAGTAGTAGTGTAGTAGTACTAGTAGTAGTAGTAGTAGTAGTAGTAGCGGTAGTAGTAGTAGTAGTAGTAGTTGTTGTTGTTGTTGTTGTTGTTGTTGTAATATGGAAGAGTAGTAGTAGTAGTAGTAGTAGTAGTAAGACGTATTGGACAGTTCAGTAGTAGTAGTAGTAGTAGTAGTAGTAGAATAGTAGTAGTAGTAGTTGTTGTTGTTGTTGTTGTTAACGTAATGAAAGTAACCTTCCATTGTTGATCGGCCATCACCGTTTATCTGAAGTGTGGAATAACAAATAATGAAAAACCGATCTGAATTCAGTTCATATAAAAATTCTTTCATTTCTTTTCATATATATAAACTGCTAATAATGGACAGTGTAAAATTAGTCATGAGGAAATTGAGAAGATGATGCATAAAATTTACTCAGTAGTTCACCGAAAGGAAAGTTAACCCAAAGACATACAAATTTACCTAAAGGAAAAGTAAATAGAAAAACATACTTTAGAGCGTCTACTTAGGAGAGATCCAGCATCTCCTACTCGTTAGAAACATCCGTCACCAGAATCCAGTAGAATTTGTCAGGTAAATACTATATATAGAAGTTGAGGTATCCGAATTATATTACATAGGCTAAGATATCATCAGACAGCAATTAACACTCGATAATGTTACAACCCCCCCCCAAAAAAAAATACACTTCAATTTTAGGATAGGTAATTGACAATACAATTAAATAAAAACTTCGAAATGTCTATGCATGATAAGAAACCTTTGTAGTTTAACAATTTACTAACCCTATATTTACTTCTTTGTTTTATGTCCTCTGATATAATAATAATAATAATAATAATAATAATAATAATAATAATAATAATAATAATAATAATAATAACAATAATAATAATAATAATATAATATTAATAATAAAAAAAACAATAATAATGATAATAATTATAATAATTAATAATGATAATAATAAATAATTATAGTTATATTATTATTATGATTATAATTATTGTTATAATTATTTTCATTATCATTATTATTATTATTATTATATTATTATTATTATTATTATTATTATCATCATCATTAATGCTATTATTTTTTTCTGATATATTAGAAAAACCATAAAGTTCAACGACTGAATCACAGAATATTGAATAGTGATTGAGATTGCAAAGAAAAAAAAATGGGAAGTCACAGATCAGAATACACAGCTTGTGGTATAATTATCAATACAGAGGATCCTAAAACGGGCCAAATAAAACATCTCTTGGACTTTTATTTCTCAGGGAATGACAGGATGCGTAGAGAAAACGTCTGAATCCCCACGCACTCATTTCTCTTATTTATCAATGAGGTGCGAAATAATGTGGTTATCATCTAAAGAAAATAATCGTTTATGTGAGTATGTTTTCTCTGTATTCTAGTCATTGTAATCTCTCGTCTGTCTGAAGCCAGTGCTTCACTCCCGAGCGGAAAATGTGTACATATCCTCTCGAATGTTCTGTAGTGAATTTTATTTTTATTATTTCCACTGGGTCACTGTCGCTCATAATATCCGTTTTCGATTGTATCATTTGTCCTCGTTCAGTTCTTACACACTAAATCTAAAAAGTTCAGAATTTCAAAATAAATTAACAAAAGCATGTTTATAATAATAGACTAACTATACAAAATTCTGGCTAGAGATAGAGTTTTTGTTCTTCCTAGTTAATTTAGAAATAAATTTGCTCTACAGACATTTAAGACATCTAACCCTTTAGCCTTTAGATTCACTGAGGACACACTGCAGTGAAATGTACATAAGGTGCAGTAAAAGATACTACTAAATATGTTTTGATATTCGCTTGTTCCCACCATACAAGTCGCCACAATAGGGGACATTAACATAGTATGCAAAGAATCAATAGAAATGATGAAAAAATAATAATGTAATTATAATGCACTTCGGTGACATTCATATTAATGTCAATTTATTTCTTAATAGTGGCACAAGATACATTCTGTAGTTAAAATGATTACATCAAAATGTATAATTTGACTGATCAACGAAACGACTAATTCCTGCATAGAATTCCGATATTGCCTCACCACATCGAACAACGTTCGTTTTAAGTAACACATCTAAGCACTTTACGTGGTTCACTTAATTTATTTGAACATCTGGCAAAACAATATCGGCGTGAATGTTAACATCATTATAACAAAAAATCAAAGAAAATTTCTGATCGCACGAAATAAAAATCATTTTGGAGTGCCCATAACAGTTAATATTATCCCTAATAACTCATAACCGAAGTTCAAGTTGGAAGTGCTTTTGAAAGATATTTATCGTAGCATTTATTTGTTCTACATGAGTTTTGCCGTGATGTAATCAATAAACTTTGTTTCTCTTATCTAAGTGAGTAAGATAGTTCTCGCGGAAATGTTTGCGACGGGAGTAGCACGCTGAAAGGAGACGCTCACTCCCTCCAGATACCGGGTTTCATTCAAATCAGGAATCGCGGATATTCTTGCTGACAACGGCACCTTCGAATCTGCAGTGTTTTAACAGGTCTTTAAATCAAGGGATACCCCAATCTGATTAAAACCATATCTTTATTCCGCTTCCCTATTTACCCCATTGCTGATAAAGATCTGGCGAAACCCCGTAAGAGGTCATGTTCTGGAGAACTCTGAGAGAAGCGGAATAAATATATAGTTTAATCAGATTGGTGATACCCTTTCGATTTATACTTTGAAAGTAGACTGAAGCTGAAACTTGTTTTAAACAATATTTATTCAGCAAACGAATTGATTTTGGCAAAACGTTGAGCCCATATAAGCCATATCCATAAGTCACTGTACAATGATATAGATATTTATATATATAATTGGTAATTGTGAGTGACCATTGATTAGTGTAGAGTACATATATACGGTAAGCAACAGCAATAAGATATCTGAAAAAATAAAAAAGACACATAATAATTTTGTAGTAAACAGATGAAATTATTTAAAATTCAGTCAATGAAGAATTAAGATTGGAAACTACTGGACTGTAATATAAACGTCCACTCTGAATTATGATTGCACAAAAACGTATCAAACACGATACGAAATGTGTTAATAATAATTGACAGCGAATGAAAGGAAACTGAGCTGTAAGATCTTATATGACACGACGGACATATTGTTTATTTGATGAATTGGCTAGATTAATCATTTCTAACTAAGGTTAATGACATTAGAGTCACACTCCCTGTGGATACATTTTCTTTTGATCGGCTATTTAGTGCTGACCTTCCTTAAATATATCATGAGTATTGAAAATAAAAACACCCAGAGATAAAATATGAGGCCATGAATGGCTTAACTGATGGATGTCACGACATTTTCTTCGGTTTGGTGTGTCCATATTTTCATATGCAGTTCAACTAAATGAATTACCTTCATTTTTTAATATTTCCTTAAACAAATCCTTAATAAAAAAAAGAAGACATTTAACACAGTTCAATGAGATAAGAAAAAGTCAGATAATACGAGAATAAGCCCACAAAATGCGGTCTCAAATATATTTGAATGGAATGCAGTTGGGTTACCGATTTAGGATGGTCAATTCAAACAGCAGTCGCCAATTAAGGCAGCACGGTTACTATTTTACGGTCTCACTCATCATCAAAGCATGCAAGACACACAAGGACAAGCAATTAACATGTTATTTTCATTTGTGTTTTAAAGACTATTACTTTGTTTTTTTCGCCAGTGTGTTAGATTTATCGTATTTATTTCCTTTGAGATTACCTGTTATCATGATCAATCAATAATGTATAAATAAATGTTTATGCCTACATGATCTTATAAGTAAAACAGACAATGTTTTAATGAGTGATTATTTATCAGGTGTTTATGCGATGAAAGAGACTTTGGACAAAGACTGTATTAGAAAAAGGCTTGTATATTATAGAAATCTATTACAAAAAAAACCGTGCAGTTTCAATGTCTACGGTTTACTCTCGAGTCACTGCAAACTGGAGTAATGATAAAACGTTTGATAAATTGTATAATTTACCTTCTGACAGTGCGAGTCGGAAATTTTACAAAATTCTGTCCAGCAACTTTCTGTAAGTAAACACTTATTATTTCTTGCTTGTATCGTAGATCATATTAAAGTAAAGATGTGTTTTCCATTCATTCTAAAGTTATTATTATGACACTATATACTAGACTGGGTTTACTGTCCGTCCACAGATCTATTCCTTATACAATATTATTATTATATTGAAATTCTGCATGAAATAATGTAACCGTAGCTTTGACGAGATAACAGGAAATGTGATAACCATGTGTTTCGATATTAATATTCCTCCAATGTGGCTCATGTTTCATACGTCTACTTCGGGATGACCCCTCCTACACAGCACGTACCTCACATAATTTATGGTTTCGATTTAGTTTTGTGTCGTCTACGCATGTCATGGTTGATGCAATTAATCAAACAGGAGATTATTACTCTTTCCAGACATGCGCTTTTATATCTGATCTCTAGATGATTACTAAATGCACAAGATTTATGAGTTGTTATATAGCACAAGAAACATTTTTGTTTTGGGGATTGTCATCAACCAAACAATTTAGATAATTGTGCAATGATTTTACCGTAGTTGTTCATTTGTCAAAGCTAATCGTTCTTGACTAATACTGCATACTATTCAGCGGCGGAATAAATTCAAATGACTAAATATAATCCGAAATATCATCATAAGCCTTGCTTATACGTCATAAGTCAAGACTCAAGAGAGACAACATCTTAATCACCCTATAATTACAAAACAGCATGAAAAAACATTTATGATCAAATATATTTCGATCTGACTGTTAAGCGGTTTCAAATACAAACCTACAATGGATATTATCTAACAAGTAGTGATATAGTAACATGGGCTAATTGACTGCATTCTAAATATATATTTTGTTGTTCTTTTGTAAATGACAGCGTACATGCTATTTATATACACTTATCATTAGTAGGTTTTAACCTATGACTTGCGATGTTAGCGAGCTGTATTTTATAAACACTATCTATAAGAGATTGTACGTAAAAAATATGGTGAAAACGTCAGTATGTATTTTTATGTTGACGTCACGTCTTAAATATTTACATTCTATGATGGCGATAAGTAGTTGAGAAGAAAGTTCCTGTAGATAAATTCGAATCTTTGGGTAGTACTCCACCAGAACCCCACCCCCCACCCCCACCCGGCCGCATCCCCATCCCGTTCTCAGACTTGACGGAAGAGGTGAATGAATTTTAAATCATTAGTTAAGCATACAAGGCCCGTTAGGTACCTGTGCTGGTGGCCATATTAAAACCAAATACAAATTTTATAAATTAGCATTTAAAGAGAAAAAAAAATAGAGTTAGTCTGACCTCATGACATAACAAAACGGGAAAACCCTGAAAAATATGATGAGGTAAAACAACAATAGAATACATTAAAACTTACGATTGCATATGCAGCGTCCATTTAAAAAGGCTGGCTGACAAATACAAATATATATTGTGGTTAACATGTTTATGGATTTTATAGTTTTCTATTCTGGGTATATTTTTTTTCATTCCGTGTTTATCTTGTGGTTAAAATACCTTTTACTATTCTCTTAACACTATACATGGTTATCAGTTTATAAAATTTGAATTGATTTCGGCCATTATGTTTACAATACATGTTATAGTCATGATATAAATAATTATAATTAGTTCTCTATATTTTGAATAATGTTAATTTATTAATTGATATTATGCCTAACATAATTATTTTCATCGGTGACCATATGCTATACAGAATTTGCGACATTTGAAACTATTATTGGCTGAGCACGTGACCGACTCTGCTACGTTGGTTTCTCTTTTATCTAAGATCTTTTCGTTATCTAGTTTTAAGATATCAAGCATTAGGTTAGGTTGGAGAATTCTTTTCCATTAAAAAGAACTCTCTGCAATGTTCTTGTGAATCTTACTATACGGACAAACAATAAGTGAGAACAGGTGCCCTTGAGAATAAATAGTTTCATCCCTTAAGGCTAATCAATGATTTATAAGACCCAATTAAGTGTGGGAAATGGTATGATTAGCAACACTTAATTTTATTTTCGTATTCAATTTGTAAACCGTTAGTGACATTTTCAAACACACATGATGGTGAATGGTTGTTACATTCCTCTTTGGCAATTTTGATGATAATTCTGCATGACATCTTCATCCGTATGAACCATGAATAAATCATAAAGTAAGGATTCCACGTCATGAACTTCTTCTTGTCCTTAGATTAACCTTTACGTAAATTGTTGAGTTGCAATCAAAGAATTGGTTCCTTGATCGATAACATTGCCATGTAGTCAGTGTCCTTCATTGAGCCATTTATATTCATAGTACCAAACTGTTTATACTCGTTCTGTGAAAATTTTAATAATGTCAAACAGTTATACCTACTTTCAATAACGTTTATTCTAATACTTGATCACTGCCAAAATAAGATAATGTTAAATACGAGGGTCACTGGTGTCACATGACTCCGGCACTAACAACAATGTATCACAGTGGGCATTCACGGACCCCTGAAATTCAAAGGTGAGACCAGGTGCCCGGGAGGAGGAGTGTTTCCTGTTTGATCATAAGAACACATTATGTATATACATATGTATGATTTTTCTGATATAATTTTCGAGCAGGCTTAATGTTATTGTTGAGCATTTGACTTGCGACGGAGGTGATGAGTTTTCGAGTTCTGGATTGCGGCACTGTGTTTAAGAGGTTCGTTAACCATTGTTTCCATGTAGAAATATAACTGAACAATTGAAATTGACATCAAAATCAGCCATCCATCTGTAATAAATCATAATTACAAATTAAATTGTTACAAACACCTATTGTAGGGCACATATTCAAAAACCAAAGAATGAGTTACATTAATATTCGTATAAATTTAAGAAAATGCTGAATACGTGATATAGCAAATCGGAAATATTTATTACCATCATCAAAAGTATACAGTTAACAGCATAATTTGTCTGAAATAGATATGATTTAAATAAATAAATTCATCAACTATATTTAACAGTAAAACTGAATTCTGTTATTCTAAAACTTACAACACGTGTAAAAATGCTACATTTACCCGTTATTGTATATATTGATGTTTGATGTTTTATACAATATTATTATCATTATGCATACATGTGATCTGTATTGATTATAAAAATGAGAACTCCAGCACATTATACGGAACACTACTGAATAAAACAAAGAAGAATAGTCTAAACGAGGAATTAAATAACTGTAAGTGAAACTGCTTGTATCGGAAGTGATACGTGCCAATGCAGCGTAGTATATTGCTGTACGTCTCAGCAGCGGGTGCTTAGTCATTATGCAGACGTTACTTTGAACAGTTGAACAAAAATCAGTGTACGATTATCATCGCATCGCATACAGCTTCAGAGTATATGGAACACCAATGAGTTACACGCTTGTTATTGCTTGGAAGAGAAAAGAGGTATTTAATGTGACATGCTTGCTAGAATGTGCGAACGCCACATTTTTATTGCATTTCCTACAGATTCATATTGATGCATAATTGTGTTATGTGGAACGCATGGAAATACAGGAACGCCATGGTAAGGAACACTAAGATAAATGCTTAAGCAAGTTACAATGTATCTTTTTCACATTATTTTTATTTAAAACAATATGTACTTTATTTTCAATAAATTCATTTGTTCCTAGAAAATGACAGTATTATAAGATACTTCGTTTGCATTTTCAACAAATATGATTTTGATTATGCTCAGGACGAATAATTTTTCGAAACATTTAATCAATATCTCAGATGAAATATAAATAATTTAGATGTTATTCTTTAAAAAGAGGTAAATTCATGTAGAAGAATTACTAATGCATTGCACCAAAACATGAGGGGGGGGGTGCAAAATTTACCCATCTGTACAATGTAGGTAAGGAGGAATCTATTAACATAAACTCTTGTACATTGGTGTATTAAACATTAGCATCATTGAAATTTGACGAAATGCACATCTGGTCTACAAGGTATATATGTTCTAATATTTATTTAGATACAAATTAAAAAATGTTTATCAAAGTAGACTTACTGCAACACGACAAATGCATATCTTTACATTTGAAAAAAAAAGAAATAAATTTCCTTCATCATATATATCAACTCAAGAAAAGAATAAATATGTCTCTTTATCAAGGACGGTGACGTCATTCCTTCACTATATATTTTTCATCAGTTCCTGTCCCTACCGCTCCTATTCATCAATTGTTATTACAACTATGGTTCACTGATTTAGCAAATCAACTGTTAAGGATTAGAGCACAACTGCTACAGATTTTACTACAGTGAAGTATTTATACATGTAAATGTATTTACTGTTGAAATGTGATCGCGCCATATACATGCCTAGTGTCTGAGTATGTCTATAACAGATATATTCTTTTAAATAAAACCATACATGTCTTTCATTTATTTATAACCGCTGAATTAAAGTTGATACTAGCATTGAGAAGGTTTCATTTCAATATTTGAATGAAGTATGTGGAATCCGTATATGCCACCCATTATTTATTAAATTGAAAACAATTTGACAGTATACATCTAACAATGTGCGCTAAACGATGATTTTTATTCTAATTCCTTAGGAATTGTAATAGTAGTTATAATCAATTGGTGTGTTGCATACACCGTCCGTCGAGAAATTTTTGCAGTTGTCTAATTTTCGCTATTGACCTTCCATCTTGACTGAAAATAAAAACAACATAACATGAAGTCTGTATAAAGGCTATATGTTATGTGTCTGTATTTATAGAACACCGAAAACGAAACATTCCGAAATTTGCTTGTATTGGTTTACAATTTCTCAAAATTTTCCCCACAGGGAATGTCAACTCTTCAAAAATCTGGTGCGTGTCAAACCATAGCTTAATTTTAGTGATGTGAAATAAGTACAAGTTATACCGCCCAAAATAAATAATGGAAAAGTCAGATAAGACATAAACATCAAGTAATTACATTACTTGGTTGTATTATTTTTTTAAGTTATGTCTAAAAACTATATACTAAGTTACTTTGAGAGAAATTAAGGAAAAAGAAAAAAAGTCTGAGATGACAAAACACACCATTTCTAAGCGACACTGAGATAAAATAAGGTAGTCTTCTCTTTCATCGCAAAACAAACAGTATAAAACTATGCTTTGGAATATAACCAATGACAGAGGTACACTAATTATGTTCAACATAGAACACTATGAGAATGCAGTGTGTGCTTTTGAAAAAGAGATTTCTGAACTGTAAAGATAGAAACAAATTTATCTTTTTTTTCTGACGAGGAGAATAAACCCAAACCAGGAAAACATATGAACAAACGGAAATGATTAAAAATAAGAAAAACAAATCCCATCGAAATAGAGCACATGTAAGTGTAAACTTTGTTAGTAATGAGTACATGTAATATATGAATGTAGACAAACATCTTTTGAGGAACAACAACCAATAAATTATTACAAGTCAGCCATAAAAACACATATTGTATTTAACATAAAATAGGTCAGATACAATATAGTTTTTTGTAATATATTCAACCATTTCTACTTTTAGCCCATATGGACAAAACGACTACAAAACCCGCATGAAAAGAAATCTGTATATTCATCAATGAAAAATCCACAATATGTCGGAGACGGATATAAAAATAAAGGATTATTTTCATTCATGTGTAATTTATGACAGTTATAATACTGCTTAAATCCATGAACAGTAAATTTATTCAGATTCGCCTTCATAACTAAATAAAATCAAAGGCGTTACCTTCGTGGATCTATTCTAGAACATGAGCGACTGTGTGAGTTTCGGAGCCGATAACGGTAATAAACAAGACCTTACTCCCGGAATGATTGCCACATCGGTTATCCTTCTGGCGATTGTTATAATAGTATTACTCGGCAACAGTTTAGTTATAACTGCAGTAATACGAACACGAAAACTTCGTACTGTAACTAACATATATATTGTTTCGCTGGCTTGTTCCGACTTGTTATTAGGAATTTGTGTATTGCCATATTCGGCGAGTTATGAGGTGCTAGATTATTGGCCTTTCGGCGAGACATGGTGCAGTATGTGGCTTGCTATCGACGTCCTACTATGTACAGCTTCCATCTTGAATCTTTGTGCAATAAGCTTAGATCGTTTCCTCGCGGTAACCAGTCCTATTAAATACCCCAGTCTTATGTCAAAACGTAGAGGACGGATACTTGTATCGTGTGTATGGATTCTTTCACTTATGATATCACTCCCCCCATTGCTCGGTTGGAATGATGAAAATATGATAATGAACGTAGACGTCAATAATAGTGATCGTAATTCTAACATTGTTAACTCTAGTCTTGTTAATGTACTCAACCAAACCAATATATCTGAGATTTCGTTTGCATCTAATGGTTCCTGTATACATGAAGTAAAACAGTGCTCTTTGACTTCTACCAAATGGTACAGAATATACGCTTCAATGGGCTCATTCTATATTCCATGTCTCGTCATGATATTTTTCTATTGCCGTATTTATTTGACTGCTATACGAACAGCTTCGTCTATCAGATCCGGAATTTTAACGACGAAAAAAATTCATGAATTTAGAAATAATAAATACATTGACACGGATGTAGTTACGATGCGAATCCATAGGGGTGGATCTAATATAGCGCGTTCTAGGTCACCATCGTGTGTTTCTGGCAGGAGAACGTCACACATTGCTTACCCAGACCTACTAATCAACAGCGAAACAAATTTCGAAATGGACAAATTACATTCAAAATCATTCAAACTGTCCAGTGACGAAAGTAATATCATATTTGAACGTTACAGTTCTGATGGATTTACAAAACATGAAGATAAAGAAGAGGACACCGTTAAAAATGATTGTTCGTCCTGTATAAAAATGAACAGATCAACAAAGAAAAATTCCATGAGTTCTCCCCCAAACGACAGTCCGTATATGAAGCGGAAACAACGTAAAACGTCAGATACTGCACAACGGCGGCCAATGATCGTTATTTGTAACGGAAGAACGTCACAAAAGAAACATATCAGGAAATTTATTCGAGAAACAAAAGCAGCAAAAACGGTTGCTATTATAATCGGTGCTTTCATCCTCTGCTGGTTGCCATTCTTTATTATTTATCTCATTGGTGCTTTTTGCTTAGACTGTATCCCTCCTCTTGTATTTTCAGTTTTATTTTGGCTGGGATACTGTAATTCAATGTTAAATCCATTCATATACGGCCTATTTTCAAGAGATTTCAGATTTGCTTTCAGGCGATTGTTGTTTTGTAATGTCAATAAAACTATGAATATCTGCTCAAAGACTAAGGAACCGAATTATAAGAGAAGGCATCAGTTGGAAATCCAGATTCTGGAAAGCGAAAGTATATCCGATTTCTAATATCTTCCTTGAAACTTCAAAAATATTCACATTATTTATGTAGTTCATTGACTCAATGATATGCTTTTCAGAAAATTTTAGAAAAGACACTTATGAATTTCCTGAGTATCAAAGCCTAGTAAAGACATATTTTTAATGCAGTGATGCAAAGACTTAAAATATTTGATATGCTATTCCAATTCCTAGCTGAAAGTTCTTAATAATACAAATCCAGACGTTTATGACAAGATTTGATTTTTAGAATGAATACGTATTTGATACAGAGGAAACACCCATCTACACAAAAAAACTCTGAGCTATCGAGAGTATTAACTCAAAAACTAGCATTGATTTTAACATGGTTTATTTTACTATTATCACTTGTGTGTGTGTGTGTGTGTGTGTGTGTGTGTGTGTGTGTGTGTGTGTGTGTGTGTGTGTGTGTGTGTGTGTGTGTGTGTGTGTGTGTGTGTGTGTGTGTGTGTACAGGGCATTGGTGATTTGTGTCATACAGCTTTGTCAGATGTCTTCTGCTTTCTCTTCTATATCACGTAAATACCTAATATTTATGTCATCAATACCACATTGAGAAAATGATGTTGAAAGGCTCCATAACTTTCGATTTTCCTGATGGGAATACATAATGTCCTCAGTAAGAATATAGGAACGTCCGATATTGGAAATAACGATACATTAAATAAAAATATACTAATGATTTATTTTTCAAATAAAATGCAATGCATTCTTTCATTATTTGGTTATTTCAATTTTATTTAGACATTTTCGTTTTTCCAGCTCTAACATGAGGTATGTTTAGGACAATTTACATTTTGATATATAATTTTAATCAGTCATCCGCATTTAATGTCTCTAATCGTCGATACAATCAGTGGGTAAAATGAACATCAATGCTTGGTCGCTTGTCATACCCACTAAGTGTTTATGTATTATTTAATTCATATTCATTCCGTGGTCTCTCTGTACTGACTGCAAATATGAGCTTTTGCTATGTAAGTTGATTTATTTGTTTTATTACATTTCATTTGGATTAAATGAGTACGATGTTTCATGATAAGTGAGATACAATGAATTGTGCATATTGTTTGACCGCAGTATAAAATTGAACATCTTTGCGATATTTAATATGTATTTCATCTTATATCTTATTATTTTCATTTTGTTTTCTTATTGGCTTTGCCTGCGGTAGATTTTGCCATGTAAATGAATCAGATCTCTAAATAAAAATATGATTTTTATTGTTTTTGTTAAATACAAATAAACTTCTGTTTTACTGAGCTTTAAACAAGAATTCACAATGATGGAATTCTTGAGCCACTCGGTTGGAGATAAGATTTAGCATTTCGGTTTTTGTTACCCACAGCCTCTATATTAGAGAACATACTAAAGGCAAAGCATTACTGAATACCACACACATGCTATGACTGCGGATGTGATGCAGCCAACAATATCAGAAAAAGGGGGTACAATAAATCATAAGTTAACCGCTACACTGTAAATTATATATGGAGAACCTTACACTCCAAATACTCTTGAGCATTATATTTTACGTAATACATTTCTTGACGTTTAAAGGTCAGGGGACAAAATATGTTCATTTAAAGCACTATGGGAACAATATAAGATAAGCATCTATTGGCTTTCCAAATCAAAAATTTTAAAATCTAATCTTACAGAAAAGAACGAAATTACAAACCTCACATCAAGCATGCGTAGGTACACAAAAAGATCTGACATAAATATTTGATTATCCTGCATTGGAACTACCAACTCAGAGCAGTCAATTAATGATAAATAATCGCTCAAAATCATAAATTAGACAAAATAAACAAACAGAGTTACGTATTGTTCTGTGACAGTAATAGTAATATTGCGGAATGTAACACCTGTTTGAAATGAAAATACTGCACGTCAAAACTCATAAATATCCGGCCTAGTACAAGGGAATGTAGACCACATACAAAGCTGTGTAATGTTCATAACAAAGAAAGCAATCACTGCAAGCTAATTGTTAATAGGCGCGTAATCATCCACTGCTGTTAGTTTAGCTGAACCATTATGTTCTCTTCGAGATGAAATTTTTATATGTTATATATTAAGTATATATAAATATTGCAAGTTAGGGTTCCTCTTATCATTAATTTTATTGTGATTACATGGATTGCTATATTTTTGTGTTCATTATTCTTTTTTAAATAAGTTAAACACTTATTTTCAAACTGAAACATTTGAACAATGCAAAATAAAATATATTCTTCATATACATACAGATAGCTTTCGAATCCATGAAATTTAATTGGAGTTTCTTCCATTTTCTTCCATTTCAGGTGAATCCGTAGTATTTGCCTTATATTCATACCAAATTTATTGAATGTTTTTGAGAAAGTTGTTTATATTTTCACTGTTCTGAAAACATTTTAACATTGTACTATGACTTTATTATTGCATAACTATTGCAAAACTTCAAAAAGCATCTTTCGTTTGGAGAAATCCTTTACATAATATGGTTAATTTATTCACAAAAATATTCTGCCACATACATCCAAGATGGCAGAAAAGGAATGTAACTCCAGTGAAATTTTAGGCATTCAAAAACTATCTATACTGAAGAGAATCAAGTTATTGAAATGCCCATATTGTAAACTTAATGGATACACGTAGGTATGTTTTTATTATCGTATAAATGCAATGATGTGTCAAATGTTCAATCAATGAATATCGAATTTTGTCAACAAGCAAATACTTTTTTGTTGCAGGTACTTTTGTAAGTATAATTCATTAATATATGTAATTAAATTGTTATTTATTTATTTATTTTAATTTTTTATTTATTTATTTATCTATTTTTATTCATTTATTTATTTTATTTATTTTTATTATCATTATTATCATTATTTTGTTTATTCATATTTTTATCATTATTTTTTATCATTATCATTTTAGATCGATACTTATCTGATGATAAATAACAATCATAATATGTTTATGATATTTTCGTTTCCAATATACTTAATGCCGAAATTAATCTGGCCAGTGTCCTTTAATAATCGGACTTGATGAAAAAAAGAATGCTTTATGACCCATGTCCGACTGTTCTTTCACTTGTCTAATCTTTTATCAAACAGATGCGACTCAAAACGGACATTGATATTTCAACCATATGTGAGTAAAATATTTAGCTATTGTCACGTTGTGAAATCAGCTGTCTTCTATCCACTTTTAGGATTTGGAATAGGATTACTATTTCCTTATGCAAAGTCATCTGGTATTTTCATACCAATACTCCAAGCTTTTGATCATTTTACGTCTTTGGGCAATCTGCCTACTGACATATTGAACAGCAAAAATTAAGAAAAAAGAATATAATATAATAATGTGCCATCGAGACTTTGCTCAAGTATCTGAAAGTACGGCACGTGAATATCATATCGATTTAAGTCAATTTTAAGTCAATACAGAGATTTCCGTGTAATCCAGTCCAATAAATGTCCGATGTCTTTTGTTTTGTGCTCTCTCTCTCTCTCTCTCTCTCTCTCTCTCTCTCTCTCTCTCTCTCTCTCTCTCTCTCATCATGCATAATGGTGCGTAGTACAAAACTTATTTTCTACGTCTGACACCAATCACTATTATTCTAAATGCATAAAAAGATCACGAAATGAAGTTAAAGCTAATTTTCTTGTTTTACTCACACTTGATATTACATGTATAAGTACGTACTTTTATGCATGATAGAGATTCAAGGACCAGTTCTATTTTCAGTGCCGTTTCAAAATTTTTACTCACGAAAAGTATATTGTAATACGATTTGGTACGTGAAAACTACTTGGTTTTATTTTTAAGCTATAAGAATCACATAAAATGTGTCGGAAGATAGATTTGACATAGATAGGCATTTGAAGATAGGAGATTTGACTCCATTACATGACAAATTCCAACCCAGTGAAAAAAAATATATGTGACGTAGTGAAAATGTCTTATTACATCAACATAAATGTGCCAACTTGATGTGGTTTCTGTGCCGCGACCACCGAGTAACCGAAAGGGCATCTAAATTTGATTAATATTGCTTCCCAAATAGAATAAAAATTCGCATTATAATTTATATTGAGAAGTCTTTTAGTAAAATTGGTGTGGTAAACTGACTTACAGGTCTACTCTATAATTAATTAAGTTGTCTTATGTAAACTTGTCTCTAGGAACTGACAAGGCAGTGGATTGATTTCAAGCTATTTATTGATTTTCGAAAGAAAAGTAGCTGTTGTACAGTGACACATGACTACAATCATGAGAAACGGTTCCTCGTGTAATAAAAACCACATTATTCACTCTTATGTTAAGAAGATTCAGCTGATGTCGTCGGTCCCACCCTGTCTCTGAAATTTACGAAGATATGAGATGTGGAATCCTGGTATCATTGAACTATTTACAGTCCCAGAGACGTCATGGCGACGTAATAAACATAGCTCGAAACTTATTCTTCGTTAATATGTTATGTGTTTTCACTTTCTTTGCAAACTGACGTATGTCTGTTTAGATACATTACAGCGAGAGTATGGACAATTTGCGATGTTTCAACTAAGCACTGCAATTTAGGCTTAAAACTGCACATTAAACCACAGCATATTTCTAGGGATTGATGTTTAAAAGAAAAAAGAGGAGTTACTGGCTCAGTTATGTGGCAGAAGTCACCATGGAACTATACAATACATGAATATAGATAATATACTAGAACATATAACACATTACAAAAATATTTCATTGTAGTGCAATTACGATACCGACTTAGGACGTTCATTTAATTTGACAAAAGCTAAACAAATGGTGTGGTTAACCGGTTTAGCTAAGCGAGTGTTTAAGTGTTGACCCTTTATTAACTGTCTGCTCATTTGATTTTGATATCTACAAAAGAAAGCAAAGTAACAAATTTTCTATTGAATATGATATATGAAGTCTAAAAATCATGAAACCAAAGGACATACAAAATCAGTGAAAATGTTAAACAAGTGGAAAATAACAAAATATGTCTACTTGAAGAGCATATGTGAACCTCTGTGATGGAGTGAAATCAAGTGCCCGGGGAGAGTGAGCATCTCCTGCTTGCTAGCAACACCCGTCACATATACCCAGTAGAAAGAGTCAAATTGTGTAAATCCCATATGTATTTATGGAGAAGTCAAAGTAGGTAACCTTCTAGCATAGAAGGTGTCAAATCTGTGTAAAATGATAGGAATCCAGAATATCATTTAAAAGTCTGGATAACAAGATATCATATGGAGTAATAAGGGTCTCGTAACTGAAAATCGCCTAGCCCTCAGAACAAAGTCATTATAGTTTGAACATGCTCTGGAATAACGTATTAACTGAGATATGAATACGCCGTATTCGGGCGATGATGGAATGTTGCTACTTATGAAAGGAAAGTTTGTGATAGCGAATTTGAAATCGTCACGTTTGTCATACAGTGAGGTGTTCAATTGACCATTAATGTCGAAAGACAACATAATATCTAAATACGAAGTAGAATTACTAATTTCTGTGGTTTCTTTTACCTCCAGTTCACTTGAATAGATGATGCTAAGGTAATCCGCAAACGAAGGATTATTAATTGAAAGCAAGTCATCTATATATCTGTAAGTAAGATTGAAGCCAAAAGCCAATTGTTTTTTTCCTTGCGAAAGCAACGACTGAATGAATTCAGCTTCGTATTAATAAAGGAATATATCAGCTAGCACAGTTAGTGCCCATTGGAATGCCGACAATTTGTTGAAAAATCTTTCCTCCAAACACCACAAAAATGTTATCGATAAGAAAGTTCAATATCTGGATGACAGCTGTTTCAGTGTATTTATCTTTGGAATCAGAATTTTCCCTAACAAAGTAAGTTTTATCATGGCCTATAACTATATATTTGAATTTGCGGCTTCCGTTTTTACTAGTAAATGCATTTTGAATAATTTCCGCTAATCCGCTTTTTCGGTATTTCGGGGTTCACAACAGTTTCTTTTTTGAAACTTACACGATTTTGTATCTGTCCTTGGACTTTGAGAATGATTAACGGTTTGGTACTTCTTCGATATTGATTAAATGTAATATGCAATATAAGATATAAATGTATACAATATAAGATTTAAATGTTGCATACAAATAAGTATATATTTTTTTCTCGAAATTTTGAAATCTTTTTAACTATAGAAATAATTATTTTTGACACTTGAAAAAGATGGTATATCATTTTCTGCTACTTACATCATATACAAATTATATGCATCGAAAGCGCACATATTCAACAAGAACGTCATCCTTACATTGACATCGCTTTACGGGAAGTCACAATATTTGAAATCGATTTTCTTTAAATTGAAACCAGAAAGGTAAAATCTATTTTTTCATATCGGCAGTCATATATATCGTGAATATTGTATCGCACCATACTTGTATGCCGACATCTTATATTCTTTTAAGTTTGCTCAAGGCCGACATTGAAAATCCAAAATATAAATGTGAGACAGATAGACTAATGGCAAAACTGACCTAAGATTTAAAACCATCTGAAGACAGACCTTTACCACAGAATATTACTAGATGTCTCTTCATGGTCGATTATATTCATTACAACACAGTTGTTGTTAAGACATCCCAAGATTCTGACGTTCGGGAATTACAAACGAAAATCTAATACCAAGCCTTTTGACATCATAATGGCCGATTACATAATCTGACCTGAAAGGTGCTGTAGATCTCATCACGCTGTTAGAACGTGGCGATGTAACCTTTTCGATATGTCGAATTAAATAAGCTATCTGTGCCAAATTACGAAGTTCTACTGATTCATTCTGATAATGCTGCTGTTATATTCCTGAGCAATTTGGGCGGAGTACAAAAGGGACTTTCCTTTTCTTTCAAAATTTAATCATACTGTCGCACTTTTCGAATATTTGTTAATACTTACGGACGTGTCATTTACTGCAATAACGTGATTCTCAAAAATAAGAAAACGTTTATAAAATGCAGAAATAAAACAGATATTTCTGCAGTTTATAACCTGCATAAATCACTCTTCATAATTTGCTTGAGAAAGTACTAGTATATACAAAAGTCGTTACTAGTATTACAGACAGAGAATGCATATGCCTACTAGTTTTGAGCTTCTTATCATGTCATTGTTCAAAGATATCTGTTGTGACTGGACACATTTTATGGTCAGAACTCATAACCGCATAACAAGAGTTTGAGTTGAGGTGGTTGATTGTTTTACTCGTCTGATTCTTCTTCTTGAACACAGAAACAACACAGACAGATAGCTACTCTAAATTACCATCACCTTAGATAAGAAGGAACAGCATGTTACTTTTATTAAGAGGTCATAAAACCATAACCATGGATCAAATAATTGAATACTATTAACAACAGATTTGTGCTCTGTCCGACTGAAAACAAGCTTAACTCTTTGATGTGAACGATTTGTAGTGAAAACTTCAAATGTTCGTCTTTTTGTTTCCTTTCAAAGTCTTATCTTGAGCTTCTGATTTTCACGATAAATATTATGGGTTTAATTTCAGTAAAAAGCATATATATTTTTATCAGTTTTATGTGATAAATTAATATCGATATTGGCAGATTGGCTTTCGTTTTGCATGAGTCAGATGTATGTTTCCTTGTCACGCCCTTTTCCAGACTATACATAATCTCTGATTATCGGCTTGAATACTCATTCATCATCTTCGAGATGCTCACACCAGGCAACAATACAGAAACATGAACGCATGCTCATGCAAACTTTAAATACCTGTGTTTATGCTCTCAGAAAATTCATCTTAAATGCCACGTATAAAAATAGCAAGAGTAAAGGGGTTTGAACTATTTGAACTATCAATCAATAGGTAAATACATTTTACTTAGAGTAAAATATGGGATATGGATAAGAAGAAAATCTATGATTTACTAAGAGTTAGTCTTTTTTCATATTTTGGCATACATAAAATGTGTGTAGTGCATTCACCATATAATGAAAGTTGTTTCAATCGATCATATTTTCCAATTTGGCAAGGAAATCTTATTACCTTCTTTCCTAGACATTTGTTTGTAATTAAATCACATTTGACGGATTGTGTTTGGACATTGTAAAATATGATTTCGGTGATAGTGCTATTTACATTATAAGAAAGCCTATTGCTCAGATATATCCCATGATATTATTACTCTTCCATAAATTTTTAGAAACTTTTTAATGGCAAATTGTATAACATTTTGATATCATAATTCTGGTTCTGTTCTATGTATGATTGGATTTTTTTGTGTCAGATGGTGTTAGACGATGGTCGAGGTTACAATCGATCACAAATATTTAATCTTCTCAGAATCATATTCTACGACCAACTTACACCAGATGTTTGATACATGAATGAAATCTGTCCGACAGAATGTGAGAAACTTGCCAAAGTCACTTTACATAAAGCAATTTTAGATATCACTGAAAGAATTCTATTATATACAATACTTTTACCAAATGTTTACCTCTAAATAGATAATAAAAGACAGTATGGGAAACAAAACGCAATAGCGGACGCCTGAATAAACCAGAAGTAAAATCCGGTAGCATGGAAGAGTAAGCATCCCCTGGCAAAAGGTTCATCAGCCACTATGTTTCTGTCGCATCTACTGTCATTATAATTGATATATTACAATAGAATGAGATAACAGATTTGGCTAGAGAAAAATACACAGCCAATCTAAATAAATTTCTGAAATATAGATAACACATGCTAAGAAAATGTACTAGAAATTTACTTTCGAAAACGGTATACCTTAGAAATCACATTTGTATGTTGATTTTCAACAAGATGTTGTGAAAAGTCTTGGTGTAGTGATTAATCACTTGGATCGAAGGGCAGACGATCCGGGTTTAATACCCCGATTGCACAACTATGTTTCAAATGTTGGTTACTTCCTGCTTCCATGTCGCAATAGAACTAAAAATTGTTGAAAGCGACTTTAAAACACCCAATCAATAAGATGTCTACTGAAATTTCAATAGAATGCTATTATCTTACATCTCCTCATTTTGATCAATTATATTTTAAACAAGGTTATACTATTAAGATAAGAAATGTCAGATCATCTGTTCAGGTTCCAGTGCTATTTTACTCAAGTGTTATACTTTTTTCCTGATGTTGTGTGGCAATGACACTTTCTACACAGTGCTGGTTCGCATTCATTTATATATATAGTGCTGAGTTACATGTCTTGGGTTTTTTGGGTTTTTTTTTTTTTTTTTTTTTTTTGTATGTAGGAACTTTAATGGCAGGTGAGGCTAACCTTTCAGAAGACGCTTACTCCCCACGGGCACTTGGTCTCACCTTTGAATTTCAGGAGTCCGTGAATGTCTGATGTGGTGCGGTGTTGTTAGTAGCATAGTCACTTGGCACCAGCTATCACCTTTGTAGAATTGTCATATCAGACATTTCGTAAAAATTATCAGAGATAAGCAAGTTGACCCAGCGGCAAACCGCAAGACTTCCATGGACATGTTTTCAAATTTCTAAATACTGAATGGTACTCATAGACAATCAGAACTGCGGTTTGTTTCATTTTTGAAATTTTTTTTATTAAATGTCATTTCGGTTTGTTATTACACAACGCTATAAAAAGACAATGGCAAAAAAGACTATCCCAACTAGATCTGTATAGAAATTATATCTATTATACATTATACATTTTGATCTGAATGTAAAGAGATTATTAAACACAGATAAGAACATGATATATCTGTTACTCAGGTGAGCATTATAAATTTGCGTGCAGACAGATCTCTACAAAATACAAAAAACCTACTGAAATCTAGGACAGTTACATCTAAAATACATTAGTGTCAAGTCCCCAGCTTGTCTTACATTCTATGTAGGAGCACAAGGATCACTCTTCCTAATTGCTAGATTAAAGGGGTGTTTAATGCGTGCATTTGTACGTAATCCATGTTAATTTCTAAGGATATCAAATTAGGTTTGGAAGACCTCGCTTTGTCGAGGTGAACAAATCTAAAAATAATAGCTTTGTTCGAATTCTTGTGTCTCGATTCTGTAAGCCTTTCAAATAACAACCAGGTGGTTTTTGATTTAGGACAATAATACGGAAAACATCAGCGCCTGATAACAAAATTAGTTTGCAATGACAGCAATACAGAGACTTTGTGATTGACAAGAATAGATCTAGAATAGAATCTGTGGTTGCATTCATACATTTATATGTCTCGTCAATTCACATATCTATTTAGAATACTCTATTGTGTTTTATGCATTATCTCATTGGTATTCCATCATGACGAAGTTAGCTAATGTTCTACGCTATAATGCATTGAATGTATTTTCTTCTGTCGAAACCATTGCATATATATATTCGTTCTTGGATATAGAAGATGCTCTTTATTTTCCACACATTAAACGTTCCCCGTAGATAAATCTAATGTTTTCAATGCGTAATTTTGAGTTTTGTTCAAACATCATCATGAGAAAAAAGCCTTGGCTCATTGTCCTTTTAGACTTTAGTTAATGTCAGGAGTTTGGACTGCGGGTGTTTAGGACTAGAACTGATATCTTAGCATGTCCTGAAAATTTTCGTCATATCGCCAAAGCTTCCAAGGTATTTTCGAGTATTTCAAATGGTTTATAATTGTCTTTTTGTGACACATTTTGACTGAGTGACCCCCACATATCTATATATGTCTCTTTGTCCAATATTCTTGTCTGCTTGTCCATTATGCCGTCTTCGATGGACCGGTAGATGTAACACGTGATATAATGCACATTGTAACATGACAGATGCTTTCTGTTTTAGTTAATCGTGACAATTTGAAGGAGGCTTTAGACTACTTCTCAAGATGGTTATGAGAGCAGCGGTACGTGTATGATATAACTTGATGTCACATACAACATATATCTTTATTTAGATATTTTACCTTATTTCCAAACTAACTTCATACTTATTTCCATGTTCATTGTAGACTGGTTTAATTTCTGAGAATTCATAAATATTGTTCTTATAATGTGCTAACATATATTCATATGTATATTTATTTGGCCTTCAGCGAAACGGTCCCTCTGTGTTTACCTTAGTTTCTCCCGTTGTTTAAAGTGTCAATGAGCGCTGCTGTCACTTTGTCCTGCTCACAAGCTTCTTGGATTCCACGTTATTACCTATTCTTTACAGACGTTTTCTCATTTGATGTTTTAAACAGTTTCTGGTATCACACTTTAAATCATAAAGTAAAATCCTATGACAAGGAGCAGAGGAGTATTTATAATACAAGACCCTATGAGAAATATATATGCAATCACAGACAAGATGGGTTAGATGCTATGGAGAAGTAAGGAACCACGTTGACCCGTCGCGCCAACTGCAATACTATGGGTCTCATGTAACAAGTCTTACTCGTAGTTTCGCATAGCCGTAATCACAATCGCTAAAAGTCATGATTAGAATGAAGGATAAAATAAAGTTTGTTGCTAGAATACTTGTCCATCAAAGTTTTAATAACTGACCTTTTGATTACACCTTGGTCACGACAAATGAAAAATTGAGCTCATTTGCCGTTTAAGCAAATCCATTGACATTGAGTCAATTAAACGTCCTGAGTCGATACTGTAATTGCAATGTAAGCGAGGAATTAGTTGACGTCCTCAATGTTTCTGTTATAATGTTTTGAGGTTAATAGCATGACCAATGAAAATATATTCACCATAACGAATGCACATATCATGTTTACCTTGTTGTTACGTAATACTTTACCGTGAGCTACGTTGTACGAAAGTTACACTAAAGTTTGTTACAGAAAATTTTTCACTCTGGATAAAATAAGAATTATATATAGGACAATATTAAATAACTTTCAAAGACAAACTTTAGAATCATTAACGATCTATTGTAAAGGAGAAATGCTTATACTTGTTTCGGTTTCTGTCGATTTTCAAGAAATTTTGTTCTACCATTTATACCATTTATTACAGTTTTACAATCTGAAGGTCACAACCAAACGTAAATTTCTGTTTCTACAAAACAAATAAATCAACCGATCAAAGGTAATATTTAGAATTATGATAATTCCATACATAATCAATTTGCCTCGAGGAACTCAAAGATAACATATTTCACTTACGTTTGAGATTGTAAGCTTTGTTGTTTAGTATTTTTAACACTGACTTTGACACATTTTGAACATGGAATAGTCGATCTTTAAGATCTGTATTTGTAGAAATATAGGATGTACTTCAAAGACTTTAAACAAAATATATTTCCGACCACAACGTTAGAATATGAAAATAAAGATAATCTTAATTAAGTGGCAAAACTTTGGAATTTACGCCAAACCTCTCAATTACCAACAAACACAACAATAACTATGAAGGTTTAAACATTAAAAACCTTTTACGGGATTTATTCTATCGAAAATGAGAATAAGGATCAAGATATAGTATCGATAACTTCTTTTTTTTTTTCTCAAGACAATCCTAAACCTGAACACTGATTTTATAATCCATTATCACAATCTTGTCTGTGCGGAAATGTATAAGCGCGTATTTTTTTAATTACGTCTTAGAAAAAGTTAGTAGTGTTTCCAACTTACAATTCCAAATTCTAAATATGAAAACTTTTATTTTGGAATTTCCAACTTTAATCTTGCAATTTCTAACTGTCTTCCATTTTCATTGGACTGTATTTGCTGGTGGATGGTTAATTAGACGAATAAGTGTAAATGTCAGTTCAATTACAATAGTTCTTGTTCACCTGGTCCGTCATTTTTCATCGGGGTGAACGGAGACAGAGCAGTAAGGTATTAAGTTAGGAGTAGGTAAGATCTATATTTCCTGTCCATTCCTCCCTTTCTGTTTAAATGTGCTATTAAACACCCAAATGAGTTTTGTTTAAAAATGTATGGTTGTATTCCTTCCCGGTATATTTATGATATTAAAATAGGATTTCGACTACCATTTCTCGTTACATTTCGTTGTAAGATAAGATTCGTGCATCCTTATTTTGTTACCCGCCGAAAAGATAATTAATCACAAACCATATTTTCTAATTTCAGTGTATTATTAAAGAATACTGTAACGACAGAGAGTCAAAAGGATTTGTATATATGCAGTGATTCATGATCTAACGATGGAAATTTCAAACTGATAATTATGACTTTAAAATGGAAAATTAGTAGATCAAAACTGGTATTTCCAACACTCAAGTTGATAGTGAGATCAAATTTAGTATTTCTACGAGTGAAAATGGTATTTGAAATATGTTTAATGCAAATATCGAAATAAAACTGAAAATACCAAGATAGGATTTGTATATTTGTGTCTTTCAAACATGTCATACTTTATTTGCTATAGAATTTATGTTCAATCAAAACATGTACATGATTTACCATGTTTATTAAAATAATATTTTAAGCGTTTTGATAACAAAAATATCGAATGTGGAAAAAATATACAGAATTAACGCATATGTTAAAACTCCTTGCATCAGAGGACATCGCATCATCTAGTCTTCATCGCAGACAATAGACGATCTTCATATTTTACATGATATAAGCGGCCCAAGACCCGGCATGTTACTTTTTGTCGGGGTTTTCATTTTGACGTAAAGAACTAGATAGTGACGTCACAATTTAAGCAATAACGTAAAATAATAATCCCGGCAGAGTTGCATGTCGGGTCATGCAAAATATGAAGATCGTCTAATGTACAGTTTGTATCTTTTTGTTGTCATATATTTAAACATAATAGCAATCACTGACTTCTGGGTATTTATCGTTATTGTGGGATCCAATTTCAAAATCAATGCAAAACAGATTTCTTTCTCTCAATTTTATATTATCAAGAGGGTGGTTGACAGAGATAGATTCGGTAAAATGTTCAATATGCACGCAAAACATTACAAAGGATGTATTTGCAATTATGGTATCATAGTGCAAATTGCTGGAAAGAAACCATATTATTCTTGATTTGCATGATATTGGAGCTGAGAAAGGTCATACATCCTCTTTTCTCTAACAAAATATTCCAGTTCAAAAAAGTAACAGATACGTTAAAGTAATAATAAACATGAAAAATTTATTTTCCCTTCAATTATAACCTAGTGGGAAAAGTACCACACAAACTTTTAAATAGGAATGTACTTTAATGTACATTGTTTATCTATATTTTCTGGGGAGTGTGGGGAGCCATGGGAGCTTATGGTATTTAGGGGGGTAAGTAGTAGTATTTACTTTTTAAAATTATCATTATTATTATTATTATTTTTATTGTTGTTGTTGTTGTTGTTGCTGTTTAACTTTGTTGTCGTATCGACGTCGTCATCATTTACTATATTTCCTTTTATTTTTACACAAACAGATGAACACTCAGCATTACTATTTCCTTCACGTTTAATTTAATCCTATTAAATTCATAGAAGATATCGCAATTTTAAAGTTGAATCCATACAATAGGTAGAAAGTACGTATCACAGCACTATTTTACACGAGAAAATTTTCTTTAGTAAACTTCTGAGATACCGAAAAACAGTCCATAAAGGATGTATATTATACACAGCACACAATGCAGATATTGGTTATGGCAGACCTCTAAAAGGCAAGACAGAAAACATCTGACCAAGCTGTATGACACAAATCATATTTGTTATGCACATGGAATATGATAATAGTCAAATAAACACATAAAAAGTCATTACAAAAATATTCGATTGTACTGCATTTACGATACCGACTTCAGACGGTCAATTAAAGTAACAAACGTCAATCGGTTGGTGCGGTTAACGCCTTTACAGGCCCACGCCTTCCCGCTAGAACCAGATATTGGATCGGGTGCCATGGAGGAGTAAGCATCACCTGCTGATCGGTCACACCACAGTTTTTTTTTTAACAAATTCGAACTCCGATATAGCCTTTTCCTGATTCTGACACATTTGATAGAAATTTGTGAATAACAATGGATATAAGTCTCTTTTTCATGAATATTAGCATTCAACTGTCTTCAGAAATCGCATTTGAAAATATTCTCCTTATTAATTTAGTTTTGTGACAACACCGTTTATGCACAGTATATAGTACAGTAATTCATTTTTCATTTTCAGAAATTGAGATTCATGCAGATTGATGCGATAGCCGATAGATTTTATAGTTACATAAAACGACTGAACACCCTATTTACAATTCTGTTGGTATGTTTATATACTGATTTCTCACTGGGAGAACTTACATGTGTCGTGAATTTTAAAGCCACAAATAGAACTTTGATTAAGTGATAATGATCGCAGCTCTAGTTTGTAATATATGGACCTCTCATTTTGCTGATGAACTTCTATCTTTAATGAGTTTTAGATATATCTCATACTAGTATAATTTACATAAGTCGGTATAAAGAAAATTCTTTAACAGGCTGTTCAAGGGATTGTTTTATAATCATTTATTTATTTACTGACCTAATTATTTATCATTTGTATATTTATTATTTTTCATTATTTAATTATTTGTATTTTTTTATCTTAGATTTGTTATTTTCATTTTATCTTAAATATTGTCCTTAACTATTTTATTTTATTTTTTTTATCTATTTATTTATTCATTTTTGCTATGGCCCGTACCATATCTTCCATCAAATCACAATGTCACAAATTTATGTAGAAAGAACCTCCTCCCCCACCTCCCCCTTGTTGTTTACACTGACTTAGTTTCTGATAATAATTTGCATTACCTCCAAAATAGACTTTGTTGAATTAACGGAAAAGTGCATCTACCATTTATACTGTCACTATCTACCGGGAACACTTCACTATAGACCAACAGCGCAACAGTTTGTGACCGACCAGCACAAAATGTAATCGGATATTTGATATCAAGTAATTGCAAACTTTTGAACTTATCAACAATTATTGCGTTAAAGTTAGGCATTATGGGAAAACGAAAGAGGATTGACATTATCAATCATGTGTTACATTATCCAAAGGTGGCAGTCAGTGCATTTATTCATTGTACCTTAATACCATAAATACAAATTTACATGAATATTGAGAGTGTTAATATAATATTTATATTGTGTGAAAACCAAATTGCCTCTTACACAATGTAATCAGGAACAATATTCAAGAGAGAACAGGGCTAAATGACCAGAGGGACAAGCTGAGATAACTTACATCTACCTTGTGTTAAGGGCTGAGAGGCAATGTCATCATTAGAAACGTACACTCACGGGCTCCGAATCTCATTAATGTCTGGCAATGATTGTTATAAAGAATATTGAGTACATATACAAGTTTTCAGGCGCTTGTCATTTTGGTTTACACAAACTTCAAAACTTAAGGGTTGAAGTTTTCTTTAAGCTATTAAGATTTTAAATGAAGTAGTGAAATACGTAGTTTATACACTATCATCTTCAAGCTTTTTCATTTTCATATTCTTATGAGAGAAACTTCATGCACTCTATTCAAACCTCGAAACGTTTCGACTTCATTAATAAGTTCACTGACACCTCTAGATATCTTGATAATATTTAAGTAATCGATAACTCTGAGTTAGAAGAATAAAATCCTGACATTTATCCATCTGAACTTTAAACAAATCAAATGCCTTTATAAGGAAACCACTTCCTTCAGCTTAAATATTAAAATATCAACAACAGTATCCATATAAACATATATGATAAACGTGACGAGTTTGGATTTCCTGTGGAAAATTCACCTTATTAAATTTGTGACGTCCCTAGACTTTCATCATATGGTATTTATATTGGTCAGATGGTTCGGTTTGCCAGAACCTGGACTAATGTTTTGGATTTTCAAATCACTTTAAAACAACTGACTTAGGATTATAGATATCATATCCTTTTCCATTCCGTTTCAGAGGAGAAAAGGTGCTGAGCCTCATCCCCTCTGACTGTTAGTCGGAACTCATACAGATCAAGGATCTTAGCTCGCTTACAGACGGGTAGAGTACGATTGATTTATGTTGATGTTTCCCAACACATTTTAATCCGAGCATTATTTCATTAAACTTTTCGTGTGAAAATTGTTATGACTTTCTTCTTGAGAAATAGCGATCCTTGTTTTCTATATTGAGGGATTATTTATTAATGTTTTAATTGGTGTCTTATGTGCTTTTGTGGTGAGTGGGAAGGTGAGCGTCCGTTGAACCGACCAACTGTTACTTTAAATGCAGTTCTAAGTCGGTATCGTAACTGCAGTACAATCGAATATTTTTGTAATGTCGTTTTTTGTGTTTATTTGATTATTATCATGTTTTATGGGCATGTTCTTGGTGATTTGAGTCATACAGCTTGGTCAGATGTTTTCTTCTGTGGGTTTTTCTTTTTTATTATAATCATTTTTATTTGGTAGGGGTCATTTCATCTTATTCAAAATATCAATTAATTCAAAATATATTTAAATATCATATTAACATAACAAAATGTGAATTCAAACTGTAGTCCTTGTAAAAGCCACATCTGGATCGCTCCGAATTTGTAAATAATCCACACTTTATACAAAAATGAATCTTCTTTGCAAAGACGACAATGCAACAATTTGCACAGCATTCTCACGATGTGTAGAAACAAATTCAATGTCAACATCCGCACCCACCCACCCATCCCCCCTCTCCTTCCGATTTTTTCTATCGATCTGTCTCCTACAGTTTTGATCAGAATTTAATGAAGCTTGGTGAAGATATTGAATACTTAGTATCGTTTGTTTTCTCCTACCTATCTGGTTGACAGTTTTGGTGTTTATGGAAAAAATGTGAGATATTTTCAGAGTATTTCTATTTCCAAAATAATTGAAATATATTTTTACAGATACAAACATAATTTACAGAAACATCAATATATTCTTCTTAAGAATGTGACGATAACATGTTTCATTTTCTTAGAATATCTTTATCAACTGCCATCGATATAAATTTATCATTATCACACGCCAACTGTGTCATATTATATTGATACGAATTTGATAACGCAATAAGGGAAAAGAGGAAGTAATAACAGCGAGATCCGGTGCATAGGCATTATAGAATAAAGATATTTCACAACTTTCCCTGTTGATCAGGATTTGATATATATGGTATATATGTAATGCATTATGTCATAGCAAATCCAATTGTAACTCAAAATAGGTAATGATTGATGCGAATTTAAGTGGTATGCTATACCGATCCGCATGTCCACGCGTTGCCAATAATGTAAATGTTCATTGCACACAGCATGCGTCCTACAAATCAATTTCCCTGAAATGCGTAAGCTGAGGCGTAAATCTTTTAACAACTTTGCTTTGTACCATTCAGGATAATATTCCCACTGATTAAGACTTCGATGAGTAAATAACATTGTGGAGGAAATTTTCATGTTTAGCCAAATTGTTAACTGAAAAATCACTCCAGGTATTCCACTTATTGAAATGTAAGACAATGCAACAATCTATTCTACCACGTTAAGACAGTCAACCATCTATACTACTCTACGTCAGAAACCATGACAGCAACGTTTAATGTTGAATATTGAAGATGCTACTTCAAATGGGATTTTTTATCTAATACAAAGTATGTCCTATTATCGGGCTTCAATCTTCAATTATGTAAACCAAGACAGGGGTCTATTCTACTAAAAACAAAAACATCTTACGACAAATCGTTAGTTTTTGGCCACCAGAGCTAATAAACGTTTTTCTTGAATACCCTAAAATTAATATTGCTTTCATGAAAAACTAGCTAACACAGATACATTTCCAGCAGAAAATCATTCATCTGCATATACCTACATTAACTGTGTTGTCAAATATTTAAGTTCTTTATTAAAACTGGTTCCTGGTGCAAATGTCATCTGGGGTCCATCCCGTTTAGTGCCCATTAACCGAGGGAGAGGGAGGTGTGCATGTCCCTATTATTACTCTTTTTAGTGACAGAAATTACTTTCGATACCTGATATGAATATAGGATGTTGTCTGCCTGTTCTTACTTTTGGCTCTTTATGAAAGTTAAGTCACGCATACATTAAGTAAGTAACTTTTTCATACTTGATTTTGATGGGAAAACGAATGTAATCTAGGTGTCGTCCTCTAAAAAATTCGCGTGGAAGTGCAAAATCAGGAGTTTGTTGACAAAATGGCCATTTATAACGACATCGTCGAACAGTGTCTTCTTGATATATTGGGATCTTTCGTATAATTGGAGTCTTCTGGTTTTCTATCATTAAGAAATTTGAATGTTAGTGTATTGATTATCAACAAGCAAGAAAAAATAACTGAAAGTCGGTGTGACGTCACTGTCTCTATTATTCTATGTAGATACTCGAGGAGTCGGTCAATGGTACTTGGGGGTAAAACTTTTGGTTTATCCGTAGCGTCAATACAAATTTAAGTTCTTATGTATCATTTCTAAAGGGGTTCTATTATAAAATACGATCGGAAATGTGTAAATCATGTATTCAAAATTTACTTATTTGAATGACAAAATATTTTAATTACTCCTTTCTACCAAAATTCTTCCCAGAATACGCATTGCTCTCTATGATAAAGTCCGATGCTTTACCCCAAATGTTCCGAATGCTCGTTATCAAATACCCAGATGTCCGACTTCGCAAATACTTGTAAAGAAATTTTTAAAATCTTTATTGATATTGATTAAATTCAAATTAATTTTTTTTGCGAAACACATTTCAACAAGTAAAAGGCCACTGCCCAATTCTTCTAGAATATTCAATTTGTAAAATCCAAGTGGGTAGAGAATACCTAACTAGATCCACTCATGAAGTACAACAATTGACTTTTGGCGAGTATACCTATGACATCCAGCATTCAGAAACACCTGTATACGACGGTTCTCTACAATAAATACTACAAGTGAATTTCAGTGCTGAGAATTACAGAATAGTATTTCACATCTCAATCTTGTTATTCAATTAAAAACCATAAAGAAACCGCAAAATTTAGCGTTGTAAAATTTATGAAATTATTATACTATAAAAACATTGAAAGCATATGCTAAGTGAAAATGATGTTGCGGAAGTATTGAAAGGACAATAACCCCTCGTTATTATCCAGACTGACAGTAAGAAGGATGTCACGTAGAGGAAGCAATTTGTCTTAATATTGTAGCCAATAACAAGTGACATCCTAAATGCCATACTGTATAGAGGAAATAAAGTGGTTACCTTAAGTTATTTATGATATTGGGGGTCGTTTCCTCAGCAGACATTCTGAAGAGGGAGAAATAGATTACTTACTCTGTCTGTGAACATTTACATTGTATTTGGGCAAATAAGAGACAGCTATGACCAGACACGATTCTTTCCAAATGAAGATTTTCAATAAAGTAGGTGTCATAATATTTTTAATCTGTATTGGGTAGAGCAGAGCAAGTGCCAATGGAATTGGTTTATTTCGGCATTTGAATGAAAACGGTTTTTAAGAACGCATAACACAAGGATATCAGTTTACCGTCTAATGAAAAAGAAACTAATACACAAAATAAACAAAGACAAAAAATAGAATAAAAAAAATCTTACAGACTTTCAGCCAGGAGGAATCCCAAGACAGGAAAGTCAGAATGCATATTTGATATTTCCTTATTCAACAAACGCTGTAAATGGTCTTTTCATGATAAAACAAAGTTTTGTCATCTTTATTTTTTCATAATTTTACATAACAATAGGGCCGCTGAAGCCTCTCAACAGACTGCCTTTTTTATCATTATTATTTGGGGGGGTTATATGTTTGTTTGGTTTTTTTTTTTTGTTTTTGTTTTTGGTTGGTTTGGTTACCTCTCAACAGACTGCCTTTTTTGTTATTTTTCTGGGGGTGTTTAGGGGGGGGGTGTTTTCTTTTTTTCTTTGTATGTTTGTGTTTGGGTTTTTTTAGGTTTTTTTTTTTTTTGTTGTTGTTGTTTTTGGGGGGGGGGGGGTTTTGTGTGGTTTTTGGTTTTGGGGGGGGGATTTTGTGGGGGTTTTTTTATTTGTTTTTGTTTTTGTTTTTGTTTTTGTTTTTTTTTTTTTTGTTTTTTTGTTTGTTTGTTTGTTTTGATGAGACGGTATAATGCAATGTCCCTTGTCTATGTACACCATATCAGTGACATAAAACTAAAATACATTTATCAAGAGACTGGAAAGATCAATTCGCTCTCTCTTTTAACGCTTACATATCTTAATTTGTTTGTATCGTCGTTTACGGAAATGGTGTTGCTGAACTTGTATAGTCCTTGACCTGTGACCGATTCCCACCGCTGGTTCATCCGCGTCCAGTCTTCTGAATGAGACAGTGAAAACCGCTTCGGGTGCATTCTTTGCATGGGGTTAAATTTCTTTGCAATACTTCAGTCAGATGTTGTCACCATATAAGCGAAATATTCGTGGTGTAATAAATTTTGTACATCATGCCACGATTATATAACGTATAGGGAGTAAGCATCATTGTACAGAAATTGCTATTCATGCAACAATCTGAATGTGAATCAACCTTTTACCATGACACAGAGTCTCGGTTTTCAATGTGGAACTCAAATCCCGCCTGACCTCGCTAATCCGGACTAATCACCATATCAAGAAAGCAGTGCTACAAGTGCATTGTAATGAAATATTTTTGTGATGGTTTATGTGTTCGTAATATACTTTTTGCTATGTACCTCCGTTATAGTGTTTGTCATTCGATTGAGTGTGATCTCTTTTCCTTTCTTTTTAAACAAAGCAGAGCAGCTATATGCGTCGAATATGAACAAATGTATCCGATGTATATCATATAAATGAAACCTTTTGCCAGGAAATGTCAATGAATCACAAAGAGGAATGATAAGTTCGCTGAAATTCGTTTAAAATGAATAATGTTTATTTCAACAACAATCGAGGTCGTATTGGAAAGTGATTCGTACTTGATGTATTCATAAAATCTATATCAGGACGCCGAGATGTTGTAATGATGGTCTTAACATATGGAAATAGTTACAACAGTTGTATAACAATAGGGTTCAATCTAACAGAGTATTAGAAGCATAATACAGCGGGAATAACACGTGTAAGATATGCTTCAATATTTTCTTACGTGCAAATGATATGTCTAAATTGACATTTGATTGGAGATAAGTTGCCAAAGAGCACAATATATATCATAATTGAATCAAAGGAAGAGCCATAATTTCTTTCAACCCCTTGTTATCGCATGATCGGTGTATGATCCGTGCTCCTTGGATATGTTAAGGTGCCAAAGCATCATAGGAATAATGAACGGTCAACTATTGTTATATACAGTGAATCTACAAATAGTTGAGCATGAAAACAAAGATTTTGAAGTCATATTTATTACATAAAACTGTCTTTTATTGTCAATTTCATTTCAGTAATGTTGTGGTAGATATTAACTTTCTTTTCTTTCTTTCGTTTTTTTTTTATATTTGTTTTTTTTGGGGGGGGGGGTGTATTTATTTTTGGGGTTTTTTCTTTCTTTTTTTTTTGGGGGGGGGGTTCATTCCTTTTTTTTTCTTTGCATTAATTCACCTTTATATATTTTATTCATTTGGGGATTTTTTCTGTATTTTTTTATTCCTATATGTTTTTTTTTTGGGGGGGGGGTTAGTTTTTGTTTTTGGGGTCTTTTGCTTCATTCTTTTTACTTTGCATTAATTCACCTTTATATATTTCATTTATTTGTTTGGATTTTTTTTCCTTTTTTCATTCCATTTTTCTTTTTCTTTTTTTCACACATTGTGTCTTATAATATGTGAAAAATTTGTAAGATTAAATGTAATATTTCAATCATTGAGATGTGATTTAACTAGCTGTCGTAATATTATATCGCTTACCAAGGATTTTATGTTCATTACGGGAAATCACTCGTCAAGAAATCAATAAAGATGATTTGTCTACAGTAGATAAGAACTGTGTATTGTCTGCATACCGTGGTAAATTATATAACGATGACTACTTCTTGAGTAAAATATCTCAACGTGGTCAATTAACGATTCAAATATGATAATATCTCACTATGGTCAATTAACGATTCAAAAAAGATAATATCTAACTATGGCCAATTAACCATACAAAAAGAAAAGAAACTAGAATAAACAAAACTTGCATACTTTTTACATTTTCCCCTGCAGGGGACCTTATTACACGAGGACAAATAACCCACCTTATAATGCTTATAATACTTTCAAGAAGTGCCTAGCGCGGGGGGAGGGCGTCTAAATCATTTGTAAAATATGATTTGGAGAGGGGGAGATTCAAACATGTAACATGTACCTATGAAATTTATTTTGTAGAAAAAATAATGTTTTAAAAAAACTTATTTACCTTTTAAGTAAAAAACGAAGAAGTACCGAAGGGTAAACCATATCTCATAGTCCATGGAATAAAGAGGACAATATCCTGTTAAGTGTCATATTCAGACAAATGCAAACCACAATAAAATCGAGGTGAGACCAGGTGCCCGGGAGGAGTAAGCGTCCCCTGGTTACATGCAACACCCGTCGCAAAAGACCTGCAATAACCTTTCAAATCGAGAAGGTAAATACAAAAATATACACGCATGAACATACGAAGGAGAGACAGGAACACGAAGTCAAATCTCCCATTCAAGGCAAGAAATGCTGCCTGCCTGAAATTCCGGTGTCGGAAACGCAGGTGAACAAATATCTGTCTACACATGTATACACGTATTATGTCAAATCAAGTATAGTCAAAAAGTTAAAATGGTTATTTAGTATGGTCAGGTCCCAAAATATCGATTAACATTCTTGAAAGAGGAATCTGAATTTGCAATAGATCCCTATAACGACCACAGAACTTCCTCAGTGACAATTTCAAACGTTCCTCGATATATCCTTGTGAAAGTAGTTTCGAGGCAAGAATCCTTGTTCTCAGGACGACATTTTCGTATTTAGAACTTCGTCCTGAGAGCGCGGCTTCTTGCAACGAAACTACTCTCACAAGGATATAGGGATCTGGTGCAATTTGATATCCTCTTTTGCAAGAATTAAAGATGGTGAATAAATCCAAACCATAAGTGCGAAAATCATGAATCCAAAGGACATACAAAATCAGTGAAAATGAAAACCAAATAGAAAAAACGAAGAATGTTTACTTGAATAGCATATATGAAAGTTAACCTACATTTTCTGATCATACACATTAAGCATCTTGCACTTTTTGACTATATGTGATTTATTACATGACTATATGCATATACACAGACATTTGTTCACGTACATCACCGACACCGGAATTTCAGTTCAACAGCATTTCATACCCTTGAATCGGATATTTTGATTTAGCGTGCTCATATTAGTTTGTATATATGTATTTAGTTGTATCAGGACTTTTTTGCGACATGTGTTTTTTACAAGCAGGGGACCCATACTTCTTCGGGGCACCTTGTTTTACCTCAATTTAATTGGGGTTCGCATTTGTCTGAATATGACATTGTGCACAATATTGCCATGGACTTCAATAGTTTTCCAGATTAGCAACATACCGTCATCTATTGTCTGTTTCACAACTTGTACGCTTAAACTTGATAAACGGTCGCATGTGGGCGAGGGTACCCCGACATTGACAACAAGAGTTTGATTCCCAAAGCGTTATAAAATAAAGTCTGAAATACTAAATCGTTGAATGATTTAATCTACTGTTCGATTTGCAGTCAATTGCAACCAAATGACCGTTTGGCATTTCTGTAGATTCTCAACATCCATGTCTGTTTGTTGTTATTTATAACATTTCTCCCATCATCCATGTTACTTTTAGTGCATTATTCTACTACCACTAGCGGGACGTAACTCTAATCAGAACGAGATAAAAAGTATTTGACGGATTTTCTACAGGACATTTTACGACGGATGGCGTGTAAAAACAGAAGACACCCATTCATCTCGAGCAGCTGATGTCATATTCATTTTTAAAATGGGTCTGCATTCGTCTTGGTGAGGACCCTTACACACAAACAATTAAGAAATATATAGCCTGCTATTTAATGCTGATCATGACCAAAAGGTGGAAACATTCCGTATTAGGCAGAAATTATATCTCTCTGTCAAGTCAGACCCTTTAAAAACGCATTGACATAAAATTTCATAAGGGTAGTAAGAGATTTAGAAATTCATATAGCATCGCATTAAAATATACTCTATTTTCATCCTTGGTATCGGCATCCTTTTCATAAAGTTTTCACCAACTTTTTCTCTATCAAAATTTATCACAATGTATAACTGACAAAGATTTCAAACATTGGTCGTGTCTACATCTCTTGAGTTATTTATTTCTTCATCAATAATTTATTCATTCTGTTTACACTTTTTACATTTATTTTATTTTGTATTGACATCTTTGGTCTCAGCTATTGCATTTTTGCACCCACGCAACCTCAAGACTTGTGCTGAGGGCAAAATTGACGATCCCATGAAAAACTGAATACGACCTCACAAATAGATTGAAAAAAAAACCCGAATCTAAATGCAAACACTTAAGTGTTGATCATAAAAAATAACAGTAATTTTATTAGCTGATGCGAATACATAGCAAATTCCAACCCCACGAACATAAACTGAGAAAAGCATTATGAAAAAGACAAGAATTATTCGATGGCACTGCAAGCACTTCCAAATTACAAACAATCAATTGGTGAACTGGTTTACAGGCCCTTCCTTCTCACTTGCATGGAAACATTGCAATTAAAAGGAAACCCATTTAAGAATCGATACTTGACACTCCTGGAAGACAAAAGTTCAACATAAAAAAGTACATAAGCAGTTAAAAAACTATCAGAATCAAAATATAAACGTTACCAGTGGCGACATTGCAGTAGTAAAAATACACAGGTGTTACATAAAGTGGCGACATCAATCTGTAAATTAGGAACTACAAGTATTTCTTTGTGCATTATTAGTAGTAATATTCTATTATGGTCCTAGCATCGCTGAATTTCATATTTTTCTGGTGAGTTTATTTCATATTGGGCATTTCTACAATAGAGTCTAGTAAAGTGTTCACTGACAAATACTGTAACATCACCGTCACACTATAAATAATAGTATTTTACAATAGTATAATATATTGTGGTATCATGTTATAGCGGTACGATGGTATGTTAATGCGATGGAATGATCATATCAAATGCTCATAAAACATGAACAAGTTTATATGACGACTGTATCCATCATACACCTGCCATCGTACCACCGAATGATCATACAACTTTACCATCTTACAACCATAATATCATAAAATCATACCACCATACTATCATCATGCCTTCCTACCACCAAGCCAATATACCATAATACCACCAAACCCTCACATCACCATAATTTCATACAATCATACCAACATATTATCATACCATCATGGTACCATACCATTTACCATCATGCCACCATACCATTATACCCTCATGCCACCATATCATACCATGATATCGCCATACCATCAAACCACCATAACATTATACTACTATTCCATCATACCACCACACCATCATGCCATTATACCATAATGCCATCATAGCATCATACCATCATGCCACCATACCAACATAACACCATACCATTATACCATCATGCCACCACACCTTCATAACCCCATACCAACATAACACCATACCACTATACTATCATACCACCATACCATCATGCCACCATACCAACATAACACCATACCACTATACTATCATGCCACCATACCATCATAACACCATACCATCATAACACCATACCATCATAACAACATACCACCATACCATCATGCCACCATACAATCATACCATCATGCCACTATACCATAATACCATCATGCCACCATACCATCATGCCACAATACCATTATGCCGCCATACCACCAATCCATCATACCATCATAAAATCATGCCAACATACCATCATAACACCATACTGTCATGCCACCATACCATCATGCACCCATACCACCATACGATCAAAACACCATACCACCATAATATCATGCCACCATACCATCATAACACCATACTACCATGCCATCATACCATCATAACACCATGCTATCATGTCACAATACCATCATCCCATCGTAACACCATACCATTTATAATACTGGGAATAGTACGAATTCCCATATATTGAAGACATCATAAGACCGGTCGACAGGGAATGCTTATTTCTCCATGGCCCCTGATCCCACCTCTGTTTTAACAGAGGTCCGTGATTTATTGTATTATATATATATTGTCCTATTGTTTGGACTTTGGATTGTTGAAATTAGATCGATATCTCATATTTTTACCATTGTAACTTTATTCCATCACACAGCTTTATATACCATCGTACCACAATGACACCGTAGAACCATACCATCATACCACTGTGCCATCGTACCAAACTACCATCACACCACCATGCCATCATAATACCATACAATCATATCTCCATATCATCTTTACATCATATATTCCACCACTATGCCACCTCTCCATACCATTCCATATTTTACAACATGCCAATAAAATCAACGGCCTTTTATTTCGTCGATAAATTCTACGCATAATATGTTCTTACCATGAACACCTTTTCTTATCTCAAGAAGAGATTTAATGCATGTCTCGCTTTTAATGGATCACCGCGCTATCAAAAGAAGAAATAAATCATTTCAGGGAAAAAAGATTAACTCCAATGGAACGTCTAATTCTCCAGCGATCCTGAAAACCTTAATCCTAAAACAGTATATATTACAGTGAGAATATTTAACTAAAATGGCGTTGTCGATACCAGAAGAAACTTTAGGATAATCTTAACTTGAATTTCTTTCTCAAATTTCTCTGTAATAAAAGACATTGGGCTTTATTCCAGAATAATAAGCCGGCGTGGCCTAGTGGTATCGCACTCGCCTCCTGTTTGGGAGGCCATGGTTCGAGTCCCACTCTGGTCATGCCGGTGTCCTGTTTTCGGGTTAGACAATAAAAACCGAGATCTCGTGTCATGGTATGCATGGCACGTTAAAGTTCCCTCACTGATTCGGTAGGTCCGTTGCAAAGGTCAAAATTTGTATGCCCCGCATCAGGCAGATGACGTGTCGGTGTTAGTGTCATCGGCGTCTTTGTCATAAATATATGAAGATCTGAAAAGCATTTAAGAAAAAACATAGCTATGCATGAGAGAGATTTTCTTCTTTTTTTTAAAGGTGGCCTAATTTACTTTTGATGCAATTAAATGTTTGATTTTATTAGATGTTTTATTGAATGATTGCAAAATGTCCCATATCTCACCTGTTGCAATGCATTCCTCAGTATGAGGTCACGAGTGTGTAGTGGTCAATTATTAAATTAATTGTGACGCAAGTACGCAATGGGAGTGGGTAGAATTCGGTATGATGATCCCTTAGTTTCGTATTTCGTGTCAATATCGAAGCAGGGAAACTAGGTTGCTGATACCTGCCAGGAATGGGAGTGGGCCAACAGCTGTAATAACTGAGAAATAATAATACCTGCAATATGTAAATATACAAATATTGATCGAGTGCACCACATCTGTATTTCGACAATGTCAAATTACTTAATTCTATATGAGACAGCAAATGTGATTGGTCGTCGTTTTTATTTTATACTTCATAAATTTGTTAGGTTCATTAGATGCATCCACTTCCGGAAATGCTAATAGGATATGTTCTTCCGCTTCGAATGTTAAGTTTAGTTTGAAACTGACTTTTGGTGAAAATCAAAATGTGAAAACAAGTTAGTAGTGTCTTAAATTAATCTATAAGAATTACCTTCAACAATTTGGCAATTTATTGAAAAGTGATATGGTTTGACGCACATTCTTTTTATAATCTGCGATGTGCACCGTGTCATGCCATATTATTTCTTATTAAAAAGCAAACTTTTTTTAAGATAGTCCTTAAATAAGTACTGTTCAACGCTGAAACTGTGAACACTCAAAATATTTGTATGGCAAGCTCATTTCCAAATCAGATTGCAAGTACATAAAACAACGCATGAACAATCGGAAAGTTTCATTTACATAGTAACAAGCTCCAGCTCATTAGATTATTGTAAAATCTTTTTATTTCCGGTAACTGCCATAAAGCACATTGAAAATAAGACAATATAATTAACATTGGTAGTTCAACCGACACAATAGTGAGCAATTCTTCGAAATATTATATTTCGACCATTCACTGGATCGACTTGCCATTTTGCATCTCTGTTACACTGACTTAATAAAATAATTTGACATTTAAATCATTGCTTTAATTATCTTGCATTTAAGTTGAAAATTAAATTAAAATGCGCATATGTTGCACTAGATTTATGCACGTATATATATTCTGGTATTTATTATTAACGCTTAATCGATAAGGCTGTTCTCAGAATCATATCCCCCCCCCCTCCGTTAATTACTACCTAGTTTTCAGTGCTTCTGTACCGACGCGAATTATGTACCACTAATTCACTGTGACAAAATTGTTAATTATGCTAGAATATTTTACAGATATTAGCGGTCCAAGACCCGACATGCAGCTCTTTGCTGGGATTTTTATTTTTACGTTATTGTGACATCACTATCTAGTCCTTTACGTCAAAGTGAAAACCCCGACAAAAAGTTACATGTTGGGTCTTGGGCCGCTTATATCATGTCAAATATTGAAGATTGTCTATTAAGGAGTATCTCCTTCATGTACATTTCTGCTCTTAAGTTGGTTCTTGGGTTCTCACATTTATGTTAGTTTGATCATGTGTTTGCTCTGTAAGTATTTCCACGCTTTCAGTTCAGCCTTCAGCATCACTTAAGAGACATACGTTATCGAAATACGCATGTGGTGCATTAAATTGATATAAGTATATATGTTCTGGCATTTGATATTTACTTACTTCTTATAAACGCTAAATACATGCAAGTGGATACCTTACTCCTATCTCTCGATTTTCAGCAATATACTTCATGCGGGGATACAGAGGTTGGTTGGGGGGACACCCCCCCCCCCCCTGGAATCCTAAAATTTTACCAAAAAAGGTAATATTTGGGCATTTTGGGGGTTGGAAACCCCAACCCCCCCCCCCCCTCGTCTAAGAGAAAAATTTACCTTTTTTTGGTTGGACCCCCTCTGACAAAAATTTCTGGATCCTCGCATGTACTTATGACTTATCATTTAGGTATAACTCAAAACATCCTTTCCAATTTATACATTCATTAAACAACACGCCTGATAAGGACTTTCTACAATTGCAATAAAATTTCATCTGTTTCAGATAATGATTTATAAGTATTTATAAATCTAATGGAATTCTTGAGTATAAATGTCAAATTATTCTTGGGGTATTTCAATGGTGATAACATATCAGACTTTACCATTTAATCAAGAATCCTGAACACATCATGACCTTGAATATCTCGAGTGTACTTTTGATCTCAAGAGCATCAACTCCTGCGATAGGCGAATGAAGAAGTATTGAGCATATTAAAATATTTGGCATTCAGTTATATTAGGAGGTTAATAAAATAATTTTCAAAAAATTTAAGTATATCTTTTGCATAATATTATGTATAAAACATACATAATGTAATTTTTAATTGATTTTTTATAACAAAGAACAATTAACTCAGTATTCACAATATTTCGGTCTCCTGACCTTCTTCTAGTGAATTTTATTGGTATTGGTGGCTCAAGTTATGTAATATCCATCATATGTCATAACCGATATATAAAAAACATTAAAAAAGAAGAAAAGTAAACTGATTAATAACATTTTTAAAAAAGAAGAAGAAAAGTAAACTGACTAAGAACATTAAAATTTCATATATCGGTTACGAAATATGATGGATATTATATAACTTAAGCCACCAATACCAATAAAATTCACTAGAAGAAGGTCAGGAGACCGAAATATTGTGAATACTGAGTTAATTGTTCTTTGTTTTATGACACATCCCTTCGGAGGACTATTAAGATGTTTGATTTTTTATAATTTTGTTTTATTAAGTGTCTAGTTTCTGTCAGGTGATGCCAAGAACCAAAACATTAATATTGCTCTTGTCTGAATATCATCACCTAAGACTTAATTATTATTTTTTCGTGATTTTTCTGTGTAAATGATCACTTTTCAGATACCATATTTTATTATTTCGGTCAACTTCTATCTTGATTTTTTTTCGTCGATTCTGGAATGGCAGACATGCTGCTGTGTTGATATTGTATGATTGACAGAATGGTTATATCATTATACGTCTTCAATGTTTGTTTTTATATATTGTGAGCGTGAATTTTATTTCATATCTAGAAGTAATATATATAATCACAATTTCTAGAACGGAAATTTGTTTGAGTGATGTGTGTTTGACCTAGTACGAATTAATTAGCTTCACGATAATAAAACCTCCTCTGATTGCGAGAAAACTGCGGAACTTCATCGTGCATCCGAGAGATAAATACATAATATATATGCACCATAATTGCAGTGTAATCGATATTTTGTGACGGCCTCTATATATTTGTTTTATATATTATTATTATTATTATTATTATTATCATCATCATCATTGTCATCGTCATCGTCAATGGTCTTACAAATCGACTGCCTACATCAAAAGAGCATCCCTAATTCTAAGTACTATCTGTATATTTTTTATAAAGATACAAAACCTTATTTCCTTAATGGACATTTTAAAGTGGCAGTACTGTGCGATTAAACGGACATCCGGACGAACCTGAGGTGGAATAGTAAGCATCTCCTTTAATTTTTTTTTTATATTTGAGCTCGTTAGACCATCCATCCTGATTATGACACTGTTCAATATAGTATTGATTTTTACGCTAAACATATCGGGTGTGATTATTTAAGAGGGGAAATTGTTCAAGCTTTAGACGTGGACAAAATTTTGTTAACTTCTTTTGCGATGAGGTCGTTTGGATGTTGATCTGATGATTGTTTTGCTCAATACTAACACAAAAATAAAATTTGTGATTACGAAAATTCAGAATGTTACTATTTATTCACGAATGCATGTACTATGGTGTAATGATGTACTCAAAGCAATATACACATACTTAGGTATAAGAATACACATGCATTCGTTGCGGAAATGGTCGAGTAATTACGACTGAGCAATCTTAGCTAGATGGCGCTACGCAACTTTTTACTGTCTGTGATATGAATTATATTTTTAGATTTTTGGATAATATATGGTTTACTTCTACCAGTCTACTGTCCAGTTGCGCAATAATGTTTGCAGACTTAAAAATAGGGTCTGAGGTACATTCCTGTCTAACAATGTGGTCAACAATTCAATCACTAAGAGATCCTGATATCCTTTTATAGGTATGATGATATGTGTTACACTAAAAGTTTAAACACGTATTGGTAAATGCCCTAGTAAATCTGTATAATAAGTACTTTGATTTTTTTCTCTAAGAGCATATGATGTCTTGATTTTATATTACTCTATATGTTCTTATAGTCAATCTAATCTACATGTTTTTGGATTCTCAATTTTAATATGAAGCAAAAATAAGAATAGGTCTTTAAATAGATTATTTAAATGTATTATTATGATGTCATTTTTTATCACTTTGTAATAGGTTATATAAAATACGTGCTTTTCTCTGCCAAGTTTCAATCCCACCTTGTTCTGTATACATATAATATTTTTCATTATCATTATTAGCAACAAGGAGCCCTTTTGAAATAAGCCTATAGCTTTAATGGGTTATCCTTGGGGAAAATCAAGCTCCACTATATACATATTTAAGTAATACAGTGTTCTTCTTCAAACGTATGTAATATTTCTATTCAAATTAAGGGATTCATATTTTGTATTGAATCTCACGTCATATCCGCCTTGTCATTAGTCATGATATGGTTGATAAAAAGATAAACTGATATCAAATCACTGATTAATATCATGATAATTCTGATTTTCTTCATGTGCTTACTAGTCACATTCTTATTTGTATATGTCTTGATTTTATCTGGATAAAATTGAATTAATTTGGTTTTTGTTGTTGTTGTTGTTGTTGTTGTTGTTTTTTTTTTTTTTTTTTTTTTTTTTTTTTTTTTTTTAATGTTGACAGTGTTAAAATTATGTCTTTTTAAAATTTATATTTTTCATACAATAAAGTGAAATTACAAAATATATGTTTTACATTTTTTCACCTATTTCAATTCTTAATTTCCTAAAACGTATCCTTGACCTAATTTCGTGCTGTAAGAATTTCAACAATACAAACAATCTGAAATCGAAATCAGTTAAAAATAAAAGGTTCTCGACTGTATCCTACACAATCGTGACTTCAGAGTGGTAAATGTGTTTTAATGGTATTGCTTCTGTCAGTTGAAATTACATATATTACGACCAAACCAAAGACTGATGTGATGGTGATGATAAAATAGTTAATGAATAGGTATATTCACTCAAAATGATGTAATGCTTTGAAGTTAGAGAAATATCCCAGGATAGCAATCAATGCTTGGATCACATTATGTCTTATGCTTTCACGTAGAATATCGAGGAGATCGATATGTGTGAAAATGAGTAACGGGCATGAAATACATGTATGTGTTAATATGAGATAATAATAAAACATGGTTTTCAAGATACTGAACACTTTAACGGAAAGGTAGAAAACTACTGCTTTTCTCAATACTTATTGACAAAAATTATGAAAGTTTTTGTCGACATGATGAAATACTAAACATCAAATTTTTCTAATAGTGATAACTGTCTCTGTTGAAGAAGAGGTATTATTTCTCTTTCAGCTTGACGGAAGAGCTCACCCTAGGCTAAGCAAACCAAAAAGAAAAGGTATAAAACAAATTCTACAAACATTTCCTTAACATCGATTTTCATTTGCAAAACTCGTTAAAACCAAACCGTTAGGCCAAAAAGTCAGACTCCTCAATGACATTTTCAAAAATTGCAATAACTACAAATGTTAGATGCACGTTCTGCCAAGGCTGCAAAGCTCAACATAAAAACTGACAAGAGTTAGGACAGAATCACTTTTCCAATATATGTATGCAGACACAATAGTCTGAAAAACATCGGTAAATTGGCCCGAAGGTAGTATTTATTTGGAGGAATTCTGCAGGACAGCACATCCTTCCCAAACAACTTGGGATATGTGGGATATATGTAAACAATTTTCATAAAAAAAAATATCGATATAATAATCGGGAAAAGTACACATGTCCTATAGAACAAAAAAATCCCAGAAACATAATCAGGTATAGAATACTGAAGCAAAGAACCAAAACATCGGATGTGACGTCATGCACAAATAATGCTAACGACAGAATTCCATTTGTCTAATCCGTACTTGAAAAAACTGCAGTAAATCTAGTTAAATGTTTCTTTTCCATCCTACAACATTAGACCCATTATGAATGCTGGTTATAAAATCGCCAAGTACAAGTACGAAACTACAGATGATCTTTATATTGATAAAAGGAACTCCAGAAACGGAGACATCTTCCGCTGAAATTATAGGGAAACCGGATATGAAATCGGTGATAACACATGAGAAAAAAACTAAATCACATTAAAGGACATGATCTGAAATATTCATTAAATTTGTTCCAGTGCTTCTCCACTAACGCAAATTATATTCACTCCAAAGTTACTGTAAAAAACATATTGTAGATTATTTTGTGACGAAAGGAGATTCGTGTATAGTTCTGTCTTTTGATGGCTTCCTTGGCTCTTTTAGGTCAATTTGGTAATTCGTTTGCACTTTAAATATTATGCAATTTCCACAGTTTCTGCCTTGAGCATCACTGAAGAGATATATAGAGGTTTATAAATTCTTATATGTTGCCCTAAATTAATACATGTAAATGTCTTCTTGTATTTTTCATCATACAAGATATCCATTTCACTGCATTCCTGTCCCAGAGTTATAAAATACAAACAAAGAGCCTACAGTCGCGGATTATCTTTGCATCATCTATCGAAATGAACGGGAAGATAAGGAGACCAAAGAGAGCAATGATCCCGTTTAATATCTATTTATTATTTGGTATTGTTGGTCACCTGAACCGCTTAAGCTATGACAAACCAGACGATTTTAATTTTAATTTCAGCATCACATTTTTCCATTTATGAGTTGCAGTATTCCAATACCTATTATGCCACAGCAAGTTAATAAAAAATTGAATTTGCTCTGAGGACAAAGCGACTTTCATATGACCTATTCAGCAAGGAATACTTGCAGGTGGTGTATTAACAATATCACTGAAGGTATTTTACGAAGTATGCGAGTTTCATGTCAACAGTATTCAGCTAAAATACAATATCTCGCCGTTCAGAATGTTGAATGATGTTCTAGACTGACACTTGTTTCAGCCATTATGAAGACGGAATTTCTTCTTTAGACCGTATTTCTTCTTTAGAATTTACCTGATTCGACAATTTCTATATGACTACATGTATGATGTTGCTAGCAAATAAAAGATGCTTACTCTTCCGAGGCATCTGATCTCACTCTAATGGGGAAGGGGGGGGGGGGTTCACCGATGCTCCTTTAATTAATGCTGATTTGCTGATAATAAAACTTGAGCGTTTGGTTTGCCAATCTATCATTTTATCACTGATAGCAATGTGCCTGCGATTTGAAAGCGTCAACTATATGACTAACCGTACCCGCTGGAAATGACAATACAGACAGGATTAATAATTGATAGTATTGCATTGAAAGTGCTACAGGCACGCAACATCTAGAAAACGAACATAATTCCACACAGTCCTTCCGCTGGTAATGTTCGTGTTATAAAACCACTGTTCTGGTGCAGTGAGGTGATGAGTTTTGAAAAATGAAAGATATTCGTTTGTAACTATTTTTACATTTTAACGGATCTCGAAAACCTTGGCAGTCGCAATACTAAAATACAAGCATCGTTAAACATACTGAACCCCATTCCTTCCATTGAAAAGATACAGGAAAATCGAATTCTGTTCTGCGAGCCATATCGTATTATTTCAGTATTTCAGTAAGGACATTCACTTCTCCTCCCGGGCACCTGGTTACATGTCCGCTGTGGTACATTGTTATTAGTGCTATTGTCACTTTACACCAGTTACCGTCGTATTTTAAATACCACACGGACATCGAATGGTACTCGAATTTATGCTTATGACGCCGTAATAAACGTATACGTATTTGTACGGCTGAAAGACTAATAAAATTCATATAGAAATTATCCTCAATACTGAGTTATTAATGTAATGAACTTCTTTTGTTATCTATCCGGCTGTACAGAGAAAAGGTACTGGCTGACTGCAAAGTTCATGGTAAAATTCTGTAGAAAATGTTTTCATGGGATTTCTGTCTCGACTTTTAGATTGTAGTAGATATACTGAATGATATATTGGATGATTTATGATTTATATGTTGTTAAAAGATTTTTAAAATAATAAGTCGAAATTCTATGCATAAATTAACCACATAATGCAAAGGATTTCACCAAACGAATAATGCTTCTTGAGTTTTTGCAATTGTTGTGCAATAATAAAGCCATTGTACAATGTTAAAATGTTTTAAAGGAGTGGAATTATAAACAACATTGATGGTCAATTGAACACCCTACTCTATGACAAACGTGACGATTTCGATTTCGCTATCACAAACTTTCCTTTCATAAGTAGCGACATTCCATCATCGCCCGCATACGGCGTATTGATATCTCAGTTAATACGTTATTCCAGAGCATGTCCAAATTACAATGACTTTGTTCTGAGGGCTAGGCAACTTTCAGCTGCTCAACCAGGGTTATATAAGTGCTAGACTAGCAACGTCACTGAGGAAGTTCTACGGTCGATACGAGACTCTTATTACTCCATATGATATCTCGTTATCCAAACTTTTAAATGATATTCTACACTGAGACCGATTCCGATCATTTTACACAGATTTGACACCTTCTATACTAGAAGGTTACCTACTTCGACTTCTCCATATATAAATACATATGGAATTTACACGATTTGACTCTTTCTACTGGGTATATGTGTCGGGTGTTGCTAGCAAGCAGGAGATGCTCACTCTCCCCGGGCACCTGATCTCACTCCATCACAGGGGTTCACATATGCTCTTTAAGTAGACATATTTTGTTATTTTCCAGTTGATTTTCATTTTCACTGATTTTGTATGTCCTCTGGTTTCATGATTTTTTTACTTGTGGTTTTGATTTATCCATCATCTTTACATTCTTAAAAACCTTCAATATAATTGGTATAAATATAAAGCAAAATTTCCAGCTCCACCTTAAATATGGCGGAAAAGGGAAGAAACTCCGATTAAGTTCAATGCATTCGAAACCTATATATTAATCTCTGTGTGTAGGTGTGTGTGTGTGGGGGGGGGGGGTAACTTGACGTCCATTCCCTTTTAATGGCGAACATAACGAAGACCGAACCTTGACCTTTCTTGACACTTGGTCCTGATTTATTGATGTTCTTCAGAGTTCCTTTGTGATAGTTCTTGTCATTTTAAACATTTCAAAAATGTTGACCAAAATGAACAACGATTATGCTCAGACAGTAGTGTCTTCTACTGCCGGAAATCTTATCTTTTCATATTATCTGTGGTAAGTCCTCATCGCTTTTTTATTTTAATAAACTTCGAAATATGCAAATTGAGATGATTGCAGCGTCTAATGTACTATTATTCGTGCTAATGAGCTAAGCTCACTGATGTAATGTCATGCCGAACTTGATGGTTCCAGGCGATGGGTTGATTGCTCTTATAACAAGCAATCTCCGGTTGTGAAAGAAGCTGTATTATGTAAGCAAAAATGGAATAGGAAAGTTGGAAGGCATCTAAATCTCATTGAGGTTTTACCTCATTTTCTACAAAACGATTTTCCATCGTGGGATATCTGCGGCTGCTTTGCGATGACAATATATTTGTAAATTTCATGTCGATTTCTTTCTATGTATATGATATTGGAACATCCTCTGTTTATGTAGTATTTGTGCATAAAATGTAAATATATTTTCCACGAAATGCTAAAAAGTATAAAGACTGATTCACAAAAGTAAAACAACAAACAAAAACAAACAAACAAGCAAAACAAAACGCCACAAGAAAGGAAAAGAGATCTGGGTCAGTTGTATGACAGAACTTGTCACTGACAAGCAGAGCAAACGGAAGAAAATACACATTAAGAACTTGACAAAAATATTTCATTGTAAAGCAATTTCGATAGCGACTAAATCAGGTGAAGTAAATTTCGTCATTTAATTTATATGATTACCGCTTTTCACACCGACATTTTCACTCACCACAACCGAACAAAAAACGGTCCAATAATAAGGATAAACATTCAAAAATCTATAAATAATTCATATAGAGAATAGAGACTTTTATATAACTCAGACTGCGATGTCATAAAATATATACACGGATACATATAGTATTCTCGAAAGAAAAAAGGAACTATGGGGAAAAAACAGATCCAACCGTGCTAAGTCTCCCAAAGTGAGCTAAGGATTCTCGACTAACAGATAAAAGGGACGAGGTAGATTACCCTCAAGGACGCTCAAATAAAAGTCTGCATAAGGCATGAAGGGGTGTCTAGTTGAAATAGCTTCTTTTTTAACGAGGATCTCTGGGTCATAATTTCGCTTAAATTAGCTATCGGAACATTTGATGCTTCTTAATTTAGATCATTGAATAATGGATTGAATTATCACACTGGACACATATTGTAAAAACAATTTACCTGAAATTTCTAGAGTTTGTAAGATTTACTAAGACTTAGTTCAGTCGCTTATACCAAACTTTACTAAAATTGAATTGTATGGGTTTTTTTGAAAAGTTTTTTTTAAAGTGTCGACTCATGCAAATTGATCCGAAATATATAAATACACAGTGATGAGAGTTTACTGACGTTATCATCTATCCAGTGGAAGTCTACAACTGGAAATTTAAAGTCATGCCCATTATCAAAAAATGCTTAGATACTATTGATCAGAAAAATGATGAAGTTACATAATTCAGTGCAAGTCCCAAATTTGTAGGACATATCGAAAATACAAAGGTATACATTTCACTCCGTTAATGAACCAATTTTGTAAGAGGCAGATATTCATTTTGAATAATATTTATATATAGTTAAGATGGAGTTTTGTGTAATTTTGAAGTGTTAAGTTTGAAAAATTATATAGTATATGAAAGGAAAATACGCTCACCTGAATGACAACTGTCCCAAAGTATATATATGGCATACCAGAGTAAGCACATAAAAAAGACAACACAAAAAATCATATTGAGGTACGGACTTTGGACCGTCAGTTGAAGTAACAATCGTGGTTCAATAGACGTGGTTAACCATTATATGGGCTCACTTTCCCAATCACCACAAAACCAGTTGAATCAAAGAACCTATATTTAAAAAGCTACAAATACTGGTATGATTCCATAGGATTTTATCTTTCAACGGTCGTGTTTGTACAAAAGTACTCCTTGAGTTTAATCTAATTTTCATACTTTCAAAATGGTATCATTTTCAAACCATAATAGTATTATAACAGCTTTACCAACCGACAGAAGGACATCAGTATTTGTAGCGCTCATTTTCTTTTTATAGACTCGTACAATTAAGTGCAAATGGAAACAATGCACAAATGTACAATACAAAATTGGGGAAGGTTAATTACGGAAGAAATCAACTATCCCAAAATCCCGAGAGCTAATAAAATTTCGCCAATCAATAAAAACATGAGGGAAAAAGACGACAGCAACGCCACATTACTGCTTAGTAAGCATTAATATTTAAATCAATCAAACATAAATTGTGAAAATGCGTCAGTGAACAATCTCTAAAAATAGAATAAAGTGCTAATTTAAAGCAAATTCGTTTCGAACATCATTTATACTCTTTTATTAATGTCTTCAATGAATGTCGGATTGCATCAGTATTCAACCATGTGTTCAACGTTATTTGCATTGCATTTAGTAATAAGGATATTAATTTTGATGACAAACTCGATTGTTTTTTCAATGAACCACTGTTTCATTTAAATTTACAATCAGAGATAGTTGACAATGTTGCCTATCCTTGGTGATTAGCTTTGGCTAGATGTCTTCTGTCTTCTCTTCTTTGTGTGGTTAGTTCTCATCTGAATTTTGGTTTTCTGTTTTGGGTTTATTTATTTTTTGGGGGGTGGGGAACTGTTTGGTATTTTGGTTGGTTTTTATATCTTTTTCTTTTCTTTTCTTTTCTTTTTTCTTTCTTTTTTTTTTTGGGGGGGGGGGGGGGTTGAACCGCTTTTACTTGGCGAAGTAACTCATGTCGAATAAGAAAACGATATAGATTTCGTAATTTCATATGAATTTACGTCAGTCACCTTTATGACGAGTCAATCTCAGAAACATATGATTAGTTCACTTATTTTAAGAAATCAATCAAGAAAAATGTTACAAAATTACATACTTCTTCGTTAAATATATCCATTGTAAGATTTTAGCTTTTATATTTCCACTCAGAGTTTCAAAGTATCTGTAGACATATGTAGACATTTGTAATTACATTTAAGCAGTACATAAGCACTTCTTGGAACATATTCCGCTCTATATTTAATTTTTCGAGTTTCACGAACACGCGAATACAAAAAAGTCATTTTTACTTCTTAAATTTGATCAAGATTGGTTTTGCAAAATGGAATCTTCTTTTAAGCTTAAATCTGAAGAGTTAATTTTAGTGACCTTTCTTAACCTCAATCCAATCCACACAATGTGTGTGTGTATGTGTGTGTGTGTACATAGGGGTGTGGGTATGTGTATGTGTGTGTAGGTGTGTGTGTGTGTGTGTATAATGTGTGTGTGAGTTGACTGGCCCGTAATTTGAAATACGTCATGGATATTTTGTGTTGCATATACACTTGGATGAGATAATGCAATGCCCACATTTATTTGCCGACAATTCAAAGATACATGTGATTTGTGGTTAGCTTAACTTTCATTTTAATTCATATATCTTTAAGCAATTAATTAATAGGACAACAGAAATCTTGCAATAAGTTACAATTTTATTATCTATTAGCAATTACAAAGTGCCCATCATTTATTAAACCTTATCAGATAACAATAGATATAGAACATATATACCGTTTAATTTAGTGCACCATATGCGCATTTCGACAACTTATGTCTCTTCAGTGATGCTCGTGGCCAAATGCTTGTAATTCTCAAAATATATAAATGTTTGAAGAGCAGTGTTGAAACCAAAATGACCGAAAATTGAACCAAAGAATCTATCTAAGGAAAGAGCTATGCATGAGGGAGATACTCCTTAGTTTTAGAATGATTTACTTAATTTGATGACTGAAAATTTGAAGCATATATTTCATGTCAATACAAAAGCACTGAAAACTGCACTTATGATGCCCTCGGGAACTATCAGTCCACCAGCAGTGACACCGGCCTAGTGGTTATAATAAATATAGGACATATACCGTTTAATTTAGTGCACCATATGCGCATTTCGACAACTTATGTCTCTTCAGTGATGCTCGTGGCCAAAAGATGGGCTTGAATGAATTGAATTTGGCTTATATTATAGATCGATGTTAATTACTATTTTTCAAAGAATATTTCGCAGAGATTAAGATTTTCAAAAGCTTAATTTTCCTGTTGTTGTGGCTGTTGCTGCTGTTATGCTGACGACCTGGATTTCTTTTAATATTTAGACATACTTAAGAAAACATTCTAGGTACATTCTCGTAATTTGAATCGATAGAGAAGCACTGAAAATCTCTAGTTCCTGCATTGTCCTAGTAGTGACGAACTTTATTACAATAAACTTTAAGTATATAATTCGTGTCGATACAGAAGCACTGAAAGTACATAACGGTAGTTTCGCCCTAGTAATGATGGTAAACATAAGAACTTTAGAATTCAAACAGATAATGGTTGGATGAATGGATTAATAATTGCCTTACGTCGCTCATACTTTATGTATATGGTGACAGCATCTGCCTAATGCACTGCATAGAAATTTATACCTTTCCGATGGACACATCTGAAGCAGTAATGGATCTTTCACGTGCCAAGCCTACTGTGACACGCGACCTAAATTATCACTGTTTTATCCGAAAGACAGGACAACAGTGTGCCCATGGAAAGATTCGAACCCGGGACTTTTCAATCATGATCCGCGCACCACATCTATTGAGCTGCACCGGCTCCCAACCAAATGAAAATTGTTTAAAAAGCAAACGATACTCATTTTAAGCTTAATGTAACGATTATATTGATGCATTCTTTGACCTTGTTATTGAGTTCGCTAATCTGTGATACAATCTCGTAATTTTTCAACATATTTACAAGAAAATAAATTCTGTCTGTGACTAGGCGTTTGATGTGAATGCCAGATAACACAGGTGAAGGTATACTTGCTTTATTGACCAGGTACATATGAAAAGTGTAAGTAATCTTCCATGAAATAATGGTATTACATGCGCGGATCCAGAAATTTTTGTCAGAGGGGGTCCTACCAAAAAAGGTAAATTTTTCTCTTAGACGAGGGGGGGTCCAACCCCAAAAATGCCCAAATATTACCTTTTTTTGGTAAAATTTTCGGATTCCAGGGGGGTCCAGACCCCCCTAACCCACCCCCACCCCTCTGTATCCGCGCATGTATTATTTTGACTTGTGAAATACATGATGCTGATTGTTCTGTGTAATCAACGTCACGATCAGTATTACATTATATCTATTAGTTGCACCCCCGAAATATTGACATGCGGTCGAATGCATTTTCTTTTAGCATCTCAAACACTAGAATTTGCCAAACTCGTTCCTAAGGTACTTGTTAGCCATTGGATGTCCAATTTAGCCGAAATATAAATAAGTTACGCCTGCAATATTCAATGCTCATGTGAAATTTCATTCAATAACAAATTACAGTGGTGTATACACAGATTAAAATACATATGTTACTACCTAACTAGTAATGATATATCTAGTATATATATCTATCTATCTATCTATCTATATATATATATATATATATATATATATATATATATATATATATATATATATATATATATATATATATATATGCATGATCGGGAGGCTGGGGTTCGAGTCCCGCTCTGGTCTTGCCGGTGTCCTGTCTTTCGGATGAGACAGTAAAATCCGAGGCCCCGTGTCGTGGTATGCATGGCACGTTAAAGATCCCTCACTGCATTCGATCTCATTTCCATGACTTTAAACGTATGTTGGGTAATTGCATCACCTGGAATGGACGTAGAAAATACTAATATCTTGAGATATGATTAGCGTATAGTTTACCATAGGGTTACCAAAATACATATGAATTGCTGACTCAAGCTTTATTTTATCAAAAACACCGACACCAATGATATTTAATCAATGTATTTATCGAACATTGTATACAGTTAACAAGTTATTTTTCCAATAAAGCAATGCCAGGTATCATACATTTCTAGTCATTACCATATAAGCCCAATGTATGATGACAGATAATGTAGATTGTATTATATTTATCATTCCCAGATTACCGATTAACTGTGAACTGTGACTGTGATTAAGTACTTTAAGAGCGCTTCATAAAGAAGCGAAAGTAACAAACATGTATTGTCTTCATTGTTTATGTACAAACGCAACGAAAAGATGAATACTCTCTAATAACAGAAGTCAATTTACATATCTGTTTTCACAAATTACTTCCGCTAATGTGTTTTGGGAACTAAATCTGTATGCATATTTTTTTTTCTATGACGTTATCGTATTTCATATGAAAGTCATAGATCGAACATTGACTCCTCAATTATATTGACAACTATGTAATGTAATGGAGAACATGGACTAAATCTAATAATTGGTGCCAGTGCCTCAGGCATATATATTGGATATTGGTACATGATGGCAATGTCTCTTGAACATCTTCGTCAATTATGGAGTATAAATGTTATTCACTGAAATGCAAATTCAGTTAGAGAAAGTTGATTGTCGAATGAAGAAACACGTAACTAGCGGTCGATGGTATCTGAGTTAACACCGTCACTTCCTGCTTAAAATACTGCGAGTTCGAGTCTTTGATGATTTCAGATTTAATGGTGTGGTACATTTTATTATTTTGTTACCATAGTAAATTACTTTTTCAAACGAACGTTAGGTTGCCGTATGATGGAACATCTGCTTTAAGAATCACCTTTTCTTTCATATCTTCATATCAATTTTGCGATTTCAAAAACATGTCCTATACGTCAAACATTCATACCTCGAACCCACATTAGTTTTCCCTGTCTGCCAGATTATTATTATTATTATTATTATTATCAAAGTCATCATCATTATCAACAACAACATTATCATCACCATCACCATCATCATCATCATCATCATCATTATTCTTATCTTATATAATTCTGAATTTTCTGATATTTGACACTGCTTTTATGTATGAGCTAATGTATTAAGATATTAAGACATATACAACATATGTTCCCATTTTATCCATCCTCATTCGACAACCCTCTTACATCACGGATAATAAATAAGAATACAAAACGAAAATGTACCAGAAACGTTAGAATTGTTTAAGAGATTTTGTATTGACAAAATATTTACTGTCCATAGATAGATTATGCATAGTAAACGTCAGGGTAAGTTTTGATAATATTTACCCTCGCGTTATAATGAAGGGGTAATAACAAGCGCTAGTTTCATGAGGGCTTTGTCTTTCCTATGCATACCATGAGTAAATCTCACATTTCTTGAGTGGTGTGTTAAACCTCATAGTGTATGGACGTCATGAGGAGGAGTGGTAAACCTCGCGTGACACGAACGGAATTGGTAAAGCTCACATGACATTAGTGAGAGTGGTAAATAGTAAACCTTGCATGACAGTAGCGAAATTGGTAAACCTTACATGACACTAACAGGAGTGGTGGTAGACTTTGCATGACACTATCAGGAGTGGTAAACCTCGCATGACACTATCAGGAGTGATAAACCTCACATGACACTATCAGGAGTGGTAAACCTCTAATGACACTAGCAGGAGTGGTGGTAGATTTACATGACACTATCAGGAGTGATAAACCTCCCATGACACTATCAGGAGTGGTAAACCTCGTATGACACTACCATGAGTGGTAAACCTCACATGATACTATCATGAGTGGTAAACTTTACATAACACTATCAGGAGTGGTAAACCTCCCATGACACTATCAGGAGTGGTAAACCTCGCATGACACTATCATGAGTGGTAAACCTCACATGATACTATCATGAGTGGTAAACTTTACATAACACTATCAGGAGTGGTAAACCTCCCATGACACTATCAGGAGTGGTAAACCTCGCATGACACTATCATGAGTGGTAAACCTCACATGATACTATCATGAGTGGTAAACTTTACATAACACTATCAGGAGTGGTAAACCTCCCATGACACTATTATGAGTGGTAAACCTCACATGATACTATCAGGAGTGGTAAACCTCCCATGACACTATCAGGAGTGGTAAACCTCACATGACACTATCAGGAGTGGTAAACCTCACATGATACTATTAGGAGTGGTAAACCTCACATGACACTATCAGGAGTGGAAAACCTCCCATGACACTATCATGAGTGGTAAACCTCACATGATACTATCAAGAGTAGTAAACTTCACATAACACTATCAGGAGTGGTAAGCCTCCCATGACACTATCAGGAGTGGTAAACCTCACATGACACTATCAGGAGTGAAAAACCTCCCGTGACACTAGCAGGAGAGGTAAAACTCACATGGCACTAGCAGGAGTAATGGTAGACTTTGCATGACACTATCAGAGTGGTAAACCTCGCATGACACTATCAGGAGTGGTAAACCTCCCATGACACTATCAAGAGTGGTGTGGTAAACATCCCATGACACTATCAGGAGTGTAAACCTCACATGACACTATCAGGAGTGGTAAACCTCACATGACACTATCAGGAGTGGTAAACCTTCCATGACACTATCAGGAGTGGTAAACCTCCCATGACACTATCAGGAGTGATGGTAGACTTTGCATAACACGATCAGGAGTTGTAAACCTCACATGACACTATCAGGAAGGGTAAACCTCACATGGCACTATCAGGAGTGGTAAAACTCTCACGACATGAGCATGAGTGATAAACTTTGTATGACACGAGCAGGAGTAGTAAACCTCTCATGACGAGAGCGGAATTGATAAACCACTTATGACAATATCAGGTGAGGTAAACCTTCCATGACACGAGGGTGAGTGGTAAATCCAGCACGTGAATGGGGCTGATATACTTCGCAAGGCATCAGCGCCATGAGCGGGAGTGTAAATCTCACAAATGGAAGAGGTCATCCTTGTATGACACGACTAGGAATAATCCTCGCATTGCATCAGCATCATGAGCAGGAGTGGTAAACCTCGTATAAGTCGAACGTCATGGGGGACTAGTAAACCTTGCGCATGCGTGACACGAGCGTCATGGGTGGGAGCAGTAAACTTCGAATGGCACGATCGTCATTGGTGGAAGGTGTAAACCTCGCATGATACGAGGGTCATGGTGGGAATAGTAAACCACGCATGATACGAGCGTCATGGGTGGGAGTAGTTAACTAAGCATGATACGAGCGTCATTGGTGGGAGTAGTAAACCACGCATGATACGAGCGTCATAGGTGGGAGTAGTAAATCACGCATGACATGAGCGTCATGGATGGGAGTAGTAAACCACGCGTGATAAAAGCGTCATGGTGGGAGTGGTAAACCACGCATGATACGAGCGTCATGGGTGGGAGTAGTAAACCTCGCATGATACGAGCGTCATGGGTGGAGGTAGTAAACCACGCATGATACGAGCGTCATTGGTGGGAGTGGTAAACCTCGCATGATACGAGCGTCATGGTTGGGAGGAGTAAACCATGCATGATACGAGCGTCATGGGTGGGAGTAGTAAACCACGCATGATACGAGCGTCATGGGTGGGCGTAGTAAACCACGCATGATACGAGCGTCATGGGTGGAAGTGGTAACCCTCGCATGATAAGAGCGTCATGGATGGGAGTAGTAAACCACGCGTGATAAAAGCGTCATGGTGGGAGTGGTAAACCACGCATGATACGAGCGTCATGGGTGGGAGTAGTAAACCACGCATGATACGAGCCTCATGGATGGAGGTAGTAAACCACGCGTGATACGAGCGTCATTGGTGGGAGTGTTAAACCTCGCATGATACGAGCGTCATGGTTGGGAGGAGTAAACCATGCATGATACGAGCGTCATGGGTGGGCGTAGTAAACCACGCATGATACGAGCGTCATGGGTGGAAGTGGTAACCCTCGCATGATAAGAGCGTCATGGATGGGAGTAGTAAACCACGCGTGATAAAAGCGTCATGGTGGGAGTGGTAAACCACGCATGATACGAGCGTCATGGGTGGGAGTAGTAAACCACGCATGATACGAGCCTCATGGATGGAGGTAGTAAACCACGCGTGATAAAAGCGTCATATGTGGGAGTAGTAAACCACGCATGATACGAGCGTCATGGGTAGGAGTAGTAAACCTCGCATGATACGAGCGTCATGGGTGTGAGAAGTAAACCATGCATGATACGAGCGTCATGGGTGGGAGTAGTAAACCACGCGTGATAAAAGCGTCATAGGTGGGAGTAGTAAACCACGCATGATAAAAGCGTCATGGGTGGGAGTAGAAAACCACGCATGATACGAGCGTCATGGGTGGGAATAGTAAACCTTGCATGATACGAGCGTCATGGTTGGGAGAAGTAAACCACGCATGATACGAGCGTCATGGGTGGGAGTAGTAAACCACGCATGATACGAGCGTCATAGGTGGGAGTAGTTAATTAAGCATGATACGAGCGTCATTGGTGGGATTAGTAAACCACGCATGATACGAGCGTCATAGGTGGGAGTAGTAAATCACGCATGATACGAGCGTCATGGATGGGAGTAGTAAACCACGCGTGATAAAAGCGTCATGGTGGGAGTGGTAAACCACGCATGATACGAGCGTCATGGGTGGGAGTAGTAAACCACGCATGATACGAGCCTCATGGATGGAGGTAGTAAACCACGCGTGATAAAAGCGTCATATGTGGGAATAGTAAACCACGCATGATACGAGCGTCATGGGTAGGAGTAGTAAACCTCGCATGATACGAGCGTCATGGGTGTGAGAAGTAAACCATGCATGATACGAGCGTCATGGGTGGGAGTAGTAAACCACGCGTGATAAAAGCGTCATAGGTGGGAGTAGTAAACCACGCATGATAAAAGCGTCATGGGTGGGAGTAGAAAACCACGCATGATACGAGCGTCATGGGTGGGAATAGTAAACCTTGCATGATACGAGCGTCATAGGTGGGAGTAGTTAATTAAGCATGATACGAGCGTCATAGGTGGGAGTAGTAAACCACGCATGATACGAGCGTCATGGTTGGGAGTAGTAAACCACGCATGATATGAGCGTCATATGTGGGAGTATTAAACCTCGCATGATACGAGCGTCATGGGTGGGAGTGGTAAACCACGCATGATACGAGCGTCATGGGTCCACGCATGATACGAGCGTCATGGGTCCACGCTTGATACGAGCGTCATGGGTGTGAATAGTAAACCACGCATGATACGAGCGTCATGGGTGGGAGTAGTAAACCTCGCATGATACGAGCGTCATGGGTGATAGTGGTAATCCTTACATGATACGAGCGTCATGGGTGGGAGAAGTACACATCGCATCGCATGAGTATGAGCAAAGGTCGCACAAGCGACATGAGCAGAAGTGGTAATCCTCGCATGATACGAGCGTCATAATCAGAAGTAGTAAACCGCGCATGATACAAGCGTCGTAAGTGGAAGTAGTATTCCTCGCATGACACGAGCGTCATAATCGGAAGTAGTAAACCGCGCATGACACGAGCGTCATAATCGGAAGTAGTAAACCGCGCATGATGCAAGCGTCGTAAGTGGAAGCAGTAAACCTCGCATGATACGAGGGTAATGAGTGGGAGTAGTGAACCTTGCGGGAGTAGTAAAACTCGAATGATACGGAGTAATGTACGGAGTTATAAACCTCGCATGATACGAGTAATGTACGGAGTGATAAACCTCGCATGATACGAGTGTCATAAGTGGAAGTAGTAAACCTCGCATGATACAAGTGTCATAAACGGTAATATTAAACCTCGCATGGTCCGAGCGTCAAAAACGGAAGTGGTAAACCTCGCATGGTGCCAGCTGCACGAGTAGGAGTGGGTAACCTTGCATGATGCGAACGCTAGTGAATAATAATGATTCACAAATAAAACTGATGTTCTGCAGGTCTGATCTTTCAATCATATGAGATTTTACTAATGATCTGCTATCTGTGAGTTAATATTTCATTCCGGATCCAGTGTAGGCGATACCCCATAATCTTGCCAGTTCTACGTCATCGAAATTTACATTTCAGCGAGAATGTCCATTTCGTTAAAATAAGGATGGATTATAAGGAAGTTGCGATAAGAATAATAATGATCAAATGTATTAAATGGCAGTCGACCACGTGTGATTTTTTCTAGATTTGTTTAACTTTATCCAGTCGTACGGAAGTCAGTTGTTAGAATCTCAGCTAACCAAAGGCAAAGTTTCATCATAGGATTTCATCAAAATGAGTTACTTATTTCCTTCACATTGTGTGTGGGTTTCACCACAGGAGCGTTCATATTTATCGGTTATACACTGATTTATGCCCCGCTCTCAGAATTGTAAACAGAAGAAATCTTCTGTTTACATTTTTAAGAGCGGGGCATAAAACTGTGTATAACCGATAAATATCGACGCTCCTATGGTTTCACCATTAACCGCAATTTGGTACCTCCTGATTAACTCACTAGATATCACACTAACTTTGGACTGCTAAACCGTTGTACTATGTTTTGGTGAGTAAATAAACGAATGTCATATTTTAATATTATATAAGGTGCCTCATAACCGACAAGCTATGTTTTGTCGGAATTTTCAGTTTGGATTGTAACATCACAAGTTAGAAGATCCTAGCCCATGTGGTGTAGTTTGTCTTTTTTACAATGGTTATCAACTATGTTTAGCATGCGATCTTGACTCTTGATTTCAAAAACTTAGCAATAGGTTGCGGCTTCATACCAGCATTTGCAGATGTGTACCGAGTTTGATCTTGGAAAAAATGGTTTGGTCTGCAATTGTTATCAACGTTAAACATATGACCTTGACATTTGAGCTAAAAAATAACAGGCTTTGACCTATCAAAAGTAGGTGTACTATGTTTAATGGTACAAGCCCAAAGTCTGTCTGTTTACAAGCCCAGTGGACAGACGGACACTGTGCCATATACCATTAAATCTGTTTACAAATATCGCAGTGTCATTTTTTTGACTGTCCGATGTACCTACCTGTGATGAAATCCAAACATAACGCAAGAATGTTTGTAAAACATATGCCACCACCAGAATTTTTTTTATTTTGTAGTTGACTGATTTATTAATCAACTATGATTATGAATTTTGATGGATTGACCTAAAAATCACTATGCCATTTTCTATCTTGGTAAGTAATAGTACGATGAAAATGACTTCATTTGTTGAAAGGCACTCAAGTTATTCAAAAACCCCTAAATTTCCCTTACTTTCCGCACAAATTCGGGAAATGTGACCGTGACCTTTGATTAATTTACCTGAAAAGCGATAGGTTCTTTTTCTCTTGATAAGTAGATATATACATAAAGTTGTTTTCATTCTAATGAAAGGAACTCCAGATATCATCCGGAAACCATGAGTGGATAAAAAGGGGAGGAAACACTCAAAGCCCTGCCGTCTGATGGCAGGTGCAAAAGAATGTTGAGAAGTCATATTTAATGATCAAGTTCCTTTTTTTAACTCCACTAACTATTTTTTAAAAAGACTGACAATAATAACAATACTAGTACTTTTGAAAAGTTTAAGAAACGTAGAGAATTCAATGTTATCTGAAGCCAACTACCCTTTTACAAATGAGTAACAAAGGTTTTCTACCAGAAAAGTGGACCACGATCTGTCTAATAAAGATTTCCATTTAAAGTCCAAGTTTTATCCTTTATTTTTTCGCTAACTCATCTTCTAAGATCAGACAAAAACATTTTATCTAGAATGCATGTACATGAGTAATTATTACATAATACATACTTTTATTAAATAGAAAACATCACACTCTCAGTGTACTCAATACATTAGGGTAAGAACTTTCCAACTGGTTCTACCAATTTTCTATACTAAATAGATCTGTCAGTTACAAGTGTATATGCATATATGCATGTCAACTACAGACACAGGTAACATTAGGTTTTGGATTAATGTAATTTAACATGTATCAGATTTTCATAAAATGTTAAGCATATATATCGTGAAAAAAAAAAAAAAAAAAAAAAAAAAAAAAGGAACACAATGTTTATGTAAAATCTCAATATTGCTTAAAAGTTTTTGTATTGCAAAACAAAATGCATAATAAGACATGATTAATGAAAACTAAAATGGGTGATTTTTTTAAGTCCTTCTACATGTAATTGTAGCATGAAAGTCCAATAAATGCAATGACAAAATTTGTAAATCCTAGCACGTTCTTGTGTTATACAAATCCAAACGCCTTAGTTTTAATGGCAAGAATGAGCTTGCTTCGGAGCACAACCTTGGAGGTGTAGAGTGGAATGTAGAGGCGCGATATACAGGTATTGGCTGTTGGCAGATGGTCATCATCTGCTGGACGTATAGTAATACTGGGCATGGGTTGAAATCCCTCCTCACTGGCTGGCAATGCCGGACTTGATGTCCAGAAATATACCTGAGAATGAAAAGAGGAAAAACAACACGTAAAATTAGTTACCAGGATTAAGATCAATGTACATAACACATCTATATCAATACATTATATATTCTGAGGTAATGATGATTTATCGAATGAGTTAAAGGAAAACACTTTTTGAAAACGTTTCATTCAACTAATTTCTACAACATAAATTCTTGGTATCTAGATAGAATTTTTTTATTGAAAAATTAAATCAGACTGTCCTGATTTTTAAGCAAAAATATTGATTTTCATAATACATATACTCATTGTAATCTAAGAACAAAGCCCTAGAAAATTTGTGCATATCACTTAACAGTGCAAGATCTGCAATCTGAATCTTTTAATTGTAAGTCAAAATTATGATTTTGAAGCACAGTACCAAAGATCTATACATAGTGTGTACATATCATAAACTGCTCAAAAAACCCTCTCAAAGATATCTTGGAGAGTCTGAATGACATAATAACTGACCAGGTCTTGCTTTTCATGGACGGTCATCTTCTCAACTACTGACCAGAACCATCTTTTGAATCGCTGGACTTTTTCATTACTCTCACCTGTAACAATAAAAGAGAATATCGTAACAAAAAGCAGTACAATATTTGGATATGACTAGACACCTGAAAAGACATAGAGGTGAACATTCCACAAGCTCTACACTGAATTTATGACTACACAGTACAATCCTGTGGAAGGTATAAGGTTCAAATCCATTACAAACCACAGTCTACCAAGCCACTGAGATTTATTATTTATAACTGTGTGCGTTATTAAAGCATCTTAAGATTTGTCTCTTTCAGACCCAGGGTAAATTCAATGTTCACATTTTACACTTAAGATCTTCTTACAAACATTCTGAAATGAGAGGTATAGAGATATAGAGAAACCTTCTTTCAAAAACAGTCAGTAATAAAATCTTCATGCTTACATTATTACATTTATAACTAGAATTTTAATGTGTTGGTGCGACACAGATGTCTCCGCTGGCAGCTATGGTAGTGAAATATAATAGCCACAGAACTAATATTTGAAAATTCAAACAAGGTTCAGCCATATGCAATGCACATTTTCTAATTTCAAACTCCTGAAAAAATTGTCTGAGCAGAGTTGCCTCCCTTCATGCACATCTACATATGCTGCCCTACATACATGTGAAGTTTGGTGAAATTCTGATGAACAGTTTAGGAGGAGTTGCGATGACAAGGTTCAGCCATATGCACTGCACATTTTCTAATTTCAAACTCCTGAAAAAATTTTCTGAGCAGACTTGCCACCCTTCATGCACATCTACATATGCTGCCCTACCTACATGTGAAGTTTGGTGAAATTCTGATGAACGGTTTGGGAGGAGTTGCGATGACAAGGTTTTGGAATGACGGAATGACAGAATGAAGGAATGACAGGGTGCAACACTATATGCCCCTGGTCATATATGGCGGGAGCATAAAAAAGTCTCACCTCTCCCATTAGTGAAATACATTTTTTAGATGACCATCGCAGGGAGGGTGAAAAAATGAATCCCCTAGACCAATAAATACAGGTAAAACACAATCAATACGAAATACAGATTGATTGATTGATTATTGTTTTTCGTCACTCCACAATTGTTTCACGTATATGATGATGGCATCTGCCTGATGCATTGCATAGAAATTTATACCTTCGCAACGGACCCAACTGAAGCAGCGAGGGATATTTTAAATGTAATGGATACTGCAGCTAGGGACCGTGGTTTTCAATGTCTCATCAGATATGAAATCCAGGACACTTGTGTGCTGGAACACCTCAACCACTAAGCTACATCAGTTTAAGGAACACATAAAGGTGTTTCCTACTGACAAGCAATTGCTAAATACAGAGATTCTTTACAGTAGGTTTGACTGACAACATCACTGCGAGGGTTATCACTTACCGCTCTCATCGTTAAATGACGTGTAGCTAATGAGGGTCTGCACATTGATGTCTCCGACACCATTCAACAGCAATCTGAGATCTTCTGCCGTCAGTCCCTCCAGAGAGTTACTAGGTATGACATCAAACACACCAAGCTTCATATGCTGAAAAACATAATACACAGTAAATTCTGAACTTTTCTATGCTGAAAAGTGGATTGGTGTATTACACTTGCATGGCGCCAGCATCTGCCTGGTGCAATATAGAAATCTATAGCTTTACCACAGATCAAACTGAAGCACTGAAGAATTTTCCGCATGCCATGGTTACCATGACATGGGACATCAGTTTTTACATTTTCATCCAAATGACAGCAATACAAAGCACTCAGAGGACTCGATTCTTAGACCTTTTGGTCATGACCCAAGCACCTTAATGATTGAACTGCAATGGCTTAAACACAATATACTATATCATATCATATTACAAAATACAAAAGCTGACCATAATAGTTATACTAGTGTGACCTGCGTCTGTGTGATAATGGACAGATACACATGCTTCATAGCTCCAATGTACATAAGTATCGGTCAATATCCATAATTTTTTTAATAATGCATAAAAATGATTTCCTACGTTATTTTCAGATAATAACCTTTACATAATATGCGTATATTTATCATTTACTATTATTTGGTGTTGTTAACAAATGGTACTTGTCTTCAAATGAATCACCATTAATCACAGTTCTAGGCTGAAATTTTCATTTGAATATGGGCTGCAACGTGCTAATTGCTATGGTATATAGACTGTGACAAGCCAATTGCTATGGAATATGGGCTGTGATATGCCAATTGCTATGGAATATGGGCTGTGATATGCCACTTGTTATGGAATATGGGCTGTGACATGCCAATTGTTATGGAATATGGACTGTAATATGCCAATTGCCAGGGAATATGGGCTGTGATATGCCAATTGTTATGGAATATGGGCTGTGAAATGCCAATTGCTATGGAATATGTCCTGTGACATGCCAATTGCTGTGGAATATGGGCTGTGACATGCAAACTGCTATGGAATATGGGCTGTGACATGCCAATTACTATAAACTATGTGCTGTGACATGCCAATTGCTATGGAATATGGACTATAACATGCTGATTGCTATGGAATATGGGCTGTGGTATGCCAATTGCTATGGAATATGTCCTGTGACATGTCAAATGCTGTGGAATATGGGCTGGGACATGCAAACTGCCATGGAATATGGGCTGTGACATGCCAATTGCTACAGACTATGGGCTGTGACAAGCCAATTGCTATCCAATATGGACTCTGACATGCCAACTGCTGTAGAATATGGGCTGTGACATTCCAACTGCTGTGGATTATGGGCTGTGACATGCCAATTACTACAGACTATGGGCTGTGACATGCCAATTAATACAGACTATGGGTTGTGACATGCAAACTGCTATAGAATATGGGCTGTGACATGCCAATTGCTACAGACTATGGGCTGTGACAAGCCAATTGCTATCCAATATGGACTGTGACATGCCAATTGCTGTGGAATATGGACTGTGACATGCCAATTGCTATTTTTGTTTACTTTAAATCATATTTGGCAAAACATTGAGGTTCTAATGCATACAAAACTGAAGAACTTAATTTCCTTTATCAAAAACAATCCTGTGTTACTGAAATCTTTGAACTGCATCTTATTCCAACTAAGTACATGTATGTGCATTACTATATATTTTTATTTTGTTTTTAATAACTTAACATTTAAATAAATATAAAATGAGATGCACCATGGAATTAGGAAATGGCAATTTCCAAATAGTAAAGGCATATGAAATGTAAACACTGATGTTTCATACATACATTCCATATTCTATACAGAGATCAGTCATGGCAGTAACATGTACAGTAAGTGGCTTTTATACGGATGATGGTGAAGATCTTTACTACATGACTAAACAATAGTAACAAATATGTAAGCAGTACACAACAAATAGCAAATATCATAACCAGTTTTTCACACTTTTGCAGGGTTCTGAAGTTCAGAGATATTGAGTTCAAACTTTCTGTCTAAACATCATACAATTATCTCTATGCAGCAAATGAAGATCATTTCTCTCACCTTTAACGCCTTGTCTGGAATTTTCACCATTCTGTACTCTGAGTATCTTCGTACATAATCATGGACATTAGACGCATTTACCACAATGTCGCTGCCGCCTGGAATCAATTCCACAGGCTCTCCACCCTAAAACACAAGAACCGATACATACAAATATCGTACACACTTCACTAAATCTACATGTACCTGTATCAATCAAACACTACCGTAATCACATGTGTATTATACGCACCCATGTATAACATCCACTCCCCTAAGTTCAGAAAAAATGACAAAAAAAACTTCCCTCCTATGTATAATAAGCATGATGATGTTGACCAAGTGTTACCAGTCCAACTCAACTCAATGAATGTTAGTTTGACAAGAAATATCAATAATTTTGTTCTCTGTAGCATGAACTACCTGATATACTATGAAGTAGAAAAGGATACATGATTTAACTTTTGAAATGAGCATGATAACACAATTATATGTAGTGTCAGGGGCTACATAATGAATGTATCAATGCTGGATAGTAGAAGTAATAACAATTAGTGAAAACTGATGTGAGGGATTACTAATGGCAAACTAGATGCCGATCAACCGTAATTTGTACACTTAACAACCAACTAAGTGTGGTTAATCAGATGAAATTCACTGTAAATATACGGTTGATTCTACACTCTTAAATATTTAGTCTAATTTTGGATTCTGTCTTATAATTTTACCCAAAAGAAAAACATGCTGAATAGTATAGTAAGAAGAAGAACACTTTGTCACTCTGCTGAATATATTATTGATCTTTTTTTCCCTTACACACAGCAGGTGTTAAACTACAACTGGTACAAATTTCATGGTCAGTTAACTTCCTTGTTATTAAAGCACTTGTGGAAAGTTATCAATTACATTTCAAGGGACTTTTTGCACAGATATTGTTTTCATTGAGAGAGAAAAACTTAGTGTATTATAGTTCCTACACATAATGTGCATCTATGAAACTGAAACTGAAAAGTGTGCATTTTAGATCTACATGAGTCATTATGGAAATTGCAACACCTGAAGAGATACATAGTAATATATTGTACACACTGTTCTAAAGTGACATTTGCCTGTAATAATATTCAATAAATTTTCAGTTTGAGAAAAATCAAAACACAAATTGGACTTAGAAAACATTCAAATTGCCATATCTAAAGACAGAATGCTTAACAGTTTGGTCAATTTGGTGAGATTTTTTAGCAAAACATTCACAAACAAAACCTTCCACAAAGCTTTCTATTTATATAAAAACAAGCTTTGTTTGTGAAATACTAATGCCCCTGGCAGCACCAAAGTCAAAATAGTTATTTTTAGCATGAAGGTCATTGTTAAGGTCAAAAGGTCATCAACCTTGGCATCATTTGAAAGGGCTTTATTATCTGAGAATGCATGTCAAACATGAAGTCTCTATCCCCCACAGTTCAAAAGTTATAGCCAAGGTTAAAGTTGACAACAGACAGACAAACAAACAGACAGGGCAAAAACAATATGCCCCTGATCTATCGATCTGGGGGCATAAAAAATGAGATGTGTTTGTGAAACATAGATGACCCAGGTCCCCAACAAATCTGTCTGCAAGCAAATTATATGACTAGACCTATTTCCCTTTTACAACAGAAATGAGTTTTTGTCAATGATGACCACTCATACCACCTATATGACTTAAATCTTTGATACTGACCCCACCCAATGCCCTGCGTCCTGGGTCAGGGGATGCTGTTGAAATGTGAGAAAGTCCAACATACACATGCAGTTGAATTTTGGCGAGTTTAATGTTCAAGATGAAGAAGGCATACCATCATTCTTCATGTGGGACAGAATATACGTACACACAGACAAACAAACAAAGAGATGGATGATCTAAACACTCGATGCTCCTGTATATTTCAGACTGGGGGCATAGAAATATAGAACAATGTAATCCTTATAACTGTCCAATCTAAATTTTAAAGATTAAATACAAAAAAATTGTAATCTTGAAAAGGACTGAGCTGAAACCTGTATCTAAAGAGGAAGGAATCAAAGAATTTTTTATCTTACCTCCTCTGCACACAATTCTACATAAAAATTCATATCAAGGGCAGCGAACAACAGTGAAGCATCTTTATTCTCGGCATCGAGCACCAGCTGTCGTAAACTCTCATACATTACGGGATCAAAGAATGCTAAATCGTGCCACCCGATTTTCCTTCCAAGGATATACTTCAGTACGTGGCGATTCAAAAACAGAGGACACATCTCGTTTTGAAGTAAACATAATCCAAGAATTCTGAAAATATAAAACACCACTTGACACTGAATCAGAAATGTATAATGCAATTTTCATAAGTTTTAACAAAACACCATAAACATTGAATCTGAAACAATTTACTGTATAATGCAATTTTCATGAACCTTAACAAAACACCATGAACACTGAATCTGAAACAATTTACAAGTATAATGCTTTTTTCATGAACCTTAACAAAACATCATGAACACTGAATCTGAAACAATACACATGTATAATGCAGTTTTCATAAACTTTAACAAAACAGAATATTTAATCCACAACCTTAGAACTTAACAAAGCTTATATAAAGAACCTTACCTGCCAACATTTCTGAATGCATTAAGCCTTTCTGCTGTGTTTTTACCAGGTCTGGGAGAGTAGAAACCTCGTTTACCAGGCTGCCAGAAAAGAGGGGAGTTATCTTCCAAGTCCTCTTCTTCCTCCATGTCTGTCCTTCTTTCTGTTGTGGACTTCACTGGTTTCTTTTTATCAGTGGCTGATAAGTTAAATATGTCAAGATCCAGTAAGGCTTCAGCACTAAGTTCCCTGTCTCTATAAATAAAAGTATTGCTCATGTTGTAATGTATATAGTAAATTTCTGCTTCTGTACAAGTGGTGTGCAAAAGTGCAAAACAATGCAAAAATGAACAATCAAAACAAAATTTCTGTTCTTACATTTTAACATTTACAGCCATATTTTGTTGTATCTGTAAAGGTATTGGGCAAGTTTATGTGTATACGTATTTACAAAATATCTGTGACATTTTATAGTAACTGTTACAGAAGAGAATGACCACAGCAGAGGGAATGTACAAAGAAGTTCTTGTTACAGACATCATATGCTATGTGAACTATGAATAAGAAGCTGACTAATATAACATTATATGTTGTTGTCAAATCCTTCAATTAAAACTATAGAATTGTAATATACATATTCTTGAATAAATACTGTTTAAACAAACTATGAATAAAATTTTCTGTAAACTGACCTTCCATTGGTCATAATGACATCCACTGCCTCGTCCACTCTAGTTCTGAGAGTGTCCTCTGAGGTAAGCATTAACAGAAGCTGAGCTGGAGATAATTCCAGAAGCATTCCGGTAATCTTTGGAGCTAAAGACTGTAAAACATTGAATAATAAGATAATGTTTTGCTTCACAATGTCAAACAACAACAACAACAACTACCACATTAAATAGATGCAACTGTAACTGCGATTTCGGAGATCTGATTTTGATTCAACTTTTGTGTCATAGGAAACAGTGATATGAATTATTAAGACGGACAGAAGGACAGACAAATAAACAGGGTGTTTCTAAAATACTTCTCAAGGGGTACAATAAGTATGATAAACACAGGTGAGGTATCGCATTGCTAAATATTTTTCAAGTGTATCTATCTAAAATAAAGTACTTTATGTTGTGGGACATTAACATATATATTTCAAGATAAATCTTCATGTGAAAACATAAGCCAATATACCAAATGCAAGATTTGAGAAGGATTTTAATACATATATATATATAAGGTGCATGAAACCTTTGAAATATTTACATTTATTTTAAGGTACTTACCGGTTGCATAACTCTGACTTTTGGATACAATCTCTCCCCTAGCTGTCTCCTGTATTGTGATATAGTGTCTCCAGCACCTTCTGACGTAGCTCCTTCTCCGATAGGGTTGGCAGTGGTTCCAGTAGTGTTGTTGTTATTTGCTGTGGAGACTGGTGGGTCCGTGGGCATGTAGAAAGGAGGAGCATCATATGACAGGCTGTGTGACCTTGAGCGGCCACCACGTTGCCTCTGTATTGAGCTTCTCTGACGTTCCCTATCATGCTCTCGAGCTCTTGCCCTCTGTATTAAACCTACGGGCAAAATTTATCATGTAACATCCAATACATTGAATACAGTAGATTGTCTTTTAATTCAAAATTAAATAAAACTGAATTTCTATGAAGTTGAATTAGTTCATAAATTCCTTAAGATTCAATAATCATCCAAGTCAAACTTCTAGTTACTTTAACCATTTTTATTTGAAACATCTTAATAGTCCTCCGAAGGTAAGTGTCATAAAACAAAGAACAATTAACTCAGTATTCACAATATTTCAGTCTTCTGACCTTCTTCTAGTGAATTTTATTGGTGTTGGTGGCTTAAGTTATGTAATATCCATCATATTTCATAACCGATATCATATGATGGTATGATATTACATAACTTATAACATAACTTAACACCAGTACCAATAAAATTCACTAGAAGAAGGTCAGGAGACCGAAATATTGTGAATACTGAGTTAATTGTTCTTCATTTTTATTTGGCCTCAGACTAGTTTGACCCAATGGAAATGTTTGACTTTGGTCATGTGACTGACCTACAAATTCTTGTGTAGAGTCAGTTGTAAAAATTTGTACGGCAATGGCGGACAATAAGCAAAATTAGACTGAGAACTAACTATAAATAATAATCTTCCTCCTTGATATCCCTTGAAGTTTCATTTATGCTAAGTTGCTTGATTGATATTTTACATCACTTTAAACAGTATTCGCATCATATTGCACCTTGCAACATAAAGGTAGAAAGAAACCAACCTCTAAAATTTAACGAAATTTAAACTATACAACAATCAATAAATCATCCACTTGACTGGACCACTGAGATTTATTGTCACTTTCTACAATTTTTCAGTCATATCGTTACATGCAAGCAGGAGGTCACCGATATATCAATCATGGAGGCGCAGTACACAGATCACCTGCAGAACAATGCAAGTGCTTGACCACTACACCACATCTGCTCCAATCATACTGCTGAAATCATTTCATAAAAATCTAATACAAAACTAAAACAAGACATTACTTAGCATGAGAATCCTGGGTATGTTAATTAGAGATACATTGGTTGATTGGTGTTTTACGTCACTTTCAACAATATTTCGGTCATATCGTGACATGGAAGCAGGAGGTAACCAACCTCTTAAACATAGTGACACAATCCAGGAATCAAACCTGGATCGTTGGCACCTCTACACCAAGCCTGCCCCTAATTTGAGATACGACTTGCTTGTATGTCAACCTTGTACTCACTGTTATATTGCAATGATTTTCCACCAATCAGGACTCCATCCATGGGAGGTAATTTCTCTTGTGATAATACAGCCTACAAGGAAAACATGTACAATGTATACCTCATCATCAAAAATATGGGTGTTTATTGTGTCCACTCATGACAAATAATTCAAAATTACAGAAAACCATAAATTACTGCATGTATGCATTGTATATGTATTGGCACAATCTGGTAATGAAACCCAGATCATCTGCACCGTAAACCAACTACTGATACTTTTCACAAAAAATGCCCCTTTAAAAATCATAATTTATTCTGATTTACAGTATGTGTTCACTCATGTATAATGTGCTCTTGAGCATAATGCATATTTGGGAGAAAATGTCACCAAATGATGCTTACATCTTGGGGTATAATTTGCAGATTGTCATCGAAAATTTAGTGAGCAGGTTCAAAATTCAAAGCATCATTCAGGCGGTTACCAGTTTCACAATACCTTGATGAGACACATAGATAAACTTTGTCATAGGCCAAGTATGACATAATGAATGTCAGTTTGACGTGATGTTTCAAAGCATAAATTATGTAATAATGAAATATTGTAATCTTGAACCGATGTACTCGAGCGTAAAATCAAGGTCAAATGCATCATTAGATTATAGTGCTGAAGTTAGCATCCCAAGATGAACCTATGGCACAAGTTTGGTAACTGTAGCACCTACCAGTATACTTTCATCAATACTGAATAATTCCCTCAAACTACTTAAACAAGTCACTCGAGAAGAAAATGTAGGTCAGATGCATCATGGGATGCATGTGCTAAAGTCAGCATCCCAAGATGAACCTAAGGAGCAAGTTTGGTAACTGTAGCACCTACACTTTCTCTAATACTTAGTTACCCCAAACTACTTAATCGGATGCAGATGCAGACCGGAACATGGATGCACACATATAGCATAAGCTCCTCTCAACTTCATCAAGGTAAGATAAATATATGTCCAATTTCAATTTAAATTCAAAACATTATTCATTTTTTCAATATGCCCACAGATGGTACTTGAATTTACAAACAATACCCATTTTACGGTCAAATAACATCCTTGTGATAAAAAACCTTTATGAAAGTTGAGTAATCCCATTTAGATGGAGGTTCTTGAACAGATATCTTTTTATTGAGAGAAAATGAGGTTAAATTTTAGATCCTACTTGCATGTATAATGCACACATATGAAATCAAAGCTGGATATTTAGAATGAGTACACATCATGCACTGTGAATCCCCCTGACTTACACTTGCAATGGCAGTGTAGAAACTCCTTGCAACCCCACTTCCTTCACCAGGCTCGTCTTTAAAGGTGACCTTGACACGGTGAACAGCTAAAGGGGGACCACTTGTATTTGTTCGTCTGTTGAACTGAGTATTGAGCTGTTTAAATCCTTGAACAATAAGCAGATTTCTATCTCTCTCAACCTGAAAATTACAATTGCAAATCAATTTTTTTTTAACCTAGATGGAGGGCACAACTTTTTAAAAAAAATTTACAATTACATATAAGTATATCTGCTTTAACGGTAATAGTTAATCAAAAAGAGTTAAAGACAATTTTGTATTGGAATACTTCAGACAATTGGAATACTAACTTCAGAAGAGAAATGTATCACAAGTTGCAATGCCTCATTCAAAGTTTGATCAAGATACCTCTAGAGTAAGATCTCTTTGCTGAGAGTTGCGAATCTTTTCCATCTCACGTCGGAACTTGCTCTCTTTAACAGGGAATCCACCTAGCTCACTGATGACAGACCCTGGTTCTGCGCCAACATCATCGCAGAAAACACGTCCAAAGAGGTCTAATGCATGACGCCATCTCCCCAATAATACGTCATGTGACACAAGATTGTTGATCAGATTCAGCCTGTGATTGTAAAGCAATAAATACATGTAATAGAGAAAAAAAATTGTTTTATCATATATACTGTTTTATATCGTGATGAAATTCTGCCAATATATCGCAATACAATAACACAAAAGACTATAGACTTACTGTATATATACTATGGACATGTTGTATATATACTACAGACTTGTTGTATATATACTATGGACATATTGTATATATAGTATGAACTTCTTGTATATACGCAATGGACTTATTGTATATATACTATGGACATATTGTATATATACCAGAGATGCTGAAATCTTAAAAAAGATGCAGGTCATTCAGACTGGCATCCTCATCATTTTTGCAGGTCTGAATCAAAGTTTGCCAGTCCAAAGGTGAGGAGTTCAGAAAGTTACAATTTCACAATATTAAAGTAATCAAATAAATAATTTGTTTACTTTGAACTATCTTAATTTATTAAGGTGTACATAGACTTGATCTTAGTTATATTCCATTTCAGCTTCATAGATAATTTCATTCAACAAACTTTAATTCTCCTTTTCATCTTGCTTGCACTCAGACTCGTCTTCACTTTCACTCTCTAACTCATCCTCTATCTCACACTCAGATCTTGTATGTCATCCCTTCCCCTCCACAAACAATAATCAATCCCTCCCCTCTTTGCATGACTGTTTAAATTGCTGAGGAATCCTGTTTTTCTCGTATTTCGCTGCCTTGTTTTCTGCCTCTTCTGTGGGAAACTTTCTTTTCTGGCCCGATTTAGACAGTGACAAGAATTTCATGGGCCAAGTTTTCATTTGTACCTTCATTATCAATACAACACTTGTATAGCAATATAATATACAGAGGTTTAAAGTAAACGTGTAACCGATCCAGATTATTAAAGAATGCATTTACCAAAACGAAAATTTGCGGTCAGAATTGACGGCGGACATTTGGACCGGCTTGATAAAAAACTTTGCCAGTCACGGCTGATTTATACCAGTCATGCCGTCTGGACTGGCAGATTTCAGCATCTCTGTATATAATATGGACATATTGTATATACACTATAGTATGAACTTATTGTATATACACTATGGACTTATTGTATATATACTATGGACGTATTGTATATATACTATAGACATACTGTACAATAAATTAAGGATATACTTCCAGAGTTTTATTCTCCATCAAAAATCTTTTACAATCACACTGCAGCTCCATTTTTCTATTTCTGTGATTGTTTAATGCCACACCAAGACCATTACACTTATATGGTGATAACCAGTGCTAAGCTGTGAAGGGAACAGGAGAAACTAGAGGGGATACAATGTCTAGACCACACTCTGCAGTCCTCCCTGACAAGCAATCATACCTAGACTTCACAATACTTTCAGTTTTTTCTATAGGCATACATTTCTATGTATAGGCCACTTCAATAAGGAGATTTATCTGCCCTTAATAAGAACTCTCCTGCTTTCTGCATATCATGGTGAGGTATACAAGGTGACTGCTTCTCTACAGAGTAGAACTCATAATGGTCAACTGACCATACAAATGAGAAAAGTAAATAGAATGAACAGTCACTGCACAACTTTTACACCACTCCTTTTCTACTTCCTGGACTACCTTAATAAACAAGGGCAGATAACTCACTTCATTAAATGGTCTTTTAACTTGATCATGTCAGAATGGCATCAAGATAATAAGGAGTAAAGATTAGTCACTGAATTCTAAGCCGGTATGGCTCAGTGAGATGCTTGCCTCCTAACCAAAAGGTCCCAGGTTCAACTTCCATTGCCGGCACACTGGTATCCTATCTTTAAGACAAGACAATAAAAATTAAGGCCTCACGTCACAGTCATGGCATGCAAACAATCCCTCATTGGTTCGGATGGATCACTTGCAAGGGAATAAATTTCTATGCAATGCATCAGACAGATGCCGTCAACATATACGTGAAATAATTGTGGACCGACGTAAAACAAGAATCATTCAATCACTTGATTCAACTTTTGTCACATACTATTTTACTCAATATGATTAGGCCCGATTACAGGAAAGTACAATACACATATCAGTGTATACCTTGAACATGTCGGTGGTAATGGCACAGTGGATGATAAATTGGAGGTTTCTACATTCTCATTGGCTCCTACGGTATCTATGACTGGATCTGTACTTGAGCCTGGTACTGCATTACTGAAATAAACAGAAACAAGCTTACAGTCAGTGTTGAATATAACACTCATTCCCTGCCATCATCAGTGTATTTGCGGCAAATATCTTAATCGGTTGCAATGACACATAGGAGCCAGTAACCACTACCATCTTATCTTTACAGTATCTTATCTATACAGTATTTTTGAAGGGTATGACTGGAGTAATCATCTGAAAACCCATAATCGATTTTTATCATGTGACCTAAATAATTGACCTTTTGACCCCAAACACAATCCCACATTAGAAGTGTTCATAAACTAAAATAATATGAAATATTGGTCATTCATAACTTAAGTTATCAATTGGAAACCAGATACACAGACACACGGACAACAAACACTATAGTCCCCTATGCTTTCACCAGCAAGTGACTAATAAATACAACTTTAGATATGGACAATTATATACTGGAAGCATTATCAGACAACATGCACAATGATACAGTTTTCCATCCTATTTTTGTGATATACCTCCATCCAATGAAAAATATTAGCTTTATTCCTTAAATAACCAAACATATATTTGCAGAAAGAATATAATTATGGGATATGATCAAACAAATGAAGCTCTGGGGTATAAAAGACTTTGATATAGATATTTTTTAAATGAAAAAAAAAGGAGTACAAAGATACCTTGAAGATGGCTGACTGTTGCTAGATTCCTCTGCTATTTCCATTGGTGTTTGACGGGAACTTAAGCTGGATGTTTGCAGAGGTTCCGATACTGCTATGGATATACGACTGCTTCCAGATGAGCTTAAAGACATGACTGAAGTAGACTGCACTGCAGACGAAGCCATAGATTCTGGTAAGAATTCACCAGGTCCCGTCGGAGGCAGCAATTGGTTAGACCCAACTGAGGTATTAGAAGATACAGATCTACTCTGCCCTAACGATGTGTCAGAAGGCAATGACCAATTAGGATCTGAGGATGGAAGGGACTGACTTTGTCCTGATACTGCTTCAGAAAGGTCAGATAAAGTATTTGAAGACAATGACTGGCTTTCCATGAATGCAGGCTCTGATATGGAATTGTTTCCGATGCTAGAAGACTCATTTGATCGTGTACTACACTGAGTTGTCACCCCTGATTGCAGAGATGGTGATGAAGAATGAGCACTTGACTTACGATCGAAGTCTTCCATCCTAGATGATATGACGGAGGAGGTATTTTGCGAATCAGCGGAGGACGAAGAAGCTTGTGCTGACCCAGCATGCACTATCACACTAACATTCTCCAGGGATTTCTCCACTTTGTTACTTCTCTCGTCAGAAGCAGAATCCGTGGTTTGACTAGATGAGACAGAAACAGATATAAATGGATTCTCCGTTACCATGGTGGTAGTTTGACTAGTTTCCATGACAACAGGAGTTGCTTGCGAGGATTTCACGATAACACTGGTATTATTGAATGTCACATCTGGTATGTTAGAGGGACCTGGTTGTGGTTGTGGTATTAAGGTTGTGTTAGACACTGGCATATTCATTGGGGCATAGTTTCCAGACCTCCTTTCAGAAAGTGCCATTCGTATCGGCAATTTTTCAAACTGTCCTCTAGAACTTGACACTTTCTGACCAGTTTTGTTTTCTAAACATGATCTGACTGGAATGACAGCTTGTCTGTTCATACCAAAGAGGTCCTCTCTTCTTGCATTTGGTTGGAGAAGATGAGGCTGATCTGCCATTGGCAGTGCCTGCACTAATGGTGTGGTAAAGGGATCAGGCGGTGGACATCCCACAAACGTCGTAGAATCCGATCGGTGAAAGAAAGGATGTTTTCTGCCAGTTTTAGATGTGATGTCACTTTCACCGTCAACACTTTCATTTTCTGCCGACATGGCTGTCACTGGCTCATCATCATGATCGTCATTTTCATTTTCATCGTGATCCCATGATATGACAGATATGCCATCCCTGTAAAAAGAAAATGACCTCAATACAAACATAATGTATATACATTAGATCAAAATTGGTTTAAATGAACTTATATACAAAGAAAGTGATAATTCAAAACTACTGATTAAGTCCGATATTACCTGAATACATCAGTGTCAGTGTCAATGCCGCTTCTCATATAGTAAATCAGAGCGTCGAACACATATGCCACATGTCTCATGGCAGAGATGTCCATACTAGGGAGGCTATCAGAGTGTTCATCGTTATGGGACCTCATAAGGGATAACGCATAATTCAGGAAGTCTCGTCTGGCTATATTAGCTTCACCACCTGTAAAAATCCAGATATCAATGTTTTAATTTTGAGCTATTCACAACATAAACAAAAGGATTTGTTATTCAATTATTGTTTTTACCTCATTCCACTATTATTTCACACACGTCGTGACAGCATGTGCCTGATGCATTGCACAGAAATTTATACCTTTGCAAGTGACCCTCCCCTCCTCCCACCCTACCAGGAGGGACCTTTAATGTGCCATGTCTACAATGACATGGAATCTCGGCTTTTGCTATTTCATTTGAAAGACAGGACCCCAATGTGCCTAGGGCGGGAGTCAAACCCAGGACCTCTTGGTCACATGCCATGCACCTCATCCACCAAGATATACCTGCTCTAAATAGAAAAAGGATGTCTTGGTTATGTACAAACATAATAACTACATACATTCAGTGTGCTCATTTACTTGAACACTGATGTCTCCAACTTCCCGGTAAATCGAATTCTTTTAAAAGTCCAAATTATTTTATCTATACATGAATACCTAATCCTGAATGGAGCTCCTTTTAACTCCAGTTTTTTACATGGGCCCTTCAAATTCAAGTTATCGGGGAGTCCAATGTATTTAAATGAAAGTATTGATTTAAGGAGAAAAAGAAACAGACCTATTGTTCCAAATCTTGCCCTACGACGGTCCAAGGCTTGCAGAATTCTGCTCTCTTCCCTATTTGTCCTTTCACGGAGATTCCTCATGTAATTGGAGTGGAATGGATGTCCGGGGTTTGCTGGATCTGTAGTGTTACACAGAGCAGCACCAAACCTAAGCTGAGCTTCTGTTGAGTCCATTATATCTATCAGCCAGTCCCAGGTCATTGACAAATGATATTCAGTAAAGCACTGAAATATAGAAGGAAACTTATTCATCAGGAGGTAGTATAACAATGAATACCAAATGTTGTCAAAAAACAATTTAGTTTTACACATTCAACCTTAATACATATTATACACCATTAGACCTGCTTTAAAGACCATCTGTGTTAAGCAATCACCTGTCATAAACAACCACCTTTCATATTTCTTTCACTTTTTATACAAAATCAACTTTTATTAACAACCTACAGTTTCAATTTCTTGACCTTCAATTTGGTGGCCTGTCCTGTTGTTACAGGTTCAACTCTTATCTTACAAATGAACTATGTAAATAAGTTATCTAACATTCAAAAATAGGGCACCGCTAACGGGTGCATGATACGCCCACATCATGTTTTAATGTGGTCTACAAGCCACATCCTTTCATACGACACCATCAAAAGTTTTGTTCCCCCTTTAGTTAATGAGGAGAAGCCCGCACAAGCTTTTTTGACCCCACCCATTTTCCCCTTCCCCAGGGGCCTGACCCCTTTTTTGAAAGCCACATGCACAACTACAAGCCACACCCTTTCATATGACACCATCAAAAGTTTTGTTCCCCCTTTAGTTAAGGAAGAGAAGCCCGCACAAGCTTTTCCGACCCCGCCCATTTCCTCACACCCCAGGGGTCTGACCCTAGCTTTGAAACCCACATGCACAACTACAAGCCACACCCTTTCATATGACACCATCAAAAGTTTTGTTCCCCCTTTAGTTAAGGAGGAGAAGCCCAGACAAGGACGGACAGACGGACGGACGGACAGACAGATGGACAGCGGAATAGCATAAAACGCCCACATTTTTAAATGCGGGCATATAAAAAGTATTCATTCAGGGAATAATTAATTACATAATATTTAAATAAAACTTACATTTACATTAAATAACATTAAATATTAACAGGTTAATTTCCACCCTTCTGAGCTTCTAATAAATGGCAATATGCTACACACAAAATCTAATTCTTAATCTACGACAAAAACGATGACTTTTTGTTTTCATACCACACATATGACAAAGTAAGGTCTTACATGCAGTTCGTTGGACTCCTGGTCACCTATATCTAGCACTCTGGGTAGACCAGGGGCCAGTGCATGGTAATCCTGTAGCATGGTCAGAAGGTCAGCAATCTGCCGCACAACAATGCTGAATGCTCGAGCCAGCTGGCTTGCAGTGGTTGTCATGGTTACTACATTGTCCTGATGGCTACTGGTTGTCGTAGTAACTGTGTTGGTTCTCCTTAGTGTAGAAGGGTCAATGTAGATCAGACCACCTCCACCACCCACTATAACAGAGATACATACATTAAACATGCACATCCATATTAACACATGCATTGCATCAACACATCCACAAATCTGGAAATCATTAATTGTTAAATTTCATGTATTTTCCCATCATTAAATCACATCAGAAATGATGGAATGCTGACATTTTCTACTGAATGTACTTGTAACATGGTGAAAATGTTGACATTTTCGCCATGGAAAACCTTCAGCGTTAAACTCTATGAAAATTTATCCAAAATATTCACACATACTCAGGTTCAAGTAAAATCAATCATTTCAGGTTAAAACTGATTAAAACCATATCTTTATTCTGCTTCTCTCTTTGCCCTATTGCAGATAAAGATCTGGCGAACCCTGTAAGGGGTCATGTTCTGATGAACTCTGATGATGTTCCAGTCACCGAAACCATCATTTCCCATTGCCAATAAATGACTCAATATGAAACCAACACTGTTTGAAAACTGCCTTGGTAGGTCAGTAATGGAAGCGTACGAACACTGGGGATGTTAATTTTGTTCCTAGGAATTTGTGGCCGATCCACTGATTGGCTGAAAATCAGAGTTACTACATACTACATATGTATACTACATGTATATGTGACACTTAAGACGAGATATACCTGATGTGGTATTGGTGCTAGCAGAAGGCGTTGGTCGTGACGATGGTGGGTCACGTGATCTGATAGCCCACTGCATTGTTTGGGGGGCTTGTAGAGTACGTTGACCATGACTACCTGTGTACAAAAAAAAAGAGCATATGAGAAGAAAACAATCAGCAATAGACGTGAAGAATCTTTCTTCCACAAAATTGCCTTAAAAATAGGAACATAAGAATTAGAAGTTTAGTAATAAATCTTTATTTCAAGATACTTACATGAATGAAATTTACCAAAAGAAATCTATATATCAACCTTTAGCACCAACAAAACCCTATAAGATGACACAAGAAAAACAGTAACTTACTGGCTGTGTTACATCTTTCCAGTTGTTCATCAATATAGTGCATGTCATCGGCATCATTGCCATCTTCACTGCGATCGTTTTCACTCTCGTAGTCATCCTCCTGTGTCGACGACTCACCAGAATCCTCAGAGAAATGTGCCAAACTACCAAGACCTACAATATATCAAGGTATGACCTGTCCATTATTTAGAGATTTTAGCACTACAAACAGACATTTCAATTTACTTCTGTAGCAAACGAGTTTGTCAATTGTTAGTGTATTATCAAACAGACACTATTAAATGAGGTATTCCAACTAATTGGCAGAACGACTCTGTTTTAATCAGCGCTATGCACATCAGAATTTATGAAATAAAAGAAATCTCTTCTCTTTTATTATACCAGATAATTTCAATAAAAATATATATTTGGCAGGTAAATATTACTTCTTTCATTGTACTTAACACACTTTCTATACTTTAAGCTATCTAGAAGTTACAAGTGCAGGTTAGTCATGTCAGGTCCATTTTCTTTGTTTTTGCCAACCAACCATGCCAATAATGTTAAGTTGAAACCCCTAACAAGATCTAAATGTTTATTGATATGGCATGTCAAAGGTTTGATAGTTATATCATTGATGACCTACCCGTTCCCGCATCTGAGCCAGCGGTTGCCGCGGTAACAGCACTCCTTTGTATACTGACATTATCTTGATTACTATGACCATCACTATCACTGTCTGAATCAGACTCTGCCAAAAGGTCAAGGTCCATATCACTTTCAGCATTACCTGCAACAAAAATTCCTATACTAACAAACACATAACTCGATGTCTAGGATATTTAACTATGATAAAATATTCAATATACTTACATTTTCTACATATATATAGCATATTTTAAATAACACATGTAATGAACATTCAAATTACCTCTCCTAATTTATCTAAAATATTTTGAATAACTTACATTTTGGATAACTTACAAAGTTTAGATAAAATTCTTACAACCCTATGGGATCACATGCAATGACAATTTTACGATTGAGTCACTGACCATTAATTGATAGCTACTAAAGATATAACGTATATAGGTACCTCCTTCATTGTCAGCCTGATCTTGATCTGAATGTTCTGATTGGTGGTCATCGCGATCCTCATGATCTGATTGGTCATCTTCTCCAACTATTCCTTCAACAACTTCAACCTAAGACATAAAGAAATATTTTTGGTTTACAATTTTAAAAATTAATCCTTCAGTATTTTTTATTCAAAATTTTTTCATTTTTTCATTTCATTTTCATTTCATGAAGCTTTTAAATCAATAACAAATATCTACAAAAATTTTAAGGCTTTTAGCAAGATCCAATATCATAAGGAAAACATCTCACCTCTTCTACATCTCCCATCATTTCATCGTCTCCTCGATCAGCCGTTTGCCGTGAAGATTGTGATTGTGTCTGAGCTAACCTCTCCTGAGATATAAATGCTACGGCTCTCGTCTCTGAATCAGCTGAATTGGTCCGAGGTGGCAATGGGTCAATATTGAATATCTCCTCACTACCCTGAATGGCCTCTACATTAGCCACTGCTAGTGTGAAAGGAGCCGTAGGCCTGGATACTCCCATTCTGACAGGGGCTATTAGAGAATCTGCTATCTCACACAACTCCTCTAGAGATATGTTGATCAGGGCCTGAAAAGCTCGCTTGCATCGGATAACTGGCTGACACGTGGTAATACTGGAACTACAGATAGAAAACATACTAACATATCAAACACAGTCAGTATAAATGTACATTTTCAAGAAATGATTTTCAAAGTGGATGACAATTGAAAAGGCTGAAATCAGATGGAGATCCTGCTTGCTCAAAATTCTCCACATGTTTCACTATGTCATCCTGCACCTCGCCTTGCCATGTGCTTGTATTGATCACGTCATTAAAGTGCTTGCAATTCAGTTGTTGCTTTCAACCCAAGGATTGATGCAAGAGCTGTCGCTCTTCATACTTTCGACTTAATAGCCTATGTTATCAACAGATATACATCAAACTCAAAATTGACTAAATTCGCTGTAAAAAAGGCGAAAATCCACCAATCCACAGAAATTTTTATCTCTGATTTTCAGAACAATATCAAACTATAAACTAGAGCACTGTAAATTACATGTACCTGTTATGTGCAAATATTTTCATTTTGCTTTCATTTGCGAGTCTAATTCAACATAGAATTAAATTCCTCACAAATAACAAGCAACCACATATTTCATTGAGTAAAAATAAAAATTATGTGACATGCAAGTACCTCATCCCAAAAAAAACATCATGTTTCCTGAATAGAAAAAGTGAGATCCTCCTAAAGTTATGCAAAATAAAAGTGATTTACACATCTAATTGCCATCATCATTACAGAGAATCAATATCCTTACAGACTCCAAGCATGAAGTAGGAGTTACCTGCCTTGGCAGATTGTTGGAGAGATTGAAATATGAGCCTCTTAAAATGTTAATTCCAGAAAATGATATATATATAGCAAATCAAAAACTCCGTAAGCATAATGTGACGTAACTAACAAAATCATTAAAAGGGAAACTAGCTAAATTTGAAAGTGCCAGTGTAAGAAGTTGAGATAATGTACACCAGAATAGGATCCTTATAACATTGAGTAGAAGCTGCAAAAAAATCCTTTTTTATGTGCAAATAATACTTCCAGGATATTTTCTGATCATGTCCCTCATACAAATGTAAATGTTTCCATTTTCCTACCTCTTGCCAAAGGTCAACTATGTTCAATATGAACCATGTCTCACCTCTTTTTCTTGCCAGTGGCAGGTGCCATCCCGACGTTGAGCACAACATAGATCCTAGCAACAGATCGTATAAATCGCCTAGCAACCTGTTTCGCTTCAGCTTTACGTCCCTCTGTATTCTCATTCTGCATTTCTCGAATCAGAGTTGTCAACAATGTGTCCAACATCTACAAAATATTGATGTTATTGTATGAGATTGACTGCTTATTGTTTTATGTCACTCCACGATTATTTCACGTATATCGTAACACCATATGTCAGATATGTTGCATAGAAATTTATACCTTTGCAACGGACCCAATCGAAGCAGTGAGGGACGTTTTCGCACCAATACTACTGTGACATGGGACCTCGGTTTTCACTGATTCGTCCAAAAAAGACATGACACCAGTGTGCCTAAGGCAGGAGTCGAACCCAGGACCTTTCGGTCACAAGCCAAGCATCTCATCCACTGAACAACACTGAGAGAAGATAAAATCATCAGCAATAATCATAAAACCATGAATCTGCTTGCATACTTATGCTCTCATAGTTCTGATTTATGGTTGAAATTCATGCCTTATTTTAACATAGATATATTACATCATGTACTGGATAAATAAATACTTATCCAAAACATGCCATGTATCTATGTTCACATATGACAGCTCTGACTGATTGTTTGTTTGAATCTTGGTTATGTTACAACCAGATGCTGCACTTTTAAATGTGACAGCATCAGTCTAGAGCACTGCATAGAAATTTAGACCTATGCAACAGACCCATGGAAAGTAATGAGGGATTTCATACGTGCCATGTCTACATGGCACGCGACTACCTTTCTTTGTATCACTGAATACATTCCTATTATCGTAATCCTGCATTAGTGCATGAACTGTGCTAAGTCCCCTAACTATGAATCCTGTAAAAATTAGTAAACCTATGGCATTAGTAGCACCACGATATAATCAGGTGTTTAAAACTGACCTCTACACTGCACTTGACCAGAAGATTGTGGGTAAATTTGTCTAGCCTCCCAGATCCACTCTGACTCTCCAGGTACAGCTGATCTTCAAACACTACATCAGGTGAGCTATAAATGACCCAACAAATTATAATATATATATAAGCGTTGTTAACGTTAGTGTTTCAAGTGTCACATGGTATAATCTTGCAATGTCTGGTCATTGAAGGATACTAGGACATTTACATATAGATCCATGAAGTATTTGTTGACATATTTTAATTTCTGAATCTGATGGCCTGCTTTACTAATCTTACAAACATTAATTCAACGTATGTCTATTGACTTTTCTAACATAGTGAAGTAATGAAAAGTGATCACAAAAAGAGCTGCGTGGTTGCCATTTGGATAAATCTATATGTACACCCTATATTATACATTTATCAACAACTTTCAGTAAAGACTACTCCTACGTAATAAGAAACTTTTCACCATTTCGAGTCAAACCCAGTTTGGCTAGAGATTACACATTCCTATACATCTCACATAATTCACTATGGTTCCTTCAGATGGTGAAAAGAGAAATAATGAATATTTTAATACCTTGATGAATTTTCCTTGTTGCCACTCATAATCATCGCTTTAACTGCCGTCCAGTCGTTGAGGATCCTCTCGAGGGCCCGGCGACTAAATCTAGGAGGCTCTAAATCATGTTCTGGCATCTCAATATCTGCAAGAACAGCATGATGGGTTTAAAGAATAGAAGATGTGAATGTCTCTGACATTATATTACATGAAAAATAGATGCTTTGAAATGTTTTTAAGAATGACAAATATTTATTAAAAATCATGAAAAACACATTCCTTGATCATAGACATTTAATAAATATATTTGCAAATATATAAAGGAAAACATAAATTGCAAACTGATCTGTATTAGAAAGTAGCCAACAAAGTGGCTTTTAACCATTTGATCTATTCTTTACAAATACTACAATATTTTTTAACACATATAATTATAAACTTGTACATTACTTCGAAGATGCAACAAATCACCAGTTAGAATCATTAATTTTTAAGCAAAGGTCATAAGAATCACTAATCACAACGATTTGTTTTTCTTCCCTTCTGTAACAACAATTTATCTGATTTGTACCTAATTCCTGAATGGCTTTTCTGGGTACAGGAACCCTTGTCCTGCTGTTTGGTCGATACTGCCTTTGTTCTACTAATTGCCGTCCAACTGTCTGCACCAGGAAAAGTAGAATGTTCTCTCCTCTGAAAAAATGGTAACTGATTACAGTTTGTTTGGTGACCAATAGGTTTTTGGTTCAATGTCATTCGAATGGATAGTTTGGTTTGTGCTTTTTCAAAATATAACAAGAAACCGTCAAAGACGGTATGACCGGACTGCAAATGCTAAACGCAAAATGTTGATGCCGGACGGACGGACAGACAGACGAACAGACAGACCAATTTTGCCAATTTATAGACCAGAATTGCTTTGCATTAACATTAACAAAAAATGTATGCAAGTGGTCACCCTAAAGGCAATTAACAAGTGTCTTCACTGAAGCGTAAAGTCAAGGTCAAGGTCACTAAATTTTTGTATTGGTTGGATAGAACATTCAAGTATCTACAAACCTACCAACTTTGACATAAGTATCCTTTAGGGTATGAAAGAAACCAAGCTAAATGCAAATGCTTAACACAAAATGTTGATGCTGTGCATGCGGATGGACAGACAGACAGACGGACGGACAGACGTATTTTGCCAATTCATAGACTGGAATTGCTTTGCATTAACATTAACAATACATGTATGCAAGTGGTCACCCTAAAGGCAAGAAACTGTGTGTATACTGAAGCGTAAAGTCAAGGTCACTAAATTTTTGTATTGGTTGGATAGAACATTCAAGTATATACAAACCTACCAACTTTGACATAAGTACCCTTTAGGGTATGAAAGAAACTAAGCTAGACGCAAATGCTAAACGCAAAATGTTGACGCTGTGCAGATGGGCGGACTGACGGTTTTCGCCAATTCATAGACTGGAATTGCTTTGCAATCCGGTCAAAAATTGAATTCACTTCTGAATCCACAAACTTTTTTCATAAACATCATTATATGCTTAAACAGAGATGAAAGTGGATGACAAAGGAAAAGGCCAAGATCAGCCAGGGGTCTTGCTTGCTCAAAATTCTCCACATGTTTACTGTAATCCCACATCTTGCTATGCCATGTGTTTGTATTGATCGCGTTACCCTTCATGCCATCGATTTAGGAGCCTACATTCTCATCAGATTTATATCAATCTCAAAATTGACCAAATTCGGCGAAAAGGCAGAAATTTGCTGATCAGCGGAAATTTTTCATTGCTGAATAAAGTCTCACTACCTTCAATTCAACTATCAAAATATTCCATGTATATTGTTTCTCGTGAAAATAATATATCCAAAGCGAGATCTTTTCGAAAATAAAGTCATGCAAATATATGCAATATTTTGTATGATAATGGGTCAAGAAACATTTAATTATACAAAACGTTTTGCTTTGTTCATAATTACTTTCCATTTGGTTTGATCTTACCTGCTGTTGGGTAACACTACCAGGTCAGTTTCAGTCAGCAACCTGTTCAGTAGCTCATACCTAGGGCCCTGTTGTCCAGCAACCAATGCCTTACATTTACACTTCTCCCAGCAATCACAGTATGCTGTCGGTGACGTCTTTTTCATCCTAGTGAAAGCAAGAATATAGGTTTCTTTACAGCTTTAGCCTACATCAAGATTGTACCACTTATATGGCCTGATACATGTCCTCATAAATTCATAATCTATATATGCAATAGACCTAACTGAAGCATTGAGGGATCTTTTACTTGCCAATATACTGTGTGATGGGATCTGTGATTATACTTCCCAATTGGGATATATACAGAGCCAGAAAAAGATATATTACTTTGAACAGGAAACCGCTAAAGACTATATGGTCGGATTGTACAGCAAATTCGAAATAAGCAAATTCAGAGAACTATGACCCCGGCTTAGGGGGTTCTATTAGTAAGGGTGCAGTGATTTGTGGCATACAATCATGGTTGTGCATGTCTACAGACACATATGCCCAATATGAAGGCCCCTACGTCTTATGGTTAAAAAGTTGCATTGAAGTAGGTCAAAGGTCACCATAAGAGGTAGGGCCTCCATATTTGGCATGTGTGTCCCTAATTGCAGATACACGTAGACATGCACAACCATGAAAATATGTCACAGATCACCAAGTGAATAGGTCTCATATCCAGAACATTAAGAATCCAAAGTTTTACTCAGTAAAATAAAAGTTCCTGTTTTGTTATGTATGTACTCATCACAAACCATGGCATTATACTTACTTGCAATCATGTCCTTTGTGGCACACCCTGGCACATTCTGTACAGCAGCACAAAGACCCAGTCAAACCACATGTTTTACATTCAAATATATCCTGCAAGATTAAACATTAACACATATATATATATATATATATATATATATATATATATATATATATATATATATATATTTCAGTATCATTTGGTTTGATTCTACTCTTGTAAAAATATCATAAATAAATATTATATTATAATCACACACATTCATATATTATCTTGGGACAATGATTTTTTCTCCATATAACATTTTCTTAATAGAACTCATTATACTGACCTCCTTAACAAGAGCAATGCCTAGCGTGGTATAATACACTCATCATTTAGTTTGAAGGGATGAAATTTAAAAGTAAGGAAACATTCTGCCTCTGACCTTGAAAATAGGTTTCATCCTCCAGTCATAAGAAATAAGTGTGCAAGTTTTAATAGTTCTAGCAAAAACAGATTGGTCTGTACCTTGTTTACTAATTTGCATTCTCAAAAAAATGCTATTTTTGCCCCCAAAATGACCTTGACCTTGATCAATAACCTGAATAGGGTTTGCAGTGGGGTTTTTTTTTCAAAGATGCCTGTACCTTTGAATTTGGGAATTTTTTGTCCCATTTGCATGATGCTAAAAGATCAAATTTTGAAAAAATATAGACAAATTTTGTGAAAAATCAATGAAATTTCCATTGGGAAAGATCCTTACAACACATCCGATTTGAAGCAAACAAAAAATACTGGTTTGTAGTCATGCCATAAGAAATAAGTGTACCAAGTTTGAACATCCTAGCCTAAACAGTATGGACTGTATAGCGTTAACAAGGTGTGAACAGACCCATAGACTAACAGACCCACAATGCCTTACCATAATATGTCCTTCTACAACGAGCATATAAAAATAGTAGTACACATATCTAATACAGCAATTAACCTGTTTGATATGATCCCTGCCAGTCCATGTGAAGCTACAGGTGTCATTACAACATAGCATCTGTAAGGGGGAGTTGTCAAGACTCGACCCTGTTGGATAAAGCATGCTCATTAAGGTTGCTTTATCTTGTTCACCCTTGTCATTGGTAGAAATTTTTTTTGCTGTATCAAGCAGCAGTAAAGCTGCTGCATAGGCACATCCTCTAATGGCTTGCATAAAAACTGTACAGCCCTCTGCATTCCTGAAAACATATTACAAGGTATGGTTTGATGGTTTCTCTTTTATCATATTTCTTGTGATATGTTTGTATCATTTTACTGTGACACCACATTCAACTTGTAAAACCATAACGAAATTACACAGAAAATTTTGGGCATTAGGCCTTCAACTTCATTTATGAAATAGACACATAATCACAGATATGATTAAAGTAACAATGTTGGTGAATTATTAACGCTTTTATGAAATTAGCACAAATTTTTTTTTCAAACTTTAATGTTAATTTTTCTCAACAATTCATTATAAAAATGCTTATAAAAATTCTTCGTTTTCCATTTGAAAAACTTCTTTTCATTTTGACTATATACAGAAAAATGAGTAATTTCAAGCATGCAAGAATACTCATAGCTATACAAATTTATTAAGGTATTAGTAAACTATTTATAGGGTTTTATACCTAGCTGATAATAGATCTTTCAGGTGAGGCTGTAAGGCTGGAGAATCACATAGAAGTTTGAGAATGGCCATGGCGCATGTCCGTCTCTCTTTCTCCTCCATCTTTACGGGTGGCATAGAAACTGTGCTGAACTCTCCACTCATTATCGGCCCGCTGTTCATTGTTGGCATTTGCTTCGGCAAGTTCAGATCTGAAAAACCAAACACTATGTTTATCAAGTTATACGTGTACCTGAGGTGCATTCAGTAGCCTAGCTGCAAGGTAGAGCTTGGCAGAATTTTCCTATTAAATGTTTGGCTATGCTAACAGTTCAGCAGCACTATCTAGTTCAATATTTTGAGGCTAGCTTCTTAATCTAAAGTGACGTTAGCCAATGAAGAATAAAAGTTTTTCAGGGCCATCTCTTTGTATTTTGGGACTGGGGCCAGGGCTTTTGCAATTGGGAAAAATAGCGTCGTTTTGGACTAAATTGGGAAAAAATTCAATAAAATGAGAAAAGCAGTATTATCAATGGCATTTGTTTATTTCAAGTACATCTAGTTTTGTTTGAATTTATTTATGGCTGCATCCAGTTGACATTGAGGCAGCTGGTTTTGATTGTTGGCCGTGATCACTATCAGTCCTTTGATTTCTGTGTTCTCATGTTGTTTTATGCGATTTTGTAAGACACAGCGTTCTCATTAAACATAAAACCATTACTCGTTTTTTTGTAATATGCTACATTCAATAATACAAATTAATTTCGAATGCCATGTCCGTGTTCAAATATGCATCGAAAAGACTTGTCACCAATACGACCATTCGAAATAACCTCACACCTGTCGATTAAAGGATCCACAAAACACTTCAATACTATTCTTCAAAACACTGCATTTACAAGCACTATTTGTACATTGATGGTGTTTACATTTTGTGTCGGACGCGCTGATGTTACGGTTTAAAATATAGCACGATTGAATAAGTTTCAGTCAATAAATTTGACTACGTACACTTGGAAATTTTAAGGGAACAAGGTGGGACAAAAAAGATACTATTTGGCGTTGGGAATGGGGCCGAATATCAGCCCAAAATAAGCCCTAGTGACAGCCCTTTTTTTTATGCCCCCGAACAATATATAGGGGCATATTGTTTTTGTCCTGTCTGCCTGTTTGTTTGTCAGTTATCAACTTTAATCTTGGCCATAACTTTTGAAACTGAGGGATAGAGACTTCATATTTGACATGCGTACTCAACTAATAAAGCCCTTTCAAATGATGCAAAGGGCGATGACCTTTTGACCTTGACAATGACCTTCACACTAAAAATAACTTTTTGGACTTTTCTTCCTATATTTTTTTATACAATATTACTTGTCATAGATCAATATCCTTCCTGATCTTACATTTAATGTGCTTATTCCTCAAAACTTCAAATTCAATCTACTTTGAATTTTATGGCCTTCTCATTTTTTTTCTATGAAAGACACAAGGGAAGTCATTTTGCATGCAGCTAGCTAATAAGCTATTGTTCAACAAGCATTTTGAGAGTATTGCTAAAGCAATACAAGTCTCCCATTGGTCCCAACAAATTCATAACTGATTTTGAACAGAGGACAGTAACTCTGGAAAAAGTGGGTCAACAGTGACTAAAGTTAAAGTTGATCTGTAACTCCTCATGGGGAAGCTTGCTACCATGTTTCAGCTTGATATCTGTAAGCATGGCCAAGAAATGTCTGTAAAACCAGCTCGACAGACAGACAGAAGGACAGACTGATGGACAGAGTGGAAACCTATAGATCTCTCTGGTTTCACATTTGGGGGACTGATAAAAGTTGCCCATTATGTCATTTTCTCTAGGCTAGTAGCTAGGATACTGAACATATGCCTGGTAACTAAGTACAAATTTATTTCACCCACCTACAGAAAAATTCTTTTATATATAGCTGAAAAAAAAAACAATATGAACTGTGTCTAACCTGGATGAAGAGATTCATAATTAGGGGGTGGCCAGGACAAAGTCGGGATGGTCAGCCCTTCATCCCTCTCTGGTTCTCTACTGTCCATTCCACTCACACCACGAGCTGCACTAGATGCCCTCCTCATCATCTCTCTTAGGCTGACACTAAAATAAACATTCACTTGAAGCATAACCTTTCATTTAAATTTTTACAAGGCGTTTTCCTGTATGTTTTTATACACTATGTACTTCATAAGTCTAGTTTTCAGTGCTTTTGTATTGACGTGAAATACATGTATATACTTCAAATTTTCGAAATTTTTGAAATTTTGTAAATCATTAAAACTAAGGAGTATCTCCCTCATGCATTGCTCTGTCCGTAGAATGATTCTTTGGCTCACTTTTTCCGTCACTTTGGTTTTAATTCTGCTATTCAAATGTTTATATATTATTAGAATTCCAATCATTCGGCCATGAGCATCACTCAAAGGGACATAAGTTGTAGAAAAGCACATCTGGTGCACAAAATTATAACGTATATATGTTCTCATATTTATTTAGAAATCTTCCATTTCGTGCAAAGTTTACTCTCAAATCTATATTGTACTTGTACATTAATGTACCAAGTTTCTTGAAAACATTTATGAAATCAATCTAGTTATTTATAAGACAGAAGTACAAAAAAAATTACTCACATAAAATATTAGCCATAAGAAATAGATATAAAAAGAGAAATAGATATTACACTCAATAAATTCAAACTATTTTTTAATCACCTTATATATGCAAGGTCCACTTTTTAATTATACTATACACACTTCGGTGCACAAGACATCATATGGACCTTCCCTCTAGAACTATATCATATAAACTTATGTGGGCAAGTCATAGACCTAATCTATAGAACTGCATATATACCATACAAATCTAAGTGTACAAAACATTAACCTACCCTCTACACCTATGCCATTCAAATTTATGTATGCAAGTTGTAGACCTAACCCCTGAACTTCACTTATACCAAACAAACTTAAGTGTGCAATGCATTTACCTACCCTCTAGATATGTATCATACAAACATAATTGTGCAAGACATGGACCTACCCTCTGGCATCTGGATCTGAAGCTCGAGTGAGAGCATTGACGGCACTACTGACTGCATTAATGGCTTCTAGAGCTGAGCTATAGGAACTGCTGCTGGTGGATGGCGTAGCCGAAGTGGATAGAGGAGCTGGATCTAAGCAATAAGAATTAAGCAAGCTATACCACAAGTGGCTTTTATTTTTATGTTAAAATTACAAGGTTTAAATGCCATTATATTGATATATCTGAATTCTCACTGCTGGTACTGTGTGTAGAACAGCAATTTTTCAATGCACTATAGGTGTTTTATTGCAAATTCATTATACACGTCAGTGAATTTCCATGATATTTCCCATTATTTTCATGAAAATAAGAATGGATATAATAAACATACACTGCTGAGGATATGCTGAAGTAGACAGATACACTGAATATATAAAGTACACAATACTAAGTGCACAAGCTGTTCATCACCTCAGGGCAAGTAAGGAAACAAAATACTCTTTTCACAAATTTTGGGTTGCCATGCCTTAATCATGTTAAAAAATAGTAACATCACATGATAAAGGTCAGGTGGCCAAGAATTTGTGAACAGGGTGTGTTATCTAAAACATGTAAATATTGCTTTTAATGCATCAGGTAAACAGCATTATCATGCAAGTACAATAATTTAAGCAAGTCATTAAACAAAAACAAACATAACATCTTTGTAAAACAGTTTTAGAATAAAACAACAACATCATCATGTGTAAGTATTACATAACATCACTCACCAGCTTCATAGTCTTTGTTTGAAGTTGGTATACACATGGCAATACAGGCATGGATGATGTTTCTGTTACCGTCACAGTGCTCCTTTAAAATGTCTTGAAGAGACATTGCAGAGGGGGTAGATGATGCTTGAGGGCCGCCTGTAAATAGACAATAACACACAGTTTAACTGACTTCATATTTATGAGATCAAATTCATAAAAACTTCATATGTCGGAGTGAAACAGATGACTCTGCAATGACAAAAGGCAAAAAATTTCAGAAACATCATTGAGCTTAAAATTTTTCAACCATCATGAAATGATACTTTAATTATATCAAAGTATTTTGAAGTTACAGTATGTATCATATTTTTTCATGGTTTCTAAGTAAAAAAAAAAAACTACAACTTTGTAGAAATTTCCAAAACTTCACAAAAATTGAACTTGGCCTAGATTGTAAATATTTCAACTTACAAACAAAATATTATTTCTATTCTGGCGTTCTAAAGTTATGGCAATGAAACCGAATCTTTTAATTTAGTGAATGATGGGCCACAACTCCAAATTCGTAAAAATCAAACTGAGCCTAGATTTTTAATATGTCAACCTACATACAAAATATTAAATCAAACGAGGCATTCTCAAGTTATGATACAGAAACCAAATGAGGATGGACCAACAGACTACCAGACAGACAGATGGATGTAAAAATGCCATATGATCCCTATAAATCTATAAATATATTTCCTATAATCTGACCAAATGTTCTTTGGACCCACTCAACATTTACATTGTGATTAAATAGTACAAACTGATATATAGCCTACCATGTAATACCAAAAACTTTTCAAAATGCAAAAGGTAGTGGTGTAACTGGGGAGAACTGTGTACCTCCAAGTCCCATAGCGGAAAATATGTTGAATGTAAAAAAGCTGACAAAAAGTAGTAATTCTTGGCAGAACACAGATAGTATCATGTTACACAATGTTCTGTATCTTCTCTTACCTTCATCTTGTTCCAGAGACTTGAGTATTGATTGGACCTTGTCTACGTCACACCGTAGTATATGAGGTATCATCAACTGATGCTGTAATAAACAAATACATGAATGATGAATGCCTAACAAGGTAAACGGCATTCACATTTCGTCATTGATTTATTTGTGTTTTATCTATGTCTCTTTTATGGGTGAATACTGCTTACACCCTAAAATTCACATCCCACAATATCTCTTATAAGAAATCAAATAAGGGACAAGCTAGGTGTAGTGATTAAGCGCTTGGTTTGCGGTACAGAGGATCCGAGTCTGAATCCCTGATTGTACCACTAAGTTTAAGGAGTTGGTTACCTCCTGCTTACATGTCGCAATATAACTGAAAATTGTTGAAAACGACTTAAAACACCAATCAACCACTGATTTATACCGATCTCTTACTATAAATGGTGCTGATAACATTGAAATTATCTCACCTCAACAGCCAAAACCAATAATGCTGCCTTGTTCTTCATATTATTTCCTAGGTTACCCAGGTTCTGCATCTTCATACCGATACATCTGACGGGAGGCAGGTTTAGCCACATAGGGTCCCTTATGCCCTCAACACAGTCCTTGGCAAGAGGATATATGGCTCCGTTTCCATCTCGCAACTGAAGAAACACTTCCTGTAATAGTGAAAGTTAAACATGTACATCTAACATATTAAAAATATATACAATGAAATACACCATACTCTGTGAATTGTGAAGTCATTCTTATATAAATTCCATAAGTTAATAGATAAAAATCCTTTTTAATCTTATTTCTACTGGTCAATAAAACATATTCTGATAAATATAACTATATGTATAGAAAAAACTAGCTGTGTTTCTGAAACACTAATGCCCCCGGCGGCACCTAAGTCCAAAAAGTTATTTTTAGCATGAAGGTCATTGTCAAGGTCAAAAGGTCATCGACCTTGGTGTCATTTGAAAGAGCTTCATTAGTTGAGCATGCATGTCTCATATGAAGTCTCTATCCCTCACGGTTCAGAAGTTATATTCAAGGTTAAAGTTGACAACAGACAGACAAACAAACAAACAGGATAAAAACAATATGTCCCTGATATATCGATCTGGGGGCATTAAAAAAACCTCAAAGGTTCATTTTTAATTTTCAATCATTATACACCACTACAAATTTTGTCAAACAGATTTCATTATGACTTAACATGATAAACAAAGAAAAGTTAATATATCATGTACCTATAAACTAATACTTAAAAGTACACATGTACATATACTTTTTTAAGTTATTTTACAGATCTTGTATCCAAGCGTAGCATAAAATTTCATCTGACCAAATTAATTTCTGAATTTAATGTTAAATATTCATTGTACAAAGATGATTTTATCATTTTGTTGGGTTTTTTTTCTACAATAATTTTACCTCTTCAGTTTTCTGGAGAGAGATTTCTCTTCGTTGGACTCCCATAAAAGACTGGGCATCAGTTGGGAAAGGTGAGTCATGTTCTACCTTGCCAGTCGTCAGATTGTATACAATATAGCTGAGACGAGTACCAGATCTCACTATCACATGAATACCTACAGAAAAAACATATCCTCTTTCAATGTCTTGTGTATACACTAGACAATTAACATGCTTCATGTAAACCCAACAAATTATGTACAGTCAAACTTGCTTTAAAGATCACCTGTGTTAACCAACCACCTGTCTTTAGCAATTACCTTTCTAGTTGTAAAAAATCAAACTGAATAACAAGGCCACCTGTCTTAAGTGGTCATTTTCTGATTTTCCCTCAGTGGCCTAATAAAACAAGTTTTTCAAATAAAATTTTCTTGTTATTTCTAATAATAAATGTACCTTCGCAATCCACAGTTACCGCCAGGATCTGACCATTCTCCGACAGCGTCACTTTCTTGGGGTTCTTTTGAAAACAGTCTGGTAAACGAGGTGCACTAGCGCTTTTCACGACCTGAGATAGAACAGTAAAGATTTTATTGACAGTACAAATATCAAACCAGTTAATGGACAACCTAGTAATTCTATGCGAGATAATTCACATTTTAAGAAATATGATTAATTCTTTACCTGAAGTTCATCCTTCCTCATAAGTCTACAGTCCTGGAGGAGGCTAGCAGGATCCTCTTTACTAGGTCCTCCTCCCTCAACATCCTTTGTCTGGAATTTGACAGCTGCATAAGCACCATCCACCTTAATGCAAAATACAAACATGAATTATTCACCTTCAGCTGAGCTGTAAAATATCAGGACAGATTTCATTGTCTTGTCCTGTTTTATACAATGTTAAATGATTTTTCAACAGTTAGATGTCTATTGTTTGTTACACCAGGATAACTTCAAATATACATCTATGGTGATGCAGTGATCTCTGTAAATGAAGATTATGACTCATGGGCTGAAAATTCCCAACACATTGCAGGGACTGAAATTTATTGTTTTTGCATGGTAGCCACCTGAGGCCTATCTTTTAAATTTCCGGAGCATGAAATTAAAATTAGTAGCCCGTAGGGTAAAACACGGATATCACATTTTTTTTTTCAAAAATCTATTACTCACATTAATAGGGACATGATATTTCAATACCCCCTACAGCCGACCAAATGCCATTTATACTAAAATGAAAGTGAAAGTGCCCTATTCGTGGAATTACGAGACCAAAAAAAAATACAGAATCAGCCACATGCTGACAAACACTGAACAGTCTAAGAATTCGGGAAAGAGAAACATCTGCTTGACACCAATGTCAATATACATATCTATTTGCAAACAATACAACATCTGAACAAGTCAAGTATGCATGGCTCGAAAAAATCTTAGTCGCCATATGGGCGACCAGACAGGGAACTTTAGTAGCCCAGGGGAAAAACAAGTCACCAATGGTGTCCAGGCGAACGTTACTTTTAGTCCCTGTAGTGTATTTTTATTTGTAAAATGCAGCTGTTAGCTAATGAGGATTTGTTACCACCCATCCTTAGTATACGTACTGGCAGTAAAAACTACATAAGACATTACTGGTATAAGTGTAATAGGTGTCCCACTCGTACATTTTGAAAAACTTTCCTCAAGGCTAAACTTCTTAATCAGACAGAAGAACAGAAAGACATGGTGATTCCTATATACCCCCAAAACTTTGTTTGCAAGGGTATAAATACCGACCAGTAAGAGCAGTTATGACTTACCTTGAGAACCTTGCCAACTGGGACAGTTTTAACATCCTCCACAAAGATTACATTCTTAAGTGGCCAACTCTCTTCGTCCTTTTTCTCTATTTCCTTTATGGGAGTTGGGGCCTTCTTTCTTTCTGCAAGTCAGAAAATTTGCTATTATTGATACAGGTAATAACAATCTACTGAAAATCATAGTACTGAAAATTACTCACATCAATTGAAAATTCAACCTATTAAGGAGATATAAATTACATATTTATTCTATTTGTATTAATTTCATTTAACTTCAAACATTTCTCATACGAGTTACATATTGCTCTAATTGGATTTCTAGAACACTTACAAATACAATAGTATATAGTTTTTGATTTTAATATATATAACATAAATGTAAGACTTATTTTCAAGTGGGACTAAAAACACAGCAATTTTTTATATTTATATCCTTTTTTTTATTGTTTGAAAATTTGTATACTTTATCTTTTTACAAACAGAGCAAAATTCCAGATATAAGTAATTATCATTACATCACTTACTGAGGGAGGCTGGACTAACCAAAGTGGGGCCACTGTGGTCACTGCAGGTGGAGCTATCAGGAGAGGGCGGTGGCGGCATCTCAGGTTTATTGTCACTAGGTTTCACTTCAGGTCTAGGATCTAACTTGGGCTCACTGTAAAATTCAAGTTTGCACCATATTCAGTAAGTTACTAATCCTAAATATTATACACACAAGTAATAATATTAATCTCTTCCTTTCTGTGTTTTAACATGCCAAATATTCTCCTCATTTTTACTTCAGACTCTTCTATCAAAAGGTAGTTCACATATGTTTAGATGAATGTGATATTCACTGAATACGAAAAAATCTTCCATGAATTTAAAATCTGGGGACTTTTTAAAATCAAATCACAATTGTAAGTTTTAATACTGAAATCTTGAACAGAGGGACCACTGCTGTTTTTAGTAATTGCTAGATCTCAAGTTCCCTGCATCAAATGAATGGAGACACTTCCTGAAAAATTCCAAATAAACACACCGACATATATATATATGTTTACATAGATCTCACTAACTACGTTATATAGGATGTGTTTACCTCGGTTGTGGTCGCATTATTTTGAAGCGGCAAGTATCGGCTAAGGACCAAGCAGACTCCAAAAGCTGTCCCACCTTAGGAATACCATCGATGGTAGCAAAGGCGATGGCACCTACATGATACATCGGAGAACTACGTAGACATACCTAGAAAAGAAGGTACACATACAGAATAATATAAACTGATAATGGAACAAATTATTTATAAATTGCATGATAAAGCACAGTGCACTCTCAAGGAATTCTGTTAAACACCTTTTATCCTGAAGGACTTTATTTTCACATTATTTCATGAGGATGACTCTGTGGAAAAATAAGCTTTCACTACCCTTGATTTGAGAATCAAACACTAACAAGAACATTTGTTCTCGGAAAAATATTTTCTTACCAATGTATTCAAAGTCTTGCGTCTCGGAAGCTATCAGATTGATTGATTTTTGTTTTAACGTCACACCACGAATATTTCACGTATATAATGACGGCATCTGCCTGATGCGGGGCATACAAATTTTCAGATGCATCCAAAGCAGTGAGGGATCTTTAACGTGCCATGCATACCACGACACGGGGCCTCGGTTTTTACTGTCTCATCCAAAAGACAGGACACGGGCAAATTTAGATATTAAAGTCCTCCAAAGGGAAGTACATATAAACATAAAAAATAACAACCCTCTATTATCACTTCTATGTAGAGTGTTGTTATTTTTGTATGTACTTCCCTTTGAAGGACTTAAATATCTGAATTTTGTATATTATCACAACTATGTAGAGTGTTGTAATTTTCATGTTTATAAATTTAGCTTTACAAGTATCAAACTTGAAATGGATTAACATTTAATCAGCTGGTACATGCATTATGCCAAATGTTTTTCAATGTTAATATAATAACAATATATGAAGTAAGCCCTACCAATGACCCAGTGACAACATCTCCAGAAGCTGTACTATCCTTTCCTTTCCTTTTCTTTGACCGCGTTCTCTCCAACATTTTCTTTCTCTGGCCGAAAGGCATTACACCCCTTAAAATAAGCAAAACATATCAAACAATGACATATACACTAATAAATACACAAACAAATTTTTACAAAATTATCAGTTATACATAAACCATAAATTGTCTATCATTCACAAATATGCTCTTTAAACATCTAGTTAAATGAAACATTCATATAGATTTGTTAAAAAGGAAATGAAAATACAGTAGACTCTCGATAAATTTGAATTTAAATGCACCATGATTATTAGTTCAACTTTAGTGGAGTTTGATATACAGTTTTCTATATCATTAAGAATAGTTTGAGTTAATGAGAGAGAATTTCAAGTTATCCCTATTCAAGGAAAAGAAAGTGAACTGTACAATGAATCACACAGAACAAAAAAACTAACACGCTGACTTTTATCTGATGCAGTGCCCGGTGCACTGCTTAAAGAATTTCTATCTACTCTGGACCAAGCTGAAGCAGTAAGACTCTTTACAAGCAAACTACATATTTTGCCATTTCATCCAGAAAACAAAGCCAATTATCTGCTATTATTGTGACCGAGACTTCCCAGGTTCGAGTAAAGTCGGTGACTCGTTGTTGTCCTGTCTTTTGTAAGAGACAGTACAAACTGAGGTCCCTATCTCACAGTAGATGTCGCACGTATAAGATCCCCTCACTGCCTCACATGGGTTACTGCATAGGTTTAAATTTCAATTGTACATAATGTAATCATCTTCGTGTGACGTATAACAAGAATCAAACAAGACAACAAACATCTGAGATAGGACACAGGCAAGAACTTTGGCAGGCTTTGGACCCCAGACCCTCAAACCCTGGGCTAGGCTTCGGACCAAAGATCATTAGACCCTGGGCAGGACTCTAACCCAATGGGCTATGATACGTCCATTATCACAGGAAACAACTGTGCATGGAACCGTCAGAAATAAGACATACAGGGATGTCAAAGGCGCATATTGATATATGGGTACACCATACTCACCACCAGTAAAGTGCTCCACTCTCCAGTCTGGCACATGTGTACAGTGAGCATGTGTGAAGTGACACGATTTTGTCTGTTTGGAACTCTGTGAAAAGTTGAGCAGGATGTTCGAGTTTTGATGCCACACTGTTGAGTGTCTCGTCCACCCAGGTGGCAACTTTGTCAGACTCTGTGAATACTGATGCCCGCATACTACAAGCGGATAAGCCCACTATTTTTTCGTTCTGCAGTCCCAGCAACACAGCTTTAGGATGATGTATGTTAGGATTCTGAAAAATAAATCATGATCTCTGAAACTGAAAATCCGTTGCATTGCTTTTGAACTTGGAATATATAATTCACTGCTCTGTGATATTCAAATACTGCATACAGTCAAATTGGTGGGCAGCCACCGAAGAGAAAGCAGGAAAGTGGTCACTTTAGACAAGTGGTCTCATAAACCAGGTTCATCTTGTATAGACAATTAGTAGTAAGGTACACAGAAAGGTGTTTGTTAAAGAAAGGTGACTGCATAACACAGGTGGTCTTTAAAGAAAGTTTGACTTTACATGTATTAGACCATGTGAAAACTCGCTAACAGTTACAGATTACCAGAATTTGCTGGGAGGTCAATAATACAGATAAAATAGATCAGTCACCTCAGGACTTTTATATGGATCTGGATCATTCCATTTCCAGCTATAAAGTTGTCCATTTGTTCCAACAGCAACAAGATCTGAGTGCATAGCGACAATGTGGCAAAATGTGGTTCCTACACCATCCTAAAATAAAATAATATCAAGTATTCAATCTATTAGATTACTTGTCAATATATCTTTCAATCTTTGCACATTGCTTCCTGTGAATTTTTTTTTAATTTTAACTTAAAACATTTGAAAACATATTAGGTTACTTTAACAATTAAATGTAAATTACTGAAAAACTAGATTTATGTATGACTTTAAAAGAAATCTGTCAATTTCTTTTAATCCTGAGTTTGCAGACCTTATAAAAATATCAAAGACCACAAAAGGTCCTTTTTGGATCACATGTTCTATAAAAGAGAAAATAATATACAATTTCAATATTTTTTTGCATATAAGGTATTAATTTCTTTTTGATGTTCAATTTGCTGTAGCTACACATGTACAACGGGAATTTGATAGGGCAAACTTTTGAATACTTGTATAAGTGGACATCAGATTTCACAATGGACCACAATATGCTACAGAACTGCATTACCAGTAATTCACTTCGGTCACTCTCTCTGAAAGCCAGTGTGGCCTAGTGGATGAGGTGCTCGACTCATGACCTAGTGGTCCCGGGTTCGATTCCAGCTCTGGGCGCACCGTTGCTCTGTCTTTCGGATGAGACAGTAAAAACCGAGGTCCCGTGTCACAGTAGGAGATCCCTCACTGCTTTGGGTGGGTCCGTTGCAAAAGTAGAAATTTCTATGCAATGCATCAAGCGGATGCCGTCAAAATATACGTGAAATGGCCGTGGAGTGACGTAAAACAATAATCAATCAATCACTCTCTTTAAAATGGAGACCTGCTGGACTAAAAGTCAACACTGTGGTTCATTCATAAAAGTTTATATTTCAATGTAGGGAATTTACTTTATCTGTCCAGAACTGAAGATCATCACCGAAGTATATTGGTGTCTGTGAGGGAGAGGACTGCTTCTTTAAGTTTTCTGCCTCAATGGAGTCCACTTTCTCTCGCTCGAGTGCCTTCAATGCCTCATCACGTAGTGTTGTATCAAGGCGTCTTCGATCTCTTATTCGAAATACTGACTCACGCTCCCTATCTATATCTCGGTCTCTTTCACCTGAAGCATTGTCGTCATAAAACTCTTATTATGCATTCATTATATTGCATGGCAATATTTATCTTTTACGTATGAAATGATGTGATTAAGCAGTATTTATTTTCCGTGTGTAGAAAAATATAAATAGTAAAATTTACATCCATTATTGGATCTGAACTGTTCATATAAGTACTGCATTAAACTTAAATGTTGAGATAAATTTGATCTGGCAGGGCTCAATCAGCTTTGAGTTAGACTCCTAACCGAGAGGTTCTGGATTGGAGTCCTGCCAATAGTTCATCATTGTCCTGTAATTCTGATAAGACTAAAAACCGAGGTCCAGTGTCATCGTAGACCTAAAATATAGAAGATCCCACACTGCTTCAGGTGGGTCCGTCACAAAAGCTAAACTCTTGTCCATTGGATTAGGAGGATGCAGCCACCAAAGTGTAATAACCTTAATGTGACTTAAACAAGAATGAAACAAACAAAATCTCGGATTAATTAGTTTTACCTAATCTGGACCTTGTTCCTGATGTTCTACTCCTAATAGACGAGTATCCAAAAACATCCTCATTAGTGAACATGTTCTCCGCATCGATGATGACGCCTGGGTGGTCAGCAGCATGCATGCCACTGTCAAGGAGGGAAATGAGGTCCTCTGGCATGTAGGAGTCCTGACTATCATCATCGTCCCCCTCCCCTTCATCGTCTCGACTCAGCAGATTATTTACAGCTAGATTCACGTCTAAATTCTAAGAAAAGAAAATTCATCTGGAGTTAATCACAGATATATATGTAAGGTACTAGCTATAAATGTTACATGTACATGTAGTTAGAAATTCTTAAGGTTTACCTCAACTTCTATTTAGAAAATATCCAAAATCGAAAAGAAAAGAAGTACTGGGGTTCTGTACTGAACTACTGAAGAAATTTTTCTAAAAAAATTATCATTAATTTCTAATATGTCTGTCTCACTCTCCATAAAACTGTTACAATTCAAAATCTTAACATGCACATGTCATGACCAAAATTAAATTTCTTCTTGTAGATACATTTACAGAAAGCACTATAGATTCCCAAAGCAGCCTAGTATACATAAAAATATATCACACTACAATACTTACTGTTCTCTGAAGTTCTCTGATGATAAGATTTCTAGATTTCCCTTGAAGCACAACTTGACACTGAAATACATATAAAACAAGATGAAATATGAATGCCCTAGTGGCAACAAAGTCCAAATAAGGCAAATTTTGAAATGTGTGTCAAAGGTCACGAGGTCAATGACCTTGATGTAATTTGAAAGGGCTTTATCTGTGAATTATGCATGCCAAATACTACGTCTCTCTCTCATGGTTCAAAACTTATGGCGAAGGTTAAAACTGACATTGACAAGAGACACAGACAAATAAACACACAGACAAGAGAAAAAAATATGATCTATCGATCTGGGGCATAAAAACTAATTTGTATTGATCATGTTGATTTGATAAACATTTATGCTGTAAAATGTTCCACTGTTAATGTTCTGATAATTGTATGTTTGAGTGACAACCTTAGGAACATGTACATGCATCAAACAATCAGCTATATTAGAAAACATTAGTAAACAGTTCAATGTTACTTTACACACTGCACATTTACACAAAACATTTCACACATTACACTGCTGCTGAACTTGTTGAAAACTTGATCTCTCTCTAAATCATGGAAATTAAAATGATACAAAACTGAAAATCAAAGGACATATTTCTAATGTTGAATGTCAGTATCTAAATTCATATTTTACATAATTTAAACTCAACTGACCTGACTAATTAGTTCTTCTGGTACTACTGCAGCTGGAACAAGGGGGCGTGTACCTACAATGACTCCTGACCTTCGACCTCTACTGACATGAACAGCTCTTTGCATGCGGCTATATACAGGCTGATTGGCACTGCTTCGAGTTGTAGCTACTGTAGATACAGTAGTGGCACCCCATCGACTGAAAACAGACGTGACAGTATAGTCCAAGTGTTTTGCAGAAACTGCACAAAACACAGTGGGAAAAACGCCCAAACTCACAGTGAAAATTTACCTGTGCTTATTCACACCTTTGTAAATACACAGTATATTGTGTAATTCTTCAATTTACACATGTACATGGCCCACTGTGCCAGATTGGAAAAATTATATAACACCTGGACTGTAGTGTATGTTTCACCCTAATAATATTCTATTTCAACTATGCCTTACCTACACACCACACCTCAAGATTGTATCAGCTACGTAAGACTTGTGACAAAGTGGAAACTGCGTATGCAGAAGTAAGTTTTTTAGTTTTAAGTTTTCATTTTTATCACAAGTACAATATACAATATGAATAGATATAATATACCATAACAGATTTGAAAGTAAGTAGCCCAGTACTTATATAAATTCACCTCTCTAAGTGATAATCGCATTAAGTAAATTGCTAGAAAAACATACATAGTTTAGAGTTAATATACAAAAGAGGACAAGATGTTTTCTTTAACTGGACACTCAGTTCTTGTAACTTGTCACGATTTACTAAACAGAACAAATCTTTACTAGAACAATACATTTCTGCAAACAAAAGAAATCATGACATTTCTTAAGTTTAATAGTTTGTTTATTTATCTGAATGATAATGGATAAAAGCTGGACCACCGGTCAGGAAGATACTGAATTCTGGCTGGGCCAAACTGATTTTTAGAGGAAATGTCTGATGGTAAAGTGTGTTTTGCACACACTGGAAAAAACTAGGAACCTTGAATAAATCAATAAACTTTAACAGGTACAATGGTGGATATTCCACTTCGTCCTAGCCAGAATAGAACTTGGGCAAGTTTTAAACTTAAATTTCACAATACCTCTCAATGATTGAATAATAAATTTCAAAACCAACAACACTATTTTAGTTAAGAATTTTTCTTGTGAGCAGGTAGAAATAAATTATGTTTATTTGAACCTTGTAGCTTGTTCCCCAGCAGAGCCCAGAACATCTGATACTAGAACTAATGGGCTTTCTACAACTTGAGTGGTATTCCTTGAAGGCATTGTTGGTCTTTCACTTCGATCAGGCCGACTAGTCTTAATGGACCTAAAAAGGAAAAACATACTCCTAGTAGTCATTGTAATTATATATGTGTCAGAAGTCATTCTTGAAGTTAAAATACAAAATCTGGCCAAAATTAAAGTAAATGTAAATTAACTAAAACTACTAAATCTAGTATTGATAAAAATATAAAAACAGATCCTATTCCTGTATCATTTTTAGATTTTATTACTCACGTTTTGCTTTCTGATTTATTCAGGTCAAGTTTTTCAGTTGCAACTGAATACGATACTCTGCATACTCTTCCATCCTGTAGAAATAGCAAATAAGCATTCAATATACAAAATATATCTCAATGCAAGGTTTAATGACACAAAGTTCTCTTGGACTTGAAGGCTAATGTTTCATTCTTTAATTATATATGTCAATATCAATATATCTGTAAAAGGCAGGTGAATATCCCAGCTGACCAGACACAAAAACACTTTGAAAGTCTTTCTTCACACTCAGTGTAAACCACTAAATAAGTCAAACAAAAGGGTTGGTTTTGAAATAGGTGTAACAATATAGTATGTATCCAATATTGGAAAATTTTATCACATTTCTGAATAAATAATTGCAAAATGATACAAATACAATGGGGCAGTGTGAGCCTGAACTTACAGTGCATATCACGTTAATCCGGTTACAATAATGTATACATAGGACAATACTTACCTCCAATAGAAATGCTATGCAATGAGGACCAATGACACATTCTACTATAGTGGAATTAGATAGACAAGAGAGAGCTGCCGCACTGGAGAAGCCATGATGGCTGATCTTCTCAGCTACCTCACGTAATCTACAAGAATTCAAACACAATTACTGTCAAATCTGTTTTAAGTTGCTGCTACATGTACAGGGAAGGTAGAAAAGTGGCCAATTATTATGCTTAAGACAAGTGGTTTCTTAACATAAATTGAATTAGTAGAGAGTTAGTAGTAAGGAATAAAGAGAGGTGGTTGTTTGAAACAGGTGACTACTAAATACAGGCATTATTTTATTTTATTCTTTCAAAATCAAATACAGGCATTTTTTTTATTCTTTCCAAGGTGCCTGTACAAAATGTACCTTCTCATTTTGGGAATTTTTGTCCCATTTGCATAACGCTAAAAAAGATCAATGTTTGGGAAAAAATTAGAGAAATTTTGGGAAAAATCAATGGAATTTCCATCAGGAAATGTCCTTATAACGGATCTGATTTGAAGAAAAAAAAAACACTAACATGTGGCCCTTAAAACAGGTTTACATGTACTTCGTAAGGCCAAAAGAAAAACTAAACATGTTTCCTGTAACCCTATCAGGGAATAAACTTAACAGAAATCTTTACGAGCCATGTGGGCTCGTAAGACTCAGAATCTACGGGCCCACATCAATCTTTATGAGCCCACACTGCAAACCATTAAAAAATTGCAAGAAAAAGAAATCAACTATTAATTTTTCTGAATTTTATTACATTACATAACAATATCTCTTCAATTTTACTCCTTGAAGTAATCGTCCCATTTTGTCGGCGATACATTTCGTTTCATGGGAACGGCGAAAAACCTTCCTAACTGGGCTTGTCGAGCCATAATGTAAAGGTCAAAGAACAGTAATTAACTAGTGTTGTGATTGGCTGATGTGGTGTAGGGAGAGAGGGACTACTATTTCAATGTAAAGATTGATTCTGCTGTAAAATCATGAATTTTTATCTCATTTTGCTAATGTAGAAATTTTATAACCTAAAAAGGGGTGGTTGTTTACATTTGAATTTTGGCCAAGTTTAGGGGGGTGACCCCCTTCCAGCATTCCAGCTTCCTCAAAATTAAGGTGGATAACCTATGGTAAACTGTTACAATTCTGCTAGAGGACGGTCTGACACAATCTCCAAAGCAGAGTTGTCATTCCTTTACAATCCACACACACCTCTGCCAATGTCTCAGGTTCTACAAGATTCTTGTAAAATCAGAGTTTTGCCTCTAGACGATATGACTTGGTCTTCAATGGCTTTATTAGTTAAATTCAAAGCATTTACCATGTTATATTGAGTTTTAATCGGGCTTCTACAAGAAATAAACCCCGAATTTATACCGGACTATATTTTTTCAGCGTACAAATCAGTGAACTTATGTAATACAATTTGTCAATAACACTATCATTTGCACCTCATTGTCTAATTTTTGCCCAGATAACTTGAATACGATGACATTTTACCCCAAACACACAAAACAGTCTATATTTTCTGCCTTCTGACTAGGGACTACTTTCAGTGGTTGGCAGGGATTAAAGGGAGTGCAAGGACCGTAACTCTGCTTTGGAGATTGGGTCTGACAAATATTTTGATTAATGGATTGTATATAGCTAAAATGCAGGATGTTGTGTAAATCTTGCAGGAAGTTTGGCAATTTAACATGGGACCTTATGGGAAATGGAATTACTATGCTTTGACTATGCTTAAACAAACGTGAATACGGATATTGAGTCATGAAGTATAACGCTCAACTTTTGAGTGCACTTCGTATTGGAAGAAGAAGAACTAACAAATAAAAAGAACCTGTCCGGATTTTGAAACATTTAGACGCTTAGTTCCGCTTACTCAGTGACGGAATAGACCTTTTTCCTTTAACTGCGGAGCTGTAACATTGGACGGCAAATTGATTAACGTTCCCTCCAATTTTATTACGTCATAATGTATTTTGACGTCATTCTGATCGATTTGGAGGGAACGTTTATGACTTTGCCCTCCAATGTTTCAGCTCCGCAGTTAAAGGAAAAAGGTCTATTAAGCGTCTAGATGATTCAGATTAGAATTCAACAAGGAAACGGCCGATTCGTCTTGCAGATTTTTCATTCGCCACGTGGGCGAGTAGGAAGTGTTTCTTGGTCGTCCACAACAAATTTTACTCGTCTTGGGCGAGTGGGCGAGCGTTAAGTTTATTCCCTGCCTATCAATCCTACATTTTGACCCGACTGTTAAGTTTTTTATCATACAATCTTGAATAATTGCTTTAAATTTTAAATTTTAAAGTTTAAATTCAAATGTAGTTTCTGATATCCAGGGGTTAATTGTCTGGACAAAAAAATAAGTAGTTATAACTTGTGAGTGGTCTAAATGCATTCTAGTTGCCATCAAACACTGATTCAGTGATAAGTGAAGAAGTAAAATATTGAAAAAAAAAAAAAAGAAAAAACTCCTACACAATGTATCTACCAACTCTTATTTTTTATCAGCATGTTACAGGAAACATGCACATTTTTTTTGTTTGGCCTAAAAATGTTGTACACTCAATGTAACTTCCACTTATATCACAAATTCAAATTAATTTAATGTTAAGTACAGGTGAACTGAGTGTAGCTCAGTAAGTACTTTGGTTCAAGTCAGAGCCTGATGCACTGAAAAGAAATCAGGACTTGACATTCAGGAAAATCTTAAGCCATACAGGCTCCTAGACTTGAATTTCAAGGAGCCTGTCACATTCATTACTTGTAGAAAATTGCTTAAAACAAACCATTCAATGTGACCATTTTCAATAACAGTTTGAATACATCAACTTTAAATTAATTAAATTCCTCCTCATTCTCAAATTCTACTCTACAGCAAATTGACTATGCTTCTCACATTCTACATTAGACTGACTTGACGACTCACATTATACATTAGACTGACTTGACGACTCACATTCTTCAGTAGACTGATTTGACGACTGACATTCTATAGTAGACTGACTATGACTCACATTCTACAGTAGACTGACTTGACGACTCACATTATACAGTAGACTGACTTGACAACTTACATTCTACAGAGGACTGACTTGACGACTCACATTCTACAGAAGACTGACTATGACTAACATTCTACAGTAGACTGACTTGACAACTCACATTCTACAGTAGACTGACTTGACAACTCACATTCTACAGTAGACTGACTTGACAACTCACATTTTACAGTAGACTGACTATGACTCACATTCTACTATTTCTACAGTAGAATGACTTCATGACTCACATTCTTATTATCATTCTACAGTTTACTGACTTGACAACTTACATTCTATGGTAGACTGTCCTGATGACTCACATTTTACAGTAGACTGACTTCATGACTCACATTCTACAGTAGACGACTGACTGGACTAACATTCTACTGTGATCAAACTTGATTCATATTCTCATGGCTTATTATTTGCCCAAGAATCTTTTAATGTATTTGTCTTCTTAGTTTTCCAATAAGATTGGCTATAAGCCCTTTTTTTCAGACTTATCATTGTCTTTCTTAGCATATCTACTAAGATAAGTACACGATGCCGAAGCAGACAAGCCTACCCCGAATGATCATTACCAGTACAATTTTCAAAAATCATCAGCAGATATTGAAGTTTATGCAGAAGATTTTAATAACAAGCTTTTACAATTATACAAATACCGGGTAAGACACAATCATTTGTTTTATTTAATGTTAAACTTAATCTGGCCTTGATTTGTTACAGGTTGATAATTTTTTGTGGTAAGATCCTTTTAACTCATCTAAATCTTCTGTACTGAGACTGTCTAATATGTCACCAGGCCTTGACTTGACAAGAAGTGACTCCAGGGCTCGAAATTAACGTATGTCCGTAAGTCTGTGATTAAGAAATTATGCCACCGACTAACAGATTTCTCATTGTACAAGTCCGACAGACTAATGAAAATGCTGTAATACCCACTCAAATCCTCTCACCAGCCCTGCAAACGATATGACTGAAAACTTATTTTTCTGGAAATCCCGTAACCTATTTTAGTAACAATATAGAGTATTGCAACTACTAAAATCCCTCACGGTTTGCATTTAGTAACTTACCAAATCTATTATTCGCGATGTGGGCTCTTTTTTGTGGGCAATTTACATCACAATTATATGACTCATAACAATTACAAAATGCGCGTGTATGTTGACATTATTTTAGTTGCGATGTTCCGTATTCGCCGAAAAGTACATGGAAAGTAACGAGAGTCAGAGTCGCTGGTGCGCTTCGTTGAAACAGATTATAGAGCAGTTTCAATACGTTTTCAAATGACACTGACGTTGTTTTGCATGGTGATCGTGGGGCCACAGAGAAATGTGGGGATATATTTAGCCATCCTTCCTTTATGGACGAGAAGGAGCTAGAGGCATATGTGTCCCACAGTGTCTTGAAATGTTAAATCTGACAAATGAAATGTGTTTACCCTGAAATTAAATCAATTTAAAATGAATAAATAGTCTATTTTTCTGCGGACTAATAGATTTTTGTGCGGACTAATGGATTTTGTAACTGATTAGTCCGCCAGACTAGTGCTTGAAAAAGTTAGTATCGAGCCCTGGACTCCAATGTGTGGTCTGATAGAGATGCCCATTGATCAATTCTGTTTTTTCCCACTATTGAGAATACTCTCTCACAATGAGCACTGCTGTGAGGTATGCATAGTATCCAGCACATGAAGAGGCTTAGGTTTTTGAACATAAGTTTTCCTGTACTTGATATCTTTAAGCAAGGCCACAATGAAATATAAGACTCTTTGAATTTTTGTTCATATTTGGCTGCTCTCTTTCTTGATGTTTCATTTCCACACCTGCTCTCATGCTCACTTAAATTTCCAAAGCTTCTTTTTTGTAAAGTCATTTTCTAATCAAATCTGTGCTAGCCACACACTTGAAATGCTGAACAGTATTTAACAACACCAAAACGGACAAAATAATCCGGAAATCGGGAAAACATGCAAGCTAAATCATAGATCTTATTTCAGAGGTACAAAATCGTAAAAAATATGGGCAAATCGGGAGAGTTGGCAGGTCTGCCAAAGTTTGTAAATATTGGCGATCATGATCATGGTCAAAGTCATTAAGCTTGAAGTCAAACACTGAAGCGATCACAATTTTTAAAAAAAGACAATATTCCATTGCCGAAATTTTTACTTTCCAAACAGGCAAGTTCAGGAGGAAAACCACTCGCCCGCAGGCATGTCCATCTGCCACTGGTGAACTGGCAAGTGTGAATTTCAAGCCCTGGGAATTAATACTTTTGTAAGGGACCCATCCGAAGCAGTAAGGGATCTCTTACATGCCACGCCACTGCCTTTTCATGTTATTTGTCGGGTACAATCATCATTACTTCCTCAAAATGACGTACATGTAAGACACAATTAATATTTTATTACAGCATCAGAAATTTTACACGAAATGTTACTTTTTTTCCCAAAAAAATTTCAGACAAGAAGTTGAAATGAAAGGGCTTACTGACATTTATTTGATATCAAAATTCCTTTAATGGTTTTATTTAAATTATAACAACTGGATATCACTTGAACAACCACTGCCTAAATTTTTAGATCATCCAAATCTTTCAATAAAATTTATGACAAACAAGACACTTAAAAGTAAATCTTGATCATTATAGCAGCACAAGCCCCATACTGATTTCAATGACAGACTCTTTCATTATTACTGCGGGACTGACATGATGACGTATCCTGTAAAATTTTTGATGTCATAATAAAAACTTGACGGTCATCAACATCATGGTTTTGCCAACTAAAACGTCAGTCCCACAATAATAGTAAGAGGGTCTATACTTGCTACCCTTTTTAATCAGAAGAATGCTTAAAATTAACTATCTTAATTTCTTTTTTAAGAGATAAGTATTTGAAATATACATATTTTTTATATAATTCCTTTCATAATATCTATGTAATAATATATGCTATTCTTTCTACTTAAGTTATTATGTTGTACATGTTTATTGCCCTTTAATATGATTTAGCCTGAAATAAATCAAATTAAATCAATAACCACTTTCGGCAAAGAAATGTGATACATTCTCACCTTTTTAACAAAGTAGTTGATCTCCGTTTGATAAATTACACATTTATATAACTCATAAAAAGTATTTGATAATTATAAAATACGAAAAATTAGAAATCATGCGACGAATGAATAAACTACGTTATACTTATAAATGGATAGAACTGAATACAGTACAGTGAAGTACAGTACAGTCGAGACTAAAGTCATGATAAAGAATAGAAATATGCATGTGCTTGAATTTGAAAAGAATTCACACCTGTCGTTCAGCTGTGTATCCGTTCCAGGAAGTGGATGGACGACACAGTGAATGGACGTCATGTTCGTCTGGATCTGGCCGTGTTACTGTTGAATATTATTCGGTTATTTTGATAAAATTGTCTACGTTGAAAAGACGTCCAATTTCACTACACAACCTCCATTTCCATAAATGTGTGGAACGTTTATATAACAGTGTTTCTGATTGGCCTTCACGGTAGGCATCTATAAAGCGATGTGATTGGTTGAATAGTGAAGTGTGGAAAATGTAAATTTTAATATATATTTTTATCAAGTCACTTACTATATGAAGTCAGGTGACAATTCATCTACAAATAAGTAATACTTCGGATCAGTGGATAGGCCTACAAGAATGACCGAACAATGAGGAAAAATTTGAGTTTAAGGCCAAATATCATATTTCACCGTAATCAAAACGAAAGGCATTTAAAACTTTTTTTTAATTTTCAAATTGGAATTTTGGCTAAATTCCAATCAGAAAATTAAGAAAAAAGTTTTAAATGTATTTAGTTTTGATAACGAGGTACGTTCAAAGTAGTTTGTATGGGTTATGTGAACATTAATTCGTTAATGTTAAGACCAACAAAACAGATTTGTCAGTGTTGTCAACCTCGAAACAACACGTACATTTTCTTTCCTGCATTTCCTTCTCCTTCGTTAAAGTACATGTACATGTACGTAAGAGAAGCGGAGGTAAATATATTGCCATATTCCCCTCTGTTTTTTTCAGAATGTGATAAACCTAGCTCAAGTTAGGTCTATATATAACTGATTTGTAACACGACTGATAAAATAAATATGTGTTGGAACCCAAACTTTCTACGAATAAAATCTGAAATCGCTCTTTTGTGTCTCCATATAAAAAAAACCTTCAATCAAGGATTTTAATTACAGATTATAGTTATCATACCCCCCCCCCTTTCCCCCTGTCCATTTTCCCGCAAAGTTACTGCATTTACTGGGTATATAATAGCCTCTTTCAACTTGCTTGAAATTATGCTGTTCACTGGTTAGATTGTTGATCGAAGGCGTACAAAATAATACATATATTATTGAGAAGGTTTAACAAGAGTGAACATTTGTGCTGTGGTTGCGACCACGTTTTATGGGTGGTATCAGAAGTGCTTCCTTCTTATGACCACTATATCCTCGATTATCTTATTGATGAAGTATACACTCGGTTTGACTTCCTTCCTTCTCTTTTATGGCGATTTTCCATATTAGATAATTCGCTCTAGGTGCTGCGATGGATGTTATAGATCATAGGTAAATCTAGAATGCATGAGAATCGCCCTGTCGGTCGGTCATTTCGGTCCAGTAAATTTGCATGTTTGTTTTGATCGATTTGATGTGAGCTGTGCTGCTTGGCTAGACTGGCCAGTTCAGTTTCGGATGGTTCCTGGGAAAATGACATCCGATAAGCATTCGTTTTGGATTGTGGCGTTCGGTTCTTTACTGTATGAACTTTTGAGGTAGTTCGGTCACATCATATGGAACATGTGACACATATCTGTTTGAGGGTTTAATCCCAACAATTATTATTACTCAGGACACTGAGTGTGTCATGACCTTGACCCAAATGTCAAAGCTTAAAAACCACAGCGACCCGAATGAAATCGTATATGTAAATTCACTGGCAAAGCTCTGTTCCATTTTGCTGCAATAAAGGAGCAAGTATTTGTCCGGATATGGCTGTTTTAGTTGTCGCAATGCCCCCATGGACGAAGTTTTAAACGTTGAACTGCACGACACTCTCTGTAACATTTCACCTCTATCAAACTGAAGTTGTAGTTCCAAAATTTAACTTGATGTGGCTCTTAGCTTCCATGTTTTGCCTATGAATTGAAAAACATTCAACACCGTTGGTGTCGGACCGGGCCAAAGGGGAAAGAGGGGAATATATAATCAAGGACTTATAAACAAGATTTTATATGTCTTCGACATAATGTAAGCTCATCTTCGCAAGCCAAGGCTCCGTTTCGTTCTACTGCATTACGTAGTGCAGTAGAACGAAACGGAGCCTTGGCTTGCGAAGATGTGTAAGCTTGGCTTTTGCGCATCAGAAAGAGTGAGAAAAGAAAATATCAAGTGCGATCTTTGAAGGACAATAAATCTACAATGCAAGTATAAAAGCACGAGTGACAAAACACGTGCCAACGTCTATCTTGACATGGAACCTTGATTTCAACTGCCTGGTCCGAATACAGGACCTCAATGAGCCACCGTACGACTCGAACCCGGCACCTCTCGGCAGCTAAGTGGACATGCAGGTCACCGACTTAGCTAAAGTAGTTATAGAACAGAAAAGAGCAAATCTTAGACCGATCTAATTAAAATTTGACCTCGCGTGCGACCACAGAGCGAGAATGTGAGATCGAATTTTAATTAGCCTAGATTGATTTTAGACAAATTTGTTCTTTAGGGCACATGCGTAAATCGACAAATTTAATAGTGCGCCTTCATGGTGATCTAGTCAGTTTTCTTCAACAGTGTTGTTTCGTTCCGATCAGAATTCGAATTTTTGATGCGTTATTGATTCCATTCTGGTATCTTCTTTTTGTATCATTGGGGAAAGGAAAAAATTATCTGGGGATTGTTTTCTTTTCTCATTGAAAAGTACATGAAATGCATTACTTTTGCGTAATTTATCTGACCTTAGGAAAATAAATGGTTTTATAAAGAGACTGTCTTTCTTTTTTTTTTTTCAAGATACCTGACACAAAACTTCTTATTTGCTTCAAAACACCATACTATGGAATCATATGGCTTTAAGATGAAAGGTATTTACCATAAGTTATCATTCATAAAGCATATTTCTTAAGCGAATATACAGAAATTGTGACCTTGACCCCTGAATTATAGTTTCCAAATTCAAAAGTAATCTTCCGGTCCTAATAACTTATCACATATCAAAATCTGGTTAGAATCTGTTAAAACATACTCTTATTTACATCCAGAAACTATGTATGAACCAGAAATACAAGAATAAATAATGGAGGACAGAATGATAGACAGCACGGTCATAGTATGGTGGAGATATAAAAAAAGAAAAAGTCAACGTCATAAAATATCCAACAACAAAAATATCAGTTAAGATCATTTTAATGTAAACATGTTTTCTTGACAAAGGAATCAATGCTTTCTAACAAAAATTGTGACTTGAAATTACTTTTATAAAACGCTTATTCCATATTCTTTCACATATTAAAGGTTTAAATCTACCTATTAACGTGTATTTTAAAATACCAAATTTCCCCGACTACTTTCTATGGATCTTTTCTATAAAATACACATGAATTTTCCAATAGAAAGGGGCTTATGATTGAGCAACATTAAAATTAGTACCAGTACATATCATTAAAATCCTTCTTTTTTATGTTAATACAAAACTCTTATTGCCTTTTTACAAAAGCAATAGTAATTGCTCTACATGTATATATTGATGTATAAGGCTATAAGGCAGTGGAACACTTAAAAGATACATGTTTCATTACATCATACAAGGTAACAAAAAAAAAATTACAAAATGGGACTTCAATTTATATACTATAAAATTCCTATCATCAAGCTGTTTCTGAATAAATAAATTTATCAGACTTTACAAACATATCATCATACATGTATACAAACAGTATGACAAATGTTTACATATACATGTATATACTATTATAGAGTTATACATACATGTATACAAATAGTGTGACAAATGTGTACATATACATATATATATATATACTTATACATACATGTGTACAGACAGTGTGACAAATGTATACATATATATATTTATACATACAGTGCCAGGAGCGTATACAGTCGAACTTTGATAACGAAAAGTACCTTTGAAATCACTTCAAGTTTCAGGATGTTCCAGATACGGAGGTTTTCGTGATTTTTTTATATAATGAAAAGTCCAAAAGTTATTTTTAGCATGAAGGTCATTGTCAAGGTGACAATCTTGATGTCATTGGGAAAGGCTTCATTAGTTGAGTACGCACGTCAAATATGAAGTCTCTATCCCTCACGGTACAAAAGTTATGGCCAAGGTTAAAGTTGACAACAGACAGATAAACAGACAGAAAAACAGACAGGGCAAAAACAATATGCCTCCGATCTATCGATCCGGGGGCATAATAAAAATGTCTGGACCAAATGGCAACTTTGAGTGTCTGAGAGTTTATGAGTTTTTGATGTTTAAGTTATCGAAGTTCGTCTGTACATGGAGTACAGGTATTATGATGCTATACAATATGATATACAAGCCATAGAAGGACATACAAATGTATCATAACATAGGTCAACATGGAGTACATATGTATAATAGACACTGGTCTACAACCTACGTTTACAACAAACATCAAAAGTATCAAAACTTCAGCAATATGTATATTTGATTGCTATATTTAAATGATATATTTGTTATCCAATCTTTAAAATAGGAATACTAAAATGCATGAAAATTTTAACAAAAACTGTGCTGAAAACTGTTTTTGTTTTGTTTTTGTCTTAACTCTGTCCAAGATAATTGCACTTGTATGGTGGCAAAACTAAAAACTAACAATTTTACTTAAAACTATAAATGATTAATTCTAAAATTAAGGTGTTTGAAAACATTGTTTAAACAAACTTGATTCATTGGTTAAAGAATCCAGGAATGTAATAAGAAATTGTGATGACTTCATAGAAAAATATACTAAAGCAAAATAAAATAGTTTTGGTGACCTCTATTAATTATAATTCAAAAGTTATAAACATGATAAATGTGAGCGACAGATGGATAAAAAACACGATACTTCTGATCTGCTAACGCATCCCGATACTTTGCTCAAGGTACATACTCTATAAATGCCTCCTCAAACACTGCATCAAAAATTTGATTTTACACTTTAACCAAAAAAAAAACCACAATACATATCCTTTTTATCTTATGCATTTATGTAACTGTTTTATAAAGTCACGATGTAAAAGTTTTCGGAAAACAGTACTATCCTGGACCTATTTTATTCTACTCTGGATCCATCCCTAGTAATGTCCATCACAGAAACAACATTTAAAGGGAACCACAGGTTAAATATCCAGATCAAGTTTCATCAGACTCCTTCAAATAATATATAAGAGGAATTTTTAAAAGCTGGACATACAATATATAAGAGGAAATTTTTAAAAGCTGGACATATAGCAAAATCCTTTTAATCTATATGAAATCATAAATTCAATAATAATTCAATCTAATAATTCATTATTAATTCTGTATTCTGATAATAATTTTTTTTTTCTATATGAAAACAATTGCAATGCAGAAATTTAATATACAATAAGCAACCAGAAATGAGAAAATAAAAACCATTTGAAAATGTACATTAATGAATACTTTTATCCTACATAGTTTTGATGAAATCCCTACTGCTGTTGTAAAGAAGAAGTTGAATACCGGTATGTGAAAAGGGAACAGGAACTGGACATGGGATGAAACACTGACCACTCTTCACTTGAGACGTCAGTTCTAGTGAGCTTTAGAAAAGGGTGATAAATTTCAAAAAAGGGTGATAAATTTTAAAAAAGGGTGATAAATTTCAAAGACAAATCAAAGACACCAATTTTATTCATGGTTTTAATGTTATTTCTAAAATGTGTATCAACATACCACTTACAGTTTCCTCGTTGATGAGAAAAAGGCAAGGTCAAAAAAAAAAACCACAGTCAAATATAAGGTAAAGGTCATCAAACTGTGACAAAATTCAAATACCTATATCAAAACACATCTGCTTACAAATTATCAAAAAGGAATCTATCATAGTTTCTTTGTATATGGGCTAAACGTAAAACGGATACAGGTTATGGGATGAGATAGATTTGATACATGGTCTACATTCTCTACCTAAAACAATCTTCCATCTCATAAAGGTATTTCTAACATCTCACAAAGATATTTCTAAGTGTAAATAGGTCAAACCTTTTCCATATGTATGTATCATACCTGAAGTATTTTTTTACGTTTACGACCACTTTTGACCTAAAAAACAATAGCACTTACAAGGAACCATAAATTTCATACTGCATAAAAGACATGTATATTGTATAATGGGCTATGATGAATAACAACCTGTACCTTAACAAAATGAAAACATGACAACATACAGCAATATGCATATTTGATTGAAGCTTTGATAAACCAGTAACAAGCTGGTATCTGGAATTGGGTTGGAGATGATTAATTAAAACATGAAAGTTACATACTAGGAAAATTTAATCCAACCCTTCAAAATTCCTAGCCATAGTGAAATACTGAAGTCCCTAAATACAACATTCTGATTAAAAACTCATGCTGCTTCTTTTTTCCATTCATTACGACTGTTACACAAATTTTAAAGACTTCTTCATTATTAATATAATTTTAAAAAGGTTAATTAATCAAAACCAATTATTAACTATACAATTGATCTAATTATCATATTTATTGCATTTGATACCAGTACTTTCAACTTTTTCTTTACAACACTTTCTCTGTTTGCCGGTAGATCTGATTTCTTCTATTATGCAGCTTTGAAACATGATTTATATCCAAGGAGTGTGGAAAGACATCGACATCATTTTCAAAAATTGTAGTTTTAAGATAAAATATCCAATAACAAATAATTGTAAATAATTAATTATCGTTAAAACTCTTAAAGTACCAGTAATAATGTAAAATCAAATCGAAATAAGCATGAAAATTATGCACCGAAAGCAGCTGAAAATGCTTCGAATCTATCAATAACGTGAACATTAAGGGTGTGATATAATTAGTAGAATTGCAGTGCATTGTAGAATAAGAGGTAGAACATTCCTTTGGAGAGACCACAATCATGATCGCTGGACAGAATTTGTGTCAATCAAAAAATCTGATAATAAAAGAAGTTTGAAGACAACAGAGCTCTTAGGGTGGGTTAAAAATTGTAAACACATGTTGTCAATTAAAAAATTAAACTTTTTGATGAAAAATTTTACACCAGTTTTCCATTTACGAAACTGCCTACAGACAAAAACTAGCACCTGACAAACTTTCTGGACTCACTTTTCCTGATTTCCGAATTTCGTAAATACATACATGTATCACAAGGGTCAGAAAGTCACAAATAAACAAATATACAAGTACTACATTTATTTGGTTGGTTGACAGGTGTTTTACATCACTTTCAACAATATTTCAGTTATATCCCGACATGGAAGCAGGAGGTAACTAACCTCTTAAACATAGTGGCAAAATCTAAAAATCGAACCCGGGAATCGTCACCTCGAGCCAAGCGCTTAACCACTACACCAAGCCTGCCCCATACATTTGGTAAACTATTTAGATATGATTATAGAAATTCTCTAAATCTCCTTAATTCCAATTGAAAAAAAAAAAACAATGACCTATTTGAGATTTTGCTGAATAAAAAGAAACATTACTTGTACAGAAAATGTTTCAGATATTTGACCCACAAATACTCTGCACTCAATACAGCATTAGTAGTAAAAATATATATTTGTATATAGGTAGTACATATGAATAACACACCTATTTTACCTAATGTGATGATTTATAGCAAAGAAAAATCAGTATAGAAGCCTAAGCTATATACAGCAATATAGTGTATAGAGACACATATCTATCATTAATATATTTGATACACAAGAAGCTATGCACAGAAAATCTGTCAAATGAAAATGAATAAAAGTGATGCCAATACTGTGTTAAGTAAAACTGTAGCAGGAAAACTGATGTGATCGCATAATTTCATTAGATAAGCAGTGTTATAATACACTTCATTTTATGAAATCCATATAGACGAGGAACGATTTCAGATACACCTTGACAACAATATACGCATTTAATGGCTGATAGCATAATTAAGAATCAATTAACTAAGTTATAAAGTGGGACATCTGTGTCAGATACAGCATTCAATGCATATAATTAACTCAGTACCCAAAGATGAATCACTGGAGTAGAATTGGTCAAAGAGGTAATTTCATTTTGTCCTATACTTAACCACTTCAAACATTTTATCAAAGTCACTCAAGCATAAAATGTAGGTCTGACACAAAATGTGATAATGCAATCAACTCAGTACTCAAAAATAAATATATGGTGAAAATTTGGTCACAGTGGCACTTGTCCAATACAGAAACAACCCAAATTTCATAACCAAGTCACTCAAGCAGAACATGCAGGTCAGATGCAGTATCTCATACTGAATTCAACTTGGTATTACAAAATGGATCAATAGTGATATTTGTGCTGAGTCCAAAAGTGAATTACTCCAAACTTCTAAATGTGGACGGGATGTGAAAATCCAGGGTATTAGCATAACAACCCCCGCCCCCCCTTTCTGCCAATTGTCAAGGCAAAAGACAAAAAGAATAATAGATTCAAACATTCACCTGAGAAAACAGATATATCTTTGTTTTGAAAATCAGATTTACATGGGTCAGAACTCAAATGAAAATACATGTACTACTGGGAGTGGATTTTTAAGACCTCATTGGTAGTATGATCTATTTTTGTTTTGCCGATCAAGAAGAAGTTGAGTGTTTGTATGAAATAAGGAACTAAGTTTAGTAACAAGACATGTGTTTTGAAATTAACTACTTATAGGTAGTGTCACTGGTGTCGGTGTAAAATATATATCAAAATATTTCAATGATCTAATCTACCTGATCAGGACGTAGAAAATGGGTCAGCTTATCAAAATTTACAGTAAACACGTGGACAACCTCAGACAAATTGCTACAACTTTATAAAGGGTCACAGGTACTGCAGTCAAATCAAATTAATTTCACAATCATCTTGTGGTGTTCAAAGCTGAATACTCTCATAGACTTCATGGCTGATCCTTTGAGTCAATGTCAGAAGGGTAAGTTAGATAGTTAGTTAATTAATTAGTGTTTTTCATCCCTTTCAATAAACTAAGATCATCTACTCCATAAGTCAAGCACTTAACCAAGTCTGCCTCCTTAGTGTCAGAATGAATCTGGACATAAAAGAAAAACACTTATTGGGTTACAAAGTAACGTTTCCTTTCCTACAAAAGTTGATTAATTCGGTTTATCAGTTCTGGAGAGGAAATCATAAATTTGAAAAACTCATAGATGATAACATAAGACAATACCAGACAATGCTTTATCACAATATGGTATATCAATGAAACATGGTATTATTCATACCACACAGAAGACGATATTTGTAAAAATATAAAATTTGTGTCTACAGCTTTTCATCTTCAACATCAGATCTTCTTTTCCAGATATCTGATAATCTCTTAGAAGATGCAGAATTGTTTTCTTTGCCATTTTTATTATCACTGTCTAATTTGTCTTTCTCGAACTTCACCCCTTCCAAGTCCTCATACATGTGTGACCTCAGTACCCTGTCTTTGACCTCTTCGGCTTCCGTCTTAACAACCTCATAAACATGTGCACGCTTTTTCCGTTCCATAATCATTTCTCTTTCCTTCTCCAACCTACTTTGGGCACTAGATTTTGCCTTTGCCTCCTCAACACTCTCATAATTTGGGTCTATATCTCCCTCACTATCTGGAATACAATCTCTTACTGTGGTATAATTTGGGTCAAGAATTATGTCATCTTGGTCTACATCTGGACCATCAAAGGCAGGATTTACTAACCCAAATGATCCATTCATGTCTTGAATGTCATTTATGCCAGAAGATCTCTGTGTTGGGCTGGAAACAGGAGATTTCTGTCCACTTTCAGGAACCATATCTATCTCTGCTGATAATCTTTGTTTGCCGTCTGTTTTGGTCATTAAATGGAGGCTATCCAAAGAGGGAGGAGTGGGTACAACTGCTGTGAAGATATAATGATTCATTTACAAGTATACCATTATTCAATAAGAAATTAAATGACTAGGTTGATTGATTAATGTTTTACGTCACTCCATGATTATTTCACGTATATGGAAATGGCATCTGCCTGATGCATTTCATACAAATTTCTACCTTTACAATGGACCCTCCCGAAGCAGTGATGTATCTTTTATGTGCCACGCCTACCGTGACATGGGACCTCGGTTTTTACTGTCTCATCCGAAAGACAGGACACCAGTGTGCCCAAGGCGGGAGTCAAACCCGGGACCTCTCTATCACGAGCTGAGCACCTAATATACTAGGCCACACCGGCTTTAAATGACTAGGTGATAGGTAACATCAGTAATAAACGTAATAAATAAAACATAAAGGAATCACTGAAAAGGTATGATAAAAGTACCGTATTCACTCGTGTATAGTGCGCATCCGTGTATAATACGCACCCCCAACTTTTGGAAAATAATTGAAGAAAAAGTCTACATCTCGTGTATAGTACGCAGGTAAAATTGCCGCGTAAGCACGTAATCAAGAGCCTTGAATTTACCAGGGACGTATATATCTAAATAGATCTTAGATATATACTTCCCTGAATTTACCTAGAAAAATATCTGTATTACAGATTTTACTTTACGGAAAACACAAAAGGTTACGCACTGCCGTAATAAAATTTATTTGTGATCCAAATATTGTGTTGATAGAAAGAAAACTAAAGAATGGTTAATAAAATTGTAACAATTAACCACTGTAATTAGTATTCTTGATAAAATACCGATAATGAAGCAAAGTCGTCATTTGCTATATATTTTACGCTCGTTCTCTCGAAGTGTCAATGTTTGAACAAAATAAATTGATTAACACAGCAGTAAAGGTAGAAGAAACGCGAACAACCAATTATCCCAGCGGGGTGTACGGTAATGTTTGACCGTGAAGCCATTTCACCTTGATCGACGATAAGATAATTGGATTGCATCGACACTTGTAATTTTAAAATACGCTAGTCTCATTTGTAAAAACATCTTCATTTCAGCGCATATTGTAAAGTGTTCAAAACAAGGAGGTAAAACTGTAATAATAATCTCTTTATCAAGTGTCTAAAATCCATTTTAGTGGTCAAGTATGGGTTCCCAAAGTTTAATGGCGAGTACCGTCAGCGGACATTTTACACCAATATCGCTGCGGAAATATGAATGCTTACGTCTGGAAAAAAAGGTTCTTGTTTTAGTTCTCGTATATAATACGCACCTGGAAAATCGAAGTCAGATTTTATGAAAAAAAGTGCGTATTATACACGAGTGAATACGGTAAAGGCTTAAAAATTCTGAGCTAAGCATATAAAAATTTCCTATGCAAAAATTATAGGTACGTAAACCTCAAAGATACACAATTATTGTCAAATTTCAATAATTCAAACTCTAAAGCTCCTGAAAATTTTAAGTAAACTGTAATCATGCTGTACCAACAACACTTCTGTGCATTTTATTAATAATACAGAAGCTTATAAAACTTGAATTTACCAAAACTTGAAGTGATTTCAAAGGCCCCGTATACATCAAGTTCTCAAAGTTCAACTGTATAAAACTGTGTGAAAACAAACACATAAAAGAATACCATTTAAAGCTTAAGACAAGTAAGATCAACTTCAGTAGGTTTGGGACAACCTCTACTTTTAGAGACAATGCACAAATGCTTAACAATCGCTGTTTTCAATAACCAATATCAAGAGATAAAATTTGGGAATTTTGATTTGAAATTCAAAGGGCACATGTTTATGACATACCAAGTATAGATTACAAAACAAGATGACATTTTAAATTTACCGTTTTGGAGTTTATAGCTGCAACATTTGTGCAGCTATTAATTCCAAAATGGTTAAGTTGAAAAGGTCAGCCTCTTTTGTAATTTATGTTCAGTAAATTATAAATTAATATGTGCCCATTTAATTTTGAAGTTAAAATTCTGAACTTTAATTTTTAAGCATTTGTTTACTTCTGCTCATTCCTGGAAATTGATTTATACTGAAAACAGAGACTGTTACTTGTTTGAGTGACTATCTCTAAAATAAAGAGGTTGTCTTCATCCTGTTCAACAGCACAAAGGAAACAGTTTGAGATATCAGAAGTTTAACTACATGTACAATATCTGATGATTTTCTAGAAAACTTGAAATTGGCCCTTAGAAATAACACTGCCTTAAGTTGTACTTAAGTTCAAGTAATCTTTGTTGTAGTTCAAGCAAACAAGAAATTTGTAAATCCTGTTTATAAAGATGTATCAAAACTTTCACAAAATAAGCCCTATATATTTTTTTTTTTTACTAACCTGTGGCCCCTATTTCAGCATAATCATCTATGACTGTATTAACAGCTGTATGTTGCTCCGTTTTCCTTACAACACCATCACCAGACCCACCATCAACCTAAATAAAATATTCTCTGAATATGAATACAAAACCAGCACTAGAAATTAGAACATCCAGTACAGGAAAATAAATCAGAACAACACATTAGATTAGATTTTTCTCAAATCATCACAATCTAGATATTTATTTCTTAAAATCTTCTTGTTTTGATACATGTATTTTAATTCAGTAATGAAAAAAACTTCACTTCAAAAATAAAGCCATGTATTTTTTAGATATTTCTTTTTCACAAAAAAGATAAATACCGAAGTCAGCACTATTTGAAATGATTCTGGAAATTAACTAAAGTTAAACTTCAGTACACTCGAACTGATACTTCAAAAAGCAGTTCAACTTACCCAAAAGCTCAAATTATCTATGACGAAGTAAATGAGAACTAGCTGAACATTGTAAAGAAATTAGCAACAAAATACATATTCATTTCTTACCGTTGCATACATATTTTCTGTGTCTGGCACCTCTTCATATGTATTCATGGCTCTCCGTGCATTGATACTTGCCATAGACTCCCGAGCAGTCAGTTTGTGATATGGTGGCTCCTTCTTCCCACTTGGTCCTATAATACAACATTATTATATACCCTACTTCATTTTCCAAATACATGTACTTAACATAGAATCAATCCTGTCAATACTCAATCTGATTAAAACCATCTCTTTATTCTGCTTCTCTATTTGTCCCATTGCATATAAGCAGAATAAAGATATGGTTTGAATCAGTTTGGTCAATACTCAATTATAATTTTCCCTGAACCAGTTTCGAATATCCATTGTGATGTCACTATTACTGCATGCACTCTTGTGTTTCTTTGAAATAGAAATGCTTTGTTTTCATTCATTTTTACGTCTAATTATAGAAAGGGTATATAATATCAAGATGTATTTGTGAAACATGAATGCCCCCAGTAGCAACAAAGTCCAAATGTTACAGTTTTTAAAAAGTAGGTCAAAAGTCACAATCAAGGTCACACATTCAAAAAGTATTGTAACCATGTAAATGTCTTGTCACAATGAATATGCAAGTGAAATATAAAAGTCCTACCTCTTAGGATTCAAAAGTTAAGCCAATGTTAAAGTTTTTTGCCACAGAGACAAACAGACATGCCAAAAACTAAATGCCTCCAAATCTTTGATTCTGGGGGCATAATAAGGTTATTGACTATTTATCATGATATATTTTCACTCTCTGTCTTTGCATGAAGGAGGACTTTGCAAGTTCGGTCCTCTGCAGCACAAAGGCCTCGGGCAAAAATAAATCATAATATCCAGTAAATAACCTATAATTACACACATAAGTAAACTTCTTTTTTTTTTGGTTGTAACAGTGTAGATCAGTGGACAAGGTGCTCGGTCATGAAAGAAAGATCCAGGGTTCAACTCCTGCTATGGGCACACCAGTGTCCTGTCTCTAGGATGAGACATGGAAAACCAAGGTCCTGTGGTATGCATGGCATGTTACAGATCCCTCACTGCTTCGGGTGGGTCCATTGCAAAGATATAAATTTCATTGTAATGCATCAGCAGATGCCGTTACCATGTGTGTGGAATAATCATGGAGTGACGTAAAACAATAATCAATCAATCTCTTTTTAGTTGAATATATCTCACATGTAACATAGCTCTTAGATGTTCATACATGTATATGTATAGCGTCAAGTCAAAAAATTTAAGTCCAAAAAAGTTATGAAAAATTTTACAATACAACAACATTTCTTTTAATCCATAATGGTAACTACAGCTCTATTAAAATGAAAGTCTCTCCATGTATCCTGGAGTTATTATACAGAAAAATGTTGAATTTATTTCAACAAAAGTCAAGACTTTAAAACAAAGCTGTATAGATTTCTATCTCTGAATCACTGCAACATAAAATACCACAGGGGCCAAGTGTGTAAAAGGGGGTGGGGGTGGGGTGGTGGGGGTGTGGGGGCTGATAGTCTCTTACTATATTATCAAAACTTCCCCCCCTCTTCCACATTTGGCCCCTGTGTAGTATATGAGGGTAATAGTGCTAGGCCCATGACACAGGTACTCGCAACGCAACCTTTGTGGCATTCATGAACCCCTGAAAAATCAGGAGTGGTACAAACTGATTAAGAATATGCATCTAGTGAATAAAATGAACCTTATAACAGTGATTCTTCTCAAATAGGTTCAGATGAACAGACTTTCAGAAAATTCATTCACTAAATATATTTATAGATTGTAATAAAGTGTTTTAGGGTTAATGGGTAACAAAAAGAATCAGTTGGTTTGGAAGATAGTAAACAAGACTATATAATGTGTCAAGAGTGTTATGCAATTTCTACCCTCCAAAAAAACAATAATGGTATGCAGATAATATATAGGCATAATAATAACATGTAGCAGATACATATTTATTTAAAGAAATGTAGATGATATTGACCTATACCACTTGCAGAGAAATCGGCAGTTGGCAGAGAAGGGGAGGCTGTTCCATTCAATATTACTGGTCCTGTATGTGGTGCAATGTTGCTGGAAAGATCAACAGTTGCCATTTCTGCTGCATTGACCACTGGGTCGTTATACCGCCTAGGTGGTTCAGGTGGAAGAGTGTAGGGATCATGTTCATTCTGTCTATTGTTCAGATTGGGGGGCGTTGGTTCTTCATTACGATTTTTGTTCTTTACAACCTGTGCATATTCCCCAGAAAAGGACTGAATATTGAAGTCGCCAGAGTTCCTTATTGACATCTGTCCTTGCATTGTTGCCTCACTATCTTCATTTTTATAATTTTTATCAACTTTAGAATATTCGTACGATGCACCTTGGGGAGGCCATGTTCCTGCAGAATCTTCATCTTTCACTTTATTATATGGATCATCAATGTCATCATCATCTTTGACCCTATTATATGGGTCATCACCTTTGACCTTACTGTAAGGGTCATCACCTTTTTCTGCTATAAATGAATCATCACCTTTAACCTTGTTATAAGGATCTTCATCCTTAACTTTATTGTATGGATCCTCTACTTTATTATACGGATCATCAATGTCATCAGGAAGCTTTGAATATGGATCCTCCTTGACCTTTGCATAAGGGTCAAAATCTTTTGATGCTCCTTTGACCTTTGCATATGGGTCATCCTTTACAGTGTCATTTACACTGGTATACGGATCTGTATCTTTAAATGTTCCATCACTACCTTCATCTGACACCATAGCATAGGGATCATAAGGTTTTCTTAAATGTTTAGGAATTTCATCCTTCACCTTGTTATAATCATCATCAAGTTCAACTTTTACATCATCTTTTACACCTTCATATATATTCTCCTTCTGAACTTCAGCATAGTCATTTTCCAGCATTTCATTGTCAGCTATCGGAGAAGTGGAGGACTCCACCCGTGCCTCGATCTTTGGTACGCCATTCTCCCCAAAAGTCACATGGTCGTAATTAGATTTGCGAACTGAATGATTGTTTCTTACTAAATGGTCATAATCATCATCATCATCCTCAGGTGATGGAATACCTGCTATCGTGTTACGATGTGTTGGATTACCATTACGGGTATTCAAACCATGACCAGCTGAAATAATAAAAAAATATCACAGATATCAAAACATTTCACATCTGTAGTCCAAAACAAACTACAGTGTAGTAAGTATTCTGTCGAATCATCTTTTCAAAACATTTAATTCCAGTATTATTGAGCCATCAAATGTAATCATTCCAATACGCATACATGTAAATACAGAAATAATCAACCTCCATCATTTTTATGCATGCTCCATGACAGAATAATTCAAACATTAATCATTTTTGATAATTAATAACTACCAGACAGGTAGATAACCCTATGGATGGCAAAACAAACAATTAGACAGAACCATCAAGACCACATCACAATAAAATGTATCTTTAAGTATTGATTGAACAATGTGTTGTTCATCTCATTCCATCAATGTTCTAACATCTCTTTTTATAAATATAAACACATTTATAGTATTATGTTATAGTTGACTCTCTTTTACTTAAGTAACAAAAATGCCAATTTCCCATTGGCTGACACTGATTATAATGGTTGGTTGGTTGATTGGTGTTTTACATCGCTTTCAACAATTTTTCAGATATATTGCAACATGGAAGCAGGAGGTTACCAACCTCTTAAACATAGTGGCACAATCCGAAAATCGAATCTGGATCGTCAGCGACGCAAGCCAAGCGCTTAACCACTACACCAAGCCTGCCCCTTCACACTGATCATAAAGTCCCTTTTCTATTCTATTTATATAAATATATATCTCTAACTCAAACTCAGCTAAATTTGAACCGTTTCATGTGGGTCCTTTGAGTTTGAATAATCAAGAGTTGACAGTATCTTATAATTAAAAGACTATTATCATGTGATGATCGGTCACCTATAGTATTTCTGTTTGCTGGAATGCCATTGGTTGGAGGCTGGGGAAGCTCCCTGAAGCCTGCATTTGGGGGATGAGGGGAAGATCCACTGCCAGTACTCCCACCACTGTTCCTGAAAAATGAAGTTACAGAACATTAGTTTTCTCTCAAAGACATTCCCTAATGACCCAAATCCTACCTTAAGTAGTACATGTAATGGGAATTAAAACGAAACAAAAGGAGAACAGATAATGTCACGAAAATCTTCCAACACTCATGCATATCTGAATGTAAATCAGTAATGTCTGTCCATATCTAAATATATGCGGGCTGTTCATTTTTCTATATCGTTGATTGCTCACAAATTTTTTTAATCCCTCTTCCTGATGTTATGTGGCTGTGGCACTTTCTACACAGTGTTTGTTCACATTCATGTATAAATACAGTGCTGAATTATATTGTTTCGTCTGTATGTCAGGGCATTCACAACAGGTGTGGCTAGCCAAACAGGAGATGCTCACTCCTCCTGGGCACCTAATCTCACCTCTGAATTTCAGGGGTCCGTGATTGTCCACTGTGGTACATTGTTGTTAGTACCATAGTCATGTGATACCTGTTATTTTCGTATTCTAAACCACAGACCTTGCTACATCAGTGTTCTCATTAACTCACCTATACGAGTCCCAGACTCACCAAAATGGGTATGGGACTCACCAAAATTTGTATTTTCCTTAACATTTGTAATGGAGATGAATCATAATACTCTAACAGGACTGATTATTTCTGAGGTGTAGTGAGAACCCTGTATATGTTTTCTGTCTCCAGCAGCATATACATGTATAAGCTATATGTCTCTGTCAGGCTTTTCCGCCGGCAACATAACATTTTATGATCAAAAAATGTGTAGAGAGTTCTCCAAAGGGAAGCTAGTACAAAATAATAATAAAACACTCTTTCTTCACAAATTTCTGGCCCCTTGGCCTTTATTATTTTAAAATTTTATGACCCTCTGGTTCACAATGATCTCCACTGATACTATCATTTGCGATTTATTTCATCCACCAACATCAAGAATAAATCCTCTAATATTCTTTATATCAATCCAATCTTATTCAAACTCCATAGTAATGATGTTGGATAGCAGTACAATGTCATACATGGTCAAAACTTTTTTTGTGCTCTTTTTCTCGACTGAATCGAGGATATCATTTTACCCAAATACCTAAATATCATGATGTTCTACTATTTCTTCGCTAGATGTATGCAAGGGAGTTGTTATTTCATATCAAATGAAGATATTGCAATAATATGAGGAATTTTTCTGGTTAATCATGTTAATTCTTTTGTAGAAAGTTTCCCCGATATTAAGCATAAAAAGCAATTTTTACTGCATGTCTCCATGAACTTTCTAAACCACTTTTGTGTCCATATAAAGATCCTTGAACAATTCATCAATTTAGGCAATAACTCCAATAAATTTGAACGTGTACTGTATTGAGTCTTTTCGTTTAACTTTTGGGATGGCATCTGATGTAAAACAATCATGACGTCATCAATTTCTCAAGAAAAATCATTTCCCTGAGCTTCAGATTGGTTTCTATAGACTTTGATGATGTCATCATGTAACGGAAAGACTAGATGTGTACTTGTTTACAAGGGATTCATTATTCAGCGAAGTCATAGCTGTCCCCTGCAGAGTAATTTATGACGATTCTAATACAAATGTATTCAAACATCAAAGAAGGAAATTTCAGGTCATAATCGTATAATACAGAATTTCTCAACTACTAAAATTTGCATTTAGTCTCCTATCAAATCTATTGTTTTCGATGTGAACAACTTTTATGCGGTTTCCTTCAGAATCAGACCTCCCACTGCCATAAATCTGTAAGTGGAAGCAAATTAAGGTCTGGCTTTAGGACAGAGTGTCAATACATGTAGCACTGAACAAAGCATCTTTAATGAGCCAAGTCTGAACACTACCAACAATCTGCTGACATATAAATAGTACTTTTACCTTAAGTTTCCATTCTGTTGTTCACCATTCAAGGGGACAACACTCTTGTCTATTGTTAGGACCAATTCTTCTGCCTATAACATAAATTAACATTTAACACAATTCATTATTTTATATACACATTAATTTACATTTTTATGCGTTTGCTTAGATGAAATTACAATGTTGTGTCAAATTAATTATTACTTTCTTTTACACACTCATAACAGAATTCTTAATAAAAGAAATGTTACCTAAACATGCAGCTAAATATATAAGGGGGACAATACTATCAGCTTTCTGTATGAACTTAGTACCTATCTTAACCAAGTGGTAACATTCTAAACTTACTCTTATGATTTTTCAACATAATTTTTGTGGAACAAATAATATTACAATGAAGGCAATTACTATTCAAGTATTCAATATTATTTCAATATCGAATACATTCAGTAAAATTCCGAACATGAAGAAAATGAAAAGAAAATACAGTCTCCCACATACAAAGAGTTGTGAGGGGGGGGGGGAGCGATTTTCTTGAATAAGGAGGCTAGTGATAAGCTACAGACATTGACTGTTCCATGATGTCATAATGCTCCAGTGATTAAGGTGTAACATGAACAATGAAGTAACCAGCTCTTAATCTCCGTACCTGTTTCATCTCAAACGAGAAAAACTAGTTCCAGTTAGTGAAAATAGGGAAAAGGGAGAATAAAGAACCTATCCTCATGTTTTTGGTGGTGATTCAGAAATTCCCTACCCTAACTTGTCCATGTCTCATGCAGTAGGTTAACAGGGACACTCTAGTTAGTGAATTTCCCTATCATTTGCGATACATTATATAATACTACTGTCCGCGCCACTTACTTTGTAAACCGAAAAATCTGGATTTTCACTTATTTATCTTTAAAATAGTTTTACAAAATTAATATCAATCGACAGATCTTATTTAGTCGTAACTTTTGGTGTATGTTATATGTTTCTACGAAGAAGCATTCGTATTTTATAGGGAAAAAATCATTTTAGATAGTGCGTTTTCTATGTTAATTTTGACGTGACGTCGCCGATGTTTAACATTAAGTCTATGTGAAACTTGGCGACGTCATGTCAAAATTTCAACATGGAAATTGCCCTATCTAAAATTGATTTTTTTTCTATAAAATATGAACGCTTCTGCATACAAACATATAGCATACACCAAAAGTTCAACTAAACAAGATCTATCGAATGGTTTTGCCTTTTTGAAATTATTCTGAAGATGGATAACTGAAAATCCAAATTTTCCAGTTTCCAGAGTGAGTGGCGCAGACAGTAATGAGTAATGAGAAGAGTACAATGATAAAGTAATTGTAGTTACCTTTCCTTCTTCAGTTTTTCTGTAAGATTCTTGGGATTTCTCAGGGCCACCATTGCTATATGAAAACATACACAAAAATTTACATGTAGCAAACCATACCAAGGTATATTTTTTTCAGACAGAATGGGCTTTTGTTTGCTTTTTTTTATAATCTAATCATCACCTTATGTTGAAGCTAGAGTCATGGACAAGAATCCGCTAAAGACAGTATGGCTGGATTGCAGAGCAAATTTGTAACAAGATCAAGGTCACAAGGTCTAAAGTCATGATATCAATTGAAAGCTCTTTTCATAAAGAACCTATGTGCGAAATATCAAAAACCTAACCCTATTGATTAAAAAGGAAAAGTCAAAATTAAAGTTGTTTTTTTTTAAGTTTTTAAAGGTCAAGATCATTAGGTCAAAGTCATGACATAATTTGAAACTTCTGGTCATGAGGAAGCTATGTATGAAATAGTATGTTTATACTCCTTTATGTTGCTGAGATTTTGCTTCAGTAAGAAACTTAACCAAAATGTTGACTGACAGACACCCAGACGGACAGACGGACATCGCCAAGCTATACACTGGAATTGCTTTGCAATCCGGCGAAGAATCTATATATTGATATATACAAAATCAAAACATAAATCTCATAATCATACTATGAACAATGATTGCAGTCAGATTTCATGATTTTATACAAAAACTTATAAAAATGGTTATGATTTATTTTGGAAAAAAGCAATATATCCACATGGATTCTTTGTATAGAAAACAACTGAGAACCAATAAAGTATTTATGACTTATTGTACAAATTAATAATGTTACATTAGTTTTCATAATTCTGACCAAATTAATGAAATAAAGTACTGCTTTCCATAAAGCATTGAATGTTAAGTTCTAAACAGTAAAGGAACACAAACACTCTGTATTGCAAATTATCTTATGTATATTTGAATTGTAAACATGGATTTTACATAGCCTTGTATTTGTCATCTGAAAAATTGCTTGATAAAGGTCATGAGGCTGAAAATTTGCAATTCAGAGCGTTTGTGTTCCTTTACTTTTTATGTACTGGACTTCCCTTTGGAGGACTTCTTCAAATCTTTATTGTTAAGTTCGAAGCCTTTCACATGGAAATTGTAAATTTTTTATATCAAAGCATGACACATTGCTTTTGATTGCCGAAATAAAGCATAAAAATTTCTGTTTATGTATGCTTACAAGCTAACTACTTCACCATACATATAATATCCTTCTTGTAATATAAGCGTACCCATCCGTACCTACCTTGTTAAGTTGATGCTTATATAGAGAAAAAGCAAAATTTTAATGTACAGGAAAATATGACATCACAATTCTTGAGCATGCATGTATGTTTTGAATGTTAGTCACGAAATAGATATAAACATAGCAGTGAACTTGTGTGGTTCTAGTCTGTAATAACGGACCTAGGCATCAAGTCTAATGCTTGGATCTGATATTTTAGACAAGTGTGGTTCAATCAGTAATGTACTACTGCTAGGCTTTTGATTGAGCTCCCAGGTGCGACCTGGCACTCACCATTGTCCTGTTTTTCAGAATCAGGTGTCATTGTGGATGTGTCATGCAAAAGCACCTTCATTCATTTGGATGAACTTGTTATAGGGGCCTATAAGTCTGTGTAATTAATGGGCTTTTTTTTCAAAGGTGCCTGTACCTTCTCATTTGGGAAATTTTTGTCCCATTTGCATAGTGTTAAAAGATCAATGTTTGGGAAAAATTTAAAGAAATTTTGGGAAAAATCAATAAAATTTCTATTGGGAAGGGTCCTTATAACGCACCTGATTTGGAAAACAAAATCACTGATAATGCATCAGGCAGATGCTGTCACTATATAAGTAAAATATTCTGTATGTGAAGTAAATCAAAAATCAAACAAAACCACACAGAAGCATATACACTTATGTTAAAGTAATGAAAAAGCTCTATATATTGCACTGTCATTAATAATGTATCATGACTGTAATACTCTACATGCATAAAGGTAAAATATCATATGTTAAATTCTTTTTCCTCTATTTACTTATACTGCTCAAAGACCAACTCCCTTCTAATATCAGTTACCGGCTACTACATTATTAGGCGTATTCAAAACGTGAATTGACGAAATTTTCATATGTAATGGTAAGTATCCTATGTATTGCAGACAGTCATATGAAACAGTTTTGAAAAGTAGAGAATAGGTCACAATAATTTAATCAGAAATGAATGAAAACTCTATTTTAAATGCTTTTGTATACAAAAATTCATTTTCAATTCATTTACAAATGATGTTGCTTCAGTGAAATTTACATAATTTTTTTTCAATGTCAGACAATGAACTTTAGAATAAAATTGTTTACAAAAAAATTCTGAGCAGAGTAATCCAAGGCTGATACAGTAAATGAGATCATACATGTATAGTACATCAGAAATAAGAGGAGTATACTTATAACAAGAAACAGCTAGGGATGATATGGCCGGATTGCAAAGCAAATTCGAAACAAGGTCAAGATTACAAGTTTCACTTATCATGCAGTAATCATTTTGGTGCACACACTCTGTAGGGATATTTTTACTCAGTATGGAAGTAAATTTCAGTCCCATATTAGTAAACATGCTTCATAAACCATCATTCTTGTATGAGCGAATGCGACAATAGTACAACAATTGGCATTCTCTTACCTTTTCCCACAGACACATAAAATGAGTAGTACAACAAAGACCACAAGGGTGATGAGAGACCCTGCTACGAGGGGAAATAACTCTTCTCCAACCTCCAAGGCTACAACCATTGCAATGTTGAAAAATAGAACATCTCTGAAAGAAATAAAACATTCACAACACTTAAGTATTTATGATATATTTTCTAGTAACAATGATTTTTATAAAAAATCAATCTATAGATAATCTTTTGAGTGGAAGAATAAGACTTAATGTATGTCTATATTTTCTCAATGATCAGCACTAAGCATTAATGATGCATTTTGGTCTTTTGTTATAATGGTACCTGTATTGCAGGGATTGTCATATCTCAACACAAAACTACCTCTGTTGGAGCACACATTATGGGTTGTATAATAAAAACTTGTAGACCATATAGTGATATAGGAGACTGCTTTCCGCATTGCTTTTAGAGATAAAATGCCCATATAAGAATTTGGAGAATGCTCCAATATCATTTTGATTCGAGATTAAGGTCCATGACATATCTATTCATAAGCAATTTGTAACAACTGTTTGAAGTTAGACAACTTGCCATTTTTATCCTAGTAACTTCCTTCAAATTGATAATGAAATATGACATTGAAAATAGAATGACTTAAAGGTGTCCACTCTTAGTCAAGCTGCTAAATGTAAAGGTATACACAATCCTAAGAATTCCTTTACTTTGAATGTCACATTAAAATCTGATCAACACAAAATATAGAAATGTGGAATCAAATTTATGTAATTAACAAACCCACGATAAAAAATAAACTCAAAGATTGAATAACAAGGATATAAATATTATATTTATATATATATATATATATATATATATACAATCAGTATACAAATCTCTTAACAGACATATTGTTGAAACAGAAAAAATACCTTGGATCCTTCTATTCCAATAGAAACTTTGCTACTTATCTTATGTGTTTAACTATAAAATTATAATATAATATAATTTACTCCAATAATATAATCCAATATTAACTCTTATTCTGAAATCAGAAGGTAGGTAGTATTTATCCTCCTAAAGAGTTTGTCATCACTCCATGTTCTGTATAAACATTATTCACAATATAGGTATTTACCTGGTTTATGTCACCAACAGCAGAATGTCATCTATTGTCATTCATTACCCATGTACCTGGCGTGTGTGTTCACGTGACCTACCTTCATTGACCAAGGGGTGACCACACCTCGTGTCGATGCCCTACAGCTGATCCTGCTACGTCAAGCATAGAAACGGGCGTCTGATTTCTGCATCTCTGCAAATCAATACACAGATTCCGCATTGCATTAGATCGTAAAATACTGATATGTAAACGAGACTTAAATAAACATAACCCTAGTGTAAATAGCTTGATTAATGCAGAATGAATTTTATGTACTTCGTGTATCATACACTATCTTCCTCCTTCTGTTTTATCGATAGAAGTAGAAAATGAAAGGAATTCGATATTGTGTTTGTGGAGTCAATAAAAGACTCAATTTATACATGTTGCATGTTTACAGAAAATATTACTGTTAAGACTCGTATGAATTATGAGGGGAGCCTGTCCCTTCCCCTTTTTGATCGATTATGGACTGATTTTTATCAGGTTAGGAAACGGGGCTAAATTCAAGGTTTGCACACCCCTCCCTCTACAATCACCACTTTTAAAACGTTTCCTACGGAAATTCGTACATCGACGTTTCTGTTGACATTCCTTTTTTTCTTCAGGAATGGTGTGTTAGGTCGGTTTTAGGTCTTTTCAGGTCGCTTTTAACAGATTTTTAACAGTTACATCGCGACACCGAAGCACACTGTAACCATCGTCATAAACGAAGGAGGTGCACAATCTGGAAATCGAACACGGATCGCCGGCTCGGTGAGCCAAGCACTTTTTACTACAACTTACAGGAAATGGAGAATAAATGCACCTTAAATCGCCCATATTTCTAAGCTTCATAATTAGACTGTTCATTTCATTTATTGAAACAAAGTTCAGCAACTCATACATATAGGGTTATACAGAACATCGTTAACATGAGTACAAAATAATTGACATGGGCTCGCACTCTGCATTTTACAGAAATGAAGAGTATCATCTGGAATAAGATTTACTTCGCGATGATTTATTCATGTATGCCTTGCAATAACAGACATGAGCGATATACTGATGGTTATCATCAAAGTCTAGGCATATAATGAGCAGGAAAAGAAAGAAGAGTTCAAGCCGCTGATTTCAACAGAGGTTTCTACACCTTATGGGAACAGTCTGCCTAAACTTTAAACATAAAGCTTCCGGCGTGTGTGCTCACGTGGACAGATGAGCAAGTAACTATTTAAGCACGTACTTGATATCTTGAATGAAATGTTGATAAAGTAATTAAACAATAATAGGATTCATACTCATAGTAAGTACTTTTAATTCGAGTGAACCAGACTTTGCAATTTGTCAAAAAAATTATGACTTTAAACAACAACAACAACAAAACCCCCAAGCTGTGTTTGTGAAACACTAATGCCCCCTGCGCACCAATGTCCAAAAAGTTATTTTTTAGCGTGAAGGTCATTGACAAGGTCAAAAGATTACCTACCTTGTTGTCATTTGAAAGGGCTTCTTTGGTTGAGTACGCATGTCAAATATGAAGTCTCTATCTCTCAAAGTTCAAAAGTCATTGCCAATGTGAAAGTTGACAATAGACAGACAGACAAATAGGCAGTACAAAAACAGTATGCCCCCGATCTATCGATCCGGGGACATAAAAAGCAAAACAAAACACCAAGCTATATCTGTGGCGGCAACTTTGACAGTTAGTATATATGCTGTTATCCTAAAATAAAATTAGGACAAACTCCAAGGTCAAGGTTACAAAGTCGAAAGTTTGGTACCGACGGAAAGAAATACACACATGATATATGAAAACCCTATCACTTACCATTCAAAAAATATACCCAAATGTTAAAGTTTTTGACATGTAGGTCACAGGGCACGGTCAAGGTAATAAGGTCAAACATTTTTGTACCGACGGAAAGAACTTGTCACAAGGAATACGCATGTGAAACATGACAACCCTAACAATTACGCAATGAATGAAAGATATCACGTGACGTGCACATAATATGGATGAGTAAATATCTCACTACCGGTATTTGATATGTAATGTAATGACTTCGCGGGTGGTTTTGAATGGCATGCACAACTCCATACGAAAAGTTTTGTTTCATTCCTGAATTACGTCGCACCAAAATACTTCACTTACACAGTGGCGACATCTGTCTGATTCACAGAAACTTGGAACTACGCAATTAACCCACAACAAAGTGGTAGGGATCTTTTAAATACCACGTCTACCGTGACATGGATCTTAGACATATATTTTTACTTCCTCGTCCGAATGACAAGGTACAGACGAGCGCCCGGTGGGGACTCGAACTCCTGACCTTCCGACCATGAGAAAACACGCTACTGGCTCGAAAACAATCCGTCCTACAGAAGCCTATACGTATCAAATATCGCGATTTAATGTCGTAATATATACGGTATACATGCATGTTTGTTCTTACATGTTAGATTTTAGTTTGCTGGGTGTGGTTTTTGTCATGTGAACGAGTCAGAGCTATCTTTCTTCCCATTTTAGTACACAAGTAAAAATAAAATGCTGACTAAAACTTGCATTAGCAGAGAGACACTCAAATGCACATCTGAATTGCTGAACGTGACGTTGAAGTAATTTAATATCTAAAAAAACATCCGAACAAAGCAACCCAAGAATCATTTACGAACCAGATGCGGATTTAGAGGGGGAGAGAGTCCGGAGGGTGCCCCCCTCCTTTCGCTACAAGGATTAGTAAAACTTCAAATTTGGCACTGAAATGGCTGAGTATTTCGGCTAATACTCAAGACTTTCACATGTGGGCCCCAATTTTCGGAAATCCTGAATCCGCCACTGCAAACAAACAGGAAGATTTAAAAGATGCATTCTTCCGTGATACCATCTAACTATACAGATACATAGTGTCATTCCGCTTCGAGATGAGACGTTGAAAACCAAATCCCATACCCATGGTGCGCAATTGCATCTTAAATATTCCCCACCGCTGATACATGTTCAGTTGTCCGTGGGATAAATGCATATGTTAGTGTGTCCAATTAACGTCAATAGTATCTACAAACCTGATAATGGAACACGCTCTATACCCTGAATATTGAAATATTAATATACGTATCACTGCGCGTCAAAGAATTGTGAATATTTAGAAATATAGTATTCGCATAAAAGAAAGGGTGTTAGTGGTCACGACTCTTCCTCATGATATATCGCTGCTCGCTACGGTGTCTGCGTGGTAGAGTGAGAGAGGGTTTATCCCGGAGCCTAGCTCCCGATGATTGCATTACACTGATTCCATATCTACACTTGGCACGAGTCATTTTTCCTGTTTTACTATATAGGGATATATTTAAATAATCAAACTATTACTAGTGTATCTATAATTACTTATATAACAGCTATAACTTTCTTCATATTAAAGATACCTATAATTATTGGGAAGACTAACAAAATATACTGTGATTGTAGAATGTTTCACGTTCAACATTTGAATACAATGAGTGAATGACAGTTGCAGACACAAACAATGCATATGGGGTTTGTTTTTGAGAGTGGGGGGGATTCGTTTCCTTAAAAGTGGGTGTGTCTGGATCTTTAGTTGAAAGGCACAAATATCACCATCCTATCCCTTTACAGTGAACAGAGAGAAAGAGAGCTTGGCATTGCACTAAGAGTATACAGTACAGTCCAGGTGGAACTTTGAATGCCCACTGTCCACAGTGGGCAGTCCACATGAAATTTCAGTGGGCATTAGGAGTGGACATTTACTTGAGCTATCAAGCTGTCCACTTACCTGTATGTTAATTCTTACTGGCTCTTACAAGAATGTCCACTGTGTCCAGTGGACATTTTTAATGCCCATTATAAAAATGCCCACTGTGACCAGTGGGTAAATTAACTTCCATCCGGACTGTACTGTATGTATATGACTAACAACAGTAGTTGTTCCCTTAAAAGTGGGTGTGTCTGGATCTTTAGTTGAAAGGCACAAATATCACCATCCTATCCCTTTACGGTGAACAGAGAGAAAGAGAGCTTGGCATTGCACTAAGAGTATATGTATATGACTAACATCACTTTTCCCATATCTAACTTGTACATGTATTGGTGTTATGGCCCTTGGACTTGGACAATTGTGTTTTTTCACATCTCTCTGTAGCACACTTCCAAAATGGTGAAGATTTAAACTTTCAAAATAATGCTTTGTTTCTAATGACTAATTTATAGAAATGAGATTATGTAGATCGCACTATCAAGAATACCCCAGCCAATGTTCTCATTACTATCATGGCCATATGATTAATTAGGGTGCTCATTCCTTGGACCAAGTTTCATCAAAATCACCCAAGGCTGTAGGAAGAGTTGCGAAGACAAGATAGTGCAGACAGATGGACAGAAGGACGACAGAAATATACCAGTGGCATTATATGCTAAAACATGATAAAGGCGTTGAAAAAGGCCATGAAATTTTTTCATAAACATTATTCAGTATGTCATCATAAAGAAGTGAGCATTTGCATCAAATAAAGAGTGTTATGCATAGAATGGGGGCACATGTCCCCCTCCTCTTCCCAGGAGTGGCAGTTGTAAAGTTTACAATATGGCAGAGGGGGGTTGACAAATGATATTCATTGCATATTTATGTGTCATACAAGTGTAAAAAATTTTTATACTGCTTATAGAGAAGTGAAGTGAGTTATCTTGATTGAATTTTTCTGTTTTACCATTGAAATCATTAAATTACAGTACTGTGCAACATATGTGACCAATTTCAGTGATAAATCTATGCATATTGAGTACCGTAATGTCAAAATATTCCCTAATCAATAGCAGAACATTTTTTTATAAATCTGTGTGTAATATCAGAACTTCGTTGCTAGTAAGTACATGTGTATATTGTTTTCATAATTCATTATGACCTCATTTTGATCTACATGTAGGGTATATCTATTACAGTACATGCATGTAGGAGTGACCTTTTGATGTAAATAAAAGTAGCTTTATTACTACATGTATTAGTATTTCTTCTTTTGTATGAATAACAGTACCTTTTCTTTAATTATCATCATATATGTAAGTTTGTGTGGAAGTCTAGAATTTATTGTGTTCAATTTTTTAAACAGAGAGAGAGTAAGTTATTGTATTTCATCAAGTATTTCATTTTAAAAGTGTTGAAATTATAGGTATAATAATCAAGTAGTGTTTCTATTTAGTATTGTTTTTCCAAAACTGGCTAAAGTTATTTCCATTAATGGATTACAACTCTTGGACTTTATCCATCTGTGCCCATACAAAACTGCTTGATTTAACTCAATTTTGTAATATCATCGAATCATACTGGTATATCTGAATGTTTCAACTGACTGGTAATATTTACTGTGTAATCGACTGAGACTGATGTTAAGAAATCTGCCTTGATAATTTGTAAATTTCTAAATTTATTAAGTTCTCATGGTAGAAATGGAAAAAGTCTGAGAGTTGTAACAGTGGCAGATTTTAAAGGGGGGAGGGGGGTCACAAGTATGAGTAAAACTTCAGATTTGACACCCCAAATGACTGAGTATTTTTACTAATACTTAAGTTCTGACATGTGGGTCCCCCCTCCTCTTTTGGAAATCCTGTATCTGCCACTGTGTAATCCAATCTGGTGGCTAATACTAGAAGGGTAACATCGCATGGGAAAACTCTAGACCCTACACAATCCAGTCAGTCTTGCTTACATATGTATGTTATTTGGAAGATTTAAGTGTGATACTATGTTAATCATATCACTGGGTCAATTAAACTCATCAAATCTGTGATCGAAATACTGTAAGATAAAACTGATAATACCTTAAAAAGACAATATCTTTTACATTTCATTTATATTTTTTCTATAATAAAGAATTTCATACTCAATGTAGTTGGTGTTAATCTTTTTTCACCTGAAGATGACCACACTTGCACATCCAACATTAGAACATGTCAAAAATTATAGAGTGAAGGAATCTATGATTGTATAGTGGTATAATGTTCATACTGGCCAAATGGCAAGTGCCTAAACAAATTTGTATCCCCCCCCCCCCCTCACCCTCACTCCAATAAAAAGATGAAGGAGGAAAGAATGATCTCAGATTAAATTGCCGTGGAATCAGGTTAGTGTAGCAGGTTTAAGATTCAACTACAGGGACATCTCTGTAGTTCACTCGGCAATATGCTGGACTGGAAATTCTGGGTTCCATAACGTGTGTGGGCTTGAGCGTATGTCTTTCATTAAATCACTTCATTGGTGATGAGGTGCAGAATGGAAGGTGGGGGCACAGTGTGTGACCTATCCCTTGGGTTAGGTGTGCTAGAGCAGGCTTCAAAGACACCAGGAGAAGAGGCATACCTCCTTCAAAATATAAAAGTAAGGGCAAAAGGGTATTGTGAAAGGTTAATATAGTGGGTTTAAAGCTTGGAACTGAGACATCTCGTTAGCTCACTCGGTAACCTGCTGGACTGGATATTCTAGGTTCATTAACGTGTGGGTTTGAGACTGGCAACTATCTTTCAATAAGATCACTTCGACGTCATATTATGTAATTTTCAAAAAATTTCCTGTAGGAAGCCCCTAGACACCCAATACACCTCGGTAAAGCCTTTGGCTTCATTTTGGATTGTTCCCTCCCCCTCCTCCTCGCAATTGCATACAGATTTCTGCATCCGACCCTGCAGTCGGAATACTTTTGACCTTGTTTGTCAGGTTTAAAATTACACAACAATGTAAAATTTCTTCTTTTGTGATGAGTGTTTTACATTTAGTCTCAATTGTACATTATGCATTTGCATTCAGATGCCCATCCTAATTTCTTTTGAAAAATAAATGTTGAAATTTCCTAAAACATCTGCTCATTTAAATACCACTGAGAGTCATACAATGGTAGTTTATCGAGTCGCACTTACTGTGCTAGCAATCAACTCATCAGAAATAAAACACTCACCTCCGCATTGAAAGAATGTGCGACATCATGTTAAATATTTTTGTAAACAATCATCCATCCAAGAGTGTGAAAGCGGAAGTGAAAATAAATTTCTTTATTTAGAGATCCCGATTTTTTTTTTTTTTCCGGAATGCGAAAAATAAATTCTAAATTGAATAGAAGAATATAACAAGGATATGAGAATTACAATGTGTCTCCTCTGTACACGGATATATGCAGTATATATTTTAGATACACTTGTCCTTTTAATTCAAATGATTAGATTCTTTTTACACTGCCTTATTGAGTATTCAGGCCAAATTTTCGGCGAAATCAGTTCAATATGATCAAGTAACAAAGAAGTTCAGGCGTCGGCGAGAACCTTAAAGAAACTGACAGCAAATCTCTGTAGGAGTCATATGCATACTACTCCTATTGGTGTGCCGGTATATTTTTATAAAAGGAGAGGGGGGGATTTTAGTGTACGGACATGCGGTTTGGCCCGATCGTAAACGCCCTACACATTTATACACTGGGCATAGCCGTGTGAAGCGATACCCGTTCATATCCTCGATATAATGAAAAGCATGTATACTTGTTCATATACTTGTGTGTAAACTTTACCCTTAATTATATATGTGCTGTCAAAACCACAAACTTCCTCATTGTGAAAACTGACATAAAATTGATGTCTGAAATATATATTTAATACTTAGTAATTTGCCAAATATGCTGTAAAAATTTCCACTTTTCTCAGTGGCGTAGCTTCCATGTATGCTTGTATGCTAAAGCATCCACATTTTTTAGAGGAAAAAATCAAGAAAATAAAGAGGGAGAGAGAGAGAGAGAGAGAAAGAGTCGCTATCCGATCAGCAATACAGGATGAATCAATGTTTTTAACTCATCACAACTTTAAAGTATATTTCCCCTGTGCAAAATAGACAAGTTGAGCTCAGACGGTAATTTTGCCTAGCTCAACCTCACTGAATCTTGCAATATAAATGTAATAAAACCGACAATATGTACAAGTGTGACTGCAAAATGAGGCTAAATATTTTCCACCCAAGTTCTTCACCCGGCCATGGTTTTAAAAATACTAAATTTGCAATTTTTGCGGAGTTTCCAGGCGCTTCGTACCCTAGGCTTCCGCCAGAACACCCCCTGGACCTGCTGGGGGCCACATTGTGCCCCAGACCCCCTGTATCCAGAGAAGCATCCACTTAATTTTCGCCTAGCTACGCCACTGTTTCTCTAAGTAAATAGTTCGGTTTGTTCCATTGTATATACTTAACCACTCTCTAAATACTCATTGATATATCACGGTGGACATGATACCCTTTCATATACATGTATTGGATTGCCTTTTAAAAAAGCAAACCCCATTCCAGCCGCAGCTTTGTATACATACATTTACAGGAAGTTACCCTCGTGATCACTCAAAATATTACCCGGGCGACAACGGCGGAAATGCTTGATCTTTCATTTTTCCGACCGTAGAGTGTCAGTATGTTTTCTTAGAAATGCGTTTTTTATCATATGTTTTGCTGTTTATGCAATGAAATATCGCTATGTCATGAATTAATATGTGGCATATAAAGGTGACGCCATAGCATAGAAAAGAATTGTGTCAAGCTGGTGTTTGATGAAATAAACACTTTAAAACTGAGTGTAAACATGTGATAAAAAGAATCTGAAATTAATTTCATTTCATGCGGTATTTATGAAACTCGTTGTGTGTTTTATATCCCCTCGCGAAGACTCTGGGATATAGAACAATTCGTTTCATAAATACCGTATGAAATGAAAATTCATTTCATATCCTTTATACATGTATATGAGTACATGTATATTTTTAAATTTATTTGTATAGACCTGAAATTCTGTTTAATGACTTCAAAAATAACTTTTCTTGAAAAAACTATGACATTAGTTTAGCTAGCTGTTGAAAAGGGGAGATACATACGCATTTAGTTATATCACAACCTAATTATACACATTGGATATCGTTAGTCAATACAATTTCTGTATCAAAACCATCCTAAATAGTATCGATTGAGGCTTAAAACGATGTTCGTTGAATAGTCTTTCCTTGAGCACACTTGATATAACACAGCCGTACATACAATAAGGATGTTCTTTGTGTACCAAACGTTTTTGGTGGCTTGTGGTTCTAGAGGTGAATATTAAAAAAAAAGACCAAAATCCATTTTTTATCTATTGGTTATCTTTCTCCTTGAATTGGGACTTGGTCCTTCTTTTGGATATTCTATCTTGAAATCATTTCACACAAGGGAAATTTGTTCTAAGCTTGGTGAATATGTGCACAGTGTTCTTGAGAAAACGCAAAGAAAGGGGGGGGGGGGGGAGGGAGACAGAACATGTTAAGTTAACTAACAACTTAGACCCTATATCAAACCAAAGTTCCTTAGATTTTGGTTGGCGAGGACAGGGTCCGGCGCAATAAACTGAGAAAATGCTTAAATCGATTATTTCCTTTGAATCTAATCCATTATCAAACGTTCAAGTAAATTGCCATGCAGTATGCTTTATTTCTATTTATCAATAAAATAAAACTCGATAAAATCCAAATTTTTAATTCATTAATTGTTGAACAGAAGAATTTGAAATTGTGACTTAAGTAATTTCTAAGTTTATGGCGCCGGACCCAGGACATCATATACTGAGTAAAATAGGAAACTGATTTTTAAATTTCCACATTTTCCTTCCAAGTCAGAATCTTGTCTCTCGCCATTCCCCACTTATTAGTCATTGTTATGACAACGGTTCTAACTTGTCTTGTCTCCTCTTCTGCTCGCCTAACTTTCTGATGGACATTTGTTTTCTTTCTCGTCTCTCGGTTATTCGCCATTGTCCACATTTGAAGCTTGATGTTTGGCACCGTCCATATGATAATCTGGGGAAGGGGGAGGGGCTGGGGTTTTCATCCCCGGCAAATTTTTTCCCCTCGATCTTGGGGAATGGGAATTCTTTTTAGTAAAGCCAGAGAAAGATGTTTTTGGCCAATAAAATATTGTTGCATAATACAAATTTGATAATAAACCCCATCATTATTTGACAAAAATTCTCCTTTACCCCCACTATATACATTTTATATGTAGAAAACAGTATTCTGCCTGTATCCGGGCGCGGGGAGTGGTCGATACTTTTGCACAGTCAAACCCGTCCCAGCTTTGTTATGCGCCTTTAATTCATTTTACTGATGCCATGTACTTTGTATTTTCAATGACGAGATGAAATGAGGGCAAGATGTGGAGCGGGAGGGGGAAGGAAAGAGATAGGAGTTTGTAGGGGTGGGAGAGGGCTACCCCCTGTCCGCCCCTCATAAACTGTTTTTGGCATAAATCTGGTACGGACATTACAATATTCAAAAGAAAAGATAAAAACATCACATTCAGCCGTATGACAGAAGTCACAGCGAAAACAGGAAACCACTTTCCTCCTTGTCAATTTTCTACATTAGAGCCAAACGCAAACTGGGGACTATTGAAGCAGAAAATCATATAAAAAGACTATAGGATGACACATTTATGGACTCTAAACTCAGTGTAGTGATATTTACTGGTCAATATTTTGAAATCTAGTAAATATCACAGTAGATTCACTCAGTCCATTATTGTATAATGTATGCTTTCTTCTAATGCCCAACCTTTCAGAGCAAAATTTGACTGCGATAACTCCATTTCATGTCGGACATTTCGAACAATTGATTGTGATGTTACAGCCATAACAATAGAAAATATCTCTTATACTCACTTTCTTGGTAAAGATCGATGGATTATAGTACCATTCCCACATCATATTTTAAGCCGGCATAACTTAATTGGAAGTGTGCTTAATATGGGCACATGAGGTGTCGTGTACGAGCCCGACCAACGACTCGCCAGTGAGTAGTTAAACCAAAATCCTGTACAGCCGTAAAAGACGTGGCACCTAAAGGATCATTCACTCCTCCGGATGGGACAGTGGTAATTCTGTGCAATGCGTCAGGCAGATGGCGTCATCATAGAGCTGAAATGGTCCAACTTGACACACAGCGTTCTAATTTAACATGTAAAGCTACCAGAGATATTCTCACTAAGCATATAATTGAGAACAAAAATAAAGGAAGACTGTCATCGGAATGAGATGTACTCGACATAAGATGCAATTGTAAATATCAAATGATCAGGAAATTATGAAAAAGTATGATAAAGAACGCAACAAAGTCATGAATTTTGTAAGGAGAGTAGGGAAGGAAATATAAAATGATACGGAGATACGGCTGTACCAACAGCCACAAGATGCATGTGGGAACCGGACAAATAGAGTCCCAATTCACCATCATTCAGGGAAGACCGATAATGACAGAAAAGCAAATTACACGTGCATTGTCAAAATGCTTATTTAATGTCTTTACACTAAGTAATCCAAGAGGGAGACATAAATGTCGTAGGAATGCTATTGCCCTAATAAAAACGATCATCACACAGGAGGACGTACATGTAGTAAAACATCGGAGATTCCTCGAAAAGACATGCTGGCGAATTGTATGGTTCATATCGTAGTTAACTTACAACACAACAAAGATATTCTATACAAGAAACTGTGGTACCTATGCTCAGGAAAAAAGAGATCTTTCCAGTCCCTACAGATGCTATATCGTCGTTTGCCCAGGAAAAGTAGTATCCTATCCCAGTACCAAAGCTCAGGACAAAAATCTCTTTGGTGCCTACGCAGGCCATATGCTAATACCAAAGTTCCGGTCAAGAAAAGATCTTTCTTTTGCCAACACAGGCTCTATCCTAGTAGCCAACCAAATCTCTGGTCAAATAAAGATCATTTTTGTCCCTTCATGGGCAATATCCTAATACATGTACCAAACTCCGGTCAAATAGAGATCTGTCTCGTGTCTACACAGGCTCTATTCTGTTGCCTACCAAATCTCTACACAAGTAAAGATTATTCTTGCGTGTTCATAGGCTATAGCCTAGTACCATAGCTCTGGGCAAGTAGAAATCTTTCTTGTGCCTATACAAGCTCCACTCAAATACCAAGGTCAAGGCCAAGTAGAGATCGAGCATCTATACATGCTCTAACATAGGACTCAAAACCAAGTACCAAGGTATGGACCTCGGAACATCATGGGCATGAACAGATGACTGTAAGTAGTAAGTACCACGGTATGGACCTCGGAACATCATGGGCATGAACAGATGACTGTAAGTAGTAAGTACCACGGTATGGACCTCGGAACATCATGGGCATGAACAGATGACTGTAAGGATCAAGTACCAAGGTATGGACCTCGGAACATCATGGGCATGAACAGATGACTGTAAGTAGTAAGTACCACGGTATGGACCTCGGAACATCATGGGCATGAACAGATGACTGTAAGGAGTAAGTACCAAGGTATGGACCTCGGAACATCATGGGCATGAACAGATGACTGTAAGGATCAAGTACCAAGGTATGGACCTCGGAACATCATGGGCATGAATAGATGACTGTAAGTAGTAAGTACCACGGTATGGACCTCGGAACATCATGGGCATGAACAGATGACTGTAAGTAGTAAGTACCAAGGTATGGACCTCGGAACGTCATGGGCATGAACAGATGACTGTAAGGATCAAGTACCAAGGTATGGACCTCGGAACATCATGGGCATCAACAGATGACTGTAAGGATCAAGTACCAAGGTATGGACCTCGGAACATCATGGGCATGAACAGATGACTGTAAGGATCAAGTACCAAGGTATGGACCTCGGAACATCATGGGCATGAACAGATGACTGTAAGGATCAAGTACCAAGGTATGGACCTCGGAACATCATGGGCATGAATAGATGACTGTAAGGATCAAGTACCAAGGTATGGACCTCGGAACATCATGGGCATGAACAGATGACTGTAAGGATCAAGTACCAAGGTATGGACCTCGGAACATCATGGGCATGAACAGATGACTGTAAGGAGTAAGTACCAAGGTATGGACCTCGGAAAATCATGGGCATGAACAGATGACTGTAAGGAGTAAGTACCAAGGAATGGACCTCGGAAAATCATGGGCATGAACAGATGACTGTAAGGAATAAGTATGACACTATCCAACAAAAACTATATATATAAAGGTTAACAACATGATGTTGTTCGTTGGATGTCTATTGATGTAAAATAATCTTAAGCCTTAGAGGGTGAAAGGAGATTCAGGAGGTTAGTTAAGTTTATCAAGGTTACACATGCATTCGAGATTTATCTCTGGAAATGGAAGAAGGAAGAAGCCACTTCTTTAGCATAGTGGCACAATCATGTCTTCTGTTCAAGAGGAACAGATACTGTAAAACGTTACATATTCCAGACGACTTTATTTTCATGAGTATGTTTCCATACGAAAATGAAGTTCTATTTAACTTTGATTTGACCATTAAACTGCATAAATACAGTATAATAATATTGCCTCCATTGAAAATTAAGTTTTGCTAATATATTCAAAATGAGAAAATTGTGAAAAATAAAGTGATGCCAAACATACCAGATTTACAGTTACAACTTCCAAAGGGTCACAATGTCAATATCCTGTAAGTCAGAGAAGGTCCAATATCAGCAAAAGGTATAAGCTCTGGTAGCAAAAAAACCCAAAACAAGCTGTGTCTGTGAAACACTAATGGCCCCAGTGGCACCAAAGTCCAAAAGTTATTTTTAGTGTGAAGGTCATTGTCAAGGTCAAAAGGTCATAGACCTTGGTGTCATTTGAAAGGGCTTCATTAGTTGAGTATGCATGTCAAATATGAAATCTCTATCCCTCACCGTTCGAAAGTTATAGCCAAGGTTAAAGTTGGTAACAGACAGACAAACAGACAGGACAAACACAATATGGCCCCGATCTATTGATCTGGGGACAAAAAAATCAATGTCACATCAGCTTGTTGGCAATAATTTTATTTACATAGCATATAACAAGTAAAACAATCACAAATAAATAATGTTCAATAGAAATTCTCATACAAAAGATCATCACTATGATAAATGGACAATAAGAGGAGCATTATTGCGAATTTTATTAGAGCTTTAGCTTCTTACATCATCGGAAGTATAACCACTCATGTGTTCATAACACACAGAGATGTATATCATACTAGACAACTCTTTCTCAGAATATGAAGTGCTTTCCTTAGTCTATTTTTGACATAATCAAATCCTCTATGTGTTAGGTCTCCGGAAGTTGAAGAGTCCATGGCGTAACACATGATATGAAGCAAGTAGTCAAAGTATCGTCTCGGATAATATCTCCTCAATGATAAAAAAAATCTTCTTAAAAAAATGACATTTCTGAAAAGAAAGAAAACAATATCAATTTGACTATTAATTTTACAAGACCATGTATATATTCAGGGAATACTTCACTTAATTTCCTCTTCCCAAGCCGAAATTGGAGATAAAAAGAATGTGACCACAAATCAATATATAAACAGTATGTGTTTGTAATAACATCATTTTACATGCATAGTTCATGCTTGGATATCTTACATTTCCTTCATGAATATTTTTTTAGTCTTCTGAATACCATTCACCTACCTTAATAGGACCTAATAGCAGGGGGGATTTGTTTGCATTCTACTGGATCCAAGGTTGAGTCTATCACTGGACGATAGTCCAATCTTGACTGCAACATTACAAGACATTTTTAGCTTTCAGAAATACAATGAAATCACCTTACATATTCAATTACAAAATGGTTTATCAATTTCCAAAATATTAGATTTGTTTTAATCATTTTAATATCATGTGTGATCAGCTGCAAAGCATTTATGATGCAGACAGACCTTACATTTCTATTGTTAGATCTTATTAAACATGCTTAGGCTAATTATGGCCAATATGACGAAGTAGATCACAAACATCAAACCAATCTACTACACCCCATTACAAAAGTCACAATCTGGTGTTTGATTCTGGGACTATGCACCATTCTTGCACCATTATGTTCTCAGGTTTCAACATGAATGAACAAGACATGTATGTAAACCCCCCCCCCCCACCCCACCCCCAAGTTGCAATGTGAAATTTGCATAAAGGTCATGAGGTCACAGACCTTGGTGTAATTTAAAAGGGATTTATTATTGGAGTATACATGCCAAATATGAAAACTCTACAATGTATCTCTCACGGTTCAAAAGTTATGATGAAGATTACAGTTGAACTTGGACAAAAACAATATGCCCCCGATCTATCAATCAAGGGGCATAAAAATTGTTGAAATCCCTTACAAATAATGACCAAAAATAAATGTACACAAAATTTTCAGGGTTTCATGTTCTTGCACCTGACTTGCAACTTTATTATTGGTAAGTTCTGTTCTGTTTACTATTGAATTCATTTTCTTGAGACAAAATTACATTTTGATTACAGAAAGCAAAAGAAAAGAATCTAATCTACAAAACACATTGAGGATAAAATGAACTTTGCCAAGGTATTGCAGCAAAATTATGACTGATTGATGATTATCTCCTGCAAATTCAAATCATAGTTTATACTATACCTTTCCTGATGGGACATCTACGTATGATAGAGTATGTTTTCTCCAATGATCAGCCAAATCTTTCTTTTTCTGACCCTCGATAGGTTTACTGTAATCATATTCATCTATTCTTTCCTGCAATTAATAAAAGAAAACTCGATTAATTCAAATTTCACGAGATATTGCAAACAAAGACTCTGAAGGAATATCGTTCTTCTAATATACTGTAATATTTGTTTTTAAAGCACCAAACACACATGCTGCATTGTCAACTTCATTTCAGTATCTTGAAAGATAGTAGAGAAAAGTTCAGAAATCTTTTCTGTGACAAAAAGGAAACCTATAGTGCCCTAAATTTTTCTCAGAAGATTTACTGGCATATAAATACATTTCTAAGATTTTCAAGATTGCAACACGACACTACATTATTACCGTAGTGTTAAATCACCCATCAACAAAGAAATGCATTATGTAAGATTTATACAGTCACTTGCTGATAACGCCAACTCAAAGAAACCATGAAACACAATTTGAGATAAGTACAATTCTAATAATGGATACATATTTATATCAGAAATTGAAATCAAGATTTTAGAAGTAGTATGGATGAACAGGAAATCTGCTTAAGTAAATGAGAGTAAAGCTATACCTTGAAATCTTCTCTGGAGTGAGCTCCCCTACTCTCCTTTCTGGCTTCAGCTGATACAATGGTTTGAACCGAGTTGATCATTAGGTTCTGTAATTCTAATGTCTCAACCAGGTCGGTGTTCCAAACCATTCCTCGATCAGATACCTAAACATTCAATGTCAGAATTAGAATATATTTGCGTATCTAGGTGGTTTCTCTGATGTGTCGTCTAGAAATAATATGTGCTTTTGAAATGCTCTATCTTCAGCACACAGACATTCTATAATTAAGTAATGAAGCACCAATACCTTGTAATTCGTATCAATTCATTTGGCATTGGGAAATTTTGCAGATTTGATCAAAAACAGACATTGGAAAAGTTGGCACATTTTAAACCCAAGTGCCTAAACCACTAAAGCATTTCAAGAAACATATATGCTAATCCAACTCCCATCAGAAAACACCGGGATGGATACACAAAGTGATCCCTATATGTCACATGTCTTCAAAGTAATACAGAAATGTATTTTTAACCATAATTTTGCTGTAAAAGCTCTCACAAAGCTCACATCACAATATAAGAAATTTGGATTTCCTTTAAATTGTCACCTGCTATCCATATTCAAATGTTTGATTCCTTCCCATACAGACACACACAAATGGACAGCACAATTATCCTTCTATCCCAAGCAATCCTGTCCCTGTAAAACTTGTTTGTCATTACAGGAGCAGGTATCTCCTATGGGATTCTCTTGTTTATCTGAGGATATTAAAGAAATTTCATGATTTAGCATTTAAAGCAACATACAAACACTTATCACTTACACGGACATTCTCTAAATCTTTGTACATGGCATCCATTTTTTGGACTCCCTCTTGTAACCCAGGGCCATCACGGAACACAGCTGCATGTTTCTGCATCGCCTGAGGGAAAATGAAGAAAAAAATTCATTATTTGTTCGGTAAGTATTATTTCACAATAGAAAATTTACTTAAACATTATTGTAAATCGACATACTAATCCTTTTTGTTTCTATCTAGATTTCACTTTACATACCGTTTTTTTTAAAAACATGTAAACATGTTTACAACTTCGGATATCTGAATTTGACAAAGTATAAATGTATGTAGTTTAGTGAACAGCGATATTTAACCTAAAGTAGTTGAAATGTTAACTGTCTCATGAAATGTAATAAAATCCAATGAAAAATTGAATATTCATTATGTGGCTGATCCACTTACTATTGGATTTAAAAGTCTACTCATAATCAGTGGTAAATTATATTTCAACCAATCCAAACCTAAACTACTAAAATGAAATATTGAAGTTTTATTATATTTTGAACAGGACATCACTTGGTCTTTTCTGTGGGGTCGGTTGGGTATAATCTCAAGACTGATTGACTGATTACTGTTTAACATCACTCCATGATTATTTCATGTATATGGTGACATCACTTGCCTGATGTATTGTATAGAAATCTATACCTTTGAACAGGCCCACCCGAAGCAGTGAGGTTTCTTTTACATGCTATACCTACAGTAAAATGGGACCTCAGTTTTTACTGTCCCATCTAAAAGACAGAACACTGGATTCCCCATGACGGAAATCGAACCCGAGGCCTCTCGGTCACGAGTTGAGCACCTCATCCACAGAGCCACACCAGCTTACATCATTATCAAGAAGAGACAGAATCGTTTTACTCACCTTTTGCATGTTAAGTCTCAGTTCAGCAGTAGGAATGTCTCCTTTGGCATAGCGAACTTTATCTATATTGTCTATACCCTGTTCAACAGCTTTCTGTAATTAATATATATAAAAATAATCAGTCTACAGCATATATCTTTAGTCTTCCTCCTCAAAATTCTGAATTCTAGACCAATGATGCAAATATGGCAAAACCGCACCTTTTCATGTCATTTGTCTACTCAAGAATCAGTGATCTGTATGACCAAATAATGAATTCAAACCAGTCTTTCAAAAAAGCAGCCACAGCCAAAATATTAGAGAAGTAAAAGGAAAGATGGATGGATACAAAGAGAGATGGACATGAGAATTACTAAGACTTTATATGCCATCTCTGTAAGGCAGGGAAACAAAAATCAAGAGTGACTCCTTGATCATATAAAAATAAGAAATACTCTCAAATTTACCAAGTTCATGTAATAATTTAAGTTCTGTTTACCATAGTGACATCTCCAATGGTTTCTCCCGGCTTATTTTCCTTAATGATGGTGTTAGCACATGCTCGACCAAATACAACCAAATCCAGGAGCGAATTAGCTCCAAGTCTGTTAGCACCATGAACTGAGGCGCAAGCTGCTTCCCCACAAGCATACAATCCCCTCACTACCTGGTCCTGACCATTCTTGTGAGTTATAACCTGTCAAAGAGTGTAATAATTCAACATGTAATTAAAATGCAAATTCTGAAGTAAATGCTATAGGTCTATGTCATTTATCAAGCATTTAACACAATTCTTTCCAAGAAATAACACCATTTATGTGAATGCAATATTTCAAATACAACTTTTATTAATACATTATTTGTTTTTTGTTTTATGTCCCCTTTAAGAAAATTGTATACCGGTATGTTTTTTATGACAATAAACTGTATTCAACATATTTACAACGAATTATTATCATACAATACATGGCCTTTGTTTTCAACAAAAAAACAAACAAAAAAACCCCCCAAAACTGCTAGATGTGAGAGGCTACACAGAATTCTAGTACAGTGCTTTTTGCCTGTACACATATAAAATAACATGTTTCATGTTCCATTCCACATTACCTGTCCTTTGTAGTTGGTTGGGATACCACCCATGTTGTAGTGTACGGTGGGTAGCACAGGAATAGGATCCTTGGTAACATCCACTCCGGCAAATATCATAGCCGTCTCAGAGATTCCTGGAAGTCGTGTATGTAAAACTTCTGGTGGAAGATGTGACAGTTGAAGGTATACATGGTCCTTCTCTGGACCCACCCCCCTAAAAAAAGACATTCATTTGAAATTACATATACATAAATCACTTCTTTTAGGGTGAGTTTAAATTTGTGAGTCTCACTTACTTCTCTTGATTTGAATATTACACTATAAAGTTTATTGCTTCCTATGAAAATTATATCCAGCAAATTTACCCAAAGTGATAACCCTTGTTGAAATAAAGTCACATTAAATATAAGTGATTTACAGTACTTTAGATACAAATTACAAAAAAAAAAGAAAAGAAATATAAATATGATTAATATGTTTCCACTAAATGGCAAATTAAAACAAAACATGTTCTTTCATCAGATCTACCTTCTTACATATGTTTCAGTTTTTCATAACAATGCTACATTTTTTCATTAATCTGTGTTCAAAGATAGCATTAGTTCATACACTACTAACCTTCCTTCACGGATTTCAATGGTACTTGATCTGGAGACGACATCTCTGGAGGCCAAATCTTTAGCAGTGGGGGCATACCGCTCCATATACCTCTCACCTTCTGAGTTAATTAGATAACCTCCCTCGCCTCGAGATCCTTCTGTGATTAAACAACCTGCTCCATAGATACCTAGAAAAAATGAATAGATTAATTTTCACAGCTGTACTTTTAAATTCAATGCTACTGATAACATCTTAAGGAGTTAAATATACACTACACTACTATCATGACTGATAGACTAATACACTTCTAACAGAATTTACAGCACTATCAATGCAAAAGTACAGTAATTTAATGATATATCAATACATGTACACTACCCTCCGTAAATAAGAACACAGTCTTATATTTTTCATATTTTTGGAATTAATTTGACAAAAATGAAAGAAATAGAAATAATTCAGGTATTTTGCTGTTTATACTCAATGAAAGAACATGTTTTATAATGAAAAAGAGGAGGTTAACAAAACTTTTTAAAAATCATATACAAATGCAATACTAATCTATAATGCACATTTCAGTCGGATATTTCGTGTATCCTCCTCTTGCCCTTATCATAATTTGAATACGTTTAGGCATGCTTTTAATGAGTGTTCTGCATCTTCTGGCAGATAAATTATCCCAACATTCAATCAGTTAAAATCTAACAGCCTAAAATATTCACTTATTATTTGCTGTCTTTATAGAAAATTCCTGGGGTGGGTATTTACTTATGGGGGGTAGTGTATATTTAAGATGCTGTGTATATATATAATGTCTCTGTGTATATTATAAACAAGGTACCTGTAGGATGGAACTGAACAAATTCCATGTCTTCATTCGGAAGTCCTGCCCGAGAAATCATTGCTGTGCCATCTCCAGTGCAAGTGTGAGCTGAGGTACAGGAGAAATATGACCTACCATATCCACTGAAAAAACAAAAATTATACCTGTAAGAATTTTAACAGAAGCTTTGGGTCTATTCAACAGATACACATATATTGTGTTTCTCGAGAACTTTTTCAATATCAAAGGATCCCACAGAGTAGTGAAGTGTTGTGTTTTGTATGATTTCAAACTTATATATATATATATATACTTCATAGATTTTGGTTAGAGCTTTATTCTCAGACTAGCCTGTCTTGATAAAATTCAATCATCCTTAACACTTACTTGTACTAGTCACGTTTTTATTTTATTTTACGCAAGGATTTTCAAATCTAAAATCCATCCTATTCAGATCCCTTTAGAAGCCACTTTATATACCCCTTTTGTTATATACACATACCCTGTTGCCAATATTGTGTTCTTTGATTTAAATCTGTGGATAGTGCCATCTTCCAGACAAAGGGCTGTAACTCCTCTGCATTCACCGTCTTCCATTATCAGATCCAAAGCAAAATATTCAATGAAATATTTTGTGTCATATTTAAGAGACTGAAAATACATGTACAAAGAACAGATAAAAAAAAAATATATATATATATATAAAGTTGGGCAGAAAAAGTGGTAAGTATCACAATGGGTTTAGAAAATGAAAATATAAGTATAGTTCACCTTTAACATACCTAAGCTAATTTGAAAGCAAAACAACAGGCATTCCAGGTCTTTTAATGGCACTGAGGAAGACGAAGTTGAAAATATTGAAAGTTAAAAACGGTCTACAGGATAGTAGTTAGAAGATGAAAGATGCACCGTTATGATTTTATCTCAATTAAACTAATGGCTCAAAGGAATAAATAATAATTAATTCTTAATTTAAGTCTTCAGAAAATGAAATTATAAGTGAGATTAAACTGACCCGTCCATAGAGAGTATGTAGAAGGGAATGACCAGTGCGATCTGCCACACAACAACACCGATGCGCTTGTCCACCTTTACCATAATTAATACTCTGTCCTCCAAATGCTCTCTGATAGATCTTGCCATTCTCCAGTCGACTAAAGGGCATACCATAATTCTCCAGCTGTTAGAAATAACAACAAAAAATACCTATGATTCACAAAACAAAACTTTAGTTAGTTCATGCAAGATCAATTTATGATAGTACAATAAAACCTGTTATGCAAGACCACTGCCGTCCGCGACCACCTGTCTTCGGCCACAGAAGTAGTGCACCAATACATTTTACATTATAAAAGACCTGTCATCTGCAACCACCTGCAAAACGCCACCAGGATTTTTGGTCCAAAACCAACAAATTCCCTTTTTTGCACGACCACGTTTACCATCAATATCGGCAAGCACGATCTAGTGAATATTGATATTGCTCCTTAAATACATGTAGCTATTGAACTCTGTAGAAAATAATTTGCATTAGACAGGCTGACAATCTGTCTCGGGTAATGTTTGAAGCCAAAGCTCTACGGAAGGTGTGAACACTTAATCCCTTAATTGCCTTTTATGTTCCCGTCGTATTGAGACCGCCGTCCAGGTAGCGAGAACTGGTATATCTTGACAGCTTGTGGTAGGTGACAAGTAAACAACTGATTTATACACGGACATTTAACTCACTTTACTGAAGTGGTCAGTTTTAGCTTGGATTTTATAATGTTTTAAGATGTCTTTTACTCCGATGAAAAGAAAAAGTGATGTGATGGCAATGTATAGCCCAAGTCCGAAAAAAACTAAAGTTTTAACACTGGAAGATAGGATGAAGGTCATTGAGAAGTTCGATCAAGGGATTAGTGCACGTCAGATTGCTGCCCAGCTGGATTGTCGTAAAACCCAAATTCAGAACATCTTAAAGAAACGGGATCACATAAAAAAGCAATGGGAGAGTGGATGTTCCGTTGATTGGAAATATTTAGCTCCGCATCATACACAATATGCTGATTTAAATGAAAAAGTGTGGAATTGGTTTTGCTACGCGAGATCTAAAAATCTACCTATAACAGACAAAAAGATCCAACAACAAGCGATTTGAGATTCCATGGTAAAGCCTAAATGCGATGATTTTCCGGCATCAAATGGATGGCTTGAGAGTATTAAGTCCCGATTTAACATTTCAAGTGTGTGTCTCAGTGGGGAGGGGGCAGATGTTAATCCAGAAACGGTTAAAGGCTGGAAAAAGAGATTGCTGTTTTTGGTTGAGGGTTATGACAGCAAAAATATATTCAATGCTGACGAGACTGGATTGTATTTTCGTGGATTGCCGGAGCGTTCAATGGTGGTGAAGAAGGGAGAAAGAAAAGGAGGGAAACAGTAAAAGGAGAGTGAAAACGAGTATGACAGACTTTTTTACTCGAGAAACTCAAAAGTTTTAAAACATGTAAATAATTGTGTAAATAACTTTTAAATTTTATAAACTTTTAAAATTCATGGATAAAAACAATATATTTTGCTCAAATCCTACATGTACTTCCACCTCCCCGGGGTGAGTGAGGGGCAACAGACCTTAAGTCTTGCTAACGGAAGGGGTACATGTACATTGGAAACGGTCCATGTAAAATGCATAAATTTGATTCTCTCTATTGGAAGACCACCTGTCTTGTAAGACCACTTTTGTTTGGCAGCAGATGTGGTCTTCCACAACAGGTTTTACTGTATAGAAAGAAATCCAGACAAAAAAACAAACAAAAAAAACAAACAAACAAACAAAAAAAACCCCAATCATAACATACTTAGAAAATACGAATGAGGCAAACTCACTTCACTTGACATCTGATACTCTTACCTCAATGACAGCTTTCGGAGCCTCTTCACACATGTAATGTATTGCATCCTGATCACCTAACCAATCAGATCCTTTTACTGTATCGTAGAAATGATAATGCCAATGATCCTCCTCCATGTGTCCCATGGCTGCGTTGATTCCACCCTATATAATCAAAGTAGATACGGTATATGTGCATCACTACTTTTGCAACATAGCTTTGTTTGCATTGATTAAAGAAAATGAAAGTTTGAAGAGCCACCTTGATAAACAAATGACCTATTATAAGTGACATGCAAGACTGGTTTCACCTTTTTTACAGACACAAGCAAGACTTTTGATTGATTCTTGTTTTACATTACGCCATAAAAATTGTATTTATATGCTGACAGTATCTGCCTGATGCAATGCACAGACACATGTAGACGTACCCCTTGTATGCAACAGATCAACACAAAAGCAGTGAGAGATCTTTCACATGCCCCCTCCATCATGACATGGGACCTCATTCTCTATTGTTTATATGAAACACACAGTGCTTAGCAAAGAGCCACCAGAGAGATTCGCACCCAAGCACCTAACAGGCCGAGTTACACCTATTCAGACGTATGAGAGAAGTCTCACCTGAGCAGCCACCGTATGTGACCTGGTGGGAAATAATTTGGTGATACATGCTGTATTAAATCCCTCATTAGCCAATCCAAAGGCAGCTCTTAAACCTGCTCCACCTGCTCCAACAACAACTGCATCAAATGTATGCTCTACAACTTGATAATCACGAGAAACCTGTAAAAAATTAAAAAATAATAATAATTATGAACAAAAAGTTTCATGTACATGTATGATCTTGCTTCTATAATTTCTAGATTTGTGTTTGAAAATATATGTTATGCATCAAAGATAGTGACCTATACATGTAGTATACATCAAAGATAGTGACATATGTTATGCACCCAAGACAGTGACATAAGTTATACATCTAAGATACTGATGCTAGTCTACATGTACGTGACACAAGGCAGTGATGATAGTATACCCAGTAAAGAGAATTAAGAAACTGGACTTCAAGGAGAAAACGAAAAACCACTGCCTGATAGACAGGTAGACCTTGACACTTGCCTTAATGGAACTCAGTCTAGTGGAAAGTGAAAGACTATAGGTTTCTGTTAAGAAGATGAATAACTAGGCAGACCCATCCCACACAAAGACACTTTGTAAAAACAATCCACTGGAGTAATGGATTTATTTAAATTTATCTTTTGAACTGTAGCTTACCTAAAATCTCTGGAAATTTGTCCAGAGAAAGTTATTATCAAACAAACATTAATCTTATGAAAACTTTAACGAATAAAAAAGAAATGAAACTAGTTTGGCAAAAGTACAGAATTACGCACAACTACATGTAACTTCTATGAAACATACATGTACAATGTATTGTCTAGAATGATAAAAACATGGATGAACTACTAGTAATAAAAGATATGATTTTAATAAGAGAATCTATTCTGTACAACCATACCTTGGAACCAGTCTTTGAGTCCTTGTTATAACCATATCTCTTGAAATGAAAATCTCTTTGCGTGGTAGTTAACGGCTTGAGAGCTTTAGATAACTGCAAATGGTAAAGATAAATATATACAGACATGACTATATTACTTTGATATAACTTCATAATCATGATTCATATAACTTAAACCACAACAGCTACACGAACATATTCTCCTGAACAATGAAAATATACAATGAACATTGCAAATCCTTATTATTGAATCAGATTGCATAAAAAGTTGCACCATACAAGTGTGAACCCAAACATTTTGCTGAGTGTAAACACTGATACTCATACTGGTATGTATTCTGCGGTGTAACTATGGTATGTCAAGGGTATAAATTTACCTTTTTTCAACAAAAAGCACCAAGAATGTCATTTTTCCTGAATTTCAGTGTAGGGGTTCTGGGTATTCAACAAGGACAAGCATATATGGCCAAATGCTGTGGTTTCAAATGATGTATTTCTATATGTATCGCTGGTTTGAATTTCCTCTGACCTCAAGTACAAAATGTGCCACCATAAAATGACATTCATACACCTCAAATTTTTCATTCCACCTGTTCACATAAATTTTATTGAAAAGTCTGAGGGTCTGGACTCCTTTGACCCCCTGCTAGACCACCCATGACAAGGAATACACATGTGAAATATTTAAGCCCTTTCTCTAATTGTTCTAAAGTTATGATTCAGATTAAAATTTTTATCCATGGAAGACAATAACAACGATAACAACGATGCTGGGGATATGACAATAGCTGACCAGACATTTGTCCTGGCGAGCTATAAAGGACAAGGTTCACTAACCCCCCTGAATCTGCCTTGTACAGACAGAAAAGTCTAACCATAATGCACATAAATGTGAAATATATGAAAGCTGTACCCCTAGTTGTTGATGAGTTATTGGCAAGGTTAAAGGTTTTAGAAAAATAATCAAATTTCAAGGTCAAGGTCATGAAAATGGTCAAGGTCATGAAAATGATGGTTGGCAAAACCTTGTCACAACTTTATACAAGGACTGTAACTGATAGATTTTATATGTCTGGGAAAAGTGATAATTTTTCCAATGATGATGCACAGCCTGAAGTAGTCTGTGTTAAACACTAAGTCATCATTGCTTGACTGAATGGAAATATAGACGTGGTCTTAAATTTGTAAAAACATTGATTGTGTACATGTAATAGTGTGCCATGGCTTCTCTAGACATGTTTATTTTAGTGATGTAATGGTTGAAATCGTTGGAGAGGAGTAGAGGTAGGCCTAGTCAGAATATTTTTAATGGAAAATCATAATAAAGCGCAAAAGTAAACAACTCAGTTTACAGATGGGATAAATAATGCATTCAAATCACAAGATAATTACTCATCAAAGCACCATACACTATAAAGATATTGACTGAGACCATGACCTCTGCAACAATCAACAAATCAAGTTACACAACTCGTGTTTGGTTTTCACAAAGAAACTTTCACGTCCTTGTCGAAAAAAGTACACAATTAACTAATTAAACAGTAAATGCATTTTGGTATACATACGCTCCATGTGTTGTCAATGAAAACTGAACACTTACCAAATTAGAAAACTGTGTATTCTTGGCGATCACAGACGAAACCTTCAAGACAGATGCCATGATTTTGTAATGCAGGAAGTAGTCTTGCCGGACATGCGCAGAGTCAGCAAATTATGTAAGGGTCACGTAAAAGGGAGGGGGGGGGATTATATAAATGGTTTCATAATGATTTTAGGATTAATACCATTGAAGTATTTTGGCACATTTCCAGTTCTGCTTGATCGCCTTTCTCTGTTTTCTTCAGTGTAAACCAACGAATTCACTTAATGCGGGACCGTCCGCAATATTTACAAGGATTTACTGACAAGCATGTATGAAATACGGTAGTCTACTGCATATATTTGAAATCAATTCAGTAGCCCATGAAGCAACTAACTAATACTAATAACTAATACTGTGTACGTTTTAAAACCAATACCAAATACGGAAATCCAGTTTTAAACCCCCAATTGAAGCCTTTTATGTTGTATAGCCAAGGACTTATTAACAACTTGTTTATAATTCAGTCCTTCAGTGGTATGATGGGGTGCTCCTCATCTACACGAGGAGTTTCCAAAGAAGGAGAAGAAGAAGAAGAAGAAGAAGATGATGATGATGATGATGATGATGATGATGATCAGTGATGATGGTGATGATGATGATGATTTGAAAACTTTACATACAATACTGCATATAGCTCTAAATCTAATTTACGTCTTTGGTCGTATCATCTTTAATTCACAATGATGTCAAATTTTGGATTCCATATCTCAACACAAAGGCAGAGACATATATACATGTGTATATATGTCTCTGACAAAGGTAAGGCATAACAAAACCTTGCATCGTCGGAAACCTAAGGTCAGTAGCTTTCAGGCAAGAGAAAAGCAACCGACAGTGGGTTTCCCGACAACGATGAAAACCTTGATATTGTTCATTATACTCCCCGCAAACAAAGTTTGAGGGGGGGGGGGAGGTATATACCGGTAAGAACCACCCTGTCTGTCTGTCTGTCCGTCTGTTCACATTTGTCCGGGCCATAACTTCTAACTCCCTGATCGGATCTGGATAATATTTCACGGAGTTGTTGTACAGGACCCAAGGGTGTGGCATGACCTTGACTTATAGTGATATCTTCAAGGTCAAGGTCACAGTACACACATAACATTTTTTTTTTGTCCGGGCCAAAATTTCTTTTCATCTTATCGGATCTGGATAATTATATATCTCACACAATTGTTGTATATGACACAATGGTGCGTCGTGACCTTGACCCAAGGTTATATTTTCAAGGTCATGGTCAGTGCATGCATACATAGCCAAAATCCTTGTCCGGGTCATAACTTCTTACTGCCAAGTTGGATTATTATCCAGGATAATATTTCACACAATTGTTGTCCATGACCCAAGGGTGTGTCATGACCTTGACTCAAGATCATATCTCCAAGGTCAAGGTCACAGTACACACTTGGTCGAAATCCTTGTCCGGGCCATAACTCCTAACTGCTATGTTGGATCTGGATAACATTTCACGCAATTATTGTACATGACACAAGGGTATTTTGACCGATATTGACCAATGGCCATATATTCAAAGTCAAGGTCACAGTGCACACATAACAAAAATTGTCCGGGCTTCTTATCCCCATATCTAATCTGGATATTATTTCACACAACTGTTGTCCATGACTAAAGGGTGTGCCATGAACTTGACTTAAGGTCATATCTTCAAGATCAAGGTCACAGTGTACACATAGCCAAAATCCTTGTCCGAGCCATAACTTCTTACTGCCAAGATGGATTTGGATAATATATCACACAATTGCTGTCCATGACCCAAGGATGTGTCATGACCTTGACTGAAGATCGTATCTCCAAGGTCAAGGTCAAAGTGCACAGTTATCAAGATCCATGTCCGGGCCATAACTCCTTACTGGTATGTTGGATTAGGTTAAAATTTCACACAACAGTTGTTGATCCAAGGGTTTGTCATGACTTCCACCGAAAATCATATCTTCAAGTTCAAGATCACACTGCACACATAGCCGAAATCCTTGTACATGCCATAACTTCTAACTGCCAGGTTGGATCTGGATTATTTTCCACACAACTGTTGTCCATGACCCAAGGGTTTATCAAGACCTTGACTCAAGATCATATCTCCAAAGTCAAGGTCACAGTGCATGCATTGCCAAAATCCTCCTGACTGCTGTGTAGGATCTTGATAATATGTCACACCATTGTTTTCCATGATCCAAAGGTGTGTATCACGTGGTATGGAGCGCGTTGTCCGTCTGTGTGTCCGTCCGTCTGTCTGTCCATGAAACGTGTCTGGGCCATAACTTTTTCCTTTTACTTTGGATGGAGATCAATTGTTGTTCATGACAGAAGGGTGTGCCATGGCCTTGAACCAAGGTCATATCTACAAGGTCAAGGTCACAGTGCATACATAGCCATAATTCTTGTCCAAGTAGTAACTTCCTTTTGATTCGGAGGGAGATAATAATTTACACAATTAATGTCCCTGAACTAAGGGTGTGCCATGACCTTGAATCAATGTGATATCTACAATGTCAATGTCACAGTGCACACATAGCCAGAATTCTTGTCTGGACCATAACTTCTTCCAATGTCACAGTGCACACATAGTCCTTCTTCCTGTTATGTTGCTAGTAGATTATATTTAACACAATTGTTGTCCATGACCCAAGGCTGTGTAATGACCTTGAACCAAGGTCATATCTACAAGGTCAAGGTCAGAGTTTTCATTGATTTTGCCTCAAAATGTACAAGTGGGACATCCATTACACTTATACCAGTGATACATCTTGGGTTGAATTATTGTGTTTCAACTTTATTGCCGCGGGGGGTATTTGTCCCGTTAGGACAGCTCTAGTTAGAGCTAATTAGGTCTTTTTATATTGTTAAATTATGCTGTATGTTTTATTCGTAATATATTTAAAAAAATTAGTGTTTCAACTGAATATAAAACACTCATGTAGACTAAAATACGATTGATTTTACACCAGTATTGCAGTAGTGTATTCATGCGACAACATTTCAGCATCAAAAGACTCAGACATGCGCCAAAAAGCTTCAATATCATTTTTCCAAACTATTTTCTACTAGAGGGCATGTTTAAATCACTATAAATAGCATGACAACACTGGTAAATAAATGGAGAAAGATGTAAGCATTATTATTTTGGGAGGGGCGGGGCGACTATGTGCGTGGTACATTGTACATGAAATAAGATAGGAAACTGTAGTCTATGGTTATTATAAGTATTGTGGAGTTTATGCACGTTATCAAGCATGTTTTTCTGAACACACACACACACACACACACACACACACACAATAGATAAATCGAAACGATACCTTTCCGTTGTATTTTTCACTAGAACTTTTTCTTTACATATAGATTTCCGAAAGGGACGACATTTAACTAATACTAATAGACTGATTGATTGATTACTGTTTTACGTCACTCCACGATTATTTCACTTATATGTTGACGGCATCTGCCTGATGTACTGCATACAAATTTAGACCTTTGCAACGGACCCACCTAAAGCAGTGAGGGATCTTTTACGTGTCACGCCTACCGTGACACGGGTCCTCAGTTTTACTGTTTCATCCGAAAGACAGAACACCGGTGTGCCTAGGGTAGGAGTTGAACCCGGGACTTCTCGATCACGAGCCCAGCATTTTATCCACTAGGCTAAATGAGAAATTTAAACGAGCTGTTTTTGTGAAACACTAATGCCCCCGGTGGCAACAAAGTCCAAAAGCATGAAGGCCATTGTCAATGTCAAAAGGTTATCAACCTTGGTGTCGTTTGAAAGGGCTTGATTAGTTAAGTATACATGTGAAGTCTCTATCCCTCACGGTTCAAAAGTTATGGCCAAGGTTAAAGTTGACAACAAACAGACAGACAAGACAAGAACAATCTGCCCTCGATCTATCGATCCCGGGGCATAAAATACACAAACATTTCCCTTTTATTCTGTTCAATTCATTGTTGTTTATAGTTCCCTTGATCACTCGTCAGTTTCTTGTCTTTCCAACGAGACTTTCAAAATCAAGGTACATGTAATAAATAAAAAAAATCCCTCACTTTTTCAGACAGGTCCAATGCATACATATAAAATTCTGTGAAATACATCAGACAGATAATGTCACCAAATTAGTGAAATAATCTTGGTGTGTCGGAAAACAATAACCAAACAAACACAATTTTGTTTAGCGCCGTACATGGGTTATTCCACCTTTATGACAGTGTTAAGGTGTGGAAGAAATAAGACAGAGAGAACTACCAACTATTGGCGGCCTCAACTCACTTAACCACTGTATGGAGCTGCATTTTCATCTGTATGGAGCTCGGTAAACTAGAGCAGTCGTAACGGGACAAATACCCCCCGCAGCAGCAGAGTTGAAGCATGCAATAATTCATCCCAAGATACATCACTGGTATAAGTTTAATGGATGTCCCACTTACAAGCACATTTTGAGGTATAATCAATGAAAACAAGTCTTACCCATTGCATCTATTGTGACCTTGACCTTTGGCCTATTACCTTGGTTCAAGGTCATGACACACCCTGGGATCCTAAGCAAAAAATTCTGTGAAATATTATTGAAATCTGTGTACAGGGTGAGAAGTTATGGCCTGGACAAAGTTTTACTCATTTTGTCTATTCTGACCTTGACCTTTGACCTTGGTTCAAGGTCATGACACACCCTTGGATCCTAAACAACAATTCAGTGAAATATTATTGAAATTCATGCACAGTGAAAGAAGTTATGGCCCGGACAAGGTTTTGCTTATTGTGTCTATTATTACCTTGATCTTTGACTTTGGTTTGAAGTCGTGGCACATCCTTGGATCCTAAGCAACAATAATGTGAAATATTATTGAAATCTGTGTACAGGATGAGAAGTTATGGCCCGGACAAAGTTATACTTATTGTGTCTATTATGACCTTGACCTTTGTTCAAGGTAATGACACACCCTTGGATCCTAAGCAATTATTCTGTGAAATATTATTGAAATTCATGCACAGGGGAAGAATATATGGCTCGGACAATGTTTTACTTATTGTGTCTATTATGACCTTGACCTCTGACTTATAACCTTGGTTTTAGGTCATGACACACCCTTGGATCCTGAGCAACAATTCTGTGAATTATTATTGAAATCTGTGGACAGGGGAAGAAGTTATGGCCTGGACAAGGTTTTACTTATTGTGTCTATTATGACCTTGATCTTTGTCCTTGGTTCAAGGTCATTACACATCCTTGGATCCTAAGCAACCATTCTGTGAAATATCGAAATCCGTGCACAGGGGCAGAAGTTATAGCCTGAACAAGGTTTTACTTACTGTGTCTATCATGACCTTGGACTTTGACCTATGACCTTGATTCAAAGTCATGACACACCCTTGGATCATAAGCAACAATTCTGTGAAATATTATTGAAATCCGTGCACAGGGTGAGAAGTTATAGCCCGGACAAGGTTTGGTGGACAGACAAAGGACAGACAGGGTGATTCCTATATACCCCCCCAAACTTTGTTTGTAGGGGGGGGGGTTATAATAAATAAACAGATTAAAATAATACATTATGACTTTTAATAATACATTTCAACAATGCAAAACATCAAAAGTAGAATGTGGAGATGATTTCAATGCCTTCACATACATTATGTAAGCATTCTTGTATTATATATTTAAATATTAAAACTTACTAATTACTATTACTAGTATAAACATGATTTTCAATTAAATACCTAGACAAAATCAAATTCAGGATTGATTCTGTTCAAAGAGTTACATTAGTTTAAATTTTTTTCTTAAACTTCTGATAGCAAACATTTATTGGGTAGCATCTACTGTAGAATTTTTGAAGGAAATTTATAAGCATCGGTATAATATATTAATCATTACTATAATTACATGTATGTACCCAGTTCTGTGGATCATTATGCATCATTTACTTATTTTGTTACTCTCTATTTTTCTTGTTTATTTAAGTGAGTAAAGTTAATAGCAACAGTATTGCACTGTAATTTAATATCAATTCTAACATGACTTGAAAATTTTCCCCTATATGTCACATAGAGTTTCACCGTGCTTTATTCTCCGATATATTCACGGTCAGAATCACCATGCCTACTAAGCAGTCATGAGTTTAAAAGCCCCGCCCCGACCCATCAGTGTTATTGATTTTGACAATGTGAATAAAATCAATTTCCAGAAAATCGATTTAGGTCATGCTATTTAGGTTTTCTGAAAATCAAATTATTGATTTTTACGTAACATCCACTTTCAACACACAAAACTGTCCTCTGCATCCACTTTCTATACACATAAAGTACATGCACAATGGATAAAGCATATATGACCTAAATTTATTGTTGTTGAAATAAAATATTAATATTAAAGTACTTATTTTCATACTTGTTTCTACAGTTCATGTCAGAATAGAAATATTGACATCCTAGTCGTTATCTAATGTCCAGTAATGCAACTCGGGGCTGTTACTGGACATTAGATAACAACTAAGACGTCATTATTTCTTAAATATCATCACATTCCTATCAGAATTTGTACCAATATATTCATCCATGATCTCAGACTGACCTTTAACCATATTACGATTTAAAATTGTAAAGATAAATACATCCTAGCAGTCTATACAGGTATATAAAATCACTTCCTCATCATCACACAGGCAAAATGATTTTCTCATAAATTACTTCATACAAGAACAACTCAATAAATGACACAAGTACAAATATTTACTTCATAACTCATACTCCATGGATTTCTTTAATGATTAATCGATAAAAATATGCAAAAAATAAAGAACTTCATGCCATATCTATAAATAATGTATGAAAAATGTACATATAATTGAAAAGATGAAATAAATATACTTTGGTTGATTGTTCTCCTCTATATCCCCCCCCCCAAAAAAAAAATTAAGGGAAAATCACGATAATATGTAGCACTTATAGATCAATAAAGCAAACACATTTCATTAAAGAATGGTTGCAAACCCTTATAGCATTATATAAAATTAATACAATAAACAATCAACAAATCAACATATAATTAGTATCATTACATCAATGTTTATCCAACAATCACTTTATCAAGGAACTGGCCTTAAATGTGGTCACTAATTCAGTACAATTGTACACATGCTTCACTAACCGTATATTAGATTAATTCTGAGTTTTCAATTACGTTTTGAAATTCTTAAATATTACCATAGAAAGCATGCGACTATGGACAAATATTGAGGTTTCAATTACAGACCTTCATTTATGACAAATTGGAGTGCAAATTTGTTTTTTAAGTATTGAGTAGATATCATTGTTTTCCCTTTCGCTTGTTCATTTGTTATCCTTTTGCTGTAACTAATCTTAATGAACATTGTTCAAATCAAGAGCCTACGGACAAACAATTCCACTAAAATTAAGATTTTGTAATAACAGAAATGAAACTCGGAAATGGCTTACTGCAAAACAACACTTGGAATTCTATATTCTATTAATCTTAATTGATCAAATCATGATTACTTTCCAAACTGAGCTACATGATTTTCATTTACATGCATATTTATTTTCTTTCAAAAGTGGCTCTCTGATTAACATATGGGGTAATATCAAGCACAGAAATTTGTTAGATACAGAAAACACATTTGTCTAGCCTGTTCTTTGTATCGTGGATTCTCTGTTTTTCTCCCCACTTCAAATGGAACAATCTATGTAAATTCACGTTTCTCAAAGGCAAAAAGATTTTTATATTCCAGTGCAGGTGAATAATCTGCTAATAAACACAGACAAGAGACACAGATACACACACGGAATGTCTGCATCACAATATATATATATATATATATATATATATATATATATATATATGTACTGCTGGAGAATTAAAAATACTGAAGCACAGTATAATTTTAAGTTCTTGGATTATAAAACTCTTGGTCAAATTATTCATGGAAGTGTATCAGAGATAAAGGGCAGTAAATTGACATCAACAGTGTAGATTGGTTTTACTGTGAATTTTCATGTTAATCCTAGAAAACCACTGTCTAAGGAATCAATTTCGAACTGGATCCACCTTAAGATTACCCTAGAGTTTTTTTTTTCTTTTAGCTTCTTCACAAATCAAAATTATATCACAATTATATGAAATCAATGCACAATGTTCGGTAAACAATGTATGACAATGCACCAGTGTTCAGTAACTCACTGTATCAGCACTATAAACAACATGAATCACAGAAATTTCACTATTAATCTCAAACATCTGCATATAAAATTCAATATCACTCAATATACATGTGTCAATACTTCATAATTAAATAAGAATATTAAACATGAAAACTAAAATGAGTATTTGAGCAAATTTCATTACACATTTTCATATCGAGGTAATTCCTCAATGCCTGGCTGTGTCACGTTTTGATATGGTGGAGGATCATTTACGTCATTATTCACTAAAATATCAGTGTCTGATTCACCCCTTGTTTTCTTGACACTCTGGTATATGTATAATCTCGCTTTATTCACAGGTGGCCCTACAAAAATATGTTTTAAATGAAAAATGGGCATAACTCAAATTAAACATAATTACACATTTAAGACAGAATGTGTTATGGACTCTTTACCTGGTGAATATGCTGATATTACCTGATTTCAAAAATGACCGAGGTGAAGGCTAGGTCAATGTGTTTGAATCCAGTAAAATATCAAAGCATAGTTACTGCAGGCCTTCAAGCCCCCTTTCTTGAAAATTTATGACAAAATTTATGACAATTTTTCACCTTTTTAAAGATACATAATGTCTAATTTTATAAAATCAGAGGTACAATAAAATATATTCCTAACTTATTTTACTTATAAAAAGATAATAAAGTGCAGCGACCCCCAAACCTTATAAGCCTTGGTTATACAGTTATTGCTGTAGCAAGTTAGAAATACGACCCTCAAATTTAACCTACTTACGTTCGTACGAGACCGGAGAATACGCACGTGACCTTAAAATTATTCATTTGCATAAGGAGTAAAACAACAATGGTGAAGATAAGAAAGTAAAAGAAAAGAAATCGGCCTTCTGCACTAAGTGACTTGGAAAAGAAAAGAAAGAAATAATGAGTATGATGTAAAGCATGCGAGAAGTAGAATTTGTATCACGTGCAATGCAAATGAATATTTCCGAGGTCAACTGAGATGAATAAAATTGATAAAACATGGGTTATGTAGCATATTGGTACGCGATAGCTGCATTTAATACTGATAAGCAGTCAAAAGATACTGTACTAAACAAATTTACGATGTTACATTAATCACTATAGTAGACCCTATAGGAGACCATATGTATCTTTAAAGAATAACTTTAGTATTCTCAGAAAAAAGATTAGGATATTAAGACATATACATACTCTGAAACAGCTTTTAATCACTGACTTACATACAGTTTTCATTTCAGTTTTCAAACCTATTGATAGCTCTTGCATTATAAAGCATTGAGATCTAATAGCCTCCTTGTGCTTCACTATGCCTTGTCATCAATTGATTTGAGAACTGAAATGAACGCTCGGGAATAAAATAGTTATTATACTGACAATATTTTGTTAATTAAATCATATAAATATTTTTCTTTCACACTAATTTAAGTAAGAAATAGACAATGACTATTACGGGAAAAATTAGGATTTAAACACAAAATTTACGACAGTTTTAGGATTTTCTATCACATTCCTTTATATGCATTTCAACTTTTCAGGATTTTAGCATTGTCTGAAAATTTATTTTTTTTTTAGGATTTTAGGATGGACCTGAAGCCCTGTTACCAAGTAAAATTTCAATTTTTTTTTTCTAAAACTTAAAATGTCTATGATTGTTTTATTATATAGTATTATTAGTGACTTAAATGTCAAGTATTCCATAACTAGTAGATTTTAGAGACAAATGAAAAATTAAATCATTAAAGACATCATACGTATTGTAACAATTGCAAATTTTTTTTTGCAGGTATGACAAGTATTGGAAAAGCTTAAAAGCAGTGTTTTCTGGTCATGTGTACAGTTTTCAGCTTACTGGCACACTCATATACAAACAAACTATATGATTATTATATATTGTCTGTTTTTGGTTCAATTCTCACAGGATTATTTCTCTGATACACCTCACACGCCAGGTACTCTGTTAGACCTTCTTACCTGTCAGGTACACTGATACACCTTCTCACCCGCCAAGTACACTGATACACTTCTTACCTACCAGGTACACTGATAGACATTCTTACCTCCCAGGTACACTGATACACCTTCTCACCCGCCAGGTACACTGATACACTTCTTACCTGCCAGGTACTCTGATAGACCTTCTGACCTGCCAGGTACACTGATACACCTTCTTACCCGCCAGGAACACTGATACACTTTTTACCTGCCAGGCCCTGGGAGCACCGGTGTTCTGTCTTTCGAATGAGAAAGTAAAAACCAAGATCCCGTGTCATGGTAGGCATGGCACGTAAAAGATACCTCACCATATACGTGAAATAATTGTGGAGTGACGTAAAACAATAATCAATCAATCACCTGCCAGATACCCTGAAAGACCTTTTTACCTGCCAGGTACTGTGACAGCTCTTCTGACCTGCCAAGTATATTGATAAACCTTCTTACCTGCCAGGTACACTGATAGACCTTCTAACCTGCAGGTACACTGATTGACCTTCTAGCCAGCCAGGTACACTGACAGACCTTCTAATCTGCCAGGTATATTGATAGACCTTCTAACCTGCCAAGTACACTGATAGACCTTCTAACCTGCCAGGTACTTTAATAAACCTTCTTACCTGCCAGGGACTCTGATAGACATCTTACCTGCCAAGGACATTGTTAGACCTTCTAATCTGCCAGGTATACTGATAGACCTTCTAACCTGCCAGGTACACTGATTTGCCTTCTAGCCAGCCAGGTACACTGACAGACCTTCTAACCTGCCAGGTACACTGATTGGCCTTCTAGCCAGCCAGGTACACTGACAGACCTTCTAACCTGCCAGGTACTCTGATAGACCTTCTTACCTGCCAGGTACACTGATTGGCCTTCTAGCCAGCCAGGTACACTGACAGACCTTCTTACCTGCCAGGTACTCTGACAGACCTTCTTACCTGCCAGGTACACTGATTGGCCTTCTAGCCAGCCAGGTACACTGACAGAACTTCTAACCTGCCAGGTACTCTGATAGACCTTCTTACCTGCCAGGTACACTGATTGACCTTTTAGCCAGCCAGGTACACCGACAGACCTTCTAACCTGCCAGGTACTCTGATAGACCTTCTTACCTGCCAGGGACTCTGATAGACATCTTACCTGCCAAGGACATTGATAGACCTTCTTACCTGCAAGGTACTCTGATAGACCTTCTAACCTGCCAGGTACACTGATTGACCTTCTAACCTGCCAGGTACTTTAATAAACCTTCTTACCTGCCAGGTACACAAGTAGTCCTATCTCCATGCCTGCCAGGTACACTGATAAACCTTCCTACCTGGCAGCAAGGTTCACTGATACACCTTCCTACCTACTGGGTACATTGATAAACTTCCTATATCTGCTAGGTACACTAGCTGACCTTCTTACCTAAAATAGACACTGATATACTTCCCTCTTTGTCAGAGACAATGATAGACATTCTTGTCTACAAGGTTCACTGATACAACAGTGTATCTGTCAGGTACACTAATAGACTTTTCTACTTACCAGCCATACTGACATACCTTTCTTACTTGTCATGTAAATGATACACCTTTATACTAGCCACGTACCCTATGACCTTTCAACTTGCCAGGAACACTGACAGATTTTTCCTACTTGCCAGATACATAAAACACACCATCACACATCCCAGGATCCACTTACAATGTAAACTTGATTATATCTATACATATATATATACATTTGAAACTATCCTTTTTTCATTGATATGTAAAATGTGACAATATTGTTGATCGGTATATGAGCAATATAATTACCTATATAACTAAGTAAAACTGGTAAAAATATTAGGCTATTGGTTGCTCCAAATAAAACCATGGCAAGATACATCCTGAAGTAGAAGACCTGGAAAAGCTGTGATTTGGAGAAGAAGAGTACGAGGATTCCTACGAGCTTGGTGAAGGTTATACCACTTAATACCTGTAACCATATGGTGTAAACTGCAGATGGTATACAGTAAAAGGCGTCAAATTATCGAAATTAGTAAAATGATCATATTTACCATAACATTCACTAACTCAGTTAACGGTGAATACATTTTCATTCTTTGAAGCATTTTCTAGTAATCTGTATCAGAGTCACATAAATAACAGGTAACTCCAAAATGATAAAATAAACATGTCAAAGAACCATAACTCTGCTAAAAAAATTAAAAGGGTTTGATTTTGAGTAATTTTCAATGAATTATGAAATAGAAGCAGGAGCCATCAATCTATTCATGATGGTATCACAATCCAGGGACTGATCCTAGAATGAGCAGCTTTTAGTTACTCACCGAACTCCCCATATGAGATAATGCATCTTTCGCTCGTTCTACCCTGGTTGGGAGTAAACTCACTGCAAAGGCTCTCACAATATGGGCGCAGAATTCCACAGATATACCAATAGCCTGTATGAACAAATCAAAATTTGTGATTCTAACGATGAACATTAATGCTGTACTATAAGAGTCATAGTTACAGAGAATTTTGTTAAAGAATTGTAGTAACAGAATTTTGTATTATAGTAATAGGGAATTTTATAGAAAAATTAAAGTTATACAGAACATTTGGGGAAGTATTATAATTACAGGGTATAATTGTAGGAAATTTTATTTAAGAATTATGGTTAGAGTGAACTTTGTTGACATATATAGTAAAAAGGAATTTTATTACAGTATCATTAATACAGGGAATTTTCTTGAAATATTATAGAAGAAATTTTATTCAAGTATATTGTTCAAGGAAATTGATAAAAATTCCCCAAATTTCAATTTATCTGGACAGACTTCAAATATACATGTCTTATTACTCTAACCGCTGTGACTGTTAGACATCATGCTATAGGGATTCTTACCATGATTAAATTGACCAGGGATACAGCATTGAGGGAGATATTCCAGAGGTACATAAATCCTGCGATGTCCACAACGATCATGAAAACTGTCACCACGATAATGATAGCAGAAAAAATGTCGAATCCCAACAGGACAAATGTCATGCCAAAAATAGCTGCTAAGCAAATACTGATGTTAACGATGGAATGGTGGACAATGGTCAAATACTGCTCATAAAACACGTAGAAGATGCTGAAATACAAAAAGCAAAATATTCAAAATAATCTAAATACATAAATCAAACGATGAAAGTAAAAAGGAAAGATAAATGATTAAAATCTCCTTTTAATGTCAAATACTGATCCAACACTGCATTATAGTTGATAAAAATTTCTGGCTGTAGATCAATTAGAATCATTGATCTTTCAAAGCATTTTCTAATTTTTATTTCTTGGATTGGGGGGGGGAAGAGACCAATTTATTGCACTCTTACCTGTATGGGAAAACGGTAGCATTTGTACTGATTTTGGACTGTATCGTAGCAGTGATATTGTCAGCTATTTTACGAGCTTCACTCAGTCCATTGATATAATCCTTGCTGTCCTTCATTATGGTATGATAGGTCATGAAATAACTTGCTGCAAAACAATCAATGTAATAGAGGTCATTTGTTGTTTTATGTCACTTCAATATTTTTTCCCCTACATAGCAGCACATTTCAGATTTTGATCTGTTGCCATGAAATCCTTTTTACAGAAGGAATGTTTTAAATGCCAGGCCTATCCAGCCTTGACACTGACGTGTATACAATATTTCGTAATTATTTTACAAAAAGAGATGTATTTTTAAGAAAATCTGTACAAAAGAGAAGTTATATATATATATATATATACACCAGTTCTTGTATAGTATGAACATTTACACTACTTGAAACAACAGGTGGCTATTTGGAAGCAAAACATTTCAGTAATATCTTTAATATATTGATAAGTTTACAGTACAGGATCTTACCTCCTACTTTTGTTTTATTATTTAATAAATTTACGGCTGATCCGTATGCAGCATGACCTCTAAAAAAGAATAAATACTGAGTGAGTTCCACAAATATTACAACCACATGCTTTCTATCTGCGTTAGCTAAACATGATCAATATCTATGACGTGTCACCTTCAACTATCCTGTCCACATATAAAATGGTTGATTCTCATCTAACTGGGGCCAGTTGTTAGAAACTTTAACCACTGGTTAAGTCAACCAATGGTTAAATTTTATCTGACTACATCTTTGAAATGAGAAGACTTTAAATCGTAATTTGTGTACTGATTTGTAGCATATGGCACAAGCTTTGTAAAGTAATTTAGATTTTTATACAGAAATCTAATAAATTAAAGTAAGTGTCTCTCACATTATATCCACTGGTTAGCTTAACCATTGGATAGTTTCGAACAACTGGCCCCTGAATGATAAGTGATTACTAGAAATAGTATAAGTTATCAGAATCTCAACATGATAACCCTTCCGTAATTTTACTTCAGATATCAGTTATACTTAAGGCTACGATAAACATATGCTAGATTCTCATCCAAATTTTCATGAAATTTGGGGCAAGGGGACGAATTTTATCTTTTATTTTTCTGAAAAACATTAAATAATAACATGGTTAAGGGAATCTGGGAAACTGTTTTTAGTATGGCCTAACCATGAGTAACATGCTTTCAACTTAACAAGCATCAACTGTGTAAAATAACTGCTTTTTGATTAATAGAATCCACCTCTAATGTCTGGTGATGATTGAGAAATCCATAATCCCGAGCGTTAAAAAACTTTGTCCATGCCGAGGCTAGCCTTGGCTTGGACTAATCAATTTGACAAACGTTTGTGGATTTCTCATTCATCATCGGACATTACAGGTTGATTGTTTTTCTCACATTGATTAATTTGCCCCTTAAATTTGTCATTTTCCCTTGCATTATGTTGGAAAATAAACAAAAATTAGGTCACTTGATGTTGATGTAGGTCGTGTTTGCTTATGACAGTAATAAAATTAAGCGTGAAATAGGTCATGTAGCTTGTCATCCACCCCCCTGTGGTTGACAGGCTGATCACTTTACACCTCCTGTAAGGATGAATCAGTCAATATGGGAGAAACTTTCATCTACAAAATGATTCAAACTAACAAACACAGTTATATGATGTTAAGTGGTTGAAGTTTGACCATATATATTACAGAATTGAAGGTTTTTACTTCAGTAAAAATATCCAGAATTATGCCTGTGTATTGACATACCCTTTGGCACATTTAGTGCCTGGATTATCTGCAAGGAACCATGGGAGATACTTGACAAAATCTTTAGGAGTGGGTCTTCCACGGATCTTCGACTTTTCAAACGGACACACTGTACACTTGTCCTCAGTTGAATTGCTGTCAACTGGAAGCATAAAACTTAAGAACTTAAATCAAAACATAAATGTCAATCTGCAGGGGATAAACAATCACAAGACACATAACATTTATTACAACCATGAATATATTCAAAGTTTTAGCTAATGGTCAATTATCATTCATTATGGGATGGGGGATGGTTGATTTCATAAGTTTACTTGATGTACAGATAGAGATCTTGAGTACTTCTTCACTACCAATTTTCATTTAAATGCCTTCAGCAGTTCTGAAGAACTTCAAAATACTGAAAGTCCTCAGATGGACGCCAAACACATTGCTATGACTTACTTAATCTTCGGGCTTAGGCTACCTAAAGAAAATGGGGTAAAATTTATGCTAAATCCTTAATGTGTTTTAATGAAGACAGAAGAATATGAAGATAAATATAAATAAGCCATACTCGGAACTGTGGCTGGGCAAAACGAGTGGTTGGAAGTGAAGATCCGACAGCAAGGTGGATGTCCTCCAGGTGTGATCCAATCAAAGAAATCATCCAACCAAGATGATGAAGTCTGTGCTATCGTCGTGCTAAAAAAAATTCATACCATACTTAAGTTTCTTTCATGAAAAAATTCATACAGTAGTTAAAGTTTTGTTGAAGTCACACTTCAGGATTAATGAGGACGTTTTTTACACATGACACACATCATGCAGTGTGCTAAAGGTGTTCGTACCTTCTCATTTGGAAACTTTTGGTCCCATTTGTATAATGCTAAAAGATCAATGTTTAGGGACAATTTAGAGAAATTTTGGGTAAAATCAACAAACTTTCCATTGGGAAGGGTCCTTATAGCGAACCTAGCTGTTATGAAGAAAAAACCAAACAATGACATACAACACACTCATCCATAGCAACTTAATATAATAAGTATTACTTTCATTTTGTTTATATTACATGCACAGCAGATAGAGAACAGGGGCCTTATTCACAAAGAAACTTAAGTCTAAGTCTAAGAAATGAGACCTATATGGCTGCATGTGTCTTAATTCTAAGAATTAATAGAAAGTTTCTGTAAACAGTATATCTGACAAGCTATTCACAGGCAAACTTTTGACAAATTCTTAGAATAATGACAAATGGTATTTTAGGTCTCAATTCTTAGACTTAAATTTGAGTTTCTTTGCGAATAAGACCCCAGGTACATACACTGGTCTGGACAAGTGAGGAAATCTGGTAGAATATTTACATAAAATCCGTAGCCTTCTTTGTTCCTTCTACCAATAAACAATGGCTGCCACTATGTAATCTTAGTCACCCTTATGTAGCGTTACAAACTTAGATACAAGTAACTCTGCTTACTTGACTTATCGAGGGCATCCATTCCCTTTACAAGAAGTCAAACTTACATACAAATATCTCCACTAATTTGACCTCTTCAGTACTTACTAATTTGATTGAAGAGAAGCCGTATAAAGCTGTCCTTGCAAAGAATCTTGAGGGCATCCATTCCCTCCACAAACCATGTCTTGGCCTTGATATGTTGTGAAGTCGATTCCTTCATCAACGACAAAATAAACAGGTGCTCCCACATGTAGGTATTTACTCAAACTTCCAAAATAATCCAAAACATAGGAATCCTGAATAAAAAAAAATTCATACAGTTCTACAAAAAACTGACTAATCTATAAATATATCTACCCACAGTAAAATCTGTCAACTCTGTATTTGTAGTATTCTAAAATATCTAAAATAAAATTCACCTTTTTCTGGAATAAGCATTCAAGACGATTATTTCAGACTTTGACAATACATCTTAAACAAAAAGATAACGAAATCCTACAACAAATGACAATATAAAATAAAAACATTTTGTTTGTTGATAATGAACACACAATCAAATGTTGAATCTAAAGAAAAATGATTTATCTTGATGGTAAGTCAGGATTACCTTCCCATTTGAAGGATATTTCACTGGTGGTCAAGGATAATCATTTTTATTGATCCCTTATTTTAGCCACTGATTCTCAAAGTCTATATTGCATCAACATCATTTTGCTCATAAAATACAATTGGAAATGTTTTGACCATGTAATCAAATACTGAATATTTGAACAACCAAATTTTTTTTAAATCATTCCTCTTTACTAAACTTGTTTCAGAAATACACATTGCTCTCTATGATAAATGATAAGTCAGATATTTTATCCCAAAATATTCCGAATGTTTGTAACCAATACCTGAATGTCCAACTTCATAAATCTATATTATAGAGAAGTGGCATTTATCACTTACATCAGGCATTGAGAGTTTCTGGTCCAATCCTACATCTATCTTATGGATAAGGGCTCCACTCAAACAAAACCAAAATACAAACACCAACATCTGAAAAATTGAAGTTTTAAGTGATAAAAGTTTGCAATTAAAAAAAGAACTAATATAGATCTAAAATTTTGTAACAAGAATGAACTAAAATAATCATCCTCAGCACATAAAGAGAACAATGCAATTATATATTGAATGTTGTATAAAGAAAAAAGCTATATAAACATTCTCAGCATGCCCATAATGAAGTCAAACCTGCTTTAAAGACAACCTGTATTAAGCAACCACCTGTCTTAACAACCATCTTTCTCTGTTCCTTACCATGAACTACCTATGCAAAATTTACCTGTACCAAAAGACCACTTGCTTTAACTGACCACTTTCCTGCCCTTCCCCTTAGTAGCCCCTTAAAGCAGATTTGATTGTATCATTCTATTTATACAAGTTGTAACGAAGACAGCGACTTACCACAATAGGCCGCACCCATTCCTTCAGCAAGAAATGAGAGTAATAATCACGGAATAGGATGTATAATAAACCGTAACTTGGTTCTTGTTTCCCACCATCAACTTTTATGCAATACAACATATCAAAACGATTACTCTGCAAACAAAGATAAGATCAAGAATAAAACAATTAAGTCATAAATAATGTAAAATATCTGTACCAAAACAATGCATACAAAAAGTCGATTACTTTATATGCAAACACTGATAACTCTTGTTTCCTGTTAGTTTAATTTGTTTAAAAGTCTAAATTCTATTTTCTGTACATGACTATATATATATATATATATACATGTATATATATATATATATATATATATATATATACATGTATATATATATATATATATATATATATATATATATATATATATATATATATATATATATATATATATATATATATATATATATATATATATATATCTGACTCAAGCTTTGCTAAACTCCTATCAATTCAAATGGGGCCTTCAAGTTCAAATTGAGACTCAATGTCAATTTTTCAACAGTATGTGAAATGTAAGTCTTGAAAAACCTGTTAACAAGTCATGTTCAATGTCACTGGCCAAAACATTAATGATATCTGGGGCAGAAAAATCATAATTATTAACAATTTTTCTTTTTCCTTTATCTTATGACTTTAACTTGTATTAGAAAGTTTGAACAGATTGATTTGTTGTTTGTTCGTTGTTTCATGTAATATCAAAATTATTTTACTTGTGCTGTGTCAGCATCTGCCTCACATCCTGTACAGGACACACTTGAAATTGAGAGATCTATTATCTGCTCAAGTGAACAGTGACACAAGACCTTGTTTTTTTACTGCTTTTTTTCCAAATGAAGTAACCATAGTTACTGACGGGACTCAAACCCTCTCTGCTGTGACTCAAATGTACAACCAAGCTCCATTACAAACTGAATGTTTTACTGATTAAAATGGAGAACATTAGTTGCAGATTTTTTAAAAAGAAACTTGCATGCGATAAAGATATTTATCAAATTACGTATTGAAATCAGAGATGTGGTAATATATACCTGTTGTCGCTTGGCATCTATAGTCATTAAGGCTATAAACACTGTTATTTGTAATAAGAAATTGAAGAGTACTGCTTGTCCTGCATAAAGGGAGAAAACTCTGACAGCAGGCATGTCAATCAGAGCACCTGTTCAAGACAAAAACAAAAAAAAAAACTAAATCAATAAAATTTTATGTTTGCCAAGTATGTTACATTCACCTATATAATGGCATGGTGATACAGAAGGGTTTCATTTTGATAGAAAAAAGGGTAATGTTAGGTCACTCTGAACCCCTCCCTTTTCCTTTACAAAATTTTAACTTTAAATACCATACCCCTTTCCTTGATAACTATTTCCCACAGATAGTATACCATTCCCCAGTTCAAATGTGCTATAATTTCTCAAGCTCAACAAGAAAATGATTGGCATATCATAGGAATACATAAATATTTAAATAAGAACTTTTATGACCAAAGCATCATAGACATACATAATTCTATTCAGTTGAAACAGTCATAAAAGGCCACCAGCATTAAGCAATCACCTGTTTTAAACATCTACATTCCTCGGTCTCCTACAACTAAAGTGCCATCTGTACTAAAAGGTCATCTGCTTTAAGTGACCACTTTTCCACCTTCCCTTTGGTGGCTGCTAAAACAGGTTTGACCATATATGTCAATGTTGCTAAATGGCTTTATCAGCACACACTGCTCAAGGTTTGATTGTACATGTAAACGTTGCTAAATGGCTTTATCAGTTCACAATGCTCAAGGTGTGGTACATATCAATTGTTTTATCATCATACATGGGAATACATTGTCTTACCAAGAAAGAATGCGACTGATTCTGATGAACTGGACAGAAGCATGCTAGGACCAACCTTCCCAAGAACACGACCAATTTTATCTTCTACTCTCTCAGTTCCATGGATTTTCTCCCTCTGAATTTAACAAGATTTTACCAGTATTTAGTATTGGAAGACAACACATCAAAAGGTTTGCTTGATTTATACTTTGTTCTTACAAGGTACTTCAGGTACAGGACAAAGCCAGGTGGTCCTTTCATATGTACTTTGATGTCCATTTATAGTTCAAACTGGTTTGTTTATATGTAACAAGTTTTCTTTTTCTTTTAAATGTCCTTAGTGTACCAAAACAAGAAATTGTTAAAGATACCAGAAAAAAATTTTGGTTGATCATAGTAACGATCAAAAACCGACAAATGATGGTGTTATAATATTTCCTTCCCAACAAGTGGTATCAAAAGTTCATACAAGAAAGATTATACAAAATCAAACAAATTACTTTGTCATACCTGGTAAGTCTGTACAAGGATGAAGATGTTGTCTACTCCCACAGCAAGGACAAGGAAGGGTACCACTTCAATGATAATCAGGGTAGCCGCTACGCCCATGTAACTATAGAAACCCAAGGAAGCCGATACAGATAACAGCACTATTATCACTCCTCCCAGACCAAGTGTTACCTTGGAATCTACCTACAAAAACAGATACAACAATCGGTGGATATCGGTATTATCTAATGAAATGCTAGAGAAATCTAACTTGAAAAGTTGCTAGAAGTGAATAAAATTAGAAAATTTTCATGAGTTGTATGCAAAATAAAATGTTTCACTAATTTTAGAGTAAAGTTCAAATTCAATCCTGAATTTTATGAGTATCCAATACCCACTACTTTGCTGTGAAGCTTGGCTGATTACATATATCTCAGCACTGATTGAGTGAAACTGACTTATTTTTGCATCTGGATGAATGCAACCTGTTATGATGTATGTAATGTTCCCTCATAACTAAGTAGGTACTTTACTTGAAATGTTGGAAACTTGAAATGAAAATGAAGAGATTTATTAAAAAAAAAAAACAAAAAAAAAAAACCAAAAAAAACCCCCCAAACTAGGGAACATTTTCTCTACTTCACTCAAGCACTCTCTGCTTTATCTCAATTTTCTGGAATACTCTTGACTATGATAAGTTTCAGTATATGAATTATAAGTTTCAGTATATGACCTAAAATAAGTTTCAATATATGATTTATAATAACCTTCAGTATATGACTTATGATAAGTTTCAGTGTATGACTTATGATAAGTTTCTGTTTATGACTCATTAGTGTCAGTAAATGACCTAAAATAACATTCAATATATGATTTATAATAACCTTCAGAGTACGACTTGTGATAAGTTTCAGTATATGACTTATGATAAGTTTCTGTATATGACTTATGATAAATTTCAGTATATGACTTATGGTAAGTTTCAGTATATGACTTGTGACAAGTTTCAGTATATAACTTATGATAAGTTTCTGTTTATGACTTATGATAAGTTTCTGTTTATGACTTGTGATAAGTTTCAGTATATGACTTGTGATAAGTTTCAGTATATGACTTATGGTAAGTTTCAGTATATGACTTGTGACAAGTTTCAGTATATAACTTATGGTAAGTTTCTGTTTATGACTTATGATAAGTTTCTGTTTATGACTTGTGATAAGTTTCAGTATATGACTTGTGATAAGTTTCAGTATATGATTTACGGTAAGTTTCAGTATATGACTTATGATAAGTTTCAGTACATGGTTTATGATTAGTTTCTGTACATGACTTATGATAAGTTTCTGTTTGTGACTTATGATAAGTTTCAGAATATGACTCATGATAAGTTTCTGTATATGACTCATGATAAGTTTCAGTATATGACTTACAATAAGTTTCAGTATATGACTTATGATAAGTTTTAGTATATGACTTATGATAAGTTTCAGAATATGACTTACGATAAGTTTTGGTATATACATGATATTGGTGAAGCTTCCCAGCATGAGGGTGACATACAGGAACATGATCATGTAGCTAACGATGATTGTAAAAACGTCAGAATTACTCTCCCTTTCTATCTCGTCCTCGATGGACCTCTGTAACAAGCAATTTGAAATTAAGCACAAAGTCACTTTTACTAAATACTCAACAGTCTACAGGAAAACATTCTGCATTGCTTAATATTGACCATATTGCGGACAGTTTGTGGAATTTATACATTGTCATTATCATCCTCACTAGGTAACCTACGTACACATAACATCAATATTGACAGAATGAACTCACCTCAGATGAGAAGGATATGGTCATATAAGGACTCTTAAACTTCTTCATGAACTGTATGAATTCCTTTTCCCAGGCCTCTGCTTTCTTATTTTTGGCCTCATCCAAGTGGTTATTGACAACAAAAGTGATGACAAGAGCTTTGGAATCCTTGTAGTTCTTTCCTGTTAACAAGCATCATATCAAGTCACGATGTTTATCTTCATGTTTCAATTAATACTCAGAAATGTCTTACCTACTCAAAAACCAAAGGACCGATATTTCTGAGGGTTTGAATTGCATGTACCTACATGTATTAATGTACTACTGAGCTGAATTATATTTGTTATCAAAGTGTACCTGTTTATAGCAATAATACAATAAATGAGAAAATACAAATCAGGAATGTCCCAGAAACTCGTATATTTATATTTCTCCCATAATATTCCTCCATACTTGTACGCATTACAAAACAGCTTAGAATTATCTGGGGCTAAATTTACTAGATATGGTAATGTATTTAGTAAAAACCAGCTGAATTTTCAAGGTCAAAAGGTCATCGATCTTGGTGTCATTTGAAAGGGCTTCATTAGTTGAGTACACAGGTCAAATATGAAGTCTCTATCCCTCATGGTTCAAAAGTTATGGTCAAGGTTAAAGTTGTCAGACAAACAAACAAACAGACAGGACAAAAAACAATATGCCCAAAATCTATTGATCTGGGGGCATTAAAATCAAATACATGAAAGAAAATAAAGATGTGATTATTTTGTCTAGCTTTCTATTCCACAACTGTTCTGATGACAAGAGCTTTGGAATCACTGTACTTCAGTCCTGTTAACAAACATCATATCATGTCATAATGAAAATGGAAATATTTTAATTGTGTCTAGTCTTCTATTTCATCATTAAACAAATGTAATTCTTTGCCTAAATTTTAGAATAGAATATTGCTCATCCAGAAGAATACATACAAGTTAAAACTAACTTTGTATGTATTTATAATCATTCAGGCAGTAATTTGAGCCAATACTAAACGAAAATTCTTTTCAATAGATTCTATGATTTTTCTGCTTGTGTTTTTTTATCAAAAGAACTCAAGAAAAATAGAGAGCTACCAGTTTCTATAATACACTGCATACACATAGACATAGTCACTGCACAATAATCATGTGCTGATGCAATTCAGAACTGATGTGACCATTAAAACTATCTTTTTCTGATCTGTCCAAATTTAATCAAAGAGATCCTGCGATTTCATTTCTTTTGTATGTTACAAACAACATCCTCTATAACTAAATAGCTATTGATAATTAACTCTGTATATCTACATAGTTACTGCCCATAATTAAGTGTTAATGCAATAGACATTTTTCCATTTGATCTTATATTTCATTCTATGTCAGACGTACAATAATTTGTGGCAAAATCATGTTACTCTGACGTCAAAATTTTTAGCATTAATATCATAATGAAAATCCTGGCAAAAAAGAAGCATGTCTGGCCAAGGGCCCTTCCTTCATGTTCTATTGAAAAAACTTCTATTAAACACTTTGTACACTATAAAAAGTCTTTTCCTTATCTCACCAATTTCAATCTGAATCATTTAAGTTATTCTGAGTCATATTTATAATGAAAAGAATTATATGCTGTTTTTATTTGACATCAATGCTTGTAATGTGATGTCACAGTTATATAATGCAAATCTGAGCAGCAAAACTTCATTACATCAATACTGCCCTTTAAGTAAAAATTAAAAAAAAAAAAAAAAAAAAAGAAAAAAAAAAAAAAATTTGGAACATACCATCATATCCACCCATGGATATCCATGGGAAAATTGGCTGACCACTGGTGGCAAGGCATGATAAATTCAGTCCCAAGGTATCAGAGGTTGAAGCTGGTGCACTGAAGAAATAACAAATTGATGAGGTATAGAGTTCATCCTTTTAAAATTTGTTTTTTACTACAAGTACTTTAAATAAACCTGTCAGTTAAATAAATCTTTTCAAGTGTATGTTACATGTATTTACCTATTAGTATTATTGGCTCTTCATGTTGGTAATGTGCTCTCATACCATTGGCAAAAATGAATGTTTGAAATCTTTATTTGTGAAAAAAAAGGCTCATGCCTTTGTTTATAAAAATTTATTTATGATTTGAACTAAATACAATGTAAAACATCTTAAATCTAGAATTTTTGCTGTTTACTAGTATCATCCTATAATCTTATTTTTGATGTCTACCACTGGCACGATGTATCTTTCTTGCAATGCTACTGATGAATTAAGAAAATAAACAAAACATGGTTCGTGCCGTTTGTTCACAGACAAAGATTTTGAACACTCATCACACCATAATGAGTGGTCATATCACATTATGGGTTTTTCTATTTATTCACATAAATGAGATCTACAAATGGTCAAGATTTAGAGAGTAATTATTTTTCAACCATTCATTTTACATCAACATTGCTATGGCAATGCACCTTCTCTTCTTTACAGGGTACTAATACCATTACAGTCTTTGCAAATACATAGTAAAAGATTTGACCTTTAACAATGTCTATCAAAAACTGGGTAGTGATGTAAGAATCAATAATGTCAATAGAGGATCACTGAGTTTCATCTAAATCCATCATGCATTTCAACAGGTAATATGATGCTATACAAAAATAATAGGTAGACGTAGGCTAAACCATGCAATACAACATTAGCTAGGCTGGTACCACCAATAAGACCATAAAGCACCACTAACGTTTTGAGTACTCTCTGATAGTTATTATCATATTTCATAGGAACAAGAAACCATCAAAGACAGTATGACTAGACTGCAAAGCATAACATTATAGCCTATCTGTAGATTCTTATCCAGAAACATGTCTCTTTAAGTTTGAAGATGTTTCAAAAAGTTTGAAATTGGTATCATTAATGATATGCAAGAAATCAAGATAAATGCAAAATAAGACTGTTCACAGAAGAGTAAAATCGAGGTCAAGGTCACTAAATTTTGTGTCGGTTGGGAAGAATTCATCAATGTCTACAAACTTACCAAGTTTGTAGCTGGTATCTTTAACATTATACAAGAGATCAAGATAAATGCAAAATAAGACTGTTCACTGAAGTGTAAAATCGAGGTCAGTGTCACCAAATTTTGTGTCAGTTGGGAAGAATTCATCAATGTCTACAAACTTACTAAGTTTGAAGTTAGTATCATTAATGGTATGCAAGAAATCAAGCTAAATGCAAAATCAGACTGTATTCACTGAATCGTAAATTGAGGTCAAGGTCTCCAAATTTTGTGACACTGATGAAAGAATTCATCAGTGTCTATAAACCGACCAAGATTGAATTTGCTATCATTAATGGTATGCGTGAGATCAAGCTAAATGCAAATTTTTGACACCGGAGGGACAGACAGACAGACATCACTAATTTAAAGACTTGCTTTGCAATCCGGTCAAAAAGATAATCATTGAAATATTTGGGAAAATACAGTAGGATAACGATATTTATCAAATCTCCTGTCTTAAAAAAATGAGTACATACTTAACACAATAATCAAAATGGTCAAGATAATCAGCAAGTTGGAAGAATCCATATACGTCCATCTTTTTCTTATCAAGGTTAGCATGACTGTTCTGCCAGTACTGTAAAATACTCTGGATTGTGCAGTTATTGTTGTCTGGAGCCAGCGGCTTGTAACAGATGTCCTCAAGAGTTACATTCTCACCTTCATAATCCGCAGTGATGCCTTCAATATGCAACTGAAGATCCAATACCTATTTAGAAAATGAAACAAAGTGAAGGTAAAACCAGTAGTATTTAGAAGTGAATGCTTCAACTATCAAAATGCATGCCCTGATGAATAATAACAAAGACCAGATTTGATATAAAGGCAGAAAGAGCAGTGTATTAATCCAAGTTTTAAGACTGCACAATTATGTTTAAAGGGCTAGTAAGATCAAGTCACTTAACCTTTTATCAGAATTGCCTTCCCTGTAAAATTCAGGTCTCAAAATTAATGTATGGCTGTTAGTCTGTGGCAAATGAAATTTGCCAAGAACCAAAAGGTTTCTCAATGTATCAGTCTATCAGACTAAGTGAAATTTTTATAAGCATACAAAACAAATTTGTACTTCCTGGAAACACCAAATGCTTTTTTCAGTATCATTCACGGAGAAGTACATGGTAGGTAACCAAGTCTAAGTCACTGATGCATTTATATAGATATGGCGATCAGTACTGAAGCACGTTGATGGTGCTTCCTTAAAACGTTGATGTGTTTTGGAAATAAAAGACAGGATGTGGAGATATATTTCAGGGGGAAGTGATCCTTTGTGTCCCGCAGAGGAGACCAACATTCATGGATGAGGAGGCCTTAAAAAATTCAGAAATTATGATTCAGTAACAGTTTCAATTTTTGGGGTAAAAATTCCTTGCATTATAAGTTATTTGACAAGAACTGCATGTGAAAAATGAAATATTACCATATGAAGAAACTCTTTGTCGAAGAGAGAAGTGTAATTGACTTTATCCTCAGATGGTGGAGGCAATGCATGAGTCACAACAGTCTTATTATACGGTCGGGTAATGATTAACTGTTCTGTACGATAAAAAGGTCTGAAACAGAGAACAGTAATACATGTATTATAAAACAATAAAGAAAACAGATATTGTATCATATGAGTTTACACATTGCACTTTGATAACTCAAAGTAAAAGGTACATGTACCTTTGAAATCACTTCCAGTTTTGAACAGTGTGTGTTATGGAAGTTTCCGTGTTGTATATAACATAAATTAAAAGGTTGCTGGGATTGCATGATTTCATTTAGTTTATTCGGTTTGCATTTTTTTTTTTGTAGTTTTGAGGTAGAAAAGTTTTCCAGTGTATGTAACTTAAACTATACCATGTAAAATAAAAAATGGATGATAAGATCCTCAGTATCGCAGTAAAATGCAGCGGCTTACATGCAGCTAGAATAACGGATGAAAAATAACTGATATGTCAGCCAATAACACTGCAGCAAATTTCAGCATCTATTATGGACAGACGACCTTTCCCTCCCCAGTTTTTCATTTCAAATAAGACAGGATTAGAAAGGTTTTACATACATCACAATCTTACAAGGCATTATACTGCATGAAAAACAAATTTCATATCCTTATGCCTGCATCATGTGTATAGAGAGATCGCTCCATTCATTACTTCAAAAAGAATTCATGTACTCTCCAAAGTAAACTCAATAAAGATAACACGAAACTTGGCATCCCTTTGAAACAGCATATTTGACTGTATAAAGCATTGTCCGTTGTGACCGTGAACCTTGAAAATCAAAAGCATTCATTCCCTCTACATGGCAAACATTTTTGGAAAGTCTGATGAATTACACTGGATAATTTTATCTTGTTCAAAAGATTACAGACAAACACTTATACACATGAATGCACAGCTGTTATGATATATCCCCTTAGGGGACCTATGAAACTGGGGATATGAGGGCCCCTGGGATAATAAATGTAACCATAAGGTTTGGGTGAACAATTTTGATACAAATGAAATGCTCTCACAAAGTTACATGAATATATCTGAAGGTTCATGGACAGGATGAACTTGATCATATTTTCTATTTTATCAGAATCAAGCTTAAGATTCAAACAATGCATCACAGAACTTTAATGAAGAAGAAAGTTGAGAAATCTCAACAACACTACAGGGCATTAATCTCACATCTTGTCACATAAAATAGGAAATACTTATCATATGGAACACAGTTGAATCCAATGTCTTTTGTCACTAGATATGGTCATTTATTGCTTGTCAGTCTTAACCATGTTAACAGGCTGACCAGTCTGATGCTGTATCAGTATTATTGACATCTTTTGATAGGGATTTCCTATACATATGATTCAATTTTGTATCAATTTTGGTGACTTTTGCATCTTCAATAATTCTATAGCTTGTGAGTTTACCAGGATAAAATTTTGCATTCAAAGGCACAATTCCATAATAAATTCAGACGTAAAAAATAATAATTTGTCGTATGAGTAATTTTCAGCTTTATGTGTCTTTACTTTATATATGTAACTTATTTTGCATCCAATGTTGTGAGATAAACATCTATTTCCATCCCTAAACATCCCTTACAGTTGTTTATCCATCCCTTTATACTTTGATAGAACCTGCACTGATATCATCATTTTGCACCAAGCTTTTCTCTAAAGTGGAATTGTTGTTAATTTAACTAAAGGAATTTGCATATTTCCAAATAAAAACCTTAATATTTTGTTATTTAGGAATGATTTTGAGACATAATAATGCACAACTAAGTAGTAAATTGGATTAAAATGCAGGTAGGTGATGACAACCTGTATTTTGCTCTAAAAATAGTAAATTGATCGAAGAAGTGAGGTTAATACACAGCAGATGTCTTAGCCATTTTCATGTAAGATAAAATATGTAAGAATACAGTACCCAAACTTGCTATCAAACTTGTCTCTCTCCACACGAGCCCTGCTGGTTGCTGCAGACCACAGTTTGACTGGATCAGTGGTGACCTGGAACATGACTATGCCAGCGGAGAGCCCACCTGCTACAACAAGCCCAATTATTATGATCACTATAGGATACCTGGCACAAAACTTCCCCCATGAGGTAAATATTCTCTGTAAAACATTTTCCATATGTGCGCCTGCTTTTTCCAAACATCCAATATCTTTCTTTGATACTAAGTCTGGATCGTTGACAGAGTTCATTTCGCCCCTCTTTTTTTTACCCTTGACTTTTCGACCACTACCATTGACAGAATAAACGTCGCAGCAATTATCATCGTCACTGCTCAATTCTTCATATTTGCGTCGCTCTGTGACATTTAGCGAATTCTGGGCAATAATATTATAGCAGACAACGTAAATTAAGAAGAATAGAGCAAAAGCTAAGTATGTGATTCCTATGATGAAATACCAACAGTCAATCCCCAAAATCTTGCAAATTTTCTTTGGTGAAGGAGGAGGAGGGATTGGTGCACAGGCTGCTTCACAATCTTGACAACTGCATGCTGATCTATTGGCATAAGATTTATCACAAGGAGTCGTCTTATAATCCATCGGGTAAACAACTTCAGAGTTGTTGAGCACAACACGAGTAGAATTTTCAATGTGAAAGAAGATATCAAATGGAGCATGACCATTGGATGTCGTACCCATGTAGGTAAGCCACCCCATTGGTGTACATTTATCGGCTGTGGTACCACAAAACACTGATATAGCTTTGGTGTTGGCACTTGGCATCTGAACATCCTTGCAGGAATTGTACATTCCATATGCATACTGATGCGTTACGTAATAGTTCACAGATTTGATCTTTGCTGGCTGAGACTTTGTGGAAGATGGAATGGTTTCGTTGACAATAAGGAATTTGCTTTGCTGAGGACCACATGTCATGTAGCAGTACAGATTTAAAAAGTTGTTGAAGCAAGACGGACAGCGGGTGAAAAACTGCTGTGGCAATCCCATGTTCCCTTCAACTGTGACCAGTTGATTAGTGTCGCAACATGTGTAAGTATTATCATCTCCTGTAAAGAATATTAGATTTATCCAGTTGAAATTTATTTTGAAGCTTACTTCTATACTGGTCTGAAAGATAAATTCTGATGTGTTGTATATCTGGACCATCGCTATTTTTGTTACTAAGTGACCATTTCAAGTAATTTTAACTGAGCAACTTGAAGGAACAACATACTTTAAAACTGTATTGGACATTTAAAATTCTTTCATGTAATATGATTTTAATGAACTGTCCTCATTTACCTCACGTCTGGATTTACCTTCCCGACCAGTAGAGGTCACTTTTTAAATTCAGTTTCTGTTTTCTTTGAAAACAAACCTTTTTCTTAAGGGGATCTCAATATAAAGGTCATATTTACATTTACTGACTTTGACTGATTCTGACTTCTGTTCTCCAATAATAATGATTCAAGATGAAAATAAGAGTTTTCAAAATCATTTCCTTTAAAGACTGTCATATTCGACTACTCTGAATATTCCATAATTTTGAATCCTGAATTAAGGACTGCATGTTCATTCAATGAAAGCCTTCTGCCTGCTGTTGTAATTTTCAGAATCATTTTATGTATGCTGAAGACAATGAAATGATTCCATGGACAAAGTAATGTGTGCTTGTTATGAAGTGGAAGGTAATATGTGCTTGGTACCAATTGTGAAATTCTGTGTCCTTCAGCCTTGCTAGTTTTTGTTACCATTCTATGGTCAATCTGATTAAAATCATTTCTTTATTCCCCTTCTCTATTTGTCCCATTGCGAATAAAGATCTGGAGAAACCCCATAAGGGGTCATGTCCTGGTGAACTCTGATTTTCAGCCAATCAGTGAATCGACTACAAATTCCAAGGAATGAATTTAACATCCAGAGCGTGGGTGGCCTACAAGGTAGTTTTTGAACACTGTTTGTTACATATTGCATCACTTGCATGTGCCTAACTGAGTCATTGATTGGCTATGAGAAATAAGTTTTGGTGATTGAAACGCCATCAGAGTTCACCAGAGCATCATATTTGGTCTTATGTACAGCAATGACTAGCAAATATACCAGTACATGTACAAGTCCAGACAATAGTTTTGACAGATCTGTAACCCTTTGTATAGCTAAGACTTACCATTGTCTGAGTCGGAAATGTAATTTGGATCTGAATTGTCCGATTCTTGCTTTAAGTGACACTAGGATTAACATTGCACTTATTTGATGGTGACACCTGCCTGAAGCAATGCACAAAAATATAGACCTTTACAATGTGCCCACCAGAAGCTGTGAGGGATCTGTTATGTGCCACATCTACCATGATACGGGGGCCTTAGATTTACTGTCTCATCCAAAAGATGAACAAGGACACAGTGACATTCCCCATAGGTGTGACTTAAACCCATGACCTCTTGGTTACGAGCCAAACACCTAGCAACTGAGCAATACAGGCTCCGGTAATTTTGAAGAATCTGTTAAGTGCTGACTCACCGTTATACAAGTCTGGACAGTAATTCTTAAGGATCTGTAACCCTGTTGGATTGGTCAGTTTCTTGGCGGTGCCATTATATGCACAGTTGTACTTGCCAGTGGGGGAGGGACCACATTCTCCATACCATGAACAATGACCATCCTCACTGTGGACCACATTAATCTGTAAGGAAAAAAGATGAATGTGAGTACTTTAGTCGTCTAAACATAGGTCAAATATTGAACACAATTTTCTTTGTTGCAAATTTCTTTATTCCAATTCATAAACTTATTGTTTATTATGAACATGTAAATTTTGTATATGATATACTTTCTGGCAACAGATTCCATGTCACTGATTAGAAAAACTATTTTTTCATAAGTCACAAATATATTGTGATTGCATAATTTACCTGCCGAGCTACATCATTTAAAAGCACCCTCATTAGGACGACTACAAATTTTAGGAACTTTATATACAAACTCATGGAAAGAAATTTTAAATGAAACCTTGTTTAGGCAAACAGGGATCTTAAATTTGGATCTTAAACACACTTTTCCCCAAGAAAATATAGATTTTAACCCAATCGTTACATACAAATAATGATCTAAAAGATACACTAGTTAGGGTCTTAAATGCACTTTCACTTGGCAATTGCAAATTCTAAATCCAACCTTGCTTATAAAACAAAGGATCTTAAACCCACCCTTCCTCTGAAAAATCAAACTAGGAATTTCAATCCAACTTAGGATGTTATACATGTATGAAACCTTGCTCAAGCAACTAGGAATTTTATTCCTGCCTTTACTCTGGCAACTAAACATCTTGGTTGGACTCTCCTTATCACAACTACATATAATGAAATCTAAAACTAACTCTGAACTCAGCAACTAAGGATCTTACATATGAGTGCAGTGTGTGCGAAAACTAGTTAGATTTTACAGGATAACTGTTCAGTAAAGCTTCATATTAAATTTTAACATATATTTATGTCTGTCTGGTGAGTTTTGAAAACACTCTGATTGACAGGACTTTATAGTAGGCTGTGTAGGAATGTTTCTATCATCTATGATCATTGGTAATGCTAGCAATGGGACACTTGTATAACATACTGACTGATATCAGTTTATATCAGTTTATCAGGAAGCATAAAAGGCATATTGTCAAGTACAGATAACTAGTTTAAACTGAATTGTGCACAAGTCATTGACTTCATATCATGATAACAATGTCAATATCAGCGGTAAGTATTTACATATATAACAACAAACTTCCCACCTCTATATGGACTCTGACTTGATAAAGTAATATATATCCTTCTATTTTCTTTTAATAGAATTATATTTGTTTTTAAATAATTTAAAAATTAAAATTGTTCTAATGGAACAAAATTGTTGTAAATACCCTGAAATTTAACTTAAAAAATGCTGACAATTACAAAGAATTTCACAGTAAGATTTTGATCAATTTAAATTCAAAAGGGTACAATCTTACAACATCCTGAACATTCACAATTCAGTTTCATCCCAAATAAATGATAACCAAATGTACAAGTACACTGCACCATAGTAGTAATTGCAAACAATAATTTTCCTGTAATCTGTCGATGTAAGGAACCACACACATTTCCTTATGCTAGTGCCAAGTCTGATTTGGTTTCCTTGTTCTTTCAGGATTTTTATTACAGGAAATATTTGAAACATGCACAGTACGATCAAGGTGTTTTGAAATTTTTTCACAAAACACAGTGGGCCTAACCCAGACGTAAATTAAGAAAGCACAAAAAACACTGTGATTTTATATAAAGGTGTGAACAAAACATAGATAAATTTACACTTGGAGTCTCACTGCGTTTTGTGTATTTTCTCCAGAAAAACAGCTGAAATGCACCATACGAATGCAGGTCATTTTCTTCATTTGATAGATAGGGAAACCCTCTCAGCAATTATCATTTAAATATTCCCATTTTCAGGGGTCTATCGTCCATGTCATACGATCGCACTTAAGCAATTTAAATCCCCCCTCCCCCAAAATAACAATACCAAATTTTGTCTCTGACCTTCCTATAAAACTTGAAAATGCAACTCTTTACATATATTCAGATTATGTCATACATGAGTAATGTGAGTCAATTTTATATAAAGTCAGCAAGATACATGTACATGTATATGTATATACAAATGACCATATAACCACAGGGCTTTTGTCTCCTTGGTCCCCCATTTCCCTCAATTATAATGGTATAATTGAGGGGGGGGGGGTTTACCCATGAGACGAAAGCCCGGTGATATAACAAATATCCCTATCAAGATCTGTAAACTGCTTTTACAACAGATTATAATGTATGTGTACAAGTATATTGGACCACAATTCATCCAGTTAATCAATCAGCTAACACCGTATGAATAACTATGCAATCTGACATGGCACAGATCACCACTCCTGCAAATCTATACATTAAGGAAATAATTGGAAAAAAACACATTATATAATGATTAAGTATGTATCATATGACCATTGAGGTGATAGGAAACGATACATTTCCTGTAATCTCTCTTTAGAGGGTATTAACACCCATTTCCTCTAGCTAGCTAGTGCCAAGTATCCCGAGAAAATACAGGATGATATTGCATAACATTTTCTACTTTGGGTAACAACTTTCAAGGGTTTAACAAAATTTAATGTTAAAAAAATGAAACTGAGATTTTGATCCATTGAATTTTAAACTCGACAAGTTGTGTTTACGAAACACTAATGACCCCGGCGTCACCAAAGTCCAAAAAGTTATTTTTAGCATGAAGATCATTGTCAAGTTCAAAAGGTCATTGACCTTGGGGTCATTTGAAGGGCTTCATTAGTTGAGTATGCATGTCAAATATGAAGTCTCTATTCCTCATGGTTCAAAAGTTAAAGCCAAGGCTAAAGTTGACAACAGACAAACAAACAAACAGACATAACAAAAACAATATGCCCCCTGATCTATCAATCCGGGGAGCATAAAAAGGCACACCCTTATGACAAACTGAATAATTTGGTCTCTTTGGTCTCATCTATTGACTTTCAGGGGTCAATAATACATTGTCATGAATGCTCAGCCCACATGTAGTAGTACAGACACATAATGCAGTTGCGTTTGTACATGTATGTTACATTATTTAAACATCCAAAATCAGGGCTTGAAATTTGCAAAATTTTTTGGTTGAAAAATTTGCATATTTAAAAGAAATTTGGATGACCTCCATTTTAATTCCAGAAATTTCAGGTTGCCTAAAGAAATTTTAGGTTGTTTTTGTGGTCCATATGACTACTAATTTTGAGGGCTGCAATATACATGTATGTACCGGTATCTTCATTTTAAGTACTTCTTAATTCTGCTAAATCTTTGAAAATAATTACTCAAAACAATGATTATTACATATTCATTTGATTGATTGTCACACAAGTTTTTATGCTGTCCTCAAATTTTTGATATCGAAGTTCAAATGTTTCAAATCATACAAGGAGTCCAATGTCAAAAGTTTGAAATTTTTTTTCAAAATGCACTTGAGAATTTATCAAAAATACAGAATCTATGAACAAGCTCAGTTCAAAGCCGAACCAAAAGAAAAGTTACAAGTATGATCCCAAAATTTGATGTTGAGCTTGATGATATTTATTTCATGATCTTGTAACATCCCCATTATTAAGAAATAGCAATTGCAATATCAGTTGCTATATCAAAGTTTTAAAAAGGAAACCAAGAAATTATATAATTTATAGTGTCTATGAACAAGTCCAGTTCAATGATGAATCAAAAGAAAATTTATACGTATGATCCCCAAAGGCAAGATAACTTCCATCACATTAACTAGAGCACATCACGACTAGAAGTTGTAAGCAAATATGTGTCTAAAAATGCTTGAGTATATGCATTTAACAGATATCAAATTTTCAGGGGTCAGTTGTACGAAACTTTAACCACTGGTTAAGCTTACCAGTGGTTAAAGTTTGAAAGAAAATTAATTTAATTTATAAGATTTCTGTATAAAAATCTATAATTCTTTACAAAGATTGTTTCACATGCTACAAATCAGTACACAGACTATAACTTAAAGTCTTCTCATTTCTAAGATATAGTCAGATGAAACTTAACCATTGGTTAGCTTAACCAACGGTTAAAGTTTTGAACAACTGGCCCCAGAGATACACATCATCCTTAACTTTTGCTGCAGGGCTTGAGTTTCATCCAAACTGTGTGATGACTGGTTGCTTATACATGTATGTTTCTGACTTGAGCAGAATACTTTTGGTACTGGTGGTTCTGTTGATAGCATCACCCTAGTAGGCCTGGAATGTGATACCTGCCTGCTTCTGGCATCCACATTGTTGAAATTGTCAGTATTGCCGTTTCTTTGTTGTTTGTGAGACAGTCTCTGGTTATGCTTATAATGTCTGTAAATTCTCTGTTTGCACCTTATAAGAAACTATTTTGCTCTTTCAATACTGCCCCATTTTTCCATTGTTTATTTGTTACTTTAGGTTCACTCTGCTCACAATATCGAACGATTTCAAGAGGATGCCAAGAGCAATTGTAATATTTAGCCTGCTTTACCTTGACAGTTTTCAGAACCTGATCACATGGACTGTATCCATAGTTCTCAGCAAATTCCTTCTCGTTGGCGACAAGGTTTTTGGCTAAAGGTTCATAAGATGTTGCATGGGAGTAATGCCTAGATGTTGGGTCAACTTGTTGCAGTGGTCCAGCAATGGGAAATAAAAATGTTGATTTTTGTGTGGTTGGTTTTGTGCATAATCTGCTTTTGCAACCTTAACAGTTTGCTTAGTTTTCCCAGCTGCCATTACTATGCGGTATATGAGGTGAGGAGGTAACATGCTCACATTCCCATTCACATTCAGCAAATTCTAGGAACTCCTCTGATGCAAACTGCCAAATGGCTAATGCTGTCCAACACACATGTATCGGGGTATAACTATAAGGTAGTCCTGGCTGGGACTGTAAAGTTCTTGGCAACTAGCATTTGCTGCTGTCTAAATAGTTTGGATGTACACAAAACTTCTGTCCCATATTGCTATATAATTGTGCTCAACTTTGATACCTTACTTTCACTGCCATCATGGCCATATTCCTGTGAGGTTTCAACAAAATAACAAGAGAACATGCCTCAGAAAAGACATTTGATAACGTACAGATAATTTTACGATTTAAACAGCAAATAGCTGCCCTTGTTAGAAGTCATTGACCTGGCCTTGAGCATTACAAACAGCTATCTGACAATCCAACTTCAAACTCAATTTTGTACTGATTTATCGAAGTTCACCCAAAAACTGTTTTGTTTGCACTGCAGTATCATTAATGTTCAATGAAAAGAACTATGATTTTCTTTGATCAATTTGTTGTAAATATTACATCATTAACCCATAAAGTATGGTAGGTATATCAGCAATATTTGTTCCTAACCAGAAAAACAGGCCAACTTAGATCTTGTGCAAATAGTTATAAAACAACAATCAGTATGAATAATTCAATTAATTATTGTAGTCACAATATATGGCATGTAGGCAATACTGAAATTTTCTTTCTAATGTCATTATACATGTATGTAATAATACATCAATATGTGGTAAACAAATAAATTTTAGTGATATTTAATTAGGAATTGCTACTTCGGGATTTGTTAAGAAAAGTAACATGTTCACTAATTTCTTGAGGAGAAATTTTCTTTCATTCCATTTGAAATTGTTTCAGTAATTTTGGAGAAAATTAACATCTGGTCTAAACTAGGAGAAAACAAGGCAGTAATCTATTAATATTATCTAGCATCATGTCCTGAGCATTTTCTCAGATCGGCGTGCTCAAGAGTCTAACTTGTTTCTAGTAAAACTATTTTGGAATGTGGCACATCTGGCATGCGTTTATATTTGTAAATCTTAAGAATTTTCTGAAATAATACTGGTTGTAATTCCTTTCATGGCTTTATTCCTAAAGGGAGGAGGGGTTCTATGCATTGTACTTCAGGAAAGAGGAATTACAAGGTGATCCTCTTTGAGAAACATGTTGACAGACTGCATTAACATGACAACCAAAAAGACTGGCATCTTATTATTAACAATTAAGTCTCTGACCTCTTGAATAGAGAATGATATAGATGAGTGAATTTAGATAATAAAAATTGGGAACAACAAAGGCATAAATTAGAGCCCAAGCCCTGGAGTGAAAGCAAAAATATGGGGGTACCCTACATGTACCCGTAGCTAAAAGGGACGCATCTTAGTAATAGTATGTGTATAAGAGAATGATAGGCAGTAGCCAATATGATGGCAATTCAATATACATTTGTAAGGTACAGGCTGTACTAATGAATGTCAAGAGAGAAATGAATGCCAAGGGTCACATTGGGCAAAATATTTGAAATATATATGTGTATATCATTTTTGCCAGTTTCCATCATATAATATTACATTCAATTATATGATATTTAGATACGATATCTACAGTCAAGCATTAGCTCTCCCCCCCCCAACCCAGAAGCGTTGCCCCTGGACCCAATGGGAGCCTATGCAACCCCCATAACTCTGGTCTTAGGCCTACAGAATTTGCAGTTAATGGGCCTCAACTGCAAATTATTGAGAGATCCCTGCAAGCTGGAGGTTAAATTTCTTATATGACATTACTTTTTATGATCCGTTGAAAAACTGACCCCCATCCCCTTTTTCCAGTACAATAACTTTTTTAATACCATCAATAAAAGGTTAATTGTGAATCAACCACTTTTTTCTATAATGGAATAAAGGATTGGAACTCACTCCCAGAAATTGTCAAAAGTTTCCCCAACAAATATAATTTTAAAACTCAAGTCAAGAAATATTTGATAGATAATTTAAAATCTGTATTTACAAATGAGTTTGTATTTTATTAATTTACAACTGACTTTAAATCTCATTTGTCAAACTGTGATAATTTAATATGATCTGTGATAGTTAGTTTATATGTAGGAAATTATTTAAATGTAAATACTAAGAAATTTTTAACTATTTATTTATTACTATATTTAGAAATATATCTTTAATATTAAATTCATTTTCAGTACGGAACTTGTAATTTATTAATTTTCAACTGGCTTTAAGCCTATATACACAGTGTATATATGATAAAGTATAATGGTCTGTGATACATGTACATTTTGTATTTAGTTTAAATGTTAAAATTATTTAAGTATTATATCCTAAGAAATTTTAATAATTATCGTTTTATCATAATATCTATTTATCAATAATATTTTTAAAATTTTTAATTTTGAAATGTGATTTTTAAGTATAATTGATTTGTGATATTTAACTAATATACATGTATGATAAATCATTTCAAAATTAAAGCTATTACACGTAAGTGCTTAATCATTTATCTGTTTATTTAACTATTTTTTTTATCTCCTTATTTATTTGTGCCATTCTTGGTTTGTACTGGTAGTCACTTCATGTTAAGGACCCCACTGGAAATAAGTTTTTTAACTTTGTGGGTTATCTTAAGATTTATGAGGCTTCAGTGTAAATCTGGTCATTTCTATATTGATAATAAAATTACTTTAATTTCATTTAATTCAATGTCAAACCCTAAGACCAATACTCAATACAAATAAATTGTTTGCTTTATTTAATATTCTGAATTTCATATATGTTTAGATGTTTTTACTTATTATATACACAATTAACAAAATAATAATGCTTGTAGCTTTATCATTTTATTATTTATAAATGTGATGGAATCCAGTATAGGCCCGGATATACAAGTACATGTAGCTCAATGGTGTGAGCATCTGACTTTATAGCGGAAGGTTCTGGGTTCAATTCCCGTGTCCGGCCACAATTTTTAACCTTGCCTGTCAAAATATTATGTCTAGTGCTATTTTATTTGTTAACTAGTTATGTTTGATTTTTTCAATTAGGTCTAGTATATCTATATGTCTTACACACCCCTTTTATTTTGAATAAATATTATTATTATTATCATTATTATTTCCTTTGTCCTACACCTTTAACTAAGACAAAGATTTAGATCATAGAGGAAGGCCAAAAAACTTGTATTCATATATATATACATTCATAGGCAGACCTAGAAATTTTTGAAAAGGGGGGGGGGGGTTGCAGTCTCCCATGACTTATGTTTTGCACTATTCGGTCTCGAAAAAGGGCAGGGGGTGCAGCCCTAAAAGTAAAAAATGGTCGAAAATGACCTTTTTTGGTTAAAATTTTCCTACTAAAAAGGGGGGGGGGGAGTTGCAACCCTTGCAATCCCTCTCTAAATCCGCCAATGAGTCATACATATTATCAACATCTTATAAGCTTCACTTATAACATTTTAAAATCAAACTTCATTAATGTATACTTTGAAATCATGTTCAAATCTATCTAATTATTTGAATTTTTACCTTAAGTAATAGGCCTACCTACCTGCAATGAAATTAAGCATTGAACAGCACAGACGAGCAGGAAATGCCACTTCATTTTAAGTCGTTGGTTTGACAAATCCAATATATGTAATAAAATCTTTTTTTATATTGTAATATGCGTCCGATTATCACCTGCTGAATAATAATGGACTTCGCCCTCTCATGTGCATCCCATAGATACTTCAACAAATCGTACGATGAGGAGATGAGTCACATGACATTCGATTTAATCTCGACACGAAATATTTTCGTTCATTTATCATTTCGTTTTCGAACGCAATATCCTGGCAAGTGTACCGACGTATATTTTTGTACCAAATACTTCAAATTGTGAACTAAGCTATTTTTTACAGAAGGAAAAATAACAAATTTTGTAAAGTCAATAAAGTGTCCAAGATCTGAGAAATTAGGAATCCACAAGAGGCAGGTCCATTCATTTTATTATTGATCTCCTCGTTACAGTATTCATTTATCGCTTTCAGTGATCATTTGGCAATTTTTGGTCTGTTTGTTTGTCAGATTTAGCTTTTAGATTTATTTCATACATGCTGTATTTTGATATTAATTTGATATATCCAAATGCACCAGTATCAAAATAAATGAAATATGATTAAATGAGATAAGTAGATCTAACAATTCTCGAAGTCGGCGTGATGTCACTGGCTCTATTGGTCTACGTAGATATATCTCGATGAGTTTGGTCATGACGCTTGGGGTTAAACTCGGAGTTTATATTTAGCGTTAATACAACTTTACATGAAAGTTCTTCTATATCAATTCCAAAGTGGTTTTCTTATGCCACAGGGACAGGAAATGTGTAAAACATGTATTAAAAAATCACTTCTTTGAATGGTAAAATAATTTGATTATTCCCTTTCACCAAAATTCTTCCCCGGATACGCAGCACTGTCTGTGATTAAGTCCGATGCTTTACCCTAAATGTTCCGAATGGGAATGAGGTTTTCGGCTCATGACAGAAAGGTCTCAGGTTGGAGATGTCGTCACCATATACGTGAAATAATCGTGGATTGACGTTAAATAAATAAATAAATAAATAAATAAATCATGATTGATTGAATGATTGCGGTTCCACATGTTAGAAATTATGTCGTTTTGGAAAGTGCATCGTCGGATGCCCCCGGTCTTTTGCTCTACGTTACGATTTAAACGTAGAGCAAAAGACCGGGGGCATCCGACGATGGGAAAGTGGTGTAACAAGCACAACCGAGTATTCGAGTGAGAAAGTTTTATGTATTTTGATTGGTCGAAGAGAGGGCCAATCAAAATGTAGTAATGTTTTCCCGAGATAGGATGTTGGTAACGTAGAACTTTCGACTTTGTTAGGCTAGTTTTATAGTAAAATGTATATATTGTTAATTCATAAAGTGCATTAGATATTTATAATTATAAACTCGAATGAATTCTTCATTTCAAAATGTAAGCCTCATGGCGAGATCTTTCGCGTTTATCGTCGATAAACCAGGTTTTATAACGTGTCTTACATCGATAAAATAGCGATATGTTTTAAATGATACAGATATTTCAAATGACCACACACACAAGTTTTCATAATGAAGTTTTGCAGCTTTTATCCGTGAGTATTCCTGGGCGGTTATGAATGTCCTTATGGGTTAATAGGCGTTTTATGTTTTTGTTTTGTTTTGTTTTTTTTTGTTTGTCTTTTTTTGTCACAAATTGTTGTTGTTGTTGCTGAACATGAAATTAATTATCAAGATTTTCATGCATTTGACCCCTTTCATGTAGTATTTATTTATTTATTTACTATTCTCTTTATTATTTATTCTCGAAAGAAATATTGTATATTCTCTCCAGCATGCAGTGAATCAATGCCGTAGTTGCTGTCCCTTGGGACACTCGTTTAACTGCTAGTGATGTTATCCTAGAGTGTAGATGCTTCTCTATATTGTGTACACATATATGGGGCAGGCTTGGTGTAGTGGTTAAGCGCTTGGCTTAAGAGGCCGACGATCCAGGTTCGATTCCCGGGTTGCGCCACTATGTTTAAGAGGTTGGTTACCCCCTGCTTCCATGTCGCGATATAACTGGAAAAAATGTTGAATGCGATGTAAAACACCAATCAACCAACCAACAACTATATTTTGTATGCAATCTGATTAATTAAAACCATATCTTTATTCCGCTTCTCTATTTGTCCAATTGTGGATAAAGCAATTCGCAATTTATCCGCAATGGTACAAGTAGAGAAGCGGAATAAAGATTTGGTTTTAATCAGATTGACTGTGTGTGCATATTATGTCGATGCTGTGAATCATTTTATGAACAAGGTTGACCCTGTGATACCGCACTATGATTTTTCTAATCCGATCCGGCTGTCGGAAAGGAATTACCTGTCCTTCCGGCAAAAAGTAAAATCAGTCACACCTCACAATATTCATCGATCTTCAGGTTCAAGATCTTCCACTGCTTAGGCTGGGTCCGTTAAGTAGGTCAAACTTATGAAACAATGCAACATGTAAAAGGGGTTTTACCAACAAAGAAATGTATCATTAAGCAATATATATCTCGATAATTTTGTTGAGTTTTGTTGCAGTCCATGTCTCTGGGATACATAGTGTGTATATGGATAATGTTCAAGGCAAAATAATATCAATAAATAGTGTTATAGATTAATCAAACTCTACAATTAATCAAAGTTAATATTCATCTTACTATTTTATGAAATGAAATATTTTTCATTTGTTGTACAACCTTACAACCTTTGGTGTATAAACCTTACAAATTAATTTAATATTCATCAACATCCCTCCTTTATGAGCCAAATATGTGCGTTTCAGTTTTAGCAATTATCTTCTCAGTATGTATTTGTAATTTGTGATTTCAAACTCTAACTTCTGTAGGGGAAGGATTGAGTCTTAATCAGCTTTTTATATAATAAAATGGATAGTATTAACCAAGGGAAATCTCATTAACAAACCTTTACATAGGCCGATCTAGAAATTTTTGAAAGGGGGGGGGGTTTGCAGTCTCCCATGACTAATGTTTTGCATTATTCGGTCTAGAAAGGGAGGAGTTGCGCTCCCCCCCCCCCCCCCCCCATGGTCGAAATGATCTTTTTCGTAAAATTTTCTGACCAAAAGGGGGGAGTGGTTGCAACTCCTCCCTTAAACCCGTCAATGCTATAGAAACCTTTCCCTATCAATATAAAATCTCATTAAAATTTTCATGGATTTTAATGTTTCGATAATATTATATAAATGTAGTAAATGAATTAATAAATGTATATTGTGTATAAATCATAAAATACATATAATACAATTTGTAATAAATTATTGAATATGGGGATCAAAGTTCATTATTTACATGTAATACAAATGAGGTAAACAATTAAAAAACATAGTAATTTAAAACATAATTTGCATTGCGATATAACTGAAATAAATACTCGATACGTAATGAATACAAGTACATTTAACACAAATAAACAAAACACACAATACACAGTGTATATTGAATACATTATACAAATAATTCATATAAGTAATTGTACGCAATAAACATCAGATACAAGTAATACATTGTATACAAATGATACAAATGAAGCCAACATATAAGTAATGTACATTTTATAAAATATACACGTAACACAAATGAAATAACGAATACAGTATACAATTAATACAAATACATGTACATTAACATATACAACACAATGGACAAGATACATATAATACAAATAAGTCAACACATAGTATTTATTGTACAAAATACATGTAATTATATACACATATTACACATTGACAATACATATAATGGTGAAATAATTACGGATAACTGTATTTTCATATGAAATTATAAGTACTCTTTTACAAGTAATATTTCACGTCATTTCCGGTCACATGACGGGACATTTATCTATGTAAGCGTTTTTGTGTGGCTTGTCAGAAGCGTAGACAGGCGCTTTTCCAGATCCATAATGGTGTTGCTATTAGGATAGGAAGTCTTCAAGGAGAGACGGTCCCTCATCTTCGGTTCCCCATGGTATTTGCGCTACTGGCTGTAACGCAAAAACCACGGGGAACCAAGAATACTAGGTTTTTCTGTTCCAAGAAGAAATGATACACATGCATGTGCGTATTTCCGTTGCGACGACAATGGCGCTAATGACGGCATCTAGGACTCTATTGACATCGTCTGTTTGTGTGAGTGTCCGTCTGCTATTCTGTCACACCATCAATGCAAACGACTCACGTCTTCACCTGGACTCAAAAGTTTAGCTCTGTTCGTGACCACCTTCGAAATGTGTTCACTACAGCTGTCGGTGCCAATTGTGTGCAGGAGATGAATTTAGTATTTGTGTTTATGTACATGAAGACTTTGTGGCACGCCTCTTTGTAGATCATTTCCTTTTCATTTTATTTCTTGACATTCGTTTTTCTTCTCATTGTATTACTGCTGTACTATTTATGGCCCCCACTGCTCTTTCATTTGCCCTGTACATCTCTGTGGAAACATAAACATCTTTAATATTCAACTCATGAAAGTCAGATAGTGACAGTTATCTTTCTTGAGACTGTAAATATGATGTACATAGAGCATAAATACGAATATCATCCAGTCAGTGCTAGAACAAAACCCCTTTTATTTCCTTTCTCCTAGTCAGCAACATCGTCAGCAAAATAACTCAAAAATATCAAATTCAAAATCAGAATAAGGTTCGATAACTGGGCGTTTCCGTGCTTTAAAGACTTTAAATATCTAAATATTTTAAAATTCATTGTTTTGTATTTGATTTTCCATATATATGCATGTGATGAGAAAATCGATTACTGTGGTTTTAGTCTTGACGAAAGAGTTTTGAGATCCTGCTTCTATGAACTGTATGTAGAATATTAGTCATCGAATAAATAAATAAATAAATTAATAGATAAATAAATATAAATTGCATACATGTATGAACAAATAGAATTAACTTACTTTGAAAATTAATGTAAACAATAAATGGAGAAATAAATATATTTGGTAAATGAATAAATAAATCAATGAATAGATAAATGCATTGCATGAATTATTGATTGATATCGGCTGTATTCGTAATTTTATGATTCCGGTCGCAGACACGACCTGTTTACGTTTCCTAAGTTTCATCGACATGAAAGCGTGTATCAGAAAGCTACACCCAAACTTAATGGCTATCTATACCAGTGTAAAGATTATAAAATATATTCCTAATGGAATATTGGTCTGATCCGATCAAAGCCGTCGCGTAAATCATCCATTAACACGTCAATAAACGGTAGTTTCTACTCGTATATCTTCGCTAACCAAGGTTCCGATATACGTTAACGTCTTGTAGGCTTGGCTAGAGAAGATGCTACTGACAACTCAAAAATCTAAGGGTGATCAACATTGGTGGATTTTTAAAAGTCGTTTTCAACAATTTTTCAGTCCTATCCAGACATGGAAGTCGGAAGTAACCGACCTCTGAAGCATACGGTTGCGCAATATACATTGGGTAGATAAAAATCATGTCATGTGTTTGCTTCAAGGGTTAACACTCCCCACCCCCCAAAAAAGGGGGAGTTAAGTTCCAGATTTGTAAATTAAGAATTGATGGTTAATTAAGGCACCAGTATGTACATGTTTAACATTACACCTTTGCTGAATAACATATCTGCATCATCCGAAGATTTAACCCCAGTTGTCTTCATTACAAGCCAAGCATTTAAATCATACCATCAAATCCGTGCCTCCCCATTATCCAAGAAGATTAACTCGTACATTAAATATTGTTCTTGCATACATAGATCGTGCCCAAATCAAAACGGTCAATACGGAATAAGATGACGTCATAGCGAAAGCCATGACGGAAGTGTTACAAAATATGCCTATGCATTACACGGGAGAAGCTTGAACACATTTGGGTCTATTATATGTATAATAAAGCAATTCAGAGTATCATACCAATACCCATCTACAAATCCGAGGTATGATGATATCCGAAAATTTTGTCGAGAGGGGGTCCACCCCAATGAATTTTTCAAGAGAAGGTCCACCCATATTTCTGTGTTAAATTTACTCATTTTATCCAGAAAAATAACAAGAAAAGTAATTTTCTCCGAATCTGAGGGAGGGTCCAAACCCCCGGTCTGCCTCTCCGGATCCGCGAATGAAGATTTAAACTGGATAAATAAACTTATATGGACAATGAACAAAAACTACACGATATTAGTGCTTCTTTTTTAAAAGGTGTAAGACTAAGTTCGTCATATATCATAAGTAAAAATCCGGATTATGATATATATCATGATGAAAAAGCACTTTTGTCGGTATTTTAAAAAATATTTTGTGTATAGTTGTGTTTCCGACATACATATAACAGCTGAGGCTGGCCAAGCAAGAGACGTTTACATCTCCTAGCCATGGTCTCACGTCTCAGTTCCAAAAGTCCACGTGAAACTACCTGCTAATTTCGTATTTGACATGTTCATCCGGTTCAAGAGAGCTTGCAATCTACTTGGAATGATTCGTTACCTTTGAAAGGCCATTATTACCTGTCAATAACTGAGAGACGCGCTACCGTGGACAATATATCCGTTACCTTCCTTAGTCTACGCGGTAGGAAGGACGTTCTGATGAATCTGTCACGGAATAAACCTTCATTTATGGATTTTACCTTCAACAATATCAGTTTTCGAGTTAAACTTAGATAATAATAATAATAAAAAATAATAACAGAATAATTCCCGACATCATGACATCTCTTTATATTAAAAACGACAATGATATAAACTAAACTAGCCATAAGACGTGACCCTATAGCTATTCTGATCAAAATAGGACCACGACTTGCGGCTAAAACTGAACAAAACTTACCTGCCATGAAGATAATGGCTCCAGCTAGTCCGACCACTAGCAAGATAAAGGCGACCCAAAACGCCAGCATACCTCCACTAGAGTGTACCTTCGTCTTCTCTCCCAGGAGGACGGCTGTGTATAGGTTCCCTCTTCCAAATGGATGGGTATAATTCACTTCCGGATCCGGACATTCCTGGTTTAACGTCTGTTGTACAATATCAGCGAAACTGAGGTGTGAAGGGATGTTAGTCTCGTCTAGTTCAAAGGCCGGGTTGACGAACTCCTGCGTGGACTGAAATAAATAAATAAATAAATAAATAAATAAATAAATAAATAAATAGATAAATGAATGAATGAATGAATGAATAAATAAATAAATAAATAAATAATTAAATAATTCTTTTAGATAAAAATATATCACAGGCACTTTTAATTATGTATACAAAACCCCCTATACCGTCTCGTTCCCTTTCCTCTGGAATGAGACGATGTAGGGGATTTTGGATATTTAAAAGCACTCTTCATGTAACGCAGTGTCTGTGGACATATATATGTTTTAGACAAGTATGAATTTTTTAAGTTGTGAACATGAAATTTTATACCACTATGAAGAAACATAAAGGCAACAAGGTGCTAATGGGGGGTTTTCAGTCGTTTGGTTTGTAAGTTTTGGGTTTTAAAATTTTTTCGACTAATCTGGCGACTTTGAAAAATGATGTAACAATATTATTTCTTAAACATAGTGGCATAGGTAGGTTCAGGGTATAATGTATTTAACAGCCTCAAGTAAATTTAAAAGATAGTACATGGCAGCTACATGTATACACTGGCATCTTAGCCCAAGTCGGACTTGTTTCAAACTACATGTATATTGTAAACCAACCCAATTAAAACCGTATGTAGCGACTTAACACCAGCCGTAAGCCTTGGAGCTCATGCTGTTATAGCTTCGACCCCTTACTGGAACTGGATTTTTTTTGTAAAAGAAAGCTAAGATCAGTGGCGGATTTAGAGCCCCCCCCCCTTTTGGTCACATATTTACTAGTAAAAATCCAGATTTTGTACTAAAAATGGCTCAGAAGTTTGGCTAATACCCATTTGGGCTCCCCTTTTCGGAAATTCTGGATCCGCCACTGAAGATGTAGGCCGTAACGCTCTCCAGTTTATTTTTTAAACAATGAGATGTATGATGAGCATTTTCTTAAATTAAAAAAGAAAATAATTTGTGTATATATCATGCATTTTGTAGTATTAAAATGTCACTACTCACCACTACCACATAGTTATTTTCCATAATTTGATACACGGTTATCGCCCCATGTACTATACGATACCCTTCTAGCTAACAAAGAAAACGATACTAGCGTTGATTCTATTTTCTTTTTAAAAAGGAAGCTTTTTGAATGATCAACCCCATCTGTTGCAAGACAAAATCTAGAGCTGAAAAATGGTTCCGCACAAAGACCCTCAGGCGAATCCAATGAATATTTGTTTTCATTAATGCATATTTTTAAAAGTTTAATTCATTTATTCATTTATTTATTTTTTACACATTTAATTATCAATATTTAAATAGGCAGTGAGTTTGCATTTCTAAATTTTCTTTTTGATTACATATGGAATTTTGATGCGATTTTAAGAAAGGCAGGTTTACATTGGTGTGACCTTTTCACGCGCGTTTAACGCACGTGTTACCCACTGAAGCTGTCGTTTCATCAGTTTAACATCAGGTAAAAATCGATAACGTCATCGCGCGTTATTCATTAACAAAGCTTGAGTGATTTTCTCTTTCTATAGATTACAAATGTTTGAAATTAATAAATAAAATCCGAAACGGAGCACTCATTGATTATCTCTACAGGGCTAAAGCCGCTGGGTATAAAGATAATTTATGTTTCATTTAATACAGTGACTTCTTTTTATTATTATCAATATGCTGTTATAGATTAGTCTTATTTATATTGTGAAATATAAATATTATAAAAGAAATGAACTAAGCCCGAGTAAAGTACGAGAAACACAATAAGACGCAAACGATTCAATGAATCTCTAAATATCTCAATCCATTTGATCTCATTTCATTCTTCAGTAATTCGCAATGCAGATTCCATGTAAATTACAAAAATAAATCTTAGTATTCATAAAAGTGCATTTTCTAAGATGCCCTACATTAAATGTCAATGAAGCATGTCCCTTTGTTTTGGGATTGGTCGATACTAGTGCGGGTAGCGTTCTTGCAAGTCTTCTTAGACGAGAAGACACGAGTTGTTGTGTGAAGGAACCTAGATAAACACACAAGGAGTTCCGATTGATGACTGAGAAGTGCCAGAAGTGAATGATTGTATATCTCGCCCATTTTCACAGCGTTGTTGTCCTTAAATGGGAAGCAAATGGATGCCGGTTTGATTGGTGTTTTACGTCGCGTTCAACAAATTGTCAGTCATATGGCTACATGGAAACAGGCCTCTTAAACCAACCTCTTAAATATAGTGGCGCAATTCGGGACTCGAACCCGGATCACCCGACGGCAAACCAATGGTAGAGAAAATGTAAAAATTATATTTGCTCATAAATAGACTCAGACAAGGGAAATTTTCAGATATAAAGAGCTTCCAAAATTTTTTCTTAACGAATATACTTTTTAACCTTTTCTTCAATTTCATGAGACGATGCCAACATTTATTAATGATTGTTTTTTGCTTTGTAACTTGTGTTGATTGATTAAGGTGTATTGAAATTTTTTAAATTTATCAATTTTTTTAAAACCTTAAATATTTCGGTCCCGAGGGTAGACATCACTTTCGACTAATTTGGTCAATTTCTATGCTTAACTATTGACACCCTTTTTGTTTTCTGTGTCTTTCATATATATTTTCGCTCTTACCAAGAATTCCTATGATATTTCGATCTTGGCTGACATAATTCTCTTTAACATAATGTCGTAAATTCCACAATCTCAGCACCTCTCCGTCCACACTTCCAGCAAGTGCACCCGCACTGTTAACACGACCTAATGGGTTATTATAAAAATGACACAACACGTCGTACAGCGACCGACATCCCTATAGATCATTCAGCAGTTCATTGCAAGATCAATCTGTCGATCGCAGACAACTTGTGACAACGTCCTGCATAGCAGTATTAATTGATCACAGTTTTAATGTGACATATTGTTACATGTGATAATGAAAATTTATGTACCGTTCGTACTTAAAAACCTTGTGCTTGAGGGAGGCTTAACTTATTTACAATCATAATTATAATACCGGTCGCTGTAGTTTTATGATTTATGCATTAAAGACGAGGTTGGCTAATCAAAGTAACTGTCTTAATGTTGCGTCTATTTTTTTTCCTCAAGGTCAAGGCTGCAAAGCGGTACAAGATGGAAAGGAAAAATTGATTTATGATATTGTCTTATGATAAACTTTTGACGAGAGAAAGAAGGATTTTGAGACCCCTTTTTCCTGAAAAAAATTACGACAAGTCATAAGTACTTGACTATACATTAAAATAGATCATTCGCAGAAATAATTGATTCTCTGCTTGTAGTTTACTTATTTTTGACTTTTTTGTTGTTGTTTTTTTTTTCTTTCTTTTTTTCTTTTACTAATTTTTAAATTTTTTATCTATTTATTTTTTCTTTTATCCCCGAGAAACCGGTTTTACTAGAGTATCTCGGGATTTCCTTTTATTGATTCAGGAGTCAAAAGTTTACGATTTTTCTTAAGTTCCACTATCCAGCGGTATCATGGTCAGCACTGGTTCCATATTGTGCCGGAATCTCTGCTAAATATGCACTGTCTGACTACTGACCGAAGCTTACGGAAATAAAATCGGCTGTGAAAGATTCGAAAATGTGTAAAATGTTGAATGTGGTTTCCCATTGCCCAAGTGTGTTACCCATAATACAAAATGTATCAGAAAATGAAACCCGATAAAGTCGGCATGTCCTTGGTGTTAAATAACAAATCATTATGGTCTTTCAAAATATGTTGACGACAATTTAGTCCATGTTTATATTCACATAATCTATATTGGTCTTTGGGCGTTATTTCCGGACGTTAGTAACAGTGGTCAATTTATGTTCATACAAAAGTAACAATCACTCTATCGTGACAGGTAAAGTGACCAGCAGATATCCATACAATGACCATAATGACCATCGTTATTATTGGTCTCAGTGACATATTGAGCGGTGAAATTCAAAACAAAGTGACACACTTCTCAAGTGTTGTCGATATTCTTATATCGGTGTTGCCGATTTTCAGCACATTTATGTGCAATGGATATTAATTTCCCTAAATATATACAAAGTTTCAGCAGTTGTTCTCGTTATTGTTAGTAGAATTGAAGGGACTTAAGGGTATGCTCGGATTCAGAGGATAGAGGTTGGACCCCTCCCCCTTAAAATATAAAGAAGAGAGAAATGTGAGGGGGGGGGGAGGAGATTGGAATGGGGTCTGAGGTTGACATTTTGGAAAACATATGGTTGATGTGAAGCCGGAACCTGTCCCACATTATTAAAATTGGTGGATCCATCCCTACAAGACCCATTACAGTGGTGGATCCAGGATTCCGAAAAGGAAATTACTCAGCCATTTTTGGTACCAAATCTGGATTTTTATTTGTGAATATGTGGCGAAAAGGGGGGGGGTGGTTCCCGAGCCCTCTGTGCCTCCTCTAAATCCGCAACTGCATTGCTCAATACCCATACAGAAGAATTGAAAATATAACTTCAAAACATATTTGTCACAATTTGTGCCATATTATCAATATTCGTAATACCCTTATTCATTTTGGTTCTACGCCACTCCAATATTATTGTACTTCTATGGTGGCGGCACCTGTCTGGTGCATTGCTCCATACGATTGTCCTATGATGCAGTCCCACTCGAAACAGTGAGGAATCTGTTACATGCCAACGTAAATCATGACGCAGGGACTCCGTTTATACCGTGACGTGGGGCCTCGGTCTATATTGGACGCAGGGCCTCGGTTTATACTGAAGAATGGATAGAGAGGTAAATGATCAATCACCTCTGATTTGACGTCCAGTGTGATACCACTTAACCAACCTGTCTCACTATTGTATATACATGTATGTATATGTGTATGTGTTGTGTGTGCAGGTGTGTGTGTGTGTGTGTGTGTGTGTGTGTGTGTGTGTGTGTGTTTTATGTGCCCGGGTCGATTGTTTTTGAACCGTAAGTCTGTTTGTTTGTTTGTTTGTCTGTTGTCAACTATAATATTCATCATAACTTTTGAACCGTCAGAGAGATAGATATTTCATCTTCGGCATCCATACTCCACTAATAAACTCTTTCTATTTACATCAAGGCCATTGACCTTGTGATCTTGACCGCGACCTCTGACCTACATTTCCAAATTTGCCTTATTTGGACTTTGTTGCCGCCGGGGGCATTCGTGTTTCACAAACACATCTTGTTTTCGTTTGCTTGTTTGTTTGGGGCTTTTTTTGGGGGGGGGATTGGTTTGGTTTTTTGGGGTTTTTTGTTTTTTGTTTGTTTTTGGGGTTTTTTTTATTTGTTTTTGTTTTTAAATTTTAAACATTTTATATACATTTATTTGATTCTTAGCAAAGATGGTCAGAGTTTTATACCAAAAAGGGATGTAACACGTATTTAAATAAAATCCGCCATATACACATACACTATGGTGTAATTTACTCATCAATTTCTCATAATTTGTTACGTTCAGGATTAGCTTTCGGTCCAGATTGTCCGGGTTCGATTCCCTAACCGTACCGCTATGTTTATAGTATTGGTTCCCGCTCGCTTCCATGTCGCCATGATGATATGACTGCAAAATGCTGACAGCGACTTAAAACCTTTATCAATCAATCAATCAATCAATCAATCACGTAGTTTCTTACAAACTATTTTCTTCTTTTAAAACATTCTACAGGGAGTTAGTTATATGTTTCTGAGATAATTTGTGGGAAAGGGTATAGAAATAAATGTTATGATATTTGTTTCATAACACATCAAAAGGCATACTTCCTACAAGCTATCACCCTTACTAAGTGCCTTAACATATATCACCTGTTCACCTTACCACATATCACCTGTACATACTGCCTTACCATGTATCACCTGTACCTAGTACCTTACCATGTATCACCTGTACCTAGTACCTTACCTTGTATCACATGTACCTAGTACATTACCATGCATCACCTGTACCTAGTACATTACCTTGTATCACCTGTATCTAGTACCTTACCATGTATCACCTGTACCTAGTACCTTACCATGTATCACCTGTGCCTAGTACCTTACCATGTATCACCTGTACCTAGTACCTTACCATGTATCACCTGTACCTAGTACCTTACCATGTCTCACCTGTACCTAGTACCTTACTTTGTATCACCTGTATGTAGTACCTTACCATGTATCACCTGTACTTAGTACCTTACCATGTACCACCTGTACCTAGTACCTTACCATTTATCAACTGTACCTAGTATCTTACCATGTATCACCTGTACCTAGTGCCTTACCATGTATCACCTGTACCTAGTACCTTACCATGTATCACCTGTACCTAGTATCTTACCATGTATCACCTGTACCTAGTGCCTTACCATGTATCACCTGTACCTAGTGCCTTACCATGTATCACCTGTACCTAGTACCTTACCATGTATCACCTGTACCTAGTACATTACCATGTATTACCCGTACCTAGTATCTTACCATATATCACCTGTACCTAGTGCCTTACCATGTAACATCTGTACCTAGTATCTTACCATGTATCACCTGTACCTAGTACCTTAATATGTATCACCTGTACCTAGTACCTTACCATGTATCACCTGTACATAGTACCTTACTATGTATCACCTGTACCTAGTATCTTACCTTGTATCACATGTACCTAGTACCTTAATATGTATCACCTGTACCTAGTACCTTACCATGTATCACCTGTACATAGTACCTTACTATGTATCACCTGTACCTAGTATCTTACCATGTATCACCTGTACCTAGTATCTTACCATGTATCACCTGTTCTTAATATCTCATCATGTATCACATGCAATAAGTACCTTACCCATAGGTTATCTAACTTTGATCTGAAAGTTCCGAGAGAGTACGAAGTAGCAGCTTTAGTATGGCTGGTTATCACAATAATGGGTTCGGAATTCGTATTCCGTAAAATTCCTGTTTTTTCGGGCACTTTTATCTGTCCATTTGGAGCATTTCCGGTGCCATAACTTGAAAGGGGACTATCTGCAGCTTTCGAGAGAATTTCACTTTTTAATGTATTGTTCTCTGTATCCTTAGCAACTGATAATCCGGATGCTTCACCTTTTCCTGGGCCTTCTGTTGAAATAAGAATATCATGCTTTTTCTCTTCTGATTGTGGACCATCCACAAGTCCTTGCAGGACTTTGTCAGAACCGTTGGTCTTATCTCTGTCGCCATTGATTGATTCATAATCTGTTTGTTCTTGGACAATATTCGGCACTTCCTGTGTACTCATTGTCATAGCAATAAATGGTGTTTGATTTCATCCAGGCTCAATCCTGCGGGGAGAAAGTATGGAATAAATTACAATAGTATAGTTTCATATCTTATTCATGGAATTCGGACTTGATAAGCGATCGGTTTGTCACAATAATAGGAATTTAACAAAAATTTATCCTGTATGTGTAAATAGAATCAGATGTGTGGTTTCCAGCAAAACATTATTAATGTCTGCAATCAAGAAGCAATTTTATCATTCTTATGCCCTTATAACGAGTTACTGCATTCTCTGTAACTTACCAACATTGAGTCTGAAAAAGTCTCTTAGATTGCAGGGAATGTGGTTTCGACCCCAAGTCCAAAAGTTCTTCTAAATAATCGTGTTGGAGTAATTTTTTCAAACAAAAGGAGAACGTTAGGACCTCTCGATTCCCTGTATTTTCTGGAAACTTATTTTATCAAATGTTGTTTGAAGTCACTAAGACTTTCACACGCATACATATCCGGAACTTAAAATGCAATAGAGTGGGCAATCTTTGGTTTGGAAGTTTAACACCGAACGAGGATTATTTTCCATCTTTGGTGGGGGGTCGATGTTAAGTATTGTAGGAAACCGGGGTAACCAGAGAAATCACGAACCATTGGCAGGTGCATTGACAGACCTTGGTTCTTTGGTAGGTACACTAACAAACCTGGTACTTTGACAGATATACTAATAGAACTTGGTACATTGGCAAGTACAGTGCGGGATCTTGGTACTTTTTCAGGTATACTGCCAGACCTTGGTACTTTTTCAGGTATACTGACAAACCTTGGTACTTTTTCAGGTATACTGACAAACCTTGGTAATTTGTTGAGTACACTGACAGACCTTGGTATTGTGACAGATACTCCGATAGATCTTGGTTCCTACATTGACAGGCCTTGATATTTTGCTCGTAAACTGACAAACTTTGGTTCTCAACTGGGTGCACTGACAGTTCTCGCTAATTTGTCAGGTAAACTCACGTACCTTTGTACTTTGGTAGGTGTACTGACAAATCTGAGTACTTTTTCAGATAAACTGACACACTCGGATACCTTTGCACTAATATACCATGTAACTTTGGCAACAGACTTTGGTTCCTTGGCTCTTTGGCAGGTACATTAAACCTTGATTCTTTGGTATTACTCTAAAAGACCTGGTATTTTGGTACGTTTACTAACCGACTTAAGCACTTGCGCAACGAACCTCGGCATTTTGGCAGATAAACTGAGAGACCATGATAATTAACTCAATAACGTAAAGTAAGTCAAGTAAACATATGTTTAGAACAAATAATAAACTTATTGGTGAATAATGATGTTATATAGGACACAAATCAGACAAACACCGAGGTTATTCAAAGTTGTAAGACCGACTGAAACCCGGCTTTGATATCCCACATAGGAAGGGATGTCAATAAAGAGGCCTTTGTTTACGCAATATTGATTTTGGTTTATTTTGTATTGTATTTATGCTTTTTGTGATTTAAATCATGAAGTTTTAGTTCAAAGAAGACACCACTGGGTAAACGGATCAAGACTAATTCAGGAGTATTATTTACTGGCTTATTTACCGCTCGTGTTGTTGCATTATTGTCGCATTCTTTATTACTCAAAATCAATACGTCCAATAAAATCAAATTATTCAAAATTACAGATCACGGTTAGATTTCTAATTAATGGACTTTTTAATTCATATTCTAATTAAAACATAGCCTATGTAATTTTAAAATGGATATGTATTATAATATTAATTTCTTTTAATGCACATATAATTTTGGGATCAATTCGGCACTGTTGAAATACAGGAAATAAAATTCGATTAATTCTCACCAAACTATGAATTATAGAAGAGCAAAGGAATGAATCGTGAATTTCAGTTTTAAAATTAAATGCAATTACGTTTCAGTGTAACGAGAGCTGAGCTGTGATGTTCCCGCCCGATGCTTCGTCAATGTTTAAAAATAGATCAATATATGGTAAGTAGAAGAGAACTGCCATACAGGTTGTTAATTAATACGATTCAGTATACTCAATTCATAAGAATACAGCATGATAATACAAGGAATACGTTATAATTCCTCCCTTTTCTAGCCATAAAAGGGCTAATTAAGCAAGAACGTATATCCCGGATTATCGGCTTTGGGGATAGATAAAGCCAATTTTTATTTTCCATTTGGTAGACTATGACAAGGCCGATGCAATGATTTGTCCAAGAACGTAAAGCAAAACTCTATGGGTCATGGCTCGATTTCTTGATCTGATTACCAGCCAAACACGTTAACCACTGAGCCACACGCTCCTTGAATTTCTGATTACAATCCCAACAAGTTTACCACTGAGCAAATTTGATCACTAATCTAACACGTTAGCCATCGAGCCATGCAGTCCTTGATCGTCTGAGAATCTAACACGTTAACTACCGATCCATGGGTTCCTTAACGTTGGTCCGGCGCCATAAACTGAGAATATACTTAAGTCATAATTTCATATTCTTCTGTTCATCCAGAGACCTATAGGTCATCAATGAATTAATAACTGGGATTTGGATTTTTTTAGTTTTATTCTACTGATAAAGAGAATTAAACCATTCTGCATTAAAATTTATTTGAACGTTTGATAATGGAATAAATTAAAATGAAATATTTGACTTTTAAAAGTATATTCTCATTTATGGTGCCGGACACTGTGATTACTTTCTTAACACACGATGTTCTGATTTCTATTTAACCACGTGTTCGTTGATTTTCTGACTTTTATCTTAACACTTTAAGCACCAAGCAATGCCTTCCGTGATGATTAGTCAAACAACAACTGAGTCACACGTTGTTAATCTTCTGTTGACTGGGCTTCTTGATCATAAGATAACGATGACAACACGTTAACCACCGAATTATATATCTCTGATCATTTGAATACTAACCTAACACGCTAACTACCGAGCCATGTATTCCTTGATTCTCTGATTACTAGTTTAACATGTTGACCACTAGCTTTGCGTTCATTTATCTTCTGAATACTGAGCTAGCACGTTAACCACTAAGCTATGTACTCACTGAACTTCGGGGTCAGTTGTTCGAATCTTTAACCACTGGTTAAGCTAACAAGTGATTAAAGTTTGACAGACAATTGATCTAATTTATAAAATTTCCGTATAAAGATCTAAATTACATTACATTGCTGGTTACATATGCAACAAACCAGTACACATACTTTGACTTTAAGTCTTCTCAATTCAAAAATATGGTCAGATGAAATTTAACCATTGGTTAGCTTAACCAGTGGTTAGATTTTCGAACAACTGGCCCCGGGACGATTATTAACTGAATACGTTAACTACTGAGCCATACGCGCCTTGATCTGATTACTAACTCAACACGTTAACTACTGAGCCATACGCTCCTTGATCTGATTACTAACTCAACACGTTAACTACTGAGCCATACGCTCCTTGATCTGATTACTAATTCAACACGTTAACTACTTAGCCATACGCTCCTTGATCTGATTATTAACTCAACACGTTAACTACTGGGCCATACGCTCCTTGATCTGATTACTAACTCAACACGTTAACGACTGAGCTATACGCTACTTGATCTGATTACTAAATCAACACGTTAACGACTGAGCTATACGCTACTTGATCTGATTACTAACTCAACACGTTAACTACTGAGCTATACGCTCCTTGATCTGATAAATTATTCAACACGTTAACGACTGAGCTATACGCTACTTGATCTGATTACTAACTCAACACGTTAACTACTGAGCTATACGCTCCTTGATCTGATTACTAACTCAACACGTAAACTACTGAGCTATACGCTACTTGATCTGATTACTAACTCAACACGTTAACTAGTTAGCCATACGCTACTTGATCTGATTACTAACTCAACACGTTAACGACTGAGTTATACTCTCCTTGATCTGATTATTAACTCAACACGTTAACTACTGAGCCATACGCTCCTTGATCTGATTACTAACTCAACACGTTAACGACTGAGCTATACGCTACTTGATCTGATTACTAACTCAACACGTTAACTACTGAGCTATATGCTCCTTGATCTGATTACTAACTCAACACGTTAATTATTGAGCCATAGCTCCTTGATCTGATTACTAACTCAATACGTTAACGACTGAGCTATACGCTACTTGATCTGATTACTAACTCAACACGTAAACTACTGAGCTATACGCTCCTTGATCTGATTACTAACTCAACACGTTAACTACTGAGCTATACGCTCCTTGATCTGATTACTAACTCAACACGTTAACTACTGGGCCATACGGTACTTGATCTGATTACTAACTCAACACGTAAACTACTGAGCCATACGCTACTTGATATGATTACTAACTCAACACGCTAACTTCTGAGCCATACGCTCCTTGATCTGATTACTAACTCAACACGTAAACTACTGAGCTATACGCTCCTTGATCTGATTACTAACTCAACACGTTAACTACTGAGCCATACGCTCCTTGATCTGATTACTAACTCAACACGTTAACTACTGGGCCATACGCTCCTCGATCTGATTACTAACTCAACACATAAACTACTGAGCCATACGCTACTTGATCTGATTACTAACTCAACACGCTAACTACTGAGCCATACGCTCCTTGAACTGATTACTAACTCAACACGCTAACTACTGAGCCATACGCTCCTTCTGCTGATTACTAACTCAACACGTTAACTACTGAGCCACACGCTACTTGATCTGATTACTAACTCAACACGTTAACTACTGAGCCATACGCTACTTGATCTGATTACTAACTCAACACATTAACTACTGAGCCATACGGTACTTGATCTGATTACTAACTCTACACGTTAACGACTGAGCTATACGCTACTTGATCTGATTATTAACTCAACACGTAAACTACTGAGCCATAGCTCCTTGATCCAATTACTAACTCAACACGCTAACTACTGAGCCATACGCTCCTTGATCTGATTACTAACTCAACACGTTAACTACTGAGCTATACGCTACTTGATCTGATTACTAACTCAACACGTTAACTACTGAGCCATACGCTTCTTGATCTGATTCCTAACTCAACACGTTAACTACTTAGCCATACGCTCCTTGATCTGATTACTAACTCAACACGTTAACTACTGAGCCATACGCTCCTTGATCTGATTACTAACTCTACACGTTAACGACTGAGCTATACGCTACTTGATCTGATTACTAACTCTACACGTTAACGACTGAGCTATACGCTACTTGATCTGATTACTAACTCAACACGTTAACTACTGAGCTATACGCTCCTCGATGTTCTGATAACCACATTTTATATGCTCCATGATCGCCATAGAATGTTTTCAGGCAAGATGTTTTCTTTTTATTTTATTATTTCTAAACTGATATGAGCCCTTCTCTTAGTGAATTAAATTCCCTCCTTGAAATTGAACAGCAAACATCTCTCCAAATACACAATTTTAACATGCCATAAATTCTAAAGGACACTTCTTTGCAAAGTAACTCTTAAAGACATGGTCAAGATATTAGACATTTTATTAAAGGATAAAAAGATATCATTTAACCTTTTTCTTAGAAATGATTTTCGTTTAAGGTGATTTTAATCTGAACTTAAATATACGAAAGTGTTTCCCTTTTTAAATAGCCTTAAACCACTAAATTAGAACGATCTTAATTTCATAAACTTTCATCATAAGAATAGAATTCCTTCGGATTGATTGATTGATTGATTTTGGTTTTACGTCACACCACGAATATTTCACGTATATGGTGACGGCATCTGCCTGATGCGGGGCATAAAAATTTCGACCTTTGCAACGGACCCACCCGAAGCAGTGAGGGATCTTTAACGTGCCATGCATACCACGACACGGGGCCTCGGTTTTTACTGTCTCGTCCGAAAGACATGACACCGGCGTGACCAGAGCGGGACTCGAACCCCGGCTTCCCGATCAGGAGTCCGACCCGATACCACTAGGCCACGCCGGCTTAAATTCCTTCGGACCATCGTCATTCACATTCTTACATTGTATTTACTTGTATTGTTTTCTTTTACATCTTCGTTTATTACCACCATTAATAGATGCTTATACACTAAATGGTGCGTGAAAAGTGCAGATACGATTTTTACACGATTACTTTATTGAGTTATATCACTTAGGCATGCTCTATTGATTGGAATTCAAACATAATCAGTGAAACACCTATATATAGTTTTAATCATATCGTTTTCTTGATATCTTTGAAATTTCCATGATAATGGACTGAATGTTTAACTAGGCGAATAACAGTGGTGTTATAACGGGAATGATAATAACTCTCGACATTATGCTGTACTGTTGATTGTCTTGACATACTACGTCGTGCGGAGGAGGAGGAATCAGTTCTCGATACAGATGTTTGGATATATATTTACTAATATATGTGATCTAAAATTTTAAAATAACCGTTGCTTATAACAACTTATCATGGTTAACCTTTATTTATTCCTGGACATTTGATGAGACACAGGTGATAGCAAGAAATGGATATCGCCTGTTAGGCTAGCTACGTCCGCCATAAAAGTGTGTAAAAGGGATTAATTTTTGTGACATCACGAACTATTATTCAGGTAATAAACCACATATTCCACGTTTCATTCTACATGTATATACCATGGGCGGATCTAGAGAGTTTTGAAAGGGGGCGGGGAGGTGGTTGCAGCCTCGTATGACTAATGATTTGCACTTTTCGGTCTGGAAGGGGTGGGTGGGTTTGCAATCCTAAAATGGTCTAAAATGACTTTTTTGGTAAAATCATATTGCATTGTATTTAATGATTTCTCAGTACAGTAATGTGATATCCTTTGAAACTTGATTCTATATTAAGGCTCAACGTGGTATCTACCTAGAGGAGATAGCGTTATAATGGGACTGAACACACCAGATGAGAATACTGTACAGATTGTCAGAGTCTACAGAGTTCAGTCCTCGTGATCTAAGTGAAATAATCTTAGCGTGACTTTAAACAAGGATCACTCCTACAAACATCACACGACATGTTCGGCATCGATACCGGATCCATGAAATTGCTATGGTTCTGTGTTTCAGAATGTATTAGCATTCAAATAAAGCTCACTAATCATTTCTCTTTAAAACAACAAAGAGACGAAGAATCATTTTTTATTTTTATTAATAAAACAAAGAATTATTTTTCTCTAAACAACAAGAGAGGAAGAATCAGTTCTCCCCGAAACAACAAAAGACAGAGAATCCTTTCTCCCTAAATCAACAAAAGACAATCATTTCTCCATCAAACAACAAAAGACAAAGAATCATTTCTCCCCAAAACAACAAAGACAAAGAATCATTTCTTCCGTAAACAACAAAAGACAGAGAATCATTTCTCCCTAAAACAACAAAAGACAATCCTTTCTCCCTAATACAACAAAAGACGAAGAATCATTTCTCCCTAAAACAACAAAAGACGAAGAATCATTTCTCCCTAAAACAACAAAAGACAGAGAATCATTTCTCCCTAAATCAACAAAAGACAATCATTTCTCCCTAAAACAACAAAAGACAATCATTTCTCCCTAAAACAACAAAAGACAGAGAATCATTTCTCCCTAAAACAACAAAAGACAGAGAATCATTTCTACCTAAAACAACAAAAGACAAAGAATCAATTCTCCCCAAAACAACAAAAGACAAAGAATCAATTCTTCCGTAAACAACAAAAGACAGAGAATCATTTCTCCCTAAAACAACAAAAGACAATCCTTTCTCCCTAATACAACAAAAGACGAAGAATCATTTCTCCCTAAAACAACAAAAGACGAAGAATCATTTCTCCCTAAAACAACAAAAGACAGAGAATCATTTCTCCCTAAATCAACAAAAGACAATCATTTCTCCCTAAAACAACAAAAGACAATCATTTCTCCCTAAAACAACAAAAGACAGAGAATCATTTCTCCCTAAAACAACAAAAGACAGAGAATCATTTCTACCTAAAACAACAAAAGACAAAGAATCAATTCTCCCCAAAACAACAAAAGACATTGATTCTCAAAGTACAACATCTTATAGGTATATTATATTTTCTTAGATTTATAACAATAAAGAGTAATTGCCTTGGATTGTCAAATATTGACTGTAGTAAAATTACACATAAATTGACTGTATATCTCGGAAACCGTCCTATCATAAAATCATAGAAGTCTATTACATACGTACTTAATTATTTGATCAACATGACTCACCTGAATGGATATTCTTTCAATGGATGAATGAATCAAATCGTCATTTCTATTTATTTTTAACTCTGTATAACGATATCACTAAGTTATACTTCCTTTGTTAATTTTGATAATTACCCATAAATGGAAACATGAAGTTGACGTACGGCACGTGTACTTACCTGGGTTGTCCATCTCTAATAACTGGCTGCCTTGAAGTCTCAGTATCTTTAACTCTCACACAGGAAACAAAGCGGTAAGAATGTCCGCGCAGTGCGTCGTGTTAATCCTTAGAATGGAGTTACATGTATGATCCGCAATGGACGGGATAGAGATGTAATAATCCCGGAATGTGAAGCTCGGAATCGCACCTGAATACTAGATTCCTCAACAGATCGTATTAATCCCTCGGCGTAAGAGATCATATACAATCTATAATAAAAATCGAATTCTGGGTATGCATTATCGACGTTTAACTCGACAAAGGGAGGGTGATAATGCATCAAGTATTAATACCGACCAATCAGATTTTCGTAACTGGCAGCAATTGTTAACACTAATCCATGCAATATAAGTAGCATATGAACACATATCAATAATTTGATTTACATAATTGAAATGGAAAAGTGATGTTATTTATGTATTGGTCCTCGAAGTGAACATCTCTTTTTAAGAAAAGAAAAAATGGAAAAGGAAAGAGGTGTTTTAGAATGTTATACACACAGAGGATCGTGAAGATCGATGTACTAATGAAACATTTTATGCAGCTTTTACACATTTCCTAGAAAAGAAGATTAGCAATATAATTTTCCGGATTTGTTTTGATTGATTGATTGGTTGATTTTTGTTTAACGTCACACCATGAATATTTCACGTATATGATGACGGCATCTGTTTGATGCGGGGCATACAAACTTTGACCTTTGCACCGGACCCACCCGAAGCAGTGAGGGATCTTTAACGTGCTATGCATACCACGACAAGGGGCCTCGGTTTTTACTGTCTCATCCGAAAGACAGGACACCGGCATGACCAGAGCGGGACTCGAATCCCGGCCTCCCGATCAGGAGACGAGCGCGATACCACTAGGCCACGCCGGCTTCAGATTCGTTTTGAGTAGAATAAAGAATCTTTATAGGACCGATGGATGCAGATCTATGACGTTTGTCGAGGATGCTTTCCAGTACATTGGCTTTCTCCAACACAAGAATTAAGCAAAGAAAACTAACAATTTTGATATCTTAAAAATAAATAAGATCATTTGAACTAAGCCGTTTTCGTTATCCTAATTGCAAATTTATAACTTTATATAGTATTGAAAGAAAGTTAAGTGAGGTATTGTAATTGAGGTACCAATCATCTACATTTATAATCAGATAGAATAATTAATTGAACCGAATTTTGTTGTTGAAGTTTTTTCACCTTTTTTTATCGGCCAAGGCTTTTATCTATTTTGTTTTGCAAGATTTTCACTCATCTGTTGTTGAAGGGTTTTATTAATTTAAAACCTAACAAGACTTAGATTACATGCTTACGATATACTGTTGAAAGAGGTAAAATAGGTACCAGGGTCCGGCGCCATAAACTGAGAATATACTTAAGTCAATTTTTTCATTTTAATTTATTCCCTTATCAAACGTCAAATAATTTGTCATGCAGAATGGTTTAATTCTATTTATTGATAGAATAAAACTCAGTGAAATCCAAATCTCAGTTATTAATTCATCGTTGAAGACAAGAATTTGAAATCTTGACTTAAGTAATTTCTCATTTTATGGGGTGGGACCCAGGAGTCTATGAATATCGTCAGTAGTATATTGTTGTGAAAGGTACAGTAAATACAAAGAGACTATGAATATCGTCTGAGGTACATGCTTGTGAAAGGTATAACATGTACCATATGAGTCCATGAATATCGTCTGCGGTACATTGTTGTGAGAGATACAGTAAGTACCGGGAGTCTATACATTTCTTCAGTTGTCCATTGTTGTCAGACGTACACTTAGTACCAGGAATCTATGAAGATGGTCAGCAGTGCATTGATGTCAGAGGTACAGTAGGTACCATATGAGTCTATGAGTATTGTCTGCGGTATTGTCCTGCTTCCATGTCGCGATATAACTGAAAAATTGTTGAAAGCGACGTAAAACACCAAACAACCAACGTTGTTGTGAGAGGTACAATAAGTACCAGGAGTCCATGAATATTGTCAGCGGTACATTATTGTGAAAGATACAGTAAGTACCAGGAGTCTATGTATATCATCATCGGTACATTGTTGTGAGAGGTACAACAAGTACCAGGAGTCTACGTATATCGTCAGCGGTACATTGTTTGAAAGGTACCGTCGTTGTGAGAGGTACAGTAAGTACCAGGAGTATATGAATATCGCCTACGGTACATTGTTGTGCGAGGTACAGTGAGTACAAGATGTCCATGTATATCATCTGCGGTCCATTGTTTTGAGAGGTACAGTGAGTACCAGATTTCATATATATCGTCAAGGGTACATTGTTGTGAAAATTACAATGACGAAATAACAGGTGTCAATGTAAATTATCTGCGGTACATTGTTGTGAGAGGTACAAAGTGTATCAGATACCTATATATATATATCATCTGCGGTACATTGTTGTGAGAGGTACAGAGAGTACCAGATATCTATATATATCATCTGCGGTACATTGTTGTGAGAGATACGGAGAGTACCAGATATCTATATATATCATCTGCGGTACATTGTTGTGAGAAGTACAGAGAGTACCAGATACCTATATGTATTATCTGTGGTACATTGTTGTGAGAAGTACGGAGAGGACCAGATATCTATATATATCATCTGCGGTACATTGTTGGGAAAGGTGTAGAGAGTACCAGATATCTATATGTATCATCTGTGGTACATTGTTGTGAGAGGTACGGAAAGTACCAGATATCTATATATCTATATCATCTGCGGTACATTGTTGTAAGAGGTACAAAGAGTACCAGATATCTATATATATCATATCTGCGGTACATTGTTGTGAAAGGTGCAGAGATTACCAGATATCTATATGTATCATCTGCGGTACATTGTTGTGAGAGGTACGGAGAGTACCAGATATCTATATATATCATCTGCGGTACATTGTTGTGAAAGGTGCAGAGAGTACCAGATATCTATATATATCATCTGTGGTACATTGTTGTGAGAGGTACAGAGAGTACCAGATATTTATATATATCATCTGTGGTACATTGTTGTGAGAGATACAGAGAGTACCAGATATCTATATATATCATTTGCGGTACATTGTTGTGAGTTTCACAGTGATAAAATGAAGGGGTTCTTGAATATTCATTGTAGTACATTGTAGTAGCTGTGGTCAATTTGTTGTGAGTGACAGCAGAAGTGGTTTTTAAAACGCCTATTGTGCTACATTGTTTTGGGCTGCACGATTTCGTCATTTCCTCATTATTTGGTATTTTTTGCATGTCCATTTGGCCTGACATGAGACCTCCGTCTCTACTGTCTCCATTGGAGAAAACCGACGAAGCTTCCAGGGTATTTACACATCACGACTGCCGGATCATGTACAGGGTATAACCACGGAATCACACTGGCTTCTGACGATTTTAATGTTATGTTGGATTTTCGTTTGCTATAGTTGGTTGGTTGATTGGTGTTTTACGTCGCTTTCAACAATATTTCAGTTATATCGCGACATGGAAGCAAGGGGTAACCAACCTCTTAAACATAGTGGCGCAACCCGGAAATCGAACCCGGATCGTCGGCGCCGCAAGCCAAGCGCTTAACCACTACACCACGCCTGCCTCTCGTTTGCTATAAGATACCGCATGAATAATAGATGAATACTAGATAAGTAAGTGTAGATATGAAAATTCTTGCTACAAAGCACTTATGACGTTATAACCTGATTTTGTTCATACTTCTATGCATATTATGACATGATACACTGATTTAATACTGGATCGTGTATCAAATCAGATCGAAGGCATCAGATATCAAATTTAGTATATATAACGACTGGGTCGATACCGCTAATGGAAGACTGTGAGTTCTCAAGGTTTTCAATGCTTCAGTGGTGTCATGAAATATATATTTTGGGTATTACTGCAATTAAAGTTAGTAATTTATTTAAACTTTGGAGTGTCTCCGTCATGTATACCTCTGTTTTGGTATTTTGTTTCTTCTCTCATGTCATCTTATTGTCATATTTAGTTTGATTTAGAAATATATATCATTTATATATATTTTATATTTATTCTACACTAGTTCAGCCAAGCACATCGAAAATGCGCATCTAGTGGCTAAAATTATGATTGATATTCACGGACTTATAATTATAAAATGCATAACACATACTGCTGCCAATTTTTTTATTAATACATAAGCTGGACTCTGTCCTCTGGAATTCGACATCACAATATTCAGCCTACTAAATCTACACCAATAGGATGTGTCTGATAGCTGCAAATACAGTGTTATCAATTATCATTTTATGTTAATAGAATGTTCTATTGTACTGCATTTGGGATGAGTAGGAAGATGGGCCCGTAAACCGGTTAACGGCACTAATTGAGTACCGTTTGGAATTCAATTAACCGTCCTAAGTCGGTATCGCATTTTTCGTACAATCAATATTTTTAATGTCATTTCATGTATTGCATTACCTGTTACCTAGTTGTATTATGCATCTCCTTGGCGACTTCCGCCAAGGATACTTCTGTCCTACAACTGTCTGGTGTCTTTCATTTCCTTTATCATTTAGTATATATACATTTTCCCGGGTACAAGCACTAACATCATACATCGCTTACCAGTTCCACAATGAATTGCGAAATTATATATACATATGTGTGTACATTAGGTATTATATAGGACTATAGGACTTTAACTATGAAATGACAGTATAAAACTTAGCTTCGTTTTTTCTCGATAATCAGAACTATATTATACTAAGTCTGAAATTGAAATACATAATCAGTGCCTGATATTGATGATTCTAATATGTGGAGAAATAAATCTCATATTATCTTGTTCTTCGATAATTGGCATGCTGTTTTGTCAGTGTACAATATCACCAGTTTCTGCTTTATCTTAATTTATCTGTTTCATCATAATACTTATAATAGAAAAACGTGTCCAAGTATCATTTCCATGCCACTTTGCATGGTAAGTGAAGTAGTTTCCAGGATAATTTTATATGTATTTATGAGCGATAATGTTGTCGCTATTTTGATATGAACTGGAGATAATCAAAAAGACATTACATTATTTATGTAAGTCTTGTATTGGGCCATTCTACAGCCTTATACAGATTTTTACTTAATGTTGCACGCTGACTATCAGGGCGGTGGGGACTATATGATTGAACTTGTTGAAACCTTTTCCAGAGGAGGTATGACTCTGAAACTCGTCCGTTCTGACTATTAGTCGGGACTCCTACAGATCAAGGGTCTGAGTTCGCTTCCAGATTGTCAGAGCACTGTTTGCTCATGTTGATATATAGACTTTTATATTTTTGATATCTTGGTCTTACTCTGGTTTACTATACGCGTTTATATTTTTATTACCTACTTAGGAAATGTGTTGATTCTTGCTCTCTATATGGAGGATTATTTATAGATTTTTAAAGGTGAGGGTTTTTTTTATTGTACTGCTCTTGTGGTGAAAGGGAAGGTGGGCTTGTAAACAGGTTAACCACACCAATTGATTGGTTGCTGTCATATCAATAAACCATCTTATATGGTATCCCAACTGCACTTTAATCGAAAGTTTTTGTGATGTCCTTATGTTATTTTCAACTTATTACATTAACAGTGCATTTCCGTAGTGACTTATGAGTTACAGCAAAGTCAGATGATTTTATCGTTTCACAGCATACCGATAACATGTAAGCAATGGACGGAGGCAAGAGATAATTCTACTGGCGTATACTACTAGAACTTTATTGATATGCGATAGAAGGTACTATCATTGTATCGATGGCATATCTGTTTCCATGATTGCCCACCGTGGTAGGTGTTGTGTGCCACAAAAGTATAGTACCAGGTGTACCTGATTGTCCTCCGCGATACATGTTATTTGCTACAGTGATATAACACGAGGGGTTCTTGATTATCCACCATAATACCTGTTGTATATGCCACAGAGATTTAGTAACCAGGGGTCCATGACTGTCCACCGTGTTACCACGGTGTTATAGTGTAATCATGGGTTGATATCTATTCACCTCAGTTCGGCAAACGAAGGAGATTAAAGATTAAGATAATTTCATATCATTAAAAACAGTTTAACATTTTCTACTTTCTACGTCAAAAGTATGATCTCAAGATCATAGCAAAGACCTTAAGTGTTAGATCCCCCCCTTTACAGTATCATGCAGATTTTCCTTCAGCATTTTAATCTGACTAACAAGAGATGAGGCGATAAAAGCATGAACATCGTAATATTTGTATTCATATCTTTATTACATCTGAACTGCAGAGTGCTGTTAGTCCTTGATCTATTTATGGGAAGCATAACTAAAGAATGTAAATGTGTACTGTGATTGTACATCTTGGGTGGCGAATGGAAATTTGAGCCCGTAAACTGACTAACTAAAGCAACTCAGGACGATTGTCTTTACCACATTTCCCTTTTTTCCCTACTTATCAGGGATTTTCAGGGAAGTTCATTTTCATACTGACAGAACGCGGTTTTCTGATTTTGCTGTTTCCTGATATTTTAGATGCTTAAATTTATTCCATCAGTCTATTCCTGTTTATATTTATATAACCTCTCTACTTAAGTAACCTGTTGATCATTGTTCTTTAAATAGAGGGTTATTTATACATTTACAAATGTGTGGTGAGTGGAAGGAGAGCATGTACACAGATTAAACACACAAACTGAGTGACGATTGTTATTTCAATTGATCATAAGTCGGCACCATATTGACATAACAATCGAATATTTTCTTGATGTCTTTTTCCTTTCTGCATGTCGGATACGGCTTTTCTCATACAGCCGATGCAGATGCATTCTTTCCTTTCTGTTTTATCACCTTGACTGCGAATAATCAGACCACATGGGTATTAAAATCTAAAAGTCTAAGTTATATTCCATGCTTACAAAATAATGAAAATTGAATACGAAAGTGAAGGTTTTGTCCAAAACCTTATTTCCAGTTTATGCTGATGTGATTTTACCCTCCAGGAATGTGTACACTGCACACTATGGATTCAGTATGAAGTAACGAATGTTTACATAAATGACAAGTCATTTACATATCTTCATGTACTTTGTATAGTTTTTGCTTGAAGCTGTTTTCATAAGTTGATGATTTATTATTCCTTACCTTTCTATGGGTCGCTGGCATACGAATTTGCACTTCACCATACAATTTATGTCAGCCCAGTGGTCATTTCTATAGTTTGAAATGACTATACAGTCTTCGTCTGCGTTACTTGAGGGTGGCATGGGCTCTCCGACTCCCCAATCTGGGTGGCTTACCTCATCCAGAGTAGAGGCATACATATATACTCCTTCCACCACATAATCTAATACTCCGATATAGTAGTGGGTGGTATTGGAATCCCCTTTAACGAAATAATATTAATGATTTAATTTCTATCTAAAAATCATTTCAAAGTTCATACCTCAGCTATCTCAAATCTGTGTTTCGAAACTACTTTTTGGAATGTTGGTATATTTTAGGGGTCTTTGAATGTCCACTTTGGTACATTGTTGTGAGTGCCATAGTCATGTGACACCAGTTACCGTCGTATTTTGCATTAATCTATAAAGAAATCTATTTGTAGATTAGGTAAACCTTTTTATTTGAAAAATTAAAGAAAAAAATATTTGCTATGTTTAAGTGACTGTCTATGATCTGTCTATTATATATATATATATATATATATATATATATATATATATATATATATATATATATATATATATATATATATATATATATATATATATATATATATATATATATATATATATATATATATGTAAGCACAAAAAAGGAAATTGTAACAACATTCACTATTCATAAGTATCGGATCAACCTCAATGAAGGTTAATGCAAAAAGCACAGGTAAGCGTAAAACATATTGAGCGTTTCTCTATGCGCATAGAGAAACGCTCAATATGTAGCCAATTGAAGAAACCAGTTTTTATTAGACTAGTGCTTTGTATATATTTTCTATCTTTCTTCCCGTGTCTTTATATTTGTGTGAGTGTTTGTGTGTGTCCTGAAGAAGAAGCAGATTGCTTCGAAAATTTGGCAATTTTTAAATTGTTTTAGTATCGTTATCGCTTACCTGTGCTTCTATACATACATACATATATATATATATATATATATATATATATATATATATATATATATATATATATATATATATATATATATATATATATATATATATATATATATATATATATATATATATATATATATATAATAGACAGATAGGCATCCTATAAAATTTGCAAGTGTGCTATTTCCTGCATTATTCAGGAAAGCTGTGAGAATGTGGATGAAAGTGCGGATACATGTGCGAATATATGTGCATCTATATATCCAGGAGTTCCAGTACAAGATAATGTATTTTTGTATGGTATTTTGGTTTATTACCCTGCTGCCAACACCATATTTCGGAGGGCACTCTACTTTTTGGGAACTGTAAAATTTAAGGCAACCTAAGTGGTGCTATGTCATTAAACATGAAACCTTCTGCAGACAATTCCTGTCCGAGCTCCACAATGTATGAAATACTTGGAAGTCATCTACAATAGTAACCGGTGCTAAGTTAAGATGGCATTCTTCACATTGCTCCACGTTGGGATCTATACTGATTAGAGGAAAAACAGATTTTTACATTATTTACCGTGTTGTCTTAAAAGTCCTTCCAGAAAATTATTTTCAGTAGGAGTAGTAGGTTCAGCCAGTCTAGAGTTCATCGCATAACAAAAACTCTAAAAAGGAAATGTGTATGTAGGAAAAAGTACATCTTAATCAACAGTATGACAAAAGTTCCAAGGACTTGCAAAGTAAACAACAACAACAACAACAACAACAACAACAACAACAACAATAATAATAATAATAATAATAATAATAATAATAATAATAATAATAATAATAAAACATTACAAAGAGGGCTTTAACGTTCAAGTTTAAGTCTGCAAATCGAATTATGACGGTCAATATAAGTGACAATTAGTTGCTTGGCGTGGTTACCGGTTTACAGGTCTACCTTCCTGCTCACAACACCAACAGTACAATCAAAGAACATATATAAATTAACATATATATCAAGTTTATAAATAACCCTCCATATTAAGGAAAGGGGATCGAGATAACGCTAACGGAAGTCAATTATGATCTGCTGGTCTGAAAACGAGCTAAGGTCTCGATTAAAATCCTAGCGCTAGTCCGATTGCAATACTCAAGCCTGTATAAGCCAAAGAGGGGCTCTATACAATACTTTTTCGATGATCTCGGGAATATAGAGACTACTACTTTATGTAACTATTTTCAAAGCCATTGAGATAAAAATTTTCGGAATCGTTGATCGTGTTTATTTTACTTTTATGGACACTGTAAAAATTGGGATCAGAAAATCTGGTGAACAAACATTGCTGAAATTTCTTTTTCCCAATTTAGATCAAAGATCTGAAGAATATCTTAAAGGAAGAAAGAAAAGTTACAGACTCAGCCGTATCACCGCGGAAATATTCACGTAAAACACATAAGGACATCACAATAATCGATTATAGTGCAGTTACAATACCTACTTAGGACAGTCATTTGATATGACAATTGTCAATCACTTGCTGTGGTTAACCGGTTTACGGACCCACCTTCCCACTCACCGCGATAGCAGAATAATCAAAGGTCACACAAATAGAAATATAAATATTCCTCCATATGAAGATCAAGGGTCAACAAGTGTCTCAAGTTGAGAGGTCATAAAATATATATATAAACACGAATGGTAATGCAGAAAAAATCATGGTATCAAAATATATTAAGCGACATCAAAATGAGAAAAATGTGCTTTGCCGGTCTGGAAGCGAGCTCAGGCCCTTGATCTGCAGGTGTCCCCGACTTACAGTCAGAAGGAAAAATCACGTTTAAAATATATGATATTTCCCAGCTAGAGTCAAAACTTTTAAACTGATTTGTATAAAGCGTTTGTAAGGGAATCCAAAAAAGTTTTTGTAGGTTTTGCAATAAAATCAGAAGAGAAAATAATATACATTATAATGTAAGTATAGAGATATCGTTATTTGTATGCAGGACTACTCTCAACAGTTCATAGGACCTTGTCTACTTGTTCCACAATGTAAGTTGTAAAATTGATATTTTAGCCCACACCAAATATACGTGCTCATTGGCTGTCCTATGTTGGAACAAATATAGTGTAATATGATTTAGGATTAACTCTAACAATTTCGCGGATTTTAAAGTGTGCACCGCCTCAAAACATATTATATCGCAATTAATTGCAAAATTGTTAAAGTTAATCTTTATAATTTAAAGTTGCATTAGCTGTCAAAATTGGTATAACAAGAATGTTATGTTTCATTTAATTATCTGAAATTACTTACAATCAAACTACAAAACAAAGTTATACTACATCGAAAGTCAACTCTTTTGACGACATTGACACGTTTTATAAACCGGAAAAATTGAGAAATGTTCGTTACATTCACCATTTACACAACATTTGACACGTATGTAGATCGGGTCAGAAAATCACGTGATAAAAACAATGTACTAAAGTGTGTCGCTGAGTATATCCTCGTAAAAACATGTTTCATATAGCTTTCTAAACTCAAAAATATATAGGCGCATACTAAATGCACAGAAGAAAAGAAAAAATGTCATTAGTAATACTGTCAATAGTAAATTGGCTATATACAACGAACATTTTAAAGCTTTATATCACATTAGTAGTCCCACATGATTTGATCGAGGGGCCCCCAAAAGGGACTCTTAAAACAATTTGTTTTAAAGAAATCTTTTTAATCCATTTACGTTTCATCGAAGTATTTTGTGTAAATTGACAACTCTCCCCCGTTCCCATCGTTCTAGTGCAACTTCTATGTTGTTCTTGTTCTAAAAATGTTTCGTCACAGACTTTTTTCATCCCTGATATTATCGAATTCTATCTTTAATCGAGGACGTCTCATCTCCGATAGCTTTGTCTACGTCACCAGTGTTGTTGTTATTAGTGAAAGTTTCGTAATCTCGCGTTAGTTGGCTAGGTCATTGATACACTGAGCATGCCAGGTGAAGAAAAAATTACCGAGTTTGTGCGGGTAGGTCGTAATTATTTAATTACATTTTAATGATTTTTTCCACAACTAACCAAAGTTATATAACATTGTAATTTCGTATAAAGGCTTAACTTCAGGAGAGAGTCCAGGGTTAAATGTTACAGTTTTCGTTTTTGATACGGAAAATGACAGCTAGTGCAACTTTAATTAGAGACTAGAACAATTAGAATAATTTGAATCATCAACTTTAGATTTTTCTTTAAACTGTAAATGAAAATGTAACAACAAGAGCGGAGGAAAACATCCGCAAAACTCGTTGCTCCTAGCAACCGACCAAACCAATTTATGAAGCTATAATATGCTTTCAACGGCCAATCATATTTCTTGTTTCATAAGAAATTAAATTATTACGCAATACATCGCAGAAATGTTCAATTATACGGCAATTTGATGAAATAACTATTTCTTCTGTTGTTTTCTCTTCTATAGGTCTTTCTTTTACACACATCCATTGGTTGTGTGATTTTTATATTTTTTTTAAAAACCAATAATATATCGTACACACATTTCACATGTTCAAGACTTACACCAGTATGATCTTTTCATTGACCAATCAGAGTGCGACGCAAAAGACCTTGAAGGTAAATGTCTGGGAATCTATGCGTCATGTAAGTATTATTCTCTTAATGTAAACTATCAAAACCAATTCGAATACTAAAATGTCAGCATTCATATATATATTTCTTTTGTGTTCGTGCGTTGTACAAATGTCTTTTTGACGTCAACGTGCAGACGAGATTGTTAGATCCTTATAATAAATATACTTTAGAGGTGTACATGTTACTACACGAATTTATGTAGAAAGAAGAGCATCGATGAATCAAGATGACAGTACTTACTACTGCATCAGGAAAGGTAGCCACCATATCACTAACGAAGTAACATTTTTCTTGATACCCCTGCCAACCCGTTGGGCAGCTCACCGACACTACAAAAACAAGCGAAGCAAGTTAGTGAGATTATAGATCTGAATAATAATATACAAAGTGCAAAAGACAACTGATTTAGCCGATTGATAAAAATGGATATTGGTTGCAGAGCAAACAAGAAAAAGCACACTAAAGTATAAAATTATAATGCAGGTGCCGACAAGACAATTAAGTGAAGTGACAAACGTCACATTATAAGGTCTGGCGACTTAAATTGAGAAAATACTCATCAATTAAGATAAAAAAGATCAATTATTTCATTTTAATTTTTCCATTATCAAACGTTCAAAAAATTGTCATGCAGAATGGTTTAATTCCATTTATCAATGAAGTAAAACGCAATAAAATCCAAATCCCAGTTATTAATTCGTTGTTGAACAGAAGAATATGAAATTATGACTTAAGTATTTTCTCAGTTTATGGCACAAGACCTTGGTATATGGGTACACGTTCCGACTCACCACAAACAAGAAATAAATCAGATACGATGAAAGATATATTTCCTTTTCCTATTTCTTGTTCATATGCTTTGGTTAAATCCACAAAGGTTGACAAGACCCGTATGTTATACCTGCTCTGATGATGCTACGTAAATAAAAACGCTAAGACAGTCAATGACGAAATCTATTCTTTCTATTAAAAATAAATATAAAGTCTACCACGGACCCCTGGAAGAACCAGGCAGGATGAGGTGCCATGGAGGAGAAAGCATCCCCCGCTGAGCAATCACACCTGCCGCAATATTATTTGAGCTAGTATAACTCGTAGTTATATGAACAGAAGCCTGTAACATCTCCGGATGATGCCTCAATTGAAATCAATACACATTAATATCTGTTTATACAAAGACATTACGGATAAAGTGTCTTAACTAAGACGAGACAGTTAAATCTAATACCACACTAAGAACCAAATCAATAATGTCAATGATTAATCAAATTATTGTTTAAGTTATCATATGGTAATTAACATATTAAATGGTTTTACAACTTGGAACTTGGAATGGCAATTCATTTAATTCTAATTTCAACAGGAACAATGTGCTTTTGAGTATATTCTATAAAGCTGTGTTTGAAGTGAAATACAAATAATATGATCTACCCACCACTTGGTGAAAACTTTATGCATGATTTTTTATTATTATAAGAGGATTGCTAGATTAAGACAAGGTGTCTGTATTATCGAATTGATGTCGTTTCCAGGAACTAATTGCATTCCTTTGTTAAGAAGTAGATGAAAAAAACGATTTATTCAGGTATTAAGCCCCTACTCGCAAAACGAGATGGCGGTTATGTAATATATTCATGTTTTTAATTTACGTCTTGTATAGAGGCATCTCGTTTTGCGGAGGGAACTGAATTGCATATGCAAATATTTGAGAAAAGTATGGTTCGTAGCATGCATGTTAGGAAATAGAGTGCATGATAATATTATTACATTATTTTAATCCAAATTTATGCAAACATCCTTGCAGTTTTGGTATTCTAAGGTTTTTTTGGAGGGGGCCACAGGGGAAAGATAACATAATGGAATGCCATGAATATTCCGCAGCAAGGGAACGTATCTCATAAGATTTTTTTCCCCAATGATATGAAATTATTGTAATATAAACCTTGAGATATACTTGACAGATTTGTAATGTGGAAACATTATGGTAAGTAAATCTGGATTGAAACAAATTTACGAATGATTTTAGTGTTGTATACCTATGGGTTTACTGAAGGTAACATCGTGATTGTTGTCTAATCGAACATGTATGTGACATTATATTCTCAGTTGAAAACTGTCTCGTAGATTTAGATCCTTTATCTTTTCTGTTATCGGCGATACGTGTCAAAGATCATTACACGAAGATCTGTCCACGTAAAGAAGGAAAGATACGATCATCATTAACTTTGAAATATATTAATATGTACATATCAATGTGTTTTTCACGTAAATATGTTTCCCAATTGATCCTTTCTGTCTCGAAGATATTCGTTTTACTAGCCCGACGTTTTGTCAAGGGTATGTTACTGAAAAGGGATCTTAAAGTCAAATGTATAATAAATCTGTTAAACATCGCAGTAACGCTAATGCATTGCATAACGTCATAGATATTATAGTCTACTGAAAACTGCATAGCAGAATAAAGATTACTTTTGCAGAAACAGTAAAAATGCAAATGGGAGATACCGTCCGTTAGGCGGCGCTTGTGTACTATCAGTTAGTATCATTGATTGGAATTAGCAACCATATGAAGTCACAATGTCGTACTTGTATCATTGTTCTTTACGTCAGTTTTGAGGGAATATGATTTATTTCCATATTAGGATCACAGTTAATGGCGGTATCTCCCATTGTTTAACAAACCTAAAATTCTTTATTTACACATTTAAATTTTCTCCCTGGATGTTTTCAATCACGTGATTGTTATATATATAGCATATGTATTATTAACAACAAACATTAAAAAAGTGCAAGGGTACGTTGCCCAATTTGTGGTAAACAAAAAAATGGATGCCTATCAATAATATTTATATCTGTGCATAACTTATAACAGGTGTAATTGTGTATAAATACTGCAAGAAATCGCTAAATAGTGTAATGATACAGCAAATGGTCTTATCAAATGGAGATTTTAGGCCCAGCAGGACGCTTTTCAAATATATGTAGATCCATCTTTAGATGAAATTTCCCAACAACTGGAATTGAAGAAAATGTTGCTCTACAGCATTTTTGGCATATTGATTTTTGCAGTTTAACCGCTTCATATAATGGAATGGGCCAGAGTTACGTCACAATGTTAAGTTTTAGCTGGTTTTCTACACCATTATATAATTGCGTATTGCCTTACCACAGCTGCGACGTCTTAGAATGTCAACATAGTGTTCTTCTTCGATGCGATTATTGAGAAAGATCATGCATACAATTCCTGTTATTTAGATATATAAAAAGTATGAGAAAAATCCTTACCATTGACACATCCAACAATAAATACAAGAGCTGATAGAATATGCATATTGAATGTCAACGCAAGAAGACTGAGAATCCGCCATATATATGACCTCGAGATAACATCTCTTATTTTTACATTATGTCCTGTACTCACAGTGGTTTGATACTTAGAAGCATTGAACGCGTTCCATTACTAGGGCAGCTTCCAATCTAATTAAGGAGGCGACAGAAGATATCTTGTCAGATTGTATTAAAAATTCACCAAGAAAATTCACATAAATTTGATAATAGTCAAATAAACACAGAAAAAAACATTTAAAAATATTCGATTGTACTGCAGTTACGATACCGACTTGGACGGTCAATTAAATTAATGAACGTCACTCAATAGGTGTAGTTAATACACGGGGATGGGGTTAACTTGCAATGATTTTGGGTACGGACGTGCCGCTAGAGTCGCTGGCACCCTACCCATTCATATATTGAGCGAAATGTAAATCATACCTATTCATATACTGACCATAGTGAAAACCATTTATATGTAAAACTATATACTCTTGCAATCTCCACTTGCGTTTACCTATTCATGTATTTCTTGACTTGAAAGATACCAATTGATATATATTTGAAGGGGAAAAATTACCCATTAATATATTGTGTGGCCTTAAAAGTATACCCCATTCTAGCCGCACGTCTGTGTATACCTGTTAGTTAGTTAGTCCCCCTCCCCCTCCTCCCCCCCCCCCCCCGGTTGGGTTAATATATATCTTTTAATTTGTTATGACACATAGGGTCGGCCTGTTTTGTATGTAGAATCGACTGGATAAACTGGGTATACCTAGGGGTAAAGGATCGCGCCCCTCCCCTATGTAAAATGGTGTGTATTGTTGTTGCATTTGCTTTTAAATTTATATTTATTATTACATTTATATACCTATAAGGCACATTATGCTAAATTATCATAAATTTTCTCAACGTTGACGAATATTTTAAGTATTTTATTTAACTTACATATTTCGTCTCTTCGTTCATCATCGCGGATTATAGGAGAATCTACCCTCATAAACGTGCAGTTTCAGATTAATCTTAATGGTGCTTATATCGATTATAAGTATAGAATAATCAATGTTTTGTTAATTGCTAAGAGTGTTATGTATGGTGCCTATTTTTACATAAAGTAGGTGCTTTTTACGAAAAGTAGTCATTTTCCTGCTAAACCGTCGTTGACTGAATTGAGTAGCTAAATTAATATTTCTGTAGAGTGTACCAGATAGAAGTAATAATTATTCACAAAACCACATCATATTATCAGAGGGCACAAAATGACATTTGTATCATTTGTAGTGATTTTCAATAGCCGTAATAATCATAATAGAAAAGTTACTTTTATCTCATTTGCAAAATAGAAATAAAATAGCCTAAACCGAATTAAATTTCCTACCGCAATCAAGATAGTGTTCTGTTAACACTTGAAATTAAGTGAAGTCCACAAATATTCGAATTTACATACTGCTCATGAAAAATAATTTTCTGATAAAAACATGAACTCTAATTAAACATACGATCAAATCGTTTAGTCTTGAGGAGAAAGTAAATAGAAAAGACCAATATATAATACGACTACATAAGATGAGTAAACTATATACTACTTTAGAAGCGTTGAACGCGTTGCATTACTAAGGTAACTTCAAATCAAATTAAGCAGGAGACAGAAAAGGTCTGGCCAGACTATATGACTAAATCACCAAGGACATGCACATAAAAATATTAATGGTCAAATAAACACAGAAAACGACATTTGAATATATTCTATTGTACTGCAATTACGATACCGACTTGCACGGTCAATTAAAGTAACGAACGTCACTCAACAGGTGTGGTTAACATATATCTTTTGATTTGTTCCGACAGTTCTTACTTCAAAGGTAATGACGCTGGCCATCCTTTATTTGTTCCGACATGTGAATCTAATTGTACCTATTGTTACATTTTGGATTTTTAAAAAAGAAAAAACCGAGCAATATTTACACAAAATTGGTTATTTTACCTAAAAGCAACAATTTCTCTGTGGTTGTCGTCATCTTGGATGGGGTTTTGAAGGCCTGTATATTATGCACCAGCCAATCCCGATTGCCTCTCAAGAGGATCGGCCTGCTCTGTATGTAGAATCGACTGGATAAACTGGGTATACCTACGGGTAAAAGATCGCGCCCCCTCCTCCTTGTAAAATGGTGTTATCAATGTACAATACATAATGGAGATACATATACTGCACATATAAAACACAAGAGGTAATTGTGAAATAAAATCCAAGTTCCTGTGCATAATTATTTAATCGTTTAACATGCAGTGAACGTAATGTAAAAAAGGCATTAGTAATATAGAAAAACAGATATATAGATATAAATCGAAACATGTATATACGTGTACATGGTCATTATACGATTTCTTTGAGTCTATAAATTAGGCCTGAAGAATGATGGCTGTTTTTCTCAGTTTCCTGCATTTTAAAACTCATTCCTTCTTTATTCCTCCATTCCATTGAAAAAAGGAACTCATCCTATGATGGACGGCTCCAATGGATTTGTTTGAGTGCTGTAATAATATTGGTTAGAATTATGAAATTCCACTTTTGATCAGTTATAGAGTGAAATCTGCATGAATGGTAACCTGCACCTCTCTTAGCCATATTTCTCCGTTTCTCTTTTTCTTTTGTCTTTAAAAATTGTCCTGTATAAAGAGGTTCTTTGTCGTATGTGGTCACTTTCCCACATTCCCTTTGTTGATCGTTTAAATAAAAATTAAACATATATACCTTATAATTTAGTGCACCATATGCGCATTTCGACAACTTATGTCTCTTCAGTGATGCTCGTGGTCAAGTGATTGGAATTCTCAAAATATATAAATATTTGAAGAGCAGTGTTGAATCCAAAATGACCGAATAGTGAACCAAAGAATTTATCTAAGGACAGAGCTATGCATGAGGGAGATACTCCTTAGTTTTAGAGTGATTTACGTAATTTGATGACTGAAAATTTGAATTATATATTGCATGTCAGTACAAAAGCACTGAAAACTAGACTTATGATGCCCTCGGGAACTATCAGTCCACCAGCAGTGACACCGGCCTAGTGGTTATAATAAATATAGAACATATATACCTTATAATTCAGTGCACCACATGCGCATTTCGACAACTTATGTCTTTTCAGTGACGCTCGAGGCCAAATGATTGGAATTCTCAACATATATAAGTATTTGAAGAGCAGTGTTGAATCCAAAAGGAACAAAAAGTGAACCAAAGAATCGATCTAAGGACAGAGCTATGCAAACAGGTTTGAATTTCAATGGTGTGTATTGTTGTTGCGTTTGCTATTAAATTTATATTTATTATTATATACTTATAAGGCACATTAAGCTGAATTATCATAAATTTTCTCAACGTTGACGAATATTTTAAAGATTACATTTAACTTACATATTTCAGCTGTTTTTTATCATTGCGGATTATAGGATAATCTACCCTCATAAAAGTGCAGTTTCAGATTAATCTTGGTGCTTATATCGATTATAAGTATAGAATAATCAATGTTTTGTTAATTGCTAAGAGTGTTATGTGTGGTGCCCATTTTTACGAAAAGTAGGCCATTTTCATGCTAAATCTTCGTTGTCTGAATTGAGTAGCTTAATTAATATTTCTGTAGAGTGTACCAGATTGGAGTAATATTCACAAAACCACATCATATTATCAGAGGACATAAAATGACATGTTTATCATTTGTAGTGATTTTCAATAACCGTATAGTCATAATAGAAAAGTTATTCTTATCTCATTTGCAAAACAGAACTGAAATAGCTTAAACCGGATTAAATGTCCTACTGCAATCTAGTCAGTGTTCTGTTAACACTTGAATTTAGCTCAAGTCCACAAATATTCGAATTTACTTACTGCTCATGAAAAATAATTTTCTGATAAAAACATGAACTCTAATTAAACCTATGATCAAACCGTTTAGTTTTGAGGAAACTATGTGACAGAGTGTTTTGCAAAGATTTACAACGATGGACATTATTTTATCCATAAAAATCGAAAATTATGTACCTGGGAGGTAAGTATCTAGTGTTTGATTAGCCACGATCGCCATGAAAATCCAAAAGTAGTTCTGATGGCAAGGGAAATTTCAGCATTTTAGACATGGATTGAAAGCTGTCTGACATTATTGAAAGTGTACAAATATCATATACTATAGCTGTTTGGGAATTTGGTGGGTGATCGATAAGTCAGAATGATATGTATGTACTTTAACCGAGAATGTTAATTCTATTAAAATTAAGATACATAAAGGGCGGTAATGCATGCAAACCACATATGCGTATTTTGTGTAACAGGCAATCTCATTTGTGATCGTAAAGCCAAACAAAGTACATGTATTTATCAAACTGTTGTAACCAGTGGCCAATATTTGTTTGGAAGTATTTTTTGTTTTCACTTTTGATATATTCTTACCTGATTAAAGGGCGTTCGCAAACGAAGCTGCACTTGGATGAGCATACTACGTCAGCCCATTTGTCATCTCTGTGGTCCGATATCACAACGCAATCTTCGTCGACGTGAATAGAAGGTGGTATTGGTTCTCCATTTCCCCAGTCTGGATGGGCGACCTCCTCTAGAGTGGAGGCATACATGTATATTCCCTCCACCACATAGTCTATAACTCCGATGTAATAATGAGGGAAATTCGTCCCGCCTATTTGCAATAAGAATTATTAGATTCTTTATATTAATTCAATAACAGTAAATGGATATCAAATAACCATGATTAAAATGTAATGTGACGGCAGAACTTACAACAATATACCACCGTGGGCATTCAAGGATCTAGGGGTGAGAACAGCTACCTAGGAATAGTAATGAGTACACACTGAGTACACAGATGTGCCAAGGAGATATCTTCGCAGAGGCCCAGAGGGAATACTCGTCACAGGTGTTAAGGATGAATACTCGTCACAGGTGCCCAGAAGGGGTACTCGTCACAGGTTTTAAGGATGAATACTCGTCACAGGTGCCCAGAAGGGGTACTCGTCACAGGTGTTAAGGATGAGTACCTATCAGAGGTGCCCAGAAGATGTACGCGTCACAAGTGTTAAAGATGACTTCCTATTAGAGGTGCTTGGGAGGGGTATTCGTAACAGGAAGAGTCTATAACGGACGAATATTTGGTTAACAAATCGCACCGTCTATCAAGCTTGCTGTGAATTATATATGTGTAAATACTTTTTGCTTGAATTTTAAATTTTGATTTTTACATATTGCATTGTAAGTGCAGAACACCTTAAACGATTTTCTTCAGACTTGGCAGGAGTATTCATTGCCTCTTGAGGATGATCTTGGACATCTAGACCTATTTTCATAACTATACCTACAAAAATTCCTATTTCCTGGTAAACATTACAAATACAATTACATATAATGAGTTAAGATAAGAAATGTGTTCTTATTTATAGAGGGACGTATCATGCGTTTATGACACAGATGTTTATCAAAAGTTTTAACGAAGTAAAAATGTTGATAGTTTCTTTACCTTTTGTTGTAATTAATATGATTTATCCTCAGAATTTTGGTAACAAAACAATGATTTATTGACAGTAAAACTGGTGTGGCAAATGGTGTCATAATTATCAAAAATGATGTTATCAGTGACGCGTTGATATGTTTTCTAAGGTTTTTTAAACATTAAAATGTTGTTATTGATTGGCGTCTCAGTGTAAAATATTATATCTTGTCCACTCGTAAGCAATAGAATAATGTAAAGATGATGGATAAATCCAAAGCACAAGTCCAAAAATCATAAAACCAGAGGACATACAAAATCAGTGAAGATGAAAAACAAATGGAAAATAACAAAATATGTCTACTTGAAGAGCATATGTGAACCCCTGTGATGGAGTGAGATCAGGTGCCCGGGGAGAGTGAGCATCTCCTGCTTGCTAGCAACACCCGTCACATATACCCAGGAGAAAGAGTCAAATTGTGTAAATTCCATATGTATTTATATATGGAGAAGTCAAAGTAGGTAACCTTCTAGCATAGAAGGTGTCAAATCTGTGTAAAATGATCGGAATCGGTCTCAGTCCAGAATATCATTTAAAAGCCTGGATAACGAGATATCATATGGAGTAATAAGAGTCTCGTAACGACCATAGAATTTCCTCAGTGACGTTGCTAGTCTAGCACATATATAACCCTGGTTGAGCAGCTTAACTGAAAGTCGCCTAGCCCTCAGAACAAAGTCACTGTAATTTGAACATGCTCTGGAATAACGTATTAACTGAGATATGAATACGCCGTATGCGGGCGATGATGGAATGTTGCTACTTTTGAAAGGAAAGTTTGTGATAGCGAAATTGAAATCGTCACGTTTGTCATAGAGTGAGGTGTTCAATTGACCATTAATGTCGAAAGACAACATGATATCTAAATACGAAGTAGAATTACTACTTTCTGTGGTTTCTTTGACCTCAAGTTCACTTGGATAGATGATGCTAATCTTTAATGCTTTAATTTAACTCCAAAAATGGTATACATCTTAAACATAGGGAACCCCCAGTCAACACATTGGAATTGATGTACCCATCGAACTAAATGACCTACACGCAGTAAATGACTATATCCAATGAAAAAAAAAAACAAGCAAACACCAGCTGTGTCGGATATGGCAGTTTCAACATATTAATTCAAACACATTTCTGATTTTCTGTGAAATAAGGTTTATACACAGTGGGCCAATCGCACAGTGTATGAAATTTGTCTACATGAATTTAAAATCAAAACATCAAAGAAAAACCCCACATGTAGTTACATTAATCTAAAGAGAAGCCAATATATAGCGTAAATTCAAATTGGCTTTAAATCGAGATCAATTTTTTTTTTACTTGATTACGGTGGGTGACTGAAAATTTGTAAAATACAGTTTTGTTTCCTAATTTCAATGTTGTAATAATACTTAGAAGAAAAGGTAAAAACTCTAAAATATCAGTTTTCCTGCTTTAGTTCTCCAAATATTTTACAACTCTAAGCGAACATAAACGAGCTTGCTTAATGCAAAGGCGGTGTGGCCCAGTGAATAAGATTCTCTCGGATTTTGACCGAGAGACCCCAGGTTCGACTCCCGCACTGGGCGTACCGGTGCTCTGTGTTTCGGATGAGACAGAACCCCCCCCCCCCCAAAGTCCCGTGTCACGGTAGGCGTGGCACCTAAAAGATCCCTCACTTCTTCGGGTGGTTCCGTTGCATAGTTCTAAATTACTATACAATGCATCAGGCAGATGCCGTCACCATATTTGTAAAATTATCGTGGAGTGACGTGAAACAATATTCAATCAATCAATAAATGCTTAATGCAATATTCCGCACCTATAAGGGGCAGGCGTGGTGTAGTGGTTAAGCGCTTGGCTTGCGGCGCCGACGATCCGGGTTCGATTCCCGGGTTGCGCCACTATGTTTAAGAGGTTGGTAACCTCCTGCTTCCATGTCGCGATATAACTGAAATACTGTTGAAAGCGACGTAAAACACCAATCAACCAACCAACCAACCGCATCTATAATGTGACATGTAGATTAGTAAAACCTCCTACCTCTCATGTTTTAATTATATCGACAATATAGGTGAAATTTCTAGATCCGACAGTCCGACTTGTTGACAAGGCGAATATGGAAGCTCCATTCAGTTTCTGGTTCGACATGTTACCGACTCTGGTTATGTTTACTCACCCGTATGTGAGTAAATGACCATAAAGGAACTTAAAACTCTGTGATTTTTGTAATACCTTATTTAACATGTTATTGACATGTTTCCATATAAATGTTGCGATGGATGTTTATATGCAAACAGGAGACGCTCACTCTCCACGCGCACCTGGTCTCATCCGGAAGTTTGTATGTTCCAGGGTTCCCAACGGTTTGTATGGGACAATGCCATAATTTAGCCTTCCCGTTTAGACTTCGACACTGGATAATAGATTGCTTCTTCTTCATTGTTTACTTATGAAGATTCTTCTGTTTAGCTCTGCTTCTTTATTCGTTTATGGCAGGTTTGATCATATGGCTGAGTAAGACCAGTTTTATCTTTTCTTTCTAATAAATTTCAATGTCATATGCAAAGTGCTAAGGTACCGAGCTGTAGTCAAAAACATCGATTCTACTGTCTCCTGGAAAATCAGGTGTCATGAAGGAGTAATTTTTAAATACCTTGCTGTTTTATAATTCCTTCCAAGAAATTATTTTCAGTTGGATCTCTTGGTTCAGCCAATATTGATTTCATAGCATGGCAGTAACTCTGAAAATATTGAAACATATACATATAATAGTAACAATGGTCACACTATATATTATCTTCGTTTTTCACTTTGAGTAATACAGACAATAGAATGATCCAATAAATGGGAATTTCAACTATATGAAGTATATTAATGCTTTATACCAGTCAACACTATAGTTTATTATTCAATGTTTTGAAAATTTCTAACATTTTATGTTGTTGTCTTAGGTCAACACAAACTGTGATATGTTGTATATTTACCTACACGTAGATGTCATTAAAGTATAACATTATCTTTGAAACTATACTAGGTTGGTAGGATTTGACTTAAATAATTGATACATACTACAGCCTCCGGAAAAGAGGCCGTCATGTGACTGATGTAATAACATTTTTCTCGATACTGTTGCCAACCAGACGGGCAACTGCATGATACTATAAAGAGAAATACATAAATGAATACTTAACTGGAAACTAAAACAATTTAAAAATGTGCAGTTCATTATTTTTCCCCTTCGGCAGTGAAACGCAAAAATGCATGAACATTAGTGACAATTGAATAGAGCTGTGTTTATGAATATTTTCTCTTATTCTGAATATCTTGGTTAAAGGATAATTCGATATATATACTACTGACTTTGTTTGATCCATCATTTTATCACCATGAAATTAAGAGGATTATCTATTAATATTATGATACATTTTTCTATACAATTTACGGCATTTGTCACACGGTGACAATCATATGTGTATTTGGAAAACCGTCGTAGAACCGTTGAGTCACTATCCTTTAATGGTTAATGATGAGCACTGCTGAAGAAGATTGCATATTCTAACTTATATTCTTATAACTAAAGTAATGAGCACTGCTGAAGAAAATAACATTGATTCTGTAAATAGTATTGGAATCTTAATTTTTAATTCTTAAGTTTTTTACGATATCAGTAAAAAGAGTAAAGTTTTTGAATATCCACCTCACGCTATATATTTTTATCCTATATATTATACATACTATGTTTAAATGGGTTTTTTTTTGGGGGGGGGGATCACAAAATTGAAGCAAACACACCAATAATTATTGTTCAGTTACTTTATATTTCCAGTATATGTTTATTCAGATACTTAATTTGTGATAAGACTTCATCAAATATTTACAATAGATTGTTTACATTGATATCTCTTCTCACCTTAAAACAAGGACTTAAAGACACATAAATAATAGTTTTCCTTTGTATATTGAATGTTAGGACTACATTTCACAAAGTTTGTTTGTAGTGACAGTATGAAAGGTGGCACAGAAAATCTGATCATGCTGCGAACCCACCAGAATCTCCGTATTACTTTCTCCTTCGTAAAAACAAGACACTAACGATTCACAGATAGGATTCGAATCCGGAACCTTTCAATCCGGAGGCCAGCATGCTACAGACCAATCTACGTCTATTCCATGATAATTAACAATTATTTGTCGCTTGCCTTATTGAGAACAGTGTTAAACATACAGACCAGTATCATATCATAAGGTGTATGTTATTTGCGAGTTTAATGATTCACGCATATGTTTCACCTACATTTTAAAGAAAAGTACTTACCGGAAACACATCCGAAAATCAGCACCAGAATGGTAAGATTGTGCATGTCGTTTCGATCGTATACAGAGATTTGTCTAGGTTGAGTACTTTTCCTGTACCGGGTTGTACTTTCAAGTAGGATGTGACCCGAGATAAGGTATCAAAAGTCACTCTCTTAAGTATGTTAAATAGAAAGAGGCCGTACGGGTAGATAGGATTATCAACAAGGTGGAAGATTGGTCAACATTTTAATGTGATAATGGGTACAATATTTTTAAATTATACTTTATTATTTAGTTACTTTTTACCAGAAAAGGTTCTTTAGAAGTTTGAATAATTTTACCATGATAATTCTGTACTTCTGGGGATGGGGTGGAAGGGAATGTCATGTATTATTTAAACTGAGGAAGAGATGATGGTCGAAAAAATGTTAGTGCAATTAGTACATCAAAACTTCAAAAAGTATATTTAAAAATTTTACTCCGTTATCCTTAACTTTACTGCAATAGGTTAGACATAGATGAGAATTGTAAATTACTTTATTTGAATGAAAGAACATTTGTGTTCCCTTTTGTTTCGTAATTGATATGAGTGTTCAATTGTTTTTCTTATTCTCTGTAATGTCTGGGAATTATATATATATATATATATATATATATATATATATATATATATATATATATATATATATATATATATATATATATATATATATATATATATTATATATATATATATATATATATATATTCGTCCATGTTGACATATGACAACTACCGACATACCTTCCCTTGGATTACTGATCTTGTTGAAATACTGCTCGATATGCCGTACTGTAACTTAATAGTAGTTAACAACCGCTGGATAGCCATTCTTATGTAGAGATACGATGTATTCCTCCGTTTCCCCAATTACTGTATATGCTTATTGTAACGAGAAAATAATTTCGCGGATTTTGTTTTGCTATTAGCGCGCTAATTTATTACTACGGTTATATAAATATTTATAATTTTAATCATTCACGTTTGATTCTGCCCACGTACTGCAATTACGCAATTACATATAAACAAACCGAAAAAATCGGCAAAACCGGCAAATACTGTATAAAAATATGTCAACGGTATGGAATTCCTGAACCGACATGTTTTAGTGAATTGCTGTGTGAATTGCATTTTTGCGTTTTACGAATTGTATCTTGCATTTTCCGAGCATTGATTGCAAAAGCTTCATATTTTATCATTTCCCACCAATGCATACTGATATTACATGATGGATTATATCTTTTTTGTATGTATTACTTCTTCATATCAGCTAGTCTTTTATTGTCAGTTTTAAGCAGAAAAGAGTCTGCATTGCGTATGTGACTTCCTAAGCATACAGATCAACAGTCCTATAATGTCTGATGTGGTGACGTGTACACAAAACAAGCCATCGATTCCTGAACTGATATGCTTTTTTCTTGTAAGTTGCATTTTGCATTTTACATCTTGGATCTTGCGAATTGCTCCTATCAAATTGAATTACCTATCTTCCGTTTTGGTAACTGCATTTTGCAAACATTAATTGAAAAACATTTACCACTGTGTGATTTCCCCTCGATGATGTTACATGATTGTATCATATTTCTATGTGTTATTTCTTCATTTCAAAAACTTAAAAAAGCATGTACACAATATAAAGGAAGTTGAACGCAAGAAGAAGAACGGAAAAAGTATGTCAGTTTAAGAAAGAAAAAAGAGGAGTTACCGGCTCAGTTATGTGGCAGAAGTCACCATGGAGCTATACAATACATGAATATAAATAATATAATAGAACATTTAACACATTACAAAAATATTTGATTGTAGTGCAATTACGATACCGACTTAGGACGGTCATTTAATTTGACAAAAGCCAAACAAATGGTGTGGTTAACCGGTTTACGGGCCCACCATCCCACTCACCGTAACAGCAGAACAATCAAAAGACGTACATTTAAAAATTTATAAATAATCCTCCATGTAAAGAAGAAGGGTCAACAGGTATCGCATATTGAGAGGTCATAAAAATATAAACACGTAAGGTATTGTAAAACACATAATGGTATAAAAATATATGCGACATCAACATGATAAACCGTGCTCTGCCAGTCTGAAAGCGAGCTTAGACCCTAGATCTGTAGGAGTCCCGACTAACAGTCAGAGGGGACGAGGTTCAGGACCATGTCTCCTCTGAAAGAGGTTTGGACAAGGCCCGTCATATAGTCCCCACCGCCCTGTTAATCAGCGTGCAACGTTCAAGTAAAAGTCTGCATAAGGCTGTAGAGGGGCCAAATACAAGACCTATAGTCTTTTTAATGATCTCAATATCATATTGTCTATTTAGGAGACGTTTGACTATTTTATTACATGATAAAATAACGTTATCGGAGCCTTTTACTTTCCTTAGTTTATATACGAGATCACCGTAAAAATTAGGATGGGAAATTCCATTGGATAGATACTGTTGAAAAGAAATATTTCCAAATTTAGATAGAAGTTCTGAATAAGATCTGAAGAATTTGCCGAATGTTTTTCTTAGCTTGTGATATCTGTAACCCTGAGTTAAAAGTTTAGTAGTGATTTTTAAATTTCGTTTATGAAAGTCCAAAACATCGGTGCAGCCTCTGACAAATCGAACTAATTGAGATATATAGATACCATATGATGGGAGTCGAGGGACATCGCCATCCAAGTAAGGGAAATTTACAATAGGAAATCCAAAATCCTCACGTTTATCATAAATATTAGTATATATTAGGTTGTTGATAATTTTGATGTTTAAATCTAAGAAAGTTGTAGATTTATCTCAAGTATTAGCTTTATTCAATGTGAGCTCTGGTGGATATATTTCTGATATAAATTGTCCGAATTCAGGGTTGTCGATCACCAAAATGTCATCCAGATATCTGCAATTATTATTAAATTTGTCAATGAGGTCAAAACGTTTTGATTTTTGAATAGAAACCATAAAATCCCTCTCATAACAATAAAGAAATAAATCTGCTATCAGAGGCGTGCAGTTAGTACCCATAGGAATCCCAACTATTTGTTGATATATCTTGCCATCAAATTGCACAAAAATATTATTCATGAGAAAATCTAGTGCTTTACATAATTCCTTGCAAGTCCAGTATTTATATGACGTATATTGTTTGTTGGAAAAGAATCCAGAGTTATTGGAAGTACATATGTACGTTTTAGATTCTCTGTGAAAACACCATTGTATAAGAGACAGCAACTTGCTTTTAATCAAATCATGAGGCAGAGATGTATAAATTGTAGAAAAATCAAATGTAGAAATTTGAGTCGCTTTGAAATTTAGCGAAAGAAGTTTGTCGATAACTTCATGAGAATTTTTAATCGACCAAAAGTAATTGATGTTACTATTATGAAATGCGACATCACAATATTTGATAATATGATCTTTTACAGCAGTTAGAGCAGACGTAATATGTTTCGATAGTACCGTAGTAGAGCAGTGGCTAGAATTAGATATGAAACGTGATTTATATGGACTTTTATGTAGTTTTGGGAGCCAATACATGGTTGGTAGATCAGATTTATCAGTTTTAATTTTGAAGTCGGACATGGTCATGAGGTGATCGTGCAAGGTGCTCTCTTTTGAGGTAGGGCTTTCAACATATGTATGAGTGGAGTTTAATTCGTTTTTAAGTACTTCAATATAATATAGTTTTCAAACAACTATTATGTTATTACCTGCTTTATCAGCGGGAACAAAGACATATTTAGCATATAAGTCAGCTATCTTCTTTTTAATAGAATTTGTCGTCAATGTATTAGGCTGTTGAAATAAATGCGGATTTTCCGTAAAGTTCTTAATACGGATATCGACAATTCTTAAAATCTCGAATTTCCAATCATTAAGAGCATGAACATTTACCTGTTCTTTTTTACACCAACGTTTACAATATGTAGTTAAAGCATCTTCTATAACGTCGCGGCATTTATTGAAATCTATCCTGGACGGTAACCTATATTTAGGTCCTTTTCCAAAAAGGGTGCGCAATTTCTTGTCCGAAATACAGTTTAGGTCACCAGTAATAACATGACCTGCCGGTTTATAAACATATTTAGAATTTTCACAAGAACACGACGAAGGAATAGAGTCTGAAACATCAGGGTTAGATGTGACTTTATTATAATTTAAGATAAGATTTCTTATAGGCTTTTTGTACTGGTAACAAATAAGTGGAGGTTCTAAATTCTCAAAATATTGGGGGATTTTAGATGTGACTCTATGATCACGGAAAATATTAGAAATGTTAAGTAGATCGAAGCCTTTATTAATAAATTTAATTTTGAGAAATTGCTGCTTGGGTGGAAGAGACGGAATACGAGGAAAGAGTTTATTATATGAAAATAAAATAATCAAATTGAGTTTATATCAATCAGAATTGCGTAAACTTCGAAGATCAGCTTCGTCCAGGATAGGTTTCAATTTATTTACCGGAATAGAGGATAGTGCATGCAAAAGTTCATGACGGCCATTATTTTTTGCGATAAATAGAAGATCGTTTAATGACCTATTTAAACGATTACGTTTTCTGATGTTACGATTACGACGACGACCATGTGACCTACGTTTTCTAATAGTTTTATGTCTAAATGTAAAAATATTGATCTTATTCTGACGAGAAGAAATATTACCTTGTCGATATATTTGGTCGTTGAGACCAAGAGGGTATGGGGTTTGTAGTTGTTTAATCCAGTGGAGCTCGGTTTCCAAAAGTCGTTTTTTAACATCTGATTTCGTATCACCTGGTAATTTAGAGATATTTTCTACTATGGTTATGTTCACATTGTTAATATTATGTTGGTATTTATTAAAGTGGTTATAAAGAAAATTCTGGTATTTACGTCGTGAATTATTACGAATTTTATAGGAATGATTTCGAAAACGTTGTTTCAAAGTTTGAGAAGTTTCCCCGACATATTGAGCCCCACATCCTCTAGCTTCTCAAGTGATGACATATATAACATTGGCAGTATTTCAATCTATGTCTTTGTCTAATTTGGTGTTAAATATATTTCCATTAACCGAAGATTACTATACAACGTAGATATGCTATTTATTTAGAATAACTGAAATTAATATGCAACGTAATTTATGTATATAAACCTACATACACCTCCAAAGAGATAATCTAGATTGTTGTGTACATCAATACATTAACATATTTTACAGAAAAGTAAAGCGTACATAGCAGACAAACATTTATTATTCAGTTTTAATTTTACATAAAGGAAAATATCCTGCTTCAAATCGATCTCATACTTGGAATTACTCATCCTATTACAGGCTGTTCGATTGGATTCGACTGGAAGCTGCAAAAATGTTGGAAAACCCACTTGTATGACCTTTCACTATATATTACTTAAACATACAAAGATTTAGTACTAAATTTATGGATTTCAAACCTACCGGTACTAAGTATACTCATGAATAAGTAATTATTCATCTTACACAAACCAATGAATACTTCGTAATATTTGTGAAAATCGGTCAATAGCATGTCTCCTCAGACATAGAGCCCTTACAATTCAATGTAGGTTGATTGGAAATTTCAATGGTAATAGTCACATCAGGATAATCACACCTTGCAATAATTTCCCTGAAATTTTAAGGTTGCTATAATGACCTTATTTGCCAATAGAAGTTTTCATTGCCTAATGTGTTCTTTTAATTGTGATATATATATATATATATATATATATATATATATATATATATATATATATATATATATATATATATATATATATATATGTATATATATATATATATATATATATATATATATATATATATATATATATATATATATATATATATATATATAAATATATATATATATATATATATATATTTATATATATATAACGATTTCACGAAAGCTTGTCGAAGAATCTGGAAATTAATCAAGTCTTTGATCGGGGTGATTTTTTAAATTTCGAAAAATAGAAGACTCCATATATCAATAATCAATGTTTGGGCTTCTATAACCATGTACATAGGTCGATAGGTAATGAATAATTATAGTCTTAACATTTTGTCTATCTTAGCACAAAATCTACCTATCTTTTACAAAAGCACTGATATTTGGGATCTCTCTCTATATATTATACTTAGTGGGCAATAAACCCATTTTTAACCAAAGAAAACTGTAAAATATATGAATTTCTGAAAGCTTATGAAAAATTCCATGAAAAGATCAGCTGTAGGGATTTAAAAAATTTGGGATAAAAACCATCACAGAAACTACATGTTTAGTATAATTTCCAAATATGTATCACTTTCCATTTTTCGGCGAATTATATTAGAGCCGAAGTGTTTATATGATAAGTTTTATTTTTCAAAAGTATTCAGAAAAGCATACCTTTCAGGACAGGGTTAATGCCTTATCACGTGCGACATATTATACTGAAATGTTAATAACTTAAAAATCCACTTAACCTGCTTAATGGACGCTCGCAGACAAATCTGTTGGCTGACGGACATACCACGTCAGCCCATTTCTCGTTTCGGACAGTCGAAATGATTACGCAATCTTCGTCGATGTTCGCAGAAACTGGAATGGGTTCTCCGACTCCCCAGTCCGGATGAGAAACTTCTTCCTGACTGGAGGCATACATGTACACTCCCTCCACTACAAAGTCTATAACTCCGATATAGTAACCAAAGGCCTGCGATCCATCTATTAACAAATATTAATAAAATGATTTAGTTCTGTTCATTAAACACTGATATAATTCAGTTATATAGAAAAATCTCCACATGCGGTTCCGTTCCAGCTTAGGACTGGCAATTTAAGTAATGCGACTTAAACACCGCGAATAATGAGTTAAAGTGTTCATCTTCAAACTCAGATGACAACGGGCTACTGAAATTTAGATGTCATTAAATATATATACAGAGATTGTGTCATGTAGGTAGATATAAGTAGCAAAAATACATATATAAACGTGAAAGACGAATGTAAAGGTACGTAGATAAAGTAACATCAACTCATCAACTCTGCCAGTTTGGAAACAAGCTAAGATCCTTAATCTGAAGGACTAATCATCAGAAGGAATGGGATATATATGTCAAAGTACTGAAAAGTACTTAGCGGAAATTATTAAGATTTCACTTTTTGTTCACAGAACACTCTTCATACATTTATACTTAACATCAATGTACATTCCTAGCTATTTGTAGAATGTGGCCCCGGGGTTTCATAGATCTTTATACGCAATGGGACAAATAGAGAAGCGGATTAAAAATATGTTATTGATATTAGAATTGAATTTCTGTATTAAAGGAAAAAGTTGGATGATTTTCTCGCACGTTAGACTTCTTGATTACTACCGCTGAACGGATGTTGATGAAACGTGATAGGAATGAAATACTCAAGGACCCCAACAAAAGTGTTTTATTTTTGAATATTGAAGTAGCCATGAAATGATTTCTGATGTATCGACAGTTTTCAAGGGAGATACAGGCTCACATGAGCGTCTTGTTTTTAAAAAACGACTTACAAATAACAAATAAAACGAACTGGACAATAACAAATAAACTACTCAGACGGGGATACGAGAAAAATGAAATCGTCACTGAGAAAATTTTATGGTCGACACAAGAACAAGAGTGGATATAAAGGGGTGGACTGGAGATCAGGACCCACCCTGAGGTTCGGCGAAAATAGTTTTTCTGCTGTTTTTCGATGTAAAATAACGTTATTTCACATACAGAAACATGGATGGACTCACTCTCACAAATTTATTGGGAGTTGATCCCCAATCTGGATCTGCGCGTGGGTCCGGCGCCATAAACTGAGAAAATACTTTAATTATCAAATTTTCAAATAAAATTTTATGCAGAATGATTTAATTCTATTTATCGATAGAATAAAACTCATTAAAATCCAAAACCCAGATATTAATTCATTGTTGAACATAAGAATTTGAAAATATTTCCTTTTCTCAGTTTATGGCTCCAGACCCTGAAAGAATATTGGTTGACAGTATGAAGTACCTCCTTAGATAATGTTAGGTGATATTCTTTAACTCGATAATCAGGAATGACGTTCTTTTATCGAGATGACTTAATCTGAATTACTTATATGACTTCATCACTGAAAATGAGAGGTTTCTACGAAAACTTTGTGATGGGTGTAGCATGCCTGCAGGAGACACCCACTCATTCCAGACGTATAGTTTCATCATATTTGAGTGTTTTAGTAGAATTTAAATATCGGTCATTCAGTGGTATTCTTTCGATTATATATTTCTAAAACATGTGCAGGTGATTCTTCTGTGATGCTCTAGACCGATACGAAGAAAGTCCCCAAAATTTGTGGAGTAACCTTAATATGAAATAGACGTAAGAAACAGAAAAAAAAAAAAAACTCATGTTAGGAAAGAAAATGAAACTGGTCCACAACTTGAATAATTTATATCGTTTCTTTTCACTACTTTAAATTCTTTCATCGTTTATTATTGATATGGACGATTATTGTTGATACGGACGATTGTTTATGTCTTACCATGCTGTTTTACAATTCCTTCCAAGAAATTATTTTCACCGGGATCCCTTGGTTCAGCTAATATAGATTTCATACATTGGCAATAACTCTGAAAGTATTTCAGGTGAAGTGTTAACATCAAAACAATCGAAAATACCACAAAACTTTCCTTATACATATTTTATCTTCTTTGTTATGAGTGAATGATTATGATTTGAATATATAAGCATTTCAATATAGAATTTCCAAGATACGCCTCTGCTTCGAATTTTACATATTTTTGGTGAAATGTGAGGCATTTAAAACCCGCATGGCATAAATAGGGTACACCTGTAACAAGAAACTTTGTAAAAGAAAGTAGAAGGAGACATTTGTTTGTATAATTATGGAGTAAGTACCTTAATTTGTGTTTTGTTACGGGTATGCAACACAAAGGAAGTGCATTTATCATACATACAATGCTCGTTAGCGGTAAATGCATTTGCTTGGTGTTGTATACCCGTAACAAAACAAAGTCTTGTACATAGTAAGTGTGCTATTACGTAATGAATGTTATCATTGGAATTTGCATTACACTCCTGTCATTTGAGCAAATTACATTGTCCATATATTAATACATTTTAATCACACAAAATGAAAATCCCCGCAGTACAACTCTTATTTTCATGACTGGAGAATTTCCGTAAGTGTTGTTGGTTAATGTTGTATCCGTTTATATTCTACCGGACATAGAAAGTCCAACATTTCACTTCAATGGAATCGCTGATGCGTAGCTCGGAAGTCCCGTATACATATATAGGACATGTTTTTGTAATATATTTTTGTTGTTTTATTTCACGTCAAGATAATGTACTTGTTTGCTTGTTTCTTGTTTCACGTAAGGCGAAATGCTATCCTCACAACGTTATTCGTCACAAGTTTATCGTAAATTGATACGGCAATATTAATAAGACATGAATTATATTTTGGTCAAAAAATAGGGGAATGATCATTTAACTTCATCATATTCACTAAAGCGTGAGGGAATGGCCATCGTGTGACTTCAGCAATGCTTAATACAGCACCAGGGAATGTGACTATGGAGTGACTTCAGCAATACTTACTACTACAACCTCTAATGTGGTTATCGTGTGACTTAAGCAATACTTACTACTACAGCATCGACTGAGTTCATCGTTACCTTCAGCAATATATACTACTAAATCAGGGAATGTGGTCATCTTGTGACTTCATCAATACTTATTACAGCATCAAGGAATGCGGCCATCATGTGACTTAAGCAATATTTACTACAGCATCGGGGAATGCGGCCATCGTGTGACTTCATAAATACTACAGCATCAAGGATTGTGGCCATCGTGTGACTTCATACTTACTACAGCATCAAGGAATTTGGTCATCGTGTGACTTCATCAATACTTTCTACAGCAACAAGGAATGCGGCCATCGTGTGACTTAAGCAATACTTACTACAGCATCGGGGAATGTGGCCATCGTGTGACTTCAACAATACTTACTACAGCATCGGGGAATGTGGCCATCGTGTGACTTCATCAATACTTACTACAGCATCAAGGAATGCGGCCATCGTGTGACTTCATACTTACTACAGCATCGGGGAATGTGGTCATCATGTGACTTCATCAATACGTACTACAGCATCAAGGAATGTGGCAATTGTGTGACTTCATACTTACTACAGCATCAGGGAATGTGGTCATCGTGTGACTTCATCAATACATATTACAGCATCAAGGAATGTGGTCATCGTGTGACTTCATCAATACTTACTATAGCATCAAGGAATGTGGTCATCGTGTGACTTCATCAATACTTACAACAGCATCGGGGAATGCAGCCGCCGTGTGACTGAAATAGTAACACTTGTCCCGATACTGCTGCCATCCAGACGGGCAACTCCATGATACTGTAAAAAATGTAAACATTTATCAGAGAAATGCTAATAAAACATATTAGATATTCAGTTATTTAATATGTTTATTCATAAATTTGTATAATAACAAGTAATGAGAAAATGGCCTATTGACATAGGCTGTGAACATGTTTTGGAAGAAACCCTATCACTGCTGATAGATTAATTTCAGTTCTGTTTATCATCATTTGACATCTTTACGAATGTAAATGTTCTTCATGGTATGTTATGAAGCAATTAAAAGCCAATGAAAAGAACTCACCGGAAACACCTCCGACAATCAGCAACAGAATAAGTAGTGTACACATCACTTCTTTATTGTAAACTATGATATGTCCAAATAGAGTACCTGACCGTGTAGTTTGATATAAACCTTGGGACCCTTTATTTCTTGTGTCAAAAATGTAATGTTAACAAAGTCTAGACTTACGAAGTAATTTTGTTACCAGGTACCGCCGACATGTATATTGTATGAGATTCGTAGTGTGATGAAGACTGTACTACTTACTGAACTAGATAGATCCCTATGTTAATTTGGTGCAAAATATGCGCATTTCGACAACTTATGTCTCTTCAGTGATGCTCAAAGCTAAACTGTGGAAAACGAAAGTATGAATGTTTGAAGAGCAAACTCATTGCCACGTGACCTAACAGTCAAATAAAATACATAAATTACATAAATAGTACTGTAGACAAAAATGATCAATTAAATGTTTGTACTTGTATATGTAAACTTCACATTTATGAGAAACAGAAACATCAGAAATGGGTACTTTTTGAATAATGAGGATGGATTTTATTACCAATAAAGTAAACATTGTATTCCGTAAAAGCGAAAAATATATTGGGTACGTTTTGACCAATACTTTGGGTACGTTTTGAGAGAGAGAGAGAGAGAGAGAGAGAGAGAGAGAGAGAGAGAGAGAGAGAGAGAGGCAATTATTATTATTATTATCATTATGATTATTATTATAGACCTTTTTCCTTTAACTGCGGAGCTGAAACATTGGACGGCAAAGTCATAAACGTTCCCTCCAAATCGATGAGAATGACGTCAAAATACATTATGACGTAATAAAATTGGAGGGAACGTTAATCAATTTGCCGTCCAATGTTACAGCTCCGCAGTTAAAGGAAAAAGGTCTATTATTATTATTATTATTATTATTATTATTATTATTATTATTATTATTATTATTATTGTTGTTGTTGTTGTTATTGTTGTTGTTGTTGTTGTTGTTGTTGTTATTATCATCATCATCATCATTATTATTATTATTATAACTATTATTATTATTATCATTGTTGTTGTTGTTGTTGTTATTATTATTATCATCATCATCATCATCATCATCATCATCATCATCATCATCATCATCATCATCATCATCATTATTATTATTATTATTATTATTATTATTATTATTATTATTATTTTCAAGGGCATTATTTTTTTAATGTAAGTAATCACCTGTCCTTTGAAATCGAATATCCAAATATGCTACGAGGCTAGGTAAAGTGAATAGATTGATTCCGGATTTCAGATATACGACTTTGAGTTTGATTTATACTAAGAAGAAAAAAAAAATGGCAGCGCCCGTCTGTCTGCAAGAGACATGTAAATTTCAGTAGAACAACAAAAGTATGTATCCATTTAATTGTATTTTGATAAGATATATGACGAAAAATAGAAATATTTTTCACAGCGTTCTCTTTTAAATGTAGTCGTAATTTTGTTTATATCATTTGTATGCTTATGCGTGTACGATTCTGAATTTCCTCTGTCGAGGCGAGGCCAAACAAAATCTGGAAATGAGGTATCAGTTTAGATGTTTTGATTGGGATGAATGATTCAATATACTTTTAGTAAACGACAATATACTATGCATATATAGACAGACTGTCAGTGAGACTGGATAAGATTCTCTGCAACTTCCCAGTGATATAATTTTTTCTGTCTGACTCATCTGGTGATCAAATTTTCCTTATTGTGTTCTTAGCAGATTTAAATAGCATGTTTCACCATACATTATAGAATACCTGTTAGACATGGAAAGTGGTGCTGGAGGATCAGATGGGGGAGGAGGTTTCAAGCCAAAGGAAGAGCTCCTTACGGTACTAATGTCTCTAGGATTTTCCAGAAATGCTTCCCTGAAGGTGAGCATACAATTCTGACAAATACTAAACAGAATTTTAATATTACTTGTACTGTTTATTTAAAATTGTTTTAAGTTAAATTTATAACAAGCCATATAGTTCAGGAAGACATATTCTTTTCACAGCTTTGATTGATTGAATATTGGTAATATTGTTTTTGTCACTCCATGATTATTTCAGGTATATGGTGATGACATCTGCTTGATGCATTGCGTAGAAATTTATACCTTTGCAATGGACCCTTCCAAGGAGGTGAAGGATCTTGTGCCATGCCTACCATGACACAGGACCTCAGTACTTATTATCTCATATGAAAGACAGGACACTGGTACACCCATGGTAGGAGTTGATTCAGAGCCTCCAGGTCACACAGGTTTAAAGGTCCCAAGTTTGAACTCCATGGATGACTCATTAGTATCATTTCAGATTAGGTAAACAAAATGAGGTCCCATTTCATGGTAAAAGATCCTTACTGCTTGGATGGGTCTTAACAATGGCTGTAAGTTCATAATACTGCAGAAGTCTTGATGTGATATTAAGTAGGCAAAGAATTGATCAGAGTGATGTCATGCAGTATGATGTTGTATGATAAGTTTTTATTTTTCAGGGTTTATACTACACTGGTAACTACAATGCAGATTTAGCTGCAGCATGGATTATAGAGAATCAAGATAAAAACTTGGATACACCTCTACAGGTGAGATAATATCAGACATTATCAGAGTTGTCCAAATTTTTTTCTGTGGAGTGCAGTGCTGAAACACTAGGCCAAGTTCTTAAGGTGAAGTAATGGTGCAGTCACAAAATCATATGTCGGTACTTTTGATGCTTCCCTTGCCCATGTTTTTATACTTATTTTGCTTTTTCCCTATCACATAACTAGGAGATGACTTAACATAAGATTTTCAATCTTGTTGTCAAATCCTTAAATTCATATGTTATAATAAGTAAATGTTATGATGATTTATTTGAATAAATACTGTTTAAACCAACTAGGCTTAGTTCAACTACAGTACCACATGTACATGTATACTGTCCCATGACAGTATCACAAAGAATGCTTAGTAATTGCAATGTAATTTCATTTTACTTGTACGTTAAATAATCCACAACTATCTTTCTTTCCAGAGGGAAAACTAAAGAACATAAGTTCAAAATTTCAACGAACAGTGTGATGCAATTTGTACATGTAGTAAAGATACATATATTTCAAAATTAATTGTTTTTGTATACGTATGCACTAATTTCATTGTCATTTCTGAAATCTTGAGTTATGAAAAAGTGAAAAATAAACAAAGAAATCCACATACAACCATATTCATGTATCATATTATGATGTTACATCTTTTTATGTGACTAAATACAAGGAATTGCATGTACAAGCATAAAAAAACTCGTCTCCAGAATGAATTAGGTAAAACATGCAATTTTATTTCAAAAATTACTACAGAAAAGGGGTTTATACTTTAAAATTGCTTGTTGCATGTTTTGGCTTCTCTATCAAATGATGGGTTAACAGTGTGATAGTTTGGGCTCCCCACATTAAATCTTAATGATGTCCTGTACAGGTGAGATAATATTTGAAATCATAGCATCATGGCTGTCCTTTGCAGGTGAGATAATTTAAGACATTATTGCCTGGTGGTTGCCATTTACAGGTACTTTGTAAATAATATTAAACTTTGAAATATGTTTTTGCCATCTACAGTACTAATATTGGCTAAAACATCTAAATTGATGATAGACATTGGTATGAACGCACCATTTGTAAAGTACTTTCAAGAGAAGCCATGTTTACTTACATTGAATTTCATACCAAAAATAGGTGCTCATCAGTCATTACATTTTAACAAAGACATCTTTATAATGAGGCAGCACTTTTTTTAAAAGCTTGTTGCGGGCATGTTGAGTATTTGATAATGGACAGCTAGAAACTGTATCCTCAGTTCCAGATTTATATCATAGCTGGAAGTTAATACTCTCCGTATAAATTTTCATATTCAATTTCTTATCATGTGCCTGAATAAGTACTCTGACCCATATTTTACTATACATTAGGAAGATGAAGGTGATTCTGATGATAGTGAAGAGGACTTTTTCCCAGAAGGCATTGACTTCTACAAGATGGTTTTTGTCGTCAACTCTGAGCTAGATATGGGAGTAGGTAAAATTGCAGCCCAGGTTGCTCATGCCGCCCTGGGCCTTCATCGAGTGCTAATTGATGACCCTCAGAAATATGGACAGATGCTGATGAGCTGGGAACAGTTCGGGTAAGTGTTTGATCTGCAGACATTTTCACAAAGAATCGCAAATTTTTCCGTAAGTATTTTACGTATTGATTCCTTATGTAAATCCTTAAGTCATCTTCAAAAATGTAAAAAAATTTCTGAAAGAGTTATGAAAGCTATAAGGTGTCCTTAAAGTTAAGGATTTTCCGTAAGGAAAATTCTACTTGTGATCTTTAGTGAAAATGACTTGAGGATTTATTTTGTACATATTGTGATCTTTAGTGAAAATGACTTGAGGATTTATTTTGTACATACGTAAAAGTAATTACATATGATTCTGTGTGAAAATGCCTACTGATATTTTGGGTTAAGTTTGGGCTCACCACAGCTGAAGATTCAAGTGATCTGAAGTCAAAGGATAAATCAATCTTATGGTGAAGTCAAATTGTCCCATATCAGTTTCACTTAACAGTTATAAAATGGTCAAATTGAACTTTTTTCAACTTTATCTAATTTCTTTATATTCCTTGAAATTCAACTTATTAAGATTGAAATATGAATAGAAAAGTGTTAGTAAATTGTGTTTCTTAAAATCTTTGCTACCATTGTTAAAGCTTGTTTTCATTTTTAAAAATACAAACAAAGCTTGTTTTCATTTTTAAAATACAAAGAAAACCCTTAGGCAGCATTTTTTATTTTGTTTGTTTGTTTTCTTTTTTCAGTGAAACAAAGATTGTAACAAAGGGAGAAAACACTGCCCAGCTGGTAGCTTTAGCTGGTAAAGCTGCTGGTCTTAATCTGCCCCATCACCTAGTCCACGATGCCGGCAAGACTCAAGTAAGGAAAACCAAACTGTTTATGGTTTGTTTACTGTTTAACACCACACAAACATTACTTTTCTTATCTGATGTTGACCCCTCCCTTTAAGTGAGAGTTGGTGTGGCCCAGGAATGGTAATACTTCAAAATCTATCAGATTCCCTTTGGTTTCTTGTTCAGAAATACTGAGAACCTACATCATGGTGAACATTGGAATAAATAGGAGTCAATATAGATTTAGTTGGGTCTTTTACATCAGTATATAATTGACCCATGGCTTTTGTAGAATATTTATTGAATTTGGTATGTCACAATACATTTTCAGTGCTTGTCCGAGGTATGACCGAGGTGTAAAGTATTGTGACGTCATCTGTTTTAACAATTTTTCGCATATAAATGGAAGGGTCAGTTATACAATCTTCAAGTAATTCAGCAGGAAGGTATTGTCACCATGAAGTAATCTTAAGTTAATGTGGCAGTAATCAATAATTATACATGTTCCCTCCTTAATCATCATGCATATGTGATAGGGTAAACAGGATTTCTATGTAACTACTCTGACAGCCAATATTTCATTCCACAGAATCCTGATTGCAAATATCTGTTTATTATGTTGGACACAATTTTTGACTTAATACCAAAATAATGGATTATTATAGGATTATGATTTGTCTTATCAGGAAGCTAAGTGCTGCAGTTGAAAATTATGATATTTTTTTTTACAAAATACATGTAGGTTATGCTGTCATTAATTGTAGAAGTAATATCAATATACATGTACTTTTTTCACTGGTTGTACATGTACATGATGTAAGGGGCTGAATGGTCGACATACATGTACTGCTTTTTTAGCCAGAATTTTATGTATAACAAATGTTTGGAGTGTGACATCATGGTAGAATAACAGAAATTTCTGCTGAAATGTAACATATATATGGCATATAATGAGAAACAAGGTTAATCTTTTAATCCAGTTAATTTAATATAAAGTACAGGTGTCTTATTCACAAAGAAACTTAAGTCTTAGTGTAAAATGGAGACCTTTAATAATATGTGTGGTAAATATAAGAATTGGTCAAAAGTTTCTCCGTGAAGAGATGATCAGTTATACTATTCACAGAAAAACTTTCTACTAGTTCTTAGAGTTATGGCACATGCTATTATAGGTCACAAGTTTTACACTTTAACTTAAGTTTCTTAATGAATAAGATGCCAGGTATGTACATGAAAGTCTTATATTATGGAGTTTGCTATATCACAACTATTGATGTTCATGGCATTATCATGATCATGTATAATTTACTATAAATGCTATATTTCAGATCGCTGCTGGATCTACTACTGTGTTGGCCATTATGGGTAAAATTGATGTCGTTGATTCTATAACAGGTAGCCTGAAATTACTCTGACCGAAGAATTCAGAAATTGTACACATTGTATTGTTACTATTTGTAATGAAGCTTTATGATTTTAATGTCTCTTCTCTGGGTTTACGGTAAATATTTTCTATAGTTTTTTCCGTTTCTGTTTTTATGATAAATATTGTTTTAAATTATTGGTGTAATTGTTTTTGACATTGAACTAAGGTATTTAAGTTTTGTATATTCTGTCTATAATATTGATGATATTTAAAATGTTATGGTATCCAAATTTTGTGTAGCATTATATATAATACATACACAGTAGCTTATAGCCATTTTGATAAGATAAGTTATATACCTTGTTAATTCAGATGGTCTGTCTTAAGTGGAGAAAGAGTGGTATAGAAGTCGCACAATGACTGTTAATTCTATTTGATTTTTTTATTTGGTCAGTTGACCACGATGAGAGATGGTCAGTCTAGTAGCAGTCACATTTATATACCTCACCTTGATGTACAGATGGAGAGTTCTTATCAGGGGCAGACAAATCATAGTATTTAAATATCTAAATGGCCTATAAAGTGATATAATGTGACTGTTTTAGGCTTCTTATATATATATATAGATATATATATATATATATATATATATATATATATATATATATATATATACTTGTGTAATCCTTCTTACTTACATATATATATATATATATATATAATATATATATGTATATATATATATATATATATATATATATATATAATGTATTGATTTTACACAGGTATACATGTGTAATGCAATGATTTTACATAGGTATACTTGTGTAATGGTAAGATTTTAGTTACAGATTTATATCTGTAATGCTATGGTTTGACCAAATTTTACATTTGTCAATATGTGTGATGCAATGGTGTCACTTGTGTATACATGTGTAACGTTATGTTGTTACATGTGTATATGTGTGTAAGGCTTAGATGTTATTCACATGAGTGTACTGCTGTAATTCTGTGGTAAAACTGTCTGTGTGTACTTGTGTAATAAGAATGGGACATAACATAAACAGTAAGTGTAATATTAACAATTCTTTAGTTACCAAGTAAAAGTACAAATTCATTCCTAAAGGAATAAATAAAGATATAAATGTATATTTCTTGTATTTGGTAATGAAAATTTCCTTGCTATAATGTTTAATTTTCAGAAGCTAAGTATTATTATTTATCAAATTTGAATCAGTTTCTACATGTATTCTCTGTAATAATTCATGAAAAAATTACCAATGAACTGGAAAGTTGGCAGAGCCTCAGTAATGTATACCAAATATGTATACATGTGTAATCCTAGCTTCATGTGTAGCAAAAGGAACAAATTGTTTGCAGCATATATATAGCCATCTGATCTGTCATACTCTCTGTTTTGTATAATGCAATTAAAGCAATGATGTATTATCATTTATAAGTTTGATATAAACTCCGATAGCCAGTTAACAAGGAAAAGTACTGTTCACAAAGATCCAATTATTACTTAACCTGTTCTCCATTGGACATATGATGGCATTTTTATGTTTAGTATTTTTACATTGATATTTTGCAGTGTACATTGATAATTATGTATACTGAATGGCATATACACATGTACAAAACAAAGAATTAGTGGTATCGGATGCTTACTGAATAATTGATATATTTTTCATACCCGACAATTCATTTAATTGTAGCTCATAGCAACATTTTGATTATTTTTATTGTTTCACTTGCAAAACAGCAACATTTAGACCTCATTTCGTCCATCATCAGTCCCTTTTTCCAGCTGCGCTGTTGGTTATCTTTGCACATTTATTCTTTCGAACATTACACCCTAGTGTTCTACAAAAATACCAACTGGGATTGTTGCTTTTCCTTTATTGTATTAAATTTATAGAAGCTTATGTAAGGACATGCTTGCTTGATTTTGAATCTTGAAAATTTCACATGCTGTTGATTGCTATTTTTGTGAAGAACAAATACAATACTTTACGTTTGATGAATTTATAGCATCCAAGCCATTGCATAAGGTAATAAATATGAAGTTTTTAGGATATTCATGAATTAATGCAACCTGTAACTGTCAATTGTTTTGTCTCTGAACTCATTTCTGTTCACATAGTTATTAATTAGTACACAAAGGTCAGTGCAGAGTTTGATAAACATTAAACCGCCTAAAAGAAGAGGTACCCATTCAGTATTACATACAAAACATGGTCTAAATATCATTTAAATTATAAACAATCACATTTTTAGAATGCTTATTGTATTTTTTTATTTTGCTTTTTGAGATATTACCTTATTACCACTTTGTTACCTTGATGCATTTGATTCCCCTAGCATTCATCATTCATCCGAGAATGTAGACCTCTTTCCCACTGTCATCATATTTTGATGAAATCATTATATTGTTGTCTATGGTGAGCTTGGAATTAAAATAATGGAAATACTACACATGGTTATTGTTATATATTGAAGTTGCTGCATTTTAAAGGGACTGAATACTTGGAAACATTTCTGAAACTTAATTTCATTATTTTCTTAAGGTGCCCTGATGAGTGATATAGAGCCACTGGTCTTCTGGATTCATGGAAGATCCTTCTGCTGATACAATGTCTTAATAATTTTACCGATTTCTTAAAGACACTGCTTTTTCAAGCTTTCAGTTTTAGAAGTATTATTCAATCTTTGTTTCTCCACAATTATTATACCCCCCACAAACAAAGTATTTTTTAGTCCCCTACCGGCATTGCCCAAGGGGACTATAGGTTTGCACTCCGTCAGTCAGTCCGTCAGTCACACTCACGTTTTCCGGCTTTTTTTTTCTAAACGCTTGTAGACATTCTTCCAATTTTTGGTGTGTGAGTCAACCACCATGAGTTACAGATCAAGTTAGAGTTTCGTTTCGGTCCACTGATATTTGGCGGAATTACGGCCCTTGGAATAAGAAAATTTCTTTAAAATAGCAGTTTTCCTGACTTTTTTTCTAAACGCTTGTAGACATTCATCCAATTTTTGGTGTGTGAGTCTACCACCATGTGTTACAGATCAAGTTTGAGTTCCATTTCGGTCCACTGATTTTTTATGGAATTACGGCCCTTGGAATTAGAAAATTTCTTTAAAATAGCAGTTTTCCTGACTTTTTATCTAAATGCTTGTAGATATTCATCCAATTTTTGGTGTGTGAGTATACCACCATGAGTTACAGATCAAGTTCGAGACAGTTCTAGTTTTCATCTTCATCAAAGGTTGTGATCAAATACTTAACTTGCTGGCAGCCTGAAAGACAGTATGTTGTGTGAGTGTGTGTGTTTTGGGGGTCTTAGTTTTCCATTTGCCGGTAGGGGACTTAGTATTGCTTAAGCAATACTTTCAGAATGCTTGTTTTTTTTGAGGGGGGGGGGTATATAGGAATCACCCTGTCTGTCTGTCCGTCTGTCTGTCTGTCCACCAAAACTTGTCCGGGCCATAACTTCACACCCTGTGCACAGATTTTAATAATATTTAAGAGAATTGTTGCTTAGGATCCAAGGGTGTGTCATGACCTTGAACCAAGGTCATAGGTCAAAAGTCATGATAGACACAATAAGTAAAACTTTGTCCTGGCTATGACTTCTTTCTCTGTACACAGATTTCAATAATATTTCACAGAATGTTTGCTTAGGATTCAAGAGTGTCATGAACTTGAACCAAAGTCAAAGGTCAAGGTCATAATAGACACAATAAGTAAAATTTTGTGCAGGCCATAACTTCTCACCTTGTGCACAGAATTCAATAATATTTCACAGAATTTTTGCTTAGGATCCAAGGATGTGTCATGACCTTGAACCAAGATCATAGGTCAAGGTCACAATAGACACAATGGGTAAAACCTTGTTATACATGCTCTATGGTTGCGTAATGGGTTGATATAAAGGGATGAATTAATGCATGTCTCCACGTTGTTGCCGCGGGGGTATTTGTCCCGTTAGGACAGCTCTAGTTTCACGTAGATCTATATGGTGACGGCATCTGTCTGATGCATAGAAATACTGGCAACGGACCCTCCAGCGGTGAGGGATATTTTACGTGCCACGCATACTGCGACACGGGACATCGGGTTTATTGTCACATTCGAAAGACGGGACCCATGGCGGGAGTCTAACCCAGGCCTCCTGGTCAAGAGTTGGCAACCTCCTCCACTGGGCTACACCGGCTTAGATCTAAGCTGAATGACCTTTCTTTTCCAGAGCTCTATCATCCTACTGTATGTGATGTCAAAGTGCGCGTGAATAAACTTGTATATTACCAGTGCTTATTGGGACGGTCATCAATGTAATGCTACATGTAGGAAAAGATACCACAGATTTGAACTCTCGACCCGAATCCATCGCAGACAAGGTGAAGAAGAAAAAAAACTTGAAACACACACATGCAAATTAGTTCAAATTACTTGATTATACAGTAATCACTGTTCCGACTAAGGATAATGTATGATATATTATAATTTTCAGAACTTTATAATAAATATGATGTATGCAATTGCAGCAATGTTTTCACTTCTTTTTTTTGGTATTTTTTTCCCTCGATATTGATCTTTATTCGGCTGCCTTGAAATATACACCCCAAGTAGAATCGTACGTAATTTCTTTCACTTAAGTTCGTGAGTAGTTTTCCTTAACTTCAAGGACACGTAAAAGCTGTCGTAACTCTTTAAGAAATTACCTTACGTTTATGAAAATGACTGAAGGATTTACGTAAGGAACACTTATGAAAAAGATCTTACGATTCTATGTGAAAACATCTGCTCTACTGCTGATAAGGGATTTACTCTTGAAACAGTATCGCGCTAGATTTAATCCGAAGACCCGGGATCGAATCGGGCCGAGTGTTCGAATTTCGTAAGTTGATTATCATCTCATACATTCCCAACTGTCCTGTGGAGGAGACAGCATAGCGTAAAAGATCACTCACCACTTCAGATGGGTTCGCTGTACACGTAAAAGTCATTAGGTCACGTACCTGATTAGTTTTGCTAAAACGTAAAATATCCCTCACTACTTCAGATGGGTTCGCTGTACACGTAAAAGTCATTAGGTCACGTACCTGATTAGTGTTGCTAAAATGTAAAAGATCCCTCACTACTTCAGATGGGTTCGCTGTACATGTAAAAGTCATTAGGTCACGTACCTGATTAGTGTTGCTAAAACGTAAAAGATCCCTCACTACTTCAGATGGGTTGGCTGTACATGTAAAAGTCATTAGGTCACGTACCTGATTAGTGTTGCTAAAACGTAAAAGATCCCTCACTACTTCAGATGGGTTCGCTGTACACGTAAAAGTCATTAGGTCACGTACCTGATTAGTGTCGCTAAAACGTAAAAGATCCCTCACTACTTCAGATGGGTTCGCTGTACACGTAAAAATCATTAGGTCACGTACCTGATTAGTTTTGCTAAAACGTAAAAGATCCCTCACTACTTCAGATGGGATCGCTGTACACGTAAAAGTCATTAGGTCACGTACCTGATTAGTGTTGCTAAAACGTAAAAGATCCCTCACTACTTCAGATGGGTTCGCTGTACACGTAAAAGTCATTAGGTCACGTACCTGATTAGTGTTGCTAAAACGTAAAAGATACCTCACTACTTCAGATGGGTTTACTGTACACGTAAAAGTCATTAGGTCACGTACCTGATTAGTGTTGCTAAAACGTAAAAGATCCCTCACTACTTCAGATGGGTTCGCTGTACACGTAAAAGTCATTAGGTCACGTACCTGATAAGTGTTGCTAAAACTTAAAAGATCCCTCACTACTTCAGATGGGTTTACTGTACACGTAAAAGTCATTAGGTCACGTACCTGATTAGTGTTGCTAAAACGTAAAAGATCCCTCACTACTTCAGATGGGTTCGCTGTACACGTAAAAGTCATTAGGTCACGTACCTGATTAGTGTTGCTAAAACGTAAAAGATCCCTCACTACTTCAGATGGGTTCGCTGTACACGTAAAAGTCATTAGGTCACGTACCTGATTAGTGTTGCTAAAACGTAAAAGATCCCTCACTACTTCAGATGGGTTCGCTGTACACGTAAAAGTCATTAGGTCACGTACCTGATTAGTGTTGCTAAAACGTAAAAGATCCCTCACTACTTCAGATGGGTTCGCTGTACAAGTAAAAGTCATTAGGTCACGTACCTGATTAGTGTTGCTAAAACGTAAAAGATCCCTCACTACTTCAGATGGGTTCGCTGTACACGTAAAAGTCATTAGGTCACGTAGCTGATTAGTGTTGTTAAAACGTAAAAGATCCCTCACTACTTCAGATGGGTTCGCTGTACACGTAAAAGTCATTAGGTCACGTACCTGATTAGTGTTGCTAAAACGTAAAAGATCCCTCACTACGTCGGATGGGTTCGCTGTACACGTAAAAGTCATTAGGTCACGTACCTGATTAGTGTTGCTAAAACGTAAAAGATCCCTCACTACTTCAGATGGGTTCGCTGTATACGTAAAAGTCATTAGGTCACGTACCTGATTAGTGTCGCTAAAACGTAAAAGATCCTTCACTACGTCGGATGGGTTCGCTGTACACGTAAAACTCATTAGGTCACGTACCTGATTAGTGTCGCTAAAACGTAAAAGATCCCTCACTACGTCGGATGGGTTCGCTGTACACGTAAAAAACATTAGGTCACGTACCTGATTAGTGTTGCTAAAACGTAAAAGATCCCTCACTACTTCAGATGGGTTCACTGTACACGTAAAAATCATTAAGTCACGTACCTGATTAGTGTCGCTAAAACGTAAAAGATCCCTCACTACTTCAGATGGGTTCGCTGTACACGAAAAAATCATTAGGTCACGTACCTGATTAGTTTTGCTAAAACGTAAAAGATCCCTCACTACTTCAGATGGGTTCACTGTACACGTAAAAATCATTAGGTCACGTACCTGATTAGTGTCGCTAAAACGTAAAAGATCCTTCACTACGTCGGATGGGTTCGCTGTACACGTAAAAATCATTAGGCCACATACCTGACGGGTGCCGTCACGATGTAAGTGAAATAATTTTGATGTGGCATAAAATAATAACAAACAAATAATATTAGAATCACGTCATACATATTTAATTATCTTTACATAAGGCCTCGGGACATTTATTTTCCCCTTGAGGACTCTATCATTACTAGTTCAAGATATTATTCATAAAAGCAATATTCTGTTCATTTTGTCAAGTTAATGTTTTAATACAATTTTGAGTAAGACGTTTACACATACTGACAATTGCTTAATGTACATGTATGTATATGTACTTGAGCATAACCAAACTTAAACAGAAAAAAATATTGTAGAAGGCATTCGGAACTCCTTGCGCCCTATGTGTGCCTGTGTAAAAAAAAGGGGCAAGGTAGCTTTGTAGAATAGATGGTTGTGATTTAGGTCAAACCTGCTTAAACACGACCTGTGTTGAGCAATCACCTATCTTAAACCTCTAAAACGACCACTTCCTCTTCAATGGTTGTTTAAAACTGGTTTTGGCTGTTTTAGAGCAGGTATGAATCAGAACCTGTGAATATCCCTCAACATAGGTAAAATACATATGTATTAATGCAGTAATCAATCAGCGCATACAGGGCAGTCCTTACTCCGCTAAAGTATGCTAAACTGCTAAAGTTAGAACACAAACAAAACTATATTTCTATTTTAAGATATTTGATATACAAATTTATCATTATAAGATAAATGTATGTCTTAAACTGCCAGGTAATGTAACATACAACTTGAGAATAATTTTGACCATATTGACAAGGTCAAAGACATTATCAATAAATGTGTTCGATTTGCTTTCAGTGTAGAGTCAGCTATGTTTATGATTATGGAAACACTGAAAAGTTGTTTCATGACCATAAAGCCCGACTGGCACACTATTAATATCATGTTGAAATTTCAGTAAAGTTCCTCTGTCACGTATTTATTCATCAGTAAAAAATCGTGATATCTCACCTTCAGTTTTATAAAACAATGTTTAAATCTTAAAAGATTTGAATTCCAATTATTTCACTAAGGAAAAGCTTCAAACTAAAAATTTGAAAGGGTTAGTGACAAAATATCTTATTTATCCTGATGTACGTAATGTTTTGTCATTATTTACAGGTGTATTCGACATATTTTTACTTAATCCATCAATATTCGTACGTTTCTGGATTTTATTGGCTGCTGCTGTTTTTGCAACAGGTTGAATCCTTTCTCTGTTTGCCGTTCTTCCCGTAACATCCGATAACAGAATGGTCGGTGAAATAAAATTAGTTACCGATGAACGAAAACGACGGAGGGGGATTAAAAGGTCATTCCGGAAATTCCAGGCACGTCTTCTATTCGTACCGGAAACTCCTGGTAATCGAAAACGCCTTCTAGGTTGAATCTGGCGGGTATTTTGATTAGAAATAAGATTTGTCCTTTCCATAAATTGGCTATTCCAGAAATCCCTCGCCAAAGAAATTTGTCTGGTCAATAGTTCAAAAGGATCCCGTATTCTTACTCTTCTGCCATTTTCATTTCCCCGGAGCGAGGGAGAAGTGTCAACAGAAACCGACATTCTGTCAGTCCTTGATACCGTAAGCGGTCTTCGGGGCAAGGATGAAGAAGGATTGACAGGCCTCTGTAATGGGCGTCGATTGATGCCCGGAAGCCTTGGTGGTATACTTCTTGAAAATGGGTTATTCAATCTTCCATTTATTCTGTTTGAAAATATGGTATCGAATTCATTATTGGACATTGGCATAATTCTACTAGTTACTCCACCTACTGATGTACGACTGAATGACCTTGACCTAGGAATAGATATATCGTTAGAAGGCCCATTTCCTCGTCGAATATTTCCATTCATGAATATGTTCCGATTTGAAGTAAAGGTGGGAAATCTCGGTGGATTTCCGATCCGACTCGTGCTACTGCCAAACGGAATCATTCGGGGAATGATGTTATTTCCTACGTTTGTACGTCCCTGAGATATACTATTGCTAAGTCCGTTCCTTCGTCCACTAGGACCTCCAGCCCCGATAGGTTGGTGGCTACCTGTTCGTATAGGCTGTAAGGATGCTCTCTGATCAAACGAATCAATAAATCGCCTTCCTACTGCTGTATTAACACCGCCTTGGCGTGGTTCAGGTCGGAGTATTCCAGATGACTGTGTGGAAAAACCAGGTCTTGGTCCAAGTGGAGGTGGTCTCCGGATTTCAAGATCATTTCTTTGAGTGTTTGGTGCAATACCGTTAACAGCTGGGGAGCCATTAGATCCCAGGGGCCGCACATTGCCGCCCAATCCTTGAATGATCACTGGGGAAACGTTGTTATCTGGCACAATACTACCCTGGAACCGATTTATTCCAGATGAAAAACTACCTGGAAACAAATCGTTCGTTGATCCAGTTCCGGTTTGAATTCCATTGTTTCCTAAAATAGAGCTATCTCTGAAAATATTATTTCTAGATGCGAGTCCATTTTGTATTCCGGAATTTCCGGATGCAAGTGTATTCTGGAAACCATTATTCTGTGGCACTCCTCTATCCGGAAATATATTATTTCCTGATAACGGAACACCCGGGAAGCCATTATTTCCGAAGAGTTGGTTTCTTTGGTTTTGTGGTTGTATACCGACCACATTACTGCTCATCTGTAAGAAGGACGACGGTATTGTGTTGCTTGTTGGAGGTAAATTATCAACAATGACAGACGATCTCGATCTGCTAAAAACTGGGGAAAATGACATCATGTTGATACCGCTGCCAACATTGACGCCTGGTTGTAATCCACCATTATTTTGCGGAATAAACCCGAGACCACTTACTGTGCTCGAATCAGTCAGAACGGAGTTCATTGTTCCTACAGCATTCAGCAATGAGTTGGTCTGAAATCCGGTAGCAGGATTTATAGGATCATTGCTATTAGACGACAGAGGTGATTGTCCACTGATAATAGGATCAGAAGCTTGATTACGGAATATATCGGAAGTTATCGTAGAGTCTAGAGTATTGGATGATAATCCAGGGTCTGTGACTCCCAAATCATTCACAACAGGAGTTGGATTATCGAAGGGGGATGGATTGTCTGAAAACATGGGAATATCAATAGGGATGTTAATGTTCCCAAAAAGGTCAGTTGGATCACCAATGTTTTGTAAAGTGCCACCATTCAAGGCATTAGGACTCCCAGTATTACCAAAATCATTCACGATCGGCATACCTTGGTTGAAGTCTATACTTGGCAAGGTGCCCGTATTACCTGTCGGTAGCTGCGGTAAAACAGACGATGGCGGCACAGAACCGCTTGTATCAATAGGGAGGTCAATGACATTATTAACATCGGTTTGAGTTGGATCGAGTGGCAAACTTGCGACCTCGTTATTGATGCCGATCGGAATTCCGAGTTGGTCGTCAGTAGGCGGCGCTTCCATCGCCCCACCAGTATCGGCATTCACCATTAAAGGATCCTGGAAATTATTCATTAACAATAAGTCCGTAGCTTGCTTGAGGTCGTTCGAAACGTTCTTGACTTGTTCCTGTTTAAGAAATAAGAAAGGTGACTATTAGAATAATTTTAAGAAAGTTTGGCCCAAACGTAAGATAAAAACATTAAATCCTGTACAGATAGTGTTAAAAACAAGTAAGCATACGTAAGAACCCTACCTTACCCCAAACAAAACAACAACATTGGGAGTTATGTGTACATACAACAACAACACTTTTAACAAAGGGGTAATGTCTTTGAAACTCCATTACTGTTCATGACGTCACACGCACATGGACACAATGCAAAATATAAACAGATTCTGTAGAACAGAAATCCATCAGCTAAGGCTTTGGTGACCGAATGCGCTAAAGCGCTTCGCTATATTTCACTGGAGCCTGCGCTTCACTTAAACATAACGGGGCCAGCGCTTCACAGAAACTCAATGGGGCCAGCACTTCACTGAAACTCAATGGGGCAAGCGCTTTGCTGAAACTCGTTTTGCTAATACTCTCTGGGGGCAGCGCATGCTGATACTCACTGGGACCAGCGCTTTGTTGAAACTCACTTGGGCCTATATCACGTGCGAAGTTTTGGTTCGAATTCTGGTTTGCATCTAAAAGAAAATCTGGCGGTATGCTTACTGAAATTCCGAGGCTTTCTCCTGGCATTCCTTAAGTACGTTTCATATTTTGTACCTTGTGATTGAAAGACTTGTCATTACTTCCTAAGTAGATATATTTTTCATACAAATTTTAAGACACTACGATATACTGGCGCTACGATTGCAACGCCCCAGTTTTCTGTCACAGCTATTTAATGATTGATTTCAAAACCCACGACAGTATCTTGTGAGAGCGATGTGATTCTGAAAAACTGAAAGATTCCGAATGGCCCAAGATAACGACCATATCAGAAAGGTCTCGCATTGATCAAAGATGATTTCCGAATGGTTCCGGTATCAAAAACATGGCATACCAGAATGTGCTGGCAGCGCATATGTTTTCAGTAAAAAAGTATTAACTATCAATATACGTAGTATGATAAAATGAAAAGTTACTTCCTTAAACGGCAAGCATAAAGCTTATACAAAGCTTTTGTCTTACCTGAACACCGACATTTACCTGATCTACTGAGGGGAAAGGAGTGGGAAGCGAGGGAAGCGTCGTTGGGGGTTCCAATGCAGGAAGTTCTGTAGTTGTTTCTACGGGAAGACTAGAGGATGAGAATTAAACAGATGTTTAAGTTATGATGAAGTATAGATATTGGAAATGTAATAATCTCAAATGATTTTCACAAATTATTAGTAGTCGGGAATATGAGAGGGGATAAGAAATATTCTGCTGTTTAGAAAGCCTGTAAATACTGAAAATTAAACAATGATGTTGTGCCATGCGAGTACAATAATGTTAGTGTGATGTAACACAAGATTCATATACGGAGAGTCATTAATGGTGTAAGATTCCTTCTATGTACCTGGCATCCACAGGGTCGACGAGGAATCCGAATGGATCGAGGTCTCTTGGTCCAAGATCGGTCAAGGGGGCGGCAAACGCGAACTGTGGACTGGTAGCTATAAAATGAAAAATATATGACATGTCAACGTTACTTATTTACAATAAATTAGCTATGTATCAATCACATAGTTTTCTTTAATAAATATCATATAAACTGATTTCATTTGTGAAAGTTTTTCCTTTTTTGGGGGGTATTTTTTGTTGGTTTGTTATGTTTCTTGTTTTGTTTTGTTGTTTTTTTTGGTTGTTTGGGTTTTTGTTGTGTCCAAGCAATTGGGATAACATGTCAGTTAGACTGATGAGCGCTGCACCCTGACTGGCTATGTAAACGTGACATTCAGAGCATTTTCAATTATAATATTCATGTCTTCATGGACAAATACGTTATTTGTTAGAGGTTTTGATGGGTACAATTTTACCGGCACCAAAATGCCTTGTGAAAGGGTGTAAATCGGTTCAGCTTGAATATAGAAATTGTCACTTTTCTTACAGAATCAACCCAAGGTGGCCTAGTGGATAAGGTGCTCGGCTCATGATCGACAGGTCCCGGGTTCGACACCCGCCCTAGGCGCATCGTTGTTCTGTCTTTCGGATGAGACAGTATAAACCGAGGTCCCGTGTCACGGTAGTCGCCACATGTTAAAGATCCCCGCACTGCTTCGGGTGGGTCCGTTGCAAAGGTCTAAATTTGTATGCAATGCATCAGGCAAATGCCGTCACCATGTACGTGAAATAATCGTGGAGTGACGTAAAACAATAATCAAACAATCAATCAGTCTTGCAGAATATCACCACAGACGTTGACGTTATTATGTGAAGTATGTATATTTTGTGCATTGATGGCGAGTGTGGTTTGTCAGACAGGAGACATTAAGTCTTCATTTACTAATTGGTCTCAACACTGGTTTTCAAGGGATCCATGAATACCCATTTCAGTCACCTTATAGATCTAATAGGGGTAAGCATAGCGTGTGGACGTCAGGGATGGGCAACTGATAAATTCATACACTGATAACAATTTCAAATACATGTACTGGTTTTCATTTACAATTATTTTTGTTATAGATTAAATAATAATGATTGTTTTGATTATATGACGGACATTATAGGTTGGTTGTTATACAATTAATAATCCACTTCACATTAACCTTTACTTCATTCTTTCAATCTTTATTTCCTCGGAGTTAGAGACAAAATACAAATTACACCAATGAAAATTATTATTACAGATGAAACAGAACCTTAAACTGCTGGACTAACGTTTTTGGTGGCAAGCAGTAACGTTTTCCGTAAAAGTTTTGACATCACAATAAAATGTTGATACACGTATAGCGTCTTACTGCGGGAACAATGTTGAATTTGCCACTCAAAACGTCAGTCGTGCGGTTAATGTGAAAGGATATGTATCTAAAGACCTTTTCACTATACACCAATCCACTTATCAGCATAGAAAACGATGTTTGCCGGACTTTTGATTGTTATGGTTATGGCGTGATAATCAAATGTCCGACTTGTTCAACCTTGCGTGACCTCATCATAGTCTTATTTTGCGCTCAAGTATGTAACATTCGACTAAAGTGGATCGGTGTATTACCGCGGGACTGACATTTTGGTTGGCAAAGTCCTAACTATTCCCGCAAAATGACATCAGAGACGATAAATTTTTATTATGACGTCAAACGGGAAACTTTATCATAAGTAACAAAAGCGTATGAATAAATAAAGGTTTTGGGCTTTTCTTTCGAATACACCGATCCACTTTCGTCGAATGTTAAGCATTTTAGCGCAAAATACGACTATGATGACGTAACGCAAGGTTGGACCAGTCGGACATTTGACTATGACGTCATAAGTATAACAATCAAAAGTCCGCTAAATATCGCTTTCTATGCTGAAAAGTGGATCGGTGTGTTGCTGTTCGTAATGGGAAATAAATTTCAAAAATATTTTACCTCATACCGCTGTATTTTTCTAAGATTTACGTAAACAAGATAATTAGCCTATGCATTGGATGTGAACATAATATATTTGATTCATTATCTCTGTTTACAAGATCCGGTCCGGTGAGCAATGGACGCGCTGTGGGATTGTTGCGGTGCAAATGCATGTGGAAGGAATATATATGCTTATGTTACACATGTACAAATGTAGTGTATACAGTATATTTGTGGCAATACATTATATTTTATATTATATTATATGTAGATTGCTTTTACTACCGGTAAACACTATGAGAAATTGTTGTTTACACATTCATGTACATGTATAATGAAAATATTCGAAAACTAATTTTCTAAACACACAAAATGTGGTTGTGAAAGACTAAAAAAAAAAAACAACCCTGAGAAGTAACGTAGTAAATAATTCATGTGTTTGGAGGACGGAAAGAAAATTAAATATTAGCATTAAAATAAAAGGAAAGCTCACTTGATATGTAATTGCAATTACAAACAATATTAGTATGTATAATTACCGTTGTTATTCTTCTCAAAATTTTCTTTTGCGTCTTGGCATGTCGTCTGCTGGACGAAGAGAATTAATGCGAAAACCAACATCTAAAACAATAATTATTAGAGAATAATAATAATAAAAAAGATAAATAAACATATCTGGATACCTGAGACTATGATTAAATATGTATTGGGTACAATAACTACATAGAATGAGATCGTGTGCAGTCAAAACATAGTAATAGTGATGCAATTTTCATAATCGATGATCGGACAATAATCGGAAATCATAACCGATCGATTATAATCGGACGAATAAGAAAACCATTTTGCAAGGGGATATTTTTATCATTTGACAATGTAATCAAGTATGTAAGGTTTTTTTATTTGAAAAATACAATAAACAAGAAATATTAAACAATACAATATATCTCAATAACAAGATAACACTTACAAAAGACCAAACAAGAATAAGTAGCAATTCCTTTATTCTATGGAAAAATTAAGAGGGGACAAACTACTAAAAAGCATCATACATTCATTCTGATGATTCTTTGAAAATTACAATACAAAAGTCATGAAACTGATGAATAAGTTTGGGTTTTTTTTTCACTTTCAGTCCTCTGTGTATGAATCAGAGGAAATTCTGCAGGTGGCAAGATAAACGATTTTTTTAACTATGAAATTTATACAAAGATAAGACAAACAAAAATACTGTATGTTCACATGTTTTTATCCTGATTCATTCAAATTTATATGTAAAAAACAATAATTATTTACATTTAAGTTCCATTTCATGGTCATTTCAGTAATAAGATGGGGCATTCCGGTCAATTGGGTCATTTCGGTAGATAGTTACACTACATTTTACGAGTCAGTTTGGGTGGTAAAACTTCTTCTTCGTTTTGTTTTTCCCGCGATTTTTCGATTTTTGAAAATAGAATCGAAAATCGAAATCGGCGCACTTTCAGCGATCGATATTCGATCATCGGCGATAATCGTTTCATCACTACAAAGTAAAACAAAGGATTTGATTGGCTAATATTTAGAGACAGGTCGGAACTGCTAGTTGCAGTGTGTTATGCATTCTGATTGGATAAAAGTTAGATTGATTGATGGATTTTTGTTTAACATCACACCACGAATATTTCACGTATATGGTGACGTCATCTGCCTGATGCGGGGCATACAAATTTTGACATTTGCGACGGACCCACCCGAAGCAGTGAGAGATCTTTAACGTGCCATGTATATCACGACACGGGGCCTCGGTTTTTACTGTCTCATCCGAAAGACAGGACACAGGCATCGAGCGGGAATCGAACCCCGGCCTCCCGATCAAGAGTCCACCGCGATACCACTAGGCCAAGCCGGCTTGATAAAACTTAGAAATATAAATTCAGTCAATAAATAAACAATTGTATTGCTGTTTAACCATCACTTTAAAGTTTGTATGACACGAAAGACATTTGTAGAGAATAATTTTTCAAGACATCAAATGATTATGAAAGAGGTAAATTCTTTCCAACAAGATTAAGAAAAACTTAGATGGTCAATTTACACATTTTTGTTAATTATTTAATGATAATCATATCTTTCGCAATTTATCATGCTAAGGCAAGACATAAAAGTTGTGTATTTATAGATTGAATCTGACAAATTTAACAATTATTATGGTTACCACTGGGACATTTTTTACCTAATCTGATTCAGAAACACACTGAGAGGAGTCATAAATCAAAGTTCCGAGACGACAACTGGTCTTAATCATCCTTTATCATGCAATGACTGTGAGTTCAGATCTAATAAGGGGTTTTTTCAGACTATATATTGAAGTCAAATGGCATTTTAAAAACGATAAATAAATATATGAATAAATAAATAAATGCTGGATTTCCGGATGTGGGGAAACGGAAAGTTGAAAAACTGCATCGATATGGGTTCTGTAAAATGAATTCATTGACAACCATGCGTTATATAAAGATGCTAAGATAAGAATCTGAAGTTGTCAATGTTTCTCATAGTGCACACAATGTACACGTAATATTGTCATACCATTACATTTCTTGAACATCACATTTTTTTGATTATCAGAAGGAAAATGATGATATCCAGTGGCGGATCCAGGATTTCCGAAAATGGGGATCCCAAATGGGTATTAGCCAAACTTCTTAGCTATTTTTGGTGCAAAATCTGGATTTTTACTAGTAAATATGTGACCAAAAGCGGGGATGGGTGGGTCCCCCCCACCCCTCTAATCCGCCACTGATGTCATGATCACAACTGGGTCTAAATTTTACAATCATAATTTGGCAATGTGCATGAACTTTTATGAAGTTAATTGTGTAACTTGAATTTACATTGGCACTGCTGTCACATTTCTTATTCATTTGGTATAATTAAAAATACAATTGAATACTTTGTTTACTATTTCAATCTTACCTTTCATTAAATATGTCCCCTCACAAAGTCTTATACTTCACGCGCACATGTCGGCTTACTTTCACTTTCTAAATCCCCCGACCACTGTCGCCCTGACCAGAAACTTGTACGACATTAGACATTATCTCTCAGAGGTGTCAACAACACGGAAACTCCATCGGACCGGTCAAGATTCGTCGCTTTACTCACATCTCAACCATAATGTTGGAATACATTCTAATTAGTGACATACTAATTCTGCAGTGGCGAGGTTAATGACAACAAGTTAGTCGTCATTTCGTCCTGTTTCCATGCATTTTCGCATGTAATGGAATCATTTTCGAAATGATAATGGAATAAAAAATCTGTATCATTATTTTGGGCATGTATGCGTATAACAAGAGTCGTATTTAGGCCTATGTGTTTTCCTATTAAGCATAAATGACACGATTACAATTCTGTCCGTTGTGGTCTGCCTTTATAGATACGTGTAGTTAGATAATTCTGTTGTGTTAGAATATCTCATTAATGTAAACCACGATATGGACTGATATTATATCAATATGGTCACTCTCTCTGTGCTCAACGAACCACTTTAGACATTCATTGACCCCTCAAAGTCGGGGTTGAGACCTGGGTCCGGCGCCATAAACTGAGAATATACTTAAGTCATAATTTCATATTCTTTTTCTGCATCAATGAATTAATAATTGGGATTTGGATTTTGTTTAGTTTTATTCTACTGATAAATAGAATCAAACCATTCTAAATGAGAATTTATTTGAACGTTTGATAATGGAATAAATTAAAATGAAATATTTGACTTAAGTATATTCTCAGTTTATGGCGCCGGACCTTCTGGTGCCCATGAGAAGTATTTTTTCGAAGATTCTGGACACACAAACGATAATATGCTTAATCTGTTTTCAGTTTTTGTCTAAAATAGAAGATGATAGCTCCTCCGGTCAAACCTGGCCTTAGGGTAATTGGAAATCAATAAAGTGATTTATTTTCCAGAAATAGAAACGTTGGCACTGTCAAGATATGTAAATGCAAGTACCTATGTATATGTCCCTGACAGATATGACCAAGGATTATAGTTTAAACTATACTCCACTGATATCACTGATACATTACTGACTGTCTCTCACCAATTGTCCATTGATCATAGAAATAAGAAAAATAAATTGCTAGTAACTCGACTTTTATAAGAAAGGGCAGATAACTATAATTTCATGAAAATGTCTCATACTAAGAATTGTGTCATTGATAAGTAAAGTGGTCATGGGCTACCTTTCATTCAGTGTAGAAAAATAAATACAGGGTATCTTTTATTGAATGTAGAAAAAAGAATAGGGAGGTACCTTTTATTGGGTGTAGAAACAATAATACGATATATCTTATATTGAGTGTGGAAAAAATAATACGGGGTACCTTTTACTGACTGTAGAAAAAAGAATACGGCATATCTTATATTGAGTGTAGAAAAAAAGGATACGGGGTACCTTTTATTGTGTAGAAAAAATAATACGATATATCTTATATTGAGTGTAGAAAAAAGAATACAGAGGTACCTTTTATTGGATGTAGAAAAAATAATGCGATATACCTTATATTGAGTGTAGAAAAAAAAAGAATACGGGGTACCTTTTTTTGAATGTAGAAAAATAATACGATGTATCTTATATTGAGTGTAGAAAAATAATACGATATATCTTATACTGAGTGTAGAAAAAAAAAAAGAATACGGGGTACCTTTTTTTGAGTGTAGAAAAATAATACGATGTAACTTATATTGAGTGTAGAAAAATAATACGATATATCTTATATTGAGTGTAGAAAATAAAAAGGAATACGGGGTACTTTTTATTGAGTGTAGAAAAAATAATACGATATATCTTATATTGAATGTAGAAAAAAGAATAGGGAGGTACCTTTAATTGAACATATATGTAGAAAAAAATACGGAGGTACCTTTTATTGAGTGTAGAAAAAATAATACGATATATCTTATATTGAATGTAGAAAAAATAATACGATATATCTTATATTGAGTGTAGAAAAAAGAACACAGAGGTACCTTTTATTGGATGTAGAAAAAAATTAGCGATATATCTTATATTGAGTGTAGAAAAAAAAGAATACGGGGTACTTTTTATTGAGTGTAGAAAAATAATACGATGTATCTTATATTGAGTGTAGAAAAAATAATACGATATATCTTATATTGAGTGTAGAAAAAAAGAATACGGGGTACTTTTTATTGAGTGTAGAAAAAAGAATACGGAGTACCTTTAACTGAACATATACGTAGAAAAAAAAATACAGAGGTACCTTTTATTGAGTATAGAAAAAAATAATACGATATATCTTATATTGAGTGTAGAAAAAAGAATACGGAGTGCCTTTAATTGAACATATATGTAGAAAAAAGAATAGGATGTTACAAAAATATTTTTCTTTATAAAAATTGATGCTCTTTTTGTTTTTGGTTTTGTTTTGCTTGTTCGTTTTTTGTTTTTTGGTTTTTTTTTTTTTGGGGGGGGGGGGGTGTTTTTGTTTTTGACGAATGAAAATTCTTTAATCATCCCAGGAAACCAAGGTGACTTGCATTACTAGGCAGGTATTTTTCGAATATAGCCAATCTGCAATCAAAACAAGGTAGGGTATAATAGGCTACTATATATATGTCATTTAATCAAATAAATATAGGGAACCAAACAATATTGACATGAATACACTATCGTATTCTAGCACATTTAAATAAACTGTTATTTAGCACATGTTTATGAATGAATAAATAAATAAATAAATAAATAAATAAATAAATAAATAAATAAATAAAAAATGAGATCAAATAATTTCTTCTTTTAATTTCATTTCTGTTTTAGTGTTTAGTTTATTTATATGTACTTATTTATATATGTACAAATGTACATACATTATTCATATTTCGTTATATATGGAAATATATATACACTTGCAGTGTTAAAAATAACCTAACAATTATAAATAAATACGACTCGAAATAACATGTATGTTACTATAAATTCGCATGGTCGACCGCGCATAATTGCGTCGTTCTGTAGAGAAGGAAATCTTGAGTACTACCTATATCAGTGGCCGTTAGAGTTGTATTTACATAGCATATATGGGCCTTGACATCTCCGGGGCTTGTAGTGTTGCATGTCCACTGATTCCCCAGGCAGTATTCAGATGGCACAAAACTTGTGTTCGTGAGAAAAAACAAAAGAAAAATGAAAAATATTAATGTTATGGATATTTGTGTATTCTTTTACGTTTCTCTTTCATAAGCAATGTATATTTCAACGACATTGATAGTAGAATGAACCGTTAGCAAGGTCGGTTTGCAACTAGCATATCAATAGTCTGAACATTGTCAGATCCATGGTTACCATTTTCATGCATCGAATGATTGAAATGTAGGCGCGGATGTAGAAAATTTGCAATGTCCATCCCAGAGAAAATTTTCTAACAGGGATCCAACATTTTCGTGGAATGTAAATGTATATACATACTTTACGATAAAAATGGTTTATGTATATTAGAAAGTGCAGGTAAAAAAAAGTTTATGTTTATTTTTCGGTAAAACCCGGGAAATGCTAAGATTACTGCTCTTATCATTGTATTTCACTTAATTCCCAGTTATCTGATAGTTATCTTTACCGAATTCCACGACCCTTAGTCACCGTCTTTCCAGGAGGATACCGATAAAAGAAATGTAGAATTTTGCAGAATTTACCCAGGTGTGCAGTGTTTACCCGAAATGCCACTGTGATGAACTACCCCTTAGTAATTCATATAAGCAGCTGTATACTTGATAGAACCAAATAAAATACATGTACATCTTTTCCAATGTGATATTCTATCGACAATTTGGACAGAACAATGTTTCCTATTTTAGTTTCTTTTGTATGGATCACTTTGTTGGGGCATAAGTGTAACAAACGTGATGTTATTTCAGTCCTGACCTGATAACGGTACACTTCCGTACCATTCTTTCGTTCTCTTGCTCGTTATCAGCTTCTGCCATGACTCAGCCCCTGACCTCAGTCCACCCTGAATGCATGGTCCGAATAGCGGCCGTATCATCATCATTATGGATATACAGAGGGTCTGGACTGCACTTCTCATCGCAGCAACCGCTCTCATTGTAAGTAGAAAATGATATACCGTAGTCACACGAACTTCTTCGGAAATAAACGTACTGAATCTAGGTTTTATATAAGAATTTACGATTAATTCAATTAATAGCCGTCCCGTTTAACGTCACACTATTTTTATTTTACTTAGTCAAACCTGCATTAAGCGATCGCCAAAGGAAAGTTGGGAAAATGGCCACTAATAGCAGGTGGTCTCTCAATACATGCAAATTTAGTTCAGACGGTTAGTAGTAAGAAACAGAGAAAGGTGGTTAAGACAGATAGCGTGTGCAGCAGTTTTGGCCGTTTATGATGGCGATCAGCTTTGGTGCTGGTGAAAACTTAAATGTTGGAGAAAATTACTGAACTTCGTGTAGGAATAATGTCCTTTTCTAACTTTAATTTTTTGTTATTTAAGTGAGTACATGACTATCAGTAGTTAGAAAAGGACACTACTGACATTTCGAACTTGTCTAGTCCAGGGATCGAATCTACGCTTGAAACATGAGAAGAAGAATAAAAACAAACACGAATATTTTCATCTAGTTTCATTATGTCCCTATGGTATACGAGGAGCAGGCGTGGTGTAGTGGTTAAACGCTTGGCTTGCGGCGCCGACGATCCGGGTTCGATTCCCGGGTTGCGCCCCTAGAGGTTGGTTACCTGCTGCTTCCATGTCGCGATATAACTGAAAAATTGTTGAAAGCGAAGTAAAACACAAATCAACACAACCAACAAATCCTATGGTATACGTTTACATGCAAATTCTTGCTGTTGATATATATTCAAATAACGAATGATTATTAAGAACAGAATACGGTCTACTGATTTGTAGTATATAATGTGTATGTGCATTCAAACTTGTTTAAGCAACCTCCATATGGAAGTTGGAAAACTGGCCGTTTAAGTCAAGTGGTCTCTTAACACAGGTTGAATTTGTATAGATAGTAATGTGGTTTACAAAAAGGTGGTCGTAAAAGACAGGCTTTTGCTTCATACAAATGCTCTTTAAAGCAGGTTTTACTTTATAAGTTTGTAAAGAATTTTATAAATCGCAATGTATTTCAGTAAAAGTTTAAAGATATAATAGCCGTTATTTTCATATAAAATGTTATTTTTTTTTTAAATGATCAGATGATTGAAATATGTAAAATTGACTACAAGCACATGCTCTAAGCATCAAAAGCACTCTAATAACCACATAATCGACGTTTGTTTTGCGTGTTTTTATTTAATATGAATTCGCGTGGATGACAAAAATTCAAACTTTTCTGCTTAGAGACGTAGAACGTGGCTTACGCTTTGAAAATGACCATGTAGGGTGCAAATTTAATATTTTAATATACAAGACAAGCATTTTCACAGAAAATAAAAATTTCGTGAAAATAACGGCTATTATGCCTTTAAGAAAAAAACCCGTTTGAAACTTTTAATGTAACATTTATTTCATATAGTATTGTATTGTTTTTACAATTATCTTTTTTCTTTTTGCTGAATCGTTTGTATTGTGTTGTGTTTATGTGTTGTACCGTATGGTATTGTTTATGATTATTTTGGTTTTATTGTATATATATATATATATTTATATATATATATATATATATATATATATATATATATATATATATATATATATATATATATATATATATATATATATATATATATATATATATATATATTATATATATATATATATATAAGTTAATGTATATATATATATTCAATGTGTGTGTGTGTGTGTAGGTGTGTGTGTGTGTGTCATATGCTAAGGGAGTAGGGGGAGTAGGGGGAATATGGATTTTAGTTATGAAGATTTTTATACAATCAGAATTCACCTATCAACTTTTTTTCTTTTAGGTATTTGTCGATACCAAAGGTAAGGATATAAATATTGAGTCTAATTGTGAAATCGACCGCCAAAATTTAGTATCAGCTATGTTGTTGTGTTTTAATAACACGCATTTTGCTTTTATATCTTTTTTTCTATCTCATTAGCTTCGTATAGGGAGAACACTTTATAAATGTAAAGCTCTCTCATCACAGTGATGCTGACTTGAAAAACACAACAGCAGAATCTGTTTATAACACACGCCAAGGAACAATATACAAAATGTCCTAATAGGGAGGTGTCATTTATAAAAATGTCTTCATGGAAAGTTGTGCTAATATAAATGTATGTCCTTTATAAACTTTTTTTTTATTATAAAGCGGACTCGTTTTAGAAAAGTGTTCCATAAAAAGTTATTTTCTTTATAGATGTCATGTTCTAATTTTTGAATTTACTTGGGGGGTGGTAAATACAAAAATTAGAGTTGTCATGTTCTAATTTTTGTATTTACCACCCCCAAGTAAATTCAAAAATTAGAACATGACATACAGACGCATCATTTATTAAAAGCGATCCTTGTAGTAAGTAGTCAGACGTCTATATAAAAGGTGTCCTTAAAGAAATTGGGTCCTTTGTAAAGAGATGTCCTGATAGATGTGTTCTCTTATAGAAATGTGTCCTTTATATAAAAGCCTAGAATGCTCCATTGTCATCTTCAAGTTCAGATCTTGCCAATAGATAGCAAAATTACGCAACCGCAGTTGTTGCAAATATAAGATGATAATTTTGGTCGACAGTGCTATCTATCAGTTTAGATTTAAAATTCGTTTTCTGGAGAAATATACCTGTTTTGCAATACATTTAGGCAAGACATCATAATTTTAGATCTGGGTAGTACGTAGATGCTTTATAAAGTTGAATGTATGGTAAAACTAGTTCCCATGGAAATAAATACTTGATTGATAAAATCTAAGCAAAGACTATTCAGTTGCTTTGTCTTACTAGAAGCTCTCACATTCACCTCACATTTTCTGAACGTGCGATTTTATTGGTTGCAGAATTAATACATAATGAGTGACGTATACTGTCATAAATCCATTTAATAGATTTAATTGTAATGTATTATGTTACATAAGTACAAATGTGCATGTAGTTAATAAAATGTGATGTTTTATCCATATAGACTGAAAAACAAAGAAAGAAAATAAAACCCCAAAATTAAAACGACCCCCCAAACCACCCAAATAAATGCACAAATAAAAAAGCCCACAAAACCCCCCCAAAAACAAAACAAAAAAAAACCAAAAAAAAAAAAAAACCAAACAAACAAAAGCCCTGAAACAAACAAACAAACAAATAGACAAACAGCCTCCCCCCCCAAACCCAACCCCCCCCCCCAAAAAAAAAAAAAAAAAACAAAACACAAACAAACAATCATTAGTTATGTTAAAACAAACTGATAAGGGGTTTTGCATTACATGTTCAACTTTGTAGGACAGGGTTCGTCAGATCATCTGATAGAAGGTGACATTCGCTTACCATCTTACAAACTACATCGGCTGAAGCGGAACGCTGTTCGTATATCTCAATGGAAATGGAAAGACAAGAAAATCCCCTACGTCATCGAACCGAAAGGATTTAGTAAGTACAATATTACACTCTATAACCTTTTGTTAAACAATGTCATAAAAGACCGATGCGAATGAAACTCTGTATAGATGGATCTCAAGCTTGATCCTGACAGAAACCTTGACCTTCTTGTTGGCTGAAATAAGTCTTTCCTGCTGATTTATTCCAAATATGGGGAAGATCACTTGACATATTTGGAGAAATCGTAGTAAAACGCATCAAAGCCTGTTTGATATATGTGCGCCTATATGGAAATAGATCGCACAATCTTCGAAACTATAAAATATTTAGATATGAATTTCAGTCTGAAAAAGAAGAGTATTTCATACAATCCTAAATAAAGATGATGCGTGATATGTCACGTGGTTTTCCTCATATTTGGATAAAGTCCCACGACGTCAAAGAAAATGTCCATGAAAAAGTTTTCAAACCCCCTGCAAACTTTAATGTAAGTATATATAATGAATGATATTATGGATTAAAATGGAATTTTAGATTGGATGCGTGAAAAATAAGGCAAGCAGAACTGACGTGTGATTTTTTTTTATTCCAAACCAACTAAGAAATTGCGAATGTGATTCACAGTCGGCGTACGTCATCACGGCGAATTTTGTCAAGGATGGGGGACAGAATAACAAAGCCTTGACATTGTCAGTTCTAGTTCCTTGTTTCCCCAACTACTGTTGATTTGTAACTTGCGAATTTTCTGATTTTAAGATTTTAAAATAGAGTTGTTATACAATTATATATTATATATATACAAAATTCGTCTAGAGATTTTAAAATATCGCCATCCGAGAAGCATAATGCATGAAAGCATCAGTACGCATGGACGGTGCTCTACATTCTGTCTCACTTGCTTTGGCATCGTACTACTTTCTGATGGTATGACACCCCCCCCCCCCCCCCTTCCTCTCATTTTACGAAATTCCCACCTCCCTGTTTACCCTATATCACAGCGTGAATGATAATTATTGTCTTTTACGTCGTAGGTATTTATGGAAAACACCTGATAGAGCAAGCTATAGCTGAGTACAACAAGGTTCAATCATGCGTGAAGTGGGTTCCAAGAACCAATGAGAATGATTACGTGGTCATCAAGGACGGCTATGGGTATGTGTTCTGTATTCATGTAATTCAGTTATAATCTCTGAAATGAAATCCTATGATGTTGAAGTACTTTTGTTTTTTGGCAGGAGTGCAAAGCAATTTCAGTCTATAGATAGGCGATGTCCGTCCGTTCGGATATATGTCCGTCAGCATTTTGGTTGTGTCTGGTTGAAGCAAAAGGGTTAAGTTTCTTTTTGAAGCAAATTCTCAGCCACTACGAAAAGTATAAACATAATACTTCAAGAAGAGTATAAACATAATACTTCACACAGAAGTTTTTTTATGACGATATCTTTCAAATTCTATCTTGACTTTTGACGTAATGACCTTGATCTTGGACTTTAACCCATTTTTGAAAAAAAAATTAATTTGACTATATCTTTTGAATCAATAGGGGTAGGGCTTTGATATTTCACACATAGGTTGTTTATGACCAGATTTTTCAATTGATACCATCATTTGATATGACTTTGTTACCTTGACCTTGTTTCGAAGTTGCTTTGCAATCAGGCCAGAGCGTCTTTAGCTGTTTTTTTTTTACGATTCAGTTGGTATGAAGATAAGGTTGACTGATTGATTGTTGTCTGAATACCAATTTATTTAATGGCGGCACTTGTCTGGTGTATCATGTGATAATATTGACCTATATTATAAACCAACCCGAAGCATTAAGGGATCTTTTTCATGACAGCATCTTCCTTCGTATGAAGCCTCAGTTTTTGTTGTCTCCTTTAACGGAGGCGAAACCGAAAATACCATGGCAGAATTCGGACATTAGACCTTACAACCCTGAGTCAAATACCTTTACCTCAGTACAGCGCTGCAGCGGAAAGTTCGTGGTTTCAAACTTTGAAGAGCTTGCGTGAAACAAAGTATGCAGATTGGAGGTTACTCTATGAGTTTCCACGTGGATAGCTGTCCAGACATTTTATCCCGGCGAGCTAAAATGTGCGGGAAAAATTAAGATAATGGAATAAATGAAAAATTGATTATGATGTCAAAATGTTCTTTGCGATGATTGTAGATGTCATTCATCCATTGGTCGAGATGGAGGTCCACAGAACCTGGTGTTGGGGTCCACGTGTTACTACAAAGGTGTCGTCATGCATGAAATGACTCATGCCGTGGGTTTCTTCCATGAACAGGCCCGATACGACCGTGACGAGTACGTCAGGGTACTCTGGGACAACATCCTGGATGGTAAATACTTTCATTTAATATAATTTTATAACTAATTTGAGCTGCAAAAGCACTGACAGTTTTATAAATTTTGTCAAGATTAAGGTCTAATGAAAATGTACATGCACTAAAAGTTTTTCTGACTGTTTTGTAATAAAGGGATATCTGACCTTCAACAGGTATTTGACGTATTACTAGCATAATTGTGACGTAAGCCGGTTCCATGGAAACCGGTGTAAAATTAGGAACTTTTCCCGATTTTACATGAAGTAAGGGACAATATCGGAAAAATATAGTTTTGCTGCCCAGACTTGCGCGTCATATCAATGTCACGTCACAATTCAACTACTAGCGTCATAATGATAATTTCATTAATAGAGGGTTTTCCGATATGAGGCCCCTTCCATCATTTAGGATTCAGAAAAAAGGTCTATTGATCATAAAGTGGCCAGAATTTGCCTTATAGTGAACTTGAGATGATTTGATGCAGGTAAAGTGGACGACTTTAAGAAGCAGATGCCTAATATCATGGACACGTTTGATGCCCCATACGACTACGGATCCATCATGCATTACGGTCCTACGACCTTTTCTAAAAACGGCAAGCCGACGCTTCAAGCCATATACGACGATAAATCAACCATGGGACAAAGGGCTGGATTTAGTGACGTAGATATCTGGAAAATCGAAAAACTCTATCAATGTAAAACAGGTAAATAACAACAGAAAGATACAAGAGAAACAGAGAACAAAATTTCTAATTTAAGATCATACAAAATTAAATAAACAACAACATCATCATCAACAACAACAACAACAACAACAACAACAACAACAACAACAACAGCAGCAGCAGCAGCAACAACAACAGCAGTTTATCTCCAGTAATGGTATCTATTTGGGGTACATTTTATATTTTCGTAAATTTGATTCCCAAAACATATATCAGAATTGCTGATGAGGGAATCATAGGGGAAATATAAGTACAGTACAATGTTTTGAGACTTAAGCAGTTTTATTTCATTATCCAATACATTTGTGCTACTTTTTATATTTTCTATATAGGTGTTATCTACTTCTGTAGTCTAAATAAATAATCACTCACGAAATCCAAATAATTTCTTAGCATTCCGGTCCATGTCTATCGATTTCTTTTCATTTTCCGATAAAAAAATCTCGCAAACAATTTCTTATATCTTCAAGGTACCGCGCCACTTCCGGTATGGTTGAAGATGGAGCAGACGACATCATATCAAACGAAACCAAGTACATCATCTACTCCGGCTATACTCTCGTCAACTCTGACGTCATCACCTACTCCGTCTATACTCCCGTCAACTCTGACGTCATCACCTACTCCGTCTATACTCCCGTCAACTCTGACGTCATCAACATCGTCACCATCAACAACACATTCGACTACTGTTGCTCCTTGTGTGGAAGAGACGTCGCGTAAGATCTACAGACAAGAAAATAATTCAATATTTGTACAACATAGTAATACATGAAACAAATATTTATGAAATACCAAGAAGATGAAAATAAAAACAGGGAGATCTTCTCTTAACTCCTTTTAAGAACATGGAAGGAATTTCGTTGTATAGTTGGATAGTTTTTAACAACTGCCTCCACTGTATTATAGTATTATTATAGTTTATTTATCATAAGCAATACTGCTCATAGATATACAACATAAATAATATATAAATGAGTATATAAAATATAAATATTTGTACTCAGTATAGAGAATAAATATGCATATGATATAGATATAAAGATAAACAGATAAACATATTTTGAATTGGTATGTATATATAAATCAAATGTTTTCGAACAATGAAAGCATGTCTTGTATATTTACCCAGATTACACAGTTCTTTTACATTCTGGGTAGAAAATAGTTGAACCAATTTAAAGACAGAGGGTTTGAAATAATAGTACTTTTTCAAAAATTTTGTTCTGATATCATTATAGTTGGTATATATTCATCTTCTATATCTGTGAGACAAAGAGGATATTTACGTCTCTCAATAGGGATATTCTTATACCGACCAGATTCAATGTATAAACAATGAGAAGAAGTACGTAATTTACATATTAATTTCTTAAAATGAATCGGGAAAGGCTTTAATAGATATGATTGGACTGTAAAATTGGCACACAATTATTGACAAACGTACCATTGGGTCTTGTCATTCGAATTATTCTGAATGCAAATATCAGTGACTTACATGGATTACCGTGGTTCCCAACGAAATACTAGACACTAAAACTTTTCAGGTAGTGAAAAAAATATTTTTAGATTGAATAATTTGATTGCAGTGCCGACTGGAATTCCAGGAAAAGTTCAAAACTTTCAAGTTGTAGTGATCGAAAACACACTGAGGATATTTTGGGAAGCACCGTGTACCTCTGTACCATTACAGGTATTTTGGCTATATGAATAATTATTGGAATTAATGTTACATATTTATCAAATGAAAATGTATCGGCTGCAATGACATGGATGGCGCTCCATCGTAGCTTGGCAGTGATCACATATCATATGCAGATAAAATAATCAGCTAAACCTATCAATGTGTAGGGTTTGCACAATTGTCTTTATTCGAACCACAAACTGATAATTGAAGAGAATCACAGGAACCCAGTGTTTTCAATCTTTTCTTTTTTATTTATTTTTTCAGAGTTATGTACTAACATATATCAACGGACAACAACAGTCGACAATTACGATACACCCCGACAGACGGACACATTACATCTACACTGCTAGCCACCCAGGGTCCAGGTATCAGATGGCTATTGCTGCCCAGTCTCAGTACGGAATGGGACCTGTGTCCGACACTTTGGTCACATACTCAGGTACTTCCCACATTTATCCACCCTCCAGATACAATGTTGTATGTTAATGAAATCTAACACCAGTTTGACTTGTCACAAGTTGAATCATCCCATCTTCAAACTGATCCTTTTCTATCCGCAACTCAAATTGGTGCTTGATTATTTTTCTCGAACCTAATTGTTTTAATGTAGGCTATTTGTTACCTTCGTTTGACAACCCTGACCTAGGCCTATAACACCAATTATTAACATCAATTATTTTTCCTTTTTCGTTAGAAGCAATGTTTACTATCTCTCCGACGCAAAAATCGTGATCCGCCATGTTGTTTGTTTGTAAACAAAGCAGACGACGCACGGAGGGATGCAAAGTGTTCTGGATAGAATTTTCCAGTATTGATAAAATACGGGATCAGCTGATCTCGGGTGCGAGAAATATGTACATATATATTATATTGTCCACATTTATCCATCCTCCAGATACAATATCTGTTACAATGAGCTCCGATTGTTATACGAGAGCGGCTCGCCAAACAGGAGAAGATAATTCCTTACGGGTACAAGGTCCCATCTCTGATTGGCAGGGGTGAATGAAAATGATTGTGTCGTAGGTGCCAGTATAATGTATTTATGGATTATTTGCAAACAAAGTCTTCTCTACAGGATTCTTTTGAGAATATTCAAATATCTTTATATTTCTACTCAGCATTGTGTGTGAATTGACCCTACCATTTCGCGGAATATTTGTGGAATGGGAGATACCGCCATTAGCTACGGTCCAAATATTTAGGGAGGAAATAAAACATATCCAGGCAAAAATGACGTAAAGAACAATGGTCCGTTATTGTGGCGTCATAAGGTTGCTAACTCCATTCGATGTTACTAACTGATAGTACACAAGCGCCGCCTAACATATGGTACCTCCCATTGCGTGACATCACAATATATTTTCAATGTTTGTCCGAGGTATGACCGAGGTGTAAAGTAGTGCGACGCCATCTGATTTAACAATTTTTTGAGCGTAAGTGGAAGAGACAATTATCACCGTGCTCTGTAAAATATGAATTGAGTTCTGTACAAATAAAATTATAGATAATGATGAAGGATAATATTTCAGCTTGCGGTCATGATATAGTACTACCAGAAAATGGTACCATCAGTTCCATCCATTCTCCATTCTTCAAACAAGAGTTTTATGAATCAGATGTAGCATGCCAGTGGAACATTAAAGCGTCTTCTAAACAAAGACTCAAAATCAAGTTTAGTTCGCTGAATCTTGACGGAACCGGAAGTTGTGACCAAGACTTCCTCATGATAAATGGAGAGCGTTTTTGTGAATCGATTCCATCTACGGGATATATCAAAACTAAAGGAAATAATGCCAGCATAATATTCTTATCTCGACCTTCTCCATCAAAAAAGCCAGGAGGATTCAACATCTCTGTCACTGCTGTTGGTAAGTACAGTTTGGTTGTAATGATACCATTCTTAAATAATTAATCTGACAGACATTTGAAATATAGCATCAGCTCGGAAATGGCAAGAATGCTTGGCTCTTGCAGAGACGCTCCGGGTTTGATTCCATTCGGCAACCCGGGACCCACAAGTTTAAGGTACAAATCACTTTAAACGTTAACACGAAAAGAGGCTTCATTCAGTAGGATGCGATTTTACGTAGGTCGAAGTTGGGTCTTATCACTGTAAAGGGTTATCTACCCTTGAACAAGTATTTAAATTGGAATATTGTCGACGTCAGCTGGATCCATGGAAACCAATATTAGATTATGGGAAAAGAAGGCAAAAAAAAAAAAAGACACTTCTATAGTAATCGCATGATGTTACAATGAGGGTGATGTGAGATATCTACACAATGGGAGATAATTCTGTATTTCGAATATCGTCTATTTCTATGCAATACAGTAGATAAATGCCGACCTATACATATGGAAAATCCTGGCAAGACGTGAAAATCATAGGCGGATCCTGACGTATTTGAAAGGTTAGATGTTGCCTCCCATGACTAATGTTTTGCAGGAAAGGGGTGGTGCAGCCGTAAAAATGGTCGAAAATTACCTTTTATGGTAAAATATTCTGACCAAAGGGGTCCAATGAAATGAATGAAAATATACAAAATGAATAAATAAATAAATAAATAAATGATTTTGAAAAACAGTGATTTACAATGAATGTCGGAACAAAATACATATTTAATTAAACGGTAAATAATCGAAAATGCCATTGAAGTCATAACGGTGCAATATATCTACAATCTATATGAGATTATCTGAATTGTTGATTGTATTTTCCAGACTTCAAACCGGAATCTCCAATCGTCTTTAGCAAACCAGGATTTATTGCCCTTAGTTGGTCTCCTCCAATCGACATAAAAGGAGTAAATTTCAATTATATTTTAAAATATCGACTTCTTCCAAATGGTCAACAGGAAGTGGTAAATTTGGACTCGAGTCTTCATCATTTCGGCTTTCCTGTTGGTCAGCACATTGGACGAAGATATGAAATAGAGTTGGCGACTATTTCTGAAAACAGAGAAAGTAATAGCCACAAGATGATTGTCCGGTCTGGTATGATATACTTAACTTTCAACTTAAGTAGATATTAGAGGATGGGAATTCATGGGATGAGTGGGCTAAGGTGCCTTTCTTCTGGATACATGGTTTGAACAAGTTGAAAGTTATGCCATTTATAATTTTGTTTTCTTGACGTTCAGCACTGGCCATCACTACATAGGTGAAAAAACCCACACATACACATACAGACATACAAACACAGACATACACACACACACACCTACATATATACACAGACAGTACGTTTGATGTAAGTGCCATTATCTCCCTGTTGTGTTGTATGACTTTGACATTTGCTATATAAGGGGATAGTCCACATTCGTCTCCTCTATGAGAGAACTGTTTTATCATTGTCCTTAATTGGATACTATTGGCACAGGAGTTTAACTAAACTGGAGACGCTTACTCCCCGCAGTCATCAAGTCTCACCTCTTACAGGAGACGCTTACTCCCCGCAGACACCAAATCTCACCTCTGACAGGAGACGCTTACTTCCCGTAGGCACCAAGTCTCACTTCTGACAGGAGACGGTCCCCCCTTGGCGCATCAAGTCTCACCTCTGACAAGACATGCTTATTCCTCTGGCGCACCAAATCTTACCTCTGACAGGAGACGTTTCCTCCCTTTGCGCACCAGATCTCACATCTGACAGGAGATGCTTTCACCCTTTGCTCATCAATCCTCAACTCTGACAGGAGACATTTCCTCCCTTTGCGCACCAAGTCTCACCTCGCACAAGAGATGCTTACTCCTTTTGCGCACCAAGTCTCACCTCTGACTAAGATGCTTACTCTTTTTGTGCATCAAGTCTCACCTCTGACAGGAGATGCTTACTCCGTTCATGCACCAAGTCTTACCTCAGATATTCGATGGTCTATGAATGTCTACTGTCGTACTTTGATTGGAATGCCAAAATACCATAACACCGGCTACGTTCGTTTTTACAATAGTCATTTAACAGTTTTCTTTTTAATTGCTTCAGGGATACTTTGTTATACTTATTAAGAGGCAATCGTTAATTTGTATTTCACTTCTTTTACATATATGTACATTATGGTGTAGTTTAGTACTCTACATAATCAAATACAGTATAATCTGTGTATTCCGAATCTTGAGTATTCCGATATTCTGTCTATTCCGATGATATTCTATGGTCCTAACAATTTCCCTATTAAGTATATGGAAAATAATTTGTGTATTCCGTATTCTGTGCACTCCGAATTCAGAACATAAATTCTGTCCCATAATCTACTTAATACTTAATTAAACTTTGTCTATTCTGATTCGTATTTGTTTATCCAAGCTGAGCCTCAGGCTAAGAAAGGTTTATCAATGTCCATTTAAAGAGATAATTGGTTTGTTTGTGTTTGTCTACGTCAGAGCAGGTAACTGTGTGTAATATTTAATGAGTTGTAGTCAGGTAAAAGAACATCGCGATCGTGATGACGCCACTCAGTTAAGCAGCGATGATGAGGCTACTTCTGAGCCTCTCTTGACATGCCAATCTTATTCAGAAGTATTGAACTGTCTCTTAAGAGTTGAGAACTTTTCTCTGGAATACGATGACAGATACCTCCTTACATTCAGACAGTGAAATGTATGACTGAAACTTCTTTTGTAAAAAAGTCAGTTAAATCTCAATCTACCCTTGATCGTTTTCTTAAAAAGTCATTTGATCTCTGTATATTAACCAAAATAATTTCTTTGTAAATAAAATTTGAATATAATAGTACTCATCTCATCTATTTCCATTCGATCACTTACATGTGAACAGTACAATTAATAGTGTGTAATTTAAAACGATTTATATCGAAGATTAGTCTGCTCCAACAAACATATTCTACAATCCGAACTTTGTCTATTCCGAACATTTCCGTTGATCCCACTGCAATTCGGAATAGACAGATTACACTGTACTGTTTAAACTAGATAAGAAAGATCTAAGTGTTAAATGTTCATTCGGAATTACTTTGCCTTTTTCCTGCGGGAAAGGTGCAAATAAAGGCCGAGGAGGTCCAAAGACGCTAGTTACCATATCAGTATGAGAGTAATCTTCCCGAGTTATTCTGCATATCAGTATGACCAAAGAGTTATCTTCCATATCAGACTTGTCTTCCATGTCATTGTATGATAACTATTTTCCTTATCGATATCGTAGTCATATCTCTTAGGGGTATCTTCCATATCAGCGCAAGAAATACCTATCTATCGATGTTAGAGCTATTCTTCTCGCCAATATGAGATAGCTATCATATCGATGTCATTGTTATCTTTTAAATTCTTTAAAATGAAAGAGATGTCTTCCATATCAGTACCTCATTATTCGTATTGATGTCTTTGTTATCTTAATTCTCAATCAATGAAAGAAATATCTTCCGTGTAAATATTTCTTCATTATCAGTGCAGGAGTGATCTTCCTTAGTAGTAAAGCGTGATCTTCCATATTTGTGTAACAGTCATCTTCCTTATCAGTGCAAGAAATAACTCTCTTATAGTTTCAATATCTATCTCTTTTATCATTATCAGTTTTTACACTTACAGCATGTGGTAGAAATATAACGGTGAAGGAATCCGGACGGATCCAGAACCCGCCTTTGTTGGGTACATACGAACCAGACGTCGTTTGTACTTGGCATCTTAAACCTATGCCCGGCAAACAGTTACAGATAGGTCAGTGTATAATAAGTAGCTGTTATTATGTAAATTGTTGTTGGCATAGATATACTGGCAAAGGACCAGTCTTCGGCTAAGACCAGTTACCGGCTAATACGTTATTAAGGGTATTCAAAACGTGAATTGACGAAATTTTCATATGTAATATTTAGTATCCTGTGTATTGCAAACAGTCAAGTGAAAAAATCTGATAAATTAATGTATCAAAAGCCGAATTAACGTAGTATCCGGTAACTGGTCTTAGATGGTGACTGGTACACTACCAGTATAATGATGTAATAGAATAGATTCCACCTCGTATAGTTTCTTACACAGGACTGTTATTTCTGTTGTAATTATTAAATTTGTTTTCATGATTCAATAATAATAATAATAATAATAATAATAATAATAATAATAATAACAATAATAATAATAATAATAATAATAATAATAATAATAATAATAATAATAATGATAATTATTATTCACTTACCAAGAATTCACACCATCTGTATTTTGCAATGGCACTCGCCATACTCATTATACGTCTTACTAAGTAAGAATGATTTCTATTATCAAGGTTTCAGCGTTCTGGATTTAGAATTCCGAGAAAACTGCACAAAAGATTTTGTTGCAGTGAGTAGTCTTGGTCGCTTTTGTACATTAAATCAAGTCCACAGATCATTGACGACATCATCACAGGTAGATGTAACATTCCAGAGTAATGGCAGTATACAAAGAAAAGGATTCGTTTTACAATATCAGCAGGTAAGTTAAAAATTCCTTGTACTTGATAGGGTGGATGCAGCTAGCCGTACAGGAGATGCCTGTTCCTTTCCACAACCCACCATAATACGCAACACTGAACAAAGCTGTATGTCACAAATCACAAAGGAACTGCATACAAAAATGACAATAGTAGAATATACACGGAACGACATTACAAAAATATTCGATTGTGCTGTGGTTACGATACCGACTTAAGACGGTCAATTGAAGTACCAAAGGTCACTCAATTGGTGTGGTTAACCGGTTTATGGGCGCCCACCTTCCCACTCACCGCAAAAGCAGCACAATCAAAGTACACACATTTAAAAATTTATAAATAATCCTCCAGATAGAGACAGAACAAAATCAATTACAACTGAAGCAGTTTGTCTAATACGATTGTTCAGGCTTCAAGTTATAATCATTTATATAATGTTGTCAATTTAATTATTATTCTTCCCTCATTAATGATAATATGACACATTTTCTTTAAATGCATGATATCATAATTAACAATTCTTCTCTCTTTCCAGATTCCTTAAAATTCATCGGAAATTGCATATGATATTATTTTACGTGAATTAAAAGAATTGTAAAGTGAAACTTAATATAAACATGAATAAAGAAACGCCATAATTACAATATCATTGTCATATTATTCACTGAATAAGACTCCAGACACATGCCAGTTAAAACAATTATGTTTTATCATAAAATTGCTATAAATCTAGATATCTATTTCATTGGCGAATGTAATTTTTTGATATGATATATTGAAAAGTGACAGAATTAAACATCTCTTGCAAACCAGTAAGAAAATGAAAAAAAAAAACCCGTAAAGAAGCACACATCCCTCCCTGATGTTTAATCATTATGATGAAATATGTAAAATAATTTACTGCTATGCTGGGGTAAAAATCACCTACTGACCTACCATATCCAACATTACAATATGATAAGTGGATAAGTTGTCATGAAAAAGTGAACACCCTCTCTGTTGACATTCAGCATCTGCCTTTCATACATGCAGTTTTGAATTTGAAGCAAATACAATAATTGATGAAAATAGTCTGTCTTAGACCTTGTGAACGCTGTCTGTCCCTCAAATAACCATCAGCAGTAACGGTAACAATTTTGATACAATGTAGGAAGCTTAGTTGAAGCCATGATGTACGATTGTTGAAAAGTCAACGAATGTATAAGTGTAAAAGGATGTGAATATTAAGAAAAGAAGTTTGCTGTTTGTCTTTTGTTTTATGGTAAAGGTATTTGCTTTATGTATTTCCTATATTATTTAACATACATGCGTATTATAGCTCTGACCAATGAAATGAGCAATTTTTTTACTTGCCAATGTTAACCACGACTCTCGTTTGTCCTCATCTGGGATATTGACGGATGACCGACGGGACTGTAACTTGGTATCTCTTGGCTCGAGTAATGCACACTATCGATTGAGCTACGTCGGCTGTTTGGGAAGCAGTAGAAGATCTGACTTAACTATATACTCAAGGGAAAAGTGAATATAGCACGTATCATACACATATTTGTTTGATCAGATGGCAGGTTATGACTATGCACAATTTAAGATGATCAATGACACAATCAAAATAATGTATTTACGGCCTAAAAGATTAAAGATATTTTTAATAGATAAATATTATAAATGATTTTCGATACGATGACAAAAAGTGAATACACATACATACATACATACAGACATACATGCATACCCTACTGCATATCAAAGTATTGGTTTATGCACGCTCTCCCCACTGTTGAATTTTCTATTCTCATTTCTCTCATATTTCATAGTGTATAAATACAATTTAGTTTTTAGGTATGATCTTTCACAAAGAGCAGATTCGGTGTAGTGGTAAAGTGCTTTGATTGTAGATGATCCAGGTTCTGGGATTACACTACTATGTTCAAGAGGTGGTAACTTCCATCTTCCATGCGATATGAATGAAATGGGCTTGATTACAGACAAATATTTCCACTGAAATTCAAGAATTCCAAAGAAGAGACCATATAGACATGTTTTTGAGCTTATTAAGGGTCAAACAATTGCCAAGGTGTTACTTTCGTAATAAGCGCCATCTACTTTCGTATATCTGACATTTGGTTTTAAAATCATAACACAAATGATATCTTGTCTTCACTTTGTTTATTCTTGGTTCAGGTTCATGATAGGTGATAATGATTTTTTTAAGCAGAAACATGACCATTTGGCACACAGTTGTATATTCTTAATTTAATGGGTCAATGGATTAATGGTCAACTCTAAAATCTAGTTGTAGCATGTAAATAGGCATTTCAAACCAGCTGCATATCTGGTAGTCAAATGTGTTTAGCGTTATATAAAAATAATTTGAACCTTGAACCCGCCAGCACTTCCTAGTACATCATCTGCATTAAAATCACCAAGTTTATCAATAAAATGATGTAATACTTCCTATTCTATATATTTGCTTAAAATTCAATATAGCTGCGCAATATATCACTACAATTATAAACCATTGCCCTTGAGAAAACGGCACATCAGTGCATTTACATATGATAATAAATATTGTTTTATTTTAATTTACATTCCGTGAATTTATCGATGAAAATACAAGATGTGCATTAAACAAAAAATAATGATGTATGTCAGAAGAGTGAAAATCTGTCAAAGGATAGAGCTGTACATGAAAGATATACTCCTTAAATTGTTTTTGGTTTCTATTTTTGTTTTTATTTTTTGGGGGGGGGGGTTGATTTTTTTATTTATTATCTGTATGTGTCGAGTTTTTACATGAAGCTGAGTCAGATGTAATTTTCTCATGAAAACACAAAGGAATACCAGAAGGTTATAGAGTACCCAATTAAGTAAAGGAGGGCGAGTTATATCTTCATTGTATACGGATAATGAACACACATCAACTGCGGCAAATGTTGCAAAAACAAATATCTGTAAATACTTTCATAAAATGTAAAAATACTCATGTTCTCTTAACCTCTTATGCAGCATAATATTTGAACCGAAAAATAATGTCATCATACGTCGCAAGGGTTTTTTTTTAATCACAGGAATAACTGATCTGACAATACGCATAACTGAATATTGACTATCTTTTTGACCTTATGAAGACATTGTACAATTAATATTTTGAACGCACGAAAAATTTGATTTCGTGCAGAAACGTTGTCCAGAACAGCAACAAGGATAATTTTTTGTTTTTGTCAGTAACGCTGTCACTGTGACATTAAAGTTATATACATGTATGTTGATATGCTCTTTAACTGAATGGCCGTAATATGACATGCATACACTTTATCAGCGTGGAAAACTGTTTATCAATATTTGTAAATTGCACACCTTTAAAGTCTTACACAGATAATCTATTTTAATGATTGATGTCGAAAATTACCTTAAAAATTGATTGAACATTAAAAACTGTCGAGTGACCGATGTAGATACAGTTTATGAAGTTTAAGGTCGTTGATAATCTCTTGCATGCAATAACTCAAGCACACAATACAAAGCAAAGGACTATACGGGGCCATAAGTAAAAACGAAGAAGTATCGAAACATATCTCGTAGTCCATGGATTAAAGGGGACAATATCCTGTTTAGTGTCATATTCAGACAAATGCGAACCCCAATAAAATCGAGGTGAGACCAGGTGCCCGGGAGGAGTAAGCGTCCCCTGGTTGCATGCAACACCCGTCGCAGAGGTCCTGCAATAACTTTTCAAGTCGAGGAGATAAATTCATAAATATACACGCATAAACATACGGAGGAGACAAGAACACAAAGTCAAATTTTCCCATTCAATGCAAGAAATGCTGCCTGCCTGAAATTCCGGTGTTGGAAACGCAGGTTAACAAATGTCTGTATATACATGTATATACGTATTATGTCAAAATAAGTATAGTCAAAAAGTTAAGATGGTTATTTTGTATGGAGAGGTCCCAAAATATCGGTTAACATTCTTGAAAGAGGAATCTCAAATTCCTATAGATCTCTATAACGACCATAGAACTTCCTCAGTTACAATTTCAAACTTTCCTCAATATATCCTTGTGAGAGCAGTTTCGTGGCAAGAAGCCTCGCTTTCAGGACGATATTTTCGTATTTAGAGCATGCCCTGGCATAGCGTATAAGTTGCGATATGAAGACGCCATATGCGGGAGAGGAAGGTATGTTGCTACTCAGAAAAGGGAAGTTGGTAATAATGAAATTGAAATCGTCACGTTTGTCATAGAAAGAGGTAACTAATGAACCATCGTCACTAATTGATAGGAGTATATCGAGGTATGAAGCAGAAGATGCGTCTTTTGTAGTGTCTTTTATCTCGAGTTCCTTTGGATATATGATGTTGAAGTGATCCTCAAATACAGGGTTGTTAATCGACAAAACATCATCAATGTATTTGTATGTAAAGTTGAACCGAGATGCTAACTGTTTATTGCCTTTAGAGAGCAGAGACTGTATGAATTCGTAAGAGTACAAAAATATGTCGGCCAGAAGAGGCGCGCAATTAGTAACCATAGGAATGCCAACATCTGATGGAACACTTTTCCACCAAATATCACAAAAATATTATCTATGAGAAATTCTAACATTGGAATGGTCTCTTTTTTCTGTATACTTTCTTCTGGAACCAGACTGTTCCTTCACAAAATATGTGTTCTTGTGGTCTAAAACGAGTCACTTATACCTGCGAATTCCTTTTTTTTTTTGTTTTGTTAAAGAAGGCGTTTTGAATAATTGATGTTATTACGCTCTTTAGTTTTTGATGGGGAATGGTTGTATAAAGAGTCGAAAAGTCAAAAGATTTTATGGTAGTGACATTATTGAAAATAGGAGATTTTAAGTGCCCTAGAAGTTCCTTGGAATTCTTTTGGATCCACATCTGATTGATTCCGCATCTCGAGTAAGCAGTAGAGCAGTATTTCTGAAGACCATATTTGAATACTTTTAGAATTTTTGTGAGTAACATGGAAAGAGTCTTGATGGAACACTTGGAAGATCCAGCTATGAATCGATGCTTATTTGGAAATTTATGCATCTTTGGAATCCAAAAAAGGTATGGTAAGTCGAGATCAGATTCATTCGTAGTATAAGTAGTTGAGGACACAATAAAATCCTGCGGGTTACTAAAGACAAAACCATCGACAATACAGTATCTTACTAAAAACACATTCTGCAAATTTTTAACAGAATTTTTCTGAAGAAGTTCATAAAAGTTTCTAAAGAAGTTAATAAACTCCAAACTATAGATTCTACTGTTAAGCTACCATACTTGTGTCAGATTCCATGATTCCTTATGATATATATACCATGTGCAAGTTATATCTTTTCCATGGTGTTCAAGGTCGAAAGTGTGTAAATCCCAAAGTATACATATCTGAAGAGCAAAACTAGTTATCTAAATCTAAAACCTAAAGTCAAAGAACTTTCTAGGAGAAAAAAAAAATAAATAAAAAAAAAATCTGTGAATGAGGGAGAGTCCTTAGTTTAGAATAGTTTATAAACTTTTATCACGGTAAATTTGAAGTATATATATCAGAAGCACTGTAAACTGGACTTTTTGATGCCTTCGGGTCCTAACAGTACACCAGCAGCGACATCGATTCAGTGGTAACAATAAATAGGGGAATATATATCTACGTGGATTAATGAAGTGCACCAAATGAGCATTATGATGGCTATTTCTTATCAATGATGCCCAAGGTCGATACAATGGAAATACGAAGCCCGAAAGTCTTAAAGTGACTTGAATCATTTACAAAGTTAAAGACAATTTTAGTTTCTAATACATCTATGAAGGAACATGCAAATATGCATCGCAGATACAACACAGAAATAAATAAAGTTTTGCAGAGGTCGCTTGCTCTGTAACAAAATATAACGTTAACACGAAGACATGATCAAAATCAAAATCAATATCAGTCTTAGGTTTAATATTTTATGCCCTAGAATTCCCAATATCAGATCTAAATATATCAAGTAATTCATTTGTTCCATCTTACCATATATCTATTACTTTAAATACTACGTAAAATAAAAAGGAAATTTCAAAGTACAAGTTTTGGCAATATAACCTTTTACTACTTACTTTTAAAGATTTGATGGGCAAAACTGCTGTTTTGAGCTATAGATAAATAACAGAGGACAAAATATCCTTAAGGATATTTCTTTCAAATATGATTTAGATTTGTTACGCTTATATTAAATGTACTAAAAGAGTGATTCCGTAGAGAGTCTTTGTTGGGAATAGGAATGAAACCATTTTCTTTATACACATTTTCGCATTCGTTATCTATATTTTTCAGTAGATTGTAGTCTATAAATTCTCGCCAACGGTATACGTTTGCAGTTGTGTTTATTTTGGATGTACAGATCGCAAAATCGCGAGAACAATTTGTTTTCGGAATGGTTAGTTCTCTTATATTATTTTGCGCTTCCTTTGTAAAATTGATATTAAATTTTTTGTACAGTTTTTCACTCAGTACTACCGGATCAGTAGAAAAATGTTCATAAAACACAGTACATATGTCATCTGGGTAGATTATTTGGAATTCGTATGCCACTGCACTATCGAATGACATATTTCTGCAGTGATCACGGCTGTATCTAATACTTGTTTCGTATTCAAATGTTTTGAAATGGGACTGACTTTGCAAAACAGCTCGGGGGTCTCGCAACAAGTAGATTATCTTTAAATCTGGATAAGCGTTCTTATATTCTAACAGTTCGTGCATCCTCATTCGAATTGTTTTGATCAGAACAAACTTGGACTTCAGACACTGATGACGTAGATATCCAACACATTGTAACTCAGTTTCGTTCTTAATGCAGGAAGTAAAGTTAGACGTGTAATGACCTACGTCATTGAAATAAGTGTAGAGAAAAGTCAACCGTGGTAACTGCATGAAATTACAGGAGAATATAGCATCAATAATGTGTCGTCGTCGCTCGTGATAAGTGCCTTCTATCCTGTAATAAATGAAAGACTTGATAATGTTACGGTAAATTAAGGCGTTTATGACCATATCAACAGTAAAATTCAATCAATCAAACACTGCAATGATAAACGATATGTGATATTTTTAGGAAGCAACTGATGTGTGGACAAAAAGCAAAGAAGTACCGAAACGTGAACCACATCTCAAAATCCAATTAAATGGTTGATTGATTGATTGATTGATTGATTTTTGTTTAACGTCACATCACGAAACTCCATGTATATGGTGACGGCATCTGCCTGATGCGGGGCATACAAATTTTGACTTTTGCAACAGACCCACCCAAAGCAGTGAGGGATCTTTAACGTGCCATGCATATCACGACACAGGCCTCGGTTTTTACTGTCTCATCCGAAAGACAGAACACCGGCATGACCAGAGTGGGATTCGAACCCCGGCCTCCCGATCAGAAGACGAACGCGATACCACTAGGCCACGCCGGCTTCCAATTAAATGGATGTCAAATCAGGTGCCCGGAATGAGTATGAGTACCCTGCTTGCATGCAACACCCGTCGCAAAAGTCCTGCAAGAAATCCTCAGGTTCATGAAGTAAATAAAAATATATAACCACATGTGCTCATGAAGGAGACGAGGACACTAAATCAAGTTATCTCATTCACTGTATGAAATGTCTCAATCACCTTTTATTTTATCTTCACACTTGAATAATTATATTACTGCAAGCGTTGTTGACATCTCTTTAGCAACCATACTGTCAAATTGTGATACTAATAAGTCTCAGTGTTAATACTTACGTTTCATTAGTTAGGGTGACAAACTTCTTGCTTTTAACAATCCAAAATGGCTCAAAGAAGAATAAAACATCCGGACTTGCTTGAATAACGTCACTCAGAAATGTGGATCCACTTCGCATATACGTTAGTATCATCATGGGTGTAGGCAAAGCAGTCTTGTCTGAAAATTTACCCCAAAAATTTTGTGAAAAAAAATTTAAATGCAAAGCAATTTTATGGAAAATATTTTGTTAACTAATGGTTGGTTAATTGCTGTTTTAGGTCGCTTTAAGCTATTTTTCAGATATACTGCGACACCGAAGTAGGAGGTAACCAAGGACATGAGTCTCCAGTATAATAAACAAAAGTCACTGGTGCATTGTCACTGTGGTACTGGTAACCATGTACCAAGTGGACATTCCTGGGCCGCTGTGATACCCACAGTTATGTACCTCGATGGAATTCATGGATCACTGAAACCAAGAGAGAAGTACACTTCGCCTGCTTGGATAGTCACATCCATTCCAATTCCACGCTTGCTAATATACTCTATGTTCCTAGCACATGCTTATTCCTCACTTTCAGTTTTGGTAAAGTTCAATTAAGTATATCATTGAATGTTTAGCCTTTTTTGTACAATTTCCAAGCTTGTAAGCATAATATAATAAAGTCTATTAACCTAGAACTATTTTGAAAAGCGACGTCATTTTGAATTTCAGTTTCACAAACTCCTAGTATTAGAATTTTTATCATCGCTTCATAGTCCTGTCATCTTCCTATAATTTTTACATATACAGATGTATTTCATGACCTCTCTTGTGTCGATGTTTTTCCTACGAATATGTGATTTATTTTCTAAAACATTTAATTTGTTAAATTAACCTAAATCTCTTTTCGCCGAAAGTGGAAAGGAAAAAATCTTAAATTTTCAAATTTATTAACTAAGTGTATGTTATTTTATCGTCCAAAGTCGTCACCATAATCGTTGCGTTATTGATTTTTGTTTTTGCTGCTGTGTATATATTTGTTCAAATCTTGTTCCCAATTTAATCAGATCTTGTTTTTCCCGTAAGTTATCATCTGTTGGAACCAGATAATACATCCCTTTTCCTTTGCCAGATACGGATTCCGTGTATGGTTGAACCAAATCCTCTCCTGTACCTCGGGTTCATTTTTTCATGTGGCTGGGTCAGATTTTTTTACTATCTTTCTTATCAAGGAGAGGATTTATTGCATCACAGAAAGACAATAATATCAATTTAGTCTTTATGTTTATCAACAACTCTGATTATCTTTTGGTTTTGGTTTGGTTTTGCAATATTATTATAAAAATCGTGCATGGAGCTGACTAGCGTTGTATTTTGATTTATTTTAGAATTTTAAAAAAAGTATTTGAATTTGAGTATTGATACAGAAATCAAAACATTTACCTCTCTTCCCTTGATATGCCAGTCTTTGAATTAAATATCTAGCTTTATTAATCGTGTTGATTCTGTTTTCACCTTTAAAAGAAATGAGCACTATTGTATCAAAATAATCGAAGAACACAGGAACCACCATAAATGATGTTATATTCTATGTAAAGAACAAATAAGGTTTCTTACCCATGACTTACATATATGGTCATGCTTGAAACTTTATCAGAAATTATAAATGTGGTTTGTACTCTATGGTCTTGTTTTATCTTTTGTACATTTTGGTAACAATTTTGGTTACCAAGGTTTCAATTCTACTCAATATTTCATTGTTACTTAATTTCAAATATTAAGTTTTCTCTGTTTATACGCATTTCATCGATATCAACATCTACGCACTAAACTACCCCCCCCCCCCAAAAAAAAAACAAAAACAAAAAAACAAACAAAACCGTTTTCTTAACTGGTATGTGGACAAGAGTTGTCAGCAGACAATATCGCTCTCCCGCAGGATTGTCTCAGAGAAAGCACATGTATTTTCAAAGTTTTCTTAATTCAAACTCACGGTCCTAGAGTCAAAACTTTTGGTACAGACAGAAAAATCTTGTGCTAAAATGTGAAATACGAAAGCTCTACTGCCAGTAGTTGGCGAGTTACGGGCAAGGTTAAAGTTTCTGAAAAGTGGGTCAAACTTCACAGGTCAAGGTCACAAGGTAAACAATTTTGATATGGAAATAAAGGTTTAGGCATAATAAACATACATGTGAAATATATGAAAGACCTACAGCTAGTAGTTGCCGAGTTATGGGAAAGGTTGCAGTTTTTGGAAAGAAGGTCAAACGTCAAGGTCAAAGTCGCGGGTCAGAAATGATAGTACCAATGGCAAGATCTTGTCTCAAGGAATGTACATGTTAAATATGATAGTCCTATGTTTAATACATTTGAAGGTATGGCCAAGGTTAAAGTTTTTGTCTATGCCGCCAACGCCAAAGTGGACGCCGTCTCAGAAGCAAACATGGACATTACAACTATGGTATTAGGTCTCCGGACATTCGTTCCGGCAAGCTAAAAACGGTATCTTGAATTATCAAGATAGTATGTTGAATTTTCAAGATAATAAGTTGACTTTTCAAAATAGTATCTTGAATTTTCAAGTTAGTAAGTTGAATTTTCAAGATAGTGTCTTGATTTTTCAAGATAGTATCTTGAATTTTCAAGTAGTAAGCTGTAGTATCTTGAATTTTCAAGTTAGTAAGTTGAATTTTCAAGATAGTGTCTTGATTTTTCAAGATAGTATCTTGAATTTTCAAGATCAAATTTTCAAGATATTACATGACCCTAACTGGCTTCCGTACGATTCAGCTAAATATTATGATGTAGCACGACATTTACTAGTTCTATTATTGTTATTATTATTATTATTATTATTATTATTATTATTATTATTATTATTATTATTTACCGATGGATTCCCTTCAGATTATAGTATATATTTAAGCTTGGAAACGATAAACAAAATATAGCTATTGCTCTCCTCGAACCGGAGGTAGTGTCAAAATTTCGATCTCAGTTTTTCCAATTACATATCGTTGTAGACTTGAAAATGAGTACCTCAGATACAACTTTCGTTTAACGAAATAAGGATATTGTATTTGAATACATGTATAAGAATATCACTTGAGGTGAAACGATATCCAAAATATCAGATTAAGTCACTTGCTCCGGAAGTGACGTTGTAGAGGGTCAGTAATCTTTTAACTCCGCTATCAGATTTGTAATTTCTCATTCGATTTAAATGCAACCAGGTCAGTGTAAAAATAGTGAACAGATATTTCGGTAGAGTCATCAGATTTATGTATATCTTATTCTTCTAGAGTTAATTGCTAACAAATATTATAAAGAATTTCATAAAATGTCGTCATTTTTCGACGATTTTTCTTTAAAATCACACGTATTTTGAAATGTGAACAAATTGAAAAAATGGCTTCAACTGACCCGAAATTGACATCATAATTGCAATGAAGAAGTTTTGTTGTTGTAAAATAAAAAAAAAAGTATCACTGGAATGACTGGGTCAATCGTAAATATATTTTAGGTGATATCATGCCTTGTAATGTAGAAGCGATACACATGAGAACATAATATTTTACTGTTAGTTGTCCTGGAAGTAATGGTTTTCTTTTTTTCTTTTCTGTGTATAATCTCCTCGGAGATGATTGTGATAAAATATAAAGGTGCATTTTATGCATTGTCGTTATATATCAACCATGTCGTTCAAAATTTCAAGTTTAATTATAAATGTAAGTAAATGCGTCTAAGTTCATTGAATTTAGAACGACGTTTAATATAACAGAAAAAACCCCCAAAACAAAAACAACCCCCCAAAACACCCTCTCCCCCCCCCAAAAAAAACCAAAAACAAAACAAAAAACAATTAACCAAACAAACAAACCAACAAAACAAAAAAAACCTCCCCAAAACACGAACCCCCCCCCCCCCCCCAAAACCAAACCAACATCGATCCTTCCCCCCCCCAACCCTATCTAAATACTAAATGAGACTATAAATAAGTTGATCATGAGTTATAAATTTTGTGAAGTTTAAAGCTGGGCTTTGGATAATATGTAAATCAGCAGACTGTCTGTTTTAATTGAAAGATAAAAGGTTTGAAAAGATTTTACTGAATTCGCAGTATGATAGTTCCACTCATATAAAGTCAATAGCTTTTAATCTACAAAAGCAAAAACAGTAAAAAGGGAGTAAAACATATAAAAACCAAGAATAAACGTACATTAAGTGGAACATGTACATGATAGATAAGCCGATTACCAGCTTGCCCAGATTTCAAAGAAACTTAAGAAAAACTAAAGAGGTATTACACAATCATGGTCGTCAGGTGATAAAAACGAAATGCTTTTCATGGAGTACAATAAACGATATATATATATGTGCAGCATCTGGTGAAACAAACACTCTCAGACGACGTTAACTTACAATCAATCTATATGACAACACTTATTTATCTAAAAACAATAAACATTGAGATTCGGCTATGAAAACGTGGCAATTATTATCGACTGGTCATTTCTCTTTGCTGCAAAGAGAAAAAGGACTGAAACCAGTCTATACAACATTGGCAACGCCCATTCTTCTTTTCATTCTTTTTTTTTTAATAGCAACGAGAAAAAGGACAAACAATAGTATAAATGACTACATTGAACAATGAGTCCGTAATTTGATAAGCCATGGGTCATTCCACTTTCAATTTTCTTCATTTGCAAATCATAGACACCTGGTATTCGTATTATTATACCAAAGGTTTTAATTAGAAAATTTAATAGATTTTTATTGGTCAGTTTTATACGTTCTTCCTAGCATTTACTGGTGTGTTATACATTTACTAGTGTATTATACATTTCATTTTCAAGTATGTTATACATTTACTGGTGTGTTCTACATATACTAGTGTGTTATACATTTACTGGTGTGTTATAAATTTTCAGGTATGTTATACATTTGCTGGTGTGTTATACATTTACTGATGTGTTATACATTTACTGGTGTGTTATACATTTACTGGTGTGTTCTACCTATACTAGTGTATTATAAATTTACTGGTGTATTATACATATGCAGGTATGATATACATTTACTGGTGTGTTATACATATACTAAAGTATTATACATTTACTGGTGTGTTATACATTTTCCGGTATGTTATACATTTACTGGTGTGTTATACATATACTAGTGTGTTATACATTTACTGGTGTGTTATACATGTACTAGTGTGTTATACATTTACTGGTGTGTTATACATTAACTGGTGTGTTATACATTTACTGGTGCGTTATACATTTTCAGGTATGTTATACATTTACTGAAGTGTTATACATTTACTGGTGTGTTATACATTTTCCGGTATTTTATACATTTACCGGTGTGTTATACATATACTAATGTGTTATACATTTATTGGAGTGTTATACATTTACTGGTGTGTTATACATTTACTGGTGTGTTATACATTTTCAGGTATGTTATACATTTACTGGTGTGTTATGCATTTACTCGTGTGTTATACATTTGCTGGTGTCTTATACATATACTAGTGTGTTATACATTTACTGGTGTGTTATACATTTTCAGGTATGCTATACATTTACTGTTGTGTTATACATTTACAGGTGCGTTATACATTTTCAGGTATGTTATACATTTTCAGGTATGTTATACATTAGTGGAGTGTTATAAATTGACTGGTGCGTTATACATTTGAAGGTATGTTATACATTTACTGCAGTGTTATACATTTACTGGTGCGTTATACATTTTAAGGTATGTTGTACATTTACTGGCGTGTTATACATTTACTGGTGCGTTATTCATTTTCAGGTATGTTATACATTTACTGGAGTGTTATACATTTACTGGTGTGTTATACATTTTAAGGTATGTTATACATTTACTGGTGTGTTATACATTTACTGGTGTGTTATACATTTTAGGTATGTTACACATTTACTGGAGTGTTATAAATTTACTGGTGTGTTATACATTTGCTGGTGTGTTATACATATAGTAGTGTGTTATACCTTTACTGGTCTGTTATACATTTTCAGGTATGTTATACATTTACTGGTGTGTTATACATTTACTGGTGTGTTATACATTTTCAGGTATGTTATACATTTACTGGAGTGTTATACATTAACTGGACTGTTATAAATTTTCAGGTATGTTATACATTTACTGGTGTGTTATACATTTACTTGTGTATTATACATTTGCTGGTGTGTTATACATATACTTGTGTGTTATACATTTACTGGTGTGTTATACATTTTCAGGTATGTTATACATTTACTGGTGTGTTATACATTTACTGTTGTGTTATACCTTTACTGGAGTGTTATACATTTATTGGTATGTTATACATTTGCTGGTGTGTTATACATTTACTGTTGTGTTATACCTTTACTGGAGTGTTATACATTTATTGGTATGTTATACATTTACTGGTGTGTTATGCATTTGCTGGTGTGTTATACATATAGTAGTGTGTTATACCTTTACTGGACTGTTATAAATTTTCAGGTATGTTATACCTTTACTGGAGTGTTATACATTTATTGGTATGTTGTACATTTACTGGCGTGTTATACATTTACTGGTGCGTTATTCATTTTCAGGTATGTTATACATTTACTGGAGTGTTATACATTTACTGGTGTGTTATACATTTTCAGGTATGTTATACATTTACTGGAGTGTTATACATTAACTGGACTGTTATAAATTTTCAGGTATGTTATACATTTACTGGTGTGTTATACATTTACTTGTGTATTATACATTTGCTGGTGTGTTATACATATACTTGTGTGTTATACATTTACTGGTGTGTTATACATTTTCAGGTATGTTATACCTTTACTGGAGTGTTATACATTTATTGGTATGTTATACATTTGCTGGTGTGTTATACATTTACTGGTGTCTTATACATCTTCAGGTATGTTATACATTTACTTTTGTGTTATACATTTTCAGGTATGTTATACATTTACTGAAAGGTTATACATTTACTGGTGTATTATATAATTGCTGGTGTTCTGGTGTGTCACACATCTCCTGGTGTTGAAATAGTTCAAAAAAGTTTTCTTCTGCACCATCCCACCGTTTCTCTTTACTTATGATAAATCTTTTGCTGCTGGAGTTACCTCTTTGGTGTATACTTTTTTGACATTAAGATAACACATGAGAGTTTTTTTTTCATTTTTGGTTACTTTGTTTGTTTGGGGGGTTATTTTTTGTTTTCGTTTGTTTATTTGTTTATTTGTTTGTTTGGGGTTTTTTTTACAATAACACGAATGTGTAGACACTAGTACATGTGTAAATTGACCAGGCATTTTACACAATACAATTAAACATATCTTAGGCACATATAATAAAGTATAAAAAGGGGGGAAAATGAAAAATTATGATCACAGTCACCAGATGTTATCACAGCTTCAAAGTACACACTATCACAAATAGCAGAGTATACCTCGGATAACCTATTAAAGTGAAAAATAATATCACTTATTTCCAATGGGGTCCTTTGAAATTTATAATAAATTTTTAATACAGTTAACAAAAATTTTACTTATATAGAAATGGTACTTAAGACATGATTTAGCAATAACATTATTAAATTGATAATGGTTTATCTAAAAGCCTGAACAATATTACTTTATACTAAAGTTAAAAATGGTATGAGCATACTAGCCAGTACCAGGAAGAATTCTTTTCGCTTTACACTAGTTAGCTAACCCCCTAGTACTGACCATATAATATATAGTTTAAAGAAGAATGAGATCAAAAGAAACTCCTAGTTTAAAAATCTATAAAAAGACACTATTTTTCTGACCGTCTGGCTTCTTGTATAAGATGCTGTTTAACTAAATATTTAAAATTATTTTTGTTGACCGGATTGCAAAGCAATTCCGGTCTATAAATTGGCGAAATCCGTCTGTCCATCCGTCCGTCCGGCGTCAACATTTTGCGTTTAGCTTGGTTTCTTTCATACCCTAAAAGGTACTTCTGTCAAAGTTGGTAGGTTTGTAGATACTTGAATGTTCTATCCAACCAATACAAACATTTAGTGACCTTGACCTTGACTTTACGCTTCAGTGAACACACACTGTTTTTGCCTTTAGGGTGACCACTTGCATACATGTATTGTTAATGTTACCTACTTCAAACTTAGTGGGATTTTAGACATAATTGAGGTCTCCTCGTCTGACATACTTTGGTGGTGACTTTGACCTTGATTTCACACTTCAGACTGTTTTTGCTTTTAGGGTGAACTCTTGCTTACTGTTAACATAACCTACTTCAAACTTAGTCGCATTGTAAACATTCGTGAGCTCTTGCCATCTGACACATACTTGGTGACCTTGACCTTGACTTGACTTCAGGCTTCAGTGGGTGAACACTGTTTTAGTGAACAGAATCTCAGATACCTTGTTAACTTTTATGAGGTCTTACTCAAAGACGCGAATTTTTTATCCTGGCCTTAATTTCACTGCTTCTGTGTTCACTTTATGGAATACCGTACCATTGGCAATACGTAGTCAAGTCCTCTTGGACTTTGTTGCTGATAGGAGGATATCCACATCTCGTAAAGGCATATTTGCAATCCGGTCATACCGTCCTTGACGGTTTCTTGTTTTGTACAGATTTGATTTCCAGAGGGAGAGTTTTCCAATCAATAATTGCTTGATAATCAAAATTTGAATGATTATAAGACCCTACCCTTTGTACACTGTAGTTAAGATTTGACCCACCCCTTGTATGATTATTATTTCTGATAAAATGTTCCCACAAGGCACATGATTCAGACTGAGCTGTCTACCTCTATCAGCTACACAGAGTGTGTTCACAGATTTTAAAATATTACAGTCAATGGTGGCTCGAGGTCCGACATTTTGAATGAACCTTATAGTTTTTATTTTGAAGTACTTGCATTTTTGTTGTTGTTGTTGTTGTTGTTGTTGTTGTTGTTGTAGTGATTTAGATAAGCTAGTGTACCATGCAGATGAACAGTAATCAAAATAGCACTGAAGAAGTGCATTAGCTAAGATTAATCTTGACCTTTTATTTAACCAGGCACCATTTTTATACAAAAATTTAAACCTTGAGTTGACCTTGGATATAATATCATCAACAATTAGATTGCACTTCAATTACTTGTCTATAGTGATCCCTAAATACTATGCGAGTATAGGATTGCACTGTCGTCTGCGTAAAGGATGAATTTACAGTCATTATCTTTACAAGTTGGCATATCATTTACATAGAATAAAAATAGAAGGGGACCTAAAATACTTCCTTGTGGCACCCCACATGTAATTAAATTTGATTTTGATATCCCCCCCCCCCCCCCACACACACACACCTAACCACCTGAGACCTACCACTAAAATAAGATTTAAACCATGTACTCTCAATTCCCATGATGTCCAACTTATTGCATAAAATTTCATGATTTACTGTGTCCAACGCCTTTTGAATATCTAGCATTATCATACCTGAAAAAAGCCCTTTGGAGTTACTATCTCTGTTAAGGTTATGATCACTTAAACACATTGTGATGGTTCCTGATTGAACAATTTTTTTTTTCATTATTGTTTACATGAATATGATTAAAAACATAAGCTTACAGAAAAGTCGAAAATGTATTGTAATAGACATGTATGATGTATTTATAGTGAAAATGGGGTTCGCCAGCTATTCACATCCTCTTCGAGTTTTACGCAATGTCCATTTCTTTAATTAAAAGAGGTCTGAAACATTCCGAATGTATTATGTGTTGTGACTTTGCTTTTATCGTAAGTAATAATGTAATTTTTCGGTCATACATGTATATTACTAATATAATTGTAAATATATGAAATCAGCATTTGAATTCACTGGAGAAGCACATATAAAGGAAATATTCTGAATTTTTTTTTCTCACTGTAGACAATATTATCGTAGTTGACCAAAAAAATAAATCGAAAAATAAAGTTTTACGTAGAAACTGAAGGTAAATCCCAATGAGTATACCCCATGCAAAGTCACTTAATGAACCCCTTTGGAAGTCTTCATTGTGTTTGTATAAAATAACCATATGTACATTCCATACAGTGTACCAGCATTTATTTCAGTATCTACAAATACATATGGTTCACTTGCATAATTAATCGTGAATATACAATGTACATTCTTATAATAAGTAATAAATGAATGGAAACAAAACTGCGAAAAGTAAAATACAAAATTGGGAATTAGAACGATCATCGACCTTAGGGAAAAGGTGGGATTAATTGCTGTGGAAAAACGGGGAGGGGCAGGATAGTAATCTTCTCCTCCCATCTCCCTTTCTCCCTACTTCTTCTCCCTTCACTATTCCCAATAACTTTCCTCCCCTTTCCCACCCTTTGACCCTTACCACCTCCTGCTTCTTCCTCCCTCTCAACCTATCCGCCCCTTAATGCAGGGGTAAACCTAAACCCCTGAGTATTTGCGATATACCACAGTAATTGTGGGTTTATAAATACAATTAAACAGTTAAACAAGGTTTATAATCCAACATGGAAACAACATGTAACACAACGTCCAAAATCCAACAAGGAACCAACATGTCATACAATGTCTATAAGAAACCAACATGTCACACAATGTCTATAATCCAACAAGAAACCAACATTCACACAATGTCTATAAGAAACCAACATGTCACACAATGTCTATAATCCAACAAGAAACCAACATTCACACAATGTCTATAAGAAACCAACATGTCACACAATGTCTATAATCCAACTAGGAACCAACATGTCACACAATGTATATAATCCAACTAGGAACCAACATGTCACACAATGTCTATAATCCAACATGGAACCAACATGTCACACAATGGTTTCTGATATTTTGCTTATGCAAACAAGGTTTTTACAAATTTTGCAGAATGATAACTGATTCTATTATTTATTATATACTTATGATGCAACATTTCACTAAGTAGAGCGTGTCCATGAATGGGTAAGTTAACAGTCTTATGTAAGTTAACAGTCTTCGGTAAGTTAACAGTCTTAGGTAAGTTAACAGTCTTAGGTAAATTAGCAGTCTTAGGTAAGTTAACAGTCTTAGGTAAATTAGCAGTCTTGGGTAAGTTGACAGTCTTAGGTAAGTTAAAAGTCTTAGATAAGTTAACAGGCTTCGGTAAGTGAACAGTCTTAGGCATCTTCGCTAACCTTGGCTAGCGAAGATGAGTCTTAAGTAAATTGAAATTCTTTTCCAAAAGTCTGTAGACGCTTTTCCTTCTGATTTTGGATTTTGTCGTATCATTTATCTCGAGTCCGTTTGGATATTATTCGCATACAAATATACGACGGCATATAATGAAAATCTTAGGACTTTACTTTGCGACGTTGTAACAACACATTAACGATTCAAACATTATAAAAGAAATCCCGAAACGAAAAAGAGAATCAATGGTAGGGTCACATTGTAAATTCAATTTAGGTTTATATTCAATTTTCAGACAAGAGTTTATATATATATATATATATATATATATATATATATATATATATATATATATATATATATATATATATATATATATATATATATATATATATATATATATATATATATATATATATTAATGTAATACAATCACATTATATATAAGGTTATAACTCACCCATGTTCATGTATATAATACCCAAACCAACAAAGATGAAAACCAGAGATAAGAGGATATTTGCACGCGTCTTCATCCTTTCTCTTAATTGATGTATCTTAACGATTATCTATCTCCTTTACAACAGAACAGTCAAATGAAAAATAATCCAATCAAATGCCCGCGGCTTCAGTATCCATTCGCCTTTTATGTCTATTGTTTGTATATTTATATTTCTTTGATGTAAAACCATGATGTTCTCGTCTGTTTTTTTTTTTTTTTTTTGGGGGGGGGGTTACCTTTTTTTTTGTTTTGATTTGTTTTTTTATTGTTTGTTTGTTTGCTTTTTGTTTGTTTGTTTGGTTTTTTTTTTGGTTTTTTTTTGGTTTTTTTTTTTTTTTTTTTATTTTGGGGTTTTTTTTTTTTTTTTTTGGTTTTTTTTTTGGGGGGAGGGGATATTTTTTGTTTTTGCTTTTTCCAAGTCACGTCGAGAGTATCTCTTTCATGATGCACATTAATTTTCACCTTTACAGCATTCCCTTCTAAGACAGTAAGGGCTATTTAAAATACAAACAAGCACCTACCGTGATACGTGATTTCGCGTGATTTCGGTTTCGCGTGATTTTGGTGTTTACTGGCTTAGGTTGAATGATTGATTGTCGCTTTAACGCCTCTTTCAAAAATTCTTCAGTCATATTAACACGTGAAGTCAGGAGCTTAGTAGCCTCTTTTAAAACATAGTAGCGCAATCGAGGAATGGAACTCGGGCATCATGTTCAATAAGCCAAGTTTTTAATCACTGCATCAAGTCTGCCCTAACCCCCCATCCCCACCTATAAAAAAGGAGCAAAAAATAAAACACATTCACAAACACGAAAAACAAACAAACAAACAAAAAGAGGGCATCTTTATCCAGCTTATGAGATTAGTCGCCATGGACATGTATAGAATAAAAGTAAAGACACGAAGTATTTGATTGTTAGGCAGTTGTGATACTGATTTGGACGGTCAATTGTAATGACAATCGTCACTCAGTTGATATGGAATTTAAAGACAGGAAACCGACAACTCGCCGACAGGACTCGAACCTGGGGCCTATTATGTATGTATCTAGAGCCGGAGTATCTCAGTCGATTATTTGTTGAGCAAGTGACCGAAAGGTCTCTTGTTCGAGTTCCGTACGTAACTCCTCTGTATCCTGCCTTTCGAATGAGACAGTAAGTTCTGATGACCCGTTTCATTGCTTCGGATGAGACAGTAAGAGCCGGGAACCCGTCTCATTGCTTCGGATGAGACAGAAAGACCCGGGGACCCGTCTCTTTGCTTCGGATGAGACAGTAAGTTCTGGGGACCCGTTTCATTGCTTCGGATGAGACAGTAAGTTCTAGGGACCCGTTTCATTGCTTCGGATGAGACAGTAAGATGCGGGAACCCGTCTCATTGCTTCGTCTCATTGCCTCGGATGAGACAAAAAGACCCGGGGACCCGTCTCTTTGCTTCGGATGAGACAGTAAGTTCTAGGGACCCGTTTCATTGCTTCGGATGAGACAGTAAGATCCGGGAACCCGTCTCATTGCTTCAGATGAGACAGTAAGATCCGGAAACCCGTCTCATTGCTTCGGATGAGACAGCAAGTTCTGGGGACCCGTCTCATTGCTTCGGATGAGACAGCAAGTTCTGGGGACCCGTTTCATTGCTTCGGATGAGACAGTAAGTTCTGGGGACCCGTCTCATTGCTTCAGATGAGACAGTAAGATCCGGGGACCCGTCTCATTGCTTCAGATGAGACAGTAAGATCCGGGGACCCGTCTCATTGCTTCGGGCGAATCCGTTATAGAGGACTTTTCTGTGTTATGATGCTGTTAAAATGTACGTAATATATTCTTGTTTTTCTGCATTACCATACGTGTTTATATATTTTTATGACCTCTCAACTTGAGACACTTGTTGACCCTTGATCTCTATATGGAGGAATATTTATATTTTTAATGCATGGCCTTTGATTATTCTGCTATTGCGGTGAATGGGAAGGTGGGCCCGTAAACTGGTTATCTACACCAAATGAATGACTGTTGTCATATTAAATGACTGTCCTAAGTTGGTATCGTAACTGCACTATAATCGAATATTTTTGTGATGTCTTTACGTGTTTTTCATATCATTACATCAAATACTGTATATTTCCGTGGTGACCTCAGTCATACGGCCGAGGCAGTAACTTTATTTCTTCCTTTGTTGTAACGTAAAACAAGAATCAGACAAGAAGTCGTGTTGTTATTGTTTCTGTTGTTGTTGTTGTTGTTGTCATTCTTGTTGTTATTAGTTATTATACATTCAGAGAAATGTTTTGTTTGCTGTTATATTGTATCTATGTTATACTCAGTGAGGATTATTGTGATGGCATAGAGTAACCCCAAGGCATGAATTCGAATGCAACCCTAATACATTACCTACTTTCTGTTTGAAATCGAAAGTTAGCTGATTAACTTCATAGCTGAGAAGAAAAAATCCTGTAATCGAAATGCACATTTCGTGCAATACATTACTGCCGGTGTTATACATGTAGCAGTTTTCTCCGTAGTAGTGCCCCCGCCCCCGGAAAATGACTATATATCGGGTTTTCCCCTTGGGGAAAACTCTATATAGAAGTCTTCCCTCATAGTAGTTTTCCCGCTTTACGTAACCTGTTTGGAAATGATACTCGTTCGTCCCTATTGTATAAATTCTTCATCCACAAATGACATTGACAATACCACCGTTATAGTCTTTGGATCAAAACGATGGTTCTTTCAGTTAATCGGTACACAGTTGTGAAAGAAAAGGACATGCAATGTCGTGGAAAAGAAAGTAGTTCTGAGGATCTTACCCATTAACCAGTAAACTTGATACTTTCACTGTTGCCAAGCTGATATTTGGTTTATATGAAACAAGGACTTATTGTTTATAAGTCCTTGTATAAATGCATTTCGGGTATCATCAGTTACAATGCCGTAGGTGGACATATACATATCGTTAAAAACGACAAAGGACGTCGTTCCATGATACAGCTTTGTTATGGACAGAAATAGCAAAGCATTTTTCTCATACCGTGGGAACGACAAAGTAGGTCATGATCATGTCATAGCTACGTCATGGACATGACATAACTACGATGTGGGTACGACAACTGACTCAATGTGGCTGCGACCTACATCGTGGCAACGAAATACTGCGTCGTGGCCACGACATAATATGCCCTTCCTACGACATACTACGTCGTTTCCGAAATGATATAGCATAAAACTTTTTCCTCATGTCGCATTAATTATATGTCGAACGCCGTAGTATGTCGTGGACCTGACTTAAAAATGTCATGGGAACGACATGGTTTTGTCGTAGGAACGACGTACATGTAGCAATAAAGTAGACAGGTATACTAAACATTTATCGCCTAGCTTATGATGATGGTGGGTAATAAGTTTTCAGTTAAACATAATTTAACATCCCATTATACATTGTAAATCGTTGGTGCAAGTTTGATCAAAACAGCACTGGAGGAAATGGCTTTTAAAATCCGTTATTTCAACAATCATGAGGAAAAATGACTTAATAGTAGATATTCCCCGAGGGGAAAATGGCTACAAGAGGGGGGAAGGCTATATAGCCAAATTTTCCCCCGAGGAAAAAAATTACTATACATAGTTTTCAAATGCATAACATTTAATAGGAGTTACTTCCTTTGTCTGCCATATTGGAGGTAAATGACTGAATATTCGTGCATAAATCAACCAAATTGTGTAAGGAATTTCTCCAAACTATGGATGCCTCTTGAATTTGTGCCTTAATCTACCGAAAGATGTGTACCTGTAGTGGTCAGTGTGACCGATCGAATGACTCTATTATTTAACTTTGATGTGAACTTTTAACCATCTCATGGTCAATAGACTCTATTATGTTAGACTGTAGTAAACTCTTACTAGTTGTATTATCTGTCAATTATTTTTATATATAAACATTTTGTTGCACCATGTGGCTTCGTGAAGTATGACAGTAGTTATAGTAGGATTTGACTTATGGGGACTCTGGGTATAAATATGCATTGGGGAATAGATTTATTTCAGACTTAGACTTGATTTCGATCATCCTAAATGTCGAGTCTCCCCCTTCGTAGCACACGAGGCCACCACTGTATTTCTGCCATGGAGGTTTCATTAAAGATAAAAACGTTTCACCGACTTTTCTGTTTTGTCGCATACACAACGCAGCTTTAAAAATCAACCAACGGGAAGTGTTGCTTTAGACATATCTTATTCATCTACGTGACATATGCAAACATCTGACGCCACGTCCTGACTCCATTATTAACATTGTTTTGAAATCGATAATATGCGGAAACGTACATCTCATAAAATTCAATACAAGTCACATTAATATTCAAGTGGAAATAAACGAGAACATAAAACGATGTTTAGGTGTATTTTTTCTCCTGTTGGATATCGATAATGATGGTGCATAAAGTTCGACCATGTTTTTTTTTTTTTTTTCATTTAAGTTTGTAAATATATGCATCGGCAAGTTTCTTAATTTGTGATGGGTTACCTACAACAATTTGTAATCAGTATGATCTGTATTTTATACACATAGCAAGAGATCTGCCTTCAACAACACAAGAGAGTCCGCTACAGCCAGTCAAAACAGGAAGTTAGAGACCTGACTCAATCACGTGATAGGATCTTTCTCTGCCATTCAAATCAGGAAGGTAGAGACCTGACTCAATCACGTGACAGGATCCTTCTCAACCACGTGACAGGATCTTTCTCAGCTAACCAAAAGAGGAAGTAAGAGATCTAACTCAAACCTGTGGCAGCATCATTCTTAGCCAATTAAGTAAGGAACCTGGTTCAACCACGTGACAGGATCCTACCCAGACAAAGCAAATCAAGAAAACCGAGATCTGACTCTAAGACAATTCAAAATTCACCTCGACAAAGGAAAACAAATGAAAAAGACACTTGACTTGTGTGTCCGACTAGTTTTTTCCGAAAGTCGCTTGCACTTGCCACTCACGATTGCAATGCACGGCGGGAATATCAAGCGTATACACAGTCGACCATAAGAAATACCCCGATATCTCTCTCTCTCTCTCTCTCTCTGTATGTTTATTTTAGGGGGTACGTCCCGCGCCCCCTCTGAATCCCCGAATCCGCGACTTTATATTGTAACTTTTGTTACACCGATGTAGGGTATCTGTATGACTGGCATGCTGATGACACAATACTAGTATGTTGGTCGTGCAGTTAGCACGAGAAGGTACATTGGTTGCAAGTCAATAGTATGAAATGAGGACTAGTCCTACAGGCATCGCACGTTGCTAGTGCATGAGTGCTCGTTTCCAAGAATATCACTCGTGGTTCCTGTCAGTCAAATTTACTCCCGTCTGACGATAACGGATGCATTTGCAGCCTCTTTTCAACATTACCCGATCAATGCGTGACCGAGGTTTTATCTTAGCCTGCCAAATTACCCTGATATCAGTGTAATCAAATAGAGACATTTAAAATTTTGATAAGTAAAGCCCAACAAAATATTCGATACATATTCCATTCGAATTAGTATTGATAGTTATTGAGGGAAAAAATATGAATCCGTCACGGACGACAGACAAAAGATGACCTATTAAGTCATTTTAAAAGCGTTTGGTTCAGAGGGCATATAGGGACATATAACAGGAGGGCATCAAAGAATCAGAGAAACCAATAGCTACAGAAGTAAAAGATGGCACCTGACGACCAACTGCGCATGCAAAGGCTAGTTCAAATGTTACAATTTTGATTGCTTATGTGTTGTATTTCTGTGTATTTCTGGGTAATGTTTAAGTCGGTGTGTAAGTTGTACAGTAATATCTCTTGTTCATGTTTTCTTCTGCCGTATTTTGTGACGTAGATTTAACTTACATGCGTATGTCTGTGTGGATGTCTGCGCTTCATAACAATAATAATAATTTTTAAAAAATCTATAATTGACGGTATTCACATGGTAATCGTACCTTCACGAGAAAAATAACGGTAAGTGCAGCTAAACCCAGTGCTGGGCATTATGTAAATAACTCACATTTTAATTTACGGGCCAAACTTAAGGTTCAAGTAAGATAATTGCAATAGCGTGTCGTCTGGCGTCTGTTGTCGTAAACTGTTCAGATTTTCGACTTCTCCTACAGAACCACCGGAAGGATTTTTATGAAATTTGGTAGGCATGAAGTACTCATAGGCCTTTACAAGTGTTGTTGTTTTTTCTCCTGTTCCATCAACTGGTGGCGCCACCACAGACAAAAGTAGGTCACTGAGGGTACCTTCTTTTGACAGCATTCTTGAGAATGGCTGCTTCATACAGAGTCAAACTAAATACATCTACATAGGGATGATCTATAGGAATGTGTGAAGAAGTGTTCTTGCTTTAAATAAAAAGTTTTTTACCTTTTTTCAACATTTATTTACTTAGTGATTTAAATGCAGGTAAGTGCTATTTTTCTTCTTTAGGTGATGATGTTTTAATTTGATTTCTTTTAATCATAATTGTGTTAAAGAATGTTACTGTGAAAGAATTTTGTCAATATGTCAAGTTTTAAGAACTTTTTGAGACTGTAAAAAAGGGGGTGGGAGAGTATTCTTTCACATTTTCAACTTCAACTTCTTCAGAACCACTGAAATGATTTTTATGAAACTTGGTAGGAATCAAGCATTCATAGTGCCCAACATGAGTTGTTGCTTTTCATCCAGATGTGTCAACAGGTGGAGCCACCACAGGCAAAAGTAAGCTACAGACGGTACCCTCCTTAGACAAACTTCTACTGACAAGATGCATACAGAAGCAAACCCAATGCACATTAAGAATGATCTAGTGGGATGTGTGAAGAAGTGTTGTTGTTTTTTTATTCCATTTTGAAATCAGTTTTGACATTTTTGTCAACGTTTTTCTGGATTTAGTGATTTCACTGCAGAAAAGTGTCATTTTTCTCCTTTAGTTGACAATGTTGCTTTAATTTGGTTTCTTTAGTCATAATAATGGTGGGAATGTAGCTGTGAGAAAAATTTGTCATTGTTATATTTTTAATGAAAAAAAACAACAACATGGGGGTACATTTTTCCACAATTTCAACTTCTGGAAAGATTTTGTTGAAACTTGATGGGAATGCAATAATCATGGTCTCTTGTTACTGTTGATGTTTTTAATTAGGCCTGCATAAACAATTGCTTATTGTTGATGATGATTCATATTTCACACTCACTTTTCAGTACAAAAAGAAGTGACAACACTAAATATCAGGAAATATATATTTATCTGCAAACTTTTCAAGTTGTCATTGAAATAATCAAACTGTGTTCAGGTGAGTGATATAGGCCCACTTGGGCCTCTTGTTTTCTCATAGGAAATATTTTAGATATTCTACACAAGGTTAAAAGCAGATACACGAAGAACCCTGTAAATTATGGGATATGCATAATATTAAATTTGCTACTCTTCACATTTCATTTTGTGAAGTATTTAAAAATAAAGAATAATCTTTCTCATGTGTATGCCTTGTTCTATTCTTTGATACTTTTGGCTCTGTTTATCGTTTCATTTGTTAAGTAGCTTTCAATACAAATATTCAGACTTCCTTAGTTTGCTAATTGAGTTTTACTCAAAATAAAAAAAAAAAAAAAAAAAAAAAAAAAGAGAGAGAGAAAAAAAAAAAAGGAAAAAAAAAAAACATGCATGATTCTCAAAATGTTCTTTTCACATATAAGTTCTTATAGTTGTGACTCTGTCCATCACCATTGTTACTGCTTGAAAGTATATGATGGACCATCACTGGAAAGGTAAAAAAATGTGGTCACTTTAGAGAGGTGGCCCCGTTATTCAAGTTGATTTTGTACAAAGAATAAGTAGTAGTGATTGAATATTGTTTTAAATAATTCCATGATTATTTGACGTATATGATGACTGCATCTGCCTGATGTATCACATAGAAATTTGTACCTTTGCAATGGACCCACCTGAAGCACTTTACCGTCTCATCCGAAAGACAGTTCACCAGTGTGCCTATGGTAGGAATTAAACCCGAGACCATTCGGTCATAAGCCTAGCACCTTATCCACCAGGCCACTCTGGCAAAGAGAATAAGTAGTAAAAAACAGAGAGTAAAACAAGTGACTGCTTAATACAGGTGGTCTTTAAAGCAAGTTTGACTGCTATAGTCTGACTATAAGTATGGAGCACCTCCTATATGTATATAGCCTTGTCCTTAGATGGGTTGCTTCTTCTTATAAGGTCATTTTGGTGAGTAGTTTGTTCAATAAATAATCATTTAGACTCGCCTGCAGTTTCTGATTTAAGCTCCACTGAAGAGACGTTATTTTTTTAAATACTCAACCAGTGCACTAAACTTTAATTTTTTTTCAGATAAGAAATGGTGCAATAATATAACTATAAACAGAATTTCACAGAAAATGAACATAGATTTTTTACTTTATTTATATACATACATATAATTTACAATATGCGTTCATATAAATAAATGTATAATAAATGACAAAGTGCTGCACAATCCAGTAAATGCTACGATATTTTGCACAACACATCATCGATCTCATTTAAAAAGTATTCACTTTGCTGCTGAAAGTTGTAAGAAATACTCTGCTGTTCCAGAGGTGTACAATGCACTGCACATGTATATAACTTACCTAGTCAGCAGAACATCATAGTTCCTTGGAAACTACATGTAAACTAATACATCTACCAAATATCAAAATACATTATGATACATAACATGATCAAATACATTATGTTATACACATGTATCACAGAATATACTACTAAACTACATGTATATGCAAAGAAAACAACACCTAAATAGATACCTTGGTATACATGCTAAGGGCAGATAATTATTTACGTGTCAGTTTCTGTGTACCACAAAATACATGTATATTATAGTACACAGAAAACTACATGTAACAAATACCGCATTATACATGTTGCACTACAAAGAAAAGAACATGTAAGCAAATACCATACTACGGGGTCTCATGTGATATAGAGTTATTTGCCCTTTGGATAGATATCTGACATAAAATAATTGAGATTTAAACCAATTCTATGGACAGTGATGAAACTTTACAAACTAAAAACAGGAAAATGCTTTCTGTGATTTTACTTCAAAAAGATCTACAAAAAAAAAAAAGCATAAAAAATTCCAAGAACTCGGTTCAAGACTCCATGTAAATGGGTTTGAAATCAAATACAAAATAAATATCATAAAAATCTGATAAGCTTTTTAGGTCTTAGGACTGAAATATTTATCAATATTCTTGATAACAATTAATTATATCTCACAATAAATAGAATACAAAATACAAAAAATATGTAAATGATATTACAATTCAGGATATCACATGCGTTTGTCTATATAGAGCAAGTGTTTTATCAATAGATACATGTCACATTTATGCCATAAGTATGAGTCTAACTTCATCATTTACAATTGGCAGATATGAAAAAAATAAGTAAAAAATACTCTGTAATTCTTCATTCATCATGCATAAATTAAACTGAAAATTATTTAATGATATTATTTGTATGTTGATTAATTTGATCTAGTATGCAGACAAAAAAATGTAGGTAAAACTATGAACTTATAGACAAGTTGTGTATCAAGTATTGCTTTAATGTATATAAATTTTTAAAAAATACATTGAAGGAGATAGTTAACAAATAGAGCAAAATTATAAAGGATTGAAATTTCAATATATTGTCTATAAAATTATTGCTATATCAAAAAGTTTTCTTTTCCTCAAACCATGCTGGCTTCATTTTCCATATACATGCTGACAATAAGACATTTATATCTTATTCTTAAATAACTCTGTATCTCTGCATATTATACTGGATGATGTTGAAGTGGAACTTAATCACTCATATTGCTACCCCAATGTCAATAAATATGAATTGTGTGCTGGCAAATTGTGTACAAGTTCACATCTAACCTTCCTTCCTCGATTAAACTATTCGGTCTTTTCGTTATACAGATTTACTTCCCATTTAGGACGGTATCTGACGTAAAACACTTATGATGTCATCAAATCCTATGGAAACTGATCTAATACTCAGGGAAATGATAGCCTACATATGACGTTTTCATAGGAATTTGTCGTAATTATTCTACGTCAGATACCGTCTCAAATGGGAAGTAACTCTGTATAATGAAAAGACTCAATAATGAACATACAAACAATGTCTTTCTGCAATGATGATTCAAAGTATGAAATTGTGTATGTTATGCCAGAGCTATACTCCACATACACCTAACCTCAACTAACAAGAAGTTTACACATGTCTTTCATATATATCACAGTCCTTCAAAAAAAAGTACATATATGTTTATCTGACTTTGAAAATGAGTGACCTTGACCCTTCATCACTGTTCATCATCTGAGTCCATACTATCTGGAATTTTCCAGGGCTGTTCAGGAAAAAGTTGGGTAGCTACAAAAGGAAAAAAGATTTTCAGTATTCAATCTGGCTTTGATGTATTCTTATTGAATTTCAACTTCTTTACAGAACCTGTGTAAATATCATTTGTCCATGTATTGTGAATTTTTTTTCTTAAAATTAATACTAACCACATTTTATACTTATACTATAAAATAACATCCTTTTTTAAGTATACAAGTTATGCAGAGAGCAGTAGAAATCATTTTCTGATTTTAATGAATAATGTTCGGACGTATCCAGCTCTACCACTTACTGGGTGGGTCCCTCTCAGACCGGGCTGTAGCAGGACGAGACCCCTGTTTACCGGGAGATGATGAACGTTGGGGACTCCTGTTGCGGTTGTTTTTATCTTTCACTGTGGCATCAAAGGAAACATACGGCATGGTTTGAGTAGCCCAATTCGGTCTGTTATGCATGGATGAGGCAGATTCTGATAATAGAGCCTACAAAAAAATTCTTACAGTTATTTTATTGAAGTAAATACAATTATCTAAAACAAGAGGTGTGTAATTTGAAGCATTCTCTTGCTGCATGAAAATTGGAGTCTGTGTCACGTATATATAGAGTACGGGAATCATATATACATAAAATGACACATGAGCTTCTGTAAACATTTGAACTCTATGTGCCTTCCCATTATGCATTAAAGAATAGACCACTTTATGTGAATTGCGGAGCTGTAACATTGGACAGCAAAATAATTAACATTCCCTCTAAGTGACCAGAATGACATAAAATTACATTATGATTTGTTAGATTTAGAGGGATCATTAATCAATTTGCCATCAAAAGTTACAGCTCTGGTTAGATTTAGAGGGACCATTAATCAATTTGCCGTTAAAAGTACAGCTCTGCATTTAACATAAAGAGGTCTATGGCAAGGTAATGTTAACAGTATTTTTAACGCTATTTTTCTTAAGCATTTTCGATAGACTTACTCATATCAGCTTTCTTGCAAAACATATATATATATAAATATATATATATATAATTCTTGAAATTAAATGATCATACTTCTGCTCAAATTCAATAGTCTAGAACAATATAAAAGATTAACTGCTTCTATATGTATATTTATACTTCAACTACAAACTACATTTCACTTCAGTATCTTTATGACTCTAAGCCAGATGGAGAGAGTAAAGAAAACAAACTTCCATTAAAGAGCAATAACTCTTGTAAAAGGCGGTCAAGCCAAACACAAATCAAACTGAAATGGTCATGGGTAATGTAAAGTTTCAGTTAAATGCTTGATGTAAGAAAAAAGTCCTGAAAACTAATTTCCATTTCTTTTGCAAAAGTGACTGTAAAGTAGAACCAAATTCAAACTGGAACAGTCTCTTCTCAATAGGAAATCACATGCTAAGCTTCTTTTATATATTAGAGCATTTAGGAAACCAAACATTTATTTTCAAAGGGATTTAATTCTCGTAAAACAAGGTCAAGTAGAACGCCAGTCAAAGCGGAATGGTATCATCTTAATACACTAAGTTTTAGTTCAACATCTAAGAGCATGATGAATTTTATCAAAGAGCAATAAATGTAATGAAAAGATGTCAAGCAGAACAAAAATCACAACTGAAATATATTAAGTATTAAAAAAGTTACAATCCATTTTTATTAGTATAATTTTCAAAGCATGATGGACAGAATTCCACAAAAACTAAAGACTTCAATGGGAGGGAGGGAGAGACAGATGTCAGACAGACAGACTGATGATGCCAAAATATAATATTACTAATCTATGTAGAATTTCAGATTCTACGCATAACACACACCTAAGAAAACCCATGCACAAAAATCCTTTGTAAAAACACATAATATATGAGTAACATGTAGAATTTACTCACGCTATACGTCTGTGAACGTCGTGTCTGGTTGAGAATATTTTGTCCTGATTTTACACGTGCTCTAGCATTACGTGATATCTCATCAACATCTGCTCCATAACCCTTCTTCCTTCTCCTAATGAGAAATAAAAATCTATATTAGTGATCTACTGGGGTGGTACTTGCTCACAAGTTAACACACAATGTCAAATATCTTTTGTAGATAATACTGTACCCATCAAGAATATTAACTGTGTTTTGGTTATACTGCCATCTTTTGTATTTTAAGACTCAGCGGGTGATTGGCTTGGTGATATGTCCATCGTATATTTTATAATGAGAATCGCTGAAAGGATATTTCACAAGGAGCACAAGAGTGATGCTTTACTCATTTTCATGACACATCTGTTATACACAAATGTACTTTGTAAAATGACTTCCTACACTCAAAGAGCTCTTAGACATGTTGTTGTCCATTGTTGATAAAAACTAGTATTAGTGTTAAAAAAAAACAACACGTAATCAAACCATTCTCTGTTTAAAATAAAAAAAAGTTCATAATCAAAGATTTTTTGGAGGAAAAAAAAAGAAATAAGGCAACTTCAACATAATTAAAGGGGGGAGGAGGGAGCAATGTACCTAACCTCCGCAGCAATTTAAGGAGTCTTTACTGAATCTGCTTGGTTACTTACATCTTGATCACCTGTTCAACCACATCATCATTTTCCAACACATTATATCTCCATGTGTCCTTAGGTTTAGGGTCAGATCCTCGCCATGGGGTTACCTTGGTCTTATCTTTATTTGATTTTGCAGATTTTGCTCGTTTTGTATCAGCTTCCAGTTTCAATCTCTCTAATGTAAGAGCAGTGTCCTGAAACAAAAATGAAAGGACTTGAAAGTCCTCAAGGTCAGAATTGCATGGTCAAGTACATCAAAGGTAATAAAGTTGTAATCCACCAAGAGATCACACACCAAGCGTGTAATGTTTAGGATCAGTATTGACAAAAACACGGTCTGCATTGAACAGAACAAACAAAAACAATAGAGGACTTGATGCATCGCCTTTGGGCTTTCGCCCATTCACACATAAAGAATTAATGTACAATGACAACAAATTTCATTTAAAAACTCCAAGAACTTCCTGAGATATACGAGGTCAAATCTGCATGGCTATGGACCCAGCTAAGCATCTGATCGTATTGGGAAAGACGGTCCATTTTGGAAATGCAACAGACGAATGAACTATACATGTCATGTTTAAAGCATATTTGACTTGAATTCTTTGCCTGAAATCGCAAATCAAAGTCATTCGCCTTTTCATTTGCCGATTTTGTCAAACAAATCCGCTATCATTCTCTCTTATCACTTTTGACCTTGACAGTAGTATGAAATTAGCAATCTGGACAAAGTTTCCTGCTGTACATGTACATTTGGGGAAAACGACGTCTACACATGTAGATCTATAAATAACTGGCTATTTTTAGTAGCATTACACATTACACATAAAAAGAAGCGATATTCTCAAGTTTTATTAATTATAATACAACGGATACTAGTACGGACTAGTAGTGTACTTCTTATTACGGCACAGCTACACAATAATGTCAATCGTACTTTTTTGGGATTTTCTGTCAAGTATTCGGAAAGACTGCATGTCCTCCAGCGCATGAATATAACTCATCTAAATCGATGGAATAACGGCACATATATTTTCTCATCTGATCAAACTTATCTTGCATTGACTCGTACAATATGAATTATAAGTACTAAAAGTAAATCTAATCACGCTTTTTCTAAATACTGACGCACTATTTATACACGAGGAGGTATTTTCTGCATTCCACACATTCCCCTCAGCTTATTTTAACGACTAGGGTCTGGAATTGCTATGCAATTCCAACAAAAAAAACCCCAGATCTACAATGTACAGTAATCAAAGATGCAGTGAACAAAGTTTGAATTTTAAAATGACACACCTTATTCTAAAAAATCCTTTTTTGAATTTTACAAAAAATGCATCTTCTTCTAAAAATTCCTTCCCTTTCCTGTGTTGATGACAACATATGATCTTTTCAGGGTATGTCCTCAAGAACAATAAGTATAACCTCCCAAAAACAATACAGGGGTTTTAACATTTCATGTAACAGATCATTTTACATTATCACTGACGAGCAATGTCAATGAAACATATCAAAACATATTTCTATATTCAAAATCATACTGCATGTTTTTCAAAAACACTTACTCGTGGTCGAAGGACTTGAATATATTTTATATTCTCTATGTAGTTGCGTTTCCATACTCCAATTTCGTACGGACTTGGAGTAAAAGGAAGAAACCAACCATAGCGAAGACATTTTGGCATCCAAAGTTGATCAAGTTCTGACAGAGTTTTCCAATACCAGCATACCTAAAACAAATTCATTCATATTTAAACAATATGTTTATAGTATCTACTTCATGAATGACCTCAAAACTGGACCTTTGCAATGGACCTATATATATCAATGGGAGGTCTTTTACCAAGTTTGAATAAAAAGTAGTCCTTAGCTTGCTCCAATTTCTTGTTGCAGTGGTAGGTCTGAAGAAACCCATATTTTGAGGACCTGTAGGTCATGAAGTCAGTCTTAAGATCGTTTTGTATGAAAAAAAAAACCACATAATACATAAATGATATGCGTATACAAGTACATATTTTACTGCAAGGTTGTACTTTTATTTATTCAGATAAGCATGAATGTGTGTATAACATAGAATAGCTTCAGGCTGTACATCCTTGGCCCACGTTATGCCGCAAACTCTGAAGGGAAAAGACACACGTCACCAGAACTTGTCTCGAACACTGATTTCTCGGAACCTTCTATCACAACAAATCAGAAAAAGGGAGTAAGTAACTTTTAACCAGACTGCATCATTTGTGTATAAATATTACAGTTCTAATGCCTCATCTGCGGAAGAAATGAGGAAAACTTGAGGGAAGTGATAAATCACCTTTTTTTTTTCTCAAATCAGGTCCATGGTTGGTTGGTTGATTGGTGTTTTACGTCGCTTTCAACAATATTTCAGTTATATCGCGACATGGAAGCAGGAGGTTACCAACCTCTTAAACATAGTGGCGCAACCCGGGAATCGAACCCGGATCGTCGGCGCCGCAAGCCAAGCGCTTAACCACTACACCAAGTCTGCCCCTCAAATCAGGTCCAAGATAACGACCCTTCCCAATGGAAATTTCATTGATATTTCCCAAATTGTGTTTAAATTTTCCCCAAACATTGATCTATTAGCATTATACAAATGGGACAAAAAATTCCCAAATGAACAGGTACAGGCACCTTTGAAAAAAAAATGCCTTAGACAGCTGGGATTGAATCCCATTTTGATCTAAATATCAGAAATCCTCGGTGATCCCACTGGACTACTGAGCATTAACCTCACTTATGTCATAGAAAATCGAAAACATTTAGATTTTCATTTAACGAGATATTCAAATTATCACACATAAAATTTCTCACTATAGAAGTTCTTTTCATACATACAATTAAAAAAAAATATTGCCCCCAGCGGGGTTTGAACCCACGACCTTAAGATTCCTTTAAACCTTTCATTACCAAAAAATATTATAATCTTATAATCTTCATAAAACATCTAAAAATTAAGATATTGACAAAAAAACTTTTACTGTGGCATTCTTTGCCCTTAATATGATTAAATGAATGATGATTTCATATTTCAAACAATTATTTTAAATGTTAAATATTGAAAATATATCATTATCTGTATGGTTTGCACTTCACCAGAAGAAGAAGTCAATGCAAACTGCAATGATGCAGTAATCTTTCACCTTTTGCATAGAATAAAATTTATAAAAATTGGCCTGTGGTGGCACCACCTGTTTACTCATCTTAACTTCACACAGTTCTGAAGATAAAGAAGAAAATGTGAATAATCCCCCCCCCCTTTTTTTTAACTAAGAAACAAAAAAAAAAAAAAATAAATAAAAATCTGGAAATTGATATATTGAAAAAAAAATTTTTCACTATGAAAGTTATTTTCATACATATAATTAAAAAAAAAATTGCCCCCAGCAGGGTTTGAACCCACGACCTTAAGATTCCTTTAAACCTTTCATTACCAGTAACATTACAATCTTATAATCTTCATAAAATTACAGCATGAAATTATAATATGAGGAGCAATAATCAGTAAAGTCACTTGTTTTTGCATTGGAAACACTAAGTCCAAAAAGACAACGAAAAAACGTCAAAAATTTGATTTCAGAATGGAACCAAAACCAACAACACTTCTTCACATATGCCTCTAGATCATTCCTATGCATTCAGTTTGTCTCTGTATGCCTCCAATCTGAAAAAGAAGTTTGTCAAAGGAGGGTACCCTCTGAGACCTACTTTTGCCTGTGGTGGCGCCATCTGTTGATTGATCTGGACAAAAAATAACAACCCTTGTAAGAGACCGTGAGTACTTGCATCCTACCCAGTTTCATCACAATCCTCCAGATAGTTCTGTAGAATAAGTTGAAAATGTGAAAAACTGTCCTCCCCCCCCCCCTCCTTTTTCTTGGAAGTCTTAAAAAATTCATAAAAAATCCAAAAATTGAGATATTGACAAAATTCTTTCACAATAATATTCCTTATCATAATTATCACATCTCACACAGATGAATCAGACTCAATTTTTCGAAATGACATCTAATGGTCATTATTGCTTTTGAGTCTTCACAGTGTGTTTTTATATCAGCTTAACTGCTTTGATAGAGAATTTCTTCTGTTTCTTTCTGGAGCTTTGTTTAAACATTTTAAATAATTCTAAGGTTTGTGGGTCGACAGCAACTAATGTTCCATTTGAATGACACATTCTCTTCCTATTCTTTACATAAAAACATCTTTAAAAAAAACTTATTGTTCACCATTTGTGATAATTTCAGTCTTCTAAGCTTTACTCTTTGTCAATTTTTAATGTTACATCCATATTTGTGACATTACATATTCCTTTGAACTTAAATGGATGTCACTGATTTTGCACACCTGATGTAAAATCCATGTTATTTTTGCTCCAGGAATTTGACAACTTCAAAATATAATCCCTTAAAATCTCATCCACAGTAAGAAAATGCCTAATAAATGTTATAAAAAAAAATAACCCTAAGTTATCACTACCTATATTTTCCTGTAACTTTTTAAAATAGTACATTTGTAAAGTATACAGAAATTTACCTTGACAAGGAGTGAGGTAAATGCAATGTGATCTGCTTTTTTCAAAAACAGGTTTACTGTCTTAGTTTTTCATAGAGTGAATGATACGATTATAGACTATACTCTTCACTAAAATCTCTTGATTCACTAATAGAAAACAATATTGCTACATTATATACATCTACATTTACTAATATAAACAATATTCTATGCACTCTGTTTGCAATATGCATTCTGATTGTTTAAATATTTCAAAAACTGCAAGGGTATTCATGTTTCACTGCAGTTTTTGCTACAACGTCACATGCCCCTTGGCAACGTTATTGACGATGTCATTCAAAACTTCTGTGTGTAAGCTTTTTTTCAGGACAAAACATTAGAATAGGGTTACGACGTGCATATTTTACAAAAAAACTGAAGGCAATCGGCGAATACCCTGTCAGAAATATCCGTTTCACAGCTCGGCTAATGCCTCAAGGTGAAACTCAATTTCTGACAGGGTATTCACTGATACCCTGTCAGTTTTTGTAAAACACTTGCATAGTAATCCCTTGTAATATTTAAGAAATAATGACGTCCTAATCGTAATCTAATGTCCAGTAACTGCCCCGAGTCGCATTAATCAATCAAATTGTCACCAAGCCGCACAGCGGCGAGGTGATAATTTGATCGGTTAATACAATGAGGGGCGGTTACTGGACATTAGATAATGATTAGGACGTCATTATTTCTATTCTGAAATGAACTAGGTAAGTACTTACCGTAAATATTAATATCTTATGTCAAAAACAATAAATTTAGACCATGCAAACAACAGGGGTGCATGTGATGTAAAAATCAAGAATTTGCATTTTCAGAAAACCTAAATGACATGACCTAAATTGGTTTTCTGGAAATCTACATATTGATTTTATTGACATGATCAAAATACCGATGGGCCCGCCTTTTAAAGGTCGTGACTGCTAATAAGGCGTGGTGATTCTAACCGTGAATATATCGGAGAATAATGCACAGTGGAACTCTATGGGACGTATTGGGGAAAATTCTCAAGTCATGTTAGAATGTAATATTTACCCTAGCACATCTACAAAGACTTCTGGGGTCGAGGTATGACAATATATGTATAGATATTGCTTTTGGTAGTTCCCTAGTGAAGTCCTCTCTGATCAAGGGTACTTTCTCGTTTGTTACTTCTTGTGCAAACTTAAGCTGACGGACTTTAGACCTGTTCAGTAAATCTGCCAGTACTCTGCATCTCTGCTCATCTGTCCACTTGTCATACTATGTATTAAATAGAATTATTTCTTAATTCACATCATTGATACACTATAACACCAGAAAGTTTAATCTAGTATTCTTTAAAAAAAAAAAAGAAAAAAACCAAACCATCAACAACAACAATACCACTTTAAAAGTTTCTTAAACATTGAAACAATAAGGCCTCTTGATCTTTTTTTTTTCATCATAAGGTGTCAGCAGACAGGTAAGTGTCAACAAAAAAGAACCACATGTATGTGAACTGTTTTCAGAAATTTTGTCGGATGTTTGTTAAATGCCACTGAATCACATTATGGTTTTCAATTTATGGTAACAGGGCACTAATCTTGCATAAATTTATATTTCATGTTACGCTGGAGAAAGCTACCGGTAATGTTAATTGTTTTCTTTTTCTGACCAACCAATTTTTTGAAATTTCAATTCATTCTATTGTTTCTATCATGCACTGTACATTAATAACTCAGAAATCCAGTTTGGTTTTTTTCTGATACAAATAAGTATATAGGTTTATAAATTCATAACTGATGCTTAACAATGGAAAAAAATAGTTAAGATGTTGCCTAGGATGAATGTTTTCTGTATTGAACTTAGGCAATGAACAACAAATCCAGGTCATTGGATATATTTCTCTATAGAATTGCCAAGTTCTTAATCCATTTGACCTTGACTTTGATGGTATATGTATAACCTTTGTTTAACCTCATCATCTACTGCCCTAATACTTTGAAAATCTCTACAAGGTATCAACATTTCAAAGTGAATTACAAGAAAATCTATGTTGTTTGATTTGAACATTTCATGAAAGTGACCATGACATCAAAAGTATCCTTGTAAGTCAAGGTCATGATATATGGTATTAAATTAATTGTTACAAAGTGATGCATAAACATCATGCTTGATAGTTTCTAATAAGATATTACACTGTACACACAAACAAATGTAAAGCCAAATCACATTCATAATTCTTGTATTATATAATATATTTACTTGGCAAGGATATATATATCATTTTAAATCTATTAACAATATAATAACAATAAACTACTCAAAATTATATACATACCCATTTACCCAAAAGTTGAAATCTTTCTTCAAATATCTGAAATAAAAAGATTATTAACAGAACTGTAAGAAATAAAGATTATAAATCTATACATGGAAAGAGAGGTTCCAAGAAGAAGAGATATACCGCATCAAGCTTCTCAAAACTCAGACACAATTCACCAGATCATATCTCAGCCACAGTGTAGCGGTATGTACAGGCCTTTTTGAACTCGGAGCCTGCGCTTTCCTCTCTTACATATATAATCTACCTTAGATATTAACTACATTATATTTTATCATCACATGAGTTATTACTATATCCAAGGATATTCTACCAGGCCACTGCTGCGATTTATGCATCACTGTAGAAGGTTCCATGAAGGCTATTTATTTGCTTTTGATTAGACCTCTCTCACTTTTTGCATATCACAGTGAGGTATGAAATAGTGATTTCTGCATTTAACTGACAATGACCAAACAAATCAGACAGGTAAACTGAATTAAGGCTGAACAAAAAAAATATATGTGTGTTTCCTGTAACATACTGAAAAAACAATTAGGGTTGACAGGTCTTTTTTTTAAATTAATGTCTGATAGCAATTACATGTACATTTGCAGTTAGATTGATTGATTGATTGATTTTTGTTTTACGTCACACCACGAATATTTCACATATATGGTGACGGCATCTGCCTGATGCGGGGCATACAAATTTTGACCTTTGCAACAGACCCACCCAAAGCAGTGAGGGATCTTTAACGTGCCATGCATAACCACGACACGGGGCCTCGGTTTTTACTGTCTCATCCGAAAGACATGACACCGGCATGACCAGAGCGGGACTCGAACCCCGGCCTCCTGATCAGGAGTCCGATGCGATACCACTAGGCCACGCCGGCTTCATTTGCAGTTAGACCACTCAGAAGTGACGATTACTTATTTTTTGCCCTTGGACAATTATTTCCTTTGCTCTTCCAGGTTTGTCCTTGAAGTGGACCCTATTTATACAATACATTGATTAAGAGATCTACATTTTAAGGCAAATTAAATATTCAAGCCAAATGCATTAGGCCAAAAAAAAAATATATGTGTGTTTCCGCTTTCTCGACCGACCCTATTTTTTTCCACCGACGCTATAAATTTTTACAAGGTTATCAATTAAAATTGAAAAAGAAAAAGACAGGTTCATGATTTCTTTAGAAGGTGAAAAACCATTGAGAGAAAAAGGCTTGGCTTCAAACAGAATACATGTAACCTTTAGCTCAAACATTCATGAGACTTTTTAAATCTAGATTACAACGAAAAGCATGGCATCCAGTACTGTAGTCCGTTTTACTAACAGGGGGCCAGGTAACGCAGTTGGTAGCACGCTCGCTTCTCACCAATAAGACCTGGGTTTGATTCCCGGTGTGGTTCGTGATATGGTGGGGCTGTCACCAACCTGGCTTCGTGGGTTTTCTACGGGTACTCGGGTTTCCTCCCACACAAATGACACCCTTACGCCAAGATCTGTGCCAATGAGCAAGATTTATATAAGTTGTTAACTTCTTTCTTAATCGTCTTAAAATAAAGTTTAAATTTACTAGTAACAATTGTAGACATAACCGTATCCGATTCCGTAAGTCAGGTATTTACAGGATAAAAAAAAAAATAAAAAAATTAAAAAAAAAAAAAGAACCAAAATCTTGACCCACCGACCCTACTTCTTCCAAAGGTGAAAGTGAAAACACACATGTTTTTGGCCTTATGGGGGGTGTACCACTGGTACCTTCCAATATAAAGGTATACACCAACATGCTGCTGGAATGGGGTATACTCTTAAGGCCACCAAAACTTTCCCTTCAAATATATCTCAATAGGTATTTTTCTAATCACAGAATATATAAGAAAAGGTAAAAGGTGGACATTACAAAAGAAGATATTTTTACACTAGAATCTAGCTAGAATGCAGAAACTGTATGCAAGCCTATTCATGGTAAATAATAAAGAAATTTATTTCTGGTGTCATGCATGTGATCTTTAATACAACACCTTTGATTCACTGGCAATTGTATACGGTAGTAAGGAGGAGGGGGGTTGCTCCTAACCTAAAAATCAATGTACACAACTATTTTTGCACCGATTTGTAAACACGCAATTTGCGGTCCATAGAATTACAAAAATCACCGAAATCCACGTTTATTTACAGAAATCCCCGCAAAAAACACAGAAATCCCCATTACTTTATCAAAAATCACCGATGTGTAAATAGATAGGACCATCATTCACCCTTATAGCAAGTTTCAGATATATTAAACAACAACTGATAGACTTATAACCATTTTATTTTTTTAATTTTAATGATCCACTACTGGCGGCCATGTTAGATTGGAAGTATACATAATAGTGTCAGAGTTTTGTTATATTTTATAATATAAACTGTATAAGATGTTCATACTTGTAAATTAACATAAACGATCATAAGGTTAAAATCTAGCAAAGACAGTTAAATACAACTTTATCTAAGTCATTTAATTATATACGTTTGAAATTAACAAACACCGTAACAAGCGACACCAGTATATAATACATACATTTACTGAATTCAACAATAACAAGCCTCTTTGTGAAATATATTTGCCGTTTATTGAAGGTATTTTGAAAATAGAATTAATTAATACTACTGAATAATCTTCGACTGCATTACTCTTATGTATACTTCCAATCCAAAATGTCTGCCAGTAGTGGATTATTAAAATTAAAAAAAATAAAATGGTTATAAGTCTATCAATATGGAGTATCGCAACTACTAAAATCCGTCACGGTTTGCATTTAGTCACCTACCAAATCCATTGTTCTCGATGTGGGCACTTTTATGTGGGCATTACGTACGTCATATAATTATATGACGTCGTAACAATCACAAAGTGCGCATGTATGTTTTTGTAGTTGCGATATTCCGTATTGTTGTTTAATATATCTGAAACTTGCTATAAGGGTGAATGATGGTCCTATTTATTTACACATCGGTGATTTTTGATAAAGTAATGGGGATTTCTGTGTTTTTCACAGGGATTTCTGTAAATACACAGGGATTTCGGTGATTTCTGTAATTCTATGGACCCCTCAATTTGAATCGTGTATATGTCAGGCTATTTTTCACGTATTGCGATCTTCTTTGCATCAATGGATTCTTTTTTTAACGTCAAACCTTCTTTGACCATTCATAAATAATTTTACCCACCGAAGGCCCCTGCATTGTGTTTCAGTCCATTTTCTGTAGCTGCAATCACCCTGGCATCAATTCTCACTCCAAATCGCCCTGAACTTACGGTTAGGTTCCATGTGAATAAAAGCCGCTATCTGATTGGCTTACATTGATTCACATAGATAGTTATTAATTTTTGTGTTATTATTGACAGAGACATATATACACAGAGACTGGAAACTCGCCGCTTCGTCCGGCATATGATGCACGTCCTTTTGTTATGCTAATTAGGTGACCGCGCTCTACAATACACCGCTTTTAACCGTCGGATATCGCCCGGGGACGTATAGCGCAGTTGGTCTTTTCCTGCCGATGCACCCAAGTTCAAATTCTACGGGCACCTATTTTTTTCTTTTTTCTTTTATATTTTTTGTTAATTTTATCGATGTGTAGAAATTATTCTCCTTTTTCTTTCTAACAAAATCGAGACAAACTTGTATCATTAATCATTATTAAAAATATTTTTAAAACCAAGATTTTTAATGATACCCCTTCATTTCCTGCTTTTTAAAAAAAATTATTTCTATTTATATATTCATTCATTTTAAACAGCGTTTGTTGCCATTTATGAGTTGTTGATATATGCAATCAATGCCCCTGCCTTTACTACTGTTTGTTCACCACCTCAGGGGAAGCACCAGCGTCTGTCTTTGTCATTCATGGACAGTAAATAACAATGTTGTGTTTATTTAAAAATTCATATGGTAAATAGCAAACAAAATAATGTTTTATCTTATATGCACTGTTGACATGGTATGAGCTGTTTTACTCCCTCCTATGTAAAGAAGTAAAAAGAAAATGGCGATCCAGGAGGCTAAAGAAATTTCGCATTGCAATATGTCCAATTACGTGTTGATAACTTCTTCAATTCGTACTTAATGGCAACTTTAATGTGTTAATGTGTCTGTGCCCCCCCCCCCCCCCCCCCACACACACTTATTATTTTTATTTATTTATTTATTATTTTATTTTCTAAACAGCACTCGTTGCCATTTTATAGGAGTTGTTTATATTTATATTATAAGGCTGAGCAATCAATGCATCTAGGAAGGTAGTAAATAACAATTTAATGTTTATTTTAATGTTCAGATGGTAAATCATAAACCAAAATAATTTCTGTACCTGTTGTACACACTTCACGAGATACGAACAAGATTTACTCCTTTGTAAAGAAGCCCCCCCCCCAAAAAAAACCCCCAAACAAACAACAAAAACAAAATGGCGACCTGCCGGCCACAGAAAATTTGCATTTCAAGATGTCCCCTTACGTGTTTATAACTGCTTCAGTTCGTACTAAAATAACAACCATTACTTCTTTAATGTTTATAGAATGACTTTCAATATAAAAACAATATATATATCGACAGGTTATATGATTATTTTGTTCTATATGGTATGGTATCGGTTTTCTTTTTAAAAACGATTGAAGATTTACTGCGTATATAAAATAGGATTAAAATCAAATAACGAATAGTCCTCTACACTCAATGATATAAAATGTGTCTGAAACCTTTCTTAACACACACGTGTGAGTTTAGTCATGTAAAGGACATTAATTTTTGTTGTTTTAACAATTTTTCTAGCCGTTGTCGTTTCTCAGCGGGTTCGGTAGTGAGGAGAAAAATGTCGCGAGATCCTCAAATACGGCCGTGTAATTATGCATGATTTACAGATAGTTCATACGAAAATTAAAGAACTATGACTATAATAAACATTGACGGTGCTATAAACGAAAAATGGTGGCATGTGCTTCAATATTGTGTAAATGTTTTGCATAAACCCAAGTGAATATTTTCAGAGGTCTATCACAACTAATGGCTTCTGATCGGGGTTATGTCTTCACATTGAATAGATTATATATGAAATGTTTTATGATTCAAATGATTAGTATATTGCTTTTTTTACTTATCTGAACTACCTTTGTTTAAAAAGCGATGAAAATTCCTCTCCTTTGCAAGCTTAATGCTTTCAAGCGAATGAATGCCGAGAACAATATGGCAGACTTCCGGCTTATTGAGATGCCTGTCGGGAAATGTTACTTATGTCAGGGAACTATATAGCTTTCAATGGGAGTTTCCAGTCTCTGTGTATATATGTCTCTGCTATTGAGCAAAAGAAAAGAGGCAGCTCAAACTAAACTGCTGTTATTATTATTTAGCTCTTGCTGACTGGCGAGTGACTTTCATTTTTCCTTATCAATTTTGCTTGGCCAATCTTTTCATTCACACATCTGTATCCATATGGTCATAATCACTGCAAGTTACCCAACCCCGGATCTATGAATAACACTAGAATGTGCTCTTTCAGTTTCACGGCGTTCAAGACTGATTTTTTATTGACAGAAAACATTCGAGCTCTACTATAACATTTTAACAAAGTAACAAGTATGGACACCTTCTGCCTTACCTTGTTATTTGTCTCCTCGTTACTGAGAGGTGTCCAAGAACTTTTTAATCGGTTTTTAGCTATCATAGACATCCTGAAATTGCATTTAATTAGGAATCAAAAAAGCACGGACATACAAAGAGGAAAATAGCTGCAGTAAAGGAAAAAATTTGGCCTAGTTAGTATTCACAGACGCCATTTTTTAAAAAGCTTCTCCTGTTGCCATCGATTTCCCGGGTTTCTCTTGACTTTTCCATTTCAGAAACACTAAAGTAAAACTCCAGAGAATAATCGTACCTTCTCGGGGTTTTCCGGAGAGCTCCCGGATTTCTGGTCATTTCGACCTACAGTCATTTCGGCCTACCGTTCGACATAAGTCTAAGGACACTCAGCTCTGTGTGTGTGACAATGTAAATGATACTGTGACGTTATAAATCATTTTATGGCACAGCCATTGAAAGGCTGCATATATCTATCTTAAGAAAGATAGGATTTGTTGACCATATATTTACGATATCAAATTAAGAAAGATAGCATCCGTCGATCATTTTCACGGAATTCCTCTAAATATAAATGCAATTTAACTGGTTTTATGTTTTCCGTCAAAATGTTTATCAACATTATCATTTTTATTTATTTATTATTATTATTATTTTTTAGTTCTATTTCCTTTTCGTGCTTTGATACTTTTCACTAAACATATATGTACTTTTTCTTTTACTAAATGTAGGCATAGACACCCCCCCCCTTTTTTTTTACCCTTTCCATACACATCATTTAAGTTTTATTTTATATATATACATGGCTTATAAATTATTATGCTAACGCTTATAGATATGTAATCTGTATTTTATTTCATGTTACGAGTGTGAAATCTGGGGTTTTCATAAAGCACCAGGCCTGCGTCCCACGTATGAGTTTGAGACTGAGATTTTGCTCAAATCTGAGAAAAATCTCAAATTTGAGCAAAAACTCAAAAGTGCGTCCCACGAAAATATTTCCGTCTCAGTTTGAGATCAAAGTTTGAGTCCGATCTCAAACTGAGCTCAAATTGAGTTCCAGCTCAAATTTGCGTCCCACGAACATTTTATCCAGCTCAAGTGAGTAAGAAAGTTGAGAAAAACTCAGATTTTATTGAGACAGCTCCCTACCAGTCTCAAACACAAAGAAGTCACGTAAATGTGTTGTTTTATGTGATATTACAAGCAAAATAGACGTAATTTTGCATACAAAATCTCGTATAATGTTATTTTAGGACTTATAAACAAGTTTATTTACTAGTATAAGTCATTGATGTATACAGTAATTGTACATGTAGTTACATAGTTCCTAACGGTGATTTTTTATGGTTTGAAATAATCAAAACATAGGTATAATCAGTATCCGGTATTAGGAACATGTATTTGGTGACAAATTAACACTGACAAGTAATCACATCTTACCTAGAGAGTAAGTCAATGTATGGATTGTATTAATTCTACCGTGAGGGATTATTTATATTGATTGATTTATCGATCGATTAATTGATTATTGTTACACATCAAGATTATTTCACGAATATCATTGATGAAAGCATCTCCCTGATGCGCTGCATAGAAATTTTATACCTTTGCAACGGACAATCCGAAACAGTGAGGGATCTTTTACGCGCCACTCCCACTGTGACACAGGACCTTGGCTATTAATGTCTCATCAGAAGGACAGGAAACCGGTGCATCCAATGGCGGGAGTCGAACCCAGGCCTCCTGGTCACGAGCAGAGCACCTCATCCACTGCGCTGCACTGGCTTTTGTTAACATTTAATACCGACACACAAAACGGCGTTTCTGATTAATTATTTATTAAGACATAGAAGATCCCAATACCGCGAAAATTACCCCCATGTGAAATGTCAAAATGGTATTTTTACAAATTATTCACCAGTAAAAATAACCACATTCACAGAACTTGACGTTACCTTATTTGTAGGATGAATTCCATTTAAAACCCCCCCCCCCCCCTCCAAAAAAAAAAAAACGAAAAGAAAGAAAAAAGGATAGAAAGACCAAAAAAAAAAAATCCCCCCCTAAAATAAAACAACCAAACAAACAAAAAACAAAACATAACAAAAGAACAGAAAAAAAACTTCGCTTCCCAGGAATGTTAATTGGTAGCATGCTTATCTCCGGACCGAATGTTCCATGGTACAACTGGGTGGTTATCCAATAAGATAAATTTTATGAAAGTATTGTTGGGTTTTATTTTGTTATTATCGTGTAGGTATGTAGATATGTGTCATGTCATATGTCATGACAGTGTAAAAATATTTACAGGACATTTGGATGACATCAAGTTAGAAATAAGTTTTAAACCGGAATCGCTTCTGGAAAACACTAGGAAATCGGTCCAGAAATTTAAGATTACTTACCGGACCGGCATCAGTATAACCGGATTTGTCTGTCGGTCCGACGATATTTCATTTACACTGTTATTAAGGACGATCACTCATGACATTTTTCGCAGAAGTCTCCTATTTCTATTTCGACACGAAAATGCGGTTATGTATCAACGCCAACGTTACAAAGTAGATCTAGATCTACGTCATAAATGTTTTTAAAAGTTATGACCACATTCAACATTAAACATGACTGTATGAATAATGATATTATGTGAATAATGATATTATGTTCAATGCTTTACTGTACAACAGTAGGAAGTTGCGAATTGTGTGAACTATGTAACTACATGTACAACTACTGTATACATGAATGACTTATAAACAAACTTGTTTATAAGTCCTAAAATAACATTATACGAGATTTTGTATGCAAAATTACGTCTATTGTGCTTGTAATATCACATAAAACAACACATTTACGTGACTTCTTAGTGTTTGAGACTGGTAGGGAGCTGTCTCAATAAAATCTGAGTTTTTCTCAACTTTCTGACTCACTTGAACTGGATAAAATGTTCGTGGGACGCAAATTTGAGCTGGAACTCAATTTGAGCTCAGTTTGAGATCGGACTCAAACTTTGATCCCAAACTGAGACGGAAATGTTTTCGTGGGACGAACTTTTGAGTTTTTGCTCAAATTTGAGATTTTTCTCAGATTTGAGCAAAATCTCAGTCTCAAACTCATACGTGGGACGCAGGCCAGACATTAAGGGTGTACATACGTTGTTCTATAAAAATGTTTAATGTGCAAAAAAGGTACATGTAGTAAACTTGTATATTTTGAATGAGGCAGGCTGCTACTTATCGAAAATAGAAAATTAAGAATTTTGAAATATTGGTTGAGTTTATTACATTCAAATAGCTGCATCTTCAAATAACTGCATCTTGGAGAATTATTTCGATCAAATAATTTTGGAGAACGATAAGTGGATTTCAAGTATAAAAGTGAATTAGACAAATTAGGACTGGCATACCTATGGGACATCACAGGTAATAGATAGATAGATTGATTGATTGATAGATTATTGTTTAAGCCACTCCACGATTATTTCACGTATATGGTGACGGCGTCTGCCTGATGCATTGCATACAAATTTAGACCTTTGCAACGGATCCACTCGAAGCAGTGGGGGATCTTTTACGTGCCACGCCTACCGTGACCTAGGTTTTTACTGTCTTATCCGAAAGACAGAACACCGGTGCACCCAGGGCGGGGGTCGAACCCGAAACCTCTCGATCACGAGCCGAGCACCTTATGCACTAGGCCACACCGGCTTCCGGTAATCCGGTAATAGAAAAGATATTTTCAAAATTATTGAGCAGAGAGTCAAAGATGTATGTATGCAAGAAATGTTATCAGAAATTAGTAACACATCAAGAGGAAAAATATACCAGTATTTGGTTGATAAATTTTGTCTCAAATATTACTTATCAAAACCAATTGTACACAGTAATTTATATATATATTACAATGTATAAGCGGATCTAGAAATTTTTGAAAAGAGGGGAGGGGTGTTTGCAGTCGCCCATAACAAATGTTTTGCACTATCGGTCTGGAAAGGAGGGGGTTGCAGCCCTGAAATGGTCGAAAATAATCTTATTTTGGTAAAATTTTCCGACTAAAGGCCGATAGTGCAAAACATTTGTCATGGGAGACTGCAAACACCCCTCCCCTCTTTTCAAAAATTTCTAGATCCGCTTATACATTGTAATATATATATATATATTACTGTGTACATATATATATATTTTTTTGTGGAGCTCGGGTAGCTCAGTCGGTTAGAGGGTCGGATGCATGACAGCTAGGTGATTCGGTACCATAGGTCGTGGGTTCGAGTCCCAGACGGGGAACGAATATAAGTGAAATATAGGGTGCCTTGTTAACTGTAGTGTCTTTGTGCTTTATATGTTTGTCTCATTTGTCTTTATTTTCTACAGGTATTTCTTCGGAGATCCAAGGTCCATAGTACTCCCAGGTGTTTCACTGATTCTATTTGTGCTTTATATGTTTATTTCTCTTTCAGTGATGTATCCTCTCAGGGGATCCGCCTGCGTTTACGTCGGGTAAATTCCTTCACTTTCCGCGGCCGTGTTGTCATGCATGCGATTAGCTAATGATTGGCTATTAAAGCTCCATTTTTGTGGAGCTCGGGTAGCTCAGTCGGTTAGAGGGTCGGATGCATGACAGCTAGGTGATTCGGTACCATAGGTCGTGGGTTCGAGTCCCAGACGGGGAACGAATATAAGTGAAATATAGGGTGCCTTGTTAACTGTAGTGTCTTTGTGCTTTATATGTTTGTCTCATTTGTCTTTATTTTCTACAGGTATTTCTTCGGAGATCCAAGGTCCATAGTACTCCCAGGTGTTTCACTGATTCTATTTGTGCTTTATATGTTTATTTCTCTTTCAGTGATGTATCCTCTCAGGGGATCCGCCTGCGTTTACGTCGGGTAAATTCCTTCACTTTCCGCGGCCGTGTTGTCATGCATGCGATTAGCTAATGATTGGCTATTAAAGCTCCATTTTTGTGGAGCTCGGGTAGCTCAGTCGGTTAGAGGGTCGGATGCATGACAGCTAGGTGATTCGGTACCATAGGTCGTGGGTTCGAGTCCCAGACGGGGAACGAATATAAGTGAAATATAGGGTGCCTTGTTAACTGTAGTGTCTTTGTGCTTTATATGTTTGTCTAATTTGTCTTTATTTTCTACAGGTATTTCTTCGGAGATCCAAGGTCCATAGTACTCCCAGGTGTTTCACTGATTCTATTTGTGCTTTATATAATATATATATATATATATATATATATATATACATATATATATATATATATATATATATATATATATATATATATATGTATGTATGTATGTATGTATGTATGTATGTATGTATGTATGTATGTATGTATGTATGTATATCAGTATATTCAAAATTAAATGCTACAGCAATCGCTGAAATTATAATTTTATAGTGTATTGCATGTTTTGTTTACATTTCATACTCATTTACAACCCTCCGATTTGATAAATGCATTCTTCTAATTTATGCCACTTAAACATTTGCTTACTCTCCATTTGTTATTTACATTGTAAATATTGTACATGTGTGCATTATATATCATTGGATGTGACTGAGGTATCGAAAGATACACTGAAAAATAAAGAATTGATTGAATTGTAATGGAAAAAATTAACTACAAAAAGAGGGGACCAAAAGGAATAGACCGTAAACTTGTAACAAGAATATATACCACTGAAGGTAAATGTATTTTCAATTTAGAGACACAAAGTGCTTAACCTGTAATCAGTTACATGTGTGTACACTCTTTTACTGAAAATTAAGAGTATGAACTAGAGTCAATATGCAGAAACAAACCGGAAAAGGTGAATGACTTATCTTAAAGACAGCAACAAACTACGAGGAATAAGAAAGTAGGAGCAGACACGTATTTTTACAGAGCATATACCTGGTGTATGACCTGATAGTTTTCATCTATTTATCGGACAACGAACCCACCCGAAGGATTACGTATGCAAAGCGACAACGTACTCCGTGCCCGTGGTACAGGTCTCGTCCGAAATGCAGTTAGGAGGCACAGTGATTGAATGATTGATTATTGTTTTACGTCACTCTACGATTATTTCGTGGGATGAACATATATGGTGAAGGCATCTACCTGATGCATTGCATAGAAATTCATACATTTACAACAGACCCACCCGAAGCAGTGAGGCATCTCTTATTTCCCTCGGCTACCCTGACACGTGACTTTGGCTTTTACTGTCTCATCCGAACGATAGGATTCCGATGTGCCTATGGCGGGTGTCGAACCCGGGATATTTGCTCACGATCCGAATAGTTTAGTTATACTTCAAATTTTCAGTCATCAGATTAAGTAAATCACTATAAAACCAAGGAGTATCACCCTCTGTCCTTAGATAGATCCTTTGGTTCACTTTTCGGTCATTTTGGCTTCAACACCGCTCTTCATATTTTTATATATTTTGAGAATTCCAATCATTCGGCCACGAGCATCACTGAAGAGACATAACTTGTCGAAATGCGCATATGGTGCACAAAATTAAAAGGCATATATTTCCTATATTTATTATTGATCAAAAGCAGTACAGCTTATAGACATTATACTGTACGTAATAATACATGGTCAGAAAAAGACTGGTAATCATACATAAATGTATATAAATAATTCTGTACAACGTCTTTAACATAAATACATACATAAATAATTCTATACAACTTATTTTTTTTATAATAAAAGCATACTTAATATATTTACGAAGTGCACACGTTCTGTCATATTTTGAGTTGAAAGTAAGTAATTATATTGATTTATAGACAGAGGGTCTTATAGAGTAATATCGTTTTGAATACTATTGCCTTACATCAATATAAAAAGACATTTCAAAACAAAATGGAATTCGTCTTCTATATGTATTTGACACAATGGACATAATCGTCTATCTAGAACTTTTTTGTATTATCGGCCTGTTTCCACAATAAGACAATGGAATACCTCAGCCTCTGTGACACACCGTCTTCTAGTAAGACAGAAGACAGTAATGAACCTGTCGCCCTATTCTGGAATGCGAACAGATACGTTTATTTCCACTCAACAATGATAAAAATTTTATTTCCGATTTTCTCTTTATCTTCTTTTCATAATTAAATTTTAGATAAGCAAAATACACAGCAAAGCAATCATACATTTATTGTTATAGCATTTGGCAATAAACATCTGTATATTTCATTTAGTTAACAATGATGATTATGAAGTGGCGAATCCAGGATTTCCGAAAAAAAAGGGGGGGGACACATATGTATTAGCCAAACTACTCAACCATTTTTGGTACCAACTCTGGATTTTTACGTGTAAATTTGTGGGGAAAAGGGAGGGGGGGGTCGCTCCCTCCAAATCCGCCACTATTATGGACGGTACATTTAAGAAAATATAGTGTACATACATACGGTTAATAACACAGTATTTTTTTTCCTGAGTTTTAGTGGTGCACTGAAGCAATTTCATAGAAGTTTTTTTCCGAAATTTTTAAGGGGTTTTCGTAAAAATCTCTCTTAGACTTCCAGAGGATAGCACACTGGTTATAATAGTAAGAAGAAGAACACTCTGTCACAGAATTATTAGAATGTTTCTGGTTTTTTTTTTTTTTTTTTTTTTCGTAACTTTTACCTAGATAGAATATGGATGTAAACTTGGACAGTAAGCAGAATATGAAATGTTTTGTTGCATGCGCGGATCCAGAAGGGTGGACCGCGGGTCTGGACCCACCCTGAAATTTGGAGAAAAAATTACTGTTCTCGTTATATTTTTCGATGTAAAATAAGTAATTATACACACAAAACATGGGTGGACACCCTTTTGGAAAATTTATTGAGGGTGGACCCCTTCTCGACAAAATTTCTCGATCCGCCCCTGTGTTGTATTTGGGATGAAAAATATTTGCATAAATGCAATAGTCTTTTGCTCAAGGTCCCCCTCCCCCTATTTGCAAAATACGGGGGTGAAAGTTACGAAAAATCTTTTAAAATCTCATTAAAACCTTTGAGACATGACCGACTGTTCTCTGAGTTTTTGTTACTAAAATAGATTTTCTTCCCTCAATGGTTTCTGCCAGGCACAGATACGGGCGTCTCCCCAAATCATCTTGAGGCAAGATATAAAGGTGCAGTAAGGGTGGAGATGAGGTTGGTAGGTAGTGGGTACTTCATCAGATGGGTCCGTAAGAAGAAGAAGAAGAAAACGGCCCATACATTTCAAAATAGATGGATCGATTTTGTCACTATCGTCATCTTTAAAATAATGATAATAATACTATTATCATTATTATTGTTAATAATAATAGTGATGATGATAATAATAATATTATTATTAATAATAATAATGATAATAATAATGATGATGATGATGATGATGATGACGACAACAACAACAACAAGCATCTGAGATTATTAATTACTAAAGTAATACAAGTCCCCATCGGTCCCAACAAATCCATAAGAGGCTGAAAAGTAGGTCAGTGGCAGCCAAAGTGCAACAGGCATTCTGAGAGATTTTTAAATATTTGTCTATTAGCTAGAGTCGCTCACTTTTTTCTTTCTTTATCGTTTTGATAAGCATGGCCAAGAAAAGAGCGGATAACTGATTTATAACAAAGAGCAATAACTCTGGAAAAAGTAGATCAACCTTTAACCAAAATCCAACTCGATCTGTAACTCCTCATGAAGAAATTTGCTACCAAATTTCAGTTAGAAATCTAAAAGCATGACCAAGGAAAGTGTGGAAATCTGATTTTGAACAGAGGGCAATAAGTCTTGAAAAAGTAGGTCAACGGAAACCGAAGTCGATCTTTGATCTGTAACTCCTCATGGAAAAGTTTGCTACCAAGTTTCAGTTAGGTATCTACAAACATCGCCAAGCAAAGTCTGGAAAACCAACGTGACAGACAGACGGACAGCCACACAGACTGACGAACAGAGTGGAAACCTATATTCTTCTCTGGTTTCACCGTTGGGAGACGAATAATAATCTGACAGACCAATCGAGCAGTGAGCATTCTATACGTATTTTCTCTATTGTTATCAAATATATACACGTACTTTGCCTTATATTGTAACGACTCTGTCAGTGTATATCTCAGACCCCTCCCTAACGGACAGCACGATATCTTTCTCGTGCCAGACCTACGAAAATATTTTAAAAATATATTCGCTGAAAACCTACTTAAATAAGCGTTGGTGACAAAGGTCGTACCCAAAAATACTGCATATTGTAAATCATTAGAATGATCACCGTACTTGTACATGCCCGGGGTGCATGCCTGGGTGGTATTGACCTACGGCATATATATTATACAGAATAAAACGTTAGAGTGGTATTTTCACTTACCTTTGGTATTTACTTACATCAAATATGTACATATTTAGATGACAACGAACCCAAGATGCGTCTTTAACAATATTTCATAACCCACCGAGAAAAATGTTTATCTGGATCAGTAATGTCGTTTCATCAGAACAGATATATATATATATATATATATATATATATATATATATATATATATATATATATATATATATATATATATATATATATATATATATATATATATATTCCTCTATCCAATGGGATGATCACTGTTTAATTTAGTTAGATTAAATTTCTTCCATCGGTAATTCGGTAATAAAATGTCAGTGATGACTTGTTCGTACGTACACGCCACCTTTTTATGTCCCGGATCGATAGATCGTGATCATATTATATTTGTCCTTTTTATCTGTTTATCTGTTACCATGCCTAACATTACATATAACAACACACAGTCCGTGCTTTTATGTTATTTCGCATGTGTGTTCCGTGTGGATAGACCTTTCAAATGATACCATAACATATTACCTTTTAACCCTGACCTTCATGTTTGACTTACATTGTTACATTGGTAAACATTTAATCTTGCCTATAAGTCTTCAACTATGGAAGCAATGACTTTCATATATGACGTGTGGATTTTTTCTTTTTTCTTTTTCTTTTTTCTTTCTTTCTTTCTGTTTTCTTTTCCTTTTTTTTTTTTTGATGACCAGACCTATTTATTGATACCATATCTAACGACATTGTGAACAGGACCATCAGATTTGACCTACAGTTTACCTAATTTAAAACAAACAAAACAAAACAAACTTTGGCTTCTCTTTTGAATGATAAGCGATATAACTTTGATATTTCACATGCGTGTTTCTTGTGGAAAGAGCATTTTGATTAATACCTGTATTTATGACATTGTTACCTTGACCTTCACGGTTGACCTATATTAAAAAATATTCCTTTGCTGTTACTTTTCTATAATGGGTCCCAAGGATTTCATTATTCACATGCTCAACATTAGTACCTCCTCGGGTAATATGTTACTCCAAATTGGATTTACCTTTGAACGGATGTGGCCAAAATAGACATATTTGTAAGGGACCTTGAGTACTTCATCTCTACCAAGTTTCATTAAAATCTTTCAATTTTATCATAAGGAGAAATCCATCTTATCATTAAATATTGATATTACAACACCTCCTCTTTTAAGTCCCCTACCGTCGAATTTCGTCGAAGGGGACTGTAGGTTTGTTCTCCATCCGTCAGTCAGTCAGTTCAATAAATCAGATTTCTGCACATTTATCGCTATGCTTGCTGATTATCAAATGTTGTTTAGTACATAGATTTTCCATGACAATAGCAGATCAAGTTCGAACTTTTTTTCCGTTTCACCAAGTGGGAAAATGTTATCCATCAATTATAGTATGACTCACTTATGCATTATATATTCCAAGAAATCTATTTAAAGTATCAGCCTCTTATACATGTATGCACTGTAAAATGTTTGGGGACAAATTTATTGCTTTAGCAATACTCACAGATTGTTTGTTTTACTTTAAAAGAGAAACATGTCAGATCATGAAAATAAAAAGTTTTCCCTATTTCCTCCCAGCTGCATTTATCTGAATAAATAGTCTAAATACATAAAATCAAATACTTTATAAGCAAAAGGAGAAAAACTGATAAATTAAAAAATAATAATGATTGTAAAATAAATATATTATAATAATAATAATTTTAAGATTATGAAACCAAAACCAACAACACTTCATTGGACACCCTTATAAATCACATTATTGCATTCGGTAGGTCCATCTATGCAGGCGGTCTGAGGAGGAATTTTGTTAAAGGATGGTACCCTCAAAGGCGTATGTCAGGATGAATAATCTTACGTTTTACGCCCTACAACAACCCTTCACTTTTGAAAAAGGAAGGGATCTTGTATCCCTCATTTCCTATATCCCTGATACCATGGTGTATATACGTAGAATAAATGAAGCGAAAATTCATATATTGGGATATGTGAGAGTAACATAAAGCGGAAATAAGTACAGCACCAATTAGAGTACAAGATGATGAACTTTAGTCACGGGGAGTGTATACTGACAATCAAAAAACCGCAATGAATACACGCCTGTACCCAATGATACTTAATTCCATATGCACGTAGGATCTTATTTTTGTCGGACACTTCCCTTTGTAGGGTATATAATGCACCTTCCATCTCGCTACCGACAGTAAGTTTTACGTTTACACTAGCTGAAGCGTTAAAATGTAAGTTTGATATTTTTTTGTAGTATTACTAAATGGAAGTGTAGAAGACGTTAACTATGTTTGTTATTTAGAGGAACTGCCAATATTACCAATAATACCTGCAACTTTAAGATTTGTTATAATTGCCTTATAACGTATCATTATTTGAATTAGTTTTAAAGTGCTATTAAAATGCTGGAGAATTTTACGTTTTCATGTAATACTAATTGAATTATTTCTTCATTGATAGAAATTACAACTTTTCATGCTTTAGTATTTCTCTGGGAGAGGTTTTAAAATTCCGATTTGCCTAGTATCACGAACAAAATAAAAGACTTCCGGTTTAACTTGTTACATAACCTTTGTACAACTTTTAACGTCATTTAGTGTGACGTCACAAATCAACGTTTAACGTAATACTGAAAAATCAGGGAAAGGTAGCACCTGTACAACTTCTGACGTCACATATTATGGCGATTAACTACTCAAAAAAGCTATCGAACTTTTTACTGCTTATTGTATATATCTTGAGATCGGCGTCACGCATGAGCATAATATTTTGTGAGCGACTCTTTTATGTACATAGGCACATAATATAGAAAAATTGTGATCATTCTAATAGCACTTTAAGTATAAAAATAAGACTTGTTAATTCAGTAAAGTCAAATAGTTTGTCTATATCTTATTATATTTCATTTGTTGCTTTATCGTAGAATTATCCCAAGAATAATATTTTAATACGATCGTATTACATTTCATTAACTCTATCAAGAATATTAATGTAAAAAGAGATGAATTGCAAAATAAGAGAGAGAGAGAGAGAGAGAGAGAGAGAGAGAGAGAGAGAGAGAATCGTTTTGACACAATACATTCAATCTAAATTACGATGAAAGAAATACTTCGTTTTAACTCGGTCTGAATAGGTTTTCATGTATGTCAATGAATTGTTACTCTACAGTCTGTCTTGGTCATAGGGGCAGGTTTGGTGTAGCAGTTAAGCGCTTGGCTTGCGGTGCCGACGATCCGGGTTCGATTCCCAGGTTGCACCACTATGTTTAAAAGGTTGGTTACCTTCTGTTTCCATGTCGCGATATAACTGAAAAATTGTTGAAAACGACGTAAAACACCAACCAACCAACCAACCAACCGACCAACCGTCTTGGTCATAGAACCCGTCAACCCTCTCGGACTGTACTACAGTGCAGTTTCTTTTAATACATGTTTAAAGAGAACATGCTATGAGTTTGCTATGTTTGACTAAAGCGTTCTTGGGCAGTATATGTGAAACAAACATCCAAATGGCAAAAACTAACCAAAGTCACACAAATTGTGTGGTCCCCGTTGTTAAAAGCTTTGAAATTTTTAAAACTGCTTGATGGCGTTTTTCAGGAACGTTAATTCTAAATATAATAACAACTCCGAGAGATGTGAATGTGACGCCCACCACATCAAATCTAAATATCTGTGAAAGAAATAACACAATGATATTGTATAGCAATAAATCCGATTTTCAACTCGACCAAACTACTGATGCTTCTTTAGTTAGTTTTTATAGTTAGCAATTCTTCTTTGTTAATTATTCAGAGTTTTGCTCTTTACATTGACCGATATTACTAACGATATGACAAACATGTAGATAGGCTACTTGAAATGTAAAGATCGTATAGTCATATCCAGATGATTCTATTCAATCACTTCCATTTTTTTTGTACAGGAAACTCGTATCTTACTGCTTGTCAGCGTTCCTGCCCCTGTTGATGCTGATCCAGGGTGCCAATGCTTTGGCTGTGGAAGCGCAAGTCACTGGAGTGGGAGGATTCAATCCGCTGTGTAAGGAGATCTGATTATTTTGATAAGAGCATTATATCACATTCCGAAAATAAATACCAATATTTATTAACATACATGACGGGTAATGGAATTACCCTCTTTCCGTCACGCGCATGAACTTTTTCAAACTTACAGGAATAGGTCGAGTTGATCCCGATTGCCATGTTATACCATTCGGAACTATTCGTTTTTGAGTAGCAAAAAGGCAAGACAGATTTTAAATATTATGGAAAACGATCTCTAAACAAGATATCAAAGTGATAGTCAGACAGTAGCATGCTGTATAATATTCTTCTAACTACCAAATATTGTCTAACATACGAACTGATTTTTATGAGCATTATCAAGCTTGATATATACGAAGCCTTTTATTTCAAATGACAATTAAAAAAATTCATTTCTCGATTTATTAATTCAAAATCAATAGATCACGTGCTCAAATACTTTTTAACCCCTCGTTATATCAATTACTTTTCATGGCAAGTCATACCAAAATCTAAGTATATGTATGAACCTGCGGATCATATTATTCTAGATGATCTAATCTTTATTATGTGTTAATGCTTTGTTTAAAAATAGCTAACTGCAAGTATTATTACTGTTTCATAAAAAGACTATGATATTACCTGACATTGATTTAAAATATTTAGCACATACAAAATGTAAAAAAAAAATGCTGAAAGACAATATGTTCCTTATATATTGCAAAACTACACACTATTTTGGAATGAACATTGATGAAAAAATCTCTCTGCTATATATCATGGAACTGTATTGTCTGTTTCTAGATCACTCACTTCGTTTAAATTTTCTAAATCAAAAACATTATTTTAAGTAAATGTAGCTAGTAATTTCTGGTTTGGTCTTATATGTGGATTTATTGCAAAACAGCATTTTAAGTTTGAACGCGCGAAATGAAGACATAGATTGGAATGCGTAAAAGCTATTTTCAAGACATTTGTTCAGTGACTTTTTTTTATTTGTTTTTCTTTTTGTCTTTTCTTTTGTATTAAGAAATAAACGCATGTTGCTTAGTATTGCGCATTCATTATACGAAATTTCCTACTATGGGCATTAAATGTATTAGTGATATATTTATCAAAGTATTCGAAAAGATGTCAGAAATGTTGATACAATAATGAGTGTTGGATTTCAGAATTAACGAGATAATGACTTTCTCCCTCCTGTTGCGATAATTAACATTTATAGATATATTAGGTAAAACGGCAATAAATACAATGTAACAAAAATTATCTTATAGATTTTACGTTTCTTTATGTTAAAATGTTCGCAGAGAATTTATGATGGTGATTAAATCGAGTGCAATGTAAGTTGTTCCAAACTACTTCTGTCTGGCATACTTCAATGATTTGTCAATTATTTACGATTTGCAGAATATTCTTTCGAAAACAGGTCCCTGGGATATTTTTTTATACGCTTGAAATTGAGGAGGTAAAAATTTTTTACCTGATTGATATTACTGTTATATCAAATTATCAATCCTTATTGCAAAAGAAATTTAACGTAAAATTCAATTTTAACTTTGATTAAGTGGAATTTTATCTATACATAGATTTGATTGCACTTACTGCATATTACATTGCATTTGCTACATTTATGACATAGGCGGATCAGGATATCTTGGGGTCCCATGTGAAAGTCAAGTATTAACAAAAAAACTGAGCCATTTTGGCTGCCATATCCAAAGTTTTACTCATACTCCTCCACTGTTTGGTATCGTTCGTGTTTCTCCGCCAATTATCGGATACATATAAGCATCAACATGGAGTATTTCGATTTGGCGTTACTGCATAAACGATAAATGTCAATGCGTTACTCAATATTAGTACGTTAAACATTATTTTATTATGTACTGCATCTTCCGAAATAAACTACATCATTTCAGACAGAGGCAATTAATAAAATAGTTAAATCCCCGTCAATTTGGAGATAGATTTTACAGATGAAAGTTCAGAAAAAATCTGTATAAAGTTCTGCTAGCGGGTGTATGTTCATTCAAATATTTCAGGATATGGGCTTGTTCTATCAATCTATTATCTAGATGCAAAACAGTGTTTTGTTCGCAGATTGTTGATATACCATATATGTACAAAAAATCAGTTATTCAGATTAGCTTTTCAACTTCATGTTTTCCTGCAATAGGCAAACGACAAGTATTGGTAAAATGGACCAGTCTACTTGTATTATCGGTACTCTGATTAATAATATAAACATTAATTACTTTTGGTGAACATACGACTTACTCTTCGATTGTTGTCCTAAAATCGTTCCTTTGACTGTATTAGTTTTACAATGAGTGGGAAGGTTAGCTTTAAACCGGTAAGTCTTTGTAATGTACGTGAACAAGTGTTTAATCTCTTATTTGTTTCTTTGAACTGCCACGTCGTTTATCCAGGACGTAGAAGATACATATACCAGACTCGATATCATAAGTTAAACTTCTAACATAAACATTAGAATTCAAAGACACGCGGTCAGCTTCGCTTCAAAGACACGCGGTCAGCTTCGCTTCAAATGCACGCCGTCAGCTTCGAATTTTACATACTTTTTCGTGAAATATTAGGCATTCAATTTTCGGCATGATATAAACCGGATACAACCGTAACAACAAACTTTTGTAAAACATTTGACTATAAAATAATTTTTATAAACACATTGTAGTTAAAAAAAAATGAAAATCACATGAGTACAACTTATATTTTCATTACTGTGAAGAATATCCGTAATGGTCGTTGGCCATGTTCGCAACCGTTTAAATAATACCTACACTTCACATCGTTGTAGATACCATCTTGAAAGGTATCTCGGAAGTTTATAGAGGATGAATCAAGATTCGATGAATTAGGTAAAAATCCTCAACAAGTATCACTCTTACCTAAGGCTGTTGTTTCTTCATCTCGTTATTGTATATTTTTATTGTTTCGTTGCAGATATGATCTTGATTGGTATCTTGGCTGTGTATTTGTTGAAAGAATTTGGAGAAGAAGAAGAGGAGGAGGAAGAAGAAACCACTACTACCACCACCACCGCAGCAACAACAGCTGGAGGATAAATAGATGAATACAAAATCATTTGTTACCATGACAATCAATCAAAGTGCTTAATAAAAGACAAAATCAAAACCAAAACAAACAAAAAAGAAAGTATGCCGATTTATTTATCTTTAAAAACAGCATATCGGGTTTATTTGCAATAAGCTATCAATGTAAAAAATCAAATCATGTATATGAAAATTAGTAGCTGATTTTCAGCCTCAAGATTAAAAACGAAAAGGGTTTATTGTAGTGAAATCTAAAACATAAAGCTTCACAGAAAATTCTAGAATTGCGTATTCTATATCAATATGCATGATTAAGGCCCAATCATTTAAGTTTTGATTATGATTAAGATGGGTGTCTCCATGAAAAAAGGAAAGGACTTAGCTGGAGATCAAATATTTTTTTCAAAATCATAGATAATTCATGGAATAATAGATATTAGATCAAAAGTTTCTTAGTGCTATCCTCTGATGTCAGTAACTGACATTTTTGTGAACAAAAACACGTAACAGCCTCGAATTCGACTTCTTTGACATTCATCACGAATGGCAAAGTGGAGAATCTCGCCGTGTTTTCAGATAAAACGGCAGTTAACAGAAGTTAAAGACCCAACTCCCTTCTGTCGAATATCGGTACGGATGGTCATTAGCGATAAACCACGCCTCCGCGGTGTTATCGCTATAAATAACTCGCACAAAACTCTCGCGTAAACAGAAGCGCATGTTACCAAGTACATTGAATATAAAGTAAAAACTCATGTAGTACGGAACATGATCAATTTAATTTTGTTTGAATGAAAAATCTTATGAACGTGTACAAATAAGTAAAGTAAGAAATGGCAAACCCGTGTGTTCTATATACAATCAATAATAATAATGTATTATCGTTTGGAATACACTTTGCTTATATATCTCTTCCATATATTGTTCCTGAAGTTAAAAGTAGGTCTCTTAAGTACCCTTTCCCCTTTTTTCCTTCTCGGAGCCGTAGGGTCTCGTGATTTGGACACCGATGTATGTGGACACCTACGTTTTCGTTCCAATGGCAGGTCGCGAGATACGAACGTATTTTGTATTGTTCACTCCCAAAGGAAATTCTCTTGTCTTCATAAATACTGAGAGTATTGTTAAAACTCTCCACAAAGAAAGTGTCTCTGCTTAAATTAAAGTCATCTGGATTTTTGTATATAGTGGAATTTCTTATCACACCGTGCAATAATAATTCCGCTTTTGGGTTTTCGATTACCACTCTCCGTGGCTCGTACTTTGGATCGGTTCTGCAACGCGACAATTCATGTCATTTGTCATGTGCATTTTTGTAGTGATCTACAATGTTGTTTAGCATATATCTCAACTTTGTAGAATAGCCCAAGCAATTACAATAGTGTGAAATGGGTGGCAACTGGTTCCACCTTGTCGTGTAGTTCTTCGGACCACCTTTTCTCCTCCCAAATTTTCGAACCGCTAGCAATCTCCGACATAGATTTCTTCACAGCTTTGACACCATGCCATGTGTCGTTTTGATTCACTGTTGAGCTCTCACAAAGCTGTTTATGGACATGTTCCTGTCATGGGTATGTACACGTACAGTGACATCCTTGCTCTCAAGGGTTTTATATATCAATGCAGTCCCTATTCTTTCGTGTCGTTGGGTCACATGATCTTCCTCCTTTGTCACTGTCACGCACATTAGAACTTTGTGAGTGCAGTTCCCGACAGCAACGACACTGGTGTCTTTAGCATTTTTTCTCCACCCCTACCTTGCTTCTGTTATAATATCTATCCCTGAGAGATCCTCATAACTCCCGATTTCTTCTAAAAGTGCACCGTTTACCGATTCCTCATATTCTTCCACAATATGACGCTTGTATGTCTTGAAAAACACATCACTTTTTTTTGCCGATATTTTTGCCCATATTAGCACCGGCCATAAATCGGGAATAGTGTGACGGAAGCATCCCACTACATATAAAAGCATGATTTATCTTCTCGTTGACCAAATACTTGCCGTTTGGAAGGAAGGGTGATGATGACCACATGTAGTTGTGTAGTTTTGTGGTACAGCTGCAAACAAGTTTTAGAACGGAAACGTGTACTTTTGTAGTTAATTTCTTGATATCAAGTTTTTTTCGCATATTCGCCCATGAAACTCCGCAGTTAGTTTCTCGACCGATGTTTTTGACGTCACAAAGAACGCCTGGTTCACCTGATTTTTCTTCGCTTTTGTGTAATTTCCTGTCATCCGTCCATTTTCAGTTTCAGTGTTATTTTGAATCCAAAAATCTAAGACAGTTTCCAAAATATCGCAGTTATTCACTGGACGATTGCATTTCGTCATGAGCATTTCGCGAATTTTCTGCATTTCCCCATAGATTTCATCTTTTTTTACTAAATCTGCCGGAACTTCTAATTTAAATGATGGTGGTCTTTTTCTTTTTTCTGCCATGTTATAAACGTTGTATCCTCTATCTTTATTTTCTATATTCTGCGTAATTTACGGTAATAAACCTCCCGATGGTCCGAAATTGGATCATACTAAATAATGTATGTAGGTAACATAGGTTCCCAGTATCAGGGTTGTTGAGATTAATAAATATAAAATTAAGAATTATTTTATAGAACGTGATTTATAGGCAAAATCCTTAAAATATCTGTACAAATTTATGAGAAATTATATGAATATTACATCTTCTTGTAAAAATTGATGTAACCGGCATTTTCTTTATTGTATGATGCTCTCCCGCCAACTGCCAGACTGGACACCATCCTGTGTGAGGGCTTCAAAGGATAATAGCTCAGCATGTATGCATCAAGATATATTTATTGACTTTGTGATAAATATCCAGTCTTTGATAATCTTATTTGTCACATTTGCCTTGAGTAATTTGGTACTACCACAAAAAAAAAAAATAAATTATCCCGTTTTATCTTGAGATCCCCTCCCTTGGTAGTCCCTCAAAACTACATAAACTTGGAAATACTAAATAATGGCGGGTAACGAAGAAAATGAAGAGAAAAGGGTTTTATCAATTTGTGTCACAGATTGGTTGGTTGGTTGATTGGTGTTTTACGTCGCTTTCAACAATATTTCAGTTATATCGCGACATGGAAGCAGGAGGTTACCAACCTCTTAAAACATAGTGGCGCAACCCGGGAATCGAACCCGGATCGTCGGCGCCGCAAGCCAAGCGCTTAACCACTACACCACGCCTGCCCCTTGTGTCACAGAAATACAAAGGGAAACAATAATGGCACTCTTCAGTCACCATGGATGGACCTTTGAAGAGGTAGATCTACATAACAACACATTTGTTTCGCATACCTCAAAATGTAGACCGCGACGAATGTACGTATTGCTTGTGTAGACCATGCATTACAGATGCGTCAAACCGACAACTTTGGTGGCCATCCGAAAACAGTCCACCAGACAGAATAAATCACAGTTTACGGATAGAACTTTATAAATGTTTCTGGACAATGTTTTTTCACCGTCAAGTTTTCAAAGATGATCGCTATATCGACAGAAAAAGCAGGGCTCTGCAACAAGACACAAGAATGAAAAACGTTGTACACCATAGGCGTGATATTTTGCCAAATTGTGTTATTGACTTAGTGAGAAATTGGTATCCTAACCCCAAAAATGTGCCATACATGGGACACATGTGGGAATGAATTTGTAAATTACACTCAATAAATAATTAACACATCAATTATGAATATTTATATCTGGGAACCTAGATACAGTTTCAAAGAAATTTCGTTATATATGTGGAAATGGACAAGGGATTGTACCATAAGAGGTAGGGATGTATATTTTACGCATGCATTTCCTGAGCCACGTTCATTACACTTCTAGGAAAACACCGAACCTATATATATCGACAACAGCTGTCAATCAAATAGTTTGAACTCTAATTCTGAGACTGATTTAAAAAATTTCTTGTTGAATTACACCCAATAACATCAATAATAAGATAAATGGAAGACACTGATACATGTTGCATGATAGAGGCTCCTTGCATGCCCAAAGAGAGTACGATGTCACCGCGCTGTTTGTTATAAATCGCAAAAATTATCCGTCGAAGCGAAGGTTGCCAACAAAATTGAAATTTCCTCCATTTTTCTGATTGGCCGCTATTTATTACCGCAGTTGGGTCTTTAAAGATCTTGTTTAGAAAAGATATTGCTATGATCGAGTAAGTTGAATGTCCATTTATTGGATTATAGGTTGCAAGTGCGCTATGCAAACGTTTATTTATCGCCAGAGGCTTGTACATCCCGATACTGGCTATTTTGCTGAAAATTCCGACTTTTGATGAAAAAAGTTTCTCTGACCCTCTCCCAGAAACAGCAGGTATCAAACGTAAGAAAAGGACAGAGAATCTCGGATTAGAGAATCTTAGATTATAATGGAGTGTATCCATGGAAGTAAAGAAACGGGGTCATCTCAAAATAAAATATTTTGTCAAAATCATAGATAATTCACGGATTAATAGATATCAGACCAAAATTTTCTGAGTGTTATCCTCTAAAAGCTATATCTATTATCAAGATCTTATAGAGGTGGGTCATATGTCCAACAAAGTCGGTTAGAAGAGTAAGCAGTTATATTGGAGCCAAGTAAATTGTCTGCGATATTGATATGTTAAAAAATAACTTTGTAACATAGATACAACTGCTATATATTGTAACATCAATAAGAATATGTTATGACCAAGATCATATCAATATTTCCAAGGTCACAGTGAGCTTATCAAGAAGTAGCGAGAAGGTAGATGTGCTTCAAACTTGTAAATTTTTCTAAAGATATATGGTATGTGTTGCCCCAAATTCAAACTTCCAAGATCACAGTGAACTTACAATCTAAATCATTTTTATTAGCTGTAAATGTGAACCTGCTTCAAACAATTGTCAATGTCATTGATCTCAGATATCATGTTGAATTTATGATTTGAGAAGTGGATGACCAAGTTGAAGTACCAATGTCTGTAGATTAGTTTGGAGCCACCTTTTACGGATCTGACTGAGCAGAGTTCTTCATCACTACCATTGTTTTTTTCAAAATCCATCCATTAATTATATAAAAAGTCGATCATAGCTGGTTCGTACGTACACGTCACCTTTGTATGTCCTGGATCGGTAAACCGTGGACATATTATTTTTGTCCTGTCTGTCTGTTTGTCTGTGGACAACTTTAGCATTGGACATAACTTTTCAACCTTGAGTAATACCTTTATTTAAGATATTGTTACCTTGCCCTTGACGGTTTATCTGCATTTCAAATATTAAATCCTTGGCTGTTACTTTTCTATCATAGGACCTAGTGTTTTCATGACTCACATGTGTGTTCCTTGTGGTAAGACCTTTTTATAGGCTCATCTTCAAACGGAGTGGTACCGTTCGGTACATTTTGTCCGAGCTATTACTTTTAACTACAAACAGATGTGAAAAAAATTTTCTCAGAATTATTGCCCAGAACCAAGACCGTGTCATGATCTTGAACAAAGGTCATATCTTTAAAATCAAGGTTACAGTGTTTATGAAAGTTAAATTCTTGTTTTTATCCCTTGCATGAATTTGAATAATATTTCACAGAATTGATGTCCAGGATCCCAAAGTGTCATGACTTTGATCCAAGGTCAATTTTGCACAGTCAAGGTCACTATGGCTGATGTCGATTAAATTCTTCTCCGGGCCATAACTTTTTGCCTCTTGGATGGATTTGGATATTTCACAGAAATGTTGCCTAGAATTCAAGGAAGTATCGTGACTTGAACCAAGTTTGCATGTGTGCAAGGTCAAGGTCAAAGTAGGTTTTGTCAATTAAATTCTTGTCTGAACCATAACGTTTTACCCCATGCATGAATTTGAATAATATTTCACAGAATTGTTGTCCAGGACCAAGAGTAAGTCATGACGATAACATTGTTGTCCAGTTACATCATTTATCACCATCCTTAGTCTTCTTGCAAAAATGAAAGCTATTATTTTGTAATCTGTATTAGTCAGATAAAGAGGTCTGTAATTTTTATTAACATTTTTCGATCTAACTTTTTAAATAATAGAGTAATAATAGAAATACGTTTTGTTCATAAATATTATTTATTGCATCAAAAAGTATATCTTCAATGTCATTAAAAAGTTTGATAAAATTCCGAAACCAGGCCTTCATTTCCGGGGCTTAGCTTTCCCCCAATTCATCTTTTGTAGGATTCTGATCACATATGTTTTCATTCTTTCGGAAATAGTAGGAATTCTTGAATTTTGTAAATAATTTTCAATATCGACATTATTAATACTTTTGGATTTATATAGGGTTGAATAAAATTTCGCTTTTCATCAATTATATCACTATTCCCTTGGATATTTCCATTTTCCGTCACAAGTTCCCGTATAGTATTGTTTTCTTGGTGTTTTTTTTTTTCTCTAGTGATAAAAAGAAATTTGTTTTTTCTCTCCCTCAGTAACCCATTTAACCTTGGACTGAGCACCGTTCGCTTTTCTTGTGTGTAATATGTCAATCTTCTTCTCTATCTCTTTTTTACGTATCATATGCTAGTTTTCAGTGCTTTTGTACTGACGGTCAATCTAATTGAAATCAGACCTCTAATTCGCTCCCGTTTACTGATAAGTCGCGATAGAGGTTATTTTTCCGTGGCAATTTTTCTTGTTTTGCATCAATAGTGCCGTTTTTGTCGAGACCGGATCCGCACTTGTTACTGTAAGGCGTCTCCACGAAGGTTGTCGTTGAAAAGTGGCACCAGAACACATTTATTTTCGATTATCTCTTCCTTAACACTCCTCACACTCTCTATCTACTCCATTCGGACATCCTCGATATTTTCCTGCGTAAAAAAGCTCGGACGTCACCCGTAGCCATTATTGAAAAATAGTTCCTGTAGTTAAAGACGTGCGCATGTGTACCAGACAAATAGGTCAGTGCTTGGCGTGTAATAAAGACGCTCGCATGTGTACCAGACAAATAGGTCAGTGCTTGGCGTGTAATGAAGACAGTAGAAGACTTTCACGATTCAAAGGATCTGAATTAAACAGTAATCCCGAACTGTTGCAGTTTTAATTTCTTTCCTTGACGTAGATGACATAGATTGTGTATTGGATTACATTTTACATCGTCATCGTTGATATATTACTGAGTAAAATGCCGGAAACCGATTGATGCATGGAATCAATGTGAGTCATTCCGCCAAGTGACGTCTGACTATTTTCACGTGGGTAAAAGTAAAGGGCGAGGTTGTTCCGAATATATCCACTCTTGATTTGGTTTCACTTTGTCGCCGATCCTTTTTTTTGGGGGGGATAACGAATCTGGCGCATCCTTAAGTTTATTTGCCGCTACAAATAGCAAAATTCACTGAAGAAACATGATGAAAAGTGTGTCCACCTCGCTCTACGTCACGTGACACCACCTAGGCCATAACTTTTCACCCCTTGTCTGGATTTGAATATTTCACAAAATTTTTGCCCCGAACCCAAATGTGTATCATGATCTTAAACCAAGATCATATCTATAGGTCAAGGTCACAATGCATATGATGGGTAATTTAGTGTCAGGAGCCATAACGTTTTTCCCTTTATATTGATTTGAATAATATTTCACAGAAATGTTGCCTTGAACCAAAAGTTTTGTCATGACCATAATCCAAGGTCATACCTGCAAGATCAAGGTCACACTGGCTAATGATATTTAAATTCTTGTTCGGGCCACAAATTTTTGATATATGCATAGATTTGAATAATGTCACAGAATTGTTGCAGAGAACCCAAGGGTGTCTCATGTCCTTGAACCAAGGCCATATATGCAAGGTCACAGTCCTTATGTGTATTTCCTCAATCTAAGCAATGGACATGTTGTGTAAGCTTAGGCGTTGCTCTTGTTTAATAGCTTGTGACTTTGGACGTCAAGCTTTACTTAATTTGACATAATTCAAACAAAACGCATAACTTTGGCTGTAACTTTTGTTTCGTAGAAAGTAGGCCTTTGATATTTCACATGAGCAATCTTTTTACCTTTCCAATGATACCGTAATTCATGACCTTGTAAAATTGACTTTCACGTTTGACCTACATATAAAAATTTTTTTAAAGTGTATATAAGCTTTAAATGATAGAAAAGTAGGGCTTTTATATTTCTCATGTATTTGTTTGTAGTGAGATAAAAATAACTATTTATGACACTGTGCCTTGACATTTGTATTTGACCTACATGTCGAAAAACGTTTATCGTACCCATAACGATTAAGATATAGACAGTAGAGCTTTCATATTTCACATGTGCGTTCCTTCTGATAAGACTTTCCCATTGATATCATATTTTATGATTTTGTAACTTTAAGTTGTCATACATTTAAAAAATGCTTACCATAGCTTTACCATTTGAACGATAGGAAGTTAAGCTTGTGTATTGCAAATGTGTTTGACTTGAGTTAAGACATTTCCACTTATACAATAAATTTAGGACCTGGTGACATTGACGGTCAACTTGACCTACATTTAAATAATGAACTCTTCATGAATTTGTTAACGCCTGACATGATGTTTTACAAACACATCTTGTTTCAATCCTTAGTGAAAAATAATAATTATAATAATAATAATACAATGTAAATAAAAAAACAACAACAACAACAAAAACTATAAAAACTATATTCCATTTTGTTCCGTTTGTATTTATTACATAAAATTCAGATGCATTATAAGCAATCTACAATGAGAAAACCAAAGAAATTACCTGATTATATACACAAACAACTACGTCCAAATAGACGTAAATAGATAAATAAATATATAAATTTAATTTCAGAATGGAATCAAGACCAACAACACTTCTTACGACATCTTGTTTTATCACTCTGATGCACTGTTGATCTATGCAGCCGGTATAAAGAGGAAGTGTATCAAACGGAGAGTACCCTCTTCGGTAATATGTTCCCCCAACCTGGATCCATCCCTTGACAGATGTTGCCGAAAAACAACTATATTTCTAGGGGACCTTGATAACGTTTTCCATACAATCGGTTCTGTAGCTGTGACACTTTCTACACAGTGTTAGTTCACATTCATGTATATATACAGTCCTGAATTATATTTGTTTCGTCTGTATGTAAGGGCATTCACGGTCATTCATCCCGGCCATCTGGTCTTATTTCTGATTTTCAGGGATCCGTGAATGCCTACTGTGGTACATTGTTGTTAGTGCCATAGTCATGTGACACCAGTTACTTTCGTATTTTACATTAGTGAAAATCAGTGTTCATATTGATAGTGTAACCCCCTCCTCTTTCTATTTTAAATGAAAATCAAGATCCCCTCATATCCCCTAGTTATGTTTCATTTCAATGAAGTAGTTCAAAAACATAAAATCAGTGCGTTATACCCAACGTACCGCTTACAAAGGAGAAAATCTGACAAATTTATACACAAACACGATTAGAAACTTTCTATTATTTATTACTACAAATAAACAAGCTATAATTAACTATGAGCATAGAGCAAAAATCACACAATCTGATGTCATGTAAAACAAGAACCATTAAAACACAACTCTTAATATGATAATACAATATATTCTATTATAAACAAATTTCGCTTCTTGGTTCTACTCGACCAGAAATCCTATTTAATTCTATTTTTGATACCCTGGGGGAACCCAGCAGGGGAAACAGAAACCTGGGGGAGCCCGGCAGGTAACTGTTGCCAATAAGAAATAAACCAAATGTAATGTAACATGTTATTTTTTAACCCTGGGGCGAGCCCGGCAGGGTAAACAGATACCCCGGGGGAGCCCGGCAGATAACTGTTGCCAATAGATATACATGTATATATTCCTGTATGTATATGAAGTTTCGAACCCTGGGGAGAGACCGGCAGGGTAAAGAGATAACCGGGGGTAGCCCGGCAGTTAACTGTTGCCAATAGATATATATATATATATATATATTCCTGACTGTATATTAAGTTTAGAACCGGGGGGGGGGGGCAGCAGGGTATTCAGATACCTGAGGGAAGCCCTGTCGGTAACTGATGCCAATGCAACATAGCGTAAGTAATGTCTCTATAATAAACTTCCCCAGCGGTTGACAAAAACTAAATAAGAAAATGCATCTGAATTATAAATTGATATCATTTCATACGTTTAAGCGAAGCGCATTAGGATGAAATTATTTTCTCCTGTATTGGATATCGAATGATAAACAGAGGTCGCTTTTTCCCGCGTTTATGGGAAAGGAGTGTTCGATTTGTGCATGATTTTTTATTCGACACGTAAAAGCTGACCAGTCAACAGCTCGTGTGCCAAGTCGAATAATCAGAGCCTGAATTTAGATAGCGAAGATGATGTTTCTTTGAGAGACATATATAATTTAGTGAAGCAGCAAGGTGCTTCTTTGTAAATTCTGGACGCGAAATTTACGAATGAACTGTCAACTCTTAAATATGAGGTTAGTGGGTCATCACAGGCTGTGAAAAACTAGAGTCTGAATCTTTATTCAAGTGGAAATTTGAAGGGAATCGGATTCAACACAAATTTAATCTTGAACTTATAGACGAATTGAAACAAATTTCATGGGCCGTTGAGAGTTCTAAATCATGTTATGCTAGTGAACTTTTAGAGGCAGCCTTGAAAAAAAGTTCATCAACGCAACAAACTGATTAAAATTGCTGATAGCAGTGAGGGAGGTTGGGAGACGGTGCGCCAATATGAGTCAAATCCTATTGCCAGTGATTCTGAAGACGAAAGCAGAATTATTAAAGCCGAAAACCGGGCTATTCGTAAGAGTAAGCAATTCAACGATGCCAAAACAAAAAATCTACAAAAAAGGGCAAATCCATCGACAAAGAGAGTACTGTTTCTACTACTCCTCTATATATGCCTATGCAGCCCTTTCTCGGGCCTCGTCCATGGATCGGTGAACATCGGGAATTTAACGCTGGGTTCGGACAGCATGTTTACCCTAAGCAGAGAAGAGCGTGTTTCGGTTGCGGGTCATTCCAGCACTGTAGGAATTCCTGTCCTTACAACCAGAAATCATCTACCAAATCAAAGCAAGAGTGACATAAAAGATGAGTATATTGAGACTTTACAAGATAGTCTAAATTTGACGAATGATTATTTTGAATACGAACAAGGTTTAGCTCAAATCATTGTTAAAGGTCGTTTAAAGTCTTGTTTACCTTTTGGAAAGAGATAGGTGCTTGTGAATTTATTTTGGATACAATTAAAAATGGTTATAAAATACCTTTTTATTCTACACCAGAGTCTGTCGTTTTGAAAAATAACAAATCTGCTAATGATAATGCGTCTTTTGTTACAGAAGCTATTCATGATCTTTTGATCCGTGGCTTAGTGGTAGAGTGTTCGAACACTCCCTGTGTTGTTAATCCTTTGACTGTTTCAGTCCAGAGTAATGGTAAAAAGAGATTGATTTTAGATTTGAGACATGTCAACAAACATCTTTGGAAACAAAAAGTTCATTTTGATGATATCAAGATTGCTATGCAATTTATTACAAAAGATTCTTACATGTTTAAATTTGACCTCCATTCGGCTTATCATCATGTAGATATTTTTAAAGATCACTGTACCTTTTTAGGTTTTTCGTGGAAATTTGGAGAAATTGTTAAGTACTTTGAGTTCAGAGTTTTACCGTTTGGTTTAAATTCTGCGTGTTACATTTTCACAAAAGTAACTCGTCCTCTTGTAAAGAAAATGGCGGAGTGAGGGTAAACAGGTATTAATGTACCTTGACGACGGTTTAGCTGTAGATCAATGTTTTGATCGGTGTGTCAGTATGTCATCTGATATGAAAAATGATTTGTTGAAGTCAGGTTTTGTACCTAAAACTGAAAAGTCCCTTTGGTTTCCGTTAAAGCAAATTATTTTCTTAGGGTATTTTATTGATACTGAAAAAGAAATATTGCAGATTACAGATCATAGAATGGAAAAACTAGATATCACATTAAAATCTATACAAGTAGGTTGCTCACAAAATAATCCTATTCATGTGAGGAGAGTTGCAGGTTTAGTTGGTCAGATTATTTCCATGTATTATGTATTGGGAAATATTGTATATTTGATGACAAAGGCAATTTCTATAGATGTGCAGAGAGCAAGATCTTGGGGATCGAGAATTATTCTCAGTGAGCACAGTGCTCGTATGATTGATTTCTGGAAATCAAATGTAAAATTTCTAAATCAGAAAAAAATTATTTCAGACTTGTCAAGTAATGTAATTGTTTACAGTGATGCAGGTAGTACCGGATACGGTGGTTATGTTATTGACACTCCCTACAGTATTGTTCATGGGATGTGGTCAGAAGGTGAAAGTTCAGAGAGCTCCACTTGGAGAGAACTTTCTGCAGTACATAGAGTGCTCTCGTCTTTAGAAACTTCATTGGGCAAATAAGAATGTGAAATGGTTTTCTGATAATCAGAATGTTATCGGTATTATTCAAAACGGAAGTATGAAATTTCATTTGTTAGAAATTGCCTTGTCTATATTCAAGATATGTTTATCATCTAAAATAAATTTAGAAATTGAATGGGTACCACGCACGTTGAATACCAAGGCAGATTTTTTGAGTAAAATTGTTGATACGGATGATTGGTCCGTTTCTGTAGAACTTTTTGATTATATAGATTCCTTTTGGGGTCCGCATGAAATAGACTTTTTTGCAAATGAAAAGAATAATAAATTACCCATTTTTTATTCTAGATTTTGGACACCTTTGTCTATTGGCATTGATGCATTTACAGTGAGTTGGGATGGGGTCAATGGTTGGTTTGCACCGCCAATCCCCCTTATATCCAAAGTTATCAAATATGTGAGACAATGTAAGAGTTATGGGACTTTGATTATACCAGCTTGGTATTCAGCAAGTTATTGGCCTCTTCTTTGTGACAGAAGAGGAAATTTTTATAAAGCTGTGGTTAGTTTTGTAGATTTACCCATTAATAAGGCATTTTATATACCCGGTAGATTTTCGGGAATATTTGAGCGTTCAGATTTGCCTTTTCGCATGTTAGCGATCCGTTTAGATTATTCGATATTTTGATAAGAATGTTAATGTCATGTTTACATATGTTTTTGCAGGCATTTAAAAATGACATTGAGACGCTCCCTGAGGCCTTAGTTGAGAAAGTTCATGTGCTCTCTGATCTCCAATTTGAAAGTAGGTCATCCGCAACCATTAAAGGTTATTTTTACGCATTCAAGAAGTGGAAATCATGGGCCGTTGCTCATGGTTTATCAGAGGAAGAAATTCTCCCAGCTAAGGCTTTCCATGTGGCGCTTTATCTTGCAAGTTTGACGCAGTCAAGTCGATCACCCAGTCCAGTAGTGAGTGCGTTTTATGCATTAAAGTGGATACATAATCTTGTTTGTGTTACATCTCCTATGGAATCTGATCTTGTGAAAAATACGCTTGAAGGAGCTAGAAGACGTCTAAGTGTACCGATCAACAAAAAAGACCCAGTTACACCAGAAATGTTAGAAAAAATGTATGACATGTTCAATATTGATTGTAATTTGTATAAACAAAGAACGCTAACATTATGTTTGATTTGTTATGCTGGTTTCTCCCGTATTAGTGAATTATTATATTTAAAGAAGGGGGATATCAAAATTTTTGATACACATATGGAAATATTTGTTGAAAAAAGCAAAACTGACATTTATAGGGACGGAAACTGTGTTATTATTGCTCGAACTAATACAAAGCTCTGTCCAGTTGCAAATTTTGAGAAATATTCGCAATATGCATGTATTGATTCAGATGATATTTATGTATTTCAGAATTTAATGAAGCGTAACAATTTTTACTGTTTTAGAAATGTAAACAAGCCTTTGACTTATACTAGAGCTAGAGATTTATTCATTGAAGCATTTTCTCCTATTGTTTCAGACATAAGTAAATTTGGTCTGCATAGTCTCAGATCTGGCGGCGCCACAGTAGCGGCTAACAGTGGTATCCCAGACAGACTGTTTAAACGCCACGGTCGTTGGCGATCTGAGAATGCTAAGGATGGTTATATCAAAGATAGTCTATCTAAACGTCTCTCTGTTTCTAAAAGTCTTTTTATTTGAAGGTATTTTTTCTTAGTATCAATATATGATTTTGTGCAGAAAGATTTTCATCATAATATTAACATTTATTACTTATTTCCCCGTTCTTTGGTTTCGAGGCAGCGTTTGTGCGTGTTTTGCTAAATGAGCATTTGTAGTTGTGTTTTGTTTATCAGAGAGGTTTGTTGTACAGGAGAAATATAATTTCATACGTTTAAGCGAAGCGCATTAGGATGAAATTATTTTCTCCTGTATTGGATATCGAATGATAAACAGAGGTCGCTTTTTCCCGCGTTTATGGTAAAGGAGTGTTCGATTTGTGCATGATTTTTCATTCGACACGTAAAAGCTGACCAGTTAACAGCTAAATTTTAAATACTTGTTTACATTTCATGAAAGTATATCAGGTGATCGATTTAACTGACGTTGTTATAACGTACGTATTTATGTTAATTATGTGGAAAGAGAGATGACGGATGATGTCAATATGAATATATGTTATTGAAGACTTTCTGATTAAATAGCACACGAGGCAGCGTTTGTGCGTGTTTTGCTAAACGAGCATTTGTAGTTGTGTTTTGTTTATCAGAGAGGTTTGTTGTACAGGAGAATTCAAAATTTATATAATGGCCAAACGAGTGCTTAGTTAATGTAGTACATAATCACGAGAGCCCCAAGAAGATGAATAAATTGCCAATATTTAAGATGGGAGTGTTAACACGGTAACGCGTTTTGACTAAAAATTATTAAATATGAACTGAAATTACGTACTCAACATTTTTTGAGCATTTTGTAAAACTTGGTCAGATGTTCTGATATAACGTGTGTAACAGTTTGATGACCATCTACCCATAGTTTGATTAGATGATCTCCCACGCCTGCTTCAGCTACAGAGGTAGCAACTCCTATGCGAAAGGAAGTACCACAATATTTCTTATCATCCAAATACAAAATATTCAACATATGCCTCAACATAGATATAAAGGCATCTCGTGTTAAAACTGAACCATTTGACTCTACAAATAATGGTGACTTGGTTTTACAGCCATGAGGATTTCTGAGTTGAAGAAACTTAATCATAGTAGCTACTGGGGGTAAAGGAGGTATATTAAATATAAGAATATGTATCCCTTGTCGATAGGGGTCCGTCTTGGACTTCTTTAAAGTAAGTCGATAACTTGATTGGTCCATTGCCACAGTTATGCCATTAACAGAAATATAATCACCTGTATCATGGTTATTTCTGACTGTAAATTCTCCACAACGTAGGAAACCCAAGAAAGCCATTTGGCACACACATTTGAGCATCTGTATACTCAGAAAATAAACCTGCTGACAATAAACCAGACATTTGAGGCAAAACTGAAAAAGTAATAGGAAAACGTTTGTGGTTACTGGTCTTGTATGTCAATATTTGTGATTTACGAATACCTTGTAGAATCTAATCTATCCATGTTAAACAAAGGATTATTTAAACCTACTCTTAAATAATGGAATCTCACACCTGCTAGATATTATCTAATTGTACTAAAGCTAAGGTGTAAAGCTTCACAACTGTAAGTGACAAAATGTATCACCAGATCTCCAGATATCTCGGGTAATACCCCTACTAGTGTTATAATACTATATAAAGCTATAAATCGCAGAAAATGGTCTAAAGCAGTCCTGTAGGTGTTAGCCGATTGTTTGCTAATAGCTGCGTCCCATTGTTCATTCACTTGTTCATTCATCATTAGCTGACCAGGCGGAACACATGGACATGGGGTTTCTCGTGCCTTTCGGGCTAGTCGACGGAATCGGGACATCTGGAAACGAGATAAAGCGCCCGCAATATTATTTTCGACACCTGGGATATGCTTGGCACGTACATTGAAATTATACATAGCTGAACACCATGTTAACATGTTATATATATATATATATATATAAGAGGAACCTTAGATCCACCTTTATCAATTATATGAACTGTAGATTGATTATCACAATAAAATGAAATATGTTTCCTCGACCACTCTTTGCCCCACAAGACACAGGCCATAACTATGGGATATAGTTTACAGAATGCCATAGAATTCGCTTGAGTTAAAGTGCAGACATGCGACGGAAGTTCACCCTGGAACCACTTGTCATAATAAATTTCACCAAAGGCTGTATCAGCACCATCCTAATAAGAATTTATGCCACATAGATAAATCGAGACGACATTCCTTCAATAGCTTAATATGATGGTGTAATTCTTTGATTGTGTGGATAATTGGATGAGATAAGACACAAATGATCTTCCCGGTATAACTACCCTGCATGCGAAGTTAAGGTGACCCAGGAGACTAAGAAGCTCTCTCTTAGTACATGACTGGCGGTGTTTTCGTCCGGTAGTCGAGCTTCTATCTTAACAGTATCCAATGTAATGCCTAAGTATTCGAGACAAGTTGTAGGGCCCTCTGTTTCATGTAAAGCTATAGGTATATTCAGTCTTTGGAATATAACTGCCATAGTTCTGTCCGCCTCAGAATCCAGTGCATCAATAGTACATCCAAAAGATGCAGAATGTTTTCGATATTGATTATATTCACTGCAATCCAACATATCGCTCTGGATAGTGAGTCAAATATTTTCGGACTTGAAGTGCTTCCAAACAATAAACGTGTATAAAAGTAATACTGTCCTTCCCATGCAATACCATGAAAATGGTCATAATGATGGATGAAGTGGAACGAGTTTGAAAGCGTCACTGATATCGGTTTTGCACATCCAGCTTCTTTGACTTTTGACCTTAATAATATTTATGGCGTGATCAATAGTGAGATATTGCAGTGAAAAATCATCCTTGTTAATAAGATCACTAAGGCTTTTATTATCACAATTCTCGTGCGGTGCAGACAAATCCACTGTAAGGCGTTTCTTTTTATCATATTTCCCTTCAGCTATACCTACTGGGCTTATACGGTATGTTTGAAATGGGATGTCGTCAAACGGTCCTATCACAAATTTTTTCTCGACTTCTTTGGCGATAAGTTCCTTTGTAATCTCAGGCTGAGATCTAGATGATAACAGATTCTTACAGATTAACGACTTAGTTGGTAATTCTTGTAATCCTGTATAAAACCTTCCTTCGTACCAGTAAGTACATAATGCGTAAACTGGATGCGTTCTCACTACCTGCTGCAGCCGGAATAGCATTTTGTGAAAGAGATTTTCCTTTTAATTCATTAATTTCTTTTCTCATCTCTTTCACGGTTCGAGTTAACTCGCCGATAGTCAGGGCAACGTTGTCCATTGTGCCGCTATTGTTGTTTGCATTCGGCACTTCCGGCGGTTCCAGTGACTGTGTAACGTGGTTAGTCTGCGTTGAAGTCTGATCTATCCCCCCCCCCCCTGTGGTTCTCTCGTTGTTTTATATAAACGCATAAGATCTGCTTTTTTGGATGATGATGGTATGTTCACCCCACGAGAAAGCAGCGCATCACCGAGTTTAACATTTGTCCAGTTTTCAGGACTCGTTTGATCATATGACATAGATGACCTAGTTTGAATTCTATTCCTCCGCGTAGGTCCTGACATTGTGAACAGCTAGGAATTTAATTTCTCTTAGTTTAGATTCTCACGGTAATATCCACTTCCTAAGCTGAAAGATAATACATAGACTCCTAATGTTCTATACGTTCGTAAGATAATATTCAGTTGATATTTCTCTATAGAATGTACACGTTTCGCACAGTTACGCTCCAAGAATTGCAATGGCTGACCAAACACTAGACACGTGATAATGTGGTCAGATAGAATTACTGATCACCATATAAGGATTGTTCTAAAAATAGAGTAGTGGTACTGCCCGCTCTGTGTAACAAGATATGCCAGTAGATAAGATTATTATATGTGTATAAACTAATATTACATCAATATACATTATATATAAAAAAAATAATAATAATAAAAAACGAAAGAAAGATAAAAGGAAAAGAAAGCAAGTAAGTAATCGGACAAAATCCGTTAAACAATTGATTTCGAAATGGAAATAAAACGACAACACCTCTTAGGACACCCTTGTGAATCACACTATTACATTCGGTTTGGCGATCTATGCAGGTGATCTGAAGAGGAATTTTGTCAGAGGATGGTACCTTCAAGAACCTATGTGAGCCCGCCCTAATTCAGTAAATTTTACATTTTACGACCCATAACGACCACTTTTTACATTGGAAAGGGACATGTATTCCTCTTTTTCTACATCCCTGACATACATATGTAGAATAAATGAGGCGAAAATCATATAGTGGGATATGTAAGAGTAACGTAAATGCGGAGATAAGTACAACAACAATATGAATAAAAGATGATGTACTTTAGTCACTAGGGTTGTATACTGACAAAAAAACGTGATAAATATACGTCTTTACCCGATTATACTTAATTTCATATGCATGTACGATATTATTTTTGGGGGGATACTTCCCTATCCAGGGTATAAAATTCACCTTACATCTCGCTACCGACAGTGCGTTTTACGTTTACACAAGCTGAAGCGTTAAAATGTAAGTATAATATTTTGTGCAGTATTTCTAAATAGAAGTGTAGAAAATGTTTAATGGATTATTTAGAAAATACGTTAAATATCACCAATATTACCTGCAACTTTTATTATTATTATTGAAATCTTTTTATGTATGAAAATAACACAGTCCTGCTTAATCAAGTTAAGTCAATACAACCTGTTTGCGTTTTCAAATTTTCGGCATGTATTCGGTGATTTACAGGTTTGAGTTTCAGACCGATATTTGTGTAAATCACGTATTACACGCCGGAAATTTGAAAACGCAGACATGTTATCCCCATTCTAATGCAAACTGTGTACATTATATTTTGGAAGTCTTACAGATATGCAGATGTCAAACATTTTGCAGTAAATGACTTACATGCATAATGAAATTTTATCATTGAATTGTAACCATTTCATTCATTTTGAAAACGATAATGATCGATATGTTGTTGTCCAGTGGCATTCTCTACCCAGAGTTCCGTGCGCTAAAGCCAATACATTTTTGTCAACGCTATTTTACAAGATTCTTGTAAAAGTTTTTAAAATTCATTGTTAGAATGTAAAATTAAATATCCAAGCATGTGATGATATGCTTAATATAAAGTATGATTTAAATTCAATGTAAATTATTTAAAATGAATGTTTAATTACCTTGAAATTAGAACTATTTCGTGTATTAAGCGTATGAAACTAGGTTGAAAATAAAGATAACTAAGGAATTCTTAATTCAATGTAAATAAGACTTATAAAGAATGTGATCGTTCGTTGAAAATAACAGATAATTGAAAGTTTTATTATTCTGAAGTTAAGCTTATAAATTTGCCATGTGACACGGAACTATTTCTCAGGCGTTGACAGAGGAATAAGCGAGAGTAAGGAGCGATAACTCTGGGTAGAGAATGCTCAGGACATTTGTGCCGTCTGCACGTGCGAGTTCTAATCTATACTTCAAAAACCCTATTTAAATTACATGTGATAAACACTCGTTCTTCTCATAGTCTTTGTTTGAACTACCCTCTATCGACTATTTACACACTTCAAATTTACTTGAATTATCTGATGAAAATTAGTGTTACTTTTATGATGGCGATATATGTGAAACATACATATAGCTGGCAAAAACTGATCTAAATTTACTAGATTAAAAGAAAAAGTCGCAAATTATGTGGAACCCGGGCTTAAAAGCTTTGAAGTATCCAGTTTCAGGAACATTAATTCTAAATTTAATTAAAAACAAATTAGATGGAGGTGTGTGTTACGCCAAACATATTAAATGTAAATATCTGTGGAAACAGAACGATATTATTTAAAGATTAACTTTGACAATTTTGCACTTTATGGAGATATAATATGGTTTGAGGCGGTGCACACTTCGCGGATTATAAAGTGTGCAGCGCCTCAAACCATATTATATCTCAATAAATTGCCAAATTGTTAAAGTTAATCCTTATAATTTAATTAAAGACTAGAGTAATTTGAATAATTTGAATTGTCAACATTAGATTCTTTTTTAAACTATAAGAGCGGAGGAAAATATCCGCAGAGCTGGTTGTTGCTCCTAACAACCGACTCAACCAATTTATGGAGCTATAATATACTTTCAACGGCCAATCAAATTTCTTGTTTCATAAAAAATTAAATTATATAAAAATAAATCCGATTTTCAACTCGAAAGAGATACAGATATTTTTAGTTATTTAAGTGTAGATGTCTTTACCTGGATGCTCTTTACTGTTGCCTGAGATTAACAATATATGACAAACGTGTAGGTGACCTGACTACTAAAACTGTAAAGATCATATAGTCATTTCCAGATAACGCTATTCAATCACTTCCATTTTGTTTTTTGGGGTGTTTTTGCACAGGAAACTCGTATCTTATTGCTTGTCAGCGTTCCTGCCCCTGTTGATACTGATCCAGGGTGCCAATGCTTTGGCTGTGGAAGCGCAAGTCACTGGAGTGGGAGGCTTCAATCCGCTGTGTAAGTACAACAGATTATTATTATATCACATTCCGAACACTGATTACCAATATTTAAGAAATAACTGTACAAGATTTTGTCTATCGATGTAAAGAGAAAAACCAATACACAAACTACATCATCCGCAAATAATAGAGACCTTTAGTAACAATCTTCGTGTATACTGGTACGCGTGACGTTATCATTTTTTGCGCACTTTTATCGAATGACGACATTTGGTGACGTGCATCTACGCGCGATTCCCCGGTAGAAGTCATTTTACACGTATGCGAATAACTAGTAAGTTTCATTTAGAATTTGAACTGTACTTTGTTTTATTAAAAATGCATTAATCTTACAAAGACAAAAAAATGGGAGAATTAAAAGTATATCTACACACCTTTCTACGTAGTACACACACACACACACACACACACACACGCTCTCTCTCTCTCTCTCTCTCTCTTTTAACGTCAAATAAAGACCTGTCTCTTTTCTGTGTGTATTAACATGCGGTAGTAAATAAAATAACAAGTATTATTATAAGAATGTAAAATTTAAAACTCTTTCAGGAGAAACATAAAACAACTTTCGAATGAAACCACTCCTTCCACTTTGTACCGACAATCACTATCTTTATTCTGTATTCTTTAACTTAACGACAAGCATTGTCGGTATTTTTTTTTTTTTTTTTGTTGTTGTAAAAACAAGCACTATCGGTGTATGATGTAACGCCAATCATTGTCGGTGTATTCTGTAAAAAGCACTGTCGGTATATTCTGTTTAGAGAAAAAATTGTCGTTGTATTCTGTAACGACAAATGGGAGTTTCTGTTTTCGTCGTCCGAATAAAAGAATACATTAGGTGTAATGCGTAATTAACCGTAATTTTCTATAATGACGTATAGTGTGGCACGTACTGATGACGTCACATGTACATGAATGATATTTGCAATGTCAACTAAAGGTCTTTATTAATAATAACAATAATAAATCTATAACAATCCTCATTTCATTCTCCGTTGCATTCACAAGTTCGAGTTATAAAACTATAAGTACATGTAGTTAAGTGAATTTGAATTCATATGATCAATCCAAATAATTAAAGGAATAAATGCCAAGAACCCGAGCTGAAGTCAATGAGGAACATCAATTATACCATATAAATTTAGATATAAGCTATCTTGGGCTCCTTGAAGCACCACGGGTTTGATGAGGTGCTTAGAGGAATAAACATTATCTGCTGACCGGTCACACCCGCCATAATGCCAAAAGATAACTTTAGCAAGTATAGTACGTAGTTATATGAGGTGGTTACAGTATTACCGTAGTCACAACACGCAAAAAAAGATACCATGATAAGTAGGAATGTGCAATATTTCATCACAATTTCTCCCATATTCAAAGAGTCATTCTCATATTTACTGCAAAATGATCAGCCTGTCTCCCACAGGGGGTGGAAGTTAAGCTACAAGACTTCTTTCGTGCTCAGTGTTATCATGACGCCATAAGCAAACACGACATACGTCAACGTCAAGCAACCTAATTTTTGTTCATTTTCCAACATAAACGGAAGGGAAAATGACAAATTTAGGTGCAAATTATTGAATGGGAGAAAAATAATCTACCGCTATTGTCCGGTGTTGACAAAGAAATCAACTAACCCTCATGTCAAATTAGCTTAGTCCATGCCTCGGCAAGCCTCGGCATGGACTAAGCTAATTTGACATGAGGGTTAGTTGATTTCTCTCTCACCATCGGACAATAGCGGTAGATTCTATAAATCAATGGTTTAATCACAAAGATTTCAATGAAAATGTTAGACAATGATTTCTCATAAGCGCAGAGAATATCTATATAGCGACCATTAAATTTGCTGAATGTCGCAGGACTTTTCACTGAGTCTGCATGAGCTCCAGCATATCGGATCATTTGAGGCATACAGAAATCATACGCAGGTAATAAAGTAATATTACCATTACCTTACTTTTCCTTCTGTCATAAAAGAGCTAAACACCTTCGATCCTTTTACCGTCATAGATTAGGTCATCTATATGAAAAAATCCACCAGCTGGTGTATGTTCATTTTAATTCTCCAGGATATGGGTTAGTTCTATCAATCTATCATTTATTCGAAATTCAATCACATGTGTACTATAAAATTCAGTTATGCAAATTGCAACAGCTTCATTTTCTCCTGCAATAAGCAAAAGACCAGTATTGGTAAAAGGCGCAGTCTGTCGGGACTATCAGTACTTTCAAATACTTTTTGTAAATATACGGCTTACACTTTGGTTGTTGTCCTTCATTAATTGTTGTTATTTTGACTCTATGAATTTTTCGGATTGATGGTTGTCGCTTCAACTGACCGTCATATACGCTACTTTTGTTTTGTAATGTACGTGATTATCATATACACAAGTGTTTAATCTCTTCTTTATTCATCAGAAGTAGAAAATGCTTTGACAATGCTCGATATAGTAGGTTAAACCCCTGAAATAAACACAAAAATTTATTAAGACTGTTGATGTTTTATCATATTATGGTATGCATTTGCTTCGTTATAGACATTATCTTGAACGGTATGAAGAAGATAAATCTGCAAGACTAAAGATATCAAACTTAACTAAGAGTGTTGATGATTTATTATCCTATTTTATATTAATTTTTCGTTGCAGATTGGATCTTGATTGCTATCTTGGCAGTGTATTTGTTGAATGAATTTGGAGAGGAGGAAGAGGAGGAAGAAGAAGAGACCACCTCTACCACCACAACCACCACCACTGCTGCAACAACCACCACCACTGCTGCAACAACAACAACAACAAATACAGGATAAATAGTGGAATACAAGATCATATGTGACCATGGCCATCAATTAAAATGTTTATTAAAATTAATTCTGAAACAGCGTTTTGACAATTTATTTATACTTAAAGAGGCCATATCCTGTTTATTTGCAAAAAAACAACTTATCAATTTGGGAATTTAAATCATGCATATGAAAATTAAAGATTGTCTGCTTCAAGATTAAAATAAAAAACGAGTTGTACCCTTCATTGCAGTTAGATAGGGGCCATCTAATAATTACCTTTAATTATGAATGTTCATTGTAATAGAAAACAAAACAAAACAAAAAGAATTTTTATTATTATTATTATTTTATTTGGTTTTTTTTTTTCAGATTTATTTTATTTTGTTTCGTTTTGTTTGTTTGTTTGTCTGTTTGTTTTTTTTCTTTTTAAAAACATAAAAGTTAATAAAACTTCATCATTACAAACCTTATTAAGTTATTTCTAATTATGATTAAAAATGGGGTGCATCCATGGAAATAAAAAGAGGGCATCTCAAAATAAAATATTTTGTGAAAATCTTAGATAATTCATGTAATAATCAATATGAGATCATAATTTTCCACTATTATCCTCTAAAAATGCATTTATTATCAAGATCTTATAACGGTGTGTCACATGTCCAATAATAGACAATGATCCCCACCAGTAATTTTAATTACGGGATGGAGCAATTATATAGAAACCAAGTAAATTGTCTGTGGGATTAATGTTTAAAAATCTACTTTATAGATACGACTGCTTTACAATGTAAAATCAATTAATTCTGTCATAATTGTTATCCATGACATATTATGTCTTTTATGATCAAGATCATATCTACATTTTTAGGGTCACAATGACCTTAACAAAAAGTAAGTGAAATGTAGATTTGCTTCAAACGACACTGATTGCATATTGTAACACAAAAAATATTACGTTCTTGCCCCAGGGTCAAACTTCCAAGTTCATGGCGAACATATGACCAACTTTAGTTTTCTGTCTATAATAGCTGTTAATGTAAATATCTTAAAAATTGTCCTAAATGGCATTGATTCAAGGTTATATTTCAATCTCAGAGATACATATATATTATGTCATCTCATTATGTATTTGGGATGTCAAAGTTGAAGTACTTTGCATTACTTTTTATTTCATTCCTTATTGCAATACACACAAATGAAGCACAAAAACATGTATGATGCGAATATTTCATACCAAGTCCTAGATTTTGAAATTAAAGAATATGACTATTTTTCTAGAAACGTAAACGTTATTTAGTTTAAAACTTTCGGTTTCAACGAAGGCGCGACAGTCAAAGAAACTAAGCGATTCTACAAATAAGGCGAAAAGGGGGAGGAGTGTACTCATAGTGGAATTTACATTTTGAAGTTTTCAACCCCGTAAGAATTCAAATTTAACGCAGAAATGATTGATTGATTGATTTTTGCTTTACGTCACATCACGAATATTTCACGTATATGGTGACGGCATCTGCCTGATGCGGGGCATACAAATTTTGACCTTTGCAACGGACCCACCCGAAGCAGTGAGGGATCTTTAACGTGCCATGCATACCACGACACGGGGCCTCGGTTTTTACTGTCTTATCCGAAAGACATGACACCGGCATGACCAGAGCGGGACTCGAACCCCGGCCTCCCGATCAGGAGTCCGACGCGATACCACTAGGCCACGCCGGCTTTAACGCAGAAATGCATGCAGAGAAAACACGTACAGTCATATAATTAAAGATACATCACAAAAATATTTAACTGTTTTGCAAGGGCGGTACAGACTTGATACCATCAATTAAAGTGACAATAGTCAATCGGGTGGTGTGGTAAACCACTTTACGGGCCGGCCGAACAGTATAAGGAACACACCAGTTACCAGGTTTACTGCCTTAATGGTAAACTTGGCGATGAAATTTCATCATTGTTAATTATTTACGAGACATCTCACTATTCAGGTCTCATGTGGTGTGGTAAACCATTTTACGGGGCCAGCCGCACAGTATAAGAAACACACCAGTCTTACTGTGTTAATGATAAGATTGGCTATGCAAATTTCATCATGGTGTATAATTTACGAGACATCTCACTATCCAGGTCTTATTTCTGATTTCCAAGAATATTTGTGTAAGAGATCAAAGAACAGTAATTCCATTTCCCATAGGGTTCCATATTAAATTGCCAAACGTCCAGCAAGATTTACAGTTTTCTACATCTTACCCTTATATAACCCATATATCAAAATGTTTGCCAGACCCTCCCTTATCAGAATTTTAACAGTTTACCATAAGTTATTCAACTGAATTTCGAGAAAATCCTGCTGGAATAGGGTGATCCCCCGAAAATTTGCCAAAATTCAAATGCAACAATCACTTTTTATGTAAAAAAAAAATCTTTACATTTGCGAAATCAAATAAAAATTTATGATATTACAGCAGAATCAATCTTAAGAGATTAATTCATTAGATCAGATCAGCTGATACATTGAAATAGTAGTCCCTTTCTCACCACATCAGATCAGCCAATCCTGACTCTCATTAATTACTGTGCTTTGACCTAAGATTGGGGCGTACCACGCCACCGCCTATGAATACCATGAGAGCTGTGTACCTGCAGCTCTGTACCTACAATGGTCAGTGCAGCTCTGTACCTACTGGCAGAGCACGGTTTATCATGTTGATGTCGCATATATTTTTATACCATTATGTATTTTACAATACCTTACGTGTTTATATTTTTATGACCTCTCAATATGCGATACCTGTTGACCCTTGTTCTTTACATGGAGGACTATTTATAAATTTTTAAATGTACGTCCTTTGATTGTTCTGCTGTTACAGTGAGTGGGAAGGTGGGCCCGTAAACCGGTTAACCACACCATTTGTTTGGCTTTTGTCAAATTAAATGACCGTCCTAAGTCGGTATCGTAATTGCACTACAATCAAATATTTTTGTAATGTGATATATGTTCTAGTATATTATTTATATTCCTGTATTGTATAGCTCTATGGTGACTTCTGCCACATAACTGAGCCAGTAACTCCTCTTTTTCCTACAATGGTCAGTGCAGCTCTGTACCTACAATGGTCAGTGCAGCTCTGTACCTACAATGGTCAGTGCAGCCGTGACCATAGTCAATAGACTGTTATTATTTTACGTGGTGGCGAACTGTTACTTTCTCATGGACAATAAACTCTATGATGTTACATTGTGGTACTTTTATTAAATGTTGATTACCGGTATTACTACATGAAGATTTATGCGCCAGGTGGCTTTGTGGAGTATGACAGTAGTATTAGTCAGATTTGACTTATGGGGACTCTGATATTGGTATTAAAAGAACGATGGTATAAAAGTACATTGGGGGAATACATTTTTTCAGAGTGCAAAATTAGACTTGATTTTGACTTTGGGTGATCATCGTCACTGCCTAATCTCCCCTTCTCAGCACACGAAGCCATCCTTGCCTGACTGTTGTGAAGATTCCATTAAAAGTAGAAACATTCACATGGAATGTGACGACATATGACGCCAACACACCGCACGTCTTAGAACCAAGTCATTGATGAATGTTGCTGCTCTACACTTGATTATCTTTGCATGTACCAATGAACAATAAAGGAAAACAGTGCAGACTTAGAAGAAATCATATGGAATTATTGTGTTGAACATGTATTGTCTTCTTCGCTTTCATAAGCACTTATTCTTTCTCTTTTAATAACATAGAAATAATTTGTAAACATTCGTTTTAGATTATCTTAAAAGAGGAACAATTTTTAAAAATTTTATTTTACAAAATTCTACTTTTTGGATTTATATTTTCATGATCTTATAACAAAAATTAATACTTCTCTGACAATGACAAATGATTTTAAAGAGTTTAAAAATCATACGTATAAGAAATTTTTATGCGAGAATTGAGGGGCGCAGAAAAACAACTTGTGTTCCCACCTCGAAAATCCACCTTTAAAAGAGGGGTGGTTTTGTTTCCATTTTTCTTCCATCCTTCATATATTTATGTAGAATAATTGAACTAAATGCATATAATGTATATTCTATGTAAGAGTCACACAAAAAACGGATATAAGTGCAGCACGAGTCTGAATAAATTATGGTGTTTTGTTACAACGATGACAGTATGCTGACGAAATATCGTCATGAAATCACGTCTTAGCCCAATGATACTTCATTTCATATGCATATTATGGATCTGTTGGGTTGTTTTGATGGGCTATTTCCCTATCTAGTGTATATAGTTCTGGCTACCGTCTGTACTTTTCCGTTTACACTGGTTGAAGTGTCGAAATATTGTGCGAAGCATACTATTAAAAAGTTACCCCCTCTCTGTAGGTGACCTAAATTAATTAAAGTAGAATTATTTTTATAAAAGCATTACATAACAGTCCTAAAATCTATTGCCAACAGCTATCCACGGGTACTCGTAGATATGATATCGTTTTGATAAGAATTAAATTAAATCAAAAAAATGGCAATCTTATTTCTATTTCATTTATAGGCCTTTACACTTTTCTTTAGTAGCATATGAAGAATGTATAAACAATTTCCGGAACAGAAAAGTGTTATGACTCTTCTTATTATTGTTATTATAAGCTAAGTTGATCATGATCATGTGATAATATTAATATTTTGCAAACTTTCAGTTCAGTTGGTACTGCATGTCAATCATTCCAACAGAATGAAGCATTTGCATTAAAGTTGATTGGCCTTAATTTTGATAACATAGAAATTCAGGTGAAAACAACGAAATCATTTTCAGCAATCTCATTGATTTATGTTCGATAATTTATCAATTCAATGATCGACCAGCCTAACTTCTTATAGGATTTTCCATTAAAACTTTTAAGGTGTACACAGATATAGTTTAATTGGTTCATAATAAATATACAAATTTATGCAATAACATTTCAAGTGTGTGCTTGTCAATATATTTTTGATTGTGGGGAGGGTTGGGGAAGGCTGCGTTTGGAAGACAATAATGAAGCAAGGCTATCATGCAAGTTACTTTAATATGCTAACCATATAAATTTCTCCCAAGATGAAACAGAAACACTCACGATTTACCCACGACGAATTATCGGTGATTGGGAAGGTAAGAAGTTAGTTTTCTAAAAATATAAAGAGAAAACGAAGACAATGACATTTAAGCAGGAAATTCAAAATACATTATCCACGTTAAGTGAATTTTTAGGGTAGGGAAGGCTGAATTTCTCTGAATTCTCTGAGTTCAGCAACTGTTGCAATGGAGATAGACAGGAATGGTATTGAATAGAACACGATTCAAGTTATCTTCCCTTGGTAAAGCTTGGTACATGAGTTACCTTTCGTGGTATGTTAAGAGACACATTGCTTAATCTGTATGATAACAGATTGTTTTATTGTTGTTTTATATAACTCCACCATTATTGCATATATATGGTAATATCTGCCTGATTCATAGAAATTTTAACCTTTGGAAAGAACCCACCCGAAGCAATGAGGGATATTTAACTGCCACGCCTACGGCGACACGGGACTTTGATTTTCACTGTTTGCTCCGAAAGACACCACATTGGTGGTGTCACGGTTGGAGTGGAACCCGGGACCTTTTTGTCACAAAATTCGTTTGAAAATAGAAATTAATTTCACAAACAGAAGTTTCTAGATTGATGAATTATGATTATATAGAATTGAGAAGACGTCATTTAACAGGCCGTAGGATCGACGCGTAGGAGGCGTATGAACATTTGTGAAATTAGACCAAGAGCGCTGTTGAGTACGGGTTATATTGTACATAATCGAATGTGATAACGTGTTAGGAAGTTAATAATAAAAAAGTTTTATTTGTGATTGAGACAATATACGAAATCGTCGGTTATGTATATATGTTAACAACTTGGACTTATCAGATAATCCGATGAAACCCCGGACCTCTCAGTCGCGAGCTGAGCACCTTATCCACTAGGCCACACCAGCTTATTTTCATCTGATCAATAGAATATCTAGTCAACGATACATGAACTTTTAAGTGTTATGAAGGAGGATGTGTGATGCCGTATGGCGCTTGAATAAATTTCGTGATAAATAATGGAAAGGTAATGATGGAACTTGGTGGGATGAAAGTATGCGAGATCCCCCACAAATGCATTTGGGGGGGGGGGGGTGTTCTGCAAAATATGCAGGGTAGTCGACCAAGTGTAGGACAAAGTAGGTTGATTGACTGGTGCACATTTACAAATTACGGTCCAGAATGGTGAATAGTGGACGGTTACAAAATACTGCCATTGATAATGAGTGGTTAAAATTTACAAAGTACGATCCAGCATGTGTAACAATACAGACTACTGCCATAAAATACAAATTACCATCTTGATTGGTGAAAAATAACACCCTTCTTTCTTAAATGCCTGACTGGTGCACAGTAACACTGCCATTTAGAATTATTGACTGATGAACAGTTACAGACTACTGCTTTGACGATCGACTTGTGTAGTTACAGACTACTGATTTGATGATCGACTTGTGATTTGCAAATTCTACCTTGACTGATTGTGTGGAATACAGTTACAAACTCCTCACTTGAATGATTTCCATGAACGCAAGCATAAGCTACCACTCTAAATAATTTAATTGATAACTTGATTGTGACTTTCGTATGTACAATAAGGAAACCAAAATTCTCGATTTTGACATGTTTCTTGAGAAATGCTGTGACGGGTGATGCATGCAGACAGGAGAATCTTACTCTCCCCGGGCACCTGGTCTCACCTCGGAATTTTTCAGTATTTCGGGGTTCACAACAGTTCCTTTTTGAAACTTACCCGATTTTGTATCTGTCCTTGTACTTTGAGAATGATTAACGGTTTGGTACTACTTCGATATTGATCTGTACATTCAGAAACTTAGCAAGCAAAGCAAATAAATTCAATTTTTTTTTTTTTTTTTTTTTTTGTTTTTTCATTTTTCGTTAACATTTTTACGTTATTACTTTATTACTGTTAACGTGATAATCAACAATTAACAACTCTCTCTCTCTCTCTCTCTCTCTCTCTCTCTCTCTCTCTCTCTCTCTCTCTCTCTCTGCCATTTCCAATCAGTATATTACTATGTCATAATTTTCTGGTTCCTCTTTCTATGTACTTATTTAAACTAATGAATTGCACACGTTTATTGTCCTGTATGAAAGGAGCATAAGTTCTTTAATATTCATTTGACATGGACATCCCCGTTAACGAGTCATCAATTCTAGCATTGGTTTTAATCGTAATGGACAGCGGAATTTCCCAATCCTATTTATAGTTTATAGACTTACCTTTGTATACATGCGTGATTATATTTTTAGCATTCGCATTTATTTAACCGCTCTCGACATGGTACATCGATTGCGTAATTATTATAACAGCGTTTGTGTTTCAAAACATGCTTTCTAGAAAAAATTGGCTTTATACATCTGTCATAAATGCCACTGGCATACTCTCGACAGCCATTATGTTTGCCATATATATTTTCACAGTCTTACGAAATTATGAAATTCATAGAATATAAAATAATACAACATTGACATTGCCTAATCTGTAAAAAGGAAAAGTAATGTAGAAACACTTTTTATTGAATAGAACTTTATTTCCATGTTAATTCACTAGTATGGATTCAAGAGACAATGCAGTGCTCACATTCGTTGATTCAACTACCAAGATATGCAGTCATGTAATTTCTCACAAATTTTAATATTTTTCATATCTCCAAATTGGGACACTTGCAAAAATAAAGTCATGCGAAATATAAGTGATCTAGAGTAACATTAGGAGAAAATAGTAAGAGAAATCTAGGGATTGCCAACCCAATATCACATTCCATGCGAAGGTTAGACAAGTCTTTATTTCCACTATTGTGTATCCACTTTTACCGCGTATTCAATATTCATCTGATTCAATAATGTTTTCCTGTATGTGAGTGCGTATGTGTATGTGTGTGTTTGTGTGTGCGCCGAGGACTCTTTCATGTGGAAGCATTTCAGTCATTATAGATATACATTAAAACGGTTTATCCACAGTTTAAGATGCGTCTTAGATGACGAAAAAATGTATTCAGTATAGCTTTTGGAAATCAACATTGCAAATTCATTGACGTGATGTCGTGAAACACAAGAGACCAGTTCTGCTATGAGTATAATTTTCACTGACATATTTCCTTCAAAAACACATTTATATTTGATGGTTGATGTGTAGTCTGATTTCGGCGAGATCCAAGTGTACTTTGCCAGCGACACGGCTTTTTGACTACTCTTGATTTGACATAGTTCCTTCAAAAACACATTTATATTTGATGGTTGATATGTAGTCTGATTTCGGCGAGATCCAAGTGTACTTTGGCAGCGACACGATTCAATTCTTCCATAACACTCTGACCATCTGATAGTTCGCCTTGTTGCAGTCGGTTTTCTAGTTGTTCAAGCAATAGAATTATACTGTTCTTTTTCAAACGAACAGTTTCACTAAGCGTTGTTTTTAATTGCGTGGACTGGTTTTCATCGTGTTGAATTTCGTTCTGAATATCTGTAATTTTTTGTTGCAGATTGTCTACTCGCGATGCTAATGTGCTCTGTGCATTAGCCTCTGCCATAATTTTCTGCCAGTGTTGATCTACAATCAGAAGAAATAGTTATGGAGTTTAAACAGAACTGGTTATTTTCTGTCACTATGATCGTTGTGCCTCGTGCATAGCTGCAATCGCCGTGAATTTGCCATTTGGATTTGGAAAGAAAACTCGGATCAATTCATACGATCCAGTTTACCTTTTTGATTTACATTGGTCTAGCACGGACATCTATATTGTGAATATCAGATTTCTTACCTCATGTTTTCCATCTATGAGCAAATTCTTGCCATATTATCGGGCTAGCCACTAATGCAATTAAGACAAATCTTTCACACTCATATTTATGTATCTTGTTGAAACCTATAATCATTATCGCTTTTGACATTTCATTATCTATATTACAAATAATTTATAATAACAGGATTAATCGACAAAACTACCACCATTTCGGAGCACTTCTTACAATTTAATTTCACCCGTTGTGCTGCTTTTGCGGTGAGTGGGAATGTGAGCACCCGTTGTGCTGCTTTTGCGGTGAGTGGGAATGTGAGCACCCGTTGTGCTGCTTTTGCGGTGAGTGGGAATGTGAGCACCCATTGTGCTGCTTTTGCGGTGAGTGGGAATGTGAGCACCCGTTGTGCTGCTTTTGAGGTGAGTGGGAATGTGAGCACCCATTGCGATTGATGATAATAATAATTGATAATAAATAATTTTAAAAAAATCAGACACATATTTAATAAAATAAGACTATAGTCACACAATAAAACTTACTTTATCTGAAAGAAGATTGGAAATATCTCCCTATCAAAACATGTTGTACATATATTTAAAGTGTTAAAATACCCAGCGGTAGTCTGTCTTCATATAAAGTGCTTAGATTAGATTTTAAACCGAAAATAAGACTGACATGCGTCTATTTTTAAATTCGTTCTGAATATTCTATAATTGAAAAAAAGTTATGGTCATATAATCAATCATATGTAATATCAAATATAAAAGGTTGTATTTTACCACAAAAGAAGACATCCGATTCTATCCAAGATATGTCGCCATGGCCAAATGGCCAAGCTTTAATATAAATGAATAAGCACATAAATAGACATCACAAAACTATCACAGGAGAGTAGTGAAGATATTGTTTATTTTATACCAAAATTTAGTATGTAACCATCCTAAACCTCTGTCCTTTTTATTTTGTCCAAAGTAAACCCCCGCAATTTAAAGTAAAGTATTTCTATCCACACTTCCTACACATTGTTTGTTCACATTTATGTATATATACAATGCTGAATTATACTTGTTTCGTCTGTATGTAAAGATATTCACGGCGGATGTGGCTAGCCAAACAGGAGACGCTCATTTCTCCTGGGCACCTGGTCTCGCCTCTGAATTTCAATGGTCCTTGAATGTCCACTGTGGTACATTGTTGTAAGCGTAATAGTCGTGTGACACCAGTTATTTTCTTATTTTACATCAACGTCATACTAATCCCCTTGACAGTATGGAGCTCGTTAAATGTTCCATGCGGAGAGGGTTTGACCCTTTTTCCTGATGTAATGTATTCGTTTCGCGCACGTGTAAAAAAAAGTTTTATGACCTCTCTTCTTGAGAAACCTGTTAATCCTTGTTCTCTATATGGAGGATTATTTATAAATATTTAGATGTTTGTCTTTTGATTGTGCTGCTTTTGCGGTGAGTGGGAATGTGGACATCCGTAAACCGGTTACCCACACCAATTCAGTGACGTTTATTACTTTAATTGACCGTCTTAAGCCGGTATCGTAACCGCAGCACAATATTTTTGTAAATTCGTTTTTCCGTATATATTTTATTATTATCCTCTTCTGTATGAATATTCTTGGTGATATTTGTCATACAGCTTTGTCAAATGTCTTCTGTTTTCTCTTCCGTTTGTCTAGTCTCACCTGGTCTCACCTCTGAATGTCCACTGTGCTGCATTGTTGTTAGTGCCATAATGATGTGACACCAGTTACTTTCGTATTTATCATATGTTCACATATACTTAAAATAACAGTGGAACCAATTAACAGATTTGGTTACATGAATTGTGAACGAGAGATCCTGAATTCGACCTCCGCCAGTAGGTCATCGATACTCTGTCTTTCAGATGAGACGACGAGAAACCGAACCCTACTCATACAAACATACATACATTTCGTTTTGTTCATGAAAAGGGAAAAAGTAACATTCAGGATGTTTCTGGTGTTTTGCAAAGGAGTCTACAGACAAGGGTAGCAATGGTATTTTTTCAAGATCTAAGCTATAAACATTATGTTCATTTAATCTGAGTCTATCATCAGAGTATTAAAAAGAAAGCATGCGAACGCTTTCCAGTATTTCCTATCCACCAGTTAGGCTTTTCAAACGGACAATTATTTGTTCAGGTTTAAGGAAGCGATGGGCCACTTGGAATTTCATATTTTTCCTTTGTCTGCATTCAATTTTAGGCTCTTCACTAATAATTTACGAACTGCCTTTTTTAGTCATGAGCACTGCCTCCTACTGAAGTAGATAGCGGGATAAATCAATAATAGGGTGGCGGATCCAGAATTTCTGAAAAGGGGGTGGGTCTGCATGTGAAAGTCAAGTATTGGCTCAAAATATTCAGTTATCTTGGGCGCAGCTCTGAAATTTTACTCATTCTTGTGGCGAAAAAATGGAATGGGGCGAATTCCCCGCCCCCCTCTTAACCTACCACTGTAATATGCCACTGAAAATTAAAGAGACTACTGATATGGAGAAATGGATTTAGTGAGAACATTATGCAGATGATAATTCCAACACCAAATGATTTCCTATGGATTACAATTGTACATATTAAAACGAAAATAAATGTGTAGTCTATTTATAGTTTATACAAATTTCCATTTCTTAGTTGTATTTTTGCTTTCAGATCTGCATGTAATATCTATTCTTGTTGTAAATTTATATATTTTCTGAAAATTTTCACTAAAGTATCAATTCCTTAATATTCATCATTATTGCTTAGACGGCCTGTGTCGGTTCATTCCTGTGTTTTAGTCAGACAGTCAAAATAGTGAGTATGATATGATTTATTTTCTTCAATGTCAAGACCAGAGGCTTACTTTTTATCTACAAGTCATTATAGCATATTATTATCATAATCAATGTTATTATTATTAACCATCTTCACCATCGTCGTCGTATCATCATCATCATCATCATCATCATCATCATCATCATCATCATCATCATCATTTCGCTTTTCATCACCTGCTTTTCGCGCTCATCAATATTTAAATGAATAAAGCGCAATTCTGTGATGTGAAAGGAATCTTGATAGGATCGATAAGTACGATATACATGTCTTTAATTTATTAATTTACTTTTATTCTTATATCATGTAAAGTGGCTGTGTCGCTTTCTGTTATCTTCTATCAAGATTTTTCGTGGCAATGCCACAAATGCTTTCATTGTTTTCATGCTTACCAATGTGTAGATGAATCAGCGGTGGTCTATAAAAATCTATTCCAAAAATTTAATGAAAACAAGCTGTGTTTGTGAAACACTAATGCCCCGGCGGCACCAAAGTCCAAAGGGTTATTTTTAGCGTGAAGGTCATTATCAAGGTCAAAAGGTCTTCGACTTTGAAGTCATTTGAAAGGGCTTCATTTGCTGAGTACGCATGTCAAATATAAAATCTCCATCCCTTACGATTCAGAAGTTATTGCCAAGGTTAAAGTTAACAACAGACAGACAAATAAACAAAGAAACAGACAGGACAAAAACAATATGCCCCCGATCTATCGATCCGGGAGCATAAAAATTAAGCAAATGCAGTATATATATATATATATATATATATATTATTATTATTATTATTATTATTATTATTATTATTATTATTATTATTATTATTATTATTATTATTATTATTATTATTATTATTATTATTATTATTATTATTATTATTATTATTATCATACACATTTGTTAATGTCGTATATCGTGGCTGTATCACTTTCTGTGTAGTATTAAGTAATATCATTCATTGATTATTGTTTTACGTCACTCTACGATTATTTCACGTATATGGTGACAGCATCTGCCTGATGCATTGCATACAAATTTAGACCTTTGCAACGGACCCACCCGAAGCAGTGAGGAATCTTTTACGTGCCACGCCTACCGTGACACGGGACCTCGGTTTTTACTGTCTCATCCGAAAGACAGAACACCGGTGTGCCCAGGGCGGGAGTCGAAACTGGGACCTTTCAATCTCGAACCGAGCACCTTATCCACTAGGCCACACCGGCTTATAATATTATTCATGAATGCAATGATAGAATATACTATTCCGTTTTCATATATGGCATATGTGTTTAGTCTGACAGGAGATATTTCTCTATTCGTACGTTCGGGGCCAGCTGTTCGAAACTTCAACCACTGGCTGTGGCGGATCCAGGATTTCCGAAAAGAAGGTCCCACATGTGTATTAACCAAACTACTCAGCCATTTTTGGTGCCAAATCTTAATTTTTACTTATAAATATGTGGTGAAAAGGGGGTCTCCCTCTAAATCCGCCACTGACTGGTTAAGTTAACCAGTGAATAAAGATTGAGAGACAATTAATTCGATTTATATATAAGATTTCTGTATAAAACTCTAGATTACTTTGTAAAGCTTGCTTCATGTGCTACAAATCAGTACACAGACTATGACTTAAAGTCTTCTCATTTCAAAGATATAGTCAGAAGAAATTTAGCCATTGGTTTGCTCAACCAGTGGTTAAAGTTTCGAGCAGCTGACCCGCGATCTCCACTCTAGCTCTACGAGTTTCTTGTTCTTAGTGATTCAGTGACCATTATTGTTAAAGTAAACTTCATACCCAGCTATTAACACAGGAATGACGCTTCCCGAGGAACACGATGATTCCATCTACGAGAATAGTGTGAAAGATAAAGAGAAGATACTGTGCAAACTGAAAGAGGAACTAAAACAGAAGAAGGAAAGAAACAGAAAATTGTTGTTGACGGCAATTCGAAATGAGATGATTATCAACGAACTAAAGGAGGAGCTCAGTAAAAGCAATTTCTTTAACTGAAATACGTGACTTAAAGTATTGAACATGGCTGAAAACGGCAGAAAATGTCTGTTCAATAAATAATTTATGCTATATGTACTTATTGAGTTGTGAACTTCAAATAAATAGTATCAAAGGAAAGGTGACAGAAGGTCGAGTTTCCCAAAAGGTCTGGCCCCAATGTTATAAAACTTTTACCGTGGTCTACTCAAACTCCGTTCATAAACTCTGAGAACATGAGAACATGAACGTGTTCAAGATGACACCACTACTAGAGTTAAGTGGAATATATAGATGTTTTAGGCATGGGTTTGTGCAAAGTATTCACCAGTCTTAGAATATTTGAGCATTTTAATAAGTTCTATAACCAAAATGTTTTAGGTAATCTCATATTTGAACATGGAGTTTGAGCAGGGACAACATTCCTAAAATGTTTTAAAACCTTGGGCACTGGACTTGAACGTAGTCAGTCTTAAGGTTGTAACAGCTTGCGTATATCTCTTTTATAGTCATAATCCTAAGAATATGTAGCCTCAGGTCCAATTTTGTACTTTTTGTTGAGATGCAATATTAAGTTTAAATAAATACGTCAATCCATTGCTCAGTTTTAGTCATGTTATAAACCCCAGTTGACTGAGATATAACTTTTGGTTCTCCAAACATATCACTAATCCTCATCGTACGTTCAAAGGCATTTACTGTACCAAGTATGTACTATTGAAGCAGAATAATAATAATAATAATAATAATAATAAGAAAAAAGAAATTCATTTCTAGAGTTTTATCCTTATCGCAATGTAAACTGTGTTCATAAAAGTTTCCACAGAAATTTTCATACCCCTTAAACATATCATTATTACACAGAATGTCCTATTGTTCTTGTGTATTTTTCAGCCAGACCGTCATATTATTTATGATAAGATTTTATAAAATTCAAAACGCAGAGACGGATCTTCAATTTGTCAATTTGTATTTATGTTTGCTATTGATGTATTTATTCTTTTGAATATAGTTATTGTTAGATTTTACGACACCACCGTCATTTAAAATTTAGGTTTTAACTAAACTTACCTAAGCAAAAGAGCTGAACACCGATCCAAGGATAGTGTTTTGCATAAGGGATGGAATAATCTACATGAAAGAGAAGACAGAAGACATCTGAAAATGCTGTATGACACAAATCACCAAGTACATATACAAAATCAAAAAAAAAAAAAGAAACGACATTTTAAAAAATATTAGTCTGTATTACAGTAAAGAAGCAATTGATAAATACATGTACCTGAGATGTGCTTATTTCCTAGTCTACTATTCAAAGTTTGAATAACATATGATTGTTAAATTTGTTCGATTTTTCATAGATTAGGTCACGCCCACATTAATTCACTTATATGGATGTTAATTCTTCTTGAGGTATTGCACTAAAATCTTGGTCTATGCGTGACAAGACACTCAATACTGATGAATCACACGTACTAGCAACAGGAATCGATTAGACCTGCGAATACACACTCAACACTATACATGTATGTTGTCTTTCTCCACGAATGATTTCTAAACTTTGTTATGTCATATGTAAAGAGACTGATATACTTAATGTGACATTTGGTATAAAAAATAAATATTACATGTTTACCGGATGACATGCTTCGCCTCAAATAACATTATTTCCTCGTGTTGAAAAAATGGCATATCACCCGTAAAAACCCGTAATATCAGCCATTAAACCCATCAAATATGAAAAATATTCATTTCCTTATTGATCCACTACCGCATCGATCTCATTTTAAAAACTATAGCCATAAATAATTAGTATTTTGTCTCGCGGACATAACGCCTGAAAATAAGTAACCTGGACCCTTCTCAGCCTGACATTAACTTAGCTTTGATTTTGGGGTTGATAACAATACATACATTCACCACATTGCTGGGTGATTAGTCCATCAATACTGTACCACCAATCACCTCTCAGTACTAAGCTACAATAGATTATAATTTATGATACGGTAAGGTGCTGAACACGTGACCGAGAGGTTAAGGCTTCGAGTAGTATTATTGTTACAATAATAATAATAATAACTAGAAACGAGCTCGTTGCTAAAGCAACGAGTAGGTTTCACAAGTTAAAGTCGAAGCAGCGAAGCTGAGATCTCCTACTCTAATACAAAATTCTTTTTCACGATCCAGATATCTGATCTTTAGTGATGGTATCCACATTGCGCAATCTACTTGCAGAAATTGTAGGTAACGGCGACTTACATTATACACATTATACTGAAGCCTACATCGCACAATATCGACTAACGTAAATGTGCCTAAAGTCGTCATAGTCCTTAAGTCGTCACTCTCAAATCTTGCGTTATTTCTTAAAAACGAGAACTCAAAGAGGTTAAAGGGCGACGTGTTTTGAAAGAGGTAAGTATGTTCCATGTTTCTATATAAAATACCATTTTCATTTTATGCAAATCATAGTAAAGAATTCATGATATTTCAAGGAATATTAAATTTCACTTTGACATCGTACGGGCGATGCCTTTTCAAGTTCCATATTCTCTTGGGCGAATGCAATTTACCGTTATTCAAAGACATGACATACGTATATCACGAGTGAAGCAAATGCTCAATAGAATCTTTTACATAAAAATACGCTTATTGGATCACCTCACCCCCGACATATCGCTACAGGGGTCAAAAAGAAAACTGACGATTTAAGGACAGGGGTGACGACTATAGGACTGTCATTTATAATGTTATAATTTTTCTAAAATAGGGATCAGCTGTCAATGATGAGTTTGATATAAATATATAGGGTATAATACTTGTAATAAATTTGCTTTTTAAATATATAAATATATAATGAATAAATAAATAAATATATAATGAATAAATAAAAATATATATTACACAAGAACAGTGCATGTATTAGTTGTACGGAATATAACCGTATACAGGGACTGGTGTTGATTGTACGGAATATATATATATTGTTTCGGCATATGCCCATTGTGTTATGAAATGATATCTTGATGAAGTATTGGTTTTCATTCATTAAATAATAAAAAAATATATCATACCTCTATTAAAATTCTATGACTGATTGGTTGATTATGAACCATTAAAAAGATTTATTATAGACTGGCATTGCTTGTCTAGATAGAGGGCAGACTTAGTGTATTGGTTGGCACTTAGCTTCAGGGGCGGACGAACCGGGTTCGATTCCCGGATTGCGACACTATGTTTGAGGGGTTGGTAAGTTGGTAACCTCCTGCTTCCTTGTCGCGATATAACTGAAATATTGTTCAAAGCGACGTAAAACCCCATTCAACCAACCAACTTGTCTAGATACATATATCTTAGCAGCATTAGAACAAACAACTTCAATCTAGATTTATGACTTAAATAAACCACGTGATAACTATTGACCGGAAAATGATATAATGTCTGGGTCATTAATATGACCGCCAAATATGACAGATGTAGAATTCTTCAATAATAATAATTTGATAACTTGTTTGTTTACATGTACGTCAACTATACAAGGTACGAATGTTTTACTAAATGACGTTATTCTTGGTATATAAGACCTCTGACCTCATTTAGGTCAGACCACCGCCAGTGTAAGGTTTATTGGGTCATAAATTTGCGATATTGACCTGATAGCGAGTAATTAATTGTATAATAACGACCATGCTGACTCAATGATCTCTATTCAATAGCAATGACGACTTTAGGACTTACGACATGACGACTTAAGGAATGCACCGTCCTAGAGTCGTCATACGGACACCTCCTTCATTTAACCCCTATTATCTTGCCCTATACTTACTACGTCGATGTAATAGAGAGTAAATCAGAAACTAGACTGATTTTTGAACCAGATGATACCAAACATTGATATATACAGGAACAAATTTTACGGGAGAATATCAAAGGCAGAAAAATAGTGACGACTTTAGGCACATTTACGTTACTCTTGACCATATATTTGAAACAAGAAACATGTAGGACAATCACACTTAGTACAATCTGCACGTGTAACCTAGATCTTCAGTCCTTACTGCCCGCTTTATGTTGTTTATTTATTAACTTACGCAAGGTATTTCGCGTGTACAGATGTTTGACCTTGAATCGCCTCTCTGCTGGAATAAACAATTCTCCTCGCGATGAACTTACGCAAGTTATTTCGCGTGTACAGATGTTTGACCTTGAATCGCCACTCTGCTGGAATAAACAATTCTCCTCGCGATGGCCTTTAGTAATGCCGCTTTCCCCAATATACAAAAGAAAGACTTGACAATGTCTCGTATTCCACAGGTAAAGCACTGTAACTGGCGATTAATTCACACACGTTTGAAGTCCTGTATAACAGCGGCGCAGTGCGAGGTATTAAGCAAGGCAAATTCACCGCGCTTCTCTAATGTGTAATGCCGACGCTCGGAGAAGATTTCTTTATAGCCTTGTTCAGCAGTAGCTCGTAGAATGTAAATTTGCTTTTTTTTTTTCTTTTTTTTTTTTTTTTGTTTTTTTTTTTTGGGGGGGGGGGGGGGTGGGTTTTTTTGTTTTTGGTTTTTTTTTTTGTTTAAGAATTCGAATGCATAATACTTTCTCAAACTCTATTTTATAGAAAGCACTTTAAATCGCGATTGAATTAATCGCGAGTTACTGCGCCTTGTCCAGGGAAGAAGTCCTATATCACAGCGGTGTCGTGCAAGGTATTAAGCAAGGCAAATTGACCGCGCTTCTGAAGATATGTTTATTGCGTTGTTCATCAGTAGAGTGCCCAAAATTTGATTTTTGTTTAAGAAATCGAAATCAAAATGCTTTCTCAAACTCTTGTTTTTATAATTTGTTCATACGACGAATAAAAAATACTTGAAAGTTACGCAAGTAAGATATTTTTATAAAAAAATCTTTAAATTGCTCACTTTCAAATACCGGGAAACATGTTTCATAGTAAAATCGTTACGGAAAATCGTTTCGTAATGTTTTGGAAACTAAAAGACTAAAAATAAGACAGTTTTGAACATTACGTAATTTTTAAAAAACTTTAAATTGAAATAGAGGCCAAACTAAAAGAGATAGATAATATCGGCCGATGAAAGTTCTAAAGATATGAACCTAGAGAACATAACAGTGAAAATTTGAGAGATCTACCATCAAAACTAAAAGCTACATACGCGAAAATCGAAAAATATTAAATCTTACGTAATTCTCTTAAAACGTCGTATATTTCGAAAAATTTTTTCATTAAACGGGAGTATGTGTCTGTGAGAATGAATAGCAGAAAGATGAAATTTCAAAGTAAAGAGTCGGTAGATACCCTCATTCCCTATCATGCTACCAATTTTCACATCTCTATCTTCTTTAATAAGCGAGCTTTAGCTGAAACCATTTCATTAAACATTAATGAACTTTATGTGACGTTGAAAGCATCACTTTAAAGGGGGTTGTCGTGTTTAAACCTAAATAACTCGAAAACGGTAAGAGTTAGCGAAAATTTGATGGCAATGTTATGCATATAAATTTTCGCGCAGAATCGATTGCAACAATCCCCGATTCGATAAGATGAAAATTAATGGAGTTATGACGTCATTTACAAAGTATGACGTCATTTTCAGGAATTTGGTACCATGCCAATTCCCTTTTGTCAGTCGGTAGATATTTGCATTCTCTTTTATGCTACCAAATTTCATACCTCTAGCTTTATCAATAAGCGAGACACAGGTACCTGAAGTTTTAAATTGTATTTTCAGGAAAGGCCAAACACTGAACTTTGACCGCAAATATCTCGAAAACGGTAAGAGATATCGAAAATCTGAGACCAGACCTTTCACCTTTAACTACTTTTTCACGCAGAATCGATTGCAACAATCCCCGATTCGATACGATGAAAAATAAGGGAGTTATGACGTCATTTAGAAAAGTATGACGTCATTTTCAGGAATTTGGCACCTTGCCAATTCCCTTTTGTCAGTCGGTAGATATTTGCATTCTCTTTTATGCTACCAAATTTCATACCTCTAGCTTTATCAATAAGCGAGACACAGGTACCTGAAGTTTTAAATTGTATTTTCAGGAAAGGCCAAACACTGAACTTTGACCGCAAATATCTCGAAAACGGTAAGAGATATCGAAATTCTGTTGCTGCTATTTACCATTTTACTTTTTCACGCAGAATCGATTCCAACCGTCCCCGCCTCGATCCGATGAAAAATAAGGGAGATATGACGTCATTTACAAAGTATGACGTCATTTTCAGGAATTTGGCTCCATGCCAAATTCCTCTTGTCAGTCGGTAGATATTCTCAATCTCTATCATGCTACCAAATTTCACACCTCTATCTTCCTCAATAAGCGAGCTATAGGCGAAAACATTTCATGAATAATTAATGAGTGTTGATGACGTCACAAACATCACTTTAAAGGGGGTTGTCGTGTTCAAACGCAAATAACTCGAGAACCGTAAGAGTTAGCGAAAATCTGAGAACACTTTACAGGTAGGTATTTGAACGCTCTATCGAATGGAAGAAACCCGATCAAAATCCGACTGCAAATAAAGTCGCTAGACCTTGCCAAAGATTTGATTCGAAAATTTTCAATAATTTCAAAAATATTGGCAGCATGCCATTTTCATTCTAGAGGTAGATTAAGAATGTGGAAACATGTTTAGATATAAAATTTCATGCCGATATCTCATTTAATAAGAGAGATATTAACGTATGAATATTTAATTAGCTTTGATGACGTCATAGCGAATTTTCCCACGCTCATTGTGACTTTATTTATGGTCCGATTTCAAAAATTTTTCATATTCCAAATCAGACCATTAAAATCTTTCATCCTACTGTCTAAAATCTAAGATTGAAATATTTTTTTTGAAATGAAAACAATCGGGTCAAGGTCAACTTTTTCGGGGTAGAGCTACGAAATTGACGCAGTGACATAAAATCTTGCATCTCCTTTTCTGAATCGAATGCTGAAAATTTCATTCCAATCGGACAAATAATAAGGAAGATATAGCGATTCAAAATTTTGGCGTCGTAGGTGGCGCTGCGCGCTTATAAGCGGTAATTTAGAAAATTAAAAAAATCAAATCTTGAAAATTTATTTTCGAATCGAACACTGAAAACAGAATAGTAATATCTTTAATAATGAGTGATTTCTGAGCGGTCACAAAAAAAAAAACGGATGAAGAATAATAATAATAACTAGAAACGAGCTCGTTGCTAAAGCAACGAGTAGGTTTCACAAGTTAAAGTCGAAGCAGCGAAGCTGAGATCTCCTACTCTAATACAAAATTCTTTTTCACGATCCAGATATCTGATCTTTAGTGATGGTATCCACATTGCGCAATCTACTTGCAGAAATTGTAGGTAACGGCGACTTACATTATACACATTATACTGAAGCCTACATCGCACAATATCGACTACTCTTGACCATATATTTGAAACAAGAAACATGTAGGACAATCACACTTAGTACAATCTGCACGTGTAACCTAGATCTTCAGTCCTTACTGCCCGCTTTATGTTGTTTATTTATTAACTTACGCAAGGTATTTCGCGTGTACAGATGTTTGACCTTGAATCGCTTCTCTGCTGGAATAAACAATTCTCCTCGCGATGAACTTACGCAAGTTATTTCGCGTGTACAGATGTTTGACCTTGAATCGCCACTCTGCTGGAATAAACAATTCTCCTCGCGATGGCCTTTAGTAATGCCGCTTTCCCCAATATACAGAAGAAAGACTTGACAATGTCTCGTATTCCACAGGTAAAGCACTGTAACTGGCGATTAATTCACACACGTTTGAAGTCCTGTATAACAGCGGCGCAGTGCGAGGTATTAAGCAAGGCAAATTCACCGCGCTTCTCTAATGTGTAATGCCGACGCTCGGAGAAGATTTCTTTATAGCCTTGTTCAGCAGTAGCTCGTAGAATGTAAATTTGCTTTTTTTTCTTTTTTTTTTTTTTGGGGGGGGGGGGGGTTGGTTTTTTTATTTTTTGGGTTTTTTTTTGTTTAAGAATTCGAATGCATAATACTTTCTCAAACTCTATTTTATAGAAAGCACTTTAAATCGCGATTGAATTAATCGCGAGTTACTGCGCCTTGTCCATGGAAGAAGTCCTATATCACAGCGGTGTCGTGCAAGGTATTAAGCAAGGCAAATTGACCGCGCTTCTGAAGATATGTTTATTGCGTTGTTCATCAGTAGAGTGCCCAAAATTTGATTTTTGTTTAAGAAATCGAAATCAAAATGCTTTCTCAAACTCTTGTTTTTATAATTTGTTCATACGACGAATAAAAAATACTTGAAAGTTACGCAAGTAAGATATTTTTATAAAAAAATCTTTAAATTGCTCACTTTCAAATACCGGGAAACATGTTTCATAGTAAAATCGTTACGCAAAATCGTTTCGTAATGTTTTGGAAACTAAAAGACTAAAAATAAGACAGTTTTGAACATTACGTAATTTTTAAAAAACTTTAAATTGAAATAGAGGCCAAACTAAAAGAGATAGATAATATCGGCCGATGAAAGTTCTAAAGATATGAACCTAGAGAACATAACAGTGAAAATTTGAGAGATCTACCATTAAAACTAAAAGCTACATACGCGAAAATCGAAAAATATTAAATCTTACGTAATTCTCTTAAAACGTCGTATATTTCGAAAAAATTTTTCATTAAACGGGAGTATGTGTCTGTGAGAATGAATAGCCGAAAGATGAAATTTCAAAGTAAAGAGTCGGTAGATACCCTCATTCCCTATCATGCTACCAATTTTCACATCTCTACCTTCTTTAATAAGCGAGCTTTAGCTGAAACCATTTCATTAAACATTAATGAACTTTATGTGACGTTGAAAGCATCACTTTAAAGGGGGTTGTCGTGTTTAAACCTAAATAACTCGAAAACGGTAAGAGTTAGCGAAAATTTGATGGCAATGTTATGCATATAAATTTTCGCGCAGAATCGATTGCAACAATCCCCGATTCGATAAGATGAAAATTAATGGAGTTATGACGTCATTTACAAAGTATGACGTCATTTTCAGGAATTTGGTACCATGCCAATTCCCTTTTGTCAGTCGGTAGATATTTGCATTTTCTTTTATGCTACCAAATTTCATACCTCTAGCTTTATCAATAAGCGAGACACAGGTACCTGAAGTTTTAAATTGTATTTTCAGGAAAGGCCAAACACTGAACTTTGACCGCAAATATCTCGAAAACGGTAAGAGAGATCGAATTCTGTTGCTGTATTTACGATTTTACTTTTTCACGCAGAATCGATTCCAACCGTCCCCGCCTCGATCCGATGAAAAATAAGGGAGATATGACGTCATTTACAAAGTATGACGTCATTTTCAGGAATTTGGTACCATGCCAATTCCCTTTTGTCAGTCGGTAGATATTTGCATTCTCTTTTATGCTACCAAATTTCATACCTCTAGCTTTATCAATAAGCGAGACACAGGTACCTGAAGTTTTAAATTGTATTTTCAGGAAAGGCCAAACACTGAACTTTGACCGCAAATATCTCGAAAACGGTAAGAGATATCGAAAATCTGAGACCAGACCTTTCTCCTTTAACTACTTTTTCACGCAGAATCGATTGCAACAATCCCCGATTCGATACGATGAAAAATAAGGGAGTTATGACGTCATTTAGAAAAGTATGACGTCATTTTCAGGAATTTGGCACCTTGCCAATTCCCTTTTGTCAGTCGGTAGATATTTGCATTCTCTTTTATGCTACCAAATTTCATACCTCTAGCTTTATCAATAAGCGAGACACAGGTACCTGAAGTTTTAAATTGTATTTTCAGGAAAGGCCAAACACTGAACTTTGACCGCAAATATCTCGAAAACGGTAAGAGATATCGAAATTCTGTTGCTGGTACTTACCATTTTACTTTTTCACGCAGAATCGATTCCAACCGTCCCCGCCTCGATCCGATGAAAAATAAGGGAGATATGACGTCATTTACAAAGTATGACGTCATTTTCAGGAATTTAGCTCCATGCCAAATTCCTCTTGTCAGTCGGTATATATTCTCAATCTCTATCATGCTACCAAATTTCACACCTCTATCTTCCTCAATAAGCGAGCTATAGGCGAAAACATTTCATGAATAATTAATGAGTGTTGATGACGTCACAAACATCACTTTAAAGGGGGTTGTCGTGTTCAAACGCAAATAACTCGAGAACCGTAAGAGTTAGCGAAAATCTGAGAACACTCTACTGGTAGGTATTTGAACGCTCTATCGAATGGAAGAAACCCGATCAAAATCCGACTGCAAATAAAGTCGCTAGACCTTGCCAAAGATTTGATTCGAAAATTTTCAATAATTTCAAAAATATTGGCAGCATGCCATTTTCATTCTAGAGGTAGATTAAGAATGTGGAAACATGTTTAGATATAAAATTTCATGCCGATATCTCATTTAATAAGAGAGATATTAACGTATGAATATTTAATTAGCTTTGATGACGTCATAGCGAATTTTCCCACGCTCATTGTGACTTTATTTATGGTCCGATTTCAAAAATTTTTCATATTCCAAATCAGACCATTAAAATCTTTCATCCTACTGTCTAAAATCTAAGATTGAAATATTTTTTTTGAAATGAAAACAATCGGGTCAAGGTCAACTTTTTCGGGGTAGAGCTACGAAATTGACGCAGTGACATAAAATCTTGCATCTCCTTTTCTGAATCGAATGCTGAAAATTTCATTCCAATCGGACAAATAATAAGGAAGATATAGCGATTCAAAATTTTGGCGTCGTAGGTGGCGCTGCGCGCTTATAAGCGGTAATTTAGAAAATTAAAAAAATCAAATCTTGAAAATTTAATTTCGAATCGAACACTGAAAACAGAATAGTAATATCTTTAATAATGAGTGATTTCTGAGCCGTCACAAAAAAAAAAACGGATGAAGAATAATAATAATAATAATAAGAAAAGACAGTAGAATAATAAAAGGTTTCACAAGTGAAACTTGTGAAACCTAATAATAAGAAAAGACAGTAGAATAATAAAAGGTTTCACAAGTGAAACTTGTGAAACCTAATAATAATAATAATAATAATAATAATAATAATAATAATAATAATAATAGTAGTAGTAGTAGTAGTAGTAGTAGTAGTAGTAGTAGTAGTAGTAGTAGTAGTAGTAGTAGTAGTAGTGGTGGTGGTAGTAGTAGTAGCAGTAGTAGTAGTAGAAGTAGTAGTAGTAGTAGTAGTAGTAGTAGTAGTAGTAGTAGTAGTAGTAGTAGTAGTAGTAGTAGTGGTGGTGGTAGTCGTCGTCGTCGTCGTAGTAGTAGTAGTAGTAGTAGTAGAAGAATCATCATCATCATTATTATTATATAGGCCTAGTAAACATTTTTTGGTACACTTTGATCCACATCTTCAATAGAGATATCATGTCAGCGATAATAGTTCCATAAAAATACCTTACTTTTCAGACCGTATATGATACTACTTCTGCTATTACAAAAAATCCCTTCCGTTGTTTAAAATTATATCAAATGTATCGCTCTAGTTAAGTACCACAACACAGCACAGAAAATATGAAAACGTAAATAGATGATATTTGTTACCCAATGTACTTGTACCTACGCAAAGTATTTGTTTCCTCTGGTTTACCTAGTGACATTGACGATAATGATGTACATATATGTAACAAATGTTACCAATGAAGCATTCCTGATAAAAAGCTATTATAACACAATATCCCATAGCATATCTGCCTATAGTTCAGGGAGCATCATGTAGGACATTTTGAATTTTTTTTATAATATCCATAATAATTTTCTACCCCGTAATTTCATAGAAAGTTCTCCGATGTTTTGTGCTTTGTGTTTCTTATTAAGTCTGACAGTAATTATAGTAAGTTTTTTTTTGTTTCAATTAACAGAAAAATTATAGATATTTCTACATACAAATATAGCATTTCTTTTAGTAGTATTAATATTCTTCTTCTTCTTCTTCTTCTTATTATTATTATTATTATTATTATTATTGTTGTTGTTGTTGTTGTTTTTTTTTTTGTTGTTGTTGTTGTTGTTGATGTTGTTGTTATCATTATTATTATTATTATCATAATATCAGAAGTAATTGCAAAATTTCTTGTCAGTTTTCAGACTCTTCTCTACGAAAGCCGATTAGACTCACTTACTAAAAAAATTTTTTATATATATTCTCGTTATTTCGACATCGACATTCGACATTTCGAGATCTTTTCTCGTTATTTTAAGATCTTTTCTTGTTATTTCGAGATAATTAATTTGTTATTTCGAAATCTTTTCTCGTTATTTCGAGATAATTAACTCGTTTTTTCGAGATAATTAACTCCTTATTTCGAGATAATTATCTCGTTATTTCGAGATCTTTCCTCGTTATTTCGAGATAATTTACTCGTTATTTCGAGATAATTATCTATTGATAATACTTGGCGTGACGTTATATGCGGCATGCTTTGTAGGCTAGGCGAAGCCGCCGCACGGTTTAAATTTACTACATATATATACATTGTATATATATATATATACAACGAATGTTGAAATGAAAGTACACGTAATCCGATGATAGGCTATTTATATACGTTTTAAAATCCCCAAATCCATTTTATGGAGCATTACGTAGAACGATATGAAAATTCGAAAATTTCCAACGTAAACATTAAAGTCACTTTTATTCAATTATTCTCTAGAACATCCTGTTGTATTTTGTGTGTTTTAATAATTTCATTCTTTAAAGTAAGTATTATGTTTTTAATTTTAACGAGAAATTTTGATAATTCTATATATCATTACAGTATTTGTATTAATTATGTGTCTCATATCAAGGGTGTAGAACTAGAGGATAGTCGAGGGCACGTACAACCTCTTCCCCCTATTTCAAAAGTGAGGGAAGGAAGCATAAGTAGGTTTGTGCCCATCACATTTACGTAAAAGTTGGAATGAAATCACAAGAAATTACCGGTCGGTGTGGCCCATTTGATAAGGTGCTCGGCTCGTGATCGAGAGGTCTTGGATTCGAATCCCGCCCTGGGCGTACCGGTGTTCTGTCTTTCGGGTGAGACAGTAAAAACCGAAGTCCCGTGTCACGGTAGGAGTGGCACGTAAAGATCCCTCACTGCTTCGGGTGGGTCCGTTGCAAAGGCCTAATTTGTATTTATTGCATCAGGCAGATGCCGTCACCATATACGTGAAATCATCTTGGAGTGACGTAAAACAATATTCAATCAATCAATCAATCTGATCAATATCATACTGTGGCACCATAGGACCGCCAATCACGTGGATATGTCTCTTCTCTATGCAATCGTAACAACTCGTCCATTTCCGTACCCAAATAAGACTCGAAATTATACAAAATATATCAATACATCTAGAAATTTCACAATTTCAGACTTGAGCATCAATGAAAGAGGGTATTTGAATTTTGTCGAAATGCTAATCTGCTGCACAAAATTAATATAAGAATAAATGTTCCAACACTTATTATAACTTACATATTTGTTTAATAAAAAGCCATTATAACATGTCATTAAATCTTATAAGCAATAATAGTATAATAGTTTTCACTCATCTGATAGGAGACATTAATGATAGATAGCCGCTTTCACAACTAAGTCAACTTGACTGAAATGACCTATCTACAATTTAATTTAATTTTTTATGCTCGAATATACATATTATAGATTGTTTTTACAAACCTGGAACATAAGGAAAGTACAAAGGCAGTATGATACTACTGTAACAAAAGAGCTTCCGTTCAATCAAATACTATAAATATCTCTCTGCATTTAAATAAATAAAACACAGAATTATGAAAACGTAAATAGATTAGGGTATTTCCACTTTGTGATAAAATTAAAACCAATGCAAGAATTAAAAATTAGTTCCATGTCTGGTTTCTTTTCGACGCATAGATGAACTTCTCTCACAAAATATTATTTCTCATTCATCATATATATGCATATTGCAATGTACTGATGTCAAAGGGAAAATATATTTAAACATGTATAGAGTTACAATGAATATTAGAACATATATACGTGAATTAAATTGGTACATATGTGTAATTATAGTAAACTATAAGTTTATTTTGTTTAGGTAGCAAACATTTGATTTTATGGGGCGTGGTTGGGCAGGAAGAATCTGAAATAAAATTTTCTGCACGTAAAATACGTAAAATAAATTTTCAGGCTAACAAAAGCCTTCCTCTACCCCCAACCATATGTTCCCGCAAAAAATACCATAATGCGGACAGGGAGTGAAAATGAACGCGTACTTATATATGGTAGTAGCCTGAAGGTCTTCCAAAAGTTTTAGGTATATATATGTTTTTCGTTTATTTATAAATATTTATTTATTTTCATTTCTTATTTATTTATCTATTTCATTATTAATTATTATTATTTTTGTTTTGTTTGAGGCCGCCCCAACTATGACAAAAACAAAACTCGATTCGACATTTATTGGTACCTGAAACTCAGAAATGTGATCAGGTGCCCGAAAAGTGTAAGCATCTCTTTGATCAAACAATCGCCCCGAATGTCTAAAAGATACAACAAAACTGCAAATACATAATAAAGGTCTCATCTACGTAATCGTCTTTGGTACCTTAGATTACAGATTTCATTCAATGTTTTAAAAGAGTTTCATCTTTTAAAAAATGTATAAAATTGGTATCAAAAATATATCTTGCCTTCATAAAGTGTCACAGATTATCATGGATATTGATAGTGAATTACGATTATCATCGTTCTCATTTAGGAAGTCATTTGATACAAAATATTCAATTAATATCTGTGTCATGTTCTATGTGAATGTCACTACAAAGTGATCGAATTTTCGATTTCAGAGTAGTAACAATTAATCTGCTCTTTCAAGGATTTCACGTATTCCAGTATATCGGAGCGAAATTCATCTCATCATGAGACATTTCCTTTGTACGGTGGCTATTGCCATAGACACTTTGCCCTCTCTAATATCCATGGTGGACAATATGTGAGATTGATTTGCCAAATTTGAAGATTTCTTGCTATTCAACTGACGACGAAGATTCCTGATTTTGTTTTCTTGATCTTCTATCACATTTTCTAGACTGTCTCTTTCGGCATCAACATTCCTTATTTTTTCTTTCACCTCTCTACATTCAGCATCCATGTAGCTGGTCTACTGAAAAATATTTTACTACTTTAATATCATCTTTTGATATATCTTTGAACCCTCCCAACACCTCCTCCCAATTGTATGAAAGAATATATAAGAATTGTAAAACCTTTAAGTGAAATTGAAACTGCACATTTAGTATCAAAATTGATAATATTCTCTTTTATAGAAAATTTAAACAGAAATCAAATCAAACAATTTTTACATAGCAAAATATGAATAAACTTTAAAACTTTCCAGTTTTATGAAACGATATTTTCATATGTTTATAAATCTTTTACTGACACTGTAATTTACAGAACTAAATGCTATGTCACAATGACACCAATAACAGTGTATTATCGTACACATTCAATGAATTCTAGCAAACAGTAGCTAGGGAATAGGAGGAGTGAGCATTTCTTTTGCTTTGTAAGCCAACATCGCCACCAATGTCAAATACGTAAAGAGGAAACAAAACTATTTCAATAGGCAAACATGCAATTAATGAACACTACCACTGAGTCGAAATTCTCACAGCCACACAACTTCAGAGATGTCCTATGTGATATGATACATAAAAGAAAAATCCTCGACGGATATGTTTCTTTTGGACAATTGACGATGTATTTATTCTCACAAGCTGTAATTGAAAACACTAATTCCAACTATCATAGGGAATATTGCACAAATGATAATAATTAAGTAGTTGAAACTGTTGAAGCATGATTTGGAACTCTTGAAGCACGTCATATAATCAGTTACAAGTTTTAAACTTTTGACCAACGTGCATGTGATAACATTATCGCCATACACAATTAACATAAAGACTGGGGTGGGGTGGGTAAGAAACGTAACATGTGATATATTCATGATAGAATCCATACCAGGCAAGCCATTATGGGAAAGCTTAAAGTACTTTTATCAACATTTTTAATAAACAAAATTTACTTATATAAAGACGGGGGCTGAGAAATCTGACATATTTACTTGATAGAACCCATCCCAGGTTTCGCTAGTAAAGGAAAGGTGATATGACAACTCTTTAATTAAATATGACCATATAATAGGATTAAAATAGGATAGGAGACCATTCCAAGAGTTTCACATATTAACTTTCAGATTTTCTTCAAACAAGCATTTATGTACACACCTATCAATGATTAACGCTTAAACTTAGGGGAAAATAAGAGACAAATTATAATACATATATCTTTCATGATATATATAGTTTAGATCTTTTTAGGATACAAGCAGCATTATTAACAATCCCTCCTAACGTTCTGTCATTTATGAAATTATTAAATGTACAGTTTAGAAGAGATACTGATCCAATAACTCAGATATCCACTCCTTGTACTTACATTTAAGAGGTCGTTAATTTCTGCAATTTCCAATAAATGGAAACATTATTTATACATGCACTTCATATATCCGAACAAATCATCATTTTCCGTCATAAATGTAAAATGTTAAGTACATTTCAAATTAGTCAGGTTTATTATTAGACTGTTCCGAGAAATGAGCTAAATTTATACTCAAAAATCCCCCCAAACCCTTTGGTCAATGAAACTGGATCATATATATCTGCAAAGAAATGTGACAGGTTCTGGGTAAATTGAAGGTACCTTTATCATATCGAACATAAATTCAACAGATTCCTGAGAGGTGTTTTTGTAAGACAGATAGATACTGATAGTGATAAATAGCAAAGACATGGCTTAGGTGTATAGAAAGTGATTACGACTGAAAACGACATTCTTCTACATATAATTCGTATTCCATATGACATCCATATACTCATGTGTTTCAATTTACTTTTTTCGATTTTTTATAACGCTGAATAGAAATGCTGTTAAAGTGAGTATGAAGTGGGTATGAATTCCTCCCATTGAAAGAGAATTGCAAAAAATCGACAAATTCGGTAGTAAAACACTCATAAATCTAAAAAAAAAACATTGAATTACTCACAATACACTTTGATGATCACTTGTTAAAGTCCAATCATAATGCTTCTCTGTCAGAAAGTTCTATAGCAAGTATTACTTTAAATATCATTTTGCCGAATAACTTCACGATTTCTATCTTTACACCATGGTAAAATCCAATGAAGTAGAGAAAATTCGGTGACAGACTGTTAAAAGCACCTGGTACATATTAAATATGCATTGTTTTGCATGAACGTACTTGTACGTACCCACTGTATTTATTACAAGATGTATTTGTACATACCTAATATATTTGATAGAATAAGACAAAGAGTGTTTGTGTTATTTCTCCTAGTATATTTGTTAACAAGTGTATTTGCACCTCCTCAGTGTATTTAATTCCTCTGGTTTACCTCCTGACATTTTATATATATATATATATATATATATATATATATATATATATATATATATATATATATATATATATATATATATATATATATATATATATATATATATATATATATATATATATATATATATATATATATATATATATATATATATATATATATATATATATATATATATATATATATATATATATATTATATATATATATATATATACCGTGCATGTACCGTGGACATTGGATTTGGGCAGGTAAAGCCGCGGACACGCGTGGACACTGTCCCTGTATATTGTGTCCGCGCCGTCAGACTGTCAAACGTGGACACCAAATATGTCCCGGTATTTGGATATGATAGTGCTAAAAAGGCAGCGATCTTATAATGATGCGTATTGTGTTTGTTCAGTGAAGCATGAAAAATAACGAAATTAGACTTAAAGATATCTTGATTAATAATCATTTAATATCTTTTTAAACCTCCTCTACTTGATTACACACTGAACGTTTGAAATGTATCTTAAAATATTCTTCTATTCTAAATATTTTTAAAACTAGAACGCATTTTTATATAAAAATTTAAAATATAGTGCGCACCTGGAGCACAGACGTATATAATGTTTTAGATATATACGTCACTGTCTGGACGTATAACTACGTTATATACGTTCTTTATACCCGTATATCTACTTGTCGTAAAAGTGCATCAATGGTATTTGAATGAAATCGGTAAAGACAACCTGATTGGTCATTGTACAGATACGTGTATAAGTGTGATTTAAAAGAGAAAACTGAAGACATCTGACAAAGCTGTATGACAAAAGTCACCAAGGACATGCACACAAAACATGATTTATTATTCCGAGAGTGTGCCGAGTTTCTTTGTAATACTTATTTCGGGCTTTTAATTAAAGAAGGTAACGATCCACATTGAAGAGCGCAGTTACTACTTATGGATTCAGTACAGTAAAGCCGACTTTAAAATCAAATAAATTCATATTATATGTGATATGATATTCATTATTGATTGCTCTGATAAACATATTCAGATTTTGAAATATTACATGCGATTACGATGAAATACACGATTGATTAATTCTGGTAGATATTTATACATATGGACATTGATCTTCATTCTATTTTATTCATTATTATCTTCTTTGGTCTGTTTTCTTCTTTTTTTATGTATTCTCTTTTCTTCCTGGTGAAGTGCAGGCAAACTTTTGAAAAATATTTATAATCTCCGAACAAAAGACAAAGCATGCGCACTGGAGTCGCAAGGGAAACTAGAGTGTCGGTCATTTTCTTACCTGAACAGTAAAGAAAAGTATCTTTCAGAACCCCCACCCTTTCATTTTCTTATCTTCTTACATACTCCTGCCAGATATAGGGCCGTATGTATCTTATGATTTCATCGGATACGATCGTCTAATTCCGTGTATTAATCAGTGTCATAAGTCAAACCCTTATTCGCTACCAGGGTGAAGTAAAACAATAGACTCCACACAACACGCGTGCTCCAGTCGTAAGGTTACCTGGACTAAGTGCCGTTTGACCTAAACAGAGAGGGAAAAATTATTTAAAAAAACGTCGTATTTTACAGTTTTGTCTCACTTGTACACCACTGTCCGATTCTGCAGTTTTGGTACGAAATTTGAAAATGTGACTTCATTTTGGACTTTCATATCAGTCTTCACCACCAATGAAAGACACTCTGCTTGCTGCATGTACTTTACCCTTTGACATTTGATATATCATTGTATATATATACAACGATTGATAAAATGAAAGTACGCGTAATCCGATGATAGGCTATTTATATAAGTTTTAAAATCCCAAATCGCAAGATCTGTCAGTAATGAAAATTAGATAAATTTTCCTAAGTTTATTCGAAATTCCCTACAATCAGTTATTATTCTCTGGAAAATCCGCCGGTGTTTTGTGTATTAATTAAGTTCATTCATTCTTTAATAGTAAGTATGTTGTTTTTAATTTGAACGAGAAATTTTGATATTTCTACCTATCATTACAGTAAATATAGAACATATATACCTTATAATTTTGTGCACCATATGCGCATTTCGACAAGTTATGTCTCTTCAGTGATGCTCGTGACCGAATGATTGGAATTCTCAAAATATATAAAAATATGAAGAGCAGTGTTGAAGCCAAAATGACCGAAAAGTGAACTAAAGAATCTATCTAAGGACAGAGCTATGCATGAGGGAGATACTCCTTAGTTTTAGAGTGATTTACTTAATTTGCATTATTTCTGTATCACATAATAAGGGTGTAGGACTACAGGAGTAGCGACGGCACGTGTAACCCTAAACCCCTCCAATTTTCGAATGTGGTGAAACGAAGTATAAGTATGTTTGTAACCCCGAATGTAACACAGTTTATTTAAATATATGTCTCAATATCTATTATTAAATCAGAAGAAATGACCATGGAAAGGTTTTTTTTCAGTTTTTAGATGCTGTTATCCGTGTGTGACGGAACTGGTTACATTTTATGATGTTGTGGCACCACAGGACCTCAGATCACGTGGATATGTCTCTTCTCTATGATATCAATATACAGAGGAAACGTATCCAGACGATTAGAAGGCCTGCGTGTGGCACGGTGCTGGTGGTACCCAGTGACTAAATATTCCATCAGTCCCTAACGTTATTCACATTATCTCAAAGTGTTCATTATTCTAAACATATGAATACATTTTGAAATTTCACAAAAACAGACTTAAGCATCACTGGTGCACAAAATTTATTTCAGTATAAATGTTGTTTTACTTATCATTACATACACATTTGCTTAATACAATGTAATTAAAGCATAATATTCTATTACGCAGTAATGACTCTGCCTGAGGAACACGATGGACCATTTTGTGATAAAAGTATCGAATATAGCGAACTCATGTTGTGCAAACTGAAAGAGGAATTAGAAAAGAAGAAGGAAAGGAACAGAAAATTATTGTTGACGGCAATTCGGAATGAGATGATTATTAGCGAACTAAAAGCACGACTCAATGATAGCCATAACTCCTAGTAATACACTAGGATAAAAGTAGTGGACTTTGCTTAAGTGAGGTTTGTGTTGACAGTGCAGTAAATGGACTGTGCAATAAAGGCTTTATCGTTACTATAATATATATATGTATATTATGAGTTGTGAACTTTCTAAATGAAATAATATATATTCATGGGAATCATGAATAGAGAAAAATCTGTCCAAGTGTACACTGATTTTTCACGAATATCATGTTATATTTTTGTTATATAGAAGTAAAGATATATTGCTCTCTTATAGTTTTTCATTTTTATGCCACTCCAAGGTTATTGCACTTAATGGTAATGGTGGCGGCACCTTCTTGGTGCATTGCCTCATTATTTCTCATGCTACGAACTCAACCAGAACGGAATCGTTCATGTACCAACGTATACCGTGACAAAGGGCCTCGGTTTATACCGTAACAAGGGACCTCGGTTTATACCGTGGCAAGTGGTCACGGTTTATACCATCACAAGACGCCTCTGTTTATACCTTGGCAAGGGGTCTCGGTTTATACCATAACGAGGGGTCTCGGTTTATACCGTCGCAAGGGGTCTCGGTTCATGTCATGACAATGGGTTTCGGTTTATACAATGACACTGTGAATCGGTTTATTCCGAGGTAAGGAATCTCGGTTTATATCATGACAAACGGTCTCGGTTCATTTCGTGGCGAGGGGCCTCGGTTTATACCGTATCAACGGGTCTCGATTTATACCATGACAAGAGGCCTCATCATATAAGAAGTTATCATTCTCGTTTAATGATAGTTTAGACATATCTAAGACATTATTGATCTATTTTACTACAACATACATAACATCAAGTAAAGCATATTACACTGTCAGCGAGGGAGTGGGATATAGGAACAATCGTCCCTTCCAAGCAACATCTTCTGAACGATGTACCAAGAGACAATTCTCAACGCTACTAGCATAAGTTAGCTATAGCTGCGCTACTACTCCTAAAACTGCGAAGATTACCATCCTGCAACAAATACCGAAGTATTGATAGGATGTCATGTCAACAAGCTGAAAATCTGAGTGTAACGTCGCCTGTGTGGCTACCTCGAAGCAACCAACTGTATCCTGCAAGTGAATCTCGATACATGATACGGTTTACTGTTCCCATTGCTTGAATTTTCCCTTATTCATACAGGATTTTCTATATTTAAAGTTATAAAAATCCCCTGAGGAATTTTCAATTCTCTGGCATCTTGCAGCCGATTGCTGCTGACTGACAAATGTATAAGTTTTGCAAAAAGGCCCTTCGTATGTGTGAAACTAAAGGCAATGCTGACAAGTAAGTCTGACCGCCTTTCTGAGCACTTATCTATTCTACCATATTTGAATCCCCTACCCAAATAGCCAGCTTTTGTTAAGGGACATACATATATCTAAAAACTCCGACTCCAAAGGCTTTCAGCGCCAGTTAGGATGTAATGATATACCGCGATACGATATATTGCGATATGGCCATGCTACAATACACGATACAGCAAAAAGGTCAAACGATATGGCAACGATTCTTTTTTATATAAAAATATCCGTAAGAATTTTATGTTTTACATACATATTTCAAAAAGAATTTATTATGCATAAAAGAATCTAAATAGATTATCAAAGAAAAAAGAGGAGTTACTGGCTCAGTTATGTGGCAGTTATATTTTTGAATACAAAAACCTTTTTGTATTCCCGTGTCTATTTGTCACTCATTTCTAGTATAAACTGTTATAATCCGTGATATCCTACCTATCGTGTGTTACTATGTAGCGCCATCTATCTAGTCGTTATATTTATAGACTTTTATTTTGCCGTCGTGACATCCTACCCATAGTGTGTTACTATGTAGCGCCATCTATCTAGTCGTTATATTTATAGACTTTTATTTTGCCGTCGTGACATCCTACCCATAGTGTGTTACTATGTAGCGCCATCTATCTAGTCGTTATATTTATAGACTTTTATTTTGCCGTCGTGACATCCTACCCATAGTGTGTTACTATGTAGCGCCATCTATCTAGTCGTTATATTTATAGACTTTTATTTTGCCGTCGTGACATCCTACCCATAGTGTGTTACTATGTAGCGCCATCTATCTAGTCGTTATATTTATAGACTTTTATTTTGCCGTCTTGACATTCTACCCATAGTGTGTTACTGTGTAGCGCTATCTGTCTAATCGTTATATTTATAGACATTTACTTTGCCGTCTTGACATTCTACCCATAGTGTGTTACTATGTAGCGCCATCTATCTAGTCGTTATATTTATAGACTTTTATTTTGCCGTCGTGACATCCTACCCATCGTGTGTTACTGTGTAGCGCCATCTATCTAGTCGTTATATTTATAGACTTTTATTTTGCCGTCGTGACATCCTACCCATAGTGTGTTACTGTGTAGCGCCATCTATCTAGTCGTTATATTTATAGACTTTTATTTTGCCGTCGTGACATCCTACCCATAGTGTGTTACTATGTAGCGCCATCTATCTAGTCGTTATATTTATAGACTTTTATTTTGCCGTCGTGACATCCTACCCATCGTGTGTTACTATGTAGCGCCATCTATCTAGTCGTTATATTTATAGACTTTTATTTTGCCGTCGTGACATCCTACCCATAGTGTGTTACTGTATAGCGCCATCTATCTAGTCGTTATATTTATAGACTTTTATTTTGCCGTCGTGACATCCTACCCATCGTGTGTTACTGTGTAGCGCCATCTATCTAGTCGTTATATTTATAGACTTTTATTTTGCCGTCGTGACATCCTACTCATAGTGTGTCACTGTGTAGCGCCATCTATCTAGTCGTTATATTTATAGACTTTTATTTTGCCGTCGTGACATCCTACCCATAGTGTGTTACTGTGTAGCGCCATCTATCTAGTCGTTATATTTATAGACTTTTATTTTGCCGTCGTGACATCCTACCCATAGTGTGTTACTGTGTAGCGCCATCTATCTAGTCGTTATATTTATAGACTTTTATTTTGCCGTCGTGACATCCTACCCATAGTGTGTTACTGTGTAGCGCCATCTATCTAGTCGTTATATTTATAGACATTTATTTTGCCGTCGTGACATCCTACCCATCGTGTGTTACTATGTAGCGCCATCTATCTAGTCGTTATATTTATAGACTTTTATTTTGCCGTCGTGACATCCTACCCATAGTGTGTTACTGTGTAGCGCTATCTGTCTAATCGTTATATTTATAGACATTTACTTTGCCGTCTTGACATTCTACCCATAGCGTGTTACTGTGTAGCGCTATCTGTCTAATCGTTATATTTATAGACATTTACTTTGCCGTCTTGACATTCTACCCATAGTGTGTTACTGTGTAGCGCTATCTGTCTAGTCGTTATATTTGTAGACTTTTACTTTGCCTTCGTGACATCCTACCCCCATTGTATTATGGTTCAAGCCTAATATTCCGACGGCCTGATAGTCCGACGGCCCGATAGTCCGACGACCCGTTAGTCCGACAAGCTGATAGTCCGACGGCGATGGATGGTATTGCACTAAAACATGTTAAAACTTGCCCTTTGAAAATTCTAGGTGAAAGAGGCAACCCGAGAGAAGACAAATACCCAATCGTCGGATTTAGAGGGGGGCGGAGTTAGCGCTCCCTACAATCGTCGGATCTAGAGGGGGGCGGAGTTAGCGCCCCCTACACCTATTGTTTTCAGAAAAGATGTACCAAAATAGGTAATTATTGGTCAATTTTCGGCTGTGACTCCCCTCCCCTTCCATCACTAACTTTTATCTGTATCTGTCTTTGAGTTAATTGGTCAGACAGAGAAGATGCTCAAAAGCAAAGTGATTAAAATCTGTTATCGGTTTATTTGCTCCCCATGCGACTGTCAGTCCTTCCCACCGGTTTTCCTACACTTTTTGTCATTACAGTGTATGATATCTTAAATTTGGTTATATTCAATAATTCAGAAAACTATTTCATTCAGGGAATGAAAACAGACTGCAGCTCGGAATATTATATGTTTGATGCAACTTTCTTCGACTTTTTTTTTTCTTTTTTACAAATGAAAATATTTCACATGTCTGGTGAATAATGGCCTCAATGCACCGATCAATCGCCTCAACACAAGTGCGGTTCCAGGAATTGTGTCTTGGTGGAATGTAAGGGTCCACCGGAAAGAGAAAAGAAGGAGAAAAGTATGAAATGAATTAAGAAGTAATGTATGTCTGTTTTTGTATGTTTTACAGGTGTCAAGTGGGGCATAGCGTTACAAACAAATTTGCTATAAAATGAAATGGTTCATCCAAATCGCTTCAGCAGTTACAGAGAAAATGTTAAAAAAGTTTAAACTAATTTTGAGGTCATTGTAACCATTTTGTGGGAGAAAAACACAAACTTGGTAGAGAACATTCGATCAGTACTTGTTTCCTTCAAGTTTCGTTGAATTCCTTAAAGTGATTCTGGGTCAAAACTCTGAAAAGTCCCATCAGCGCGGTCAAGTAAATAGCCGGCCGGACTTTAGATAGAAAGGTCGCTGGTTCGAAAGCGGACTGATTATTCTAACTTTGTACAAGTGTTCATGTACATGAAGCTCCGTTGGTGGGAGGTTGAAACGGTGCCCGAGTCTTTGTTGAAGCCTGCTTTATTTCCATATAAAGACATGGATCTGGCAAAAGTTGAGAACAATCGCCTGTGTTGAGATAGACTCGGCATATTAAAGACCCCTCAATGATGGACAGCAAGTCCAAATTTGACGTTTGGCCGATTATGTCCCGTCTTTTTAGCTGAAATTATGTACTGACGTTAATCAACAATATTGACTTACCAAGAAATACTGAAATGTTTACGAGCAACAGACAACGTACATGATTCCAGATATGGACAGTCGCAGATTGCAGTTGAAATTATTTTCATATAAATCGTACAAAACTTGGGTTTTCATTAGACAGCACAGTGGTAATGACCGGTATTTTCGGTCTAGGTTTAAGGCGTGAGTAGTTATCCCTAGGTTGTGAGTTCAAATTCCACTGTATGACATTGGTTATTTGTTTGATTTTATGGGGAAGGGTAGAGGGACACTCCGAAAACCGTTTATGACAAGCCTGGCCAAAAAAAGTTTTTGCACTCCGAAAACTGTTTGCACGATTGAGGTAGGTTTAGACTCGTAATCAGTCCAAATATCGGGCCGTCGGACCATCGGATATCGGGCTGTCGGATTATCGGGCCGTCGGACTGTCGGATTAACGGCTGTCGGATTATTGGGCCGTCGGACTATCGTACCGTCGAATTATAAGGCGGTCACCTGTGTTATTGTGAAGTGCTATCAATCTAGCAGTGATATTTACAGAATTTCACTTCGCTATCGTGACATCCTACCCACAGTGTGTTACACTTTACAACCAGTGTAGCTGGAAGCAAATCTAAGTGCCAGTCATTTTTGATAAGCTCATTGTGACTCTGAAAATATACATGTGATCTTGATCATAAAATACATAATATGTCATGGATAACATTTATTTTAAAATTAATTGATTTTACAGTATATAGCAGTTGTATCTACAAAGACATATTTGTATAATACAGACAATTTACTTGGTTCCTATAAATGCTCCCTCCCCTAATCGAATTCACTGGTGGGGGTATTGTCTATTGTTGGACATGTGACCCATCTTTAAAATATCATGATAATGGATGAACTTTTCTAGAGAATAATATTAAGAAAATTATGATCTTATATTCCCTGAATTATCTATAATTTTGACAAAACATTTTATTTTGAGATGATCCCTTTTTTTCCATGGAACCACACCATTTTAATCATAATTAGAGGTAACTTTTATAATGATAAAAAACAAAAAAAAATTAAATGAAATAGAACTGATTAAGCAAGAATAATAGCAATAATAATAATAATAATAATAATAATAATTATTATTATTATTATTATTATTATTATTATTAATATTATTAATAATATTATTATTATTATTATTATCATTTTATTATCAATTTTTTTTTTGTATTGCTTGTTTTAATTTCTCTTATTATAATGAACATTTATAATGAAAAGTAACTATTAGATGCCTCCCATTTTACAGCAATAAAGGGTAGAATCCTTTTTTTTATTTTGATCTTGAAGCAGACAGTCTGTATGTTTTATATGCATGATGTAAATTCCCACATTGATTAGTTTCTTGCAAATAAACACGATATGGCTCCTTTAAATATAAACAAATTGTCAAAATGCTGTTTCAGAATTTTTAATAAACACTTTAATTGATTCCTATAGTCACATATGATCTTGTAATGCACTATTTATCCTTGTTGTTATCCAGCTGTTGCAGCAGTGGTGGTGTTTGTGTTTGTGGTGGTAGTGGTGTTTGTGGTGGTAGTGGTGTTTGTGGTGGTAGTGGTGTTTGTGGGGGTAGTGGTGGTAGTGGTGGTCTCTTCTTCCTCCTCTTCCTCCTCTCCAAATTCTCTCAACAAATACACTGCCAAGATACCAATCAAGACGATATCTGCAACGAAAAGTCGCGTTCTGAGAGATATGACGTCACACTGTATACACAAATGACGAAATGAGAATATTGTCATGTTTGCAGATAAAACGGCATTTAGCATTGTTTATAGACCTTATTTGGAAAAAGATATTGCTATGAGCGAGTAAGTTAAATGTTCATTTATTGGATTATAGGTTGCAAGTTTATTGCCACGCTTATTAGTCACCAGAGGCTTGTACATCCCGATACCGACTTGTATTCCAACTTTTGATGAACAAAGTCTCTCTGACCCTCTCCCACAAACCGCTGATATTAAAAGTGGCAGAATGGCAGAGAATCTCCGACTATTGTAATCCTTGTGATTAAAGAATTTATTTTGTGATGAAATATCGCACATTCCTACTTATCATGGTATCTTTTTGCGTGTTGTGACTACGGTAATACTGTAACCACCTCATATAACTACGAGCTATATTAAATCAAGTTATCTTTGGGCATCATGGCGGGTGTGACCGGTCAGCAGATAATGCCTACTCCTCTAAGCACCTGATCCAACATGTGGTCCTTCCATGAGCCCAAGATAGCTTATATCTATATTTTGTATGGTATAATGGATACTCCTCCCTGACGTCCGCTCGGTTTCTTAGCATTTATTTATTATTTGATTATTTTGATTTATCGTGCGAATTCACATTCAGTTAACAACATATACTTGTAGTGTAATAACTCAAAATTGTGCGTGAAACGGAGAATGAAATGAGTATTATTATACTTTTATTAATATTATTAATAATGACCTCAAGATGACGTTAAGAGTAGCGTGTACGTGTGACATCATAAGTACGTGTCACACTATACTTTTAAATTATGTATAAATATGGTTTAGTTCCGCGTTACACCTGATGGGGTTTTTTTTCTCGGACAACGAAAACAGAAACTCCAATTAGTCGTTACAGAATACAACAACAATGGTTGTCTTAACAGGAAAATACGGACAGTTCTTGTTACAGAATAAACCGCCAATGCTTGTCATTACCTTATACCGATAGTGCTTGTTTTTACAGAAAATACCGACAGTGCTTGTCGTTAAAGAATACACCGACAATGATTGTCGATACAAAGTGGAAGGAGTAGTTTCATTCGAAAGTCGTTTTATTTTTCTCCTCAAAAATTTTAAAATTTTACATTCGTATTATAATACTTGTTATTTTATTTACTACCACACGTTAATACACACAGAATAGAGACAAGTCTTTATTTTACATTAAGAGAGAGAGAAAGAGAGAGAGTCTATTAAGGAGGAAGACGTGTAGATATACTCAGTACTCAGTAGGGAATATTTTTATCCTCCCATTATTTGAATGAAAACGGCATGATTTAAAAGAAAACGATGTTAAAATATTTATAGGTTTAAAAAACTAAATATCAATAAAACATTTATTCAAAGTACTGTTCAAATTCTAAAAGAAACCTACCCGTTCTTTCTATTCGTGCAAAATGGCTTCTACCGGGAATCGCGTGTAGCTACGCACCGTACGTGTTCACTCGATAAAAATGCACAAAAAGTGTGAACGTTACGGGTACCTGTATATGCGAAGCTTGTAACTAAAGGTCTCTTATTCGCGGATTATATGGTTTGTGCATCAGTTTTTGTCTTTACATCGGTAGACTGAAAATCTTGTACAATTATTTCTTAGATATTGGTAATCAGTGTTCGGAATGTTATATAATGTTCTTATCAAAATAATCAGTTCTCCTTACACAATGGATTGAATCCTCCCACTCCAGTGACCTGCGCTTCCACAGCCAAAGCATTGGCACCCTGGATCAGCATCAACAGGGGCAGGAACGCTGACAAGCAATAAGATACGAGTTTCCTGTGCAAAGAAAAGAAAAAAATTTACAATGGAAGTGATTGAAATGAATCATCTGGAGGTGAAAATATTATCTTTATATTTTAAGTAGTGTAACTCACCTACACATTTGTCATATCGTTAATCTGGGACAATAGTCAAGAGCATCGAGATATTTACACTTCCAAAATGAAGCTTGTTCAAATTCTGAATAGTTTAGAGAGGGGAACTGCTGCCAATGCAGAAATAACTAAAAATATTTGTATTTCTGTCGAGTTGAAAATCGGATTTATTTTCATATAATATCGTTGTGATTTTTTTCACAGATATTTGCATTTTATTTGATAGGCGTCACCTGCCGTTGATTTGTTTTTAATTAAATGTAGAGTTAACGTTCCTGAAACTGGATACTTCAAAATTTTTAAGGCCGGAGGCCACACGATTTGCGGGTCTTTTAAATTTAATTTAGTAAATTTAGATTAGTTTTTGCCAGCTGTATGTATGTTTCACTTATATCGCCAAGCCCCTTTAGTTGAACACAGAACTCTGTAAAAGTAACACGAATTTTCATTGGATAATATAAGTCAATTTGAGGCATGTAGATAATCGATTACACGCCGGAAATTTTTAATTTGTATTAATGTCTGTCATTGGAAACAATTTGGCGGATCCCAAGAATATATTGGGTCGAAGTCTAGTGGATCTAGCAAAATAATTTTACTACACCGAAATTTTGAGTTGGAAATATAAGAGGAAAATTCAAACATAGACTGTGAGAGGGACGAGTATTAATCATAATTTAAATAGTTTTTATGAAGATAGATTAGAACGCGCATGTGCAGGCGACAACATATCGATCATTATCGTTTTCAAAATGAAATTGTTACAAATTCAATCATATTTTTATTATGCATGTAAGACATTTACTGTATAATGCAAAGTACTTTGTAATGCTCGTGCATATTATGTATGAGTAAATCTACACAATCAGTAATTTGACATCTGCATATTTTCCAAAATATAATGTTAACAGTTTGCATTAAGTTGGGGATAATATGCCTGCGTTCTTAAATTTTGGGCATGTAATCAGTGACTTACATATGTCCTTTTTAAAAATCCGCTAACGTGTCCAAAAACTCAATTTTCGACATGTAAATCACCGATTACTTTACATTACGGTGTTTTCCTCTTTTTACACATCAAAAGATTTCAGTTAATGATACGTTATTGGGCAATAGATATAGAACATATATACCTTTTAATTTTGTGCACCATATGCGCATTTCGCATTAGAGAGATTTACTTAATTTGATGACTGAAATTTTGAAGTATATATTTATGTCAGTACAAAAGCACTGAAAACTAGACTTATGATGCCCTCGGGGACTATCAGTCCACCAGCAGGGACACTGGCCTAGTGGTTATAATAGATATTTAACATACCAACAAAACTAAAACTTCCAGGTAATATTGTTAATATCTAAATAGCCCATTAAACATTTTCTACACTTGTATTTAGAAATACTGCAAGAAATATTAACATTATAATAACATATTAAAACTTACATTTCAACGCTTCAGCCTAAGTAAACGTAAAACTGACTGTAGGAAGCGAGACGTAAGATGAATTTTAAACCTTGGATAGGGAAGTATCACCCAAAAACTAAGATCATACATGCATATGGAATTACGTATCATTGGGTACAGGCGTGTATTTATTGCGGTTTTTGTTTGTCAGTATACACTCCCCGTGACTAAAGTTCATTATCTTGTACTCTAATTGGTGTTGTACTTATTTCTGCTTTATGTTAATCTCACATATCCCAATATATGAATCTCCGCTTAAATTATTACACATATGTATATCATAGACGTAGGAAAACAGAAATGCACAATTCTTTCCACTTTCAAAATTGAAGGGTTGTGGTGGGTCGTAAAACTTAAAATTAATTGAACCAGGGTAGGCCTACAGATAGCTGCAGTCCTAACATAACATACACATTAACGCAAGGAGCGGTCACGAGGACTGCTTTAGCACACGTGCCAGGACTGCTTGCGCTTCTCGCGTTAAATCGGGAGGAAATTCGCGTGAACGCGATTTATTCCCGAGTTAACGCGAGGAGAGCACGAACGTTCACATGCCTACATTTGTAATTATTTCTATGCAGTGGTACAGATAGAGGAAATGATATGCATCTAATAAAAATCACCTTGAATGTCGCCATATAAACGTGTATTTAATGTAATGTTAAAATGACATTCCGCATTAAGGGTTTCATATATATCAATGTCAATATTAGTGTATATCAATGGAAATTACTGCGTAGACACGCAATAAGGTATTTATGAAATAAGTTTATACTATAAAAAAAACTAGCATAATTACTTTGTAAATTTTATTTTATCTATTTATTTCTATCAATTTATTTATCTATTTAATTCTTAATTGAAAATATAATAGATAAAACAAAAATAGAATGATAACTAAATATCAAATTAGATCTATAGATTTAAGTTACATTCAATTCATTAAATTACAATTCTTTAGATCTTATTCAGATATTCTATCTAAATTTGGAAATATTTCTTTTCAACACTATGTATCCAATGGAATTTCCCATCCTAATTTTTACGGTGATCTCGTATATAAACTAAGGAATGTAAAAGGCTCCGATAACGTTATTTTATCATGTAATAAAATAGTCAAACGTCTTCTAAATAGACAATATGACATTGAGATCACCAAAAAGACTATAGGTCTTGTATTTGGCGACTCTACAGCCTTATGCAGACTTTTACGTTGCACGCTAACTAACATGGCGGTGGGGACTATATGACGGGCCTTGTCCAAACCTCTTTCAGAGGAGACATGGTCCTGAACCACGTCCCCTCTGACAGTTAGTCGGGACTCCTACAGATCTAGGGTCTTAGCTCGCTTTCAGACTGGCAAAGCAAGGTTTATCATGTTGATGTCGCATATATTTTTACATCATTATGTGCTTTACAATACCTTACGTCTTTATATTTTTATGACCTCTCAATATGCGATACCTGTTGACCCTTCTTCTTTACATGGAGGATTATTTATAAATTTTTAAAATGTACGTCCTTTGATTGTTCTGTTGTTACGGTGAGTGGGAAGGTGGGCCCGTAAAGCGGTTAACCACACCATTTGTTTGGATTTTATCAAATTAAATGACCGTCCTAAGTCGGTATCGTAATTGCACTACAATTAAATATTTTTGTAATGTGTTATATGTGCTAGTATATTATTGATATTCATGTATTGTATAGCTCCATGGTGACTTCTGCTACATAACTGAGCTAGTAACTCCTCTATTTTCTTTTACATTTCCAGTTTTTGATTTGTTTTGTTTTTGTTTCTGTTCGGTTTATTTATTTATTTACTTATTTTGTTACGTGTAGTAGTATTACCTAGAAAACGATTTTTAAAAACATGTAGCCCTATATAAATATAATGAAAACAGTATTAGAATTACAAAAGAATCAGGACACAAAATTAGCAAATTTATGTAAGGCAAACTATATTTCTTTAAATGTGAATATGATATTTCATTATTCACTAATTGGAAACATTAAAAACATTAAAAAAGGCTAGAAGTACTTGCATTGATTTACGCCAACACTTACTACACTAAACTTAAGCCGCCCTGGCCTAGTGGTATCGCGTCGGACTCCTGATCGGGAGACCGAGGTTTGAGTCCAGCTCTGGTCATGCCGGTGTCATGTCTTTCGGATGAGACAGTAAAACCCGAGGCCCCGTGTCGTGGTATGCATGGCACGTTAAAGATCCTTCACTGCTTCGGGTGGGTCCGTTGTAAAGGTCAAAATTTGTATGCCCTGCATCAGGCAGATGGCGTCACCATATACGTGAAATATTTGTGGTGTGACGTTAAACAATAATCAATCAATCAATCAATCAACTACTCTAAACTTAGAGTTATGCTGTTTAATGAAAAGCAGAATAGATGGAAATTTGGTCTAGTGGGGTATTTACCCCAAACTAAGCCTGTGCCAATAGTCATGCCGTTTGATGTTCAACGCAAAATAACGTTAGAAATTTAATCTAGTCGAATATTTACGCCAAACTAAGCGTACGCCAGGAGTTAGCCGTTTGATGAAACGAGCTTCTGGCAGACTTAGGACGGTCGATTGAGCAACAAATACTTTGCAATTGGTGTGGTGAACAGGTTTACGGGCACCCTTTCCAACTCATTGCAAAAGCAGTACAATCAAAGGACACATCTTTAAAAATTAAAAAATAAAAAATATAGAACAAATGGTAGGTAAAGTAAGAAAATGAGGTCAAAAACTAGGACTTTATCTTCTTCTGTTAAGGGGGATGTACTGATGCCCATACTTCTGAAGTATAAAATGTTAAGGCTTCACACTTTACATACCTACTGCACTAAAACATCTTTCAAAGTTTACCTTAGATGAATAGGGTAGAGGGTCAAATGTCAAGAACTAGGACTTCTTATTTTACTTTATTTGGAGCAAAATGTCACTTTATAAGATAAAAAGATCTTGGAAAAATGTCAAATTTCTTCAAATACCTTGCTGCAAAAGTTTCTTCTGACTAGATATGATACCAATCGTATTGCATTTATTAAATATGAAGAAGTTCCTGTCATATGAGGCATTATCTGTTAATTCATTATTTTTGATAGAAAATGTGCCTGTTCAGTTTTCTTATTGTTCCCGTTACTTAATATGTAAAGGTATAGAATGGGAGAAAACTTTAGCTGATAAACCAACCGTCAGTGGTGTATTCATATTTTAACCAAAATCTCACATGATACCGAGAAATGTCATATGAAAACATAAAAAATTCAATGGGCCATTTTTCTTGTGTCCCTTGCAATCGTTACCGTAATACATGAAGATTTATGCGCCAGGTGGCACCGTGGAGCATGAGAGTACTAATATTAGGAATTTACTTTTGAAAACTTTTTGATATATGGGGATTAAAAGTACGATGGTATAAAAGGTAAAGATGATGGATAAATCCAAACCACAAGTCCAAAAATCATGAAACCATAGGACATACAAAATCAGTGAAAATGAAAAACAAATGGAAAATAACAAAATATGTCTACTTGAAGAGCATATGTGAACCCCTGTGATGGAGTGGGATCAGGTGCCCGGGGAGAGTGAGTTTATTAGAGGAATAGATTTTTTTCAGACTACAAACTTAGACTTGATTTTGACTTTGGGTGATCATCGTCCCTGTCTAGTTCTCTCCAGGCTTTTATGCACGAGGAAATTCCTGTCTGACTTCTGAAGATTGCATTAAAAACAAACATTCACTGGGTTGTAACAAACACCACACACTTCTTAGAACCAAGTCAATGTTGAAGGTTGCTGTCCTACACTTGACTATCTTTGCATGTACATAGTTACAATAACCTCTGATATGTTTGTATTATATTTCACTCATTGATACTCAGAAAGCGTTATTAAATATAGAATTATAAATATTATATAGAAATATTATATTGAACATCTATTGCCTTGTTTGCATTCATAAGCACTTATTCTTTCTCTTTTAATTACATAGAAATAATTTGTAAACATTCGTTTGATATTACCTTAAAAGGGGTAATTCTTAATGCTTTTATTATACAAACTTCTACTTTTTGGATTTATGTTTTCATGATCTTATAACATAAATTAATACTTCCCTGTCAATGAAAAAGGAGTTTTAAAAGTTTAAAAATTTTGGGGTGCAAGAAACAACTTAGAATAATTTAGCAAAATGTATCTACTATATATACTATGCAATAGTCAGACAAAGTGGATATAAGTGCAACACGAGTACGAATAAAACATGGTGTTTTATTGCCACGAGCACAGTATAGTGAAGAAATATCGTCATGAAATTACGTCTCTGCCCAATAATACTTTTTTTTCATATGCATATTATGGATCTGTTGGGTTGTTTTGACGGGCTATTTCCCTATCTGGTGTATATAGTTCTGGCTACCGTTAGTACTTTCCGTTTACACAGGTTAAAGTGTCGAAATGTAATTTTGTGGTGTTCCTACTTAAGAAGTTTAGAAAATGTGTTCTTCATAGGACCTTTAATTATTAACTTTAATTATTAAAGTTTAATTTTAAATTTTTCCTAAAATCTCTTGCCAATATCTATCCACAGGTGCTCGTAGATATGATATCGTCTTGATAAGAAATAAATTAAATCAAAAAATGTCAATTTAATTTCCATTTCATTTTTAGGCTTTTACATTTTTCTTTTATAACATATGAAGAATTTATAAACAATTTCCGGACCAGAAAAGTGTTATGACTCTTATTATTATTGTTGTTACAAGCTTAGTTGATCATGATCATGTGATAATACTAATATTTTGCAAAGCGTCACTCCAGTTGGTACTGTATGTCAATGTTTTCAACAGAATGAGGCAGTTGCACGAAAGTTGATTAGCAGTTCATGTCATGGCTTTAATTTTGATAACATAGAAATTTAGGTGAAAACAACGAAAATAATTGCATATTGTAAGATCATTTCCAGCAATCTCATTGATTATATGTTCGATATTTTATCAATTCAATGGTCGATCAGATCAATGCCTAACTGCTTATATGATTTTTCATTAAAACTTTGGAGGTGTAGAAAGAAATAATTTATATTCGTTCATAATAAATATACAAACTTGTGCAATATCATTCCAATTGTGTGCTTGTCGTAGATAGTCAATATATTTTTGTTTGTGGTGATTTGGGGGGGGGGGGGAGGCTGCGTCTGGAAGACAGTAATGAAGCATGCAAGGTAATTTTAATATGCTAACCACATGCAAGGTAATTTTAATATGCTAACCACACAAATTCCAATGAAATGTACTTTTGAAGGAAAATAATTATTTGTTCGGATGACAATGGAATATTTCTTTGCTACTTACCACTTTAAGTATCTATTTTACAAGACCCCGGTAAATTCATTACCTCTCAAAAATCTATTAAATCTATATGTTCGATATGATAAAGGTACCTTCAATTTACCCAGAACCTGTCATATTTTATGGAAGATAAAATCTTTGTTTCATTGAACAAAAGGTTTTAGGGGATTTTTGAGTATAAATTTAGCTCATTTCTCCGAATAGTCTAATAATAAACCTGACGTATTTGAAATGCACTTTTGAAGGAAAATGATTATTTGCTCGGATGTAACAAGTATATGAATAAATAATATTTCCATTCATTAGAAATTGCAGAAATTAAGGACTTCATAAATGTAAGTCAAAGGAGTAGATATCTGGACATTTGATAAATTCATACACGACAGTTAATTAGGAGGGATTGTTAATAATGCTGTATGTATACTAAAACATCTAACCTATAGATGTCATGAAAAATATATGTATTATAATCTGTCTCTCATTTCCCCTAATTTTAAGCGTTATTTATAAATTTTTAAATGTACGTCCTTTGATTGTTCTGCTATTACGGTGAGTGGGAAGGTGGGCCCGTAAACCGGTTAACCACACCATTTGTTTGGCTTTTGTCAAATTAAATGACCGTCCTAAGTCGGTATCGTAATTGCACTACAATCAAATATTTTTGTAATGTGTTATATGTTCTAGTATATTCGTGTATTGTATAGCTCCATGGTGACTTCTGCCACATAACGGAGTCAGTAACTCCTCTTTTTTCTTTTAATCATTGATATGTGTATAAATAAATGTAAATCAATAACATTCTTGTTTAAAGGAAATCTGAAAGGTAATATGTGAAACCGTTGGAATGGTCTCAAACAATCCTATTGTATGCTCATATTTAATTAAAGAGTTACTTACAATACGCTTTGTTGTTCACTTGTTTAAGTCCAGTCACAATGCTTCTCTGTCAACAAGTTTGATAAAATGTCTGTAGTAATTTTTCCAAATACATTTGTAGATGCGACCAACACCGCTGCAGCTGTAGCTTAAATATGCATTGTGTTGCATGAAAATATAGTTAACTCCTCAGTGTATTTGTTACCAAGTGTATTAAAGGGGACAGGAGACGTTCCACAAACAGGAGACGCTCACTCTCGGGCACCTGCTCCGATAATGTCAACTGCGGTACATTGTTATTAGTGCCATAGTCCTGTAATACCAGTTACTATCGTATTTTACTTGTACCCACCCAGTGTATTTCTTACAGAATGTATTTGTAACTACCCAGTATATTTGTTAACAAGTGTATTTACACCCCAGTGTATTGGTTTCCTCTGTTTTACCTTCTGACATTGACGAGAATGAAGTACATATATATATATATATATATATATATATATATATATATATATATATATATATATATATATATATATATATATATATATATATATATATATATATATATATATATATATATATATCTTGAGGGACTATGGGAACAATGTGCCAGGAACCTCAAAAAGACGACGCCATTTAACCGGGAATGAAGAAATAAACGAGCTAACATTATCCTGGTTCAAAGAAGCAAATGAATGTCCTTGATGCCATCTACTGGATCAGCAACTCCTGGGCAGATGCTGAAGCAAGCACAATTGTAAAATGTTTTCTTAAGGCTGGATTTGTTTATGACAAAGACAGTGACAGTACACCCAATGAATGTGTTACCAAACTGAAAACATTTGCTATTCATACTGGTCATTCAAATATTTTAAATGCTGTTTCTCACCTAGATGATCTGTTGTGTCAAATTACAACTGAGGGAAGTATAAAAAAAAATTACAGAATTCTTTGTTAGTGATAGATCAAAGTGATATCTTGAGTTTTACCTCAAAGTTGTATTCCATATTTTTTTTTTAAATTGCCTATCACATGCAGATTTTAACATACATGGTACAATTGACTTTTATTGCTTTTAAGTTTTATGATTTTTAATGAGGCAGCATACAAACATATAGAATGTATGTGTTTTAGTACTTTTACTTTTTTATTTCAGAAATTACAGTGTACATCTACATATTTTATTAATTTTAACAATGCAATACACATACATGTATATGTACATGTACATGTATATACGTTTTATTAGCATAGTTGTATAATAAATTATTGAATACATGCAATGCATTCATTCTATATAATAAGTGGTAGCATTTCTAATTGGTCATTGCTAAGAGACTGTATTAAGAGACCCCCTGTCTTATGTGACCTTTTTATCGAGGTCCCTTGAAGGGTCACATAAGACAGTCTCGACTGTATATATATATAACCCTAAACCCCTCCCCCTTTTCAAATGCGGTGAAACAAAGTATAATTATATTTGTTAACCCCAATGTTACACAGTTTATTTGAATATACGTCTCAATATTTATTATCAAATCAGAAGAAATTACCATGGAAAGCTTTTTTTTCAGTTTTCAGACGCTGCTATCCGTGTGTGACGGAACTGGTTACATTTTATGATGTTGTGGCACCACAGGACCTCAGATCACGTGGATATGTCTCTTCTTTATGATATCAATATAGAGAGGAGACATATCCAGGCGACCGGAAGGCCTGTGTAGGTACGTTGTTGGTGGTGCCACAGTGACTAAATATTCCAGTAGTCCCTAACGTTATTCACATTGTTATCTCAAACGGATAAAAGTTTGATTATTCTAAACATATAAATACATTTTGAAATTTCACAATTTCAATCTTCAGCATCAGTGAAAAACTGATGCACAAAATTTACATAAGTATAAATGTTCCTTCACTTATTATCACTTACACATTTGCTTAATACAATGTGATTAAAACATAATATTCTATTACGCAGGAATGACGCTGCCCGAGGAACACAATGGATCATTTTGTGATAAAAGTATAGAAAATAGCGAACTCATGTTGTGCACACTGAAGGAGGAAAGGAACAGAAAATTATTGTTGACGGCAATTCGGAATGAGATGATTATTAGCGAACTAAAAGCACGACTCAATCATAGCCATCTCTCTTAGTAATAGCTAAAAGTAGTGGACTTTGGTTCAGTGAAGTTTGTGTTGACGGCACAGTAGATTGACTGTGCAATAAAGGATTAATTCGTTACTATTATACGTATATGTATATATTTTGAGTTGTGAACTTTCTAAATGAAATAATTTATATTCATGCAAATCATAAATAGAGACAAATCTATTTAAGTGTACACTGATTTTTCGCTAATATCATGTTATAATTAATATATTTGTTATATATATTTAGAAGTTAAAATATATTGTGTCCTTATTATTTTTCTCTTTTTATGCCACTCCCAGGTTATTGCACTTAATGGTAATGGTGGCGGTACCTTCCTGGTGCATTGCTTTATTAATTTGTCATGCTACGGACTCGGCCAAAACAGGGATCGTCAATTACCGTGGCATGGGGTCCCGGCTTATACCGTGACGAGGGGTCTCGGTTTATACCGTTACAAGGGGCTTCGGTTTTAACCGTGACCAGAGGTATCTGTTTATACCGTGGCAAAAGTTCTCGGTTTATACCGTGACAAGAGGCTTCGGTTTATATTATGACCAGGGGTCTCGGTTTATACCGCAACAAGGGCCTCGGTTTATACCATAAGATGCCTCATTATTTAAGAAATTATCATCCTCGTTTAATGATAGTTTTGACACATCTAAATCATTAGTGATCTATTTTACTACAACATATATAACATTAAGTAAAGCATATTGCACTGTCATCGAGAGAGGGAGATATAGGAACAATCTCCCGTTCCAAACACCAGCTTCTGAACGGTCTGTACCAAGAGAAATAGATACTTTGAGCACTCCTCAATGCTGCTATCATAAGTTTGCTATAACTGAGACTGAGCTACTACTCCAAATTAACAACCTACAACAAATACTGCATCTGGATTAAAATGGCCTTCTACTTCATAAGGTCCGTGTGTGATAGAATTAGTGATAGGATGTCGTGCAACAAGGTAAAAAATCTGAGTGTAACGTCGTCTGCATGACCACCTCGGAACAACCAACTCTTTTCTGCAATTTAATCTTGACACATGATACTGTATACTGTTCTCATTGCTTGAATTTTCCCTTATTCATACAGGATTTTCTATATTTAAAGTTACAAAAATCCCTTCTGGAATTTTCACTACCCTAGCGTCTTACAGCCGATTGCTGATGACTGATAAACGCATGAGTTTTGCAAATAGGCCCTCTCTATGTGTGAAACTAAAGGCAATGCGGACCAGTACGTCGGACTGCACTAATCTATTCTAACATTTTTTTAAATCCCTTTCCCAAATAGCCAGCTTTTGTTAAGGGGCGTATCTAAAAGTTCCGACTCCAAAGGCGTTGAGCGCCAGAAAGGATGTAATGATATACAGCAATACGATATATTGCGATATGGCCATGATACAATACACGATACAGCAAAAAGCTCAAACGATGTGGCAACGATTCTTTTTTGTTTTATAAAAATATCCGTAAGAATTTTGTTATACATACATATTTCAAAAAGAATTTATTATGCATAAATGAATCTAAATAGATTATCAAATACTTTTTATATGTCTGTGTCTATTTGTCACTCAATTTCTAGTATAAGCTGTCATTTATGTCTTTTTTCTCAAAAACTATTTTGGATAATTCATGAAACCAATGCAATAAATTATACACCTAGATTCTTGATTTTAACAAATGTATCGTTATATGTACCGCATCGTTGTTCTAGTACCGTGATACGTATCTCATTGTTGTTCAAGTATCGTGGTACGTGTCGTATCGTTGTTCAAGTATAGTGATATGTATCGTTCGTTGTTCAAGTACCGTGATATGTATCGTATCGTTGTTCAAGTATCGTGATATGTATCGTATCGTTGTTCAAGTATCGTGATATGTATCGTTCGTTGTTCAAGTATCGTGATATGTATCGTATCGTTGTTCAACGATCGTGATGCATATCGTATCATTGTTCAAGTATCGTTATAGATATCGTATATCGTGAGAAGTTGCATCGTTACAACTCTGAGTGATGTTGCAATACGCGAGCTCTACCTATTAGATCTAGTACATCCTGATTTGCTGCAAAAGCCTCGGTCAATGTAGTTTTAGTGTTAGCTACATCAAGAAGGCTGAGAATGTTCAATCATGAAGCTACCAAGATTTTGTTGTGGAGTAAAATTGCAGTTTACCGGTCATTATAGCTTGCTGTATCGAAAATAAGTTATCATCAAGGTCAGCAGCGGTTAACCTTAAAGAGTCGAGCTGAGCCTAAATGTTACCTTCCACGAAGTGAACCACAGAGAATAAGCGCATAGGAAAAAGCGCACGCCGGTAGTTAGGGTAAAGACGAAGATATTGTGTGTCTCTGGTGAATTGTAGTGCTAGACAGGAAATGTAATGTGTTATCTAAAGGCAAGAATCACATGTGAAGCGAGTAAAATGTAAATTTGTTCTGAGATACCGTCATGGCCCTGATACATCTGTATACGGATTTTGTGTATGTAGAAAGAATCACGTTTGTACTCAGATTCCATCATGCTAAATGTGCGGTCTAGTATCGTAAAAACGAATACTATCGATTGGATTGAGAAAATGGGGGAAAAAACTCTGCATTAAACCTTTAAATTGGAATTTTTATTCTATTTGTGCTTTAATGGGTAACGTCACTTCATGATAATTTAACTTATATATTGACAGTATCTGCTGCATGATCTCCAAAGCTGACCGATGTGACGGAGCCACTAGAAATAAGAGATCGTTTGTGTCCCATGCGAGGTATACCGTTACACAAGTAATCGAAAAAGTGGACAGGGAGACATGGAGGGAGGCAAGGAGAATGGAGAGAAAGAGGAGCCGAAAAAAGAGATGAGAGGGAAGGAACTGAAAGGGAAAGAGCAGTGTAGAAAATGAGGAGGGAGGGAAGGAGAAAGAGTGGAGACAAGGTGAATGGAGGGAAGGGAGATCGCGTTAGGGGAGGGAGGGATAAGACAACCCCCCCCCCACACACACACACACACACTACTAACCACTGTAGGAAATAAATTCTGTAAAAAAAGTAAAGGCTTTATATTTTCCACAAAGATCATTGACAATTGGACTGCAAGATTATAAAGATCATTTGTAGATAAAAACGAAGAAGAACCGTGTGTCATAGTACATGGAATAAAAGGACAATGCAGTGTATAGTGTCATATTCAGACAAATGCGAACCCCAATAAAATCTAGGCGAGACCAGGTGCCCGGGAGGAGTAAGCGTCCCCTGGTTGCATGCAACATCCGTCGCAAAAGTCCTGCAACAACCTCTCAAGTCGAGGAGGTAAATACATAAATATACACGCACGAATACATGAAGGAGACAAGAACACGAAATCAAATTTTTCCAATCAAGGCAAGGAATGCTGCCTGACTGAAATGAAGGTGTCGGAAACACGTGAACAAATATCTGTATATATATACGTATCATGTTAAATCAAGTGTAGTCAAAAAGTTAAGATGGTTATTTTGTATGGTCAGGTCCCAAAATATCGGTTAACATTCTTGAAAGAGGAATCTGAAATTGCACTAGATCCCTATATAGACGATAGAACTTCCTCAGCGACAATTTCAAACGTTTCTTAATGTATCCTTGTGAGAGTAGTTTCGTGACAAGAAGCCTCGTTCTCAGGACGAAATTTTCGTGTTTAGAGCATGCCCTGGCATAGCGTAAAAGTTGTGAAATGAAGATGCCATATGCAGGAGAGGAAGGTATGTTGCTACTCAGAAACGGGAAGTTGGTAACAATGAAATCGAAATCGTCACGTTTGTCACAGAGAGAGGTTACCAATGAACCATCGTCAATAATTGATAGGAGTATATCGAAGTAAGAAGCAGAAGATTCGTTCTCTGTTGTATCTTTTATCTCGAGTTCCTTTGGATATATGATGTTGAGAAGATCGTTAAATACAGGGTTGTTAATCGACAAAACGTCATCGATGTATCTGTATGTAAAGTTGAACAGAGATGCTAATTGTTTATTGCCTTTAGAGAGCAAAGACTGTATGAATTCTGCCTCGTAAGAGTACAAAAATATGTCGGCCGGAGGAGGCGCACAATTAGTACTTTCCCACCAAATATCACAAAAATGTCATCTATAAGAAATTCTAACATTTGGATGATCTCTTTTTCTGTATACTTGCTGCTGGAATCAGACTGTTCCTTTACAAAATATGTGCCGTTGTGGCCTAAAACAAAGTACTTACACCTGCCCTGCGAATTCCTTTTTTGTTAAAGAAGGCGTTTTGAATAATTGATGTTATTCTGTTCTTCAGCTTTTGATGAGGAATGGTTGTATAAAGAGTCGAAAAGTCAAAAGACTTGATGCTAGTGACATTATTGAAAGTAGGAGATTTTAAGTGCTCTAGAAGTTCCTTGGAATTATTTAGTATCCACATTTGATTGATTCCGCTTCTGGAATAAGCAGTAGAGCAGTATTTCTGAAGAGCATATTTGATTTCTGTTAGAATTTTGGTAAGTAACATGGAAAAAGTGGTGGAACACTTGGAAGAACCAGCTATGAATCGATGTTTATATGGAGTTTTATGCATCTTTGGAATGTTAGCTGCCTTGTCAGCAGGAACAATAATGAAATTTTCGTGGAGTCGAGAAAGTTCTCTAACGACAGTAGAGTCACGAAATATAGAATAGCGTTTGTTCTGGAAAAACTGACAAAGTCTTCGAACTCTTTTCTTTAGCAGATTTCTGATCGACTTCAGCCCTTCAGAAAGAGTGTGTAATTCAACCTTCTCTCTTTTAACCCAACGTCTGGCATACTCTTCGCATGAATTCATAATATCAAAATTTTTACGCCATGTAAATGACTGTGGCTCTCTCTGTTTAGGTAACTCACAAAGTCACAATGAAAATCATCGCTGATATGAACCTGAATGCACACGATCATAAGTCAAATCTTTATCGGCATGTCTACGGTACTGATTAGTGATTACACAATAATGATAATATGAGATATACTGCATGATTACAATATAACGATAATATAAGACATACTGTATGATTACAATATAATGATAATATGAAATATGCTGTATGATTACAATATAATAATATAAAATATAATGTATGATTACAATATAATGATAATATGAAATATACTGTATGATTACAATATAATGATATGGAATATAATGTATGATTACAATATAATGATAATATGAGACATACTGTATGATTACAATATAATAATATAAAATATACTGTATGATTACAATATAATGATAATATGAAATATACTGTATGATTACAATATAATAATATAAAATATAATGTATGATTACAATATAATGATAATATGAAATATACTGTATGATTACAATATAATGATAATATGAGACATACTGTATGATTACAATATAATGATATGAAATATAATGTATGATTACAATTTAAAAATAGCATGAAATATATTGTATGGTTATCACTTGTGAAAGAAATATAAATGCAGAATGGTAACCAATAATCTAATGGTTAAATCAATTTGTCAATTTTGATGTTAATAATACCATAGATTTACAGGTCACATGATCTGTTGCACATGCTACCCAGAGTGTGTATTGTGTAGTGCTATCGGTCTAGTCGTTATATTTATAGACTTTCACTTTGTCGCCGTGACAGCTTACTCTAGCGGTCTTTTTTCTAAAGCAAAAGAGCATGGCGCTGCGTCATGCCCTTTTTTAAACGGCGCCATGCCCTTTTCCTGTGTGTCATGCCCTTTTTTCAGAAAAAAATCCAATATTGAAAATCGTTCTAGTTACATAATTTTCTCAGCCAGGCATATAGTACTACTTCCTGTGTAAACAATTTCAAACCGTCGTATTGATTACTTACGAAAATGCCGACCGCAGATCGAAGAAAACGTAAACAAACTACAGATATTGTGAGAGAGGCAAGAAGCTGCAAGAAGATATTGCACTATTTTAGTTGGAATGTGCATCTGTTATGAATTCTGATAATCTTGAGGTTCCAGATATGACCGATTGAATTTTCTGCAGTATTTGTCAGCAATCTGATTAAAACCGTAAATTCAGCTTCTCTATTTGTCCCATTGCGGATTAAGATCTGGTGAAACCATGGTTTTCAGCCAATCAGTTGATCGGCTACAAATTCCTAGGTATGAAATTAATATTCCCAGCTCACGTGACTCACAAGGTAGTTTTTGAGCAGTGTTGGCTATGGGAAATAACGGTTTCGGTGACTGAAACGTCAGCAGAGTTCACCAGAACATGACCTTTTACGGGGTTTCGCCAGATCTTTATCCAAAATGGGACAAATAGAGAAGAGGAATAAAGATATGGTTTTAATCAGAGTGTAATTGTCAGTAAACTCTGTTAGGCTGTCTTGCGAGATCGATGTATACAATTTTGAGAGACATTCATATTTTCAGATTACGATTACTAGACAAATGCTGGGTTTTAAATGAAATAAATATGTAATCATAACAGCTTAATGAATTGCTGAAAAAATTTAACACTTGTTTTAGGCCCACACTAGCCTTTATTCCCCATTAATAGTTATCTTCGCCGATTAACCCTAGACGAAGTGAGAAGTGAGTAGCTGTGTAAATTTAAGTACATGTTGTTGATGGCGCTTTCATTTAAACTTATATCATGTAAAATATGATGATCGGCTATTATCAGTACCATTCTTGATTACTCTTTTCAACAAAACTAATCAAAGCATATGAAAACTTCAAGCCTTTTCCTTTTTGTGTTGCCTGTGAAGCATAACAGCTTATATGGATTACTTTGTCTGGTATCTGTCTGTCCTGTGACCAGTTAAGATGGTAGTCACACCTTCAGATGGTAGTCACATTTTTCAAATGATATTCACATTTTTACAAAAATGCTTCTCGGGCATGATAATGGCTTGTTGATGTCATTATACATGTCATCATTAGGATGACTTGAACTCAATTATAATTGTGAACTATGATTGATACATATGCAGAAATGTAACTTCTTGTAGCGAGCAGTCTTTGTCGCCTGAGAAGCATAGCAACACATAAGGATCACCTTGTTCGGCGATACTGTCTGTCTGTTCTGTAGTCACACTTTTACATACATGCTTCAGCAGTCGACACTCAAGTTCCTTGCACAATTTAGTGTATTTTTAATTTCTTTTGAATTTCAGACCGGATACATTAACAGGATCACTGAATGGGAATGATGATGAACAGACGCCTTTACCTGACAGCATATCACCCTCAGCTTGTCCCCCTCCATGCGCAGTTACAGGGCCCTGTAAAATCACCAACAGTTCTCCAACAATTACTAAGACTACCACAGCCAGTGAAACGTCAAAAAAGAATTCTGGCCATAGAAGTTCTTTCAATCCAAAGTGGCAAAGATAACATCCCTATCTTGAAAATCATATGGAATACAGTAGTGATGGTTTTCGTACGACTGTTTGTATTGCTCCCTGTGCAAAAAGTTGGGTACAAAGGGTCGAAATAACAGCAAGGTATGGAATCAAGTAGGATGTGTGTCAACAAGATTAGATCAAAATTCCTACCTCTGAGATGTACAAGGATGCTGTGTTTAAGGAAATGTAGAAGGATCAAGGAATAGACACTGCTTTTGAAATCATTCCAGGAAGGAAATCTATGCCCTCCGAGATGCTTAGAAAGTCTTGTACTTCTTGATAAAACACCACTTATCATATACAACCCTCTTTGAGCCTTTAATGGCCCTGTGCCTTGAGCTTGGTGTCCCAAACCTTCAACATCTACCTAAGGAAATGCATGCCGCCTACAAGAGTGCAGCCACTGCAATTGAATTCTTAGAGTGTCAGGCTCTACCATACAACAAAGCAGTTCATACGGCATTATTTTAAATGAATATACAGAGGTAAGTGTCAGAAAACACCGAGCAATTCCAAGCATATACTTAGCATTGAAAGAGCAATTGAACCTAGCTTCTATACCAATGAACAAATTTATATCCTTCGCAAGTGTTGGACCATCTGTAATGGTTGGAAAGAAGAATGGTGAAGTTGCATTCCTCAAGAAATATAATTCACAGTTCACATGATTTCCAACACTGATGAACTTCATAGAGGTCTGTTCAAATACTACCATTACAGCTTCAACGCTATTCAGAATTTACTGAAAGGGACTGAAAATCTAAAATCAAACAGGCTGTTCAGACAAGATGAAACTGCAGTACAACCCGTAAGAAAGCTCTACGTTCTAATCCTGACTGACCTAGAGAATGCAGTGGCATTTGGAAGAGACTTAAGTATCAGAAAGGGAAAAGGTTTTCCTGCTGGAAGCCTTCTCAAAGCCATGAAAACCTATCAAAAAGCTTTTTTTCATTCATCTCTTGTGTGACGTATGTACTTGCTTGGGTAGATTAACCAAGACATTTGAAAAGGAAGCTATAGACCTCTCGGATGTGGAGCCACCTTTGACATCAAATGCATCTCACCTTAGAAGGAGAGACATGTCGTTAACACCAGCAAAGTTGCTGCTGTTGCTGAAAATCTCAACATTACAGCAACAGAAGATTTGCAGTGCATTTACAAAGCTCGTGACCTGGTCCTTGACAATTTAACTGAGAACTTGGAGGAAAGAATGGAGAATTGTGAGTGATTTATCAATGTTAAATTTAAGGAACATAGATCAACACAATTCAACATTCCATGGAGATTCAGTCATTTCATAGTTGGCCAACCACTTCGGACTGGATGAAAATGTAACTTTGTACGAGGGAACTGATATCAAAGAAGTTTCCGTGGTCAACTCCACATTTGCACACCATCCTATCTTCTGGAAACCTTAACCAAAAGCAAACGTTTAGTTGGATTAAGGTATCCAATCATAGTTAAACTACTGTCTGTTGCCGAATCATTGATTATTTCTACTGCAGCCATTGAGAGAGACTTTTCTATAGTAAACCTAACTGTCACAGATCTCAGAAACAGACTGTCCATTCCAAATGTGAACAGATTGTTGAGCATTGGAATCAACACAGACTCATGGAAAGACATAGACTTGGACAAGTTTGTAAAATTGTATTTAAATTATTAGTCGGGACTCCTATTGATCAAGGATCTGAGCTCGCTTACAGATGGGCAGAGCAGTTTACTTATGATGATGTCGCCTTACATATTATTGATAGCAACATATTATTCTATAAATGTTTTGTGTGTAATAAAATTTTGACCTCTCTTCTTGAGAAACCTGTTGATCGTTGTTCTCTATATGCAGGATTATTTATAAATGTTTAAATGTGTGTCTTTTGATTGTGCTGCTTTTGCTGTGAGTGGGAAGGTGGGCGCCCATAAGCCGGTTGACCACAACAAGTAAATGAAGTTTGTTACTTCAACTGACCGTAAAAGTCGGTATCGTAACCTTCACACAATCGAATATTTTTGTAATGTCGTTTTTCCGTGTATATTCTACTATTATCATGTTTTGTGTGCATGTCTTTGGTAATTTGTGTCATACAGCTTTGTCAGATGTCTTCTGTTTTCTCTTGTGAAGAAAAGAACACTTGGAGTTCATTCTATCAATTTTTAAATGAAGTTGTGCTTTTACGAAAGAAGAATGTATAAATGTCAGGGCCATTTTGAACTAATTATCTTCAAATTTAGTCATTTAAAAGTGTTCAGTGTTAATGTATCAGGAATTGTTCAGTTAAATTTTTAAAATCTATAACTAAACACAACAGGAACCATTAATTATAATTTAAAAGAGAGATGTAAATTATCTTTGATATGAAGCAGGGCTCGAAATTAACGTATGTCCGTAAGTCCGTGACTGATAAATTATGCCAAGGACTAACAGATTTCTCATTGTATAAGTCCGACAGACTAATGAAAACTCTGTGATACCCACTCAAATCCTCTCACCCGCCCTGCAAACGAATGAAAACTTATTTTTCTGGAAATCCCGTAACCTATTTTTAGTAACAATACGGAGTATCGCAACTACTAAACTCCGTCACGGTATGCATTTAGTAACTTACCAAATCTATTAATCGCGATGTGGACTCTTTTATGTGGGCAACTTACGTCACAATTTTATGACGTCATAACAATTACAAAATGCGCGTGTATGTTGACGTTATTTTAGTTGTGATATTCCATATTCGCCGAAAAGTACATGTACATGCATGGAAAGTAACGAGAGTCAGAGTCGCTGGTGTGCGTTTTCGAATGACATTGACGTTGTTTTGCATGGTGATCGTGGGGCCACAGAGAAATGTGGCGATATATTTAGCCATCCTTCCTTTATGGTCGAGAAGGAGCTAGAGGCATATGTGCCCCACAGTGTCTTGAAATGTTAAATCTGACAAATGAAATGTGTTTACCCTGAAATTAAATCAATTTAAAATGAATAAATAGTCTATTTTTCTGCGGACTAATAGATTTTTGTGCGGACTAAAGGATTTTGTAACCGATTAGTCCGCCAGACTAATGCTTGAAAAAGTTAGTTTCGAGCCCTGTAAAGTACATCTAAATTAAATATAAATCTGTAATTTATATTAATGTAACTTTATCATGTACATGTATACAGTTTATTTATACTACATGTATTCATTTAAGTTATAAAAGGTATTTATATGTTGCTGAAATGGATTGTCACTGTTTACTATATTTAAAAATTTATTACATATACATGTTCATAGTTAAGATTAACATGCTTGATAAAAATTTCACGTTGACTAATTTCTTTTTGTAACACAATGTCTTTCAGTTTCAGAGGTTGATATTTCATCATTATCAAATTTTGCACTTCAGTGTTTTATTATTATCATATGAAAATAGTTTTTGTTTTCCAGTTTTTAATCTTAATGTTATCTTATTACTTTTCATTCTGTTGTATGCCAGTGGTATAAAAATCAAATATAATCTGAAATGAATTATTCATTTCTTTGTGTTCCATTGATTCAATAGCCATTCATGTTTTTGATCCAAAAAACATTTTATCCATTCACAAACTGCCAACTAGTATTAGTACTTATACATTGTTTTTCATCCTCAGGAGGTATATATTTCTAATAATATCACCTTACCTAAAAAGGCTTATTTTTATATTAGATAGCATTTATTAATCAAGTTTAATATTTAAAGATTTTTTTCACTTAATTTATTTGATATTGTTGGTTTTATTATAATGATAAAATAAATATGGCAAGGAATATGTGTGTTTTTATTTTATATTTTCTCAGGAACTAGGAGTGAGACAAAATGAAAAGAGAAGCCCTTATACAACATAAAGGGAATTTGTTCCTTCTGCCTGTCTGTATTGAAACTAAAATCATATGTAATTTAAAAGAGACATGGACCTACTTCAAACTCTTGGCTAATTACTATGTATTTGGCATGTACATCCTACAACTACGAATGGAACTTTACCTTTGATATCTTCATTTACCAAGGACTGTGAAATATATAGGACGATAAGAAATGTAAATCACATGAAATTCTTAAAACCTACATGACAAGTAGGTATACAATGTGGTACATATCTACATGTCTGGTATGTTCTGACAAGGAATCACTTTTAGTGGGAGTCTTGGACAAAAACTGTCAAGATTTCCATGGCAACACTTCAGAAGTAACATTTTATCTAGCCTGTTAATTTAATATAAGTTAAAAGGTAATAAAGCTATATGATAATCCTATTTAAATTTTCCAATACATCAATCACTATGGGAGCAAATGGTGTGTTGTAAAATGTCTTCCTCGCGGTGCTATATATCGGTCTAGTCGTTATATTTATAGATTTACACTTTGCCGTCGAGACATTCTACCTACAATATGTTATTTTTAGTGTAAAGTACATGTGTAATGATAGTACGAAATATACTGCACGATAACAATATGATGATAATATGAAAATTTACAAAGTGTTATTAAGTAGTGCTATCGGTCTAGTCGTTATATTTATAGACTTTCACTTTGTCGTCTTTACATTCTACCTCCATTGTATTAGTGTAGTGCTATCGGTTCAAGTCCCTATATTTATAGACTTTCACTTCGCCGTCGTGACATCCTACCCACAATGTGTTATTGCGTAGCGCTATGGAGCTAAAGATCGAATCGCCGAGAGTACACTGCTCCGTCAACAGGAGCTGTAGGAATGCTCCTTCCGGACTCAGCAGGTGTATGGCGTGATTCAGGAAGTCAGTAACCAGAATCCGTCCCTGATTATCACAACATACATCGTCTGGTTTAAAGTCTTCGTTGTATGACGGGTGTCCTTTATACGTACACTTGACCTTCCCCTTAACAGACATCACTACTACCACGCCATTCCAAGTTTTATCAATCATATCTATGACACAAATATCCAAGTTCACATTTTCTGCTACACGATACGCCAGTGTGAACAGCTTGATCTTATCGTCGTGGTAATCGTACCGACGGGTAACGTTTCCCGCCAAATCTGTGTGTAACACTTCGCCGCGACTATCAGGCGTAATCTGCAGTACATCGCAGTCAGACAAGCACACCAACATTCCACCGTCACGTGATCTACTTATTCCATTGGGATGTAGTGGGGCAGTAGACGTGACGTCACGGATGACGTCAGATGAAGATATACCATATATCATCTTATCCCCAAACTGACTGAATATGATGTCCTTGTTTTCCATCACGATGAAAGTCTCACAAAACGACGTTAAATTTCTCTTGGTTATGACTTCCCCGTTTGTATTGATGAGATCAATCTGATTCGCGCCATAACTGTAGGTCCATGCCTCTGTGTCAGACACTGGTGAGATACTCCTGACTGTCTCCTGTCCATAAGTGATACTGGCTACATTGTTAAGGGTAACTCTCCCTGGTGTCTCCTCCACCACGTCACCGAAGATGTACGAGATCGTTTCCGGTAATACCTTGCCCTCTACGAACTTTACCCCCGGCCGATTGGTGACCATCGTCCATCGATTTTGCAGCCTCTGGTACTCGTTCAACATATCCATCACAACGTTGTCATACGCTGACAGAGAGAAGTTTACCTCATTTTATTATTGATCTATTGATTTCCTAACATTCAAATTTTTCCTTAGAAATAATTTGATATGTTGAGATTTAGTTTAACAAAATTCTAAATGAAAAGCTAAGTAAATAAGAAAACAGAGCATGTAAACTGGTATTCTCGTTAACACTGAATCATTCTTCACCAAGGTTTACAATACACATTACTGATATAGATATACCGCATATTTGTCCCATCTTCAGTAAGTAGGGTACGATACTCTGTCATTGATATTCAGTTTTACATTAATTTTTATCAATTTATAACTCTCTTTATTTCAGTAAGACTTAGTCCTTGGCAGGGGCGAATTTAAGGGTGACAAGCCAAGTTCCGCTAAAAAAGAGAGGTCTCAATGATCCTAGTATAACGCTGAGCACTTTGATTTCGACCACAACTCCCTCCTCCCCCGTTTGGTTTTTTTAAATAAATAAAACCAGAACTGTTCCATCGGGACACCTTTTTTCAAAATAAATAAAACCAGAACTGTTTCATCGGGACACCTTTTTTTTAAAATACATAAAACCAGGACTGTCCCATCGGCACACCAAATATTCCCTTTCGCAGCAGATTTAAATAACAATAAAGTTCAGAGACTAACAGTGAGTCTAGATCAAGGTCATGATATATATTTGTACCGTATATTAAAACCTTAACCCTTACGATTCAAGAGGTGTAATCAATGACAAAAATAAAACTCCAGCCAAGTTCGTGTCTTATGGAAAGTACAAAGTCTCCAAAATAAAACAAGAGCAACGCCAACGCAGCATACCCCCCCCCCCCCTGGTTATTTTTGTAACTTGGGCATAACTCACATGACCACATTGGAGGTCATCTACTCCTATATAATCACCTATAAACAAAATTTTTTCCATTCAAAAGTTTGTGTCTTATGATATGTCACTTGTCTTCGTTTAATTTTAACATCAGTATTACCTGACATAAAATTTAATCAAAATAAATATGCAAAAGACAGGTATCCTAATTATAACTTATTAACTTGACCTAGATATCCTTAAGATGTATCTGTATACCAAATATCAATTCAATATATCTAGCTGTTCCTGAGATAATGAGCAGAAACTGCTAATTTTAAGAAATTTTCTAAGTCCAAGAGGGATAACTGTCACTAAATTATTGAACCATGACCAAATTTTTTCTTGACCTAAATATCCTTTAGATGTATGATCACTATATTATATAAATCCAATACCTTTATTGGTTCCAGAGATAATGAGCGGAAACTACTATAATTTTAAAAAAAATTTCTAAGTCCAAGGGGGATTATTATGACAAAAATTATCAAACAATAACCAAGTTTGAACTTGACCTAGATATCCTTGAGATGTATTTGTATACTAAATATCGATTCAATATCTTTATTGGTTCCAGAGATAATGAGCGGAAACTGTAAATGGACCGACCGACAACAGACAGACAGACCGACCGACCGACTGACGTAAGCAACAATGCAATATGCCCCTCCCTCTTAGAAGGGGGGCATGATAAATTTATGTGTTTTGTCCCAAAAATGACAAAAACACACAAAAAAAGTTGAAAATGGCTTCAAAGAGATGAAAATGGGAGGTGCACACCTTTATGTGGTTATAAACTAAATCTAAAATTTTCATTGGAATCTGTGGAAAGATAAATAATAAAGACTCCGGATAAAAACGTGTCTACGGACGCCAGACGGACGGTAAGAGAGACAGACGGACAAGGTAATTCCCATTAACTCTTTGTTGCGGGGGAGGGGTGGGGGATGAAAAAAAATAAATTTGCATTTCAGTACTTGAGAATAATATTTTTATTTCTCGAAATCAATCATAGGGACAGGCGGATGTTGCGCTCTTCTTGTGTCAGAGTCGATGTGGAAACTAACATCACCAGTTTTTTATGCATCAGACTGCTGATTGCCAATATGAAAATCATTTTGTAAGTTACAAAGAAGAAAAGATAGCTTTTAGATTTTCAAAAAGCAGCCGAGGGCTCAGGAAGATATATTTGGTTATCTTATACCATTTTTACACCTCATCACAGTGGCGGATTTAGAAGAAAGGCCCAGGGCCCGGGCCCCCCTTTTCCTCACATATTTACTAAAAAAATCCAGATTTGGCACCAAAAATGACTGAGTAGTTTGGCTAATACACATATGTCCTCCCCCCCCCCTTTTGCAAACCCTGGATCCGCCACTGCATCATGTATACATCTACCTTCTTTACCATTTCCATTTAGCTCAACATTAGGGTTATTTAAAAATAATTTAATTATTTCCATATAGACTGTATAACGCATATGCAAACCTACGTAGCAAAATTTAGTCTATTTCTGTATAGACAATGTCCCTTTGATTAATACATAATTCCTTTAATAAATTCTGGCTACAATACAGTAGTAAAGTGCATCAAAAATCAACCATAGGGAAAATATTTATGAATTGCTTTTTTGCATTAAAATGACATAGTTCAAAAGTAAGTCAAAAATGAATAAGATATTATCATTTGAAGTGAAATCCAAAACAGCAACACTTCTTCACACATCCTTCTATATTACTCTGATGCATTCAGTTTGTCTCTGTAGGCAGAGGTTCCAAAAAAGAAGTTTGTGAATGGAAGGTACTATCTAAGACTAACTTTTGGCTATGGTGGTGGCACCTATTGATAGATCCGAAAAAAAAAGAATTGTCACCATGGCGGGCAGACAAAAATACCTCGCCCCCCTGCCAGCAGAATGATTCTCTCGTATTTACATGAACGTCACACTTATTCCCTTTGCAGTGTGGAGCTCGTAAAAAAATTCCCCACGGGGTGTTTGATTTAAGTGTTATTATACGCTTTTTTCTGATGTTATGTGGCTGTGGCACTTTCTACACAGTGTTTGTTCTCATTCATGTATATATACAGTGCTGAATTAAAGATGTATCATCTGTATGTAAGGGCATTCAAGGCAGGTGTGACTAGCCAAACAGGAGATGCTCACTCCTCCCGGGCACCTGGTCTCATCTCTGAATTTCAGGGGTCCATGAATGCCCACTGTGGTACATTGTTGTTAGTGTCATAGTTATGTGACACAAGTTACTTCCGTATTTTATTTGAATATGACCTTGACCCTGTGGAGATCAGGTCAAGGGCATGAAAAACCCCAGGTGAGAAAGAAAGTTGTAGTATGAACTTGTGCAGTTGCTTTCTTTGAGAGATGTGTGTGTTGTGATGATGTTGACCCATGAGGAGAGGCCTTTATCAAAGGACTTGTCACACATACCCCCTCAGTTGTCAGACAAAGGTTCAATGTATATAGGAAATTCTATGGAATTGAAGAATACTGAAATTGTGAAACATGTGAGAGCCTAGAAACTATTTACCTATATCAATGTCCAGTACACTTGACCTTTGACCTTTTGATTTGAAAATTGATAGGGATCACCCTCGCTACATGGAGAGTGGATCTCCCTTGTCCCATGGAGACTCCATGTGTGTGATATGGCACCTCTAAGTAAAAAAAGTAACAAGTAAGAGCCCAGAAATGATGTCGCATTATCAATGTCCAGTACACTTGACCTTTCACCTTTTGACTTCAAAATCAATAGGGATCATTTTTGTGCCATGGGGAGACCATATGCCCATTATAATTACTTACGGTGAAAAGGGAAAGCCATGAAAGCCCGTAAACCATTTACCTATAAAGTATCAATGTTCAGTAGAATTGACCTTTGACTTTTTGACCCCAAAATCAATAACAATCATCCTCATCCCATGGAGAGTCTGTATGTATGGTATCTTGACTCTAGATGAAAAGGATAACACTAAAGAGCCCAGACACCATTTACCTGTATCAATGTCCAGTACACTTGACCTTTGACTTTTTGACCCCAAAATCGATAGGGATTATCCTCATCCTATGGGGAGTCCATACATATGGTATCTTGACTTTGGGTGAAAAGGGTAACACTATAGAGCCCAGAAACCATTGCATCTACAGACGGACAGACAGACAGACAGACAGACAGACAACCTGATTCCATTATACCCCTCCACAACTTTGTTGCTGCCGGTATAACAACTACACTAGTAGCTTGTAGGAGACCTATAGTACTTTATTCCTATTAAGTTTCATCAAAATCCTTTGAGTCTTTCCAGAGTAAAATTTGAAAATGTGAGAAAATAGCCCACCCCCCTACTCTACCACTTTTGCAACCTTAATTCAGGAAAAGTCCAAAAGTTAAAACTTAAAATTTAGAAAAACATTCCTCTACTTTATTCTGCCTGAAATAAGCATTTCAGGGTATCAAAAGTCAACCAGACTTTGCTGAAAACCATGAAAAACTTAAAGAGCGAAAAAGATGTCAAAAACGCATTAATAATTATTCATTCAATTTCAACGAAAAGAACAAACTTGAAACATGCATCCCTCTAGATGACTCGGATGCCATTAGTTTTATTATATCTATACAGCATTTCTTGAGAAGAAGATTTTCAACGAGGGGTTCCCTTTGAGACCTATGTTTAGCCATGGTGGCACCATCTGTCAACAGGTTTGGATGAAATGACAAAACTTGGTAGAGTACCTGATGTATACCAAGTTTCATCAAAATTCTTCAAGCAATTCTGAAGAAGATGAAAATGTGAAAGTATACAAACAAATTTAAAAACAAACAGATGAACAGATCACAGACAACATAGAAAAAGTGATCAGAAAAGCTCACTTCAACTCAGGTGAGCTAATAAAAGGGTATTATGATAAATAATTATTGAAATGATTATGAAATGAGAGTTAATGAAATATATGGAAGCTTTTTGGGGAGGAGGGGCTGTTTTAATGATTTGAACAGACTTTCATACATACCTGTATGGACTTGTGCATTAAAGAGATTGGCCAGTTCTTCAATGCGTTTTTTCTCTTCCATGGTAAAAGGTTTGGCCATCTCATTCTGCAATTTCTCGATCAATGCCTCCTCCCTCTCTAATACCTTGGCCACGAAGTTCGCCCGCTGAGCCCGTATCCTCACAATCTCCTTATTGACCTCATCATCACTTTTCAATTTCCTTAAGTCCTCTTCTATCTTTGGTTCATCTTGTTGCGCCTGCTGAATGATCTTTTTTATAGACTGATCCATTTGTTGTCGCTGTGATCTTCTTCTATGCAATATTCACAGATTTTTTATCACATGTTTTGCAGTAAAACGACGATGATTCCAAATAATGAATCAGGCAGTTGGCTGCAGCTTACGTCGGAGTATCCTATGTCATCTTTTGCTGATAATGCTAAAAAGAAGAAATGTTACAGAATGAATAATATCAAAATTCATTCAAAGGAAATAATTGGTATAATGAATCTCTGGAAAACCAGAGTTGGGATCAGGTACAACATAGGAATAAGCATCCAAGTGCCAATCTGTCACATCCACTGTCAACACATAGCTATCATACTCCAACAGTTGTTAAAAATCATTACAATGAAAAAATTTATAAAAATTTGCAATTGACATTTATTTATTTTATCAGTTATTAGATCTATTATTATTATTATGATTATTATTATTCATTATTATTATTATTATTATTATTATTATTATTATTATTATTATTATTATTACGAAGATGTACACGACTTAATGATCATGAGCTTCGCCGCAGTTATCATCCTTTAGGCGGCGCTTGCATGAGTAAGAAACGACGTTGCACGTTATTAACATTATTGGGTCTTTTCGTTATGCAGAGTTATTTCCCATATGAGCAGGTATCTGACGTCAAACCCTGGTAACGTCATACAATTTCTATATCACTTCCCATAAATTTTACACCATTTACCATAGATCTCTTTGACGTCACAATGTTTTGATGTCAGATACCTGTTCAAATGGGAAATAACTCTCTATAATGAAAAGAACCAATATGACGTCATAAGAACATTTCATTGTTCTTTACATCATTTTTGTGGGAAAACATTTTATTTCTTCCTTAACATTAGGACTGCAGTTAATGGCAGGAAAGTTCATTCCCTCCTTGGCCAGGGAAATCTTTGTCCCCAAAGATTTTAAAAAAAATATGATAAGCATATTGTTTACTGATTGTAATGTGGCTAACATAAGTAAAATGACACAAAACATATCTTGAAAATACATACAAGAAAATGTGCTCTGTACCATGAAAAATATGATTGTGTAATTTAGATTCACTCTTTGCTTTCGGTTGCTAAGGACGCTCTCTACTGTACTGACTACAGTTCCATTTAACTGTGTAATGGCGTCTCCAGTGCTTTCTCCAGCGTTTCCGGCAAAGAGGTTTAGTATATTCAGCATTTCCGGCATTTGCACGGACCCCCCACAAATAAAGGGACAGATGAAGAAAACTGTCTTTAAATACTAGATCTACAGACATAATGTATGAAATATCTAGATAGTTATTATCGAAGGAATTACGGTACTGGTATGCGACCAGTTATCGCCGCGGACCAATTATCGCCGTTTTGCTTAAATGATGTTTTAAACGTGATTTTTCACGAAAGTTGTTTTATATATTGTCTGTTGTGTTTAAAACAAAGTACCCATCAAAATTTCATTGCCACTAATACATTAGATAAGGAGAATAATCAAAAAATCAATGTAAACCTATTCTCCCTACTTTCGATTTGAACGGGGGATAACTACAGGAAGTTCGTTGAATGACTAAGTTCTATTTTAAGCACATAAGCAACTATCTCTAGATGTCTACTATTATCAAAAAAAAAAAATAATAATAATTGTCAACCTTATGGAATATTTCAGTTTCAAAATCACCTACTAAAATGCATACCTCTAAATTGCAAACTACCTCATTATCTCTTATAAGTAGTTTCTCTTACGTTTTTAAAAGAGTAAAACGCAGCACAGACTTCGTCATTGACATTGTTTAATGTCTTTTGGTATATGGTAAGTTCAGGACACACAACTCGAATATTAGATGAATAGATTTTAATATCAATTCTCTGCAAGAATGAAAATTAGCTGGCTACGACATGTCATAGATTTTCTTGATGAAGTTTTTGGGCAAATTGAATATTGGTTGTCATGGTAACAAGGTCTGTTTTAGTCATTCCAGACTGTCAAATAAGCCATTTTGGGAAATCTTGTTGAAATTTTTTTCAAGGTCATTGACTTCAAGGTCCAAGGACATGTATTATTTTAGAATGAAATTCCTCTGAAAATGGCGATTTTTGCATCTTTTATGAACAAATTTGTTATTTGTTCTTTACACTAATTTTGTTAGTAGTATTTCATATAAAAGTTGAAGCTTATGAAAAGGAAAATCATCATGTTTCGTTTTTGATTAATTTCAAATATCAAATAGGGGTTCCCCAGAAAAAAAACTAGAAAATTTAGATTTTTTGACTTTGTTTTTAATTAGCGGCAAAGCTGTAGAATTTCAAAGAAAGGTAATGACTTTGTAGCTTATCTAAACAAATTTAATGTGTATCCAAATGTTAATTGCATGTGATTGATTTACGATTATGAATAATCTCAAAGATCAATATTAACATTGTATAATAGACCTGTAACTTGTTTTGAACTGAAGTAGGGAAATTTGAAGGTATTGAGAATTTTCCTACCTTCCTCTTTTTCAGATACCCTCCGTAAAGTAATAAAAATATTTCAACGTTCTAGATGAATGCTTTAAGGCATAATAATAAAATTATGGACCATATTATAAAATTTTATTGATATCGGAATATACACAAATTATAATTTCGTGAACAAGATGCGCTTTTCAACAACCTGTGTCTCGTCTGTGATGCTCAGAATCGAAAATATTGGAAATTGAATGAAATCTAAGTATTTGATGAGCAGAAGTACAATGAAATAGACCGAGACAATTAAAGTCAACGATCCAATTACGTTCATTCCTATCTTAACCTTGGTGGTATGACTTTGGGTGAAGGTTCTGAGTCACTATCCTCCCTTAAGAAGCATTACTACTACACAACACTACCATAATGGTTCTAACAGATATAGCCCAGGTCTGTATCCTACCTACAATTAATTAATTAAGGCTTTTATGCTCCCGCCAGGTGTGGCAGGGGGCATTGAGTATTTGCTTTGTCTGCTCTTCCGTTATTCCATCACACATTGGTTTCCAGACTATAACTCAAGTACCTTTCAACATATTTAAACCAATTTTTGAAGTATACATACTTATCAAGAGAGGAAGAATCGTGTTGATTTTGAGGTCAATAGAGGATAATGATGATAATATCCCTTTATGTTCATACATGTATTGTTATAACCATTATTACAATCATCTTTCTTTTGTTACAGATGATCGTGGTCATTGTCTCTCTTAAATAAACAGTTGAACAAATAGTAATTGTACTTACTTAGTCAAAAGGTCAAGTCACAGCAGTACTGAAAGTACTGGTTTATCAAGATGATTTTCATATATTATTATACATTGTATATCATAAACTGGCTAATCAGAATTTGATAATATTTCACATATGTCAAGTTCTTATAAATAAAGGTAATTTGATAACTTATGGTAATAGATTTGAGGGTCAATATGTCAAAAGACAAGGTCACCAAAGGTAACATTTATCTGAGTTATGGCCCATGAAATATATTATTTAGGAAAGCTTTGTTTGTTGGTACGAATTAAGCCCACACACCGGGCATATGTTTTACAAACATGCTCTAGTCTTACTAAGAAATACATGACCTTGACCTTATACCTTTTTTTTGTTTTTCCTCTCGTCATAGTGATCATATGTGCCAAATTGGAAGATCCTGAAGCCATAAAGCATTATCATAATATATATATATATAATATGATATGATCATATAATATGATGGGTATTTAAAAATCAAGGGGTATGTATCATTACAATAGGTTTCAGATTGTAGAGAAATGAGAATCAGGGCCTTTTCAGGCAGCAATTCCATTTGCACAGTGTAGGAAATTGATTTCCCAGCTTCAAAATGGTCTAAAATGTAGATGTGATCACCTTTATTAGGCAGTCGCCTCCTTTAATCTGTCAATTTAAGTACCCTCATTTTAATTATATGTTTGTTATGATTGTAAATTTCAAGAGGAATGAAAAACAGTGAAATGGGATAAAAAAATTAAAGGATAAATGATTGCTTAGAAATTTTTTTTAAGATCATAAATTATGATAAGTCATATGATTAAGTAACAACTAAGATAATAAGATTTTAAGATAATAGTTATCGTTTTATTATCGTTTAAATTCATGTATCTGTGATATGTATATCTCTATCTAATGTAAAATTATCTTTGATAAATACATGAATGTTAGCAATGATGAATATCATTGTGAATTAAGATCATCATCAATCAACCAACCAACGGCCAACCAACCATCATCATCAATGTTGCTGACATTATTAGTAAATAAAAATTTTAAACAATTATTCATATTTATTTCAGTGCATTTCAGGTTTTTTCATCTCTGATACTATATCATTCTTGATTACTATAGTCATTAAAATCGTGAAGTTAAGATTGGTATCTATATCATCACCGTCCTACATTATTATCATCATTTAAATGGGAAATAAAGTTAACATGCAATTATAAATAATAAATTTTTGGTTTTGAAATTGCATTGTAATACAAACAGATCAATACTACAAAAAATAAGATACTCATTTTATGAGATGGGCAAAAATAAAGCAAAATAATCAATATGAAATAACTAAAAAGGGGGAGGGATGAGGAGAAAGCAGGAGTCAAGGTACAACAGGGGTTAGAATTTAAGGAGTGGGAGGGTGAGCTACAGTTAACGGTTCAGGTTCATTTCTAAAATACCTCTGTTATGTCTTTAATATTTAACTATGATGTTTTACATTTTCCACATCTGCATTTTATATCAAAATTCTAAGTTTACATCAGGTATAAAACCATCATATTTATACAATCCATCTGGAATTTAACCTGAAAAAAGGAATTAAGAAAAGCTATGCCAACCAATCCCCTCCTTGAATATGTTACCAGAAAATTATAGAATGAGAAGTCTCACACAAAACATATGTTTAGATAGTTTGTCAGCAAGAAACTAAAAACGTATTTTACATGAAGAAAAAAGCACCTTAACTTCTAGGGGAATTGTTGAGTCCACCCCTTCCCGGAATCCGCCACTACTTGTGCACATTTAAAACTCACTCCATTTAATTTTAACACTAATACAACCACAAATATATTTATTTTTGTTTTAAAACTTCAAATGACGATATTTTGTATATACGAAACACGGAAGAGCGAAATATACGGCAATCAAATTGACGCGGCGATAATTGGTCCTGTAAACTCTGAAAATTGGGTCAAAACCCCTATAGAATTATCGTATTAGAAAACGTATTTAGATTTGCTCATTTTTAACGAAACTTGGTAGGATAATGTATAACAGGGTTACCATTATTCAGTGAAAATTTCAATCTCCTAGATTAAGTATATCGAAAGCTATTGGTGAAAAACCTCTGAAAAACGGCGATAACTGGTCGCATACCAGTACAGAAATGATGAAAATGCGCAACTTATAGTATTACTTGAAAGAATTCCAGAAGGTAAGTCTGATTTTCGATCTCTTATATTCTCAAATTTTGAACATTCGTTTCTCATGCCAAAAATCCACCACAGTTTTAGCCTGTCTCGGTCTACGTCTAGTTTACTGTTTACATGTATCTAATGCGTACTTTCACTTTCGCCTATCACTCAGTGAATCAAAACACCGAAACGGCACCCTAAACACAGGAGCGGCAGGGTAAATACTGGAACGGCACCGAAATGACACTTTATGTTGACCCAAATTGCATAAAACAACTTCTTTGTGTTAGCGATACACGTTGTACATACCATGAATAAGTTATATTTAAATTTGATACATAATTGACACAGTTATGTCATGCTTTTTGTTTTTCCTACCATTTTGAACAGATTGTGAAAAATGGCGTCTTCATAACATGAAAAAATAGAGTGTAAAAATATTTGTTCTTTATTTATTACAAATGTTAGCAGATATGTATACAACAGTGTGAAATTTATGACAGCTATTATCAATGTAAACTTAAATGATACCAAAGTAAATCTGAATTGCGATAAATAATGCCCGAATCCTGCACTCATCGCAATCCAGACCTGCCCAAATGGTGAAATATTTTTAAAACAGAGAATATTCGGAAAAATCAAGCTTACCGGTAGTTTAAAAAATTAATATTGATTTTCAGATTTTTTTGACGGCCATTAAGCCTGCATAAAATGGAAATTGACTTATTAGTCATTGTAATGAGTATAAGTACCGTTTCGGTGTTTGGGTGTCGTTTCGGTGTTTCGTCTCACTCCGTATATTAAGTACGCAAACACTACCTATACTGGAAGGATCTAATTACCTGATATTGAGCTGATGTATATTTTAAAGAGAATTCATCGCATATACTCAAATAATGTTCGTTTGAGTGATAATGAATTAGAACATAAGTGGAAAAAAGACCAAACGTATCTTCTCAAGAGCAGGGGAAGCCGGTGTGGCCTAGTGATATCGCGTCGGACTCCTGATCGGGAGGCCGGGGTTCGCTTCCCGCTGAAGTCATGCCGGACGGGTGTCATGCCTTTCGGATGAGACAGTAAAAACCGAGGCCCCGTGTCGTGGTATGCATGGCACGTCAAAGATCCCTCACTGCTTAGGATGGGTCCGTTGCAAAGGTCAAACTTTGTATGCCCCGCATCAGGCAGATACCGTCACTATATACGTGAAATATTCGTGGTGTGACGTAAAACAAAAATCAATCAATCGAGAGCAGGGTCCGGTGCCATAAACTGAGAGAATACGCAAGTCATAATTTCAAATTTTTTTGTTCAACAATGAATTAGTAACTGGGATTTGGATTTTATTTAATTTTAATCAACTGGTGGATAGTATTAAACCATTCTGCATGACATTTTATTTGAATGTTTGATAATGGAATAAATTAAAATGAAAATGAACATAAATTATTTATAAACTAAACTCAAACACAGTTATATCAGGTGAAGTGCTTTGCTCATTCTCAGTCCATATATGAGTCGGCGTGGCCTAGTGGTATCTGGCTCGCCTCCTGATCGAGAGGCCGGGGTTCGAGTCCCGCTCTGGTCATGCTAGTGTCCTGTCTTTCGGATGAGACAGTGAAAACCGAGACCCCGTGTCGTGGTATGCATAGCACGTTAAAGCTCCCTCACTGCTTCGTGTAGGTCCGTTGTAAAAGTCAAAATTTGTATGCCCCGCATCAGGCAGATGCCGTCACCATATACGTGAAATATTCGTGGTGTGACGTTAAACAAAAATCAATCAATCAATCAGTCAATCAGTCCATATACTCCATTAACACAAATCCGGAAAATCTGAAATATGACAGTCTTAATAATTAAAAGTATATACATCTGTAATATTCCAACCGTATTCAATACAGAATATTGCGAATATAAGATAATAAGGGGTGGGTAGGCGGGAGAGAGAAGCTTTCTTGTCGGAGCAGAGCCTTCGAATGATTCTTATTCGTATCTTAAGCGATAACTTGCGCAGCAATGAAGCATGAAAAACAATCTCGAACTGAGAATAGTTATACTGACCAATAATTTTCAAATGAAAATTGCCATGTACTAAAAATATATATAACACGTGTTTTAGAGAGTGTAAACGTATCATTGACAAATGTATACATTTCTTGGTGTACAATAAAATATGTAATTATTATATTTAATTTTGTTTCATTTGCTATGTACTAACATGCTTAACATCAATGATTGAAAATTTAAACATCTAGCAAAGGCAATACGTAATAAGCAAGATAATATTTATATATGCACATTTTGCTGAGCAGCAAGTTATGGTGAATGAGGATTCTATGCCCAATGAAGCGGCAAAGAAGCAGATAATTCCAGATAAGCAATATAAGTCTTACTTGCGCCTCTTTATCTATGAAGTTATGTAATTTATTCGTAATATTATACTTATTTCAATATTTTTTTTATTATCACTTCTCTATCGCTCCTGATCCCAACTCTGTTTGTCTAGAGATTCGTTTATGCCAATTATTTCCATTGGATGGATTTTGATATTGTTCACTTTGTAACATTCTCCTTTTTAGCATTATCTGCAAAAGATGGCATCGGATAATCCGATGTCAGCTGTAGCCAACTGCCTGATTCATCATTTGGAACCATTGTCATTTTACTGCAAAACATGTGATAAAAGAGTTTGTGAAGATTGCTTACGAGAAGAACACGAAGGACATCAATGGATCGCTTATAAGATGATCCTGCAGACGCGACAAGATGGGCCAAAGATTGGAGAAGACTTACGCAAAATGAAAGGAGACTTTGATAAATATGATGAGAAACGTGACGATGACGTCAATAAACAGATTGCGAAGATACGGGCGCAGCGAGAGTACTTTGTGTCCAAGATAATAGAGACGGAGGAGTCACTGATAGAGAAGTTACAGAGAAAGACGGCTAAACCTTTAACCACAGAAGAGAGAAAGGGCATTGAAGAACTGGCCAGTTGCTTTGATACACATGTTAGGACAGGTAAATCTGATAGAGTATTGTCTTGTCAGGAATTTGAATATTGACTGCAAATTGAAATAACAACAACAACAACAACAACAAACCAAACCCGTCCTGTCTGTTATATGGTTATGCGATGATACAATACGAAATGTGAAACTAATAAAACATATTTATGACATGTATATCTTACTGCAAATAGCAACAATATTTTGGGAAAGCACGTGCGATTATTCATCGAGAGAAACATAATATCGGTAATCATGCCACATTAAAGACCCCTAGCTGCTATGAATGGGTCTGTCGCAATGTTCTTAATTTCACTGCATAGCATTAGGCAACTGCAGTCAACTTTTAAGTGCATTAATCTCGGCGTGACGTAAAAACAAGAGTTAGAATCAATTCGAACAAACAAATCCTTTCGGTCACCCTCCAGACTTATCTTACTTTATTTGTCATAGAATTTAACAACGTTTTGTGATCTCAATAACGACATGTTACAATTAACCATGATTTGAATAAGTGTATATTATTTTTGAAAGCATTTACATATTTGTGTGGAATAAATTACAGTTTTAAACTCATAATTACATATACTTTTTTTCAATTATCAAAGCCTTTCAACTTTAAAAGAATAATTTTCATTTGAAGTAAAATTTGCAATTTCCTTAAAGAAGAAATAATTTTCTGTTTCCATACAACCCAGTTTTCTTGAAATTAGATAGAGTCATCTCCCTCATTGGAGTACAACCTTCGGACTTGCAAAACTGCTTGATATAACTTAATTTTGTAATATAATCATATTGTATATCTAAATATTTTATTCAAAATATTCGACTGATTGATTATATTCACTGATTATTCGAGACTAAAGTCACAAAATCTGCCTTGATAGTTAGTAATTTTCTCAAAACTTTGATGAAGTTTACATGGTAGTAATGGAAAAAGTCCGAGAGTTGTATCCCAACAAGGCTGTTAATGCTTATAGTGTGATATCACATGGGCAGACTCTAATGCGTCATTCCTATAACACTAATGACTTACAATAAGTAAGGATGGGCTTATATTAAATCAATTTTAAGAAACTAAAGAAAATTGAATGTTACAGAATTATAGTAAAAAAAAAAAGAGATAAACACCTCTCTTTCAGCGTATGACAACGTGGACAAAGATATGTTGGACGAGTACGAGGGGGCGGGAAAGCAATGGACGACGGTCACCTGTCGGGCGGGGGTGAAGTTCGTAGAGTGCCAGATATTATCAGATCCGATAGCGCATATGTTCGGTGACGTGGTGGAGAAGACGCCAGCGAGAGTTGCCGTTACCAATACAGCCAGTTTCACTCACGGAGAGATGTATACGTTGATCAGGGGTATCACACCAGTGTCAGACACAGAGGCATGGACTTACACTTTTCGTGCGAATCAGATTGATCTCATCAATACAAAGGGAGAAGTCCTAACCCAGAGAAATTTAATGTCAATATGCGAGACTTTCATCGTGATGGAAAACAATGACATTGTGTACAGCAATTATGGTGATGACGTGATACGTAGTATATCCTCTACTGATGTCATTCGTGACGTCATTTCTACCGCCCCCCTACATCCCATCGGAATAAATAGATCACGTGACGGTGGAATGTTGGTATGCTTATCCTACCTCGATAAACCACGGATCACCTCGGATACTCGCAGCGAAGTGTTACACATAGATATGGCGGGAAATATTATCCGTCGGTACGATTACCAGGACGACAAATCCAAGCTATTCACATGGGCGTGGCGTGTAGCACAAAGCGTGAACTTTGACATATGTGTTGTAGATATGATTGATAAAACCTGGAATGGCGTGGTAGTAGTGATGTCTGTTGAGGGCAAGGTCAAGTGTACGTATAAAGGACACCCATCATGCAAGGAAGACTTTAATCCAAAAGATGTATGTTATGATAATCAAGGACGGATTCTGGTTACTGACTTCCTGAATCACGACATACACCTGCTGAGTCCGGAAGGAGCATTCCTACAGTTCCTGCTGACGGAACAGAGTACTTTCCGGAGTCCGATTTCTATAGCGCTACACAATAAAACACTGTGGGTAGGATGTCGCCACGGCAAAATGAAAGTCTATAAATATAACGACTAGAGAAATAGCCTTACACAATAGAACTTTTTTCCAACTTTAAATGATGTAAGGGGTCTTATAGCGGACAAACCACTTTTTGCCGGAATGTTCACTATGACGTTAACGCTTGAAATGTGACGTCACAGCAGTTTGACGCAAATCTAAGCAGCAATACGGAATATCGCAACTAAAATAACGTCAATATACACGTACACTTTGTGATAATGACGCCATATGATTATGACGTAAGTTGCACACATCGAGAACAATTGATTTGGCAACCTGCACAACAACGTCATAGGTTCCCTCCACTACGTTATGACAAAGCTTTATGACACAAATCACCAAGGACCTGCACACAAAAAATGATAATAGTAGAATATACACGGAACGACATCACAAAATATGCGATTGTGTTGCGGTTACGATGCCGACTTAAGAAGGTCAATTGAAGTAACAAACGTCACTCAGTTGGTGTGGTTATTCGGTTTACTAGGGATTTCGACAGAATAAAGTTTTAATGATTATTATATATAAAGCATTTAGGATGTACAATTTCATATATAACCCCCCCCCTTTTTTTCCCCTCCAAAAAATAAGACTAAAACAGTAACCAAAACACAAAAACAAATAAACGAAAATGGGGGGAAAACGCAAGTGAAAGAAAAAACAGAACATAATTGTTAACAAAACCAAAAACAAAATCTACATATCCTAGTATTCATTGCATCTCTTTTGCTGTTATTAATAATATTATTATTTTTTATTTATTTATTTATTTTTATTTTATTTTATTTTTTTTTTTTTCTTTTGATTTTTTTTTTTTTTTTTTTTGGAAAGTGGGTTGTCAGTTAAATACTGATATGATACTGTTGTAATACGAAATATTAAAAATACACCTCTGAGATATGTTCCCTTCATTCTATCTGATTTAAACACATTTCTCTGTTTAAGTATACCGAAACGGAGATCTGAGAATGATGGATTTCAACACATCTCTCGGTTTGCCTTTACTGTCATAAAGGTCCAGTAATGATCGATGTCAACACATCTCTCGGTTTGATTTTACTGTCTTTGAAGTCCAGCAATGATCGATTTCAACACATTTCTCTGTCTGCGTTTACTGGCATAGTGATGGGGTAATAATTGATTAAAACATCTCTTTGCGTATAAATTTACTAGCATAGTGATCCGGTAGTGATCGATTTAAACACATCTCTCTGTTTGTGTTTACTAGCATAGTGGTCAAGTAGTGATCGATTTAAACACATCTCTCTGTTAGCGTATACCGACATAGAGGTCCAGTATTGATCGATTAAGGGTCATGTTATAGAAACTTTCTCTTCGGTCCATCAGAAAGCGACCGCCATGAATGCTACACTACACAATACATAAATGCATCTCGGAAGTCTTCTGTATTCAACGATGATAAAAACTAAACTCTAGAAACCCAAATTACACCGTAGTACGTGAATAATGTTTCTTTGCAAATGTTGTTTTATTCTAGGGGACAATTTCAAAACATATCTGATCATTGCCATTTATCTCTATGACAATATGTGTAAATAAAGAGTGTAGTATAAATCAGGTTTTTGTTTGTTTTGATAGATATTTTACATAGATTCTGATATTGATTTTTGACGAACATTTGATTGCAAGATATTTTGCCATTCCTGGAACAATATAATACATTGTACCTATTGTGACTGTTTTAAAGACAGAAGACGGAGAAAGAGAGAAAACAAAAGCCGGAAGAATAGACTGAGCGTCCAAGACAATCGGCAGAGGGATGGGAAACAAGGAAGGATGGGGTTATGACAACAAAATCCTTTAAAATTTCCATTAATTTCCCATTAACAGAAAATACAACAGGAGGGAAACTAGTCTAGTATATAATGCTTGTGTAACCTCACTGTGTAATATTCTATAAAGTGACACTCAAGATATAAATGGTACTTTTGGGGGCTAAGTGGAAGATGGGCCCATAAACTGGTTAACCACATAATTCTAGAAACAAATAGTCATTTCAATCGACCGCCCTAGATCAGTACCACGACTGTAATGCAAACAAATATTTTTGAGATGTCTTTCTGTTAGAGGTGTATTTGATGACGACATGGTTTTGAAGAGGAAAAGTAAAACAATGAAGCCGTCATGGACGCACCTCAAAAAAAAATTAACCGAAAATGCCATTGAAAATTTCGGGGTTTTTTATGTTGCATATAATTTGGAAGGATGTCGAAAAAAACCTGCCCTAGATCAGAGACATATATACACAGATTTGTAAACCGTTTTTGAACAAACATTTAAAAGACAGAAGTCCCCCAATGTGTTCTCATGTTACGGTTCAAATATCTATTTGATTTTAACTAATCAAGGAGCACTTTTGTTTAACAAAACGCATTTACTGCATTAAAAACAACCGAACATGACAATTTCATACAAGGTTATGAAGAACAAAGTGATATTACTCGAAAACAAAATTTCTGAAATGCTCAATTCAGTATTGTAGAGATATTCTTCAAGAAAACTCAGTCTGCATCATCGTTATAATACAATAGGAAAAAAACCCACCTTAAGCACCCTCGTCCATAGGTAATACAAAAGCGCTATCATTAGAAATGGATGCCATACACACCTCCCGCAAATACCTAGAGATACGTTATTCTCACGTGTATAAAACGGAGACCTTATTAACTGAGCTCAATATAATTTCGCATAATGTTATTTTAATTTTAACCGGATTGCAATCAATTCCGGTCCATAGATTGGCGATGTCCGTCTGTCCGTCAACATTTATGTTTCTGATTGAAGCAAAATTTCAGCAACTAAGAAGAGTATAAACATAACACTTCACACGCAGGTTCCTTATGACGAGAGGTTTCAAATTATACCATGATTTTTTACCTAGTGACCTTGACCTTGGACTTACCTGCTTTTAAAACTTCAATTTTGGCTATATCATTTTAATTAATAGGGGTAAGGATTTGATACTTCCCACATAGGTTTTTTATTACCAGAGCTTTCAATTGATACTATGCTTTTTGACCTTGTTGGAATTTGCTTTGCATTTTGGTCATATCGTCTTTAGTGTTTCTTGTTGTGATAAGATTTTACTTTGTTTTCAAACTTTTTGTGCATGACAGAAGATAATAAAAACTCGCATATACCTGTATTTATTTCTCAGCCTATATGTGCATTTCCAAAACTCATATCTCTTCAGTCGTGACAAAGACCAAAGAGCATCGTCGTAAAACCACAGTCCGGATTCCGGATCGTGGTTTTACGACGATGGATAAAGAGATGTCATGTTCTCAACTGCTTTTTAAAAAGTTTTGTACAGACTAGTGGTGTAGAATAAGCAACTTAATGCCGAAATTGATAATGTTAAAAGAGACCACTAAAATATAGTGACTCAAAATTAGCCATATTAAAACAGATTACTAAACTATACTGATTCATAAATTGAACACAGATACATAGAAATCTTATACCAATTCTGAAAACATTAAGTAGGGTATCTCTAGGTTAGAAGTCTTGTGATTACAAATGGGGACAAAAGGGGGGAGAATTGTAATGAGATACATGAGTATATATTATTTCTTCTGTCAATTTCTGGCTGTAAACCATTTGTTTATTGTATTTTATATTTCCAGCATTTAGTAAAATCGTTTTTGCAAAGTGTATTGCACGTTTGCTCAAGATTGTCCAGGTGTACCAAATATACATTTACACTAACCCCCTCCCCCCACACACATTATATATATATATATATATATATATATATATATATATATATATATATATATATATATATATATATATATATTATATCTTAGTATATGTCTTCATCACCAAAACATCTTATTACGAACCTGAATGATGATCCATCTTATACGGTAGATATCAGGATGTACGTTATTTCAAGGGTGTTTGATTGAACCAGTGAACTAGAGGTAAAAGAATATACTGTATATTGAGACGACGGTGTTGCCTTCTTAGGCGTTTGGTTTCATGCCCGAGTCGTCTTCCCCAGGGCTTTTTTACTTTTTAAAGTGTGTTTTTGACTGGACTGCAGTTTTTGGTGAATGCTAAGGTGAGCCCGTAAACCATACGATTTTCAAATAACCGTCTTAAGTCGGTATCGTAAATGTTTGGCAATCAAATATTTTTGTGATGTTAGCTCTGAATGTCTTTGGCGAATTTGTTGCGATTCTTATACATGTAGCCAAGTCAGATGTCTTTTTCTTTGCTTTTAAATTTCTATTAATTTATGTTTTCAATATAAGAATTCGTATAACTCCCGAATCAGTCGGAATCTCCAATCTATTTGCATCCCCAACATATCAAAAGAAAACAAAATTAATTCTGTTTTGCATTGATGAAATTACAGTTAAATTGTAATAAGAAACTTAGCGATGTAATAATTATAAATATGTAATTATGTGTACAACGGTAGAATTATTTGCATGTATTTTGAGATATATTATATTGATAAGATAAGTGTCAGATTTTGAATTTAACCTTAATTCTATATATCAATGTTATAGCAGGTAAAGTTGCATTGACAATGTTTATTTGCTTTGCTTGTCTATGACAAGAAATCTGGTCATCCTATTGAATCTTTTCGTTAACCCCCTGACTGCCAGCGGCAGTGAAAGGGTTAAAATATTCCTTGATACACTTATTTACATATTTATCCAAGATTCTGAGATATGTAAAATGATATTGCTTTAATTACTGTAAATTTCCATTATCATTCGCTCAATAGTCTGACAGCTGATTTTTTAATGTTATAAAGAATATTTTATGAACATTATGTTTCTACAATATATTATTCATGTACGATGTATATATGAAAGTGTACAAAACCGAAGACGGACAGATGTCATATACAGTGTATATACAATCATGTTTATCATCGTGATCATATACTATACATATAGTCTGAATCATGGTATTGTAAAATAATTCATGTACATTGTTGTGAATTCAGGTGCGATGAGTCAATTTGTTGCAAAGTTCTCAAAACCAATTCATTTATAGAAACTTGTTCCATCAATTTTTTGTTGTACTCCATTCTTTCTTTTAACTCTTTTTTGAGAGCCAGAATTTCTTCTGCGTTTTTGTCGACAGTCGATTTTTGAGACGACTGTTTCCTGGGTGAAATCGTCATTATGTGAAGTTTTGAAGAGCGAAGTCAGATTCTGTAATGTAAAAACATAGATATCAATTACCAAATTTACTAAATGCAGCTGTATATCACTATGATTTTGATTAAATAAAAATATGAATAAATAAATAAATAAATAAATAGACGGAAACACAAATAAATAAATGAAAACACAAATAAATTAACGAAAACACAAATCAAATAACGAAAACACAAATAAATAATTACACACGTAAATAAATAAATAAATAAATAAATAAATAAATAAATAAATAAATAAACAAATAGTCATAGATGAAAACAAATGTAACAGTTGAAAAAGCAAAAGAGGCACCGCTTCCGCATACATCCTTTCAAGAACTCCGGAAATCAGAGTCGGCACAAATATGAACATTACAACAGAGAACATAAGCTCTTAAGAGCTTTTACAACCGAATAAATGGTCTATGAATGAATGTTGTTCTGCAAAATATTGCTTGAATTACTGGTGCATTCAGCTTAGAATGGTTAAGAAGGGTAAATGGAGACAAGATCTTGAACCGAGATATTTAATAAGCTATTTTAAGTAACTGAAAAGGGCCGTTAAAACCTAGATAAGATAATTACGTCATGAATAAAATATCGCCAAAGTATGCAATGTCCGTAGTTTGGATATAACTCGGAAATACCGGTAGTCTATTGAGGGATCGCCAAATCCGGCTCAGTTTAACCCACCCAGTACGTTGTTTCATTGTGACATCACAGTTTCATTTATTTTTGACGGGCTATTCATTTATGGCGTCATAATGAAAAAACTGTGCCAAAAGGTGTGATGTCAGGCATTTGACAATCAGTTTAATATCCCTCCTCCAAGGGTCAGGTCATTTTGAAACTCAAGTACTCATCGTTAGTTTATACCCTTCCATCCACACCATCAAATCGTATGTATCCGGTATGACGACTTTAGACTGGTTGGTTGATTGGTGTTTTACGTCGCTTTCAACAATTTCCAGTTATATCGCGACATGGAAGCAGGAAGTAACCAACCTCTTAAACATAGTGGCGCAACCCGGGAATCGAACCCGGATCGTCGGCGCCGTAAGCCAAGCGCTTAACCACTACACCAAGCATGCCCCTATGACAACTTAGAAACAGAAACATAATTTAAAAGATATTTAAAAACTTTCGCCAAGTTGTCCTTTCTGCAAGGACCAGACCCCAGTTCAGTTGAAATACCTATAGGTGACCGTGAATAACTGCAAGTCAATCTTTTTGTGTAGTCTACCATCTGTATATAATTAAGACAGAGATGTACGAATAATATTTCATCTCCCTTTGTTATCCACCCCCCCCCCCCTTTCCCCACTCCCTGTTGAAAACTCTAGTGCATTAAGTTCCACATGTGACACCCTTTCATGTACTCCTAACAGGTAATGGTTTAGAGGAGTTTCAGCACGGACAGGTTTTATCAATTTCCCTTCTTTTTTAACACCTAGCTATAGATCTATCCCCTTTTCCCAAATCCCAGAGCCCATAAATCCTGTAAGTGATACTCTATCGTGTATTACCATCAGATGGTTTTACTTAAATAAATGTTTAAGGACATACCCGGCTCGTAAAACTTTTATATCTCTGTACTTAAGAGTTCCTCTTATCAAATGCATTTGACGAAATAAAAAGATAACTCTAATTTCGTTATGAATAAAGCTGCATGATTGCCTGGAATATTGCAAAAAGATGTTTTCTTTGTCTTTCACAAGAAAGGTTTCAATTTCTTTGCATTATTCAGGTGATTATGTATCCAATATATCTGAATTCAAATATAAAGAGAAATTATCCAACAGAAAAGAAAATATTGAGTAATGTTTGTTTTTGCCTACACATGGCACGAAAATGTCTGAATCTGTCAATCAAGGAAGTTGAAAAACCCTTCAAATTTTCATTTGGTTACCACATCAGACATCACTATGAGTCTCTATCTAATAAACCATAACAGGAAAGTGGTTCAGTCTTGAAGAAAATCTATCCTAAAAATGAATAAGTAGGAGATGACCTTAAAAGGAAAACATGCACTATATACATATTTGAACTAGGTGCAGATCGAAATGCCAAACCCAAGGGTGAAACTTGTTTGGGATCTGACACTCATCTAGGCGAGACGCGGATCCAGCAGACCCTTGATCAACCCTTCTGGATGCGCCCATGTGTGATCATCAAAAAATAAATAAATTTATTCATTTAGGCAAAAAAAGAGACATTTGTTTAAATCATCTAATTACTTTTCAGAGTATTCTGGTAGAAATTTTATGTAAATCCATTCATGATTACTGGAAGTTATTGTGTTCCATAAAACTGCTATTATTCTATCCATGAAAAAAAGAAATCAAGGTCCTATAACTCCATAAAGACAAGACGGATTTTTTTTTTCAAAACAGCTTTTCCTTTACGTTATTTAAGCATTCGGTATAAGTTTCATTAAAAACCGCGAACGTTTACTACAGATCGCGTCCCATAGAAACTGCCATTATCATATATATATATATATATATATATATATATATATATATATATATATATATATATATATATATATATATATATGTATCAATGTTAAAAAGCAAAATCCCTAAACTCCTTAACTAGGCGGATTTTTTTTTTCAAATTGGAAATTGGAAACGCTCTTCTTCTCTTTTACTTAAGCATTCTTTATACTGACGTTTCATGAAAAACCATTGCTTTTAAAGTTACCGGACATACAGACAGACAGACCGACGGACAGAGTGACATCGCCATACCATAATCCGTCCCGTCTATGACCGGCGTATAAAACACTTAACAATTATCTTTAAATCTGTTTCAACATTACTACACTCATGAAAGTTGCGTCATCTTTCAGCTACGTCATATATAGTAGTGACATACATTTACTTACATTCCTCGTCTTTATGTTCAGCTGTCTATTCTGCCCAGGAAAACTTCTACTCCGAAAATTTACACACAAATTTGGGAATTTCCAGCTATCGCATGATTTCCTATTCAAATTAAAACGACGGACTGGCACAAAGAAATCATTACTTGATGAAGTCAGTTCTAAATATAAGTATAGGTTTTTTCATAAAAGGTAGAAATTTTGGAGTTAAGACTGACGTGTTGCTATATTTAGTACAGTGATAACGCAGGTTCATGATATTTAATATTGTTAATATTCGAAATTAGTGTATTAAAATAAAGAAATTGTAAATTGCACTGAGTTTTATAGAGTGTATTTAAATTTTAGCGGTATACGTGGATAATATTTCATTTGTATTTTCGTTATATTTAATGTACACGTAGGTTATATTGCGCATACATGTAGTCTGTGTGAACGTGGTTCTATATATAGAAAATCTCAAGAGGTATGACTTGTATCTTATTTTAGTAACTTAACAAAAATCGAAAAATGACTGTTCGATGAGATAGTTCTATTCATGCTTTTCTTAATAATTGCTCGCACCAGCAACACATAAATATGTAGTTCCTATATTTATTTTACTTTCAAGGGGAATTTGTCCATAGATCTTTCGCAATTGATACGTCCGGGAATCTTACCTAAACATGCTAGATGTTAGAGTTTACGTTTTATTTGTTTACTTTACGATTCACATTACTTAATTTTATTTCTAACATAGGCAGATCTAGAAATTTTGAAAGGGGAGGGGGGGGGGCGTTGCAACCCTTAGAATGTTCGAAAATGATCGTTTGTTGTAAAATTTTTCAACCAAATCCGCCAAAGTAAAAGATAAGAAACAGACCATCCCGAAAGCTAAATAATAATAATAATATATATATATGTATGTATGTATCTATATGTGTGTGTATGTACTTTTGTTGTATAGCGTATATCCTCAACCCATGTATGTGGATGCGTCTCTATATATAGGGACCAGTCACAAGAGGTCTGACTTGTATTTTATTTTAGCAATAGTTGAAGAATGACTCTCCAATGAGATGGTCCTATTTTTACTTATGGAACCGTGCAATATGTGTATATATAACGTCAGGATTTTCCTAAAACAACAAAAGAAAAATTGAGGAGACGTCTTCAGTCCACGCCTTTGCGTTCTGTGCTCTTATCTGAGAAGCATCACTGGACATATAGTGATTTGCGTTCCAGATCTACTGACTTTCACTTTTGTATTTATTTTGTCGATTTTTGTGCCAGATAAAACTTCTTTGCTTATATCACAACTGCTTATGTCACAACTGCTCTTCATTTTGTGGATATAGGAAAATTCAAGGTATGTTGTAAAGAAATTAGTTTATTATATTTATATATATATATATATATATATTATGCTCCACCTTTAGCTATTATGAATCCAATATGGTGATTACGCAAATTAGCAAAACATTAAGTTTTTTTTTTTTTTTTTTTTTTTGGCAACCGTCGCGACTCGAACTTGGAACCAGTGACGTAGCGCCCTTTACGTAAGAACGTAAATGAATACACTGTAATTTGTAGAGCATGTTGTAGACTTGTCTTTAATTGTATTTTATTAGTAATATTTTTTTAGTATATATAATTCATGTATACGTAATATTTTGAAGTTTGCATTGTTTTATAGATATAATTTCCTCTTTCCTCAGACCCCCCTGCCTTTTTATTATTTGAATACTCGAAAGTTTTACAGTAAGTACGACACTCGGGGGGACTTTTTCGATCACGAGTAAATCACCTTATCGATTGAGTTATGCCATATCGATTGAGTTAGACTCCCCCCCCCCGCCCCCCCCGCATAAACCGACCCAGTATAGAACTCCCCCCTCCCCCGGAAAAACCGACCCAGTATAAATCTTTCCCTACGAGGCCCCGTGTCATGGTATGCATGGCACGTTTAAGATCCCTCACTGCTTCGGGTAGGTCCGTTGCAAAAGTACATGTACTTCTATTTGAAAAGGACGTAAAATCAAGACTAAATTACGGTTTGACTTTTCCGATTTGACGAGAATCCGGAATCAATAGGGGGAAAGATGAACCCAGGTCGGTTTATCTGCCTAGGGGGTAAAGTCTATGTTGATAATCAGAAGGGGGAAACCCGTACCAATAGAATATCCCCTTTAGAGGGTGAAGGTCTATACTGGGTCGGTTTATCCGGGGGGAAAGTCTATGCGGGGGGGGGGGGGGGGTAGTCTATGCTACAACACCGGCCACAAACTCCACGTATTTGCAGATATAATAATATTCATATACAATGAGTGGGTAGTCATAATTATGGGGTTCTTTTCCAGGAAGATGTCAACGGCCGAAGAAACTGCCGAATGTTCCATCGGCGTCTGCCACCGAAAGACCTTGTCTCTTCCGGATAGATTCAGCCAGGTGAATTTTATACGTGTCAACACAATATTTGATAAAATGCACAATGATGTCGTGTGATACGAGATATGACATAGGGTGATACTTATAGGTTATTGACTAAGTATCGCGAAATATTCACGCCCGAACGTCTTTGTGCGGACCGGTCCGAGGGCCACTCCGCACAGACTGAGGACTTGAATATTTCGCGATACTTAGTCAATAACCTTTTTCTTATACGTCCTACTTTCGTACACAAGATTTTTTATCTATTTATCTTTATTATTATTTTTTTTAATAAATTAAACTCTGTATACCCAGCAGACGACGGCATTTTTGTTAACTAGCAACGGTTATAAGTAGTTTCGGTACTTCCGGTAGCTTCTGATTGTAATAGCGCAAATTGTAGGATATTGTGTTAAAAATATACAGAAAACGAAAGTAGGATGTATAGTAGAATAGATTATTGTCATTTACTAACAATGTTACAGGAATATAATTATAAACGTTCCGCCTCTTGTATTATTCCATGGCTGCAGCTGTCTTATCTTTGGAGTAAGCGTGCGTTGCGCCAGTTGGGACGTTGTGTGCTCCTTGGTCCATACTAACCACATGCAGTCTCTTTATATGAGAGTTTAACAAAGTGGCAGGTCTGAGTTTTTAAGATGAAAATAAAACAATCAGTTATTAAAAATGATAGGCACGTGAAGGATTGAAATTTCGTCTCGCTATCATTTGCTTTCTAAAGTGTTGAAATAATTTTTTTGTGATTTTCTTCAAATCGTCTCTTTGTATTGAGAGCTACATGATATGTTTATTTGAATGGCGATCCCAATTATACTGATGGAATTAATGCAAAACATTTGATTATTAAGTTATACGTGCTATTGACGATTTAGACATTGACGATTGATTGTCATACAGTGAAATGTGCTGCATTTCACTGTATATTCCCATATTTGCCTGGGATCTGGTGTCCAATGTCTGAATGATCTGAAGCACTGTGCTGCCACCCATTAAAAGTCACCTCTGCCATTTAGGGTCTCAGAGACTGATTGATTTAAAGCACAATACTGCTACACATTATAAATCACCTCTGCCATGGTTTTGGTGACTAATTGACCTTAAGCACTGTGCTGCCACACATTATAAATCAACCCAGGTCAGGGGCCTTGATGACTGATTGACCTTCAGCACCGTGCTGCTACACATTATAAATCACCTCTACCAGGGGCCTTGGTGACTGATTGAACTTAAGAACTGTGCTGCCACACATTTAAATCACCCATGCCAGGGGCCTTGATGACTGAGTGACCTATAGCACTGTGCTGCTACACATTATAAATCACCTCTGCCATGGTCTTGGTGACTAATTGACCTTAAGCACTTTGCTGCCACACATTATAAATCAACCCAGGTCAGGGGCCTTGATGACTGATTGACCTTCGGCACCGTGCTTCTATACATTATAAATCACCTCTACCAGGGGCCTTGATGACTAATTGACCTAAAGCACTGTGCTGCTACAAATTATAAATCACCTCTGCCAGGGGCCTTGATGACTGATTGACCTTCAGCGTTGTGCTGCAACACATTATAAATCACCTCTACCAGGGGCCTTGATGACCGATTGACCTAAAGCACTATGCTGTCACACATTGTAATCACTTCTGCCAGTGACCTTGATGACTGATTGACCTTCAGCACTGTGCTGCCACACATTATAAATCACATCTCCCTGGAATCTTGATGACTAATTGACCTAAAGCAGTGCTGCCACACATTATAAATCATCTCTGCCAGTGACCTTGATGACTGATTGACCTTCAGCACTGTGCTGCTACAAATTACAAATTACCTCTGCCAGGGGCCTTGGTGACTGATTGACCTTAAGCACTGTGCTGTCTGCCAGGGATCTTGATGACTGATTGACCTTCAGCACTGTGCTACCGACTGTGCTGTCTGCCAGGGGTCTCCTTCTCAACATTCTGCTGCCTCCCTCTTCCTTTATAGATTCTCACCTCTTTCAGCGGTTTCAATGGACACTTGTCTAAAATTTTTCTATAATTCACTTTTGACACCCACCTCTTCCAAAGGATGTTTGTGACTGATTGACCTGGCAAGAACTTATCAGTCACTGTCTGTGGTCTGCGTTGCTGTCTCGCTAAAACCGTTCTGTAGGAGTAATGGTAGATGTCTGTTAGGGGTCGGGGTTACAGAGTGTTCTAATGCTGTCCTGGAATTCACTATATATTCTCACCTCCGCCAGTTGGGGAGTGGAATGGGGTGGGGTGAGTGGCCGGGAATGGATGGGACGCTGTGGTGTCGATAGCCGACTGGACTAAAACACTGAGCTGCAAACCAATATGAATTCTCATTTCCTTCAGTGGCCTCGGTGTGTAAGGCCAAAGCACTGTGCCGTAACCCACTATGAATTCCCACTTCTTTCAGTTGCCTTGGTGTGTAAGTGGCCAAAGCACTGTGCCGCAACCTGCTATGAATTCTCACTTTCTTCGGTGACCTTGGTGTGTAAATGGCCAAAGCACTGTGCCGCAACCCACCATGAATTCTCACTTCCTTCAGTCGCCTCGGTGTATAAGTGGCCAATGCACTGGGCCGCAACCCACCATGAATTCTCAGTCGCCTCGGTGTATAAGTGGCCAATGCACTGGGCCGCAACCCACCATGAATTCTCACTTCCTTCAGAGGCCTCGGTGCGTAGGTGGCCAATGCACTGAGCCGCAACCCACCATGAATTCTCACTTCCTTCATTGGCCTCGGTGTGTGTGGCCAAAGCACTGTGCAGCAACCCATTATAAATTCTCACTTTTTTCAGTGGCCTCGGTGTGTGAGTGGCCAAAGCACTGTGCCGCAACCCACTATACGGCTTCTCATTATGGTCAGGGGTCTGGGTGGATCGGTGACAGAAAGCATTGTACTGCATCACTTATCATTACCTACAACTAATCACGTCGAGAGTAAATACGAAAGTCAACCATTTTACTAATCGTGTGTTGTACTGTATCACTCAAAAGTGATAAAATCGAGATCCGCCTCTGGATCTTACTCCCTTTAACATAGGGTAGTGTGCGCAAGATCCAAAGGCGGATCACGATTGTACATACCTTTTGGTATAACGTATTACCTGCATACAGGCAAAGGAATAGTGTGATGATAAAACAATGAATTGATTTAGAAAATATGTATACAGGAATAAATAAATGTCTGAGTAATCATTCTATGTTTTAACTTGACATACAGAAACAGCAGTTAGAACATGAGATAAAAAGACAAAGGCGGAGATCTTTTAAATTGGAAGAAAAAGTATCGCATCAACAACAAAGCATTGAAAAGTTCCAGGAGGATAAAAAACAAAATGACCAACGGTTGGTATGCTCTTATGCATAGCAAAAAAGCCCCCAAAAATTTACAGAAATAGACAGAAAAAAAATAAATAAAAAAGACACCCCCGCAACAAAGGGTGTCATTCTCTTTGTTCCTGCATATATCATAATTTTGTAGAATTGGAATCGTAGATTGCTTCTAATAGTATGCAATTAGATTTCCTCAGTGTGAAAAGAACATGCATCACCTTTAAAAAGTTTTCACCTTAAAGAGTTTTATATTCAAATGATGTCATCGATCCTGTCAAAAAGTGAGCCGTCTTGGCTCAATGGACAAAGTATTGGGATTAAGACTTAGTGGCCCTATGTTCGACTCCCGCTAGCGACTTGTCGGTGTCCTGAACTCTTTCGAATGAGAAAATAAAAACAGTGAACGAACAGGTAAGCTAGGTCAAAATAGTGATATTTATATGATATCTTCATGTTTCGGATTAATGTTTTACGTCAATTAAGGATTATTTCACGTACTATATAGTATATGCTTGATGCAGTGCACAGAAATCAATACCTTTGCAACAGACCCAACCGAAGCAGCGAGGGATCTTTTACATGCCATGCTTACCGTAAAACGGGACCTCGGTTTGTATTGTCTCATCCCAAAGATAGAACACCGGTGTACCAACGGCGGGAGTCGAACCCGGGACCTTTAGTTCATGAATCGAGTACTTCATCCACTAAGCCACACCGGCTCGACTTACTCCAGACTTTGATACACTCGAGTACTAGCTCTTCATTTTGGCATCCAACCAAAGAGATATAACAATACACATGCCAAACTTGTTTTCAGCGACCACCAAAGGATAGGTTGAAATGTGATCGCAAAAGGCAGACGGTCTCTTAATACAGGTTAATTCAATTGTGAACATTAATTGTAGAGAAGACAGAAAGGTGGTTGTTTTGGCATGTGATTGCATAATAAAGGTGGTCTTTAAATCAGGTTTGACTGTATTGTTTAAGTAACAATTATAACATACTTACGTCCCTACTACTATGACATACCTTATATGCCTGTTTAGAGTATACCTGGAAAATTTGATAACTGTTTTCTTCTACGTACATTATTCTCCATTTCAGAAGAGATATTGAACAAAGGGAGATGCAAAACAAAATACAGAGACTGGAAGAGGAGTTAAAGGGAAAAACTGAATTACTACAGAAAAAGGATGAGTTACTGCAGAAAAAGGATGGAGAATTACATGCAGCACACACAAAGATGAAAGAAAACGAGTCCAAATATAAACGTAAAACAGAATTAATTTTGGAAGAAGTCGAGAAAATCATCAATGACATAAACAGACAAAATACAGTTAGAACCCTTGATTCAAATAAATTACAAATGCGACTTTTAAAGTTGGTAGATTAAGGTACTCAGTTCTAAATGAGCTCTTACAAATATTAATCAATACAACTTTGATCTTTAAAATTGATGTATCACTTTGAGGCATTTTAAAAAAGAAGAAACTTTACCTAAGAAATGTTTTGAAATAACGTTATTTCAATGAAATCAGGATAATTAAAAAGAAAGGAATAGAAAACTTTATGAAAAAACTCTTGGTTAAAAGCTTTGCAACACCTTAATTCCTCAAGCTTTGTTATTAAGTGTCAAGTCCAATGATCAGAATGTTTGCACTTTAAGTTTTTCATACCTATACTAAGGGGAAATAAGTCCTGTAAAATTACTTATTTTTAACTTTCATCAACATCAATACGATGTATGAGAAATCCTCAATCTTTAAATTCTTTCCAATAAAATCCTTTTTCAAAAGACGTATCCTTTCAAGACCTTGATGCTCCATGATTTATATGCTCTGTCAGATCTGTGTCCATCTTTTGTTTGAACTTTTCAGGACATTTATGAAGCATTGTTCCCCTAAATGTTACTATAAAGATAGGCTTACTTGCACTCTCCTATATTGTGTAAATGTATGCATTAACAAATTTTTCTTCATCTATACTTAAAGACTTACAGAAGACCTCTAAAAAAAGGAAATGATTCAAGAATACACTACGACAGATATTATGTGAAGCTGGTGAGACTCAGTGGATGAGATGCTTGGCTTGTGACAAAGAGGTCTCGGGTTCGACTTCCACCGGTGTTCTTTCAACAGCTGAGACAGTAAAAACCGAGGTCCTGTGTCATGGAAAATGTGACACATAAAAGATCCCTTACTGCTTCCGGTGGGTTCATTGCAAAGGTATAAATTTCTATGTGCTGCATCATGCAAATGCCGTCAAAGGATATGTAAAATAATCATGAAGTGACATAAAACAATAATCCATCAAGCTATCAGGTAGTTCTTGAGATCCTGAAGTCATTTCCAATCTTCATCCATAGAAAATGAGGCCAAGGGCCACATTGCTCATCTCTTTTAACTGATCTCAAGAGAAATAATTTAAAATGGCATTCCCTTGCAATATGCTAGTCTGAATGACAATCCATGAATGTATTTCTTAACATGCTCAATTTTTCAATTCCAATGACACAATAACTGGCAGCAACAATTACATAACTTATCAAATTTATTCAGGTTTATATTCAATTCTCATTTTCAATCAAAGATTCACACTGAATGACACTTTTCTAGTCTCCTCCTAGATTGGCAATGTGTAATATTTTCTATCCACAAAGCTTTTACTATGCAATTTTATAAATATAATGTATCTGAAAACAGAAAGAAGATATTCCGATATTTCTTGAGAAATGGTTTAAATACATTTCTATGCAAAAGGCCAAGTCTGGCTACCTTGGAAGGCAAGCCTAACATAACAGCAAGGCTTTCATTTGAACAAACTTTATACTATGTGTGTACATGTAATTACAATGCTTTGTACCAAGTATGAAATCTTTTGGTTTACATGAGAAACATTTCATAGAAACTTCCTTTATAAGCTTATGTTAAAACTTTGACTTCTAGCTTCTAATATTTCAACAGGGCCTTCTTTAGAACAAACGTAGGGGTGATTAATAAGTTGTGAGTCTCATACTGAAAATTTTGGGTTGCCAATACTTTTTATCTTATTGTTCAGTAAATCCCTCTTTTGTATTTATGATATGGATAACAATCTTAAAAGGTCTCAATGCCTTTTCACAGATTTTTAAAAATGTTTGGTTGTGTAAAAGCATTACCAAAGCCCACATCCCAGAGTATTTTGAGAGACCCTTTCACATTGCCATTGAAAACAAACTAGATATGAAGACTAACCTCATTCTGGTTCAAAACTACGAGCATTAATAGTATCCATGACATTACTGATTTGTAGTATGTGGCAGATTTCTCTGGTGTACCTGCTAGGGATGTAACAATATGCCATGATACGACATATATCATGATACATAGGCAATGATATGATACAGGAAGAAGCTCAAATGATACAGCAGTGATACTGAAATCCCTTTCTTAATGAAAATATGTAACAATTTTAATAATATATATATTAAATGTTTCACACAGAATTAATTATACAAAAACAAATAGCTTGTAAAGATACATTTCATGTGTTTAATGTCTATTTCTACTGATTTCACTTCTAGTTTAAGTTGCTATGTATGTCTTTTTCTCAAAAACTAATTTTGGATACTTAATGAAACTATAATGCAATAAATCATAAACTTGATTTCTTGATTAAACAAGTGTATCATGTATTGTACCATTCAAGTATCATAATACATATCGTATCATTAGAAGTTGTATCATTAAATCTCTAGTGCCTGTACACCCTTACCAAGCTCTCTAGGGTGCTTCAACTTAATTAATATTTGTCTCAGAAATGAATATAATAGGCTCTGTTGAGTATCGGTCCTTTCTGTGGTAAGTTCATCAGAAGCGTCCGAGAAAATCAGAGACTATAACCTTCTATGCCAAAGAAACAGACAAGTTTATCTTCAAAGTCCTCTCTGTCATGCTTATGCTCCACTGTCCACATTTAGCAGTGTAGTATGAAGGGGCTTCTTCCTATGTTTATCACATTGGCAAAAATAGCCCAGCACTAATATCTTTTTCTGTAAAGATCTTATTACAAGCAGTTCCAACCTCTGAATTTTATGAATCACTACAAATTGTGGCCAAATGACACAAGCTGCTGCTTCAAGAGCCTCGAGTAGTTTATAATGAAACTTGGCTGCATGATGGCAGCATTACCTTACTTTTCCTATACAATGCTCACAACTTTTTTTCATCACCGCTCATATACCAAATATGAAGTCATTCTGGTTTATTTTCATTAAAAAAAAAATCAAATTTATTTTTTATATAGCTGAATACTGCTGCAGAGTCTTGCCCAAAGCGAGCCAAATTTAGATGAAGCAAATCATTTCTAAGGTGCTTCTTTTTATGAACTTGAATCCAAATATCAACAGAGAATTGTTCATAAACAATATTCATAAGCTCATTATTAGAATAATATATGAAATGAGATCTTTGTATTCCATAAAGAATCTTAAACTTATGTTTGTCAATACATCTGAATCTCTGTTTTCTTCTTGTTATATAAATTATTAATTTTATGAATAATTAAAAATGTTGAATACATATTTCTTTGTGTTTCCTAAATAGTTGTCTCACTTTATCATCACTTATTCAAGTTTTACTGTCTCATAAAAAACTTAATCATTATTCATTTTCATCATCAAATCATTTAAATTTTATCTTCATTTGATCAGAAACAAAACATCATTGATGTGTGTATGAAATACAAGGGAGAAAACATTCAAAAACACAGTTGAAAATCTGTCATCATTCAAAACATACCTGTGTATGAATAATACCTGTGTATGAATATCTTTTTTACAGAGTATGTATAAATAAACTAAAGGCAAAGTAATACATAATGACAAGGATAACACTTAGATATTTATCCTTGCCATAAACATACAGTTTTACCGAATTAAAATGAAAGTTTATGTGCATTTGTTGGGTATAACAAGTTAATTAGTTTTGTAAATCCCATCAAATTCAGTACAAAAGAAAAAAGGAAAATATAAATATCATAATTTCAAAGATAGTTGCCATAGTAACACAGTATCCTTACCTGTGTTCTATGTAATACCAGAAAATCCTTTTTTCAAAGTTTCATCAAACTTGTCACAAAATTTAGGGTAGAACATTATTATTTTTAAGATTCCAAATTGTTACCATGTTGATGATTCTGGATTATAGAACAAAATTTACAAGCTTCACTCATTTGTTTTTTGGTCTTTCTGCAAGGCTTTTCTGGAATGCACTACAATTTAATGACAACATGTACTATATACATAACTAAGTTGTTACTGTAATTCTGGCACTTGTTTTATTAATTTTTTATTGGGATGGTTTATTCCCATTAATTATAATTATTTATCTATATCATCTATGCCATCTATATTACAATCACTTACCGGTAGGTGCTTAGCTTGTGACCTAGAAGTCCTGGGGTGCGTTCAGAATGGTAGCTGCTAGGTGCAGTATAACACATCATTCTGAATTCTCTGCTACATTTAGCGGTTAGTTAAAATGGCGGACAGTTGTAAATCCTCTTTCATAGTTTGAAAAAAGTTATCTGCTTTAGTCGATTTTCCTAATATTAGGTGAACTTTCAACACTGTTTCGTATCACCGATCAACGTGTGATTGTTTCCAATTTAATTTTTACTTTAGATTGGGTTATTAAAGTGTTTTCAATTGAAAACGGAGAAGATAAAATACAAAAAGTTTTGAATTTGAAAGCTAGCGTAAGAATTTAAGGCTCAGTTTTGCTACGTAGCAGCTAGGCAAGTAGAGCGTTCAGTTACAGAGCAGAGCTAGCTGCTACGCAGCCGCTATTGTTCTGGTATAGGCTTGGCTTGTGACCTAAAAGTCTTAGTATTGAGTTCTGCCCATGGCTGTCTCATGTCATGGTAGGCATGGCACATAAAAGATCCCTCACATGTCATGGTAGGCATGGCACATAAAAGATCCCTCGCATGTCATGGTAGGCATGGCACATAAAAGATCCCTCGCATGTCATGGTAGGCATGGCACATAAAAGATCCCTTGCATGTCATGGTAGGCATGGCACATTAAAGATCCCTCACATGTCATGGTTGGCATGACACATAAAAGATCCCTCACGTGTCATGGTAGGCATGGCACACAAAAGATCCCTCAGTGCTTCAGATGGATCAGCTGCACAAGTACAAAAATCTAGTAATAAGTAATGAGAGTTGTCAGAAGACAACAGAGCTCACTGATTGCAACCAAATTTAAATAGTAAACGTTTTTTGTAAGTATGTCAAACTTCAAGGTCACAAGGTCAAATCTTTTGGTACAAATGAAAGGCTCTGTCACAAGGAATACATATATAAAGTATCTCTTCTTGTTCACAATTTGTGACAAAGGTTAAAGTTTTTGTTTACCAATGAGGACGCCAAAAACGACGCCATGAGAATCACAATAGCTCTCCAGACTTTCATCCTGGCGAGTTAACAATTTAAAGTAAAATGCCATAATCACACTCTCAGATCATGTTACACAATTTTTATATGCTTTCAACACATACAGTATGTACATCACTCTGGTAATTGCATTATAACATATGGCTTTTTAATCTTTGGATAGTGTTTCTATCCACTTAAATATTTTCATATATCAATTTACATGCTTTAATTGCATTTCTAAAGATTCATTATATCCTTCAATGATGTTGTGTAGCTCTGACACTTTCTATACAGTATCAGTCCACAACTGTCAATCTGTTGTTTGCAGTACACATGTACTGAATTATTTCTGAGTCATTTGTATGTTTTCGGGATTCATGGTGAATGTGTCTTACCACACAGGAGATGCTCACTCTGTGATAATCTGATCTCACCTTTGGTTTCAAGAGGTCAATGAATGTCCACTGTGTGCTACCATAATGCAGTGTCACAACCCGTCACAATGTTTTAATTAACAAGACTTGTCTGAAGACAACAGAGCTTGACAACAGAGGCAACCAAATTAACATAGCAAAGGTTTTTTGTAAGTAGGTCAGTCTTCAACGTCAAGGTCAAAACATAAAACATTTCGATATGTAACGAAATGTCTTGTCATAAGAAATTCACACATGAAATGTTTTTTAAAAGGTCAAACTTCAAGGTCAAGGTCACAAGGTCAAAAATTTTGGGTACCAACCAAATTAAAGGTCTTGGCACATGAAATACACATGTGAAATTTTAAAGTCAAATCTCTAATGGTTCTAAATTTATGATCCAGGTTAAAGTTTTTGTTTACGGACGATGTCAACAACAACGACACTGGGGGTATGAAAATAGCTCTCTGGACATTTGTCATGGCAAGCTAGAAAGTATTTTACATTCTCATTGGTTTAGAATCTTGGCTCAAGGAGTCTCCTTTAGTCAAATGTACTCAAACCGACATCCCTAAAAGCTGTAACTCAAAAATACCTCTAAAATAATAAATATCTTTAATTGAAGTAGTAAATTTCAAGTCATTTCCATTGTACCGCATGCAGTTTCGGCCATTTCAGATTCAAAAGTCTCTACATCACGACACTTGGAGTTCATCAGCTCTCTGCGTATTTCAGGAGTTATCTTAGCATGTGAGTGAGCACGTAAGAGTTCCATCAGCGATTCTTTCTGTTCACTAGATATATCCTCTTTATACCTCTGAATAAATGTTAACAGACACTGATGCCATAAAACGGGAAGTTCTCTTTTGTCAGTTGTGAATCTGTAAGTCAAAAATTTAGTGCTGTTAGTTATAAGGATTTTTAAATCATTTCCTGAATAAATCACATTAAACAGCTAAACTGGAAAGATCATCATTACTGAGAATTTATTTCCTAAATACTGCTGAATACGGGACTTCCAAGATAGACATCAGTGACTAGGTTTAAGTGAAATGTAGTGCATTCTATGTCCAGTATAAGATAAACGGGTACAACTGTGACCAACAACTCTACAGAAATTCTTCAAAATGATGAAAATAAGGGTTGAGCTGCTGTGATTTTCATTTTGTATGACTAAAATGTGTTTATAGATATCACTGTACAAACAAATGTCCTCTTCCACTTTCCTTTACAAAAGTTTGTCTCGGTTGTACCCTAATTATACCATACCGGAAACTTAATGATAACATTTCACGAAAAAGTAAATAAAATTTGAAGCGGACACGTATCTCGGAAGTCCTGTATTGTTTATCTGAATTTCAGAATACAAAGTAATTCTATCACTTCATTAATTTGGACGTTATCTTTCTCCTAAGACTGGTTCATGTTAAACTGAGCATTCTCATTATCTTTAGATAAATTGAGCAAACGGTGAATTGTGTTCGATCCAATCCACTAAGAAATATAAGTGCGTAACTTTATATAGATCAAACTGTTTTGGTAAATGTTATGTTTATTGATATAAAATTATGTTTAATAGGTATTCGCAAAATAGCTTGGACAATCTTTTATGAATATAGGCTCAAATTCCTTCCTTTAAACTGCTTAAACAACCAATTACATACACTATATCAGTGTAGCTTTATAGTTATATGGACCTCAACAGCAACTTAAACAGTCCTAATAGAATTTATATCAAATATCCCCTTCTCAGCAGCAGCAAAGTCACACGATGAATTTCGTCATGGGCTCACAGCGACCTTGACTTTGGAGTTATGACCTTGGTTAAAGTCAGGACACACTTTGCGTCAATGGTTACAATTGCAACATTCTATCATATGTGTGAAGTATCATAATTGAAAAGCAAAAAATAGGGCAAAGTTGAATGACACATAATACGCCTGTACTTTATTATCCTAGCCGTCATACAAACTGAAACTAAATATCTAATATAACTGTGGTAAATGTAGATTACCTTTGACACAGGTAAAATAGTTCAGTTTTCTTCTTCAATTGTTTTTAGGTTAATTAATTGACCTTCTTGATGCATACATCATTTTCCATGTTGACAAACCAATCCCCTCCTTTCATAAATACACTGACTACAGTTGTATTAAATATTGAGCAGATGTGAAAATTCCTGTTCAATATGCACATCTTCATAATGCGATCTTTCTTGGTACCAAGTTTCATCAAAATCCACCAGAGGGTTTAGGAGGATTTGCAAAGTTAAGATATTTTTACATAGAGAAATCTAAGTCAAAGGATCATAACTCCTGTCAATATTTTTCGACAGTATTCCCCTTCTAATATGCACATCTTCATATGGTGTTCTTTCTTTGTACAACATGTTTCATGAACTTCCACTGAAGGATTTAGGAGCAATTGCAAAGACCAAGTACTTTGCATAGAAAAATCTAAGTCCAAGAGGAATAACACCTGTAAATTTTTTTGAACAGCATCCCCTTCCAGTATGCATATCTTCTTATAGTAACAAGTTTCATCAAAATCCTCCAAAGAGTTTAGGAGAAATTGTGAAGACAAGATATTTTGCATAGAAAAATCTAAGAAACTCTTGATCCTAGGGCCATAAATCTTGTACATGTAATTCTATTTTGGACAGCATTCCCTTTCCAATATACATATCTTCATAGGGAGTTCTTTCTTTGTACCTTGTTTCATCAAAATCCTCTGAAAGATTTAGGAGGAGTTGCAAAGACGAGGTATCTTAAAAAAAATCTAAGTCCAAGGGCAATACATCCTGTAATTTTTTTTTTTTGGCCAGCATTCCTCTTGCAATATGTACATCTTCATATGGTATTCTTTCACTGTACCAAGTTTCATCAAATTCCCATCAAGGTTTTAGAAGGAGTTGCGAAGGCAAGATAATTGGGACAGACTGACAGGCTAATGACAGCCACATAGCATAATATGCTCACATTATATGTGAGCATAAAAAATTACAGTTTGAAAATGTTTTTCAAAAAGTAAAGTCCCCTGACATTTGCCTCAGAACACCAAAACCAATAGGGATCCTCTTTTGGTCATGTGAATTCTATGTGCACAGCATCAGGACTTGGGATAAAAACCAATGGGTTCAAGTTAAAGTCTAGAAATACATTTCAGAAAACAAATTTCTGAGACCTTGATCTTTACCCTTTTGACCTCAAACACAATACGGATCCTTAGGTGAATACGGCCATCCAAACTTTGTAGTATCATGACAGTAGTTTGAAAAGGTATCAAATTACAGTATGGAAATGCTATTTTTAAAAAATGTTGCTATTTGGTCTTTTCATTGTACAGAGTTGTTTTCCATATGAGCAGGTATCGGACGTCAAACCATTGTGATGTCAACCAGTTCTATGGAAACTGGTGTAAAAATACGGGAAATGATATAGGAACTGTATGACGTCACAATGGTATGACGTCAGATATCTAACCATCGGGGAAATAACTCTGTATAACAAAAAGACCCTATAGGTTGAAAAAGAATTGATTTTGAGCGTGGAATTATTCTTCTGACGAAGGACACACAATGTTAAACCTTTAAACTATCTAAGCATGTCCACTGTATGTCAATTCTGGACAAACTCATCAAACTTACTTGAGGAAATGAAATACCACAGCATCCACTACTCTGTATGGTAATGCATACTTCTTGTCTAGCAGTGCTTTCAGAAAGATGCTGTTTGCTCCATTATAGTCCATTTCTGCAATCTTCAATATGGCAGCTGCAGAGTGCAGCATGGGAATGGAGTTTTTGGACAGAATGCTTGCCATGATTACTGCTTCTCGTAAGGTGCAATTTCCTACCTGAAAAAAAAAAAACCAGCTAAACTTAAGACAAAAGCTGGTCTCATCTAAGAAAAGAGCAGAATTATACGTAAGATGATTATCTACTAGGATTTGAAGTCATAAACTCAAAAAAGACTCCAGTCATGTTTTCAGATCTTTCTATTAAATGAAGAATTCATATCTGGGATTTGGATTTCACTGAGTTTGTTCTATTCATAAATAATATCAAGCCATCATGCATAGCGATCTATATGAATATTTAAAAACTGAATGAATTAAAATGAAATATTTGAGTTCAGTACTACCTCAGTTTATGAACACCAACCAAGATCGAACACAATTAATAATTACCTCCCAGATCAAACAAAACAAATGACCTTGACCTTTGGATCCCCAAATCGACAGGGCACATCCATAACTCATGGAAAGTATGTGGGGTTAGGTTTCATAACAACTGGTGGAATATAAATACAGTTAAATCCCTGAAACAATTTTACACTAATGAAGGACCTATGACCTTGACCTTTTGAACCCGAAATCCATAAGCCACATCCTCAGTTCATGGTGAGTATGTGTATGAAGTTTCATCAGATTCACTGTACTGAAATACATGAAGGAGTTATGCCCAAGAATCATTTTTCATTAATCCAGGCCCTATGACCTTGACCTTTTGATCCCAAAATCAATAGGGCCTATCCTTGACTAATGGGGAGTACTTGTGTGAAGTTTCCTTACTATATCTAAATAGCTGTAGGTTTTAAGAGTCCAGAATCCATTTTATCCATCAAAGCCCTATGACCTTGACCTTTGAATCCTGAAATCTATTGGGCACTTCCTTGGCTCATGGTGAGTATGTGTGTGAAGTTTCATTATTATATCATAGAAGTTACAGTCCAGAAACCAATTGTTGACGTCTGACGCCTGCCATCTAACACCGACCACCCTCCCATATCAAATTAAGAGCAAAGTTTTGAACTCGGCTAAAAATGTAGATAAAATCATTTTCTTACAATTTCTATAATGAATATATAATTTTTCAAATGAATAAGAGTGAAGACAAATCAAAGTTTTAGTCATTGGACAAATACTTTAAATATATTATCACTTCATACAATTACTCCTGTGCAATTTTTGCAAATTTGTGATAAAAATGAAGGAGAAAACCTAGTTCTTAAATTTTCAAGATGACCACCATGGTGGCCATATTGGATTACATAATACTATTTTTTTTTTCACACTATTAGTACATCATCTCTGTAAAGTTTCATCAATTTTGTTATAAAAATAAGATGTTCTGTTTTTCGGATGAGACAGTAAAGACCAAGGTCCCATGTCACGGTAGGTGTGGCACGTAAAAGATCTCTCACTGCTTTTGGTGGGTACGTTGCAAAGGTCTAACTTTGTATGCAATGCATCAGGCTGATGCCATCACCATATACATGAAATAATCATGGAGTGACGTACAACAATATTCAATTAATCAATGTTATGAAAATAAGGAAAAGATCTTATGTTAACATTTTAAAGATTACCATTATGGCAGCCACATTTAAATATACAACACCAATTTTCTCACATTATTACATACAAAATGCGGAGAAGATAGTTCTTGATAAGTTTCATCAAAGTCTGTACAAATGTAAGAAAAGAGCAAGATTACACAAGATCAAAGACCAAAATTCACCTGCACAGCTGGACAACATACCAGACAAAATTAATACTTTAGATAACTGCGATTAACAGCTTTTAAGGAGATGCAACCAAGAGAAATTGTTTACAAACAGATGGACATACTGACAAACAGACAAAAATACAAGAGGTATCCAAAATTCCATTGGTCTCAATTAAAAGTCAAACTCTTGAAATCAAAATTTTTTTATGTCATATTTATACGGGCATGAAATTCTACTACCGAAGATTCTTCAACATCTTCACGCAACTTTTCCTTCTTTTTGTTGTTTGACGTCATGACACACACCGACAAACCAGGTTATGAACTTACATGTAAGACCTGGTCTGCTTAGACTAACAGAAACATACACACATATGGAATTTAATAGTTATTCATCCTATTTGACAGTATTGAATAATAATTTTGTTTTATGCAATGTTAAGAAAGACAATGGACAAAAGAACATTATCACATTTGCATATGCATATTTTTACAACTGAATTTAAATATTAGGGGAATTCACTGAATGATTAGTTAGTTCTGTATTTGATGTCATTTTCTAGCATAAATTAAAACAAAATACTTCTCTTTCCTGCTTGTGAAACCATTTGGAGAGGGGTAGTAAGGTTTACTTAAGGGTCTAACTAGAAAGTATGACAGGAGCTCTGTCTTTACCCCGAGAACTTACCTCACAAAGTGGTAATAATATCCCTTTAAAGAATGCAGCAGGCTTAAACAAGGACTTCTTTATTGCCTGCAAACATAATGTTGATATGATCAGACTGGAATATCTCTACATCAAAGAGACCACAAATAATACCTCAAGATACTGCAATAAATCCTTGACTTGTCATACGAGATTTATCAATTGATAAATACATGTAAATGTTTTACATACATCTACTACATCATTAATCTAAGTCTAATCACATCCTTTACTTTTCCAACTTGAAGCGAATTTAATAATGCTGTTGAGGAAAAATTTTGAAATAAAAAAATAATATTCCTAAATGCTATTTACTAAGGGTACAATCATGGCTGGTAAAGCAGGACTTGAACTTAATGCAGTACAATCTGTTCTAAGCCATCGCCAAAGGGAAGGTGAAAAAGTGGTCACTTAAGTCAGGTGGCCTCATCTCTCAAGTGCATTGTGTATAGACAATAAGTGAAAGGAAGATGGAAAGTCATTATTAAAAAAGGTGACTACTTAAAACATGTGGTTTATAAAGGAAGATTGCATATTCACAAAATGTGAGCTGAAATTCAGATTTAGAAGTGGAGAATATAGGAAATCAAAAAAGGTTAAAGAGAATTAATGCAACTAAAGTTCATAAAATGTCATCATTATAATTAGAAAGGAGTAATGGGAAGTGAACATGTGAACTTCAAGTAAACTACAGTTGTGCTGGAATAGTTGCTTGCCATAAAAATTTTAAATTTCTTTGATAATATAGTTATATATTTAGCATAAATTTTTTAATATCCCTTTGATATACCAATGACCAAGATGTTGTCTAATACACACCATATGATCTCCCAGACCAAGGTGTTCCCTAATACACACCATTTGTTCCCCAGACCATGATGTTCCCTAATACACACAATATGATCTCCAAGATCATGGTGTTCCCTAATACACGCCATATAATATCCCAGACAAGGTCTTCCTCAATACTGTATGATCTCCAGGACCAAGGGGTTCCCTAATACACACCATATGATCTCCAAGTTTATCGTGTTCCCTATTTCACACTATATGATTTCCAGGACCAATGTGTTCTGTAATACACACAATATGATCATCAAAACCAAGGTGTTCCCCAATGCATAATGTATGATTTTCAAGACCAAGGTGTCCCCTAGTAGACACCATATGATCTACAAGAACAAGGTAATCTCTAGTACACACTGTATCATCTCCAAGACCATGGTGTTCCCTAATACACACCATATGATCTTCAGGACCATGGTGTTCCATAATACACACCATATGATCTCCAAGACCAAGGTTTTCCCTAGCACACATCATATGACCTCCAGGACCATAGCGTTCCTTAATACATACCATATGATCTCCAAACCAAGACAATGGTGTTCCTTAATAAACACCATATGATCTCCAAGACCAAGGTGTTCCCTAACGAACCATATGATCTCCAAGACCAAGGTGTTCCCTAACAAACCATATGATCTCCAAGACCAAGGTGTTCTCTAATACACACCACATGATCTCCAAGACCAAGGTGTTCCCTAATGCACACAATATGATCTCCACGACCAAGGTATTCTCTAATACACACCATATGATCTCCAAGACCAAGGTGTTCTCTAATGCACACAATATGATCTCCCAAGACCAAGGTGTTCTCTAATACACACCACATGATCTCCAAGACCAAGGTGTTCCCTAATGCACACAATATGATCTCCCAAGACCAAGGTGTTCTCTAATACACACCATATGATCTCCAAGACCAAGGTGTTAACACTTTAAGACTTCCAAGACCAGGGAATTCTCCAATACACATCATATGATATCTCAGACCAAAGTGTTCCACATTACATTGTAATAAAACACCATATGGTCCCCAAGACTAAAGCGTTCCTTAGTACTACATACCATGTATAAATGAAAATTCAGCCTTTTATACTCAGCAATGTCATCGCGTATTCTTGGCAAAAGAAGCAGATTAAAAAACCTGAAAATGAAAGTCATCTATCAATACACATGTATTCAATCATGAAAAGAAAGCATCTACACAGGCCATTAATTACAGACTTATAATAAATAAGATCATGTTGGTTGGTTGGTTGGTTGATTGGCGTTTTACGTCGCTTTCAACAATTTTTCAGTTATATCGCGACATGGAAGCAGGAGGTTACCAATCTCTTAAACATAGTGGCGCAACCCGGGAATCGAACCCGGATCGTCGGCGCCGCAAGCCAAGCGCTTAACCACTACACCAAGCCTGCCCCTAATAAGATCATGAACACAATATCAAAATCACTACTTTCGCTTTTGTTCTCGAGCTCAATGAATTTTTATCAAAACTGTGACTTACCGTTGTGCCATCTTTGCATTAAGATTTGAAGAGAATATCCTAGTAGCCTGATAGACAGATGCTGCTGACCACAAGTCTGGCTCCATAATATACACAATCTACAAGAAGGTCAGGAGAACGAAATATTGTGAATACTGAGTTAATTGTTCTTTGTTTTACAATGTAATATACAGCAATAATGTCCCATTCGCCAAATTTCTTGCTATTTGACACTCCTTGACAGAGAAGGCCTATGAACCCCATCCAAGGTGAACACAATAGACGATCTTCATATTTTACATGATATAAGTTGCCCAAGACCCATGTTACTTTTTGCCGAGGTTTTCATTTTGACCCAAAGAACTAGATAGTGACATCACAATTTAAGCAAAAACGTCCCAAATAAACAATCCCAGCAAAGAGTTGCATGTCGGGTCTTTGGCCACTTATATCATGTAAAATATGAAGATCGTCTATTCATGCCTGATTTCTCTACAATGGATGCAACACTGTCATGTCTTTTAGATGAGACATTAAAACCAAGATCCAGTGTCACAGTAAGAGAGGGACATTAAAGATCCCTCACTAGATCAAAAGGGTCTGTTGTAAAGGTATACATTTCTGTGCAAATGCATCAGGCAGATGCTGTCACCATATATGAGAAATAATCATGAAGTGGTGTAAAACAACCATCCATCGATGTACATTGAATGTATATTGTACTCATTTAAGTAACACACTAAACAAATAAATTTATTGTTTGATGAGTAAGCGTGTTTAAAACTAGAGATATCCTAACGGGACAAATACCCCCGGCGACAACAAAGCTTCAACATGCAATAATGCATCCAAAGACACATCACCTGTATAAGTGTAATGGATGTCCCACTTGTAAATTTTGAGAAACACCATTATTCCTACGTAGTACAAATTGATGTAATTCAATCCTTTTCAAACTAGTCACATGACACTCTTGTCACTTGACATTAATATTCTGAATGAATAACCTCGTTCTAAACATCAGAGACCCTTACAAACGGTTTTATTTACCTGCTCCCAACTCCTCAGACTAGGAACTACTTTGAATGCTTTTGGTAGTTTCCCGCTTCTGTACTTCTGCAAGATTTCACCAATGCTTTTGTACATGCTGACAACCCGTTCATCAAGTTGCTGCATTTGGACACTGGCATTATCTATAATAAATGAAAGATTCATATCATTTTTTTCATTTACAGAGAGAGATATTATTTGGAGCCTGCCTAGCAAAATACTTGGCTCATGATCACGAAGTCCAGCGTTCGAGTGCCACCTTTGGCTGGTCGACGTCTTGTCTACCAGTAAACATAGCATATGAAACATCATCCATCACTGCTTCAGATGGGGGCATGTCAAAGATCTTAATTTCTGTACATTACATAAGGCAGACGCTATCTTCAAATAAGTGCAATAATTTAGGCGTAATGTAATACAGGAATCAGACAAATAGACAAGCAATGGGAATTAAAATATAGCAAGGGTTTTTTTTTCCCATTGGATTTGTAAGTGATGTCAATCTTAATACAAGTGTCAGCATGTACAAATATCACACCAGGAAGTTATTTGACCATGGAATGGATAAAGAGTTCTTCATTCTCCTACGTCTGGTAATTCTGATGATTTATGTATTGACATATTTACTATAGTTTTACATATTTAGTTAGAACCAAAAGATGATCATGAAATTATGGCTAATTGACACATTGTATACCTTTGACCTATACAGTTAGATAAGCACTTGGGTCTCTTTGGTAATACTTTTATGAAATATTGAAATCCAAAAAGAGGGATCCAAGTCCCATAACTCTGTAACGACAAAATGGAACTTGCTGAAAACTCAGAGGTGGCTTTCCCTACACTATTTAGGCATTCTGTATAAGTTTCATGAAAAACAACTGACGTTTACTTAAGTTATCGCGTTACATAGCATCTCCATAGCATCTTATCATAGTAAAAATTAAATCCAAGTTCCATTACTCTGTAACAACACAACAGAATTTGTTCCAAATCGAAAGGCTGCTTCTTCTACCCTATTTAAGCATTCTGTATTAGTTTCATGAAATACAGCTAACATTTACTTAAGTTATTGCATTCCATATCATCTTACTATAGCAAAAATAAAATCAAAGTCCCATAACTTCAGAACGAAAAAAGGGAATTTTCTCAAAATCGAAAGGCTGTTTCCCTTACATTATCTAAGCATTCTGAATGAGTTTCATGAAAAACAACTGACATTTATTTAAGTTATAGCGTTCCATAGCATCTTTTCATAGTAAAAATAAAATCAAAGTCTCATGAATGCGGAACGACAAAACCGAATTTGCTCAAAATCGAAAGGCAGCTTCCTCTACACTATTTAAGCATTCTGTATGAGTTTCATGAAAAACAGTTAAGTTTATTTAACTTATCGCGTACCATAGCATCTTTCCATTGTAAAAATAAAATTCAAGTCCAATAACTCCGGAACGACAAAACGGAATTTGTTCTAAATAGAAGACGGCTTTCTCTACACTATTTAAGCATTCTATATGAGTTTCATGAAAAACAGCTGACGTTTACTAAAATTACTGCGTTCCATAGCGGACTGATGGACAGACAGACGAACAGACAAACACTGCCATACCATAATATGTCCCGCCTTTTGACGGGCGTATAAAAATGTTACCTTCACGACTGCTCACTATTTATTGATATTTTACCTTTCTACCTAAGCATTATACAAAGGATGTAGGTTTTTTTCTGGAAAGTTTTTGTCAAATTAGGGGGATAGGGGACTCTGAGGTGCTTCTCTGTAATATTTACCTGACATTTGTGACAGCTATCATGTCTGTTTCTTTGTGTTATTTTCCTGATATTTGTGATTGCTATCATGTCTGTTTCTTTGTGATATTTACCTGACATTTGTGATTGCTATCATGTCTGTTTCTTTATGATATTTACCTGACATTTGTGACTGTTTTCATGTCTGTTTCTTTGTGATATTTACCTGACATTTGTGATTGCTCTCATGTCTGTATCTTTGTTATATTTACCTGACACTTGTGACTGCTACCATGTCTGTTTCTTTGTGATATTTACCCGACATTTGTGATTGCTATCATGTCTGTTTCTTTGTGATACTTACCTGACATTTGTGATTGCTACCATGTCTGTTTCTTTGTGATACTTACCTGACATTTGTGATTGCTATCATGTCTGTTTCTTTGTGCTATTTACCTGACATTTGTGATTGTTTTCATGTCTGTTTCTTTGTGTTATTTACCTGACATTTGTGAATGAATTTCGGTTTGTTTCTCTGTGATTTTCTCCATAATGATGTCAGCTATTGTTCGTTTGACATGTTGTTCCTTTGACATGAACATCTCTAGAGCCTTCTCATCCTCTGCATTGACTTCCTGAGACAACAAGAACAGACACTGTGTAAGGATGTCAATATCATGATAACAAAGACTACAGCATATTTGTACAACATATGCCCTTGCTGTGGGCTTGATTAATAGCAGCAATAAAGCTTTCCTAGATAATATGTTTCAATTATAAGTTTTATGGGCCATAATTCCTATGAAATATTACTAACAGTGTCCTTAACCTTTGACTTATTGACCCTGTAACTCAATAGTCATCCTTCTCTAATCTGAAAACCATTAATTTCAGTCTATTTTAATCAATGGTGACCTGACATTTGATCTATTGATCCCAAAATCCAAAGGCATCTATCCTTTCCAATGACAATCCATATATTCAAATTTGGATTTGAGAGATTGCAAGGGACTAGATTTATCATTTGGAAAATAATATCTGCAATCTATTTTTACATGGAGTTACACTGACCTTTGAACTACTGACCCAAAATTCAAGTATCTTCTCCTTGAGATAACTATCCATTTTTCCATATTAGATTTGGATACAATGCAAGGAACTTTAGTTATTATCCAGTAATTAAGGACAGAGAAAGCAAAAATACCTGATGGGAGTATAACATGAAATCATACTGAACCAGACTATTTCATTGTCATATGCCCTTACAAGGAAAGCAAAATGACTCTAGATTGGAGCTAGCACTGGCTTCAGATATGTTTACCAATGTTGCCAAAATAAGAATTCCTACCACAGTCTCATAGTATTGATCCTCATCTTCTGATAGATCCTCCTCGGATCCTGAATCTTCCCCTGACACTTTGGATAAACTACTTCCTCCCAAAGACACAGTCTTCTTTTTCTCTGGTCGTCTGGATCTGCATATTTACATTATACAATTAATTGTTTAATGCTCAGTTTCATCAATTGAGGGATCGCCATATTGGACTTTAACCATGCTTATTACGTAGTTTCATTGTGATGTCACAAAGAAATTCATGTTTGACGAGCCATCTACTTAAGGCTTCGTGATGAAAAGGTGTGCCAAAAGGTGCCATGTCAGGCAATAGACAATCAGTCAATTGTTATGCCGTCGGTCATACGATGCTTTGGGACAAATAAAATGAGTGTGATAACTGGTATGAGTCAGAATACAATGTAAACACTGTACACATTTTGGTTGGCAAATGTTAAAGTTTCTCCAAAAATTTTTGACAGCATAATAAATCAAAGGACTCAAAAGTCCTGAGAGTCGGCTTTGCTGATTTTAAGTATGTAATCATTTTACCATTTTAGTGGCGGATTCAGGATTTCAGGGAAATAGGGGGGGGGGCAAAAATTAGGTTATTGTTGCAACTACATCGTCATTATACCTATGTACAAAATGCTAATAAAATTTGCTCTCTTCATACTATCTTACGGCAAAGAGTTTGCAATTGCTTGTATCCGAAATGAACGTGCAATCGACAACTTCATGGCAACAAGTTTTACTGCATTGTTGTCACGAGTCGAAGCTGAGCCAAGGAACGACATTCCTTCAAGTGGGACATTAAATAACCATCTTATTCACGATTCTCATAATGTTTTAACATCATTTATATTTAGAAACATACAACATTTACCTAAATATTTATATTGCATTTTTATTATCAGAGGAAATGCATGAAGATCGATCTTTAAATTTGTCATATATGTGAAAAAGAACTAAAGTTCCAGAACATGTTGGGGAAAACTTTAATTGAAATATCTCGATAAAAACAAGCGATACCAGATCAAGACAAATGCTTTGTCCGTAGAATTACACAATCGAGTACATCCGGCGGTGTCAGTGGTAAACACATCGTAAAGTAGTCACAACTACATATTATTACGCGAAATTTGAAAACATTATTGCAACTCCTTTTTCGAGTTATTGAAACTAGTTTATGTTTAGTTTAAATTAACTGAGCTAAAGGTACATTGTGCTGATCAAGAATTTTTAAGACATCATCAGTAATTTTTCGGCACTTTATTTTTCAGCGGTGTAGTAAGCTATATATCGGTAGTGAAAGTTATAACCCCTGAAAAGAAAGTGATTGCAATGAGTGTGGCTTCACCGAAGCCGACTCAAAAATTGATTGTCATTTTGAAGGAACAGTTGTAATTTTGCCAACCAAAACGTCAGTCCTACAGTCATAGTGAAAGAGTCTATACAAAATTCTATATCTTGCTGTTGAAGGGACCACTGGAAAAATTAGAGATGTCAGTAGTTCAAGATATCTGACATCTGATATTACACCATAAAACATGCTTAATTTCATTGTATGAGGCAACTCAAATAAAAATACATGTACATGTGTATAGTTCATTAGTAAATACTTAATCTCATTTTAATCATAACTTTCACCAAGAAAAAACTGACAAAATGTACTCCAATAACGTGAAAAGTTATGTTTATAAGGATTTAAACTGATTTCATACTTTACACATCCATAACTGGAATACATGATCTATGACCGAAAACACCAGACATTCTAAAATAAGACGCAATAAAGATAAATTTGTAGAAGTAATAACTTTATTACAAAGCACATTGAGGCACTGTGCTACTTTTTGTTGCATAAGCATCCAGGTACATGTAAACAAAAAAAAGGGGGGCAATAAACAAAGTCAAGAATGTGAATAATGACGAGACAGCACTAACTACATTTCAAAGCACAACGCATGGTAATATGCACTGTAGTCCTTACTTTTCAATGCTATATTCATCTTCTAGATCCTGCTGTTGTTTTCTAGCTTGCTCCAAAATCTTCTTTGAGAGTTTGTTGTCAACATACTACGACAGAAAATTTGTTATTAATAAAAATTTTACATCTTTATTTTCATTTTACTCTGTACATAACATTACTGAGTCAGTGAATGACATGGGATAATTCTACAATATTTGATATCCAGTACTTAAAACTGAATTCTTGCCTAACTTTGGTAATTTACATGAAGAAAACTAAAGAAATAACCTGAACTTATTAAAATTCAAAATCTAAAAATCATTTTACAAAAGAGATTTCAGAATGGAACAAAAAAAATAACCACATATTTTACGAGGCCCCTCTAGTTCAGTCTGATGCATTTGGTTTGATTTTGTATGCAGTCAGTCTAAGGAGAATTTTTTTAAAGTATGATTTCTTTTAGGTCCAATTCTAGACAAATCTGGCCAACAAACAACAACACCTACAAGGGACCTTGAATACTTCATTCTTTCTGTTTTATCAAAATTCCTTCAGCAATCCTGAATCAAATGTAAAGGCTACATTAAAAGCTTCACATTCATGAAAACACTAACTAACAGACAAACAATGGACACAGTGCTATGCCTATATGCTATGGCTCACTTCAGTTTTCAGGTGAGCTAATAATACACATAACAAGGTTTCAGCATTTAACTTCAAGGTTCTCAATAAGAGCTGGCACTCGGCAATTTCTCACACCCTATTTTGAGAAAAATTGCCAACTACATTACCGGTATATAATTCTATAGCAATGACGTAAAAAGTTGTATAATATCCAGATTTGAGTGTTATAAATATTCATACCAGAGCCTTCGGTTTTTGCCAAAATTACAACAGAATCAGTGAGTCATGAACATTATCTATAGTTACATTTCTTCCTAAAATCTGGATCCCATCATAAACACCATTACTATATACATGTATAAAGTATTTACTTTCTAAAAGAGTGTAGGTAAGAATGAAAACAATAATTGGCTACTCTGCCAAGAACCCAGGATATGTAGGTCAAACTATGTGTCCCTTTCATCTGAAAGCTACATTTTGGTATCAATTCAATTCTGTTAAAGAAGTTGAAATACAGGTTGAAATGAAATTACTGACATATGCAAACAAATCAAAATTACAGAAACTTAAGCAATTATAAACAAATTTGGCTTGGGATACTGCATTTAAACTAACCAAATCCATATATTTAAAACTCATCATCCAATCATCCAATGATGTAGGGAAATGGTTTTTTCATCAAACTTTCATAACATAATAGGAAAAATAATTAAATCAAAAAACACAATTTGCTGACATTTTCCAGATCACTTTACTACCATTTTTCCATTTCTGAAAGCAAAGAAATGCCTTCTAGATCTTTTCAATGGGAAAGACATGCCCCCCAGACCCCTAGTAGGCTTGTGCCTTCAACCCTCACATGGGCACCCCTTACTTATTTCACATTCATCTGCTATCTTACTTCTACACTTGTATGTATTAAGAACCCTGGAACTTCACACACCAACACTTATTCACATTTCCTTCAGACTAAGAAAAAACATATAGTCAAGTCAAACAAAAAAGACCCAAAAGAAATAGAAATGTTCTAAAACTGTCAGAACCATTTGGTTTTTTAATTCATACAGCTGCTCATACTATGAGTAAAGCATTTCAACCTTATTCTTCAAGCCATCCCTGAAAAGGTCTGACTTAAATTAGTTAAAATCAACAATGCTTTATTCCTATAGGTCTACAGCTATAATATTGCCCATATTTATAAACCCGACAAGTCTAAATTTTATCATAACAGGGGAGACTGGTTTATCATGGTCAAATATTCCTAAAAGCGATATTATTACCGTATTTACTCAAATATAATACACACTTTTTTTTAACCAATTTGACTCATAATTTTTGCACTGCGTATTATACATAGGGTTAGAAATCTGGAATTTTTTTTCAATGCTTTTAAGCGTCAGTGGTGGATTTAGAGGGGTGCGTGTGTCAGAGCATCTAAAGCCGTCAATCAAACCCATGAGGCGCGAGATATGTCTATTATGTGTAAACTGTCTGCTTCCCATAGTAAATGTCCAAGGTGATAACAGGAGTAATGACTACAGTGTGCCATTCAATGAACATGATAGAATACTTGCGCTGTATATTATTTAGCAAAGCAGATTCAGCTTACGGTCTTACTGTTTCAACACAAAATTGACATCTTGTTTTGGATTTTTCCCCTGTGTTAGACTATTTTCATGATTTTCGAGGTAATTTTTAAGGGTGCATATCATACTCTGGTGTGTATCATATTCGAGTAAATACGGTACTTTGAATGATAGTAGATTTTTGCCTCAGTTAATAGTAGCTGCGGTGGCGTAGAAGATGAATACACCTACAGTTACCGCTAAGCCACATAGACTCTTATTATGATGTTTAAAACATCGCCATTTTAAATGAATATTGGTAATGTATTGGAAGAAATAAACTTTGTTAAATACCCCTATAATCTAAATCTGATAATGGATTGTTTTGGTTTTTTTAAAAGCACGGATGAGCACAGTTATCGCTGTAGACCTAGGCTATACCTATCTCTCTATTGTTGTTGTTCAACCTCTACCTCCTACCAATTTGATAATAATCCTTCCTTTATTTTTTGAGAACTTGAGAAAAAGTTGAAAATTTTACATTGTTTACAGACAATTCATTTCTTCCATTTAAGAGAAGGACCTGCATATGCGGCATCCTCTCACTATGAATGACAGATGATGACAGACAAAAAGCAATCAAAATTGGTTACTACATCTTTTGGCTCAAGGTTCTACCCAACAATTTAGAAATAGGCTCTTAATCATATTTACCTCCTGGCAGTCCTGCATAATCATGTTTTGTCATTGAAGTTTTCTAAAATCAATGATTTTATCATTAAAATGGGGTACCGTTAAAATGTACACAGTACTGAGTATGAGCCAGTGGATCTGCCTATAAGATAGATGGATGATATATGTGATAGGACTGTGATGAAGTCATATTTCAAGATCTTGAAAACTCATGTACTTGCAGCATCAGTGGCACATCGCCTTAGCCAATTGTTGGAGGAAATCCTGGCTACATACCTCATCGTCATCTTCATTTCTTTTCCTTAATTTTGTTCTACCGGTTGCTCTAACGGTTCTATCATCTAATATTTGATCAGCTAGAGATGAATGTTTTTCAACATCTCCTGAATTCTTTGTTACTTTTATTTTCTTTGCCTTTCCCATTTTCACCAAAACATGTGTAACTTTTCATAACTTTCTCACCTCCAATCTGAAGAGTGTTCGGATTGGGACTCTTCTTGGTCAAGGGCAAAGTCAGAGGACTTCCGAAAAGTCAGTCCAAAGAGCAGACAGCAAGGATGGACATTGTGCGAGGAATAGTGACCATCATTTATGTCTTGTGTAAACTGATATATTTCATAGGTTTGGAAATAGTTCACTCTATTTTGCCACAACGTAAAAAAGATGTTGCTGGAGAGATTGTACTGATAACAGGAGCCGGGCATGGCATTGGTAGAGAACTCGCCCTTGGTTTCGGTCGCCTTGGAGCAAGAGTTGTCATATGGGACATGAACAAGGTTTATTTGTTTACAGAAATAATTTATGTCTTTTAATACTCGCTTTCAGCATTTCATAAAAATCTTAAACGAAATATGAATTCGAAAATTCTGATTTTTCTTTATTAAGGAAAACTATAGGCCCTAAGTTACAGCATGCATTAACGGTTTTAACCTTAATCATCAGATCATGATTGCATATGACAGGATACAATAATTAGCATATTTGATGGTTTAATATATAGTTTATAGATCTAGTATTGCTGAAAAATTATTTGCATGTATTAAATATATAATATAACAATAATTTTGGTATAAAGGCTGTATGCATGCATGTACATGTTGATTAAAGATGAAATTAATGTCCATATTAAATAGTTACCAATTTTTGCTATAATTTTTATTACACATTGACAGTTATAATTTTTTTGATGACCATTATAATAGAAATTGTTATTGTTAGTCACATATATTTAATTCTTTAATGATTTTTATTCTTTTGATCATCATCATACCAAATTCATATTCCCTGATACAATTGTAAAACAAATTTTGGTTTCAATTTTATAAGAGCATGCAGTTTTGACAGAATCTTAATTCCCTTTAATTAGTGTTCGGTATGGTGTAAAATGACCCCATTCAATGATCAGGTTTTGGGCACTGTAATCCTGAAATATAATTTTTGGTGTTTTTTTTAACATATTTTTGGTATTATCATTTTTGCACACATTCAGGTGATTTCTTTGATGATTGCTTATAATGCATGCATTTGTTGTATTTTATCTAATTTGATTTAGGGAAATACATGTAAGTGGTTTTCTGTTCAAAACTTCAGTGTCAGTGTGTGGGTTTTTGGGGTTTTTTTTCCAAAGGTGCCTGTACCTCTTCATTTGGGAATTTTTTGTCCCATTTGCATAATGCTGAAGATCAATACTTCGGAAAAATTTACACAAATTTGGGGACGAATCAATGAAATTTCAGTTGGAAAGGTTCTTTATACATGTAATTACAGAGTACTGATTTGAAGAAAAAACAGAGTGTAAAAATAATATTAAGGATTTTTTTAAATTTTAAGATATTTTTCGAGTTGTTTTTGGAATAGATTCTGATGATTCTGGTACATGTACATACTCTTATCTGAAATTAAATTCTAACACTTTAAATTTTACCATGTGTTCGAGATGCTCAATTAAGTGAGCGATATCTAAGAGCCACATTAAGGTCACATGGTTTAAATTCTTATTATATAGTCTTACCATAAAAAAAGATATGTAATGGTGAAAGTGACAATGTATTTATTCAATTAAGAAGAAGCATTTGATTGACGCAGTTGTTAATGCAATTAAAATTATACTACAATAGTCATAATAGTGAGTGCCTAGCTTTCTTTTAGCTGCATGGGCATTATACTAAAATGTGATGACCTACTGATCTTATATCAGTTACACTGTGTATGTAGGTATTTCAGGAAGGAAGTCGCTGTAGATGCATGAGCTGATATTGAGTATACCCAATATCAATAAACATATCCTGTCAAAGGATATGTGTCAAAAACAGGATGGATGGTTTATTCATATGCTACATGCAGTACCCTAATAGTCGTTATAAAGATTTAATTACAGATTATTTAATTGAAGGAATCCAATATTGATCATGATTCCAATATGTCTAGTTCATATTTCATGCTTCACTTGACACCCATGTACTGACCAAGTAATATAATAACAATTATGTTTGACATGACTCTTGGTTGGTTTTTCTTCCAAGTTATTTCTTGATCAGCTTCCTTTCTTGAGAAGCCAGTGTGGACTAGTGGATAAGGTACTTGGCTGGTGACCGAGAGGTACTGGGTTCGACTCCCGTCCTGGGCAGGCCTGTGTTCTGTCTTTTGGATGAGACAGTAAAAACCGAGGTCCAGTGTCATGGTATGCGTGGCACGTAAAAGATCCCTCACTGCTTTGGGTGGGTCCGTTGCGAGGGTCTAAATTTGTATGCAATGCATCAGGCAGATGCCGTTACCATATACGTGAAATAATCGTGGAGAGACGTAAAACAATAATCAGTTAATCAATCAATCCTTACCAGTATAAATTCAGAGGAAACAAATTGATGGCTATATTGAAATGGCAATGTTGGATGATCTTCACTTTTGATAATGTCTTCTTTAATCCAGCTGGAGTGCACTATATACATATAATAAACAAGTGTGGGTTTTATCCCTGGCAGCTCATGAGATTTATAATTGACCATGTTAATCCCACTTTCACACAAGCTTACTCTACTTTTGTTCTTAGCTGGAATGCAAAGCAATTTTGGTCTATTTGAAAAGCAAAACAATTCCGGTCTATAGATTGGCGATGTCCATCTGTCTGTCCATCAACAGTTTCTGGTTGCAGCAAAATCTCTGCAACTAAGAGGAGTATAAACAAAAAACTTCTCGTATAGGTTTCTTATGATCAGAGCTTTCATGACTTTTGACCTAGTGACCTTGACCTTTGAGTTTGACCTACTTTTGTGAAACTTCAACTTATAATGATGGGCTTTGATTCTTCACACATAGAATATTTAAGATGAATGCTTTCAATTGATACCATGACTTTTGACCTTGTGACCTTAACTTTGTTTAGAATTTGCTCTGTTTTGTATATGTTGTAGTGTTAAGTCTGCAATGTATGGAGTAAAACACCTATAAACATAAAATTTGTTATCACAGACTCATACATGTAGCCTTGGATTTTTTGGCAGTATATATCCAAGGATTTTTTAAAAGGTTGAGGTTAAGGTTCCTTAATAAAATAAAATTTCGTATGAATCAGAAAGTATTCAATTGTCAAGAGAAATACTGTACATATACACACAGGAAATATTAAAACCCTATTACATGTGCCAACGGTTCAGAAGTGCAAATGGGTGATTTAAAAGTTTTGAAAAGTAGGACAATTGTGAAGGCAACCATGCAGAACTTTGGGTCTTGTCAAAAGGAATAAAGCATCAAATATCAAAGCTCGTTATCAGACAATCTGAAAATCGCTAGACCATGAACCAGACAAAATCTGGTAAAATTAGCTTTGGTCTGGTGTAATTTTTCAACTTAATTTTCCCTGTATAAATTTCAGCAAAATTAGAAAAATGTGTGGTGAGTTTCCAAAAATTTCTCTAATGCTGCATTATCTTGTACTGTAGTTCAGAAGGTATGGCCCATGTTGAAGTTCTACAGATAACTAGACATATTTAAGTAAATAAGGTGAAAGGTATATACTTGGCTTTTGTAATCTTAAAGTCCTGTAGCATACTGAGCTAGTATTGTAAATGGACAAAGGAATACTGAAATACAGTACAGGTTATGATGACTATTAAAATTATATATCATTGTTTACAGGGCAACAATGATGCGACAGCAACGATGATCAGAAACAATGGTGGAACAGCCTACACTTATGTGTGCGACTTAACTAAGACTGACGAGATTCATCGGGTAGCAGAACGCATGAAAAGAGAAGTAGGCGATCCTTACATCCTGGTCAATAATGCAGGAGTTCTCTTTGGAGGGGAACTTCTCAAGATGGAAGAATCGGCCATTAGGAAGACCTTTGAAGTCAACACATTATCGCATTTTTGGGTATGATAATCCATATTATGAGCATTGTGACCCTGACCTTATTTCAAGCAAGGTAAAATTAGTATATATTCTTGGATTTGGATATATATGTGAGTGCATGCATGACTCCGACGTGTGATATATTTTTCTCACAAGAAGTCTTATTTAAAATTACCAAACACTCACTCACTCAACAAGTCTAGCATAAAATAAATTTGGATTCAAGTAGTCAGTGAAAGCAGGCTCACTGTTAAATTAAATATTTAAGATTTTTCATTTCATATATGTTAATATTTTGATCAATCGTGGAAAACATGCTATAACTTTCAATAGGTCTTCATGAGCAAACTTCTTTGCTGTCAGAGTTATCCTTCTTTATGTGGCCAGGAAAAGCTGGGCTTGAATATACAATGCTTCTGGATAGACGTTCAAACCTGTTGTCAGGTGGCACCACCAAGGCTAAAAATAGGTCACAGAGGATACCCCTATATTGAAAACTTAAATTTCTTCTCCAGAACCATGCACTGTATGGATTGGAAAACTAATGGCATCTGAGTGATCTAGAGGAATGTTTGTTGTAAGTTTGTTCCTTTCATTGAAATCAAAATAACTTGATGTTTTTGACATCTTTTTGAACTTTAATATTTTTATGCAAAATAGCATGATTTTCATCAAAATTTCCCCTATGGTTGAATTTTGATGCAATGAAAAACTTATTTTAGCCAGAATATTGTACAGGAATGTTTTTTTGAAAGAATTTTGACCAAATTTTAAATTTTGGATTATTTATGAATTTGGTAGAGTGGGAGGTATTTATTATATGCAACATTCTATGTCTTAAGTGAGCGATATAGGTGTACTTGGGCCTCTTGAGAAATTGGATACATAATTTTCATAAAATTCATATCAGCAAGAAGTTGCTTTTCATGCAATTACAAAAAAAATATCACCGTAGAATATTTGAGTTCTCATCATTATAGTGTTCAATCGTATGTTTTCATCATCTCTTGTTACTTTGAACCCAGATTATAGGGTAAAATTTGATTATGTATTTGCCCATTTCACACCTTCCCTTACCTTTTTCTTTATACACAATGTACAATAGCAAGGGTATTTGCTGAAATGGTAGGTAATTGATATTATTGAAATAATGTTCTGTCAGTCTCTTAATAGAATATAAAGAAATACTACTTTTAATCCTATTTTTTAAAACAATTATGAACATAGCATTGAACTAAAGGGAAATATTACTGAAATACCAGTATGAGATGCCTATTAATATAATACTCATTTAGTGTATATATTAGGGAGTCATTAACCCACCCAGTTTGCATTAAAAAAAAACGCAGTTACATTCAGAATATTTTCAATATGTAGTCACATATGACTATGTCATTTGTATGTCAGTGCGATGAAAAGTTGCACCAGAGGAAAAAACTGATGTGACCATATGAACCCGGCTTCAGTTGCTACCTTAAGCTAGTAAAGAAAAGTTCAAAGTTTACATGTAGCATTTCTCAGGCTGTTTCATTGCTATTTATAGATATATATAATTACTATTTATTTATATTTGTACCTTTTTAATTTAATAACGGCTTCTAAAACACTTACAATTGCATGCAGTCTCCTTGATTTTAATTTTGATATAATGCTTATCAGAATATTTTTTGTAATATCGATATTCATTGTTGTAGACGGTAAAAGAATTTTTGCCTGCGATGATGGATCAAAATAGAGGTCATATAGTGACAATAGCCTCCATGTCTGCAAAATCAGGAACTGCTTACCTAGTGGACTACAGGTTGGACTGCCTTCAAAATCTCATGCCTAACAATATAAATTGTTCCCATACAACCTTCTTTTTCTCAGATTGGTCAGAGTTATCTCCCTCATTGGATTACAGCTCGCGGACTTTACCCGTTACTGCCCTGCATATAAAACTGCTGGATTTAACTTAATTTTGTACTTTATCTAAATGATTTATTGAAAATTATTAACTGAGTGAATATATTTACTAAGCAGTTGAGACTGAAATCACATTGTCTGCCCTGATAATTAATAAATTGCTCAAAAATTTAATGAAGTTTACATGGTAGTAATGGAAAAGGTCCGTCAGAGTTGTAATCTATCATGGCTGCTATTGCTAGTAGTGTGACATCACATGGGAAAACTCTATACATTTTTTGTACCATAAATCACTTATATTTTGCATGACTTTATTTTCACAATGACATCATATATTATTTCAAATTTATTAACAAGGCATAATTTTCACAAAAAGCCAGATATATTTTATATTGATTAGTTAAATCAAGCAAGAAGTGAGAAATAATACAAAAATAAAAATCCTCACAAATTAAAAGTGCTTTAAAGTATTCATCTATTTTCAAAAATGGGTGGAGTCCGAACAAAACACATAGCATTCAAGTTAGTAAGCTGAACTCCTGTTTCACTCTCTCTCATTCAACAATTCAGTGTCGGTTCCACCAATGTACATGTCATAGGTGCCAACCTTTTTCACACAAAAGAGGGTCAATCACCCTCTTTGGGAAATGAAAAAGAGGGTCATAGCGTGTAACACCAATTCTCGACATTTTTAAGCGATGCCACATGAACAGAAAAATATATAACTAAGGATTGTCAATAATTTTTATTGTCATTCATCTCAACATTATAGCGCATTGTGGCACATTTAGCAGCTTTTAGAACACTTGAATGAGGATTATAATAATAGCAGAAGGCTTTCTGGTTGAATTTACAAGATAAGAAAGCATTTATTGTATCATTGCTAAGGTCATGTCTAGACTCTGTGTGAATTTTTTTCACAATGGAAAAAGCCCTCTATGAATCTGCATTACTGTTAGGCAACACAAGAACATTTTTTACCACTTTGGACAACACATCAAATCTTGGCTTTGAAGTAAGTAGATCAGTAACAGATTGCATTTCATGCCAGAAAGCATTCTATGTCATCATCTTCAAAGTCAGGAAAGTCATCAGTAGATGCCAGTTGATAGTCTGTATATTGATCTACAAGGGTATCCAAATCTTTTTCACAATCAATTGGAAGTCTCTGAACAAGGCTCAATACTGCAAGATAAAAAAAATAATTTTCTTTCTTTTCTAACATGTATGTGCTACTCCTCTGATATGATTCATCACAAAAACTAAACTACAAGAGCATTCATTTAATTTAAGATATTTGGTATATATAGTTATGTGTTTTATTTTCAATTTGAATTATTATAGACAAGATGTGATAAGAAATGTTAAGATTACGAATTCAAATTCAATGACAGTTGAATACCCAGACCAAGGTTAGCAAATGATACCAAGTGTTCATTAGGAACTATATTCGGACATAAAAACCCCTTTTCATTGACCGTCCAATCCCCTTACTTTTTCAGAAGCCTTTAGATGTGTTTCTCATTTATAAGTGCAGGTAAAGAAATTGAAATAAAGAGCTGCAGATACGGCAGTCTCTTGTTGAAGAATTCATTTAAAAAATAAGTACTGACAAACTGAAATAATATAGAAATAGATTCATGTATGTATATAACTTTCATCATTTTACTTTCTTTGCAATAAATATACTAGTACTCCTGATTGGTTCTTTCTCTATACAAGCTGAATGGTCAGACTCAAAATGTTTTTCAGCTCCTCTAAATATGCTGCCTTTGGTTTCACGGAGGCCCTTAGAGAGGAGATCCGAGTGCTTGGCAAGACGGGTATAGAAACTACAACTGTCTGTCCGATGTTTGTTAACACTGGGCTTTGTGAAAATCCGATTGACAAGTAAGTTCAGTCTTTAAAGATACAAAGCAGAGAAAACAAAGGATATACAAACGTGTCAGTAAAGTTCCTGTCGAATGGATGTGAAGCTGAACATTTCATGCTATACATTCTTTTTCCCGAAGTATTTCCTCATGTAGGTTTTATTCATTAACAGCCACAACAAAAACAAATATATATACCAGATGGGAAATTAGGTGTTTCTGAATCACTTCTGACAGCGTTTCAGTCATATCACAATATGGAAGTGGGAAGTACCCAGTAAAAGACCTCTTTAATAAAACAGCAGAATCCAGGAATCGAACCCAGATAGTTTGCAGTTAGTGGAAATCAACAGAGAACAGTAGCTGACTTAAGACAGTTATTCAGTCATTATTTCAATGTTGTGTACTAGTATATAAATGGTGTGTAATTACAACACAGTAAAACCCTCCTACTCGCCACTACATGACAAGTTTCAACGGCATGACACTTTGATTATTTCTGTTTCTGCAAGAAAATAAGACTTGATTTTTAAAATTTATTTTGCATGCAGCCTATTAGTATAGTTAATGTGTGTATAAGATATTAACACTAAAATATTATTAATTTTTGGAAACAGAGTTGGCTACTCCTTTCTCTTTCATATAAAATACCAGGCAAGAGTAGCCCTTTTCACAAAAAAAACTTACAACTAATACCGGGTATTTCTCTTATGAAAAAAGCTACAAACTCGTTATGTTTCACAAAAAAACTTATGAACTTTGTATTCAAATATTGTTAGTGAAATTACGACTGATTGACACCAAGTAAGTATAGAAGTTTTGTCTTAAGTTGAAAGTTACAGTAAAAAAATTAAGCAGCTGCATTTTTTATTTCGTTCCATGAAGATCGAGGATTAAGACTAGAACACATTTGTGAAAAGGACTTAAGAATTCACTTACAAAGTTCCTAAGTTAAAAAACTTTCGACAATTCGTAAGTTTTTTTGTGAAAATAGCTGCAGATCTGAAAACAATTACTTCATAGAATGCACTTTACCTTCAGTATCTTAACTCATTGCTTTTTATGCCCCCAGTTCGATAGATCGGGGGCATATAATAATTTGTTTTTGTCCTGTCTGTTTCTCCGTTTGTCTGTTGTCAACTTTAACCTTAGCCATATCTTTTAAACCGTGAGGGATAGAGACTTCATATTTCACATGCGTACTCAACTATGGAAACCCTTTCAACTGATACCAAGGTCAAAGACCTTTTGACCTTGACAGTGACCTTCATGCTGTAAATAACTTTTTGGACTTTGTTGCTGACAGGGGCATTAGCGTTTCACAAACACATCTCGTTCTACATATTTTATTCAAATGGGATGTTGTTGTTCTTAATGTCGTTTCACTTAATCTTCTTTCATGTCACATGAAGCCAATGTAACTCAGTGGATATGGTGCTCGGCTCATGACTGAGAAGTCCCGGATTCGACTCCCACTGTGGGCACACTGAAATACCCATACAAGGCTTATATACTGGCAAAATTTTTACCAGGGTATGCATTCCCAACTTTTTATTCTCCCTGATGAATTTTAAAGTTAAGGGTTTCCTATCTGAAGGAGCCATCCACTGATTTGTTGCAGTTTGAGAAGCATCCATAAGTTTTAATGATTTTCCTGGGCTGGGTAGTTTTGATTTTTTTTTCCTTGGGGGGGTGGGGGGGGGGGGGGGTTGGCATTGCAAAAGGTATACTGACACTAATCAGCAACCCAGCGTGGTGTTGTGATATCGTGCTTGCCTCCTGATTGGGAGGCCAGGGTTCGAATCCCGCTCTGGATATGCCAGTGTCCTGTCTTTCGGATGAGACAGTAAAAACCAAGGCCCCATGTCGTGGTATGTGTGGCACGTTAAAGATCCCTCACTGCTTCAGGGGAATCCGTTGCAAAGGTCAGGCAGATGCCGTCACCATATACGTGAAATATTCATGGTATGACATAAAACAAAAATCAATCAATCAATCACTTATCAGCTTAACACAAAACTATAAATTTTACCCCTATTTTTTTAGTATAGGTAGAATATTGTCACCAGAAGAAGTTGCCAGAGCTGCCATAAATGGTACATTGACCAATAAGGAACATGTTTACATTCCCTCTTCTATGAATCTTCATATGCGTATAGCAGCGTAAGTAAAAAACTTTTAATTTGTAAAGCATATATTGATAAGATATGATTAAATAGTGCATTAATCAAGCAAAATACTGAAGAGATGATGGTCATTTCATGGATATTTCATTTAGAATTTAGTATGATATTGAAGAATTTCACTCAGATATATATCCTATCAGTTAAAAGGATTTCTTTAAGGTCTGATCTTCAGAGTAAAAGTCCATAAATATTGTCATTGCTAGTAAAGCATCAGGACCTTTCATCTATTCCCCATGCAGCAAATTCTATATATTAACCAGTAAGTCTGTAACAAATACTTTCTTTGCAGACTGATGCCAAGGAAAATGGTGCTATGGTTAAAAGCTCAGGCTGGTACTGGAATTAAACCCCAGTACAAATTCTCCAGTGACAAAATGGACTAAGTACTGAAGTAAACTGGAATACTTACTTCTTTCAGACACAAAATTGGGACTGATTGTTTCTTTAATAATCTCATTTGTTATTATTTGTGATTATAAATCTTGCTAATAATTTCATACAGGTATACATGTATGTAGTTCTTTTGCATTAGACTTTCTATACAGTATTGTTGTACTACATGCAACATGCATATTAATCAAAGTGTTGATATATTTTTATAAATCATTTTATTTTTCCATTGATACAATACATGTATATATGTTACAAACATATAATAAAACCATATGTGAATTGAAAATCATATAGCTTATGAAACTATGGCTTTACAAATAGAGATGATTTGATCCTCCTATTTCACTGGAAATTATTTTGCATGTTTTACATCTCAGAAAATGACACGACAGTGTTATACATGTAGGGATTAATATGTGGCAAGTTTTTCTAATACTTCTTCAGTAATTCATTACATATATTTTGTATTACCTTGGACTTTCAAAAAGATTTCTCAAGTTGATTGCTGGTAGAAGCATATTTTTTATTACTATACACAGAACATAATCAATTGTAATTCTAGCAATATGTATCACTTCCTGGTAATTAGACAGAGTTAGATATTCATATATTAACATACATGTATTAATTAAATTATTGCTTACAATATCTGTAATGGTGCTATAAACTTCATAATTGTACCAAATGTGTATTAAATTCAACTGTTCTAATATTGAACAAATTGTTAAAATCATGTTTATCTTTATGAATGATTAAGATTGTCTTACATAAATTTTCGATAGGTTATACTATAGAAATGGTTACTTCCTTATTCCATGCTGTGATATTAATGAAAAAAAAATTAAACTTTAATTAAACAAGGCATCATAATCTGTGATATGACACGACACATGTTCAGTTTCTGTGATGGATGTATTTTACATATATGTATACATGATAAAAAAAAAAAATTGAAACATCAGTTACTTTCATATTTTACATTTGACAAAATTGAAAGGATAAAATAATACGGCTGTATGATTGATTTTTTATTTACTCGTAGTTATGGAAAATTGTTTTGAAAGAATATTTTTTGATAATTGTAATGATGTAGTAAATATTTTTTTTCCATTTTACATTTTTGTCATATTAAGAACTCAGTAGCATATTTTTTTTTTTTTTTTGGATAATTTTTATGGCATCATTTCTACATTGTTTTTGTGGGACACTATACTAGTCAAATATCACAGATTATTATAATCATCAAATTACAAATAGAAGAATTGTTTTCTTGAAGTTACATTGTAGTGAATATGTTTTACATAACTAAATAGCTATACATTATAATAAATTCCTACAATTGATTGTCCTTGTGGTATACTTGTCTTTCATTCGACGTCAGTGGTCTCTTGAACTCAAGTGCCACACTTCAGCTTAGTATATAGATCTCAAACTAAGATGCCATTATTTCACAAACACACACATCTTACTGCATAGATTGATATGAAGTATGCACCAAACAGCCTTTGATATTCGCAAGTACATAATGCATTTTAATTAAAATTAATTATAAATGACGATGAAATATATTCCTTTTGGACCATTCATACCTCAAGATCGAAAACAGATCTCAGTAGCAAATTTATTGCAGGTCTACCCTCTCCCTTTGTTCACCTAAAATTCGAAATTTGATAAAATAGTTACTCTGTGTTCTTGTAGCTACTGCCCCCCCCCCCCTCCTCCTTTTTTTTTCTAAATACTGGATCTGACCAAAATGTATTTGAAAGATGTGCAATAAATTTTGGTTATGTTCAGTAAAAAATGGAAGAGAACATGTTTACACATTTCATGGCAAATACTATATTATAATGGCAAAACAGATATGATATGCATAAACATCTCCTTTTCGTTTTCATTGGTGAACTCTCTATTCCTTTTTTCTTTACCTTTTCCATCCATAGTAATGAAAGCCTGAGACATTGTTTTTCATTGCATATAGAAAATACAAGTGTATGTTAATAATAAAGAATATGTAATGAATTTCTCTGACATGAGAATCGGAGTATTCCTAAGTAGTAGTTGTAGGTCTAAATGCTTGTTCTTCAGGAGGAAGTGAGGGCACTTGATCGTCCTCTTTGTCTTTGGACCCATGCTTCAGCATCCGAGTGAACTCTACATAGTCAAACATGCCGTCCATGATGGGGGCTCCATGCAGGAGGTCATCAACCATATCCTCTGACCAGCGGTCGCCCATGGTCATCAGGCATTCACGGAAATAGTCCTCGTTGATGACCCCTGTAAAGCAGATAACTAGTGAAATGTGAAGAATAATATAAGGACAAAAAGTATTAATAAATAATCGATCATACATCTGTCCTCATAAATATATGTTGTGTACTCAAGAACTTTCGATATTTATTTACTGCAGGAATAGCTACTACCATCCCTCTTCTTTCCTAATTTTAATAAATCTTTCTACTGAGGATCATTCACTGTTCATTATATGCTTATACTCGTCTAATTTATCTCCTTATAATGCACCATAACGATCCGATAATCTATTTCTCTTTATTTATTATGAACACATTATCAAATGCTTATTTGTTACGGTAACTGGTATTCCAAAGTAGCTCAAATATATATATGTGTGTTAGAGGCAGAATCAGAAAGCATCGACATTCCGTCCCTCTCTTACCAGCATTTCTCTCGTCGAAGCAAGCAAAGGCATTCCTAATGACATCTTCTGGATCAGTCCCGTTCAGTTTCTCTCCGAACAGGGTAAGGAACATAGTGAAGTTAATGGGCCCCGGAGCTTCCGAGATCATCTTTTCCAAGTACTCCATAGACGGATCTTTTCCTAATGACGTCATCATATCAAGCAGGTCCTCCTTGTCGATGTAACCATCTCTGTTCTGGTCAATCATGTTGAAAGCTTCCTATTGATACACAGATGTTGGTATCTCTAATTATGCCAAATTTGGTGTTGTCATAATGTAAGATGCATATTTTTAGTACATACATGCACAGGAAGCCGGTGTGGCCCAGTGGATGAGGTGCTCGGCTTGAGACCGAAAGGTCCCAGGTTCGAATCCTGCCATAGACACACTGGTATTCTGTCTTTCGGATGAGACAGTAAAACCCTGGTAAGTAAAAGACCCCTCACTGCTTCGGGTAGATACGTTACAAAGGTAAAAAATTCTAAGCCATGCGTCAGACATATATTATCACCATATACGTGAAATAATCGTGGAGTGACGTAAAACAATAATCAATTAATCAATCAATCGTATATACATATTTACGTACTTGCTTATCTCATTATTCTATTATTAGAATAATAACATGTCAATAGAGATACGTGATAAATTACCATAAGCATGACTTGGCGGGTAAAGTGTCTGTCCCAAAAATACCGGAAAGGGGTGGGGTGTTTTGTAAGCACTCTGAACATAGACAATGTATGAAACCATACCCATTCATATTGTGTATAACTGAACAGACTTGCGTTCACATTCTTTATTCCGGATTCATAGTGCAAATTATGTCTTTACAGATACATACCATAAATGGCTTGTATGTCTCTGGTATTTTCTTTTGATCTACATGTTTTACCTTTTATTACATGTATGTTGACCGCCTTGCTGTGAGTTTTGGCACAGACGTGTGACTGGAGTAGCAATCACCCTACCCATTCAAATATCTGGCAATATGTGAAACTATATATCCACTCATCCACTGGCCATAGTGAAAAGAATACCCATTCATAAATGTGTAATTGAACATGCTTGATTTAAGTGCAAGTATGTCTTTTCTTTTGATCTATGCGTACGTTTTAGTGAATATATATATATATATATATATATATATATATATATATATATATATATATATATATATATATATATATATATATATATATAATCAGTGGCGGATTTACAGGGCCCTCCCCACATTTGGCCATATATTTACTAGTAAAAATCCAGATTTAGCACCAAAAAATGGCTAAGTCGTTTGGCTAATACGCTTGTGGGCCCCTTTTTTCGGAAATCCTGAATCTGCACTGCATATATAAATGTCTAAGCCATGCGTTAGGCATATGTTGTCACCATATACGTGTCATTAGATACCCATTGACATATATTTCAAATAAAAGTGATACCCATTTATATATTGAATAAGTACACCCTATTCCAGCTGTGCATCGGTATATACATTTATATAAAGAATTAAACCAACACTCATCATCTATGTGAAAATGTGTATAAACGATTTTGATGTAATCTGCTAACATTTTCCTTTAGAAATATTAACTACTACTAAAGTAACACTTCCAAGGAACGAGATACCGGATTGCATAAATCATGTAAATTATCAAAGAAAAATCAAAATAAAATAAATCGTCATTTACCACATTCTGTCATCTTCAGTGACAAAAATACAGAAAAGCAAATTCATACATGTATTTTATTCTGTGTATAAAAATTACATTTCCTATTGAATTATTGAGTGCTCAGAAAGCAATATTGTCAAAAAAGAAAAGATAATTCCAAAAATTGCATTCAAAAACCTATACTGAAATTTGGAAGGTTAAACCCCTAATTTACCGTCCAGATCTTAAGAAGGATTTGATCCTTTAAAGTACTTTTGTCCTAAATTACGATTTCCTCGAAACTAACAAATATTTGCTATCTGTTCGGTACTATTGTATTTTAACTAAAATAATTTGAAAACCTATAAAATACGAACCTTGAATTCCTGGATTTGTGCCTGATTAAACATAGCGAACACATTGGACGTGTATCGCTGAGTTCGGGATCGGTGCTTCTTCTTGGACTTGGAACTCGACATCCTGGTTGCTGATTGGATTCTGCCACACGAAAGAGGAATAAAGCGTTTTAGTACATTTAATTGCTATTTATGGATAATTTCAGATATGGTTTGACAAGATTTATTTCGGTACAATACATGAATGCAATCAAATTTGACTTGTTCGAGAGAAGAGCAGTTTTGGTTCGTAATCGGTACGTCGTGAGTTCGAATCCTGTCAGATTCCATAGTTCTGTCCCGTCTGTCCAATGTCTGAAGTGAAAAGCTAGAATGTCTGAATAGAGTGTCAGTCTTGCACTATATACAGAGAATACAAATACAGCAAGTGGCATAAAACGAAAAAAAATCTCGATGCACACTTCCCTCTGCTGAAGATAAAGATAATGTACAGGTATGGCCTATCTTACCCAAATATTCGACAAAGTTATTTTAGAATCATTCATTCTCAGGACTAAACTTGTATGAAAGCCAAAGGTAATCCGTGATTGAGAGTAGGTAAAACACTTCATAAAACCGAGTACACATGCAAAAGAAACGTATAATTATTCTAGGGGTGGAGGGGGCAAAATTTTGAACAACAATGACCACCACCATCCTTTTGGAAAAAAAACCCCTGGATCCACGCATGTTTATAGTAAGGCACCAAGGTTACTTGTTTTGATGTATTGTTTTTGATTTTCTAAGTTGATGACCAAGCAATAATGGAAAATAAAAATGTTGAAATTTGGGCAGTTTTAAAGAGGGTCCCGATGCCGATCGAAATCAACGGTGGCTTGCTGAGAAACTGGTGAGAAAAGAAAGAAGTGTGAAACCTTCATGTTCGAAATTGTTTAAGTTCTATATAAAGGGAAGTATTACATTTATGGTGGTTTCCATAATAAATCAGCGGCGGATTTAGAGCCCCCCCCCTTTCCGACACATATTTTTCATGTAAAACTCCAGATTTGGCACCCAAATGGCCGAGTAGTTTGGCTAATACTTGACTTTCAACTGTGCCCCCCCCCTTTTGGGGGGGGGGGGTTGAGAATCCTGGATCTGCCATTTAAATGATCGTCACACAAAGATATTGGTGAGATAAGTAAGGAGTGTAACCTTAATGTTCGGGATCGATTCCAAGGTTTTCATTATAAAGAGGGATTTTCCCTACATTTATGGAGGCATTCATTATAAAGTCTTATTAAAGAGGATTTTTTTTTACTTTTATGAAGGCCCTCATAATAAATAAAGATTGGTGATACAGTACAAATTGTGAAACTTTAATATTGGGGATTGCATCCAAAGGCTTCATTGAAGTCAAGCTAGGTACATTTTGTATTTATTATGAGGACAAAGAGAGCGTCCATGCTGCTTCGGGTCAGTCCATATAGGTACGATTGTTCAATTGGGATGCAAACCTTGTTTTCTGGTACCACAATACTGCACATCAAATACATATGTAATTCAGATTTCGGAATTAGCATACAGGTCAATCCTTGATACATGGTGGCAAATTGTCCCGACCTCAAAATTGGTCTGTTTTACGAAATATTTGACAATATCCGAAAATCACAGGGTATAGATATCACTTCTAACTCCTCGCTCTTGGCCCTTTCCTCTGTCCGGGTTTTTTTTTTTGGGGGGGGGGGTGTTTTGTTTTGTTTTGTTTTGTTTTTTGAGAAAAGATGCATGTACTAGACCAGTGGCGAATCCAGGATTTCCGAAGGGGGAGGGGGGCACATGCGTATTAGCCAAACTACTCAGCCAGTTTTGGTGCAAAATCTGAATTTTTACTTGTAAATATGTGGCGAAAGGGGGGGGGGGCACCCCAGGCCCTCCCTTGAGGCCGTCACTGTAGACCCTGTGCCGAAAATCGAATCATTCGTCAATCGACCACGAATTAGTATAACTCTGTCATATAACACGAGTTGTCTTTGTCAGATAATTAATCTAGAATCATAACTTCTGAAATACATTTTGTAATGTATTGCGACAGTGCTAATAAATCAAATAATTCAAACCTCCTCCCACTATTTCTACTGTAGCCCCTCCTTTCTGATCAAGGTCTTTCTTTGAAAATATTTCGAATGCCAAAATTTTAAAATCTAAATATCTTGAAACTGCCCGTGATCCCTTCACTATGAAGTTGAAGTTTGGAACTGAAATGTTCCAGATTATTTGTCTTTGTGTACTTACCCTGAATTTCTGTTCAACACGTTTCCTCCCGCGAATAACAAAATGGCGAATGCACTGAGTCACTGTTGATGAAAATATCCCTTCATCACGTATCACCATAGAAACAGATTTTCATTCCTGGCTCGCCATCGTCTGCTCTAGTTTCTCTTTAGTACGGTACGATTTATAGTTAGTCGATATTTGAAACTCAGGATATTAGGAGAAATACCGCTGTTAGAAAGGTAATACATAAATGAAAAATGTCTAGAGTGAGGAGAAATCACGAGAAACAATTAAGTGCTAATATCGATGGAAGACATCTGTAGGACATTAGCCATTACGATAGGCTACTTTGTGATTCTTCATGTTTGCATTATAACGGTTTATCAGTTATTTGATATTGGATTTTTTCAGTATTTGATTATCCCTTCGCCGCCATCAACATTGGAAGCACCTCACCCTTTACTTGTACCGTCTGTTTTGTTTGCAAAAGGGCGAGGTAGTTCCCGTGCCTCACCAAAAGCATCAGCTTGCAGAATCACACCATTGTCGCTACTGATCTATTCAAAGTCAAAAACGAACATTTTAAGTTTGCCTGCAATAAAAATATATATTACAGGAATCGGTTGTGTTGGCATTGAAAATAATGCAAGGCTTCAATACGATCCTGGTTCGAAACAGAAACGATCTCATAAATTAAACCATACACTTCGGAGTTTTCGTATCACGCTAAGGTACATTTCATGGCCGTAGGAACCGGTGGGGGGATGCAAAGATAAAAAAGTGTTCGGTCTCTGGAAAACATTTACTTATGCAAACATAGGCGCAATTTCCCGTTCCTTTTAGTGCCTCTAAGTTAAAATGATAGGCCCTGAGCACCGATTATCCATGTTTAGGAGGTGGAAATGAGAGGGGATTGCAACCCCTTTTGGTCGGAAACTTTTACCAGAAAGGTTATTTTCGGCCATTTTGAAGGCTGCATCACCCTCTTTTCCAGACTGAATAGAAAATAGTAGTCATGGCAGGCTGCAGCCCCTCCCCCTTTCAAAACCTTCTAGATCCGCCTATATCAGTTCAGTGTCTAGATTTGTGCGATTCAAGCAAGACTCCTTGGCCAAAAAGTGGCTTTAAAATTTTGGTATCATACTGCAAATTTTGGTTTGATTTTACAAGTTTGCCCCCCCCCCTTTTGAATTGCTTCCTGCGGGCCTGCATTTATGCGTTTATGTGCGAGAAGTTAACTTGCATATGTCTCAGTTTTAATAAAATGCAATAGGCAGGTATTGTAGCAAGATAAATGAAAATTTACTAAGCACCGTAACAAATTACATCAACAACCAAACATTACAAAAATAGAATTATCGTCATATACCTAATACGATACGAACCTAAACTTGTGTGGTGATTACTTTTCTACAGGAAAAAAGCTCAAAATCATGCTACTGGATTTTTTAAACAAAATTGTCGATATTAGGATTATTATTAGAGAAACAACGCCAGATTGCACTTTGTCCCCGACATTTATTAGCTCACCTGAGCCAAAGGCTCAAGTCAGCTACTGCCACAGCGTGTCGTCCGGCGTCCGTACTTCGCACGTCAACCGACGTCGTAAACTTTTCACATTTTCGACTTCTTCAGAACCACTGGAAGGGTTTTGATGAAACATTGTAGACATGAAGTACTCATGGTCCCTTACAAGAGCTTTTTTTTTTTGGTCCGGGTGTATCGTCAGGTAGCGCCATCACAGACAAAAGAAGGTCACTGACTTCTTCAGATCGGCTACTTACAGAGAGAAACTGAATGCAAAGGAATCATCTAAAGGGATGTGTGAAGAAACATGATTGTTGTTTGTGGTTTCATTCCGAATTCAAATTTTTCATTTTTTTTTTCAAAATTTTGGACTTGGAGAAAAGTGCATCTTTTCTTTTTAGTTGATAATAATGCTTTAATTTAGTTTCTTTAATCATAACTATGATAAAGAATGTTACTGTGAAAGAATTTTGTCAACATGGCAATTTCTGGATTATTTTATGAAATTTTTATTGTCAAAAAAGAAAAACGGGACATTGATTTAAAGGTCTTAAATTTTACTTTGGCCTGCATAAACAATTGCTTAATGCTGATGATGATTCAAGTTTTACACTCAGTTTTCAGTACAAAATGCAATCACAACACAATACACATAAGGAAATACATGTACATATATTTCATCTGCAAATTTTTCAAGCTGTCAGTTGAATAAGCAAACTGTTTTTCAGGTGAGTGACATAGGCCAGCTTGGGTCTCTCTTTAAATATTGTTTAATGAATGTAAGATAAAAATCCAAAGTGTGTATACCGAGATTAGAGGAATGTAGATCTACATTTCTACCTCCTTGGGGATTCCCTTTTCTCCAAATAGATAAAAAAAATGAAAGGAAGTAGGGAGAAAGGAACGAGGTACGTATGTATGTATACAATAAATCACCACATACATACCACACAAGGGGCAGGCGTGGTGTAGTGGTTAAGCGCTTGGCTTGCGGCACCGACGATCCGGGTTCGATTCCCGGGTTGCGCCACTATGTTTAAGAGGTTGGTAACCTCCTGCTTCCATGTCGCGATATAACTGAAATATCAATTGTTGAAAGCGACGTAAAGCACCAATCCATCAAATCATACTACACAACCGGCGTAGTTCAATCGGTAGTGTGTAGGCTTCGTGTTATAGTAGGCATTAGCACGTGCTTCTTTAGGATCTTTCACTCATTTTATTTGTAATGCATATACAGTCAATATGTGATGTAAATCAACAGAAGAATTTTCATATTATACGATGGATTCAGTACAATAAAACAAACTCATTCAATATTATAATTTGTTTATTCTTCTAATCATAAAACTTTCAAACTCTACTAACGCTCTACTGACATACGACATTTTTATTTAGCATACATACAATGATAAAATAAAAATCTATAGTAGAACATCCAGCCATCTTCTCAGTCTGTAGATTGTGAAGATGGGTCATAACTTACAATATAAAATCTATTACATATATAATATTTCATAATATATTATGATATAAAAACGCCATTATAAAGATGGGTCCGGCAACAACGAAAAGAACAGAAGGTTTTCTGTGGATCTAGAATTTTATGAAAAAAAAAAAATAATAATAAATTTTTAAGAAGTTACCAAATTTTATGAAATGTTATGATAATTACCAAATTGTATGAAATATTATGATAATTTTGTGAAGGGGAGAAAGGAATTGAGCCTTCTCTAAATCCGCAACTGGTTATAACCTAATTAGCGAAATGTCTGGTAACGAAAGTTTTATCCCCCGAATACGGTATAAATTGCATATATTTGTGCCACGATATGATGCCACACCCATGTAGGGTAAATCTCAAAAACTTCCCACAATCCGCCATTATGAACAGTGACAGATCTAGGATTTTAAGAAAACAAGACCAGAAATTTCAATATCAAGAATGTCATAGCTAAGTGACTAGATTTCAAAACATTTAAAAGATGATAAGTTCTTTGCGTTTTTTTTTCAGTCCGGCCCCTTCGCATTCAAAATCCAGTATTTTGGAATGTTAGCATATTTTGAATCAGTCTCTGAATGACGACTAAAGGTAAAATAAACATGAAGATTACATATTCAATATTGTTTCTAAGTTGTTGATTTGTTAGTAACTAAAAAAAAAATCCATAATTAAAAAGAAATAACCTACACTTGTTCTTACATTCACTATAGAAGAAAAAAATATATACATTTAACACAGTGGCGGATCCAGGATTTCCAAAAAAAGGGGGGACACATGTGAAAGTCAAGTGTTAATTAAAATTCTCAGCCATCTTACGTACCAAATCTGAAATTTTACTCATACTTGTGTCGTTTGCTAACTTTCAAATTGTACTAATTTATTTGTGAGCACATGGTTAGAAGAATTTGAAAGTTAGCACATGACAATTGTGGCGAAAAGGGGAGCGGGTATAAACTGCATACTAAATCCGCCACTGTAACATACAAGTTTTACGAATTCACCGAACCAGAAAAGTCAGAAAAATATCAGTATATTCTTCTACATGTAAATCGTACGTTCTTGCTCAAATTCTAGGTCGTAAGTAAATAATATATGAAGAAGACCTGATTTGATGTTGATTATCAACACTATTATGTCGATAACTTTAAAGACCACTGTGTCACTATGGCAACCGTCGCTATTGGCCCATCGTCGACGAAGACAGTACAGGTTTGTTAATAAACGCCACAAATTCTACAATAATAATAATAATAATAATAATAATAATAATAATAATAATAATAATAATAATATTAATAGTAGTAGTAGTAGTAGAAGTAAATTATGAAGATGATGATTATGATACTATTAATAAAAGTGACAAAAACCCTGCTAAACATTAGTCCGAAATATTAGACCCATACATCAGTCTTGCCAATTTCGGAATTCAGACTAGCTGGCCATTCATCATCTGGACTCAATCACTGCACACGTGAAATAATCTGATACCACTGTCGGAAGCAAGGGAAGGGGACAGAAATTAACCGTGTATGGTTAAAATTACAGTGTGTATTTTCTGTAAGCTCCCATCCCGCCGCGCTCTCACAATATGAAATCCGTTCCGACGGGCCTGGAAAGAGTTCAGGAGGAATATAGAATGTTTCTTTAACTGAGCGGTTTTCTTTCTGACACCTAAACAATGTATATAGAACAGTGATAATACAAATTTTACTTTCTTACATGTTCTCTTGCTTTTACAGAAGATCTCACCTGAATAATCGATTTTGCCATCATTGTTTGAATCGACGACTTCTATCATAGACTTAACCTCATCTGCAGAAAGTGGCTCTCCGATCGCCGTCAACACTGCGATGAGTTCTTTTTTCTCTATGAAGCCACTGCCATCTTTGTCAAATATTCTAAACGCGTCGTATAATTCTCTCTCATGTTCTTGCTGAGACAAACAGATAGACACATTGTGTGCCATTAGACGCTGGAAGTCATCAAACTCTAGCATACCATTTGCTGAAGAAAAGTTTTAGGTAAAATTATATAATGCAAAAAGATATTAAAAAAAACCCCATACATGACAATGTGTGAAGTAACCAGCGTTTCTTATCGCATACCTACTCAAAATAGATATTAATACATTGTAAGTACATGTATGTGTTGTCTACAGTGAAATATTGTTTGTATATATTGTATGTATATTTGGGCTTTTACTGCGGATCTGACTAACCAAGCAGTACACAGTTACACTTCCCGGACAACTTGTCATCTCAGATTTTCATTGGTCGAGGACTGGTCATTGTAGTTCGTTCCAATGTGCCAATGTGATACATGTCATAATTCAACTTTGATGATCGAAAAGGTGTAAATATATAAACCAGAGACTCTGTCGAATCTGCAGGTCTATTGTTCTTTTAACGTCCTCTTCAACAATTTTTGGGTTATATCGCCACATGGAAGCAGGAGGTAACCAACATCTTTAACACAGTGGCGCAACCCGGGAATGGGATCCAGATCGTCTGCACCTTAGGTCAAGCGCTTAACCACTTCACCAAACCTGCCCCTTATCATATTTTGCTCTTTAAACAACTATGATTAATTCAAGGGAAGGACAGGTTTTGTGAACTGAGAAAAGCGTATGTAAAGTTTCTATCCTAATATTTCAATACTAGTATTATAATGGAGTTTCGTCTACATTCGAGTTCGTGTAGTTCAATTGGTTAGGCGCTTTGCGTGTGCTCGTAAGGTCTCGGATTCGAGTCCGCCGATAGCCTTTCGGTGTCTTCTCTTCCGTATAAGACAGTAAAACAGAGGCCAGTGTCTCGGTAAACATGGACCGTCCTAGATTCAGTGTTAACCCTCACTCGTTGCTTAAGGATAGGTTGCAAGCGAGTAGGAATTCAGGCATTCTGGGACAACTTGTAAATTCTCCTCTTAAGTGTGCAGTATTATGATAAAAGTGTGTGTACTATGAAAAAGATATAAGTGACGTTTTCAAACGTTTTGTGACGTCTTGTCGTGTACGCCTATAGGTACTACCATTATCTTTTTTTTCATATTTTTGCCAATTTCTGTTCTTTTTTAAGAGTAAAAATGTTATATATCTTCTTTCAAATGTCTAAAAAACGTATGTAAAAAACATATTATGGCGCGTTTGCGAAATTTCTATGACAACAAGGTACATGATTTTCTGTGAAAAAAAAAAACCCTCGTAAATGTAAAAGAGAATAGAGACAAAGTGAGATTAGACATTGACAAATATACGTGTATTATTTCTTTATATTCAAAACAAAGTATCTATTGTCGAATTTAAGTTCAATAAACATATTTGTTTCAAAACTTACTTTTCAGTAACTTCTTGATGATGCGTTAGTACCACAGAAAGTTACAATTTTGTCAAACGCATACATGACGTGTGGAAAACCAAGCAAACAACCAACTCAGACGGAAACCGAGCTCTCTTATATATATATATATATATATATATATATATATATATATATATATATATATATATATATATATATATATATATATATATATATATATATGTACAACCACTTCACCAACTCGGACGAATGTCATACGCTTATATACAAGGACTTCATCAACTCGGACAAAAGTCAGATGGTTATATACAACTACTCCTTCAACTCGGACGAAGGTCAATCGCTTATTTACAACCACTCCACCAACTCGGACGAAGGTCAATCGTTTATTTACAACCACTCCACCAACTCGGACGAAGGTCAATCGTTTATTTACAACCACTCCACCAACTCAGATGAAGGTCAATCGTTTATTTACAACCACTCCACCAACTGAGGCGAAGGTCAATCGTTTATTTACAACCACCCCACCAACTAAGACGTTGGTCAATCGCTTACATACAACCACTGCACCAACTGAGGCGAAGATCAATCGCTTATTTACAACCACTCCACCAACTCAGATGAAGGTCAATCGCTTACACACAACCACTGCACCAACTAAGGCGAAGATCAATCGCTTGTTTACAACCACTCCACTATATCAGGCAAAGGTCAATAGCTTACATACAACAACTGAGGACTCCACCAATTAAGATGAAAACCACGCATTTACATACGACTACTTCACCAACCCAGACGAAAGTGAGGACCTTAAATACAACCATTCTATCAAATAAGAGAGAGAGAGTTGAAATAATCATGTAAATCATTATCTAAATAAGCATATTATTATGACCAACTGTTTTCATTACTGCTACATGTATTTTATTCGTAAACAGTGTATCTTACATGCATATAGATCATGCTGTTGGTGGACTGTTAGTACCCGAGGTTGTCCTCAGTCCAGTTTTCAGTGCCTATGTGCTTACTCAAAATATGTACTTCGCGATAAATGGTTTGTAAATATCCTAAAGCTAAGGAATATCTCCGTCAAGCATAGCTCTGTCCTTAAATGGGTTATTTGCCTCTTACGTGTAGGTCAATTTGGTAATGAATTTTCTGTTTAAATATCTACATTTTCGATTTCCATAATTTAGCATCACTCAAGAGACATAAGTAGTCGAGATGCTCATATGGTGGACCAAAATTTATACACGTACATATTATCTGATATTTTTTTCTACAATGATGTAATTCTACTTTTAAACAAGCAAAGAAATTCCGCGTGCATGCTCTTGCAATTCATAAACTCAACAAATACATGTACATATAAAATTTGTCAGATATGATTGCTTAATATATATATATATATATATATATATATATATATATATATATATATATATATATATATATATATATATATATATATTTATTTATTTATTTATTTATTTATTTATACTATGATTTTGTGATAACTTGTGAACACTAAATATAAAGCTAAATACTAATATTGAAAAGTGCCTCACCATCAGCGTCAACCATATCAAACATATCTTTGAGTTCTTTGTCTGTGGGGTTGCAACCCATGGAGCGTATGACGTTGGATAATTCATTTAATTCAATATGGCCATCTTTATTTTTATCGAATATATCAAAAGCCTCCCTCCAAATGGCCTTCTGTTCCTCCGTGGGAGGCCCCACATTCTTAGTCTTTACACTCTGGCAATGACAAATGTAAAAATTGTATAAAGATATAAGCAATAAGTATTACATGCATATAAAACAATGCGCATGCGCATACACATCAACGGGACATCGGCATGTTTCTCATGAAGGCAACCGTAACAAGCTATAAAGCCATTTCAATTATATATAAAGAATGTATAAAAGTGAGAACCCCCACCTCTTTTGATAGATAGTCCTAAGGATGTTAAAGGGAAGACAGAAGACATCTGGCCAAACTGTGCGACAAAGCATAATAATAGTCAAATAAACACAGAAAACGACATTACAAAACTATTCGATTGTACTGTAGTTACCATACCGACTTAGGACAGTCAATTAAAGTAACCAACGTCATTCAATTTATGACATTAACGTACATGTATCACCCAGCTCCCTTTTCGACTCGTTGCTGTTTTGACGTTCTCGGTTTTCTTTTCAGAAACATTTACAAAAGTGTTCCATTAACCCTTCGGCGCAGAGCGAACACGTACATTCACGTTCGGCATGAATGTCCTTCTCCCTTTTTGTCATCATGATATTGTTAAAACCGTATTTAATCATGTTAAATCTTACCGTTTCTGTAATTTATCTTTTATAAATCCCATGAAATCTTACAAATCCATTTGCATTTCACAATGAACAATTAACTCAGTATTCATAATATTTCGGTCTCCTGACCTTCTTCCTGTGAATTTTATTGGTATTGGTGGCTTAAGTTATGTAATATCCATCATATTTCATAACCGATATACTTAAGTTATGTAATATCCATCATATTTCATAACCGATATACATATATCGGTTATGAAATATGATGGATATTACATAACTTAAGCCACCAATATCAATAAAATTCACTGGAAGAAGGTCAGGAGACCGAAATATTTGTGAATACAGAGTTAATTGTTCTTTGTTTTATGACACTTCCCTTCGGAGGACTATTAAGATGTTTGACATTTGCATTTCTATTTGATTTTAAGCCATTGCGCCACCTGACCGTTAGACCCTGTGGACAATAGTGATGCAATAATGAGAATCAAGCAAATTTTTACCGAACGTGAATTGTGTTCGCTCTGTACCAAAATGTTATGGTGGAGAGGTTTTGATTTTTTTCTCCGACAACTGTCTCAGTGTTTCAATACACATAAACCTAGTATTGGTTTTTCAGCTAATAAAATATACTATGCAATACACTCTACTACTATCTGATATCGCAAATGTAACAGAGTATTAGTACAGAATTCTTCATTGCACGTCGACGTCATTTAAATGTTTAATTTGTCCGACTGTAGTCTATATACATGATGATTATGTTTCACGATAAGAGAGTTCGTATCTATGTTTATGTTTGTGCTCGTCCGATAATTGACTCTTTTATCTAGCATGCATTTATATTAACTTTAAATTCTATAACTACCCATATGATCATAACAGAATGAATTAAATAAATTAGACATTTCACGCTAATGTTCGTTATAAATGCGAACATGTTTAAAAGTTTATCAGCATACAGTGTACGGTCAGCTATTACTGAATTGCGTGGCTGTGAGTGCAATCCTTGTGTGACGTGCTGTCATGGATACACGAGTACGTCCGTAAGCGTTTGAGCATTTAATGTGACAGGAGCCAGTAGCAAGTCAATCATTTCAAGCTTGCGCCATGTCAGGTGCCGCCATCCCTATTCCAATGCTTTCTTATCCCCTCCTACTTCCTCTGCAGTCCATGAACCTCCTTATCTCCCCTCCCATCGGTACAAGAAAGTTTTGTGATTTGATCATTTTTCAGTACATCGAACATCTTGGGGTAACTCGATCCAAACTTGGCATAAAACTAAGAAAGTACACAGCAAAATAAAACATCTAGTCGTGCAATTAAGATTCCCTGGAGTTATGTACAGTTCTTGACAGTTACATCATGTTAATGTCTTTTGTGATGTATATGGGAGCTATGATGAAAGATTTAGGCCACCTACTTGACAGAAAAAAATGTTGGCTTTTAAGACCTCATGTCGACTTGTCAGATGATTATGTCGACTTATTAGACGTGATGTTAACCTGCAAAAATTATGTCGACTTCTCAGATAATTATGTTGACAAGTTAACATAATTTTCTGACAAGAAGTAGCAGAATTAGTCACCTTGGTAATGCCTGTCAACTCTTTCAAAATCCCCGGATTTATTAAACCAAAGTTGGCATTAAGCATACTGAGGAAACAGAAAATTATTTTATCAAACATTATAAAGTCAAATATTGATTCTTCTTTTAAAAGAAGGGACAGAAAAGGTTGAAGCGTTAAATTTTCTTGACTTCACAAATTTGGTTCCTCCGCAATTCTTCTGGATCGGTCCCAAATTATATTGTGGCGCGATATCATTGATTTTAACCATATGAGTATGATATTTGACTGGAATAGCGACGTAATACAATTGCAAAATAACATACCTTTACTGAATAATATGAAAACCGAAACAAGGTACCCTCGATGAATAAAACTTATACTTGACTTCCCTTATAACTGACATCAGTATGTTGATCACATGATTATGAATAATTAATATTTTAAAACTATTCAAGCGTAACAAAACGAAATCAATAAAAATCAAGACGTGACCTTGAATTGCATAAATGCGACTCCATGTAGTTTATTCTAAAATTAGTGTCCTTTAAACAGCAGCATGTGAAAATTACTCTTCCAAAATTTGAAATGTACGCCATATTTTTTGCAGAAAATATGACAACAATAACTTAACTGTTACTGGCGTCTTCGTTTGTACGATGAGTCGACACTAGAAATATGTTAAACGTTTCGTCATATAAACTAAAGGGAAAGATAATTTTGTGGATGTTTAAATTTCTAATCAAATTGAATCGTTATAAAAGATGATGATAATCATTAAGAAGAAGAACAACAACAAGACGAAGAGAAAAAAAAAGAAAGTAGCAAAAAAGAAAAGGTCTTAAAATGGCACACTTTTATGCGTTTCAATTATATATATATATATATATATATATATATATATATATATATATATATATATATATATATATATATATATATATATATATTTATATGTATGTATGTATATATCATATATTATTTTATAATTTTGAAGAATTGTTCTTGACATTCGTCTTAAATGTGTTTACTAGGAAATTTAAAAAATGGCTTTTGCATATGATTCAAAATAATAGGTGGCGAAATTACAGATTTATTTGTTACCAACATTGCAAACTCCCATCATTTTACGATTAAAATTAGTAACATAAGGGATTTTATCACGAGTTTCTGAATTTTGAAATTCCCAAAATGCAACTATTTCGTCAGATCACTGACCAAATATCAACCTAAAAATTACAAGTAAACATTTTTATTTAACGTTACAATTAAAAATCTCAAAATGGGACAAAACTCGTATAACTTGCGTATGTAATTCAAAACAATTTCTGATGATAATCAATTCGTGAGCTACTTTCAAACGTAAACAGATCAACACACTTACTGGATTGTGTATTCAGTTAAACATGAATTATCTTTATTCGTTCAGGAACCGATGACGATGATGTTTGGCCGATAATGATAGTTTAGTTTAGTTTAATAGCAAAAAACCGCATGGTTCATATGCATACAAATAGAACAACATACCTATATATATATATATATATATATATATATATATATATATATATATATATATATATATATATATATATATATATATATATATATATATATATACAGTGATCGTTCATAATAACAATTGCATTTAGGAGGAAAGACAAATAATATGATAATAAATATGCAGAGATAAGTACATGTAATACATATATATATAAATATATACACAAAATGACTCATATCACCGAAGATCGTAAGAGTGATGCATTTTTTAAAAATTTTCCAAGGTTTAACAACTGTTTCCTGTTCTCAATTGAAAAAAGTTGAACAAGTTTAAACATAGATGGGCGGCTCCAAAAGTATGGTTTTATATACAGTCTTCGTAAGTCATTGTACAAAGGACACTCAAGAACAAAGTGAAACTCATTTTCAACATGGCCCAAAACGCAGCAATGACACACTCTATTGTGCCTTTCAATTCGTATATATCGACCTTGTTCTATATTATAAAGTAATAGTAGTAATATAATGATAGTAAATAATTATAAAGATTGTCCCTTAGGCTGTATTTTAAAAATTGAAGGTAGATCTTCGATAGTAAGTGTTATATTTGTGCAAGTGATAGGTAACATCTACACCTATCACCCCAAACCCCCCCCCCTTTTTTTTTCATTTTTATTTCTTTTTCTTCTTAAATACGACAATTTGTTTTCCGTCCCCACCTCCCCTTCTCAACGTCTTTGATTTGCTTCATGTGCTTTTTATTTCGTAACCACCGTTGAAAAAAAAAAAACGAAGAAGAATCCGAAGTCAGAAATTGTAACACACAGGTAGCCCACTTTGTTTACCCGAGTAACCGTTCCGCATCCCCGAAGAACAAACTATTGTCATCTCTTCGTATAATTATCCGACCAAAGAAAGAAGATGGTTTTACTAACTGACCAACGAGAACGAAATTCAGATCTGACGGCATCATGTCCTATATAACAGCGCTTTTGTTGTCTGTTTATACAAACGATTTGGATCGTGTTGAAACAGATATTCACATAGAGAATTCCACGCTCTTTGTCTCTTCTACCTGCGTGTAAGTTATGTACGCATACAATAAAAGCAGTGTATGATTCTGATTACATCATTCTTACCATTATGTTTTACATCCAGTTTCCATATATTTCAGGAATTGGTGACACTATGTGAAAACACCTGACCAAGTTCCGAGTACTCTATTTATATGGCGTGACCTTTACCTATTCGGAATCAATGCGACACGCTTGATTGGCCCAGAGCTCTGGTAGTTTAAAACGTTAATGTAGATTACATTTCTACAGTATAATTAGTAAAACAACATTTGTTGATTTGTCTTTAATAGAATCAGTCTATGTATGCAGTATACATTTACAAACATTGAAGTATATCGATTCCAGGTAGATATGATCTAAAACACGATGCATTGCGTATGGCTAACGCTGTACATGCATTTCTATTGGTGATGAAACTATTTTGCAATGAAAATATGACTAAGGAAAATGTCAATTTTTGGGGGGCCAGTGTATGATTGATTAGCGTTCAATTTTTTTATCGTGGCGGCACCTGTCTGGTATTGTATTAATAATATTTAGACCTGGGTCCGGCGCCATAAACAGAGAATACACTTCAAATAAATTCTCATGTAGAATGGTTTAATTCTATTTATCAATAGAATAAAACTAAATAAAATCCAAATCTCAGTAATTAATTCATTGATCAACAGGAGAATATGAAATTATGACTTAAGTATATTCTCAGTTTATGGCGCCGGACCCTGTACAACTGATCCATTCTATGCACCGAGGTTTCAACGTCACACGGATACTTTATTTTTTTTTTGGGGGGGGGGTTGTTTTGGGGTTTTTTCTTCTTTTTTTAACAATGTCATCCAAAGTATAGAGAATTGTAGAGACTTCGCGAGTCACACCGTACACCTTGACCACTGAGCGACACCGAACCCGAGCCTAGCACTTGAACCATTGAGCCATACTGAACCTCAGCCAAGCACTTTAACCATTCGGCCATACCAAACCTGAGCTAAATACCTTAATAACTGATCAACACCGAACTTGAACCAAACATTTTATTCACTGAGCCAAGCCGAACCTGAACCAAACACTTTACATGTAATCACTGAACCAAAATCTGAACCAAACACAATGACCACTAATCCATGTCGAACCTGAACCAAACACAATAACCACTGATACTCGCCGAACCTGAGCCAAACACAATAACCAATAATCCCCGTCGATCCTGAATCAAAAACAATAACCACTGATAATCGCCGAATCTGAACCAAAGACAATAACCTCTGATACTCGCTGAACCTGAATTAAACACAATAATCACTAATCCTCGTCGAACCTGAACCAAACACATTCAACACTAATCCTTGACGAACCTGAACCAAATAAATTACTACTGATACCCGTCGAACCTGAACCAATTACAATAACCAAATAATCCTCGTTGAATCTGAACCCAACACAATAAACACTAATCCTCGTCGAATCGAACCAAACACAATAACCACTAATAATCGTCGAACCTGAACCAAACACAATAACCACTAATCCTCGTCGAACTTGAACCAACCACAATAACCACTGATACTCGCCGAACCTGAACCAAACACAATCACTGAGCCACGTACTTTCATCCTAGTAATGAACATATTGTACTCTTCATAAAAGTATAAAAATCAAAAGTTAAAGAAAAATAAGGATTTAATTCAGGATCCTGTTTATCTAATTAACGTAGTGACAGGGAAAAAAACTAGCACAAATTCAGCGAAAAAGGAAGAGTAAGATCCCGATTATTTTTAAGCAACCCAAACATGAATTGATTGATTGATTTTTGTTTTACGTCACACCACGAATATTTCACGTATATGGTGACGGCATCTGCCTGATGCGGGGCATACAAATTTTGACCTTTGCAACGGACCTACCCGAAGCAGTGAGGGATCTTTAACGTGCCATGCATACCACGACACCGGGCCTCGGTTTTTACTGTCTCATCCGAAAGACATGACACCGGCATGACCAGAGCGGGACTCGAACCCCGGCCTCTCGATCAGGAGTCCGACGCGATACCACCAGGCCACGCCGGCTTAACATGAATTGAAACATTGTTTAAATAATGGATATAAACCATAAAATCAATTTTTCATTTTCTAAAGTCCAGTATTTAGTAGTCATAATACGTATTGAAATATCATAAATATTTTATATATGTCAGCAGAACACAGAGGAGATATCAATTACAACTTGACGAGATCGATTAATACATGTATAGTGCGATATGGGTAATAATACGGTATGGATTTCTTGTACACGGTCCAACAATGCCGTAAACGACTTAAGTACGAACAGATGGCAAAATGTAATCCAGAAAATTATCTTACCTACATGAGTGAGGACCGAAAATAATTTTGAGAAAAGACTTCTCAGTGTCCAGTTAAACTCGACAAAAATGTGGGGTATGTGCAAACGAAAACGAATTCTTCATGAACGTTTAGCCTCGGGTACCTGTGGTCCACCAGCAGGAGTACTTACTTAGCATTGATGGGTAGATATTATATCGATGAAATAGGTGGGTTTTGGCATCATGCATTTTCAGTGGCGAATCCAGCGCCCCCCCCCCTTTGCCGGGATGTTCGAGGAACGAATTTTGTCAATTTTGACAGAAAGCGTTTTAGGTAAAAGTTTGGGACACTGCCAGGCAGGCGCCCCTCCGCTCCCGTAAATCCGCCGATGATTATACACGTATTTTGAGTATATGAATCTCATCAAGTTTGCTAATAAAGAATCGTGAAAAATATCAAAAGTTACATTTAAGCTTTGATTATGTATGTTACAAATGACAAAGTGCTGTAAAACAAAGACAGTATAGTGCACGGTGATAAATATAACATGTATTGATCCCCCACAGGTTAAATCGGAGGGACTAAAGGTTTACATTTCGTCTGTCTGTTTGTCTGTCTGTCTGTCTAGAATTTTATCTGTTGTCTTCACAAATTTTGATATAAAAATTTAGCTTTAGTGTGACAATTTGCAAATCAGCTTAAATAAATCTTCGTAGTTGAATCACTTTTAGTAGAGTTAATACTTGTAGCAGGTTATCAAGTTTATACAGTGACCGTCAAAAATGATGACAAGAATAAGGCATCGCAAAATGATTTGGGTGTAATGTAGTTACGTCACCGACTTGAGACGGTCAATAAAAGTGACAATAGTCACTCCATTAACGTGATTAACTTGTTTATGAAATAAGAAACCACATAAAATTGTTTACTGAACCCTCCATGGTGATAACAAGAACCAATGGTCAACAAAAGTTGGGAGTTTATACCTCAGAATGAAATGATAATTGTACAGTATTACTTTTTATGTAACATAGGTACGATACTGTATTTTCAGTAAAAACTAAGTCTATTCATTTCTACATCTTTGTGCTGTCTCCGTGAAGAATAACACTTCATATTCATATATACATACGTCCGCGTATAAGCGAACGAGGCGTCTGTCAGTGGATTTGTGAGAGTCTGTTTTCGTAGCATAAAAGTCTGCCTCTCATAGCATGAAAATAAGTTATCCAGACTTTCATATACTTCAATTCAACTGAATGTAACTTACAGTGTATCTGTAGTCTAAGACGTCACAAACAAGTTCAAGTGTTCTCGTGGTTAACATACTTCTAGCATAGCTCTACGTGTGCTTAGTAAAAGATACAAATACAAAGAATGTGACAAGAACCATGAAAGACATGTATTGCTCATCAATAAATAGTATACTTGTAGCTTAGGCGGATCTAGAAATTTTTGAAAAAAAGGGGTTGGGGGGGGGTCGCAGCCATCCATGATTAATAATGTTTTGCACCATTCGGTCCGGAAAAGGGGGTTGCAGTCTTAAAGATGATGGAAAACGACCTTTTTTCGAAAAATTTTCCGACTATAAGGGGATGAACACCCCCTCTTAAATCTGCCGATATGTAGCATTTATTTCGCTGCATGATTTCTGAAATCATTGTTACTATCTTAGTGTACAAGGCATATACACGTATAAAACTCATCTCCCCCTCCCCCTTTTACACACATGCACACCACATTTTATGCATACAATCTGTAGATTGCGTTTCCGTTGCACGACGTGGCATTTTACCTATAGATATCTACATGTACAACATAAATATATGACAGTAATGATATGGTATCACTGTTGTAGTGAAGGAGTAAATGAACAAGGTTTTATGGGGTCATATTATTTAAAGAAAGATATTTTTAAAATTTAATTGGCATGAAAATTTGTTTCAAGGCAGTATTAAAATAGATCTAAATATGATTCATTAAGGTTCTAGAGTAATCACAGTGTATGATACGATATCACAAAACTATGTCATATCACAGTGACGGGTTCAGAAAAGGAAGATGGGACACTTCCTCTTTATTGGTCTTTTTTTTTTTATCATAATATAACTTTCTATTTGTATAAATATTCCCCTTGTAAACTCCTAGATACATTGCTGTATATGTTCTATACAGCTCTAGCATTGTGTTCAGTGGTGTAGCCGAGTCCGAAATTTGAGTGGACAGGCACACATTGAAAAGATTTCAATTAACTCATTGAATATTGTTTTACGTTTTACTCCGCGATTATTTCATGTATTCGGTGACGGCGTCTGTCTGATGCAATATACTCACCTCAAGCAATGCCAGTGAGAGATTAGCCTGGTACCCGAGGCCTTCCGATGTGCCAAAGCACGAAGCATCGGAAGGCCTCGGGTACCAGGCTAGTGAGAGATTTTCTACATGCCACGCCTACCGTGAAATGGGACATCGGTTTTTACTGTCTCAATCTAGAGATACATGTAGAACACTGGGAGGGAGTCGAATCTGGGACCTTTCGGTCACGAGCCGAGCACCTTAATTATGCACTGAGCCACACCGGCTCAGATTTCAATTAAAAAAAAACTCCCAATGATGATGATGATGATGATGATGGAAAGACAGACGGACGGACAAACATACAGATAGATAGATAGATAGATAGATAGATAGATAGATAGATAGATAAATAGATAGATAGATAGATAGATAGATAGATAGATAGATAGATAGATAGATAGATAGATAGATAGATAGATGGAAAAAGAAATAAAAAAAAACATTGTAGCAGTCCAAACACTATTCAAAGTAAAAGAATTGACAAGTGCCCCTACTGCCACCCGGGCCACCCCTGTTCTCCCTCTGACTATTAATCCGAAAGATTTTAAACTATTCCAATCCGTAAGAATAACCTTAAAGGTGGGGTGCTTTGTCAGATTTTACGGACTATGAGAATTGGAGAGTGTATAATCTAAAATGGATTGTGAACAACGGTTATGTTATAAAACGCCGCGGACTGTTGTATGAGCCTGCGAGGTAGGTGACGTACGGGAATAAGAGCTCTGTATCTTAAATTATCACCTTAAATTTTTTGTGTGTTTGTTGGAAAGTGGGAGGTCCCCCTCTTTTTTTTTTTTTTTGTTTGTTTGTTTGTTTGGTTTGTGTGTGTGTGTGTGGTTTTTTTTTTTTTTGTTTTTTTGTTTTTTTGTTTTTGGGTTTTTTAATGCCGAGTTTAATGCGGTAAACTTTATTTAAATATGAGAGAGAGAGTCTTAGAGTGAGAGAGAAGGGGAGTTATTGAAAATTATTCCAGTGGTGCAACTTAGCATTAGTCTGCGAACGCCGATAAATTTTGTTTAGATTTCTGAATTTCTTACTGTCGAATCAAGTGGATCGTAGATTTACATTAAATATAAGAACCATTTCTCGTGTTCCAGCGGCATACCCAGCGTCCCCTTTGTCAAAGATGGAAGGCAAATCAGTTTGGCCATATTGAACTGTAAATATAAGGGAGGTGGGTTAAATGTGGGATAGACACCCCCTCTCTACTCTGCATCCGCCATTGTCCTCTCTCTCTCTTGCAGAAAAGTTTACATCAAACAGAGAATGGACAGTCTGAAAACTTATTGGTGAGTACAAATATCTCTGAAGTCCTACCATGTGTACCCAATCAGAGTAAAATAATAGCTGATAACACGCACCCCGCCTGTACCTCATTCAACCTTACATGCGGGAATACCGCGAACCTCGCGACTTGGTGTAAACTAGAGAAAGATAGTGACGTCACGAATTTGCTATGCAGCGAGAAAATCCCGACCAGGGTTGATCGAGAAATCACCTTTGTGTAAATAATTTCACGTTAAAAGTGAGATGACAATCATTAGGAATTGGTGATAGTATCAGTACGAATAGTAAACCGTATAGATGTGGGTGATTTATTTTAAAACTGCTTTGTATTTTGATTCTATGTGAATCGAGAGGTTCGAGGGGACACTTTCGGGATGCCACGTAGAAAATCCGCTACACAGGGAGCCTCGACCAAACGTAAGTGACTTGAATTCAGATGATTTCTTCATTGAGAAATTTAAGAATTATCGATATATTTTATTTTGAAATAAATTGAGGCTCAGAATTTCTCCAGTGCACAACATGCGGGGAAACACCTTTCCTTAACAGGGGTTCCCCACATTAAGTACCACGTGACCTAATTTCTTTTCACTGTTGTCGTTATTAAGACATCCGTACGATTTCTAACAGCATTTTATAGTCATATATGAACTTATTATTACATTAATAATTTGTGGAAGGGCGATTATGTAATTTGTTTGCAGAGAATGGTATGACTCATTCAAAACATTGATTTGTGTAAGTTTGACCTTGTGTACAAATATAACCGATGACCTAGTTACGAGGGTCACCGAATATCGGTGTTTTCCACTTTACAAAATGAAAACCCCGTGAGCAGCTAAAATAAACACATATGAAAGTGCTGAAAACACAAATAAATAAATCTTTAGGATAATTCTTTATGAAAGTAAAAGATTAGGCATTGTTCTAGATCTAAGGTAATTTGGTGTTTAAGTTGTTGACATGATGGAAAATGACATCCCATGGCCATGCTGACTGCAGTACAGTGCACCAGACGATTGTTTTGCAGTCAATTCAGGAACATGTGTTCTGTAGTCAAGTAACTGTTTAACAAACTATATTTATTTGAAGAATGTTGCAAACTTTTTGTACATACAGAGTCGCAAAAAGAGAAGGTCCAGGAAAGTGGATTTACAGTACATTTTTCACCGTGGCGGATCCAGAATTTGCGAACAATGGGGAGGGGAGTTTACATGTGAAAGTCAAGTATTAGCCAAAATATTTAGTAATTTTGGATACTAAGTAATCTGGAGTTTTATTGATATTTATGAGTGCTTTCAAACTTACTTTTAAATTTGTGCATGGTGAAAAGCCTGCATGGGGTTAGGTCACCTGGACCCCCTCTAAATCTGCCACTGATTTAAAAAAGTGGGGAAGCTCACTGGGGAGAGAGGTCAGATTCTATGAGCATGGTACATATATACCGGTATGCACTTTGAAAACTAATTGGGCAGGTCATTTGTCAAAATGTTTCAGATTATTTTTAATCATTTGGAAAATCTAGCACCCCTATTGATAATTTAAAAGACTACATGCAAATAATATTAGAAATTAAACTTTTGTCTTTTTAGCTCACCTGACAACTCAGTTGCAATTTAAGGCTGAAGTGAACAACAGTCATTATAAGTAATATACCCATCTGTCCATCTGCAAACTTTCATCTTTTAAACTTCTTCAAAAGTGACAATAAACGGGATTAAATGAAAATAAAAATTAAAAAAAAAAGTATAATTAAGTATGAATGAAAGACTTCAGACTCCAGTTAGATCTTGGTGTCATTGTTTTTGTCCAGATCTCAATATCTGTGAGTGAAGGGATTGATACAGGGATGGGTAAGTAATGTCACAAAGGTACACATGTACATGTACCTTCAATCAAGCCAATTTAACTGAGCTATGCAGGTTCAGTGTCTAATTCAATGCACTATTGTTGTGTATTGAAGGGATCAAACAAATTTAAGAGATACATGAGCATCTTCACAATGTCAGATTTAGGCTTATTATCTAATTTGTACACGTGATTCCGAAACTCGACCCACACGCAAAGCCTTGACATTCTGAAGATGATACATGAGGTGGGTTGAGGGTGTTGGGGAGGTAGCTAGAATGTTGTAATCAGGGACTAGACTAATCTTTATCATAATGGTCTAAAATTTCTGATTAATTGTGAATGTATTATTTTATTTTATTTTTTTCATTTCTTTATTACAGGACCACTTGATGATGATTTTGAATTTGATACTCCTGGGAAAAAGAGTAAAGTTCAACCTCAAGGTAGTGATACATCCTTGTGGTACTGTAGTACAAAATGTAGTGATACACGCTTGTGGTAATACAAAATGTAGTGATACACGCTTGTGGTATAATACAGAATGTAGTGATACACGCTTGTGGTATAATACAAAATGTAGTGATACACGCTTGTGGTATAATACAAAATGTAGTGATACACACCGGTATAATACAAAATGTAGTGATACACGCTTGTGGTATAATACAAAATGTAGTGATACACGCTTGTGGTATAATACAAAATGTAGTGATACACGCTTGTGATATAATACAAAATGTAGTGATACACGCTTGTGGTATAATACAAAATGTAGTGATACATGCTTGTGATATAATACAAAATGTAGTGATACACGCTTGTGGTATAATACAAAATGTAGTGATACACGCTTGTGATATAATACAAAATGTAGTGATACACGCTTGTGATATAATACAAAATGTAGTGATACACGCTTGTTGTATAATACAAAATGTAGTGATACACGCTTGTGATAATACAAAATGTAGTGATACACGCTTGAGGTATAATACAAAATGTAGTGATACACGCTTGTGGTATAATACAAAATGTAGTGATACACGCTTGTGGTATAATACAAAATGTAGTGATACACGCTTGTGGTATTATACAAAATGTAGTGATACACACTGGTATAATACAAAATGTAGTGATACACGCTTGTGGTATAATACAAAATGTAGTGATACACGCTTGTGGTATAATACAAAATGTAGTGATACACGCTTGTGGTATAATACAAAATGTAGTGATACACGCTTGTGGTATGATACAAAATGTAGTGATACACGCTTGTGGTAATACAAAATGTAGTGATACACCCTTGTGGTATAATACAAAATGTAGAAACTGAAATGCTGAGCTCTTGGCAGCTTTTTCAGTTTTCCTCTCTTCGAGTGAAAACCATGGTATTACAGTCAGATACATATGATTTACATGCAGCTAAACATTTTATTGAGGCTTTGTTAAGTTAAAATTCCAGCCATAATCTGGCTTCCTTAGCAACATACATGTAAAACGAGGGAAACTGCAGGTACTGTTGATTTCTGTCTACATGTATTTTTAAATGTTAATTTCTTATAAGAGCTTCAGAAAGTGCCACTGCCTGGTAATTTATCCTGCTGGGAAAAGTGAAATACCACCTAAAAACAGTAAATGTATTCACATGTCTTTATAGATCCTGTATAAGATATGGTCTACATTCACAAAAGTACCTCTCGCTATTTAAGTTACTGAATCACCTGATCACTGTATAACTTGAAGTAAAGTAAATTAAAATCCTCCAAAAAGGGAGGTAGGTGACATAGGGAGGTAGGTGACATAGGGAGGTGCATGACATAAATTACAAGAAGCACTCAAATTCATTAAACCACTTGAAAAGGCCAGGTGGCTGAAAATTTGTGGAAACTGTGTCCTTCTTGTTATTTATGTAACTTAGACAATACACTGTATTTACTAGATAAATATATACAACTCGCATTTGGATTGCTTTAAGGAACAACCAAGGGAAAGTGGAAATGTGCTCATCTATGACATGTGGTCCCTTTATACAGTTTGAAGCCAGTGTGGTCCAGTGGATGAGGTGCTACATGTAGGCTTGTGACCAAGATATTCAGGGTTCTATTCCTGTTGTGGGCACACAGGTTTTCTCAGTCTTTTAGATGAGACAGTGAAAATGGAGGTCCCATGTCACGGTTGGCGTGGCATGTAAAAGATCTTTCACTGCTTCGATGGGTCCGTTGCAAAGATATAAATTTCTATGCAATGCATCAGGCAGATGCAATTACCATATACATGAAATAATCATGGAGGGATGTAAAACAATAATCAATCAATTAATCTTAATACAATTTGATGCTGTATAGGCAGTTAGTAGTAAGAAACACAGAAAGGTGGTTGTCTAAGACAGGTGATTGCTTAACACAGGTGGTGTTTAAACCAGGTTTGACTACAATGATGCAGTGTACTCAGTTTACTTTAATTTATTATATAAATAAACATTTATTAATTACGAATCCCATGACATGATAACAAAATAAAAAAAAAGATATAATCATGTGAAATTGTTAATTCAGTGTTTATTTATTTCTTTTAGTTGAGAACAATGACAAAGAAAGTGCTGCACCGTCGTCATCTAAAGCGGGTTCGGTGGAAGGTAATATGCCTTTTTGAACTTTGAAGTCGTATAAATTTGTTCACAAATCGGTCTCACTAAAATCAATCTTCATTTTATTTGTGTGAACTTCTAATGAAATAGGCAAATAGGCCGTGAACGTTGCATATGCTGTATGTGTTCTTTAACATAACGAAGTACAGTAAATTACATTTATTGACATTGACTTATTAATGCCTAGATCTAGATCTATGGCTATAATGACTCCATACCAAAAAACGTCCTTGTTTTCCTTGTCATGACTAAAGGTATATAGCATGTACAGTACAGATCTGGGTCTGGTGCCATAATATGAGAAAATACTTAAGTCAGTATTTCATTTTAATTTATTCCATTATCAAACGTTTAGATAAATTGTCGAGCAGAATGGTTTAACTCTATTTATCGATAGAATAAAATTCAATAAAATCCAAATCCCAGTTATAAAATCATAGTTGAACAGAAGAATATGAAATATGAAGAATATGACTTAAGTATATTCTCAGTTTATGGTGCCGGATCCTGATGTTTTGGAGAAATTGTACAAAACTCCATGGGAAAAAAACCTAAAATCACAGTGGGAATCCAGGAGTAAATTTACCTGTGCTTATTAACACCATGGTGAAATGCATTGTGTATTGTGCAATTCCTGAAATTGCACCTGGATGAGGCCCACTATGAAGAGTGGAAAAATTAACAAAACAGCTGGACTATACTGTACATTATTGCTTCTCTCCAAAATTATGCCTTTTAACTTTATAATGGAAAAGAGATCATTAGGAAATTGAAATCACGTGAAATATTAGTATTTTATAGTATTAGATAAAATGTTGAAACTTAAGATCTCTGAAATACATATAGAATCATATCTTTGAATTAACATGACCTGTTTTCTTCATTCTTTGGGTAGATATATTTCCATTGTTGTAATTGTGAATTAGCTTTTAGAGGACATGACTAACCCCGCTAAAAATAGAGTATGAATACCACTAAAACAGGTTCACTTGCATTAATTGTCAATACATGTACATATAAGCGATGACCATTCTTCAATCATTTCACATAAATTTCAGCAAATTTAGGTCAAGTTTATTTTGAAGTATTTGTTTTACAATGAAATACTTAAAACTTGGTGTTGTAACTTTATTTTTAACCCAAATGATTATATAGAAATCTTATTTCAGTACTCCAAGGCAAGGCTGCTTCAAATGTTGATGATGCTTCTACAGCTGCTACAGTGACCTTGACAATGGACACACCTGAAGAGACAAAGGTCAAGGGCATTACTATAGAGCCTTTATCAGTAAGTATAGTAAGTTAGCAAATTTCACATGGAGCCAGTTACTATTCTAAATTGATATTTGGTGTTGCAATTCTTCTTAGGATAATAGATCTGTAGATCTAAGTTGTTAGGCCCAGTAATTGAGTCTTTTCGTTATACAGAGTTATTTCCCATTTGAGCAGGTATCTGAGGTCAAACCGTTGTGACGTCAATCAGTTCTATGGCAACTGGTGTAAAATTATGGGAAGTGATTGAAAGAAGAAATTGTATGACGTCACAAGGGTTTGACGTCAGATACCTGCTCAAATGGGAAATAACTCTACATAACAAAAAGACCCAATAGACCTTTAATTTTTTTCTGAGTGGAGGTTCAGGTAAAAAAATTAAAATCTACACATGTATTGATATAATTGTATGATAATTTAAGAGTCTGACATGGCTGACTTGTTAATAAGTTCAGCTTGTGCCGCTAAATTCAAATGAAACTGGATCATACCTTGTTGGTATCTTAGTCATATCAGATGGTGATGCTGAGACAAAAAGTTGGATGCATGTACTTGTGAAGTGAAGACCTGGCAAATATAATACAGATATGTAATTACTTAAAGGGAGAGTACTTGTCATTCGAAAGTATAGTGACACTGTGTAAGAGGTGAAAAATATCAGAAACTGGTTTTCATACACCTGTCTATGACAGATGTACAAATGTTCATCCTTTTGTCCATCTGTTGTCCACATATTGCACCATATCTTGAGAATGCTTGCTGTGAATTATTTCAAACTTCACACAGTTGTTTGTTGTGGTAGCATGATCTGTATAGTTTTGGGTTAAATTTCGTTCTGGAGTTATGGGACTTTATAATATTTGTCAAATTATGACCAACTTTTTACATCATTGTTATGTTGTATGTACAGTACATCTTAACTAATTTTATTCTGCAAAAATCCTTACCTCACGGATGTAATATACAAATAAATATACCGAGTTTATGTTACAAATTTGCTCTTGTCTACAAATGGGCATATCATGCGCTTATGGCATAGTTGTTGATTGACTATCAAATAGTGTTATTTTGGTTGATCCATACATTGAATAGTCCAGGCCTATTCAAAGTTTTCCTGTTATCAAATGAAATTATGTTATGTCATAGAAATACGGTAGCCATTCATAAATTGTAATTTCAAACACTGATTTCATGACCTTCAGTGTGTGTTATGAGTTTGCTGTTTAACTTTTTCAGGTTACAACTTCTAAAATAGAGGGGGAAACTTTGTCGACCTCTTCACAACAAGCAGAAAAAAGAAATTTATCTCTGGAATTACTCTGTGAAGTCGGATCCTCAGAGTTACAGAACATTACACGGCAGTCGCCTGGTGCTACTTCTCCGTTTATCATTATTGACAATAATAAGGATAGCAACAGCAAAACCACCCAAGAAGCACCCTCTAGTGGTAGGAGATTTGTCAGGATTTTATCAGACAACTCCAACCGTCTCATCTGTATACAGAATAATCCAAATGTGTCAGCTGGAGGTGATACTGATTTGTCAGAATATGCATCTGTTGTGGAAATCTCGGGAGAAGATTTGACTTGGCTTCGAAATGAGTCAGACAAGGTTGTAATAACAAGTGAAGGAAGTGCTACACAAGTAAATAACTTAAAAGTGACTGATGATTCCAAGAAGAAACGACCTCCAGGGCGCCATGTTTGCCCATTTTGTGGACGTCGATGTGCGAAACCTAGCGTATTACAGAAACATTTAAGAGCACATACTGGTGAGAGACCATTTCCTTGTACATCTTGTGGTTTCGCATTTAAAACAAAAAGTAATTTGTACAAACATTGTAAATCAAGGTCTCATGCACTAAAAGCAATTGTCAGCGAGGGGAAAATAGCATCAGCGGGAACGTCTATCAATCTACAGGAAGAGGGAAGTGAAGAGGAGATGACAGATGATGCCGAAGAAATGGCAGAGAAAGGCAGTGACCTGCAACTACAAGGGACCAGCCTTGATAACCAGAAAACAACATATCAAAATATAGTAGAATTACCTTCATCTCCAGCTGTTAAAGTGGAGAAGGTGAATAGTTTTGAAAAGCGAGAGCATGCACCTTTGCATGTTTTACAGTCGGTAGCAAAATATTTAGAAAAACCGAAAGCAGAAAGACCAAAAGTAGAAATTCAGGAAGTAAGACCAGAAAACTTTCGACCACGTATTACAACAAAGTTGAAAAAACTGAAGCTTACTATGGAGCGCGATAGTATGGAAATCGCAGCATCTAAATTACAAAGATCTTCCTCCGTACAGGAACAAGGTAGTAAATCTACCTCCATACTCCGAAGAGCAGTATCAGTAATTGACCAGCAAGCGCCAATAAATGTGATGCAGTCTGTTCCTGATTACTTGAATAGGACAAACATTGAAATTAGCTCTGATAGCACTCCTGGAGTGCTAAAGATGGTGCAGTCTTCTTCAGGATTTACTTTTGTACCAGTGACTGTGGCTAGGGCTGATTCTGCACCAGGAAGAGTCATCTTATCTACATCAAAACCCCTTCCAAAGCTCGCTCCGAAAAGCAAAAAAAATCCTGAAGAAAAATTCGAAGCCTCTGATAACACCCTCTCAGCTTTGTCATCGGATGGGAAGATTGAGCAGTTTGTTATGCATAAGACAAACAGTGGTGGATCACTCTCCATTAGACCACTTACTCTCCACCAATCAGTGACTCCTAAAGGGGATGCCGAGACTATCAAAAGACCAATCCTTGTCAAACAGAATGCAATAGATGTCAAATCAGATAAGAGTTTTGATGTGGCCTCACAAGGAAGTCAGACGGATATCATTTTTCTTCCCAATACCCAGGCAGATCAGTCTAAGTCCCTTAAAGCATTACGAGAACTAGAACAACTTACTGAAAAATGTAAGAAGGAATCTCTGTCGGGATACCATCTTTTACCTGCTATTATGTCGTTTCCTGATGGTAGCTGTCAGGTTACCTTACAGTATGTACCCAAACAAGAAAACACAACAGCTGAGGAAAAGGCCAAGAAAGAACAAAACGACAATAATAAAGTTAAGATATTAGACTCGGAAATGCTGAAACAAAGGATTCAAAACTTGATATCAACGAATGCTAAGATTGTGAAAACACCAATGGCTGATCCACCCAGATATAAACGTCCAACTACCAGACAGAATAGTGAGTATGAGATCAAAGAGGAACAAAGCGTCTCTCCTCAAGTGATAGTTAATAAACCTGAAAACACTTCTGGTGTAGGGGGATCTGCATCATCGCTGATACAGACTGCATCTATACTGAGTCAGCTCAACAGTGGGAATTTGATCATACAGCCTTTCACTCCATCAGAGAAAATACACGGCATTAAGTCTATTGTCGATCCTGGACAGAAGGATGCTATTAACACAGAGAGTCTGCAGTTACAGATGAGTGAGATTGCGAAACAGCTTACAGGATTGAAATCGCCTGCTGTGATACAAACCATAGACTCGGCGCAGAAGACAGTTGAAGACGTCAAACAATATACTGTTGGAAGTACTGGATCTATTACAAAAGCTCAAAGCGAGAGAATCATATTGCCGAAAGTTATTATGAATGCTGATTATAAAGCGCTTATTGACAAGATCGAAAAAGGGAATGACTCACTAGGTGAAAGTGACAAAATCAAAGGTTCTGTGAAAGATAGAATAAAAGAAAAATTGAAATCCAGGGAGGATAGTGCTCTAGAGGCAGATGGGGAAAGTAGCAGAGTACGCTATGGTTGTCAGTGGTGTGACATTTCGTTTTCAGATAAACAGATCCTAGAGCTTCATAAGGAATATTATTGTCGAGGGAAGCACAGTAGCGAACGGCCTTCAATGATCAGTACCGATAAAATCATCCAGGTGTTCTCTGGATTCCAAACAGGTACAAAGGAAATGGTCAAGACCTACTCCATGGAAAGCAATATGAAGGTGGTGAAAAATGAAACTGATAAACCACAAGCGACTGTTCCCCAAAACAATCTGGAGAGGAATTTGCCAGTTTCTAATGCATTACCTACAAAATCACCACACCAGCTTCTAAGGTGTAATTCGTTACCTTCACATCCTGTACAAGTGATTCCGCATGGGTCAAATCAGTTTCAGACTGTAACAGTATGGCTCCCTAATTCTGTAGCAAACACTGTACAGTTGCCTGCATCTGTGCCTCTGACTTCAGTACATGAAGTTCAAAATAAGAAGGAAATCAATCAAGCTGTAGGAGGGAAGAGTGAAAAACAGATCGTTGAAAAGGAGGGTGGTGTTGAAAATAAACCTGATGTTGCTGTTGTGAAAAAAATCCCTGTACAGTTTGTAGGTTCTCTGAACAGTAATATATTATCACCGCAGACTGCCCCTGATAAACAACCAATGTTTATTTCACTGAACCAACTGCTGAAACAGGAACCTCTCAAAAACATTACTAAAGACAGCACACATGTTCCCAGCAAACAAGACTCTGCCATCGAGACTTCCCTTGCAGCTGCTAGTTCACCTCAGACTCCACCTGCCTGGAAAGAGAAACTGAAAGATAAACTCCTGAGACGGTCCCTCAGTGTTGACAAATTAATTGAATGTGGGAGAAAAATTACGAAGTCACAAAGTTTACAGAACGAGATTGATAAGAAACCTTTTAGAACAACTGCTGAAGACAGAGCCAGCAAACGTCCCTTCTCTGAATCCAGATTTCTGAATCAAATGCTGGATGAGGTAAACAAACATAAGATCTCTAGGCTGGATTCTGCACCTATGATTTTACAGAAAAAAGCATCAAAGGAAAGTAAAGCTGATGAAAAAGCTAAAGTGACGGTTCCAGTTGTTATGGCACAGCCAGTTTATAACATAGAACAGATCAATAGCTATCGTATGTTCCAGGATAGCAGCTTTGGAGATGGGGTTCTGAGATCCAGTTTTGCTGGTGGGAATTGGTTAGTGTCAGCAGTATCTGCAGCTGGGAAGTTTAAAATGTCAGTATTAAAGGCTGCCCTCCTAGGGGTTGAAAATCTGAAAAATATGTCAGATCAGGAGAAGCTTTTTGTTATGCAAGAGTGTGAAAAGGAAAATATCAACAAGATGGAGACAGATGTTGAAGATGATGGAAAAGAGTCACAAAACCAACTTGCCCAAATGTTACTGCTACATAATTATCCTTCGCTGAGGTGGTCCACACATCCATCATTCTGTTGTATATCACGCCCGCAGCCGATGTATGTTCCTCTTACAAATCACAAAAAGATTTCTATGTATTCTAACTGGAGAACGTCCCCCCACAATGCCAATCCTGCCGGACTCTCCACTGATACTTTGCTCTCGATGTATTGCTCAAGAGAACATCAGAATCCAGAATTTATCCAAGCTGGAGGCACGTCAACTAAAGAGGGAATCCTTACTCATAGTAGCTACTGGACTTTCACAGGACAGAAGAATGTAGCTGAAAATAAGGCTATGGATACAACAGATGAACGTCAGCTTCCTGATGAGAAAGAAAAAGGCAAACAAGATGCTTTGAAACTGGTGAAGGGTGGGCATAAATCATTTGACAGTTACACCTATGTCAGGGGTAGAGGACGGGGCAAATATGTATGTAATGAATGTGGAATCCGATGTAAAAAGCCAAGTATGTTAAAAAAACACATTAGATCTCACACTAACCTGCGACCTTATAAGTGCAGACATTGTCATTTATCCTTCAAAACAAAAGGCAACCTGACTAAGCACATGAATACGAAATCTCATCATAGACGATGCTTGGATCAGGGTATTTTTCCTGTGCCAACACAAGTCGATGACTCTCAGATAGACCCAGTGGCATTATCTGCACAGTTTGAGCTGTCTAAGAAGGCAAGGATTATTTTGAAGGGTGGAGAGGTCATGCCTCTGGATCTGACAGGTGTGGACGAGGAGAGTGATGAGGAGGACGGGGAGAATGCTGAAGAGGATAATGGAGAATTAGATGGAAGTAAAGATTCGGAGACCATGTCGGCCACCGAAGTCTCTGCGTTGGAAGAAGATATGAGAATGGAGATAGAGGAAGCTGTACCAAAGAGTGAAGAATTACACACAGAAAGATCAAGGTGATATATCTTAATATTTGAACATTTGCTTTTCCCTACTTTTCGGATAACTATTGAAAAAATGTGGTTTTTTTTTTAATCGTTTAATTGTCTCTGAAAATAAGCCCTTCATAATTCTTTATTGCTTCTTCATTTATTTACTGTTATCATACAGTCATATTGTTTCTTCACTATTAGTTGTACACAGTCATACCTGTCAACTTCAGGGTTCAAAAGTGACAAAAAAATGGGCCGTCAAATTCGAAATTTTAAAGGAAATTTGGGCGACCTCCATTATATTTACTGAAATTTTAGGTTGCCATAAGAATTCTAGGTTATATTTCACAACCAGACAACTGTTATATTTCAAACCTTGCAACTTCTTTAAAATCAATAAAAATAATGTTCTATTTTAATTTGCAAGAAAAATAGTTTTGTCGGTGCATTTAGTTATATTTTTTCCTATTACTGAAAACTGTTATGCATATAATTTTCTGTTTTAAGTTTTTCCATTGAATTTCAGCTGTATTCATTCAGTTGGGTCAGGTTTAGTCGGTTCTGTTCCTGTCATCTGTTCAACCATCCAGTCACAGGCTCTGATGGTTTCAGTAGTAACAACTGCCAACCAGTCATCTTCAAGCAGTGATGGACAGCAGCAAATGACCTCCACTATATTGAGTAATGGAAAATCTGATCCAAGAAGGTATGAATTTCAGAGATGAAAAAGTTTACATTTCTTCTCTCCTCATGACATTATTTTGAAAGTTCTATGAAAAGTGCAGTAGCTGTTATATCACCTTGATGCAGTTGGGATGAGCTTATGCTATACCCCATGCATCATCGTTATTGTGGTGTCATCATCGATGTCTGCTTAAGTTATATGGGCCAACTCAATTTGGACAAAGATCAAGTTTTGTTTTTATCAAACTGACATCAGTGGTTCATCTTGACATGCTGACTTGAGTTCATACTGCCATTGCTACACCTCTGACCTACGTTATCCACTTGAGCAACCCTGTTTAGTTATTTGGGGTAACTCAAGTTTTGACAAAGTACAAGTGTTACTACATGTATTATCAAATTTACATCAGTGGTTCACCTTGAGATGCCATTTCTAGTGCATGCTTTGGTTGATGCATCTGACCTACATGTTCTGCTTGAGTGACAATTATGATTAATTGATAAAGTACAAGCACTATACTGACCAAATTTACTCTAGTGGTTCATGTTGGGATATTTGATCAATATATATATCATTTACCTCTAGTTGCAGCAATATATAGTGTATGGATAGTTTTTATCAGTGAAAGTCTAAATATGTGTATGACTTACTTCCTTAGAGTGAGGTGTTCACATTTCATACACATATTCCCAATGAGTAGTGTTTTCATTCTAAACCTTAATTTTTACATTGTGAACTTTTTTTGTCCTTAATTGAGAGTTTTGCTTTTGACTGACAAACATCCCATCGAGGTGAGCTTGGTATTTTTTGAGTCTGGGTCTTTGTAATTAGTGATTGCTACAGGTGTTTATCAAAGATTTTAATGCGGACAATAACTCGAGATCACTGCACAGGCTATTATATGGATATCTCCTTTTAGAATTCAGGACCATAGGAACTGGTCCCCCCCCCCCCACTGTATTGGCCAATCATGAACCTATGTTTTATCTCATTACGAAGTGCAAGGAAATAAATATTTTGCCCCTCTCTACTTTTATAATGCTTTCTATGGCCCTAATAATGCATTAAATGTTGGCTTAAAGAGTGATTATTTACACTTCTAAATAAAAAAAAAATTGATAAACATCATCATGAAAATTATTGATAGGGAAAAGTACATTTTAAAGGGGTAGGGAAGTAACCCCTCATTACTGATATGTTTTGCAGTGATACTATGTTTATGTTTCAGTTTGGGGACAGTCTACGGCTTCGGTGATACTCATGTTGAAGTAATCGGTAAGTCATTACGCAGGGCAAATGTTGTTTCCATATATCTGTTAAAGTTAATCCATTGTTTTGTATAAACAGTAGTAAGTACTAACATCAGATACCAGCTTACAAGCATATGTCACCAGGATGAAGGTTGAAATACCTATAGAAGATTCGGGCTTTGGATGGACTGAGAATGCCCTTTATGTGGACACTTTTAAACTGCTAACAAGATTTTCACATGTCCACATAGTATCAAGAAAAAAATCTGACACATGTATGACTTCAAAATTCAAACTTGTAACTTTCTTATGCTTAGTACAAAACTTCATAATCAGTCACTAAGTGTCATATCATAACGAACAAGGAATAGGTCTGAATGGCAAACAGCAGATGTAAAATAGCAGGATAGATGTATTCAATATGACCTATAGACCCTTCAGGGGTTGAAAAATACAAGAGTCTGAGGTCCAGGGCCTCATGTTTCTATAGGTGGACCAGTTAATTTTTATGTATTAGTAGTCTATCGGACCAGCAAATAAAAATAGAATATATTCTTGTGTTTATACATTTTATTTTTACTTTTCATCTATGGACCACCAGGTTTCATTTGCAGACTAGTGATTTTTCATATCTTACTAGTCCTTTGACCAGAGAGTACTTGGGGAAAATTTCAACCCCTGACTCACATTAACTGTTAGACCACAGGGCTTTCGGCTCGTTGCCCCCCCCCCCCCTCAATTATACCAATACCAATTATACTTATTATATTGGTATAATTGAGAGGGTAACCAATGAGCCGAAAGCCCTGTTGTTAGACTGATGTTCTAAGTGGCAATTAGTAACGTTTCTCTTGAAAAATTTGACAAATAATGTAATATTGTGTCGTGTCATTTTGTTGGAACAGTGATGATTATGCCATTCAGTCCTGCAGTTAACATGAAAGGGTCTATAGGTGTTTAACACAAAAGATGTATATTTATGTTACATATTTCATACATAGAAGAAAAGAAAATACAGTTTGTAATATAATGTATTATATTTTAATTTTCCTTATACAATATGCCATTTTCTTTGAAAAAAAAATTCAGATTCAGAAGTAGCTAAAAGTTTGTTAGCCTTATCCAAAGAGGAAGAGGAGAAAAACAAGAAAGGTAATTACCTACAGTTTATCAGTACTCACTCAGTTTCAAAATACTGTATAATCTTCCTGCTCCACCTTTGGAGTATTACAGATTATTGTGTTGTATGGCTCAAAATTTCTGTCCCAAATTTTCACCTATAAGAATTTAATGACAAAACATTGGTATATCAATTTATGAACTTGTTAATTCCAAAATGGAACCAAATCTTTTTATCCCTATTGTCTAAATACTTGGATAATTGCCTTGTATACTCTGGTCAGGTAATTAAATACAGTATTTAACTGGTTTATTATTCAAACAAGATGTTTTTGAAAAACACAAATGCCCTTGGCGGCAACAAAGTCAAAATAAAACAAATTTTGAAATGTAGGTCAAAGGTCACAGTCAAGGTCACGTGGTCAATGGCCTTGGTGTAGTTTGAAAGGGCTTTATTAGTGGAATATGCATGTCAGATATCTGACAGTTCAGAAATTATGGTGAAGGTTAAAATTGACAACATCCAGACAAACAAACAGATAAACAAACAGACAGACAGGTAGGTAAAAAACAAAATGCCCCTGATATATCAATCCGGGGACATAAAATGCTAATGGAGGTGTACACATAACTAATTATTATTTGAAAAATGTGTAAGTGCTTTAACTCCTTTAACTGAATATGGCTAGTAGGGATTCAAACTTGTTAAAGTCTCTAGTTATTCATATTTCCTCTTGATAGATAAAATGTCCAGAGACCAACCTAGAGCAGTTTTAACACAACTCTTTAGTACTTTTGATATCGAACCACATTTTTTAGTTATATTTATAGTACAGCCATACGTGTGTTGAAGACCAGCTACAATTACCTGTCTTAACTACCTGTATCTATTCTTTACTACTAATTGTGTATACATACTCAACCTGTATTAAGAGGCCATCTTAATTCAGTGACCACTTTTCCACCTTTCCTATGATCGTTACTGATAACATTTGACTTTAGTAATAATAAATCAACTGTACATGTTCACATTTATGGGAAAATATGGAACCATGTTTATGATTCATTGAATCAGATTTTACTTGATTATGCAGGATATGACAGTGCAGTGAATACTGGTGATGAAACTACAGTGGAATCAAGTGACTGTATACAGATAGGGGAGACAACTGGAAAAGACCTGCTGTCATCTAGCACTGTAGAGTGTCCTGAATCCAGGGTATGGGATAATAGAATCAAGCGTCAATTTTGTATGATGATTAGAAAATCCTATCCTGGTGTTAAAACCATACAGTCCACAATGAGGCTTTGTATTATCTTTGTATAAGATCTGATAACAAGATTATAATGAATTATTTCTGCAGTTGTCAAAGTTTTGCAGAATTTGGTTGTTGAATCAAAACACCAAAAGTAAAAGTTATGGAATTTTTCAACCCCTAAAACCAAGTGTCCAATCAGCCCTCTTTTTTATTAAGGAATGTATGCTTCTGGAAAATTTATCTGTACATCACTTCTCTGTATATGAAAGAAAATGTACATATAAAAAAACCAGTGAAAAAAGAGCATAGCTTGCAGTAATTTAATGTTTGAAACTTGTGATTTTAATTTTTCAAGGTCTGCAGTATTTACGCAATATGATGTCTAGTGCTTTGACACAAACACCCAATGTTAAGAGAAAGAGTTACTGAGAACAGCAAAGACATGTGCTTTGTCGCCTTGCAAGTTGTGATATAATGGACCATTCTTAGACTGTTTTGAAGCCGGTGTGGCTTAGTGAATAAGGTGCTTGGCTCATGACTGAGAGGTCCCGGGTTTGATTGCCACCCTGGGCACACCAATGTTCTGTCTTTCGGATGAGACAGTAAAAACCTAGGTTCCGTATCACGGTGGGCATGGCACGTAAAGATCCCTCACTGCTTCGGGTGGGTCTGTTGCAAAGGTCTAAATTTCTCTGCAATGCATCAGGCAGATGCCATCACTTTAATGTAAAATAATCATAGAGTGACGTAAAACAATATTCAGTCAATCAGTCAATCAATAGATTGTTTTGTACGGAATACATTTGAAAATAAGATATCAATCATAATGGCCATTCATTACAAAGTTTCTCTTAGATCTGTTTTTGGTTTATTCGAACTTTCATGAGAATAATACAACAATCTGTTAAAAGTAAAAGCATTTCACCCCACTATTTTGGGAAATCCAGATCATTTACCATTTGTGGTTTTGACTGTTAGAGAATCCGTATATGTATAAGCTACCTTGCAGAACCTTCATGTTTTGGTGATAGGAAATCTACTCTTGACGCAGAACTATTTTTTCAAATCAACATTTTCATAAAGCCCATAATGGAGAATTTTTGATAGGGACCATTTTCTTGTAAATATTGTTTTGACATTATTAGTCCATATGTGTATGTTTTTGTTTTTTCTAGATCGAAGATCAGAATTATTCAGGGGAGTTTCAAACAAACTGTGATGTAACAGTGAAGGGAGAGGAAGAAGATGTAAATAAGACGACAGATACAGAAGCTCCAAGGCTAGAGAACTCCTCACAAAATTCTGTAGCATCAAACAAACTGAATTTCAAGGAATCAGATATCACATTTACCATACCACTGGGTGGTTACATGCCGACTATGGGGACAAGTCATGTAAGAAAAAGTGGAAACAAACCTTCCAACTTGGGACCAATCGTTGGCCAGCTTGTAAGACAGCGACCAATTACATTGCAGTTGAACAATCTTGCCAACACTCCAACCTGTCAATCAACACCTCTTCATATACCATTCCAATTTCAGCATCCTTTTCCAGAATCTAGTGCAGAAATTCCTGTGGTGGACAATATTGAGATTTCTAGTACTTCATCGGAAGCTCCTGCTGACGTTCCTATAGAAAACGAAATCCAGGTAAATCTTGTCCTCGTGACAGATGTGCCAAATTTAAGTCAAACTGTACCTGTTTTACAGGAAGAGAAACCTTCAACTGGCAGCATGACTGAGTACAAGGTACAGGTTGAAAACGACACTGTACAACATGCAATAGAGCCTAGTGGCACAGCATCTGTCCAAGTCATCGCAGGACCATCAACCGAGAAACCTTTGGTGCTGTCTGGGGACAATGGTACCTATAAATGTAACATGTGTGGGAAGACATTCAGTGAACAGCAGCACTTGATTTTGCATAGAAAAATTCACTTTATGGAACCAACTTACAGCTGTTCTGTCTGTGGCAATAGGTATAGAACACATCAGCAGTGTAAGGTTCATTGTGACAATCATAATAAAAATCCCACTCACATTTTTGCGACCAAAGAAAATCCTCGTCCTTTCCGGTGTACGGAGTGTAATATTGGGTTCAGGACAAGATTTCATCTCTCACGTCATTTCAAATCACGGCTACATGTGTACAAGCTCGAAGAACTTAAGATCATTCCACAAGGGACATACGGTTATGTAGAGGAAATTCTCTATACCCTTGACTCTTATAGTTCTGAAGGTTTTCTCAAACTCTTACTGGATAATCTTAAAGAGAGAAACATCATGGAAAAATTGAAAGAATCGGAACAGCTAGTGTCTGAGGTAAGGAGAAGAAGAAGCTCCCACGATATAACGGCTAAGGTGGCACTTCCTGTGGATTATAATGAAGAGGAAGACGATGTGCTGATTATCGAAGATGAATCTTCTAAAAGTTCTTCTGTTGATAACAATGTAGAAAATGTATCACACTTTGAACCACAAAACACATCAACAAGGGTTGAAAAAATGAGAGACAATGAATTACATGTTGAAGCAGAAAATCCTAGGGCAGAATTTCAGAAGAATGAGTTGGCTTCTAATGATAAAGTAACGGTAGAAATCAAGCATGAGCAGTATGAAATGGGGGACATTTTTGGAACAAAGGCAAAGTCAGATGATGAAGAAGGTGAATCATCTGAAGTTCATCTTTGTGTCATCTGTAACAGGGGCTTCATCAATTTACAACATTTAAAAGTAAGAATTCCATGTCCATAAGTTATTTATCAGTTTTTCTAAGTCTAAAAAGTTATGCATCGTCATGAAATTTTGCAAGCAAAAATAAGACTGAAGAGAATTTATTTTTATGAGGTTTTATATATAGAACAAAAACTCTATATATATCAATATACCGTTAATTGTATTTTTAGAATCACATGATCAGTCATGCAGAATTACGACCATATGTCTGCGAATATTGTGATGCAGGTTTTACTAAGGCTCAGTCTCTCAAAACTCATCTACAGTCTCATGCTCAGGTATGTACTTATACTCACACTCAAGTATATATATATACTCATGCTCCGGTATGTACTTATACTTACAATAAAGTGTATATATACTCATGCTTGGTTATGTACTTATACTCATGCTCAAGTATATATATACTCAGTTTCAGGTATGTACTTATACTCACACTCAAGTATATATATACTCATGCTCAGGTATGTACTTATACTCATGCTCAAGTATATATACTCATGCTCAGGTATGTACTTATACTCACACTCAAGTGTATATATACTCATGCTCAGGTATGTGCTTACACTCATGCTCAAGTATATATATACTCATGCTCAGGTATGTACTTATACTCACACTCAAGTGTATATATACTCATGCTCAGGTATGTACTTATACTCATGCTCAAGTATATATACTCATGCTCAGGTATGTACTTATACTCATGCTCAGGTATATATATATACTCATGCTCAGGTATGTAATTATACTCACACTCAAGTATATATATACTCATGCTCAAGTATGTACTTGTACTCACACTCAAGTATATATATACTCATGCTCAGGTATGTATTTATACTCATGCTCAAGTATATATATACTCATGCTCAGGTATGTACTTATACTCACACTCAAGTATATATTTACTCATGCTCAGGTATGTACTTATACTCACGCTCAAGTATATATATACTCATGCTCAGGTATGTACGTATACTCACACTCAAGTATATATATACTCAGACTCAGGTATGTACTTATACTCATGCTCAAGTATATATATACTCATGCTCAGGTATGTACTTATACTCACGCTCAAGTATATATATATACTCAGGCTCAGGTATGTACTTATACTCATGTATTTACTTATTCTCATGCTCATGTATATGTATACTCATGCCCAGGTATGTACTTACACTCATGCTCAGGTATGTACTTACACTCACGCTCAGGTATGTACTTGCACTCATGCTCATGTATATATCTACTCCTCCTCAAGGATTCACATACGGTAGTAAGAAACCCACATTGGGTTGGGCTTCTCAGGGATGGGATGTCAGATGATGAGGTATTCAGTTACATGTATAGTCATGCTCAGATATTCAATTATAGCTTATACTTGTGCTTAGGTAATCAATTATACTCATAGTCAGGTATCCAGTTATACCCATGCTCATGTATTCCTTTATATTTTCTCATGCTCTGGTATGCATTTATACTTGCTCAGGTATGCAATTATACTTGTACTTAGATACTCAATTTTACACATGCTCAAGCATTAAGTTATACTAATGCTGAGGTATTCAATCATACTCATGTTCAGGTATCAGGTTCAATTGAATTCTATTATACTTATGCATGGATACTCAGATATTCTCATGCTCAAGTATATAGTTATGCTCTTGCTCAGGTATTCAGTTATACTTAGGTGTTCAGTTATTTTTATGCTTGGATATTCAGCTATACTCATGCTCAGGTATTTCATTTTACTCATGCTCAGGTATTCAATTTAATTCATGCTTAGGGGTATGATTTTACTCATACTCAGGTATTCAATTATACTCATGCTCATGTATTCAGTTATACACATATTCAGTTATACACATGCTTAGGTATTGTGTTATACACATGTTCATTTTATACACATGCTTAGGTATTCAGTTATACACATATTCAGTTATACTCATGCTTAGGTATTGTGTTATACACATGTTCATTTTATACACATGCTCAGGTATTCAGTTATACACATATTCAGTTATACTCATGATTAGGTATTGTGTTATACACATGTTCATTTTATACACATGCTCAGGTATTCAGTTATACACATATTCAGTTATACTCATGCTTAGGTATTGTGTTATACACATGTTCATTTTATACACATGCTCAGGTACATGTATTCAGTTATACACATTCAGTTTTACTCATGCTTAGGTATTGTGTTATGCACTTATTCATTTATACACATATTCATTTATACATATATTAAGTTATACACATGCTCAGGTATTCAGTTATACAGTCACATATTCAGTTATACACATGTTCATTTATACACATGCTCAAGTATTCAGTTATACACATATTCAGTTTTACATATATTAAGTTATACTCATGTTCAGGTATTCAGTTATACACATATTCAGTTAAACAAATGTTAATTTATACACATGCTCAAGTATTCAGTTATACACATATTCAGTTATACATATATTAAGTTATACTCATGCTCAGGTATTCAGTTATACACATATTCAGTGAAATATATATTAAGTTATACTCATGCTCAGGTATTGTGTTATACACATATTCAATTATACTCATGCTCAGGTATCCAGTTATACACATATTCAAGTATTCAGTTCTACTCATGCTCAGTAATTCAGTTATCCTCATGTTCAGATATTAAAAAAAATTTTCATGCCTCCAGAATTAGAGATTCGAGGACATACAGTTTTACTGCCACAACAAAGCTTTGGGGACTTGTACCAGAATTAGGTTGTCTTTCTATCTGTCCATAGGTATATAAGTTTTCACACATCTTAGAGACTGAAAATTGGTCATGCTGGTACACATATTTATTTCATATTTATTTTTAGTTTTGTTGTATACAATATACTTTTGCCAGAGTTATGGGTTTTTGTGATCAGTGCTGCTTGTATGAGCATTAGCCCTGATTTACAGACAGTTCTTGATGTAATCCTGGCTGTCAGTCTGTCTGTCCGTAAACTTGAACATTAACCGCAACTTTGATTGCTTAGGCCTTGAAAATTTGTTGTGTTTTCCTTGTGACAAGAACTTCAAAATTTAATCTACTGGTAACAAAATCCTGTCAGACCTTGAGACCTTGACCTTTGACATTTTAAAATATTTTTAGATGCAGCAGCCATTTGGAGGCATTAATGTTTTACAAACACAAAAGTTAAGATGACAAGAATCCACTTTGTCCCTTGTGTGTCATGTGTGTTCATGTTTTTGTGTTCTTTTCAAGGCATTGTAATCTTCATGATCACTCTCTGTTGATTTTATAGAAATGCATGGGATTTTCATTATTTTTTTTTTGACAGAGCCTAGACATCTAGTGTGTAAGATCATTTCAGTACCACTGTTGCTGAATAGTATATATAGCATGCTGACCAAAGTTACGCCATGTGTATCAAACAGTAACCTTTTGATTTCTCTTGAACAGGAATATATCAAAGACACTGCCACATGGATTGCAATTTCTGTAAATGTTTCATGTCCCTCAGATTGATAGATTTGGGGCATATTATTTTTGTCTTGTCTGTCTGTTTGTTTGTCTGTTGTCATCTTTAACCCTCGCCATAACTTTTGAACTGTGAGAGATAGGCTTCATATTTGGCATGCATACTTCACCAATAGATCTCTTTCAAATTACAAAAAGTCATTGACCTCGTGACCTTGACTGTGACCTTTGACCTACAATTTTTTCTGCCATTCACTAGAAGCCTTCACATAGAAGAAAAATTAAGCTCATTTTCTAGTTTATGATTTATTGAAAGATTCTCAACCTTAGAGTAAATTTCTGTGGGTTTTTTCATTGAAGGAGAGACCATACGTGTGTGGAATGTGTGGAGATACTTTTGCAGGATCCGAGTCCTTAAAATTACACAATAAAGAAAAGCATAGTATGAAGGTGGACCCAGTCAGCATGAGGGATGAGGAAACAAAAGCACAGCTACCCATGAAATGTATGGATGCAGAGAGTGCTAAGTCTGATACGATGGATATTCAAACCGAAGGAGTGGTTGTGAATTTCACCATTTCCAAAGATGAAGGAAAGGAAGATGCAGTTGATTTAGAATCAAAAGGAGATGAAGACCAGTCACAACAACATGAAGGTGAAGGACAAGGAGAAGAATACATGGAGACGAAGATAGAATCCAAATCGCCAAGTTCTGTTTCAGATAGAATGATTTTCCAGGGTGAGGGTTCACAGTATTCCTCATATCAAGTGGAAGGGTTCTGCAGCATACAGAAAATGGAATTGGGTGAGGAAATAAATATTGAACTTAATACCGAGTATGAAGAAATGGAAGAGGAGGATTTACAGGGAAAGTTGAAAAATGATCCCGTCTTGGCGAGAGTCGGGGAAAATGATGATGACAAACAACCAAATTTTTCTGATAATAGTTCTGATGGCTATTTTAATCAATCAGATGATGTGACACATGAAGAACATGAATTCAAAGATCCAATGTTGTGAAAAGTTTGTTTTTTTTTATTGTGGATATATTTCATTAAAATAAGACTACATGTAATTACATTTTTAAGATAATTTCTTTTCGTTATAGGAGAGAATCTGAAGATGTATATTGTATGGCAGCAGTGTAACCATTATTTTGTCATTGATTTGTAATCCAACACTTTTATTTTGTTATGATGACACTTGTATTTTTTTTTTTTTGTTTTATTGTTGGGGGCGGGGTATTTGACTTATTTTTCATATTTTAAAGACTTTTCTAGATAATACTAGAAAAACAACCAATCTTTCAAGTTTTTACATCATTTGTGGAAATCCTGTTTCATATATTGGCTTATTTTTTAATAAGTAATCAAAATACCTTACTTGAAATAAATGAAAAGAAAAGAGAATTTCATATAAGAGTGAGAAATATGAGAGTACATATGCTAATCAAAACTTATGTTACATCGTTTTAAGAGAAGTTAACTTTAATGATTTTATCCCGAGGTCAGTTTAAGAAGAATTAAACCATTCCTATACACGCAGCAATGATATTAAGAGCATAAAAATGAAATTGTATGGGGAAATGATTTTATTAGAATTCATGTTTATTGATGGTTTTCATTTATACAATTACATATAGACGAATTTTCTGCAGTACATTCAAATAAGATTTACTAGAAAGCATCTCGGTTTTATAGAAATACATGCGCTCTTGGAGTGAATCTTAATAAATGTTTAGAGGAGGGGATGATGAAATATGATATGTTTAAAATTTTCAAAACTGTTGGAGCAAAAGCATTCAAACTGAAGTGACGCAACACATATCTGATATGCTCATTTGCTACACACCGATCTAAAAACACAGAAAGGTGCTTCTTGTTTTCATTTTTCATTTGTTGATTATAGTGCTACTCTTCCATGTAAGTTTACTTCCTTCACTATCAGGGGTACTGTCTTGGTCATTCGGGAAAATAGAAATGATCACTGATGATCCTTGTAATACAAGGTTGATGTGCATGTATTCATTGTGACCTAGTATTTAAATTCCATGCATCGTACTGTCCCACCCACCCACCTACTGACAAGCATTCCACCACATGCCTAAACTCCCACAGAATTGGCCATAATATACACAACTGTACATGCAGAACATAATAGAACTTCTTGCATCTATAAAATATGATAAAGAGAATTAGGGCTTTATGTATGTTGAATTTTACTGTCTTGTACTGTGCAAAACTATGAATGACAAGCCAGGAATAGCCATGAAAGTATGGTTGCAAAATGTGGGGAAGATAGTCAGGTTGCAGAATGCAGGGAAGATAGTCATGTGGTAGTAAGGTTGCAGAATGCAGGGAAGATAGTCATGTGGTAGTAAGGTTGCAGAATGCAGGGAAGATAGTCATGTGCTGTATGTGTGGTTGCAGAATGCAGGAAGATAGTTATATGGCAGTTAGGCCACAGTATGCAGAGAAGATAGTCGTGTTGCTGTATGTAAAGTTGTAGAATGCAGGGAAAAGAATCGGTCTGCTGTTTGTAAGGTTGCAGAATGCAGAAAAATAGTCTCATGGCTGTATATGAGGTTGCAGAATGCAGGGAAAATAGTCATGTTGATGTAAGGTTGCAGGGAAGATACAGTATTATGTATCTGTATGTACATGTATGGGTGATCCTGTGCATGTTATGTGTGTTGCATACATGTCCATGCTATTCCGTGTGAAGGATATTCATTTAGAGTGCTCCAGACAATAGTGATAACAATTCATCACTTTTTCGCAGTGTATAGACAAATTTGATTGCCATTTATGCATACAAGTACCGGTATATATTAGACAATTTTAATTGCCATTTATGTATACAGGTATATATATTAATAGGTATAAAGTTAAGAAATATCATTAAACTATAAACAACTACCAAGGCTCATAAACAGGCTTGTATTAGCCTTTGATTTCCATATTGTACAATAAAACAAAATTTTGATATTAATGCATTTCAGGGCATTGTAATTTGTTGTTAATATAATTCAAATATCTGTGTTCAGCTGTTCCACAGCAAAAGTAATAGGGGTGTTCATGTATATACTAGAATTGTTTCACCAGTAAATAAAAAATTGTATCCAATACAACCTGGCACCCCTATAAAAGTATAACTTAAAATTCAGGGGTTTTTATGCCCCGTATCAATAGATCAGGGGCATATTAGTTTTATTTACCTGTCTGTTTGTTTGTCTGTCTGTTGTCAACTTTAACCTTCACTATAACTTTTGAACTGAGAGATAGAGACTTCATATTTGGCATGCATGCGTCACTAATAAAGCCCATTAAAATTACGCCAAGGTCATTGACCTTGTAACTTTGACCGTGACTTTTTACCTACATTTCAAAATTTGCCTTATTTGGAATCTGTTGCTGCCAGGGGCATTCTTGTTTCACAAACACATCTTGTTTTTATGTGTAGCTTTGAGTCAGTACATTTTACACCAGATGATGAAAACTTTAAAGAAGGAAAATTTTCATAAATTGTAAATCACTTATATTTTGCATTACTTTATTTTTCTGATGAAATCGATTTGGATCTTACCGAGACATAATTTCTGTGAGAGCCATATACACCACGTTATATTTCAATATTCTAATCAAATGAAGCCAGTGTGGCCTAGTGGATAAGGTGCTCGTCTTGTGATCGAGAGGTCCCGGGATCGACTCCCGCCCTGGGCGCACCGGTGTTCTGTCTTTCGGATGAGACAGTAAAAACCAAGGTCCCGTGTCATGGTAGGCGTGGCACGTAAAAGATTCCTCACTGCTTCGGGTGTGTCCGTTGCAAAGGTCTAAATTTGTAAGAATGCATCAGGAAGATGCTGTCGCCATATACTTGAAATAATCCTGGAGTGATGTAAAACAATATTCAATCAATCAATCTAATCAAATGTTTCAAAGACTCTCTTTTCAAGCATGTGTGGTTATGCTCAAGAAATCCTGCTAAGATAAAGTCCTTGTGAATTAAGTGTTTCATAGTAATTTTAGATGTATGAAATGTTCACTAGCTATGTTCCCCTAGTTACAGGTGGCGCTGAACCAAGTTGAAATTGTCTGGTTATTTCAAGATGGCCCCTCCTTTATGAATTGTGTAATTTGTATGGCATCAAAATGATACACGATTAAAAATGGAGGGGATATTATATCAGCTTATCGAAAAGAACATGTGGTCCAAGTATATTGCAGGAAATAAATCATAAATAGGTGATGAAATCTTTAACTCGTTTTCTAATTTAATATTTGTCAACTAAATCATGTAGAAATACACGTTCACATATGAACTTGCATTTTGTTAAGATGGTGTGCTACATGCAGTATGAGCTTGAGATATTGTATGACTTTGCTTTTCGGAGTATTTGTACTATTTGCTTTGAATGTTGATTCAGCAGTTGATGTTGAAAATCTCCGATTCTGGAGATTTAATGTTAATGTTGTTGTTACATAATTTTGTAAATTTGTGTATTAAACTATTCTAAAAGTAATAAACTGAAGCCTTTAGAAGTTTGTATTGTGATTACTGCATTACATTTTATGTATTGTCACTTTATATGACATTGTCTGTCGCATGCCATACATGTTTCTTGGAAATTCACATTCTGGTTAAGTATATATGTTCCTAAGAAAGTTATGCTCGTGTTAAGTATATATGTTCCTTTGAACGTTACACGGTCCACTGAAGTAAGTGTTGCACTCTGTTGCAGTATACATGTTCCTTGGAAATTTACACTAAAAAAGTATATCTGTTACTTCAAAAGTTACACTTATACTTCACTGAAGTGTAACTTTCGGAAGCCGTTGTGGCCTAGTGGATGAGGTGTTCGACTCGTGACCTAGATGTCCTGGGTTCGATTCCCACCCTGGACACACTGGTGTTTTGTATTTCGGATGAGACAATAAAAGCTGAGGTCCTGTGTCACGGTAGGTGTGGCATGTAAAAGCTGCTTCGGTTGGGTCCATTGCAAAGGTAGAAATTTCGATGCAATGCATCAGGCAGATGCCGTCACCATATATGTGAAATAACAGTGGGTGACATAAAACAATCAATCATAATCACGGGAACTTCAGTGTTTCTTGAAACTTTACACTTTAGTGAAGTACATGTTATCCTTGGAACATCACACCAGTGAAGTATATGTGTTCCTTGAAATTTCGCACTCTAGTGAAGTTAATATGTTCCTTGGAATGTTGCAGTCTATTTAAAAATATGTGCTCTTCGGAAATTCACACTTGTGAATTATACATGTTCCTTGAAACGTTATACTCTAGTGAAGTATACATGTTGCAGGAAATGTTGCGCTTTGGAGAAGTATATACTTGTTCCTTGGAAAGTTGCACTCTGGTGAAGTATACATGTTCCTTGAAAAGTTACGCTCTGGTGAAGTATGCATGTTTCTTGGAAAGTTACACTCTGGTCATGTTCGTTTGAAAGTTACACTCTGGTGAAGTATATATCTTCCTTGGAAAGTTACACTGTTAAATATACATGTTCCTTGGAAAGTTGCACTCTGGTGAAGTATATATGTTTATGTTTCTTGGAATGTTCCAGTCTAGTGAAGTAAACATGCTGCAGGAAACGTTATACTTTGGAGAAGTATACATGTTTCTTGAAAAGTTACACTCTGGTGAAGTATTTATGTTCCTTGGAAAATTTACACTCTGGTGAAGTATACATGTTCCTTGGAAAGTTACACTCTAGTCAAGTAAATAATTATGTACCATGGAATGTAACAATCTAGTGAAGTATACATGTTCCATCGAACATTACACTCCCGACTCTTGCAAGTCTCCTCTTGCTTAGGTTGAATTTACATTTGTCTTCATAAAGATTTTGATGGTAAGAAGCACATCATTAGGATTATATGTACAGGTAAGGAGGATCTAGTTTCCATAGAAATTCATGGTATTCACCCCCAGCATGGAATATCCAAAAGTCCTGAATTTCCTGCAGAGCTAACTACAGGTCATACTCTATCATTCAGTTAAGGTCTTGTAGAAATAGGGCATGTCATTTTGGAGCAGTAATGATTTAAGAGCAGAATAGTGGACAAGATCAGATGGACAGACTTATGGCAGCATGATAGGAACTGCATTACATGTGGGTTACAATGGGTTCAAGACACATGTTCAATCACTATTCAGTGGCGGAATGCGAGGCCTCCCTCCCTCTTTTTAGCCACATATTTACAAGTAAAACTTCTGATTTCACATCCAAAATGGCCGGGTCTTTTGGCTAATACTTGACTTTCACATGTGCCCCGCCCTTGGAAATCCTGGATCCGCCAATGCTATTTGTATAAATGCATGTCATTTATGGACTGAAAAACTATTAAAATAAGAAAACTTTCAATCAAACATAGAAACTTTACATCACATGGATGAGCTGATAAATCAAGAAAATAGTCAATTTTCCATATTTACTAAAAACTCTCTTTGCTTTGTAAATACAAAAACAAAAATAAAATACAATACAGTAACAGACAAGTAAGACCAGAAATTAACTAGAATATAATGTATACTGTAATCTTCATATTGTTTGGTAATTTCAGTTTATAAAAATAGGAAATAAATCAATCATATCAGATCTGGAACAGCAGTGATGCAAACTTATGAAGCTCAATAGCAAACAAGAAATACCAGAAGACAACAGAACTTGCCATATAGGACGTTTCTATTATTTGTCAAACATTTTGTTATTTCAAAACCTGGTTACAATGAATCCACATGTAAAATCCCTAATCTCTAATATTTCATAAGAAAAAGCCCAGGGCAAAGTTTTTGAAACGTAGGTCAAAGTCCAAGGTCACAAGTCATGGTATCAAATAAAAGCTCTTGTTATGTATTAGGTACCAAAGCCCTACCCAATTGGTTCAAAATATACAGCCAAGGTTAAAAATTTGTCTACAGATGATGCCGGGGCATTTGACATTACCTCTCCAGACCTTCATCCTAGTGAGCTAAATATAATTACAAAATATTTTTGTAAAATGATGTCCATGTATCAAAGGTATTTTGCTCTTAATGCATCTACATGACACATCAAAGATGATCTATAACCCATAATAGGCCATCTCTGAATTGGTTGGTTTGTTGGTTGCTGTTTTACGTCGCTTTCAACAATTTTTCAGTCATATCGCGACATGAAAGCGGGAGGTATCCAACCTCTTAGACATAGTGGCACAACCCAGGAATGGAACCCAGATCGCCTGCGCCGCAAGGCAAGTGCTTAACCACTACACCAAGCCTGCCCCTAAAAAGCCATCTTTGAAATTTTATGCCTTGAAATCTACATATCAATTTAGCCAACTTGGACACTGATATTATAACCCTTGTATGAATTCTAAAGAGGACAGATATACTGCTGACTCCTACTGACAGGAACACGGATAACTTTTAAAACCTTCCAGTTAAGTCAAACTCATTTTTCAAGTCCTATCAAAATACAATGAAATGTCATTAAATTTGTACATGAAACTCGTCTGTTCACTCACAAGTTTTATTTCTTTGATCCCTTGAAGTCTGAACAAAATTGAGAGTGATCTATAGATAGAATCCACTAAAACGAAAATGATTTTATTTCTAAATTTAGGAATGTAGCTCTGTTAAAAAGCTATTCAACAAAGAAAATATTACACGCATTAACAGGGATGGCAGGAAGAGCAGTACATATATATATATATATATAAACATATTATATTAATTCACTCTTACATATAAAGCATGGTATATCGTATAAACACCCTGTTGTATATGATATGATTTGTTTGATGGTTTGTTTGATCAGGAAAACAACAGATCATCACACAGTGTCTGGCACCATAAACTACAAAAAATACTTTAAAAGTCATATTTTCAAATGCTTTTCCTTTACTATAAACGAGTAACTGGGATATGGGTTTTAATGAGTTAGCATTTTATTCACAAATAAAATTTATCCAGCATGCATTATAATTTATTAAAATGTTTGATAATCGAGTAAATTTAAATAATAGACCTTTCCCAATTTTAAATGGTGTAAGGGGCCTTATACCAGACAAACCACTATTTGCCAGGATTTTCATTATTATGTTATTGTTTGGATTGTGACATCATAGTAATATGATACAAATCTAAGCAGCAAAATTTCATTTATCTAGTATTGCCCCTTCCATCATGTAAAACTGGAAAAAGGTCTATTGATTTAAGTATTTTCTTAGTTTATGGTGCAGGACCTCTGTATATTAGTAGATATTTTTGACTTGTCAATCGGGACTGATCACAACCCCGACTACATTGAGAATCTACAGCGAGTCTCAATGTGGCTTTTTAATGCCATTGATCTCCTACATCTCCAACATGATATGATAAGAATTTTATTCTTAACGACACACTCTTGATTCAAGGCTAATAAACTTTTCACCAATTTTTAATGACGTAAGGGGTAACACTGGTCATATGACATTTTACCACTCATTTTTTTTGTCATATTACTGTGATGTTATAATCTAAGCATTAATTAACATCATGATGAAAATTCCAGCAAAAAATCGTTTGTTTGGTATAAGGCCCCTTGCATCATTTAAAACTGGAAGAAGTCTAACTAAAGTCGTATCTTTTGATACAATAATGAGCACCAAACTTTTCTTATAATGACAAACAAGCAGTCTGAAATTACAGCTGATGAAAAATACCCCATCAATCTGAGCAATCTTTCAGATATTATGACTTGAGAATAGAGCTTTTGCCAATTTTAAATGATGTAAGGCGTCTTATACCGGACAAACCACTTTTTGCCGGAATTTTCACTATGACATTAACGCTTGGAATGTGACGTCACAGTAATCATATCTTAGTATACACTTTGGTCTTAATATAAGTTACCATTTAAAAACCTGTTTTGTGATGGAATGACTGATGGACAGACCGACAGCAAGGACACATTACGTCTCATCTAGTTCTGCCAGGAAATTACTAATAATGCAAGACAGAATAAACTCATACACAGACAGACAGATGGTCCCAAGACTTTAACACTTTGAAAATTCAGTGGTAAGGAATGCCATAATTCATGTTGAGGTATACATTAAAGATACTTTTTTTTCCACATATATAATTTTATATTACACAACATTCAATATGGAAGCTATTCAAAAGCAGAAAAAAGAAAAAAACATATCTACGGAGACTGCATCTTAAAAGCATATAAAATCGTCCATTCATACATTACTTAAGTACATTCCTATCACCATATAAAAAATTTCCCAATCATTGCACAAAATTATTCCCTAAATTTGATAAATAAAATCACAGTTGATATTGATAATGTAATAAAACCAAGGTAACCAAATGATGGAAACCCAAAATTCTTAAGAAGATATCCACCGATGGTAGGAGACACACTTCGTATCAATGAGTTTACTGCCATGTTGAGTCCTAGCATTGCACCTGAAATGTAAGACGTACAATATCAAAGTTCAGGTATTCCACGCATAACAAGCATTTTGAGAGTATTGCTAAAGCAATACAAATCTGTAACTCCTCATGGGGAAGCTTGCTACTGTGTTTCAGCTTAGTATTTGGAAGCATGACCAAGAACAGTGTGGAAAACTGATTTTGAACCAAGGGCAATAATTCTGGAAAAAGGGAGTCAACCGAGACCAAAGTCAAATCTGATCTGTAACTCCTCATGGGGAAGCTTGCCACCGCATTTCAGCTTAGTATCTGTAAGCATGATCAAGAAAAGTGTGGAAAACTGATTTTGAACAAAAGAAATAACTCGGAAAAAGGTGGATCAACCATGACCAAAGCTGAACTTGATTTGTACTTCCTCATGGGGAAGTTTGCTACCAAATTTCAGCTTGATGGTCAAGAAAAGTCTTGAAAACCAGTGTGACAAACAGATGGACAGACAAAAGGACAGACAGACAGAAGGACAGACAGACTGATGGACAGACACAGTGGAAATCTATGTTTCCCTCTGGTTTCACTGGTGCAGGATTAATAAAAGGATTTATAATTGCTATTTTCAGTACATATGGTTCTTATGAAATGAAGTAAAGAAAAATAAGAACAAATAACTTGGACAAAACGGAAATTTAAGAACATAATTATTTAATCCCTAATTGATGTTACTTATAAGAGTTATCTCCCCTGTTTGAATTCTTGTCGAAAATTTAGTTTCTGAAAAATTTGCACTGCATTGTGGCCAATGCGTTTTAATATCCAAAACCGTAAAAAGCATTTTTATGGATCTCTTGACCAAGAGCCTTGATTCAAACTTTGATTTCTTTATTCCTTGTCTATGAAAAATGTACTTTGCTCATAGCCCTTCATTTTAGGTTAAAAAAAGGTTTACATTTACCTAAATTCAATACCTGTGTTGAGACTAATATCCATACGGACTTTAACTACACATACCTGTATCAAGTGCTGAAACAGATTTTGTAAGAGCGCTGCTAATGATAATATTTGATGAGGCGAGACCAACAACCATAGGAGCCATTACTATACATAGCTGTGTTACATCAGTCACAAAAGCCTGAAAATTAAGAGAAAATTCAATGAAATATGTAACAGAATATACCTGTGGGTGGTTTTAATCAGAAGTGAGTGGGAGGAGTAAGCATCTCCTGTATGGTTAATTACACCTACTGCAGCGATTTCAATCAGAGCCAGCAACCGGAGAAATATCACCACTTCAAATCGCCAGTTCAAATTTCCTCTGATCTCGAATAATTCTTATTGAACACCCTGCTACTGTAAATGCCCACATAGTGCTTAACTTTCTCCGTTTATGAAAGGTGCTATTTCTGGTGGTTTTAACTTCACATTTTCTGACATTCCAAGAAAATTTTCCTTGATATTCAACGTCATGTATAATCTCAGTGGTTCAAAAACATTCTGCGGCTCAACAATGCTTGAATCAAAACTACTGTAATCATTATCATGTTTACACTATTTTTCGAGATTGTACATAATAATTATTATACTTACACAAAAGAAATTATTCACATACCACAAAATGAACTCCTATTATCGAAAATGACCTACATAACTTTATCATATTGGTTGGTAGGATTTGTTGATATACTGTACTCAAAATATTTTGCAGACATGATGAGTTTCAAACTGCAAACCTTGAATAACATGGTTACACTCACCAAAGCCAGATATGACCACACTAGTAAAAAAGATGACCACTTGAGTATTGTATTCTCTGAAAATTTCTTAGTGACTATTCCAACACCCAAACCCTGTACTGTCTGCAACACAAAAACATGTACAGTTATTGACAACATATCATACATAAGAAGTAGGGCAGGGAGTGGTTGGCAGCTAGTATAAAGATCATATACTAGATTTGTTTCAGTTGTTTTATTTAGAACAAGAGCTTAGTTTGAAGGGATGAAATTAAAAGTATGGAAACATTCCCCCTTTAAGCTTGAAAATCAATAGGGTTCATCCTCCAGTCATAACAGTCACATAAATGTTCAAAGCTTAAAAGTTCTAGTATAAACAGTTGGTCTGTACCTTGTTTACAAATTGCATTCTAAAAATTTTGCTATTTTTGTCCCCTAAAATGACCTTGGCTTTTGACCTCGATATTGAAAATCAAGTGAACCCAGTTTGAAAGTCCTAGCCTAAATGGTATGGTGTGTATCGTGTTAACAAGGTGCGGACAGACCCACAATGCCATACCATATACGATGGCCATATTATACAGGCATATAGAAATGTATCACCTACACAATACACCTGCAGAACGTCCCTATTATTACTACCGGCAGTCTATAGTCTATAGTCTTACTCTTTCCATTTCTGAGGTGAATGCCAGATTTACATCACAATCATCATACATACATGTACACCTCCATGTGACAAAGGATCTTAAGGAATACAGTCAAACCTATTTTAAAGACCACCTGTACTAAGCAGTCACATGTCTTTCACATTAACGTTTCCCTAATTCTCACCACTAATAGCATCAACCTGTATTAAGAGACCACCTGTTTTAAGGGACCACTTTTCAATCCCACCTATGGTAGTGGTTTAAAATAAAAACATGTTTGACTGTATGAACATGCAATCTTCCTAAACTATTCAAACTTCAGACTTATATTATAATATTCAAAATATGCCATATTCATTGGAGTATAAATATGCATATGGGTTTAATGCACTCTCCTAAACATTGAGAAAAAGCTTACATCCCTTATACATGTATAAGGCAAAATACAAATCTGCCTGGTGGTGCACCCATGATGTGTTGTCTATACATATGTATCAATTACACCCCTAGTGGAAATATTCATAACTTTGTGGTTTTATTTGTGTACATAATTAAGAATATTTTGATTTCAGTGCTTAATATCATCATTTAGTCTGAGATTCTCTGCCCTTCTCCCACTTTTGACGCCGGTGTTTTGTGAGGGAAGGGCAGAGAATCTCACACTTATCATTATTATATATATATGTTGTGGGGTTAAAATATTTGCTAAATTATCTGTGCAAACATTTGATAATCAGGTATTGTTAAAGAGATTAAAATTAAGTCCTTCACATATTACTGAATAATTTATCGGTATTTGTCCCCATCAGATATCAGATATCACAGCTGATATATGTATTAATTTTCCCATCAAATAACTTCCTGGTTGTAATAAAAGCACTTACCAATGGTTAACATTGGACATTTGTATGGACACTCTTATGCATACTTATTGAGAAAAAAATTCTGTAGCATTTGAGAGTATATATTATAATGCACATATATAAAATCATTTCAGAATTTTTTCGGAAAAAAAGTTTTGTTTGGTTTGGTCAAGCATATGTCAACATGTCTTGACGTAGGATTTCTTTGACATGACATACCATTGTAAGTACTCCTACATATGACAACAGGTAGCCATTTTGTTCTGCTGGAAGGTTAAACGTTTGCATGGCAACCACAGAAAACATGCTCTGAAATACTCCAATAGGTACACCTACAAAGTACATATAGTAAATAGGTACACCTAAAAAGTACATGTACATTTAGTAAATAGGTACACCTACAAAATACATATAGTAAATAGCTACACCTACAAAGCACATATAGTAAACAGAGATTAATTTTTTATGTACTAAAATTCGTAAATCTATGAGCACTTGTATATTTCACTACTAACTTACGATAAATGCTAAATTGCATGTACAAATCAACTCTTAGCTTCTTCATAAATTTAGTTCCTCTTAACTTTATGAGTTTTCTAACACATTATAAATTTCTAGTGGATTATTTCAATTTTTCAATATTCTCTCTCCCCAGAATGCTCTTTTTTTGTGTATAATACATCTTAATGTCGTCATTTCTTATTTTCTAAGTAAGGGCACTCGTAGATTTACAAATGACATCACATATAAAAGATGTCTACGTTATTTCGTATGCAAGAAGTCACTCATAGATTTATACTACGAGTGACTTATGACTACTCCTTAGACTGACATATTTCAGTACATATGGCACCAGCTTCTTTGATCGATGTTTTGCGCAATAAAAGCACATTAACTAAATTGTGGCACCTGCTGTCTGGTTTTATCACCTATGTGGTTTGAAGCAGCACTCATCTGGTTTGATCACCTAAGTAACTTCATCGTTATATGGCAGTGCTTGATGTTTAGCGTAGACAATTAAACCAGTGCAATAATTGGGATGGAATTCAAACTGGGAACTTAAAATGGGTTGTTTACTATATAGTGTTACTGTCTAATATCAAACTTCAGAGTGATTGAACTAGGAACTTTTAATAGTATGTTCCATTTGGTGTTTCTACCTGCTATTGTACTACAGAGTGATAAAACCAGGAATCTAGAATGGATTGTTCCAAGTGGTCTTACTGTCCACTGTTGCACTTCACAGTAAACCAACTAGGAACCTAGAATGGATTATTCCCCATAGTGTTACTGTGTTACTGCCTACGACTGCACTTCAGAATAATCAAACCAGGAACCTACCAGAAGTCTCTGTCGAGACTGAAGCTCTACTGGTTTCCTCTTATTATCTTTTAAAAGGGTGGGGCAGCAGCGGGGGAATGTGCCCCTCTTTCAAATCAAGGGGGGGGGGGGGGGGGGGGGTATGTTCCGCCCCCTTTAATCTTTAAGATTTTTTATCATCAAGTAGTTAGAATATCAGTTAAAGTGTGGAAACAAAGCAGTAAAACGCTAGTTTTTCTTCTGGTAGCAAAAGGGGCATGTGCCCCATCCCCTCTTTTTTCAAAACAGGGGATGGGATGAAGTATTTTTGTAACAAACCCCCCCCCCCTTTTCGATATTTTCCAATGTCGGTTCAAGTGTAGAAACAAAGTATGCAAACACTAGTTTTTCTTCCGACTAGCCTAATTTTTTTTGCTAGCCATATATACATTTATATATAAATCATTATCCCATTTTTTTTTTCATTGCCCGTCAATGCTTTAGAGAAATGACTTCATACTATTTCAAGAGGAGTTTACGGCACTGTTATATGTTTAATAATGTCTTTTGTCTGTTTTCTTTTTTGCCAATATCTGGTTGTAAAAGTGTCGTAAAAATTTTTATCACATGGTGCTATATATATATATATATAGGGCCATTATAAAGTTCATGAGTCAGAGGAAATTCTGGAGATTACTTGACATAGTATAATAAACGCACTGTAGGCTAATGTGTTTATTTTATTTACAATTATACACAATTTATCTTTTTGGTGGTTTTATTCACACTGTTCCATTCTTATCTAGTGACAATGATTAATTCATAGCAAAGTGTAAGCGCTGAACCGTGGTGCAGATAGAAGAGTTACGTGCTCCTTGGTTCAGCATATCTATAACCACGAAGAACATGGTTTATTAAAAAAAAAACCAGATTCCCTCCATACTTTTGGATACTGTGAACATCGTTTACTTGCAATATTTTGGTTATTCCTAGTTAAATGAAACTGTAAATGTTGGAGGAAATCACTGGTTGTGACTTTTTTTCCTTCATACATTGCCGTTTCCTTACTATAATTATTTTATAAATGATATATTCACAGCCTACTACTGGCCATTAAATAATTTCGGTCAACCATTATTGATAAAAACTTTAAGATATTGCATGCATTTATTTTTTACTTTGGATATTCGCTTTTTCGTAGTGGCCAAAAGCACAACGCCAGCAGTCAACACCGCCCCGCCTAGCCTTTGTGGACAAGAGCGTGGGGTGCTTCCTTTGACGTCCGCTTTACACTAATAAATGCAGAGGTCAACGACCGTAGTTTCATCCGTTTCTTAGAAGAGAAGAGAAGATATCTGCTGCTAGTTACACAAACAAAATATGAATGCATACTTTACACTTCAATGTTTTTCTCCTCTTATTTCTTTTCTAGGACTATGATCTTTTCTCAATAATTTATTCAAAATGGCCACTGTTATATAAACATTAGAAGACAACTCGCCCAAAATCAATTCTGACTAGCATACAAACACTGCGATCTTAAGTCAACCATACAGGAAATAATTAAGAGAGGAAATTGAAGATAGTTGAAAGATAAAAATACATACATGAAATACAAATGTTGAGGTGTTGCACATATGTCTACAAAGCTATAACCCCCCTTTCAAATTACAGTACACTGTAGTGAGAATAACAATTGGGGTCATTTCTGTATGGGTAACTCACGCCCTTTGAGGGGCCCCAGGGGTCCAGACTAGACCAAAAATTGCACATGCACAACTAGACCACCCAAACAAGAAGAAACCACAAAGAGGTCTCTTGGATTTATACCCTCAGGGAAAAAGAAGGCACAGAATCTTGGGACCACACCCCTTTGTGGGGGTTCAAGGTGGTCCAGACTGGACCAAAATTGCACATGTACAACTAGACATCCTACCAAACAGGATTAGACTATAATTTAGTCTGTGGGACATATATTGTTAGAGAAGAAGAGGGAACAACATCTTGGGACCACACCCCTTTTGTGGGACCCAGGGGGTCCGAACTGGACCAAAATTGCACATGTACCACTTAACCACATACCAAACAAGATGAGAATGTTATTGGGTCCCGGGAACATATACCTTTATAGTAGAAGACATAACACAATTTTGGGACCACACCCTTTGTGGGACCCCAAGGAGTCCGAACTGGACCGAAATTGCACATGCACAACTAGACCACCTACCCAGCAAGATCAGACCCTAATTAGCTCTCTGAAACATATACCTTCAGAGAAGAAGAGAGAACAAAATTTTGGGACCACGCCCCTTTGTTAGGACCCCAAGTGGTCCGGACCGGACCAAAATGGCACATGCATAACTAGACCATCTACTTTACAAGATGAGACAATAATTAAGTCTCTGAGGCAAATACCTTTAGAGAAGAAGATGGAACAAGATTTTGGAACCACGCCCCTTTGTGGGACCTCAGGGGGTCCGAACTGGACCAAAATTGCACATGCACAACTAGACCACCAATCAAACAAGATGAAACCATAATTAAGTCTCTGGGACATATACCTTCAGAGAAGAAGAGGGAACAAATAAATTGTTTACGGACGGACGTCCGGACAACGGACGAAGGACCATCGCATGAGCTCGACTGGTCGAGACCAGTAGAGCTAAAAATGGATTATTTCCCATAATGTTACTGTCTACGACTGCACTTCAGATTACTCAAACCAGGAACCTAGAATGGATTATTCCCCTTAGTGTCACTGTCTAAGACTGCACTTCAGAGTACTCAAACCAGGAACCTAGAATGGATTATTCCCCTTAGTGTTACTGCCTTTGACTGCACCTCAGAGTACTCAAACCAGGAACCTAGAATGGATTATTCCCCTTAGTGTTACTGCCTTTGACTGCACCTCAGAGTACTCAAACCAGGAACCTAGAATGGATTATTCCCCATAATGTTACTGTCTATGACTGCACTTCAGAGTAAACCAACCAGGAACCTAGAATGGATTATTCCCCTTAGTGTTACTGTCCACTATTGCACTTCAGAGTAAACCAACCAGGAACCTAGAATGAATTATTTCTCATAATGTTACTGTCTATGACTGCACTTCACAGTAAACCAACAAGGAACTTAGAATGGATTATTCCCCATAGTATTACTGTTTACTACTGCTCTTATCAGTGATCAATTAAGGAACCTAGATTGGATTGTTCCCAGTAACATTGCTGTCTACTTCATGTATTGTACTGCAAAGTAATTACTGATATCTGAATTCACCACACAGAGTCCTCATGGTAAGCAGAAAGAGTACCGATAATTACTGATATCTGAACTCATTACACAGAGTCCTTGTGGTAAGCACGAGGAGTAAAATGATATCTGAACTCACCCCTTAGAGTCCTTATGGTTAGCAGGAAGAGTAGATACTGATATTTGAACTCACCACACAGAGTCCTTATGGTAAGAAGGAAGAGTGCACCGGGAGCAGCTATTAAACTCAGGATCTTCTTCAAATTAAATATACCAGTGCCAGATTTATCTGCCTCTATAAAGATAATGATATATTCAGAGATTAACGAAAATGCAAAACATTTCATGACTCTGGAATGAAAAGGCATCATGTTACAGAATGGTAATGCTTTTGAAAATAGAAAGTCTTGTGACCTTGATCAAGTTGATTCTGATCTTATGACCCAAATGAAGGATCCTTCGTAAGACATGGGCATTGCATGTACTAAATACCGTGAGTCAAGGATGAAAACCTTCAAGTCACAACCCAGAAATGCTCCAACTACTGATGAACTTATGGACAGACAAACACAGTGCATCTAGTATAACCCCTACAACTCTGTTGCAGGGATTTAAATATGTAATCCAGAATTGCTTATTCATTTTCCAAGTTCTAACGTCAAACATTTAAAACATCAGCTTAATTCCCCCTATATAGAGGTGTGGAAATTCTGACAAATAATGAAAGACCGTGTCAATAACACAGACAGAAATGCACTATCATTACAGCATATCATAGTCAGTATTGTTTAATGTAACTGATTTATTAATTACTAATTTAACACTGCTTTCTGCAAGGCTTCACTGTATCCTACCTTCAGCATGTGCCGTTTTCTTGGTTTGTCGAGGCACCGAGAACCATACAATGACAACACTTAACAGGGAACCCAGACAAGCCACATATGCTGCAGTTTGTTCGCTGAAAAAAAACAAAACATGCAATGATTCTAGGAAGATATGTTACCCATAACAGTTGTTAAAGTAAAAGTACAACAGACAGATAGATAAATACACAATGAAAGGAAAATGTTATACAGGTCGGAATGTTTACCTTGTGTACTTTGTTATCAGTCCCCCTATAAAAGGACCGACTACCATGCCTACGCCATACGACAGTCCTAGCTTGCCAAGAGCATCAGCTCGCTTACTCTCATCTCCCATGTCAGTTACAATCATCTGACCTCCTGAAAAAATCATTAATCATTTTACTTCGGAGTAAACTGAAATTCAATTCATAACCATGTATCACATATTTTTTTTTCACATGAATGATACCATATCATGACATAAATTATATGTATTGTTAATAACCTTTTAAACATATTTTAGTTTGGTAAATTGGGAATTTAATTAAAATCAGTTTTTGGCGACTTTTTAGGTTTTCCAGTTTTCATTGCATCGTGGGAATAGCAGTTTACCATCCTATTCCTCATGGTGACACTATCTGGGAACAGAATCATGATCACCACATTCCAAGTACATAGCCACTATGTCAAGATTCTGCCTTTAAACATATTCAGAGTGCACTATGACTATGTATTGCAAACAAGGAATACTTCCTTATTTTCTATAAATAAACACTTATGAAAAATGTTTAGAACTGGATATAATCAGTAATAAATTTATAATCATATTTGAATCAAGTGTTTTTACCTTGCATAGCATGCATAAAAAGTGACGGCAACCTTGAAATCACAAGCAATGTAAAGCTGTCAGCGTAACCAAGCAAGAAGTAGGTCAAAGATGCTGACAGGAAAGCTAGCATCATGGCTGCTCTACCACCAAATAGGTCTCCGAAACGACCAAACAAAGGGCCGCCACAAAGTTGAACTATAGCAAAGATAGTCTGTAGCTGTCCAAACATTACAGCATCAACTCCTAGCTTCTTTGTCAGATACTGAATAAAAAATAAACAATCCATTTAATTCAAACATTTCACCAATATTTATATTTTTAATGTGATCTGATAGAAAAGAAATGCATCAGCTTGAAAATGGATCAAAATAGTTACCCTTACGATTTTAAAATGCAAATTTTTCACAATATAAAAATTTTCATGATAAAAAGATGACGATGTCAGTAGATACATGTATATACTACTGATATTCTATTTATATACAACAGGAAAATGTGGGGTAGTCTTGTTTGGTTTTTTCAATCGGATATTCAAATTTATCTCGACATGAAGGCTATGTGATTGCATCTCTCTCTTGCTCTCTTTATCTTTGATGGATGGATGGATGGATGGATGGATGGATGGTTGGATGGAGGGAGGGAGGGACAGATGTGTGTGTGTATGTATGTGTGGATGGATGGATGTATGCATGTACATACGTATGTAGGTAGGTAGGTAGGGAGGGAGGGATGGATTGATGTATGTATGCTGTATGGATGTATGTATGAATGGATGGATGGATAGATGTGTGTATGTATGTATGTATGGATGTATATATGGATGGATGGATGGATGGATGGATAGATGGTTGGATGGATGGATTGCATGCATGCATCAAAGGTTTTCTGAATAGCTTAGAAGCTTAGAAGTTAGAAGTTTACATAAGAATCCATTTTTGTTTACTCTAACACCATTAACTGAGATTCTCATTAGGTCCAACTGATTTGAAAAGTGTGAATTCTAAGTGTAAAATACATTGTATTACTATATATTCCTGACTCAAACTCTTGTTCAACTCATCTATTTTACATGGACCCTTGGAGTCTGAGTTATGGAGCGTTAATTATAATTCAATTTTCAAGTGACAATTCATTTCAGAACTTTCAGAGTTTATTGTGAACTTAGATTTTGAATAGTGAATTTGTCCAATTTGGTTTGAGTGAGGGACATACGTGTTATCCCAAAGCCTGGACATGGTGAAGATAGTAATATTATATTTTACAGGATTTTCCCCTAAGATCTTATATTAGTGAGTCCCAAGGACCAACAAAATTAAATTTTGTTAGTCCAAAGGTGAATTTGCGAGTCCCAGTGAGCAAAAGTGACTTAAGTATTGTCAATTTTACAATATGTTTTAATTAACAAGTTTTAAACATGAAGTTGTGTCATGATTTTGCACTTTGCCGCTGAAATAACTCACTATTGAGCACTTCATAGACCTGAAATTCACATTAACTGTGGGACTAACATTCTGGTGGAAGAACAGTTAAGATTCCTGTAAGAATTTTAAAGTCATAATCAAATTCTGATTGTGTCTAACTTCATTTTGCAAGAACAGTAATAATTTCTTTCTCCAATATGTCAGTTCTGCCATTATTGTGAAAGGTCTATAATTAATGGGCTGAATGGCACATCGTCTTGTACCCTAACAACACGTATTTACTAATGTAAAGTAGTCTTAGTTGATGCAGAGTTTGAATTTGTGTAGGAAGTTATGCAGGTGTGAGCAAACACAGACGCAACCATGATCACTGTAATAGGGTTCACTCAGGCTTAATTCAGTATATTTGATGTTCGGAAATGGAGTTATCAGCTGTCGATTGAAAAAAGTAGAACGGAACACACAACATGCCGGTAATTTTACAACTACAGCAGTGCATTCCCCGGGACACTGTTATAATCATTTTGTGCATTCTAATGTGTTTTTATGCATCAAAGACACATAAATCATAGTGTTAGGGAAAACCCTGATTTTACATATAGTTATGGCAACTACTTGATGCATTATACAGAGAATTTGGTCTATATGGATGTTGAAAATATTAAAAAAGCATCTAGTGTTTAGATCAATCATCCTTCTGTCTGTTGGACCATCTGTTTGTACTTATAATTCTGTCCGCGGCCTCCTTGAAGAAAGATACAATACCTTCTTTATCTTGAACACTAAACTCACCAAATTCTAACTGTGTGTATATCTTGGACTTTCTCACTCTTCAACAGCATCCCCTTACCTAGGACTTCAGGGGTTGGGTAGGGTCAATATCTAGAACATTGTGAAATTTCATACAAAAAGCTACATGTACAATGTCATGTAAGGGCCCCACATTGTGATGCTTGCAGACAAATTTGTTGGGAACCAGACATATCTGTGTTTCACAAACACATCTTATTCTATAATCCAAATGAAAAATCTTGTAAGTTTTTGGTCTTTGGACATGTGAACTTTCTGTGAAGATTGCTATGGCATTATTTCATATGTTCTTAATATCAGACTTGTTTCTATTTCATTGAGCTTGATTAGTTAATTTGTCATTAATTGGTCTGAAATTTCAGACCCAAGCATGAAACTTGGGTCTGAATAGACCATATTCCGGTTTTGATAAATGACAACTTTTTGTCCGAACTAATACCTTATGGCGTTGTTTTTCATAGTGATGTTATAATGAATCTATGTCATGCGTTATGACGTCACTATGAAAAACAACGCCAAAATGTATTAGCTCGGACAAGAAGACAGCAATTATCAAAACCAGAATATGGTCTATTCCTCCTATAGAGAGAATCAACTGGAATCAATAAATGTGAAACTTTACATAAGTAGGATATTACTTCAGTTCACTTGTTTATATCCAAACTATAATGCTTCCAATTTCATATCAGAAAAATTGATAAAAGTTTGTTAAAAAGCGATTTTAAACATCCTTGGCCGAAGTTTTCCAGGTTTCTAATTTCAGATTATGGTAAATTTCAATTTGCAGGCAAAAGGATAATATTTGCAGGAAGAATGTTAAAAACCACTTGATACAGGACTTATATCAAACTTTCTGGTATAATAGCATTACACTTTGGACATAAACATGTGAATGGCAAAGCAAATGGCAAATTATAAAAAGTTTCAGTTTGGCTGAATTCAAGTCAATTCTCACTAAAGGAGCAATTCAGACTTGAATCCGACATGTCTTGATTACAGACTACAGTTTGAAAAATAAACTCACTGGTAATGTTCCTGTTTGAATCCAGAAACATGTTGCATAGAGAAATATATTCACATGGGTCATCATAATTACTACATTAAATTTTCGACCAGCAATGGTTATCGTTTCCGGGGAATGTCTCCCTTCATAAACCCCTGATGAAGCCATAGTATCTGATGTCGGAGTAAATTCGGAATATTTGTTCTTTTGTTCTAGCTCAGCGCGTCTCTGCTTGATATCTGTCATCTTTTGTTTACTTTTATCCTGTTACAAATCTGCAAAACAGAGCATATTTGTAACATTTTGCACATTTTTAGTGGTACACGTCAATCCCACAAAATTCATCAACGTCATTTGTCAGCTTCTCAAAAGGCTGTCTCAGTACGTTATGTAAAACATACTAGAGAGAGCAAATTTAACAGGTGTTTCAACTGTCCATAACATGCAATAAATGGAAAATTCGCATGCCTGATTGAATTAAATACATTTTGAAATGATATTCCATTACATACCTGTCTTGTTATATCTTCACGCAATGCCCCGATAGGCCTTATATTTACAAATCATTCGTTATAATCTTAGCGTTCTAGTTTGCGACCTTTGACCAGTGGTCTAAAATTAGAACAAAACATTCTCATCACATGATATATGGTGGATCCTTATGGAAAGTAGTATGTATTGTGGATGCAACGTCGTGTTTTAGAATCATTTTGGACTTAAGACGAAATAATGGTGAGTAGGAAAACAGCATGTACTAATTTATACTTAATACACGACACTAAACAATAATAAGTCGATCAACCTATTAAGCCGAGTGTAGGGGTTAGTGTAGACATTTTTAATGCTAAGAGATATTGCATTGCCATTGATTCAAGCTTTCTCCCCCCCCCCCTTTTTCAATAATATCTGGACTTGTTCATTTTCCTTATATCCCATATATTTCAAGTCACTATGACCAAGTAGTACTGAGGAAATAGAATTTGGTTGCATATGACCCATTGAACTTGTGCATGGGGTCAAGGGAATTAGACTACATGTAATACAGAATTACATGTCATTACCTGAGTGCAGGTATGTTCTATCGTTTACTGACACACGACAATAGCCGCATGCTATACCACATCCACCTTACATATGTATTATGTTAATGATCATTGTGAAGAACTACCCGGAGGAACTCGATCTAGACTTTGTTAAGTAAATAAGCTTAATGTATATGTACATTTAAAAGTGTTTGGACAGACCTGTGAGAATAAGTTATTAAAACCCGATATAAAGGTATACCTTGATTCGTGTCTTATCTCACAAGATATTTCCCTACGATCGAACAATAACGATAATGCTAATGTCATCATTTATTTCATTATATAATGTTAATTAAAAAGTTAATTAAACTATGGAGAGTCCACCTTATTTGCCCTTTTTTTTCTGGTAACACGACAATTATTGTCCTTTCATACGGATACACAACACCGCGGTACACACGTGTGCTTGAGGCAATCTTCACTGATGTCCACTATAATCTAGGATATAGATGCGAGATCCGATTATTTTCAAACTTGGCATATATGATCAGTATAAAGACACCTACGACTAGCGTTGACCATGATTTTCTATTAAGAGAAAATTGCTTCATTCTAATTATGCCCCAGAATTCGAGATTCGGGGGGGCAAAACTTGAATTTACTTTTGTGTCGTAAAATGATTAAATAGGGGCTCCTCTAGGTCCCTTCCGGTTCTCCTGTGTTTATCTATGGCAAAAAAATGATTGGACATAGCTTATGAACAATTACAGATATGACTTCGATATTTCATATATACGTTCCTTGCGAAAATATCTCCTTATAGAAATGGAGTCTTTTATATTATGGCATTGCCTGCGTCCTTTGACGACCTAATTTGTCAAAAAAAAAAAATCAAACCAAAACAAAAACAAACAAACAAAAACACCCCCCCCCCCCCCAAACCAGTGGATATTGACAGTCGTCCGAGGGATTCATGCAGTGCCTCACAAACACATCATAGGGTATGGTATTGTATGATATTCGACTGCAAAACTCGTAAATGACAAATTGAAACTAAAAACTGTCTTACATGTAACTTAGATTGTATATACATGTATATGTAGTTAAGAATTTCGGAGATAACTGTATATGTACGAAAGTATATAGGTAAGATTTGTACTTGTTGAGAAAAACTAGGAAGACGTTAGTAGCTGTCATGCGCGAATCCAGGGGTGGGGAGGTGGAATGGGGTCTGGATTTTTTCTGAGATTCGGCAAAAATATTTTCTTGTTATTTTTCGATTTAAATAATTTTCTCACAGAAACAAGGATGGACCCCCATTCGGAAAATGCATTGGGGTGGAAACTTCCCCCACGCACCCCACCCTTCCTGTTTATCGAATGAGGCATTCCCAAATCGAGGTTCTGTGTCACGATATAGACGTCCGTTGTAATAAAAAAAACCTCACTGTTAAGGGTGGGTTCTTTGCATTGTTTTAAGTTTGTATTGATTAGACAGATAGCGACGGCATATGATAGTGAAATAGCTTGGTATTACGTAAAACAAAACTCAAACAAAAACTCTTTGTAGTGAGCTGTGCATGCTACGCGAAGCTATCCGCGAGGTCATTTATTCAAGCCCCAGACATTACTGCTTATATAATGGGGTATTTCTTTATAATGTACACGTCACGTGACACATTTGATCCATACCCTATCCTCACTCAGGATAATTGCGCAATGAAAAAGTTTGTGTAAGGTGTAAATGTCATAAACATTTTTTGCATATGAGTGTGTTGGTTGTATAATTGTAATATATGTGTTTATTTATAATTTGTTCGTTTTTACACCGAGAAAACCGGTTGTTTCTACCTGTAAATCATGGTCTTTAAGTTTTCGGTTAGATCTATAATCATTAGTACCGAAGGTCCATGTTCATAACATGGAATGAATACGGACGTTGCGATTTCCTAACCGCCAACCGCTGTTTCCATGACAACGGAATTTACTTAACATGTCGCCGGTACATCGGGTTCAAACGCAAGAGAAGGATGGATACTCTGAGGACATGCAGGTAATATTAGGTTCGTCATCCCTTGTTGACAGCATAAATCATAATTTATCCAGCATCGCACCAGGCCGGTGCCGGCACCATATATAAGAAATATACCTGATGCCTTTATTTTGACGAGTTTTGATCCATATATATATCGATATATTTTCATTGTAGATAAGTATGTCCGGTCAGCAATTTATGGGGAAATAGGGACTTAAAATAGTGCTTTTCGGTGTGGGGAAAAGGTTCTCACGGCATTAGTCATCAGGGACAGATTGATTTTTCCTTTGGAAGGGGACGTAGAAATTTACGGACAGGCTAGGGTCCGGGAGCCGTTTAAGAACCACGGTGGGCCCAAGGCAATGTCCTTGTGCAGGACCGTAAGAAGCATTTCCAGAGCGTGTGTGCGTGGGAGGGGGAAGGGGGGGGTTGTTGTCAAACCATTAATTTCATAATTTGATAAAAATTTGGTACATGATCGGCCACAAAAGTGGGTGAGAGACCGGCCCTTGACCCCGGTTTTTACGGGCCTGTTGTGGGGATAAAGTGGTCAAAGCTTCATGAAACTCCTACTTTCCCGCGAATTTCATGTGAAAATAACATTAAATAAACAGTATCTAAATACCACTATTTTATGTAAATTTTATATAACGTGATTCTTTCAAAATCCTATGTACATGACTATATCGATTATACTTGTATAAGAAATGCACTTTGGTCAACAGCGCAAGTCCCCGGCGGAAAGCATTTGGCCGTAAGATTGATAATCGTGACTCATTTTACTCCTTTTCGCTGGTTCTTACAACAGTATCAGAAAAATACCAAATATATGTATTCTACTTTGTAACTTTTGAGCACTCCCAGAGAGAGAGAGAGAGAGAGAGAGAGAGAGAGAGAGAGAGAGAGAGAGAGATGGCTGGTGATCATGAGTAGGTCGGAAAATAAAACATTCACTCAGTTGCATTATAGAGTATGTAAGGTGGAATTTCAGTATCGAAATCTGATCGTATGCAAGGTACAAATGCTTCAAAACACTTCGTTGTGTTCTGATATATATATATATATATATATATATATATATATATATATATATATATATATATATATATATATATATATATATATATATATATATATATATATATATATATATATATATATATATATATTATATATTTATCAAAATACATATGAATTATACAGATCACGCTTTTATCTGTCTGATGAAAGTTGTGTAAGTTTTGTAATGCTTACATAACTATTCGTTTGTTATAGGATAGAATGCTTATGTTATATCCATGAATGACTCTCACGCAGGTCGCACACGGTCCAACCCCCTTCTTATATAACATTTGCGTCGTGTGCATATCGATAATTTTACAATCGCTGCTTATTTCCTGATTATTATATAAACTTGACAAGAAAGCATTGGAAAGAATCAAACCTATTATTCGATAGAGGGTTGTGTAGACATTATGTATGTCATTTCCGATAATTATACAACTTGTAAGGAATCGCTATCGACTAGGGGGTAATTTTAAGTGTTGCAATGAGCGACAGTCGTGGTCCCATTCAGTCCGACGTGGGAGCGAGAGGTCCTCAAGCATCGCATGTGATTGGTCACAGGATTACACGAGAGGACGACGGTCGCGACGGACGAACAGACAACATGAAAGACAAAACTGACAGCAATCGCTCGATTGAGGATATGGTAACTCGCGAAGATATACTAGAGGAGAAGGGGTTGCAACACGACAGTCTAAATAACAATGACGTGAATAAACGTAAACAATCTGTTGAGAATTCAGTGATAGAAAAGAAACCTGCAAATGGAGTCGTTGTTAAAGCAGATTTCGACCATAGGAATGGCGTCGCGAGATCTGTTAGCGCAGATGATAGCAGGGTAAGTTTATGATGTATTTGTTTTACTGCAGTGGCGGACCCAGGATTTCCTTAAAGGGGGGCCCACATATAGATTAGCCAAACTATTCAGCAATTTTTGGTGCCAAATCTTGATTATTACTTGTAAATATGTGGCGAAAAGAGGGGGGGGGGGGCGCTCACTCTAAATCCGCCACTGTATTGAGTGTTATGACATCGAAGCATCTAATTAAGTATGAAACATGATATAAGGAATAATTCATCGAAGAGATAGTAATCTCATGACTTCACCGGCTGGGACCGAATCTCTCACTCGTAATAAGCGAAAATTCACGGTAAGAAAATTTACCGTAAGGAAGCGTGTGAAATAAGAAAACGATAATACTGAGATTTGTAGTAGATTTATAAATGAAAAGAGAAGGATTCGAAGGTGTTATATTGTGTCGATGTCTTCAGTTAGCAGTTGTCATGGTGTGTCAATGTCGTCAATTAGCAGTTGTCATGGTGTGTCAGTGTCGTCAATTAGCAGTTCTCATGGTTTGTTGATCGTCAATTAGCAGTTGTCAAGGTGTGTTGATCGTCAATTAGCAGATGTCATGGTGTGTCGATGTCGTCAATTAGCAGTTGTCATGGGGTGTTGATCGTCAATTAGCAGTTGTCATGGTGTGTCGATGTCGTCCATTAGCAGTTATCATGGTGTGTTGATCGTCAATTAGCAGATGTCATGATGTGTCGATGTCGTCAATTAGCAGTTGTCATGGTCTGTTGATCGTCAATTAGCAGTTGTCATGGTGTGTTGATCGTCAATTAGCAGATGTCATGGTGTGTTGATCGTCAATTAGCAGATGTCATGGTGTGTCGATGTCGTCAATTAGCTGTTGTCATGGTGTGTTGATCGTCAATTAGCAGTTGTCGTGGTGTGTTGATGTTGTCAATATAAGCAGTAGCCTTGGAGTGTCGCTGTTGTCAGTTAGCAGTTGTCGTGGTGTCCTGTCCGGTATTGTCAGTTAGCAGTTGTCATAGTGTGTTGATGTAGTCAATTAGTAGTTGTCAAAGCCTGTCGATCGGAGTTGTCAACATATGTCGTCCTTTATTGGGTGTCATTGTGTGTAGGTGCTGTCAATTAGCCAGGTGTCATAGTAGCTGTGTCGTCGATTTGCAAGTGTCAAGTGTCATAAATAATTGATGTCGCCATTTAGCAGGTTCCACGGTGTTGGTTTCGTTAAAAACAAAAACTGGTGTCATAGAGTGTCATTGTTATCAAATAGAATGTTTAGTAGGGTGTCCATTTTGTTAATCAGCAGGTGTCATAGTGTCATAGTCATCAAATAGAATGTGTAGGGTGCCGGTGTTGTTAATTAGCAGGTGTCATAGAGTGTCATAGTCATCAAATAGAATGTGTAGGGTGTCGGTGTTGTTAATTAGCAGGTGTCATAGAGTGTCATAGTCATCAAATAGAATGTGTAGGGTGTCGGTGTTGTTAATTAGCAGGTGTCATAGTCATCAAATAGGATGTGTAGTAGGGTGTCGGCACCGTCATAGAACATGTTTCTCAAAGTCTGTGTCGACTAATATCACGTGTGGCAGGGTGTGAGTGGCGTCCATTAACATTACCATAGTGTCGATATCGCCATTGGGACGAGTTATTGTGGGCCGGCAGCCGGCCCATCCTTTGATACAAGTTTGGAAAAGTTGCATGCGTTTCTGCGGTACAGCAAGGCCCCGCCCCCAGGATTTTACACCAATGATAAAATTAGGATTATATTCACTGCGGAGAGAGCATGTGTCACCTCGCTGACCCAGTTTGATAGATTTATGTAAGAGTAGACTAGTATCTTCGAGATTTTCGCTGACTTAAGTAAAAAATTTGTTTGAATATTTTCTGGGGATGGGTGTTACCTTACAATTGTTTAATATTTGACGCGCTCGCTTTCTTCATAAGCAAAATTCTTATTCGGTTGCCTAAGTGACTTTCGGTTAATTATTGCCAATCGGAACATCATCGCTATTTTTACAAAAAAAAAAGATCTTATTTGTGAACGGAAATGGACGAGTTGTTACGATTGAATGATAGTGTGATGCAAGTCCTACTAACGTTTCTGAATACAGATTGCTACGCTAAGAAGGACTAACATGACCAATTATATTTTACAATTGTTTATTATGGTAAGACGATTTTGAAACCTTGATTATTGTTTATAAATTAAAACTTGAGAATAGTAAGATTACCAGCACGGCCACACCATTACCACAAGTTTAACCAGTAAAGGTTTGTTACCCCAGCAAACAGCCAGTTGCTTATAGATTGTTTAAGTTTTGTTGTTAAAAATAAATAGTAGATTGATTGATTAATTATTGTTTCACGTCACTCCACGATTATTTCACGTAACGGACTCTCCCGAAGAAGTGGGGGATCTTTTACGTGCCACGCCTACCGTGACACGGGACCTCGGTTCACCGATGTGCACACGGCGGGAGTCGAACCCGAGACCTTTCGGTCACCCCATCCACTGAGCCCATCGGCTTAAAACAAATGGTAGATGATATGGCTAGTAATTTTAAAAGTACATTTCCATACTAAATGCAGGCTAATCCGTACGTCTAAATATAATAAACTCGCTATTGCCTTATGTACTTAATGGGCTAAATGAACCAATTTTATAAACTATTATAGCTGAAAAGGAAGTGATACTGGAAATTTTAAAACATTATTTTGGTTTTTTAAAAAATTCTTGGCAGTTTTATTATCATCCCATTTCGGCCCACACTTTGGTGCTTGCAGTAAATTGTTTCTTGTAGTATATACATGTAAGAGTGTCCTTTTATTACGAGGTTTCATTCATAGTTCCCATTACATGTACTTACAATTGGGTGGTCACGTGTAATCATGTGACCGAGATATCGCACACGATACTATTTCCCATCCTGACTCATCCTGATGATGGTATATATATATATATATATATATATATATATATATATATATATATATATATATATATATATATATATATATATATATATGTGTGTGTGTGTGTGTGTGTGTGTGTGTGTGTGTGTATTCTTAGACAAGGGATACTTTTGATACTTTCCCTTTGTCAGTAAATTTTCCATACATTGACCAAACCAGTACTTTGTATATAAACAAATATATATACAAGTATAGATAGTGCAATATTTTTTACCTATTTAAGCTTTATGATCTTACTGCAATTACATAGTACATATAATAAATTCCTCGGGGATTTTCCAGCTTTCAATTTTTTTTTTTGGGGGGGGGGTTTCTAACTTTTATGTAGACAAATCTTAAAGTGAACACATATGACTAGTGTTCACTTTAAAATTTGTGAAAATTTGAAAATTAGAAAAAGACACATGGTCACTGGTTGAAAAATTCTCTTTCGTGTCTTACAAAAATTTGTGTTTTCCATTGTATGTATGTGTGTGTGTGTCAGTGTGTGCGAAACTTTTGTAGGCTTTACAGGACATTTGTCTGATAAAGCTTCATATTTCAATGAAATGACAGTGAAAGTTTTACCTAAGTTTACCTAAAGTGTCAAACGGGTTTCGGAAACACTGGCGTGTGTGTGTGTGTGTGTGTGTGTGTATGTGTGTAGGTGTGTGTGTATTTATGTGTGTACGTGGGTGTGTGTGTTGTTAGCTCAATTGATCAAGGACCAGTAGGGTTTATATACAATAAAACGCCGTCCGTCTGTAAACAATAGATTAGACCTATGCTCACTACTCATGGGAGACTTACAAAATATCAATTTCAGTTTGATTTATCAGGTATGAGATATAACAATCTGATTAAAACCATATCTTTATTCCGCTTCTCTATCCGTCTCAATACGGAATGAGACAAATAGAGAAGCGGAATAAAGGTTTGTCCCATTACGGAATGGGACAAATAGAGAAACGGAATAAAGATATGGTTTTAATCAGATTGGCGATATAATTGTGCATGTGAGACTGGGTTTTCAGTCCTTGACCAAGAACTTATATATCTTGTTTATAAGTCCTTGTCCTTGACCTACTTTATGTATGTGTAATCTTATATTTGTTCATTCCTCCTTATTTTTGCAGTATCAGTATATTAATTCTCTAAAATCTTTGCTATTGCATTATCAAATATGACTGCCATGGAATGATGTTAACCTTTTCGAACATTGGAGAACATGATTTACAATATGAGGTGAAGATCGATATTAAGGAGTGATCTACTTAGTCACGCGACAAAGTGATAAATGTTGCGTAATCCTATATGGCCGTTGTTATCGAACGCCAAATTAACATATATTCAAATAATTGTACCTATCTTCAAATAATTGCACCTATCTTCAAATAATTGTACCTATCTTCAAATGAATTGAAGATAGGTACAATTGAATTAAAGATAGGTGTAAATGAATTAAAGATAGGTGTAGATAATTATACCTATCTTTAAATAATTGAACTTATCTTCAAATAAATTACACCTATCTTTAATGGAATTGCACCTAACTTCAATTCAGTTAAAGATAGGTTCAATTGAATTATACCTATCTATAATTCATTTGAAGATAGGTATAATTGATTTAAAGATAGGTGCAATTGATTTGAAGATAGGTATAATTGAATTAAACCTATCTCTAATTCATTTGAAATTAGGTACAATTATTAAATATTTTTTGCGCCAGTATGACGTACGTAAGGGGAGCAGTTATCATTGTCAATATCGTGTTAATTAAAGATAGGTTCAATTCAATTTCACCTATCTTTAATCCAAATATACCTATCTTTAATTCACTGCATTTTTACCTATCTTCAAATCGACAATTGAATTAAAAATAGGTATAATTGAATTAAACCTATCTCAAATTTATTTGAAGAGAGGTATAATTGAACTAAACATATCTCTAATTCATTTGAAGATAGGTACAATTATTTGAAGATAGGTACAATTATTTGAATATATGTTAATTTGGCGTTCCATACATTGTGCACGTGGACTGTCTTGAGAATTTCAAATTTGATTTACTCCTTTATTTTTGCAGCAATTTTGTGAAAAGATATCTTGATTTCTAATTATAGTCACCCATCATATCGCCGCTTATATAACTATAAAAACTCTTACAAGCGTAGTTATATTTTTCTCTCGAAAACATTAATGCTCTTGGTTTATATTACTCAATTGAGGCGCCGAAACTTCGCTTTCCGTACAAAATAATCATTTCGATCCTCTAAAATGTATACATAGTTAAAGGGGTTTTTTTGCGGGGGGGGGGGTTTAAAGATTTTTCAAAATTTAATAATAAAGACTTCTAGTTTGACATTTTCACGTTGAGGGCGCCGCATATCATTGATTGATTGATTGATAACTATTGTTTTACCTCGCTTCACGATCATCTCAAGTATTTAGTGAAAGCATGTGCCTAATGCACTGCATAGAAATTTATCACCTTTACAACGGACCTACCCGAAGCAGTGAGGGATCTTTTACATGCCACGCCTTCTGCGACACGGGGCTTTTGTTTTTACTGTCTCATCCGAAAGACAGAACACTGATGTGCCCACGACGGGAGTCGAACCTGGGACCTCTCGGTCACAAGCCGAGAACCTCATCCATTGAGTCACACGGGCTTGCATTTCAATGAAATCTGTTAAAAATACATTTTCCCTAAAATATATATACATGTATATTATCACAAGTCACTTTCATGGGAGTATCTGAAACTCCTAAAATTTGTTGACCTTGACATTCCCTCTAAAATGACCGCATATTGGATTCATATAAGACAATTGTAACCCAAAGTAGGCCAAGTATATTTGTGGTCTAAACTGCGCAGTTAAGTGAAGGACCACCATATTATGGTGTTTGTCTTCCTTGTGTATATCGCAATGGTAAGATTATTATTACTTGTAGAGAGCATCAGCTTTCAGTAAACAAGACACCGCTCGGTGGGGGTTTGAATCTTGAATCTATGAAATGGGGGTTCTCTTTATGGACTACATTATTATCTTTTTCTAAAATTAACAAATTGGGAAAGAAATGGCGATATTTATAAACGAGACAATTCATACACATGCTACACTTGCTATCAGATCACGAGCTTCTTAATAAACATTGTAATAAGGTCCTTGAAATGAAATGACCAATTCAGTGGGTATAATGAGAGACTGTTTATTACATGGCGTTATCAGCGAGCGGACCTGTATCACAGTATCCGCATGACGATAGATAGGTACATCTATACCACAATGTGAAGACTAGATACGTGTACATGTTATAATTGTATGATGTCACGATAAAATTCCCCATTCTCTACCCATAAACATCTGCTGTATGTACATGAAGGGCTTTCACCAACAATTGAAGGAAAAGTGAAAGACAACGCCTTAAATGGTAATAACATTTTTATTTCGTGGTCAGAATGGTCTATTTTAATTTGTACGTATTTTTTCACTCTTTTAAATATCTATTTAACATGACGTCTGGGTATATGCACCCTTAGAGCAAGGTTATAGACAGGTTACCGTCCTATGCTGTGTATTTGTCATTTTTAGTTTTTTTTTTTCCAGTGAACGGTTTAAAGTGAAGTTTAGGACCAATGAGTCATCTAATGTATGTATAGACTGGTGCAACTATTGGTGGATCCAGAGGCTGGGTGCGAAAGTGAGGTGGAACCCATCTCTCTTCTTTAAATCGCTGTGACGGTAGTCAAAATTACCGCCGTTGACAGCGACCTTGTCGGGCCATAGACACTGCGTTACATGAAGAGTGCCTTTTAACTATCCAAATTCCCCTATATCGTCTCGTTTCCCTTTCCTCTAAGGTAAGAAATGACAGTCAAAATGAGGCCGTTTGACCCAATATTTCCTACAAGAGGAACGGGAACGAGGCGGTATAGGAGGATATGGAGGACATCATACACTTTTGGTTATTTAAGTTACACGAGTAGATAAAAATTCTATATTCATTTGGTCGCTGTTAGTGACGGTTGCCATGGTAACAGGTCTATGTAATTTGCCCTCCTGAAATGCTCCTTATATCTTAAGAGATATATAAGAGTTTTGGGGGCATTTACATTATTCTTTATAAAAAAGATTTTTATGTTTTCACTTTTTATTTTACTAACATGGTTCAAAGTAAATACTTTTATGTTTTAGAATGTTTTGAAAAAAATTAGTTACCGTTGATATACAATGCGATAAAATGGTGTCCCATGGCATCTCTACAAAGACTTTTTCATATTTCACCACAACGGTCATTGTCAGAAAAACACAGAAAAAAAAATCAATTAAATTGGCAATTATGCGTGCCCACCTATGGTTGATGATTGCAGAGAATGGTATTAAAAGGCACATTTCATGTAACTCAGTGCCTGTGGTCCGACCAGTGTTGGGCTGAACTCATTAATATTTGCCTGGGAAGGCGGTTGGTCCTACGATATCGCACTGGGCTTCAAATCTGCGGTCCCAAGTTCGATTCCGGAACTCGGGTTTTTAAAACCATATTCTGCCTGTCCCTTACAATCAGTCTAATGAGATTATGTGAACCGAAGCCCCTCTGTCAGGGCATACCTCGGCACGTAAAAGATCCCTTACTACTTCGGATTGGTTCGTAAACAATGCTCCATCCAGGTGTCGCCACCATAAGATCTGAATAACCTCGGAGTGAATAGTAATAAAAACCACAAAAGTTTGATTGCCATACTGTAGTTAAGACAGTGTATATTTACGGCGATAACTTGCGTAACCACTAAGCGTTGTTAATATTATGTAAAGTTCGTATGCAGATTCATCGCCACAACTTCCAAACTTATATAAATTGTGTACTTGTAATCGTCACCTTACATAACATGTACAGGGAAATAACGGGGGGCACTGAGTTAATGATATCTTACCAAAGATGCGGAGGATCACCGAATAACCGAATATTATGTCATCTGAAATGACAGTCGAACCTCTTTAGCGAGTAGTCACAAGTTAAACGAGTCAAATTTTTTTTTTTTTTGCCGAGTAACACTTATTGTTATAGATTTGGCTTTAACGTATCGGATACACTAAATTTTGAAAGAATCACGAATTAGAAAATAGTTTTATGTCAATTATAGAATTATTTTTATCTTGCAGTTCACAAAAACGTAAGAGTTTTCTCCCGTTGACTCCCATCAGGGCTTTGCAATGGACTCATCGTGGGTCTTAGGGCAATCTCCGGATTCCTTGTCTTTTCGTAAAATTTCAAACCCTTTTTTGCTAACGTCAGTTCCTGCTCCCACCTTTTTTTTAGCGTTTGGTAACGTGTTGGAACTGTTACCGGATAATTTTCGGTTTGAAACTTGCCAGCCTCTTGTCGAATTTTGTCGGATATTCTTGTCGACTGTTGTCGGACGCATTACTTTTGGATTTCGAACCGATGTCAAGAAATGGGATAGGTAAAATATTTATAGCTGATATTAGCCGATATTAGTTGAGAACGATTAGCAGTGTATCAAACCGTGGATCTCCAAAATAGTTTAGCAAAACTCCAGGAAGTATTTGTCGATAAACAATTGATATGTACAAAAAGGGTGGATAGTGGGTCAAGCATTGGGTATAGCATATAGGAACTGAGAATATATAGGTATGAAAGAGATGAAAATGTATTGTTCTAAAATGTAATTCCATAGCTTTCATATAACACTTGTAATATTAGGGCAGTAAAATTTTGGATTTTGTCAGACTGAGAACCTCAGGATATATATGAGTAGTAATATTCTGCAATACAATAAATAGCAAGAGATACTAGTATACTAATGTGTAAAACAGCGTTTAAGATACATGTATAATCAACCTGCTTTTAACGACCTTATGCATTAAGCATCCACTCGTCTTTAACGGCCACACTTCTCTGTACCTTACCACTTTCTGTCTATGCGAAATTTCCTTATATTAAGATGGCGACTGCCTTAAGTGGCCACCTGCATTAAGTGACTACCTGCCTGCGTGCAGCGAGTGACCACGAAACTGTCAACTTTGAATTAAGTCGTTCATTATATGCAGCGAATGACCACTGGATTATTCACTGTGAGTAACGACGTACGCATTTCACAGCGTATGTCCATATACATGTATTGGAATACTGACCTTCCTAATTCGGTATCGCAAATGCCCTTTAATCGAAAGTTCTTGTGATGATCGTACGTTTTATGGTTTTAATTATTACATATTTAAAAGTGCATTTCTGTGATGACTTCTGTCGTACGAGCTAAGTCAGATACCTTTATCTTTTCTTATATGTAGTACGATTTTGTGCTTATTTATATTTTGTACTTTTTGCAGGCTAGCAGCGGTGAGAAAAAAGAACATTTGTATAAGATCCTCGTCATTGGAGAGCTTGGTACCGGTAAAACTTCAATCATCAAACGTTATGTTCATCAGTTCTTCTCACAACACTATAGAGCCACTGTATCCTTACAAAATACAGTCAGAAATACTCGAACTTTCCGATATTTATCAGTGGAAAATAAGAACTTTTTGACTTGAAAATAAATGCTATGATCAGATTGATCCAGAAAGCATATTGTATCCGGATCTGTTAAAGAAGATAGGTTTATGCAGTTTGTTAATGCAGGGGCATTAGTGTTTTACCAACATATCTTGCTCTAAGCAGTAATGCTGAAATTATTAATGTTTGATGTTACATCCATGCCATATTTTGCTCTTTGATTTGACGGATTTAAAACGGGTTTTTCCATGTTTCTGATTTCATACTTCATAAATTTACAATGCAGTTTAATACAAAAGTTATATGGTTACCAACAAGCTATTGCCGGCATGTTTAAAAGTTTTAGAAAAATTTCAAATCACAGTTACTTAGCATGACATTTGACCTTGACCTTTTTGTAAGATTGGCGTCGATTTTGCACTGAAAGTATTAAACTGGGATGCAGATACGATTGTGCGGTTACAGTTATGGGACATTGCAGGTAATTATTATTATTTTATTTATTAAAAATGTAATCAAGTATTGTAGTATTAGTTTTTAAAGTTAAAATAATCTCGTTGACTCGAGCAGAGCTCGTACAAAATATGATCTGCCAATCCTGTTGTAACATTCATAGATCTCTCTGTCATATCTATTATACATGTATATGAAATGATAAACCGAAAATATCATCTTGTGTTTAGATTGTTTTACTTATAAAATTTTCACATTCTCAAACACAAAGCACCACAGGTTTAGGGAGCAACAATTTGATTTTTATTGGGGGGGGAAGACTTTGCCAAAAAAAGTCCGGCTCAAATTTTAGGGAAAAAAAATAATCCGGCCCAAAGGGCCGGCAAAAAAAAAATAACAGTAATTAAAGAAAAAAATAATAATCCGGCTCTGAAATTGGGCCAAAAAAATTATTCAGGCCGGTGAAAGTCTTCCTCCCCCCCATAAAAATCAAATGGTTGCTCCCCTATTTTTAATAAAATATACATCTTTTCATCTGAACATTTGAGATACTGGAATAAATATCCCTGTTTTTACAAAGCGGTATTCACTATTTTCTGTCAATGATATACAGAAAACTGAAGCGAAAGTTGACAATGCATGCATTATTTTTATTATGATAAGGAAAATGAAATGTCACCGTGTACCTCAGGGTACGAAACATTACCCAGTAATTCAGGGTACCAAACGTTACTCTGTAAAAATGTAATATTTATATAATATCATGCATATTTATTATTGTAGGCCAAGAAAGATTTGGCAATATGACACGGGTATACTATAAGGAAGCCGTTGGTTGTTTTATTGTTTTTGACGTAACGAGAGCGTCAACGTTTGATGCTGTTGTGAAATGGAAAAGCGATCTTGACAGCAAGGTTCAACTCAGTGATGGTAGCCCAGTCCCATGTGTTCTTTTAGCAAATAAAGTAAGTGATATAGTGTACAGGTGTAAGTTATAGACCACGTGACATCAAGATGTGAATTACCTGTCTTTCCGGCCACAGGTTAGGCCTTGAGCAGTGGCGAATCCAGGATTTCCAAAACGGGGGCCCACATGTGAAAATCAAGTATTAGACAAAATACTCAGCCATTTTGGGTGCTAAATCTTAAATTCCACCGGTACTCATGAATTGGGCGAAAAAGCCCCCTCCCCAGTTAAATCCGCCATTGAGCATCACTGAAGAGATATAAGTTATAAAAATGCGCATATGGTGCACCAGATTAATTCACGTATGTATGTTCTGATACTAATTCTTACTTTATGGATTTTTGTTGACAGTACTGTATAATGCAGAAGGGGTTGCGCCACTATGTTTAAGAGGTTGGTAACCTCCTGCTTCCATGTCCATGAAATATTGTTGAAAGCGACGTAAAACACCAATCAACCAACAACCAACCAACTATAATGCAGAAGTGAAGTCAGTATATTTATCCAGACTCAGACTCTACGGGTCCCCCCCCCCCCCGTCCTTGTTTTCAGTATTAAACAAACCGAAAAATTACAATAGTTTGGTTATTTAGATCAAGGACAGCTTTTATCGTTGGTAATATATTCAGAGGGTTAACTTCATGGGGGCTTCTCATTGTGAGGCTGCTGACAATTCATGTACATGTATTTTATTGATCTTGCATCTGCTTAAAATGAGATCGAAAACATGCTTAGTCTAATTCGGTTGAGATAGATGCATTCGCGGATCCAGGATTTTTTTCCAAAAAAGGAGGTAAAAAGGTTAAACATAAAACAAAACAAACATAACCCCCTTAAAAAGGGCATCTCAACATTTAACATAAGTATTGGAACATGTATGCATTCTGCAAATTCCAGAGGGATGAGGGTTCCGAACCCCAATTCTCCTAGATCCAGGATTTTTTAAAGAGGTGGGGGGGGGGGGGGGGTTCGAGGGTTCAGATTTTTGGCATCCCCTAAACACAAAACAAAACATAACACAACCCCCTTAAAATAAGAGCAACTCAACTTTTTCATAAATCACGGGACATGTATATATGCAAATTCCAGAATTGGAGGAGGGTCCCTAACCCTAACTCTCCTAGATCCGCGAATGAGTTCAGAATTCCAGCTGGTGTACCTATCGAAGGTCTGATGAGGATGAATGGAATCCCAGAGACTTTTACCACTTAATACTGATGACCTCAATGTAAAAATAATCTTGGCGTAGCGTTGTTCAGCAAGGTACTACACTTCTACCTTGCTTTTTTCTTATATTCTAAAATATTATATTTCTGTTTTGACCAGTGTGATCAAGCCAAGGAAGGCCTAGTCAATAACAGTAATCAGATGGACGAGTTCTGTAAAGACAAAGGGTTTGTTGGCTGGTTTGAAACGTCCGCCAAAGAAAACATCAACATAGATGATTCTGCTAGATTCTTAGTCAATCAAGTAAGTCAACGTCGTGTGTACTGTGTTTTGTCTGAGGGTCGGAATTGTATGTACAAATGCATAAATTAAACCAGGGTTTGTATATCTTCTAGCCTAATGTTTCTATAGAGATTTTCGAAATTGCACGCTGATATGATGTTATCATTATTTTTAAACTTCCCCATCACTCTTTTTCTTTTATCAAGAATGACCAGTGGTATTCGGGTACAAACCATATATGGCAATCTAGAGTGCAATACATAATCAGAAAATAAAAAATCCGCTAAATTTTCCATCTTTAGAGTTCCATTATGGGTTGGAGTAACCATCTCTCCTCCACCTCCTTACTATACGATTGCCTATGGTTTGATTTCTTTTTCTCGTGACTTCAATATAATAAATACAAATAGATTGTTAAGAATAAACGCCGCTATAAATAGCTTTGTACACGTCATAACTTATCAATGTACATCAAAAATGTTGCTATTCCTTTGTTATCTGACAAATTTTATTATCTGATAGCCCAAATGAGATATCCCTTTGCTAATCAGAATTGTATTATATTTTTGTACATGTATACACCCTTGTACTTTTTCTACGCGAGAACGGATTGAGGTTGTATTCAAATTCCCAGAATTCCAGCTTTTCTTTAGGCTTACCATGCTTAAGGATTGAGAGAGAACCCAAAACTTAAAAGCGCTTGGTAACTGATTCATATTCAGTCAAGCGAAAATCATTATCTCAACCGTCTCAAAAACATGACATGAAATTATATCAAATAGCTGGAACAAACCTTTACCGACAAACAACTTAAAGTTATAAAAAGTGATAAAATACATCGGCAAAAAATTATATTCGTAATTATAATTGAAAATCGAGGGACTATCATAGTCAAATGTATTCATACCTCTGAAGACAACAGGTTTGAACTATTGGATATTTTCGTTATACAGAGTTATTTCCCATATGAGCAGGTCATTTCCCGTAATTGTACGCCGGTTTCCACAGAACTGGTTGACGTCTCAATGGTTGACGTAAAATACCCGTACTATGGGAAATGTATAATGAAAAGACCCAATACGACATCACTGCGTAGTTATTATGGTTGTTCAGTATTCGGCAGAATTATAAGTGGTAAGGGGAAACACAGATCATCATACGATGATAACATCTGGTGGCATGAAGATGAAGCATCTCCTAGTGGCTGGCTGTGACCGCCATTATATCATTCAATCAAAATTTAGTACAAAGCCAGGAGATCTTGCCCCAGGGTTATCAAAATTTTACCGTGTTCAAGTCAAACTCTGTGCTCAAACTCTGAGAACTTGGTACAACATTTTGAATGCAAGTTGCAATTGACACAATAGCTATTTATGTGTATGCCCCACTTTTATATTTGAAGAAATTCTAAATTACAAAAGCACTGCATTTCATACATACTAAAGTATACAATTAAATATGTAAATTGCAAAAATACTACAGCATATAGTATATAAACACTGATTAAAATATACATGATGTCATGGGGTATCACTGATAGCATCATATATCATTTTAAAGAGGCCAATGTGGATATCTTGATTATAGCTTGTTCTTTTTATAATTTGATAATAATTTAAAAGGGAATACTTAATAAATATATCTATATCAAAGATAGTCATATTTGTCCCTTTTATCCGACATTTCATTTTATATTTATAAATTTTAAAGGATATGAAGGATAAGAGTAAGTTAAAAGTTGCTGTCTTCTTATTATCTTCTAGACAGAATCCAAGAACAATATGTTTAAAATAAATATTGAACATAATTTTATTTGATAAAATTTCCCAAATATGTTTAACTAGATTACAACTAAATAATAAATGTTCAGTATTTTCAATCAAATTGTTACAATATGGGCAAAATTTACTAACATTTTTATTCCACTTACTTACTTTTAAATTATTGTTTAACAAATTGTTTAAGAGTTTAAACTTAAATTCAGAAATTTGAGTATCAAACATATTTATGATTTGTGTTCTATATATTAATTTCCATGATACACTTTCTATGCTAAAAGTTCTTTCCCAACTTTTTTCCATAAGTAGTCTCACAAATATTTTTTTTTGATTAAAATTTGGTAAAAAAATTTACTTGTGCAATTTTGAATAGAATTAAAGACATTTCCATAGAACAGAAATGAACGTTTTCTTTTAATATTTATATAAGGTGATTTATTACCAGAAAATTTACGAGAAAATTTATTGAACACATTTTTCATTATATAATACTCACAAAATATGTTTTATAACCTCAATTTTTAGGTGATCTCATATTTGAACATAGGATCAGAGTCTGAGCACGGAGAATGTTCTCAAAAAGTTTTATAACCTTAACTCTTTATGTATGAAACAAGCATAAAAATCATTCATGGGAAAAAAACTGGGGACCCACACTATAAGGAATTGAGGATATATAAAATTGACAGGCAGAGTGTACAGTGTGAGAAGTCCTAAATATAAACGTATACTCAAGGCATGCAGGAGAGATTGAAATATATCCAGAATCAAACAGACCGAAGTAAAAAAAAAAATTATGTCCTCTCTTCTTGAGAAACCTGTTGATCCTTGTTCTCTATATGGAGGATTATTTATAAATTTTTAAATATGTGTCCTTTGATTGTGCTGGATTGTGCTGCTTTTGCGGTGAGTGGAAAGGTTGGCGCCCGTAAACCGGTTAACCACACCAATTGAATGACGTCCTACTAAATTATTTAATGTGTGTTGTTTAATTGTGCTGCTTTTGCGGTGCGTTTAAAGGTGGGCACCCGTAAACAGGTTAACCACACCAATTGGGTGACGTTTGTTACTTCAGTTGACCGTCCTAAGTCGGTATCGTAACCGCAGCACAATCGAACATTTTTGTAATGTCGTTTTTCAGTGTATATTCTATTATTATCATTTATTGTGTACATGTCCTTGGTGATTTTTGTCAAACAGCTTTGTCAGATGTCTTCATTTTTCTCCCTTAGTTATAGCAATCCCTGACAGTGTAACGAACCAACTGAAACTAAATACATGTATATAAATAGGTGTTCGTTAGGGCTGCCACGATAAATGTGAAAATTACAGGAAAGTAAACATATACACACTGAAGTGTTACATGTACACGTGTATTAACCTTTTCAAATAAACGTTCATTTTGCGAATAAAGATTTTAATTAATTTTACAGATTTTAACTAACGACAAAAATATACGGGCCGATGAAGAGGACCGAGATCGCATCACATTAGATTCCCGTGAAGCCGCGAAAGAGAAGGAGAAGAAGGGGTGTTGCTGAGGCAGAGACTGGTGGTAATAGAAAAAAAAAACTCACTCATATCAGTGTGAATGAAAGGATTAAATGGGACTTACCTATATATAGAGCGTCAGGATGGACGTGTAAATGCACGTGTAGTACTTTTTGTATGCGACATTTAAATATTTATAAATATGAATACTTCCTAGTTCTATGAAACAAATTACAATATGAATTTAATCTCATTTAAGAGTGTATATGTATATAAATACATATATATGTATGTGAACAGTTATTTTTAACGAAACAAAACATGCTAGGTTGTGTTTGTGTTCTATGGTATTTCATATTTGTTTTAGCTGAAATTTATCAATTAACATGTTTACATTAGTACCGTGTCCAGATGGACACTGATCCAAATGTTAAACGGCTAGAGAGCAAGTCATTCTGAAGAGAAAAGGGGTTGATGTCTGTGTTAACTGATATGATTACATTCATACTCAAATCTAAATTAAATATTTTAGAAGAAAATGTTTATAAAGTGTCTGAGGAATCAAAAGAACAATGTATGAAAAAATTCAGAAAGATTATTTACGAGTTTTCGATTACACTTTGAAATTCTAAAATATTACCATGGAAAGCACGCGATTATTGATAAAGTATAAAGTTACAGTAATAGAATTTCAATCTTAAATCGAAATGCAAATTTGCTTTTAAATTTTGGAGTGGGTATCACTTCTCATCCTTTTGTCTACATAATCTTAAAGAATTTCCTTCAAATGACGTGCGTACGGACAAATATTTAAGATTTTATTGTAAAAGAAACGAAACTAGGAAATGTTCTACTGGGTAGTTTATGAAAACACCTAGGTATGCAGCTGTCCTGTCACATATTGCTTGTGGAGGAGGATTTGTAACACAAATACTCAGTATCAGAACAGGCTTGAAATTCCCACGACTTTCTCTTTTGTAATAACAATGTGATGTACCCTTTCTTCTCTTCGAGATTTACCAATATATACTTTTTTTATAAATGAACTTAATTCAGGGATGACATTAATTTGAACATGTGATAAATGAAGGGAGACAACTACATAATGTGGCTTTTGACATCGCAGAAAAAAAGGTCTCCGACATAGATTAGGACCATATTATTGGGTCTTTTCGTTATCCAAAGTTATTTCTATTATGAGCAGGTCTATATCATTCTCGTAAGTCAACAGCCGTTTGTATAGAACTAGTTGACGTCATAATAGTTGGACGTAAAATACCTGCTCAAATGGGAAATAACCCCGTATAATGGAATATTTGGTTACAATAAAGTCGAATTTGATCGCGACATTGTTCCTCGCAGTGTCATTAGATGGTCCCATACACGATTCAATTTTAATTTTCAAAGCAGTATTTTAACGGCTTGTTTTAGTAGTCACCTTAGCGACCTTGTTGTTTTCTATTTATGCTTGTTTTATGCACAAAAAGCCTTTTTAAGTGGTCAGTCGTCTAGAGAGGCCATATCTTGACCTTTGACGGTTGCTTAGTACATTTTTACTCCTTATGAAAACATCTATATAAGAGCGGCTGCTTCAATGTATGATAAATGAACTCGAAACTCTTTATACTTCCACTTTCATTGTTTTGTTATGACAAAGTCTAAGTAATGTTCGTATTTTAGTGATTTTATGATGTTTTATCATCATATATGATTTATGTATACAATGTATTTTTATGACTATATATATATGTAATGATATCTGTTTGCGAGTAGAAAGCAGATTCAGGGTTTGAATGAATTTATAATAAAATGATTGATTTTAAAACTGTATTTTACAGTGTAACCAATAAAGTATTACTCATTTCTACCTACGTGTTTCTTTAGTCAGTTATGCCATACACGGATGCTTATGTAATAAAGTACATGCAAATTCTATTTTATAGTTAACAGAAACATATTTTTCAAAAGGAACAATTTATTGTAAGTTGACAGTGACTTTGACCTAAATGTATGACTTTGCTGCCGAGTGGACAAGGTCACGACAGATGGCCTTCCCGTTATGAATATTTCTTTTCAAAGGAACAATTCTACGACTGGACAAAACTGTTTATTTATAAGTCGACCGGGACCTTAATTTTAGTGATATGATCTCCGGTCAAGGCCATGACATACCACCCTCCCATAAAAATGTATCTACCAAGTGTAAGTATGTTCTAATTAAAGCCCGTAGAAAATATGGGTCATTTGAAATTTATACTATCGACAAGTTGACAGTATTCTTGACCTTGGAAACAAAGACCCAGAGGGAAGGTCGCATCAAGCAGCCTTCCTATGAAGAACTTTTCTACCAGGTATGAACTTACCATATTCTAATAAGGCCTTTAGAAATAAATTCTCCTGTCATCAGTAATCTTAATCTTGGCTGTATGACCCTGAGTACAGGTCACGTCATATAGCCTTTCTGTAAAGAACCTTTCTACCAAGTATGTACCTATTCTAATAAAGCCTGTAGAAATAAATTTCTCGTGTTTAATAGCTTAATCTTGGCTGTATGACCCCGAGTAAAGGTCACGACGCACCCATATTTTTCTACACACATTTATTTATGAAGATATTATATGAAGCATGTATAAATTATGGGCAGGACAAATTGCTACAGATCGACAAACATACCATTATACCTCCCTAGGAAGCATATAAATAGTTGAAAACATGGAAAGTTAACGGAGACAGTCAATCCACCATTACTAGAGTTCATTTGATCTTTCGATTTAGCAATAAGATGTTTCCGACCAGACAAATGCTCCCACCTACTTGGTTTCCTGTGCTTAATGATGATGGTCGACTGGTATCATCATTTATACCTTGGAAAGCAGTTTGCAATTTAGTCACGAAATGTTTCCTGATCTCAAAAGAAAGATATCTTTCATACCAATTTACATTCACTTGAATGTACACACCGAAAAAAACCAACCCCAAAACCAAAAAAAGAAACCCACAAACCCTCCCCCCCCCCCAAAAAAAAAGACCAACAAACAACATGAATAAACTATACGACCAATCACTTTTTACTCAAGCATCTTTCCCTCAAAACAATCATCGTTTACATAACTTTTATGTGGCTGCGTTTCTTGATACAGCTAAACATGCCTCTAATTCCACACCAGTTTATCAACAAACAAGAGCAATGCCTAGCGTGGCTTAATACGCCGTCGCTTACTTTGGACAGGATCAATGTGAACGTATGGTTTTATTACCCCCAAACATGGGTCTCTTTGGTAATACTCTTATTTAATATTGAAATCAAAAAAGAGGAATCCAAGTCCCATAACTCTGTAACGACAAAATGGAATTTGCTCAAAACTGAAAGGTGGCTTCCCCTACACTATTTAAGCATTCTGTATAAGTTTCATGAAAAACAACTGACGTTTACTTAAGTTATCGCGTTACATAGCATAACCATAGCATCTTATCATAGTAAAAATAAAATCCAAGTTCTAAAACTCTGTAGGGGCAGGCTTGGTGTAGTGGTTAAGCGCTTGGCTTGCGGCGCCGACGATCCGGGTTCGATTCCCGGGTTGCGCCACTATGTTTAAGAGGTTGGTAACCTCCTGCTTCCATGTCGCGATATAACTGAAATATTGTTGAAAGCGACGTAAAACACCAATCAACCAACCAACCAACAACCTAAAACTCAGTAACAAAATAGATTTTGCTCAAAATCGAAAGGCCACTTCCTCTACCCTATTTAAGCATTTTGTATTAGTTTCATGAAAAACAGCTAACATTTACTAATTTAAAGTTAATGCATTCCATAGCATTTCACTATAGCAAAAATGAAATCGAAGTCTCATAACTCTGGAATGACAAAACGAAATTTGCTCCAAATCGAAAGGCGGCTTCCCCTACATTATTTAAACATTCTGTATGAGTTTCATGAAAAACAACTGACGTTTATTTAAGTTATCGCGTTTCATAGCATCTTTTCATAGTAAAAATAAAATCCAAGTCCCATAACTCTGGAATGACAAAACAGAATTTGCTCAAAATCGAAAGGCGGCTTCTCTACACTATCTTAGCATTCTGTATGAGTTTCATGAAAAACACCTGAGGTTTACTAAACTTATTACGTTCCATAGCAGACAGACAGACGCACATCGCCGTACCATAGTAAGTCCCGTCTTTCGACGGACATATAAAAATCACAAACAAAAAAGGGAAAGCAGTATATAATTTAATCATTTTTAAAATCAAGTTTTATTCATATTAACATTTATTAATATAAAAAAAACTGTATTCTCCCTTTCTCATTGCTTCCTGGTATTCATTGGTAAAATACACATACATGTACCTACTGGGCAGTCCTGTGACAAGAAATGCTAATATCATTGACATATCTTGTTGTAAGTGAAACGCACACATACCTACTGGGCAGTGACAAGAAATGCTAATTTCAATGACATAACTAATGAGTAAATTGCTAACAAACTTATTTTTGCAAGAAAAAAGAAAAGTATACACATTTAATGTTCAATATAATATTATGAATTCCAAAGATACATATATCAAAATATATTGTCATAAATAATGAAGTCATGAGACCAATGTCAATGAGACTATTTCACAAATGCTTAAATGATCCAGATTCATGATTTGTTACGAGGTAACATGGGTTTTAGAAATAAACTTTCTAATGCCAATGTCTGAAATTGGAACTCTTTTTAATACAACTATTAATTATCTTAAACTACAAGAAAAAAGACAGTTAAATGAACTTTAATTGAATATGATGATTTCACATTTTGTTACCGTTTCTTAAATCAGATAAATTCCCATCATAATGTGTACATTGTATATTATGAGTATATTAAATACTAGACTTCCATGTCTCAATATATACATATGCAAAAGTAAAATGATCTATGGATGGTGAATAGTAATTCTGAAACAATCTGAGCAAAGAAAATTGAAAAAAAGTTTACAAGGGAGACGAAGAATACCCCTACCAGTGGATTCTGTAATAGTAATGAATGTGTATGAAGGATGGTGAAATTCATTTATCCATTTCAGGGGCCATAACTCTGGAATGATACTGGTAACATCGATAACCCAACTTGGCCAGTTACTGTTAGCCATAGTTTGAAAGTTGAATGCCAGAGACAGAAACATTTTTTCAAAAGGATTACTTTTTATTCATATTGAACTACCATAGTAATTGTAATGGACAGACAAACTGATGTACAGATAGACGTAGATCACAATACTGTACAGTCCAGGTGTTCTGTAATTTTTCCACCCACCACAGTGGGACACATCCAGATGTAATTTCAAGAATTACACAGTACATGAAGTCACTCACAAAGGTTCACCTGGATTTTCACCGTGATTTTGGGTGTTTTTCCACTGTGCTTTGTGCAATTTCTTCAAACAACTGGACTGTACTCTATACTCTTACCTCTAAAGGTAAGGGGTATGAAAAATCTGGTGATTTACTAAACATTCTCTTCACAGCTACCGTCTGTTTATGTGGTATTACAATATATATTATCATATTTTACAATAATCAGTAATAATTGTATTTTACTACTATAAGTATGCACATTTATGCATAGGCAACATTAATCTCTCTAAATCAAGTAAACAATCAAATTCACCTTTTTGAAAAATGTCCAAATAATGGTCTACAATGAAAAGACGTAATTATTAAGATTAAAATTTATTTCATTGACTGTTCTCCTGCATGTTCCTTTGGTCACATGACCCTTTGTGCTCAAACATCGAAAAACTCGAAAACCCTCTGGTACTCAAAGAAATCATGCGGTCCCGACAATATTTCCATTCATTTCATTAACAACACTGAAAATTCGAATTTCCAAATACTTGAAGTGATTTCAAGTTATCAAAATTCGACTGAATATGACTGATTTAAAATGGACAAGGATGGGATGACATGGATACCGAAAGTTTCCCCCTTGTTAAAAAAAAGAAAAAAAAAATCCTTCAAAATGCTCAACAATGTAGACACAGGTTTCTTGCTAAATAATTTCATGCAAGTAAATGAAAGTAAACAAGTGACACAAAGATCATTAAAAAAAAAAATATACTGGTAGTGGATACTATAATGTGATGCACATATCACCAATGCCAAAGAAATATTTTTTTTTGTATCTTAGATGTTGATATTGTTCATAAAATTACATTTGTAGGTATGTTTCAATCAGAGTACACAAAAGGTGAAAAAATCAAGCAGTGCACTACAATAATAAGTTCACCATACATATGGATTTTATTATAATCTGACATCCTGATTAAATCATTATGAATACCAAAACTGAACAATGTAAGAATGATTCGGATGATCTTCAGGAATTCTGTCAAATTAAAGTAATAAACCTTTTCATATCAATTATCATAGAATACTGATATACACATTTTACACTGTAAATAAAATACTGCTTTCTGCCAATAAAATTCTTTATTGCCTCTTGGGCCATATTTTTGGCAAAAGAAGAAAAAAATATCACTGTACCATTTCTGTGAATTTCCTCTTTCACCATAATAAAAGCTGTAGAGGTCAAACGCAGAGAACAAAGACTTCCGTAATACAAGATACCGCAAAGCTATTTTCTAGAATACCCACCGACAATTTCATATGTGATTCAAGACAGCATCAAGTTGACATGAATGCACATGTATTTTTGAAGAGTATAAATGATACTGCAAAGATTGGCCATTTTTGCATAAACTGTTCCAGGAGTTGATGATTACAATATTTACTTTGTTCCATAAATCATAGCAAAATACTGAAAAGTTATGTAGATTTTACGTTTACATAGCACTGCAATGGTATTTATGAATCAATAAATTACATTATGGGGTAATACTTGTGACAGAGATAACAAGAATTTTCGTAGTATAATTGAATACATGTAATAAATAAAACAGGATTTAGAAGAGAAATTGTATTACATAGGCAGCTACTTTCAGGTGTGGTCAAAGTTCCCTGGAAGTGGACTTGATGCATACTAAAGTTGTGTTTAAGTTGAGTATATATGCACATTATTAACTCTTCATCTCTATATGCAGTTGCCTCTCGATAACTCAAACTCCATGGGCACGTATTACACAGTTCAAGTTACGCAAAGTTGAAGTCAGAGAAATATATTCTTACATCAAAATTAGAATTGGGACTTTTCAAATCAGTCTGAAGTAAAAAAATAAATTTGATTTTTCTGTGTATTAGTAAATCAGTAAACTGTAGTTCAAATGTTAAATCTCGTGTTCAAAACAGATGTAACAAGCATGTCTCTGATGTTCTCATCAGCGCGAATTTATTTTTCAGTCTATCTGACAGAGAGGTACCTAATTTATATTTATTCATAGATGTCATGACCTTGGCATTTGACTCAAAATTCAATCAGAATATTCTGCCCTCATTCTGCATCTATATGTGAATTGAAACCTTCAGATTGAAAAACCTTTTCAACTTAGTTACATCACAACAAAAATGCTGACTGATAGACAATACACTTCTTGTAGGGTACACCAAACAACAGTTGGTCCTAATTAGTGAAATGGGGTATGCCCTCGCTATGGGACCTTAACCTTTGAACCTTCTGAAGAGTATGTATTTTTCTTTTTAATTGTTTTTTATGTTCAGTAATATTATTAATGATGATAATGGTCTCTACAAATACATATCCTTATCTATGCACCAAAAGTTCTGTTTTCAAAACCATAATTTCCACACATTCTACCAAAAATAAAATGTCCCAGTTATCCATCTTTTTCTCATAACTACCATACAACAACATAGCCAGAAGAAAAACAAAGCTTTATAATCCTCTATCCATCACTTTCTTCCCTTACGCCTCGTTATCCTGGACAAAAACCATTTCACTTTTACCAAGTCCCGCCTCGGAGAATGATATTGGTTCTGGTGATTCCTCCGTTGGTTCACACGGCAATGTCCGTCGAGGGAAATTTGTCACAATGTGAAAGTCATCTGGACAATCTTCATGGCAGAACACAAAATAGTATAAATACTGAAAAACAAAAACAGGTGTCAAATAGATCTATTGATTGACTGATTGATTATTGTTTTATGTCACTCCAAGATTATTTCACGAATATGGTGACGGCATCTGTCTGATGCATTGCAAAGAAATCTATTTCTAATTTCTCCTCCAAAGCAGTGAGCGATCTTATACATGCCACGCCTACTATGACCTGTGACCTCGGTTTTCACAGTCTCATCTGAAAGACAGAAAACCGGTGTGCCCAGGGCGGGAGTCGAACATGGGACCTTTCAGTCACAAGCTGAGCACCTTATCCATTCAGCCACACTGGCTTTAACTTAGATGTAACTATACTTGTTAAATTACAACAGTGCAATCTTACCCGATCATTATTTTGAGGAGAGTCCCCATTCCGCTGATTCCAGCATTCGTCAATTTTACTTGACATTTAAAGTATAATGGGTAACTTCTAGCTACACAATTTTTTTTTTTCAGAATTTCTGACATCGATTTTTTGAGTGTGGATTATAATGGGAGGTAAAGTGCAGTGAGTTGTGTTTCCAAGGATTTGTATGTGATGTCAATCTAAAAATGCTGCTAAAATGTCAGCATGTACTAAAATCTCACCTTTAAGCTGACCATGAAATGGAGTGGATACACAGTCGTTTATTATCATATGTATAATTATTCAGACAATCTGTGTATTGGTGTGTTTATTAGTTTAACGTATTTAAGGTACACACACTCTTACTCCCTTTTCCTGCTCAAATTGATGGAGTTTGCCGGTAGATGATGATAAGCTAATGATATATGCCTATTCGGCAACATCCATTAAGCCTTGGATGTGCCGACAAACTTATCCGAAAATGCCAGCTTTATTTCAAAAATCTTTTGGCATTTTCTTTCCATCTTCACTATCAATACTTCATTGCGAGTCATTTGATATCAAACATGACTACAATATTCAAATTAAAAGCTAAGAAATTAAATCATATAAAATTACAAATTTTTTGTTGTCAAAGTTCTTTTTGTTTATTACTTTTAGTTTCATATCGATTTTACTCAAAGAAATTCTAAAAGACCTGTCTCAAAACAGACCTTTTCAAAAATATATACATCATTGAGGATTTCTCAAAAATGCAGTTTCTGAAATTCTGAATAGGAAATTCCATGATCAGACCGTGGTCAACTTTTGTTATATCGATGTAATGGGATGTGATAGGTACACGAAGGTATGCCGTAGTTTAGCTAGAGTGCGTCTACCTTAATTACAAGTTACACTGATCATGGGTTTAGTGTTTAGTGAGATGGTCATAAAATGACTTTTACCGGTAATTGGCCTTTGGTATAAAATGTAACTATACTTTTTGCCAGTATAGTTTGATACTCGCTAGACTGGGTATAGATGTCACCTTCTAACAATACTTGTTGCATTGCACACACACATATGAATCAGACAGAAATCTAAATCAATAGTGTTTCTTCAGCAAATAATAAGAGCATCGAGCATAATGAGTACCGTATTCACTCGTGTATAATACACACTATTTTTCATAAAATCTGACTTCAATTTTCCAGGTGCGTATTATACACAAGATCTAAAACAAGAACCTTTTTCCAGACATAAGAATTCATATTTCCGTAGCGATATTGCCGTAAATGTCCGCTGACAACGATCAGAACATGACCATTAGAGTTTGGGAACTCCCACTTGACCACTGAAATGGTTTTTAGACACTTGATAAAGAGATTATCATTTCAGTTTTACCTCCTTGTGTTGAACACTTTACAATATACAATGTACGCTGAAATGAAGATGTTTTTACAAATGAGAATAGCATATTTTAAAATAACAAGTGCCAATGCAATCCAATTATCTTATCATCGTCAATCAAGGTGAAATGGCTTCGCGGTCAAACAATCTGCCATCGCTGTACACCCCGTTGGGATAATTGGTTGTTCGCCACATATATACACGTCCCTGATACTAATTACAATTTTATTAACCATTCTTTAGTTTTCTTTCTATCAACACAGTTATTGGATCACAAATTAATATTATTATGGAAGTTGGGTTTATTCCATTCATTGAATATCCTAAGGTTCAGACGTGTAACCAATTGTGTTTTCCGTAAAGTGAAATCTGTAATATAGAGATTTTTTCTATGTAAACTTGAGGTTCTTGATCACTTGCTTATCCGGCAATTTCACCTGCGTATTATACACGAGATGTAGACTTTTTCTTCAATTATTTTCCAAAAGTTGGGGGTGCGTATTATACACGGATGCGTACTATACACGAGTGAATACGGTATGAAGATATATAGTCTATATCTCTATTGTTTTATGTGTCAAAGAAGCTGCATTCCTTTGAGGAATACATATAGTTCTGTTTAAATAAGAGAAACCTCCTCTGTAAGTTTAAAACTTTTTCAATACATTTTACGCAGAAATTGACAATTACGCAAACTAACTTGCCAACATACAAAGAAACTCACAAGTTCCCTGATGTTTCACTGGCACAAACTACAAAACTTCAAATAAAATTACATAACCATGGGCTGAAACTATGACCAGGATCAGTTTGAATCATCGCCTCAGCTGTCACGGAATTCACATGACCTTGAATTACCCTTGAATCCAATTCTTTCTTATCTCTTTACCTTTAATGACTGATGTTTGTTAAACCTCCTCTCCACCCTAGAGCCGTGAGGTAACTTAAGAACAATTTTCACACAATCTGGATCACTACTGTCTGGTTCAGGAGGTATGTTATTTTTCAGGTCTTCTTTCTTTCTTTCCCTCTCCTAGAAAAGTGAAAAATGTAAAGCATAATGAGAGTAATGTGGAAATTGTAATTATATATTTCCTTGATAAAGGATCATTTATATATCATGAGGACAAAAATCATATTAGTGGGGCTTTTCAATTTTAGGAATTTTTCGTCCCATTTACATAATACTAAAAAGATCAATGTTTGGGGGAAATTTAGACAAATTTTGGAAAAAAACCAATGAAATTTCCATTGGGAAGGGTCCTGATTTGAAGATGAAAAATAAACCACTGCATATGAAAACTATTTTCAAAAGTGCACCAGAATGATAAAAGGACATCTTACAACTAATAATCGTTGTCGTTCATTCTCAGCATCTAAAATTTTCTGTTGTTCCTCTTCTCTCTTTACTTGATCCTCTTGACGCTTTCTTGCCTAAAAATATTTCTTAAGTATAAGTTCAAATTACTTCAAAAGATTATTTCCGAGTTTTCAAGTACAGTTTGTATTCTGAAATATTACCATAAAAAGCATGTGTTTACCAACAAGCATTGAGATTTCAATTACAGAATGTCATCCATTACTAATCTAAGTGTAATTCTGTCTCTCAATTTTCAAATAGATATTACTGTTTTCTATTTGGCTTGTTCATTTGTAATTATTTAGTTTCAGGTAATCTTAAAAACTTTTGTTCAGATCATGGTCCTATAGACAAACAATTCAGTTTGAGTTTTTAAGTTAAAAAAAATTAAGTTATTATCATAAAGGCAACAAAATTCCAAAATGGACTATTAATGTTTAATCTACACCTACATGCATAATACACATTGATCCTGATTGCAAATTCGCAGTTTTCAATCAATTGTTATCCACTTTCACAATGATATCTACCAATATTGTATTCTCACATGCATAAAATATGTAGAGTTTGTCTGATGTGGTTTCAATGAAATGTAATACAATATAATATAACCTTCCTACAGCAACTATCTGTAATTAATTACGTAAATTTTCAAAACGAATAACAATTGTGTACTTAACACATGGCTCCTGTCCTCATATTTTACATCAAACAAGAGGAAATGCAAAGCAAAGAAGAAACATGTGATACTGTGGTTTATGTGTTGTGTTTGTATGCAGGAGATCACAGGCACTAGCCTCACTATGACTACTGGATATTTGGGTTGTATTCTTAGACCACTAATCCACATTGTCCTAGTGCACCAAGCCATAAATAGGTACTAGCTTTTACTGGGAAGTAAAGTGAAATGGTGACCCATGCATCAGGGTTTGACTCTCATCTGTCAGCTCCACAGAGACTGGGTATAATTACAGCCTTACACACCGTCATGGTTTGCTGAAGGACTTAACCTAGTAAATGCTGAAAAGCTAAGTTCGACTTCAATTCTGTTACCCAAGTAAGTTCCCACAGATACTTTAATCCTCATATTTCTCACAGAATGACTTTCGTACCTTTTCTTGGTCTGCTTTTAGAGATTCTAAATATGCTTGATCTTGTTCCCTTCTGAGAGTCTGAGTGAAATCTCTCTCCTGACGGTCCGCTCTGGCAGCAATTAGCGATGTTTCATTATCGCTCATTATACGCTCCAATTTTTCGACTAGCTCTTCCGGACCTTATACATACAAAAAGATTTATATATTGTTAACACAATGCATTCAATGAATAAATTTCAATACTCAAAAGATATTTATTCACAATGATTTGACTGTGTTATTTCTTTCTTTCTCCTCGTTAATGTGTTTTAACTCATTAGTTGTTTTAGGTATCATCAAGGAAAGCTTTTCTAAGCTGATATGTATATTGACATGAGACTTCAGTTTTTAAAGTCTCAATACAAAGTCAAGACACAAAGAGCTAAAGATGAAGCTTAAACAATGAGCCTCTTTTCCACAAGCCAAACATGCAACCAACTAAGTTATGCCAGTTTCAATGGTAAATTAAACCACCCTTTTTTTTCATTACTCTTGACAAAATCACTGGTGCTGTTTGATGAATTCTTTAAAAAACATTTACATAGAGAGAAGGCACCAGGATACTACATGGGCATAAAGATCATTTCTTTTCCTAAAACATACACTTGATTTCAAGCAAGGTTCAAAAGTGAATTGCAATGTTTGGACAACAAACTTGATTGGCTACCAACCCCACCAGTATTTACTGTTTTATTGTCAAGTGATGACTTGATATTATGGTTTTTATGGTACATTTAAAGATTCATCTTTTCAAAAATACAAGTCCTTAGTTGTAAAGATGGAAACACAATGCCCCAAGTGTGTTTATCACTGGCAATAAATGAATCTTCAAATGTATAGAAAAGTAATTCAAGTAATTAGATTTGTTTGTCTGATTTTAGTTTTAAGTCAAATGAATATTATTGCACTTCTATAGTGACAGCATCTGTCTGGTGCATTGCACAGAAATGTACACTTATGTAAAGACCCATCCAATAAAGGCTCATTTTACTGTCTCATCTAACAGATAGGACACTGTCAAGCCACCAACTGAAATTTTATAAAACTCAAGAAATAAGGACTGGAGAGTAAGACTTTAGAAATGAGAGATGGAGTGTGAGACTTAAGAAATGAGAGATGGAGTGTAAGACTTTAGAAATCTGGACTGGAGAGTGAGACTGTAGAAATGAGAGATAGAGTGTGAGAATTGAGAAATCTGGACTGGAGAGTAAGACTTTAGATATGTGCTAGATATTAACATATCTGACTAAATAAGAATCAACTACATATGGACTATAGTTTTATTTTTTCAGTAACTCACCAACTGGTCCTTCTATTCTAGCTACAACTGTCATTCTGTTTTGACGTAAAACAACAAGAGCTAAAAACGGGTAGGTATTTTCCCTCAATGCCCTAGACACTGAAAGATTACAAGCATTAGTAAAGAATAAACATGAAATAATTAGATACTTCATTTATCAAATTATACTGCTCACAGACAATTATTTTGATTTAATATATTTTACACGTACGAGTACAATGTAGAAAGTTCATAGCTATCTTAAGTTTGTAAGGTTAAAACTTATAAACAGATAAGACATACGTATAACAATGTAGTAGAATTTTACTACATATACTATTTTGCATGATATCATGTATAAAGCTTTGAGAATCAGAGTGAGAGTGACAATATTCTTACCTCTGAAGCCTTCTGGGCTGTTAGTATTGCAGGCCCAAAATAGCATCTGTCCATTCACAAAGTTAATTAATTCTTCATTACCCAGAGTGTTTCTACAATCATTAAGTTTCTGATTTAATGCATTGAATCATCAAATATACATGCCCTTCTGGACCAAAGCTCATCAATGGTGATGTCATGCCTTGTCATGTGTTTGAGATGGCTCAGCACTTAGTTTCTGTGCCTCTAGTCTTTCAGATCATTAGAATGCATAAGCAAAAGATCTATGTTTCCAATATATGCACATACAAATGATAAGAACAAAATGATGGTTAATATACATCATATATATGTACATGTATACGCTGTTTAAGAGTGGAAATCCATCTTTGTAAAAAGCCACTACTGTAAACCATGTTTTATTCGTGAGCGTTTTATTTTCGTGAGATACGCAATGAGGATCGTCTCACAAAAGTAAAACGCCGCGAACATGTCCAAGCTTGACTATCATGCTCTAGAGGATTCAACACAAGTTAAAATGGTATGTTTATTTGAACCATAAACCATGTCATTAATCATCTGTCAAGAAACATCGTTAAAACTGACTGGAGATAAAACATGACACAGTACGTATCTTTACACAGTTTAAAAACATGACGATATTTCTAACTTTAAAACTTTAATAATCCCGGCATGGTACCATCCATTGTGGACAATTTCTAATGTTAGACTCGGACAGGCAAGTAGTATCGATATCGATCGTCAGCAAATCAATCACGCATCAAAACAAATCATGTTTGTCGGTAATTAGTATTCATAGTAGGTGTATACTGACCATCTTTGTGCATAGTCCATTTATCATGAATATAAGATGCCACAAACAGGTTTAAGCGATCTAACTCGCCAAATTAAATCGTCATGAATAAAATACGGGTTACAGTATTTCAGACTCAAAGTAAGATAACCTCTTCACAATAACTAGAACCTTAGAATTTGTGTATGCACAACAGCCTCTCTAGACCTTTTGCTACAAACTCGACAGTTAAATAATCTCTTACAATTGTTGATCAATGTTCAATTCTTTCTGGTTTTGTAGGAGGACTTATTATGCAAACACCATTTGTAAAACAGCAGTCATCCTAAAAATGTCAGTTTTCTTGTCTCCTCAGACTGAATACCTGATAAAAGTATTGCTTTTATTGACCTCGGCCTTTGATGTACTGACTCCAATTCATTTCTCATAAAGTTATAACATATCTCAGTGTGTCATATTGTATGCTTTCAAGCATATAGAAAACATGCATTGAATGAGATGACAATAGGACAGAATGACAGAGAAAACAGTGTCCTGACCACTGTAATTTTTATGGACAAGCCAAAAAAAAAGCTAACTCAAAGACAAATTTTACTTCAATAATTTTAAGGTTATTTCTTATTCAACTGATTGATCTGTGAAACCTCATACTAATATTATTACCATAAACATTTCTCAAAAATATTTTGGTAATATGTTAAAGGTGTTTTTTTTCTTCTTTTAATTTCATTATTATATGAGGTTGAATGGATTTCCACAAATTGGAATGACAGCAGTGGAAAACAGATTTGCATGAACAACATAGATAAAGGATAAATTTCATCAGTTTTCAAACAAACTGGCTGCTGTTTGTCCACGATGTTGCAATGCTGATCTAGAATAATTACAGACATGATCTAGAGAATAAAGAAATTTCAGAAATATACATAGCAAGTTGGCTTTGCAAGCCTTTTACTTGTTGTCAAATAAATTTAAGCCTGGTCCTTCTTGAGATAGATTTTTTTTATTGTTTAATGCCACACCTAGATAATTTCATTTATATGATAGCAATACCTGCCTAGTGTGCAATTTTATAATATCGTCTATGTAACAGACCCATCTGTAGCACGATCTTTTACGTGCCAAAATATCCAGAGACATTTGGCCTCGGTTTATACTGTCTCATCTCAAGGAGAGATAATGAGGAAGAAGAAGGTAAATCACCATAGAAAATCCAAACAGACACTCAAAATTACAGCCAAGGCTTCAGATTTGAAGCTGAGAGCAACTCCACTACACCAACATGACCCTTCAGAGGATAAAAATACACTATGTTGTCATACACAGTTGCCATCTGATATCCCTCTCTTCCTTCACAAACACACACAAAGCATCAGAATAACAGTCAATGGTTCGATATTAGGTCGGAATTCCCAGACCATTATCTTATACGAAAATCTATGCTTCATAACAATTCAGACTTCTGCCTAGCATGATTGCACTAGTTGTTACTTACCGACAAAAGCTTGGGGTATCTTGATGATCATCACCATGGAGATAGACTAGAAGAAATCTTAACTCTTGCTTTGCATCATTTAAAGCCTAAAATGAAATATCAAATTCTTTGTAAATTTTTCAATATTTCTATTCCACTTAGCTCTCTCATACACTACTTAACACAATGTCAACAAATCTTCGGTCAGTGTACTGTATCCTGCATCTTTATCCTATTTTTTTTTTTAATTAACTCATTTCCAATTTGAATTCTATTTTTCAATTTAACAAAATATAATTGACAAAAAAATTTCACTTGTTTATAAATACTCTTGCTTTGAGTAACATTCAAACTGTCAAACTATCTAGATGTATTTAGAAAAGTTGAATGTATTATGCTAACACGACATACTGGTGTATACAAATAATAATACATTAAAGTGACTCTTTCCATACAGATATTTCATGTTCCAGGGAATCTATACTCATCAAAACTGGGTGTAAGCAATATGTATGTGTACAATTACATACAAACTCTGTTGAAAAAATGACATTAATAATTCATTTTTCTGATAAGGAACAGACTACTAAACCAATTTACAAACTGTATAATGCGCGAAGTGGATTAATTGTTGATCGTATTGTCAGACAGGAATGTACTTCGGACTCCATAAGTCTGCAAACAAAACATTATTTGCACAACTGGACAATAGAGTGATAGAACTAAACCATATCCTGAAGTATTGAGATGAGCATACGCTCTATAGCTGATTTTCATCATTTGTAGCTGACCCAATCTAAAAATAGTTTTCAAGTCACAGATGGTAAAAAAATATGCAGTGCCATCTGGTGAAGATTGCTCAATAGTTACAAATCGGAAATTTCCATAATGGATGCATATTGTGCATTCTTACACAGAATCTTGTGTGGTCTCTATGTGTACCTCATTTTTTGTACATCATTACATGTATTGTAAATAACGTTACAATTTGAACTTTCTTAATCGCAATTTCTACTTCTGTGTTGGTATTAAGTGAAAAACAAGATGCATTCTAAGTACTACATCTTGGTATTAGAGATACTATCTGGTCAACATCGAAAAGACCACATTGCAAAAGATATGGAAAACTTTGTGTCTCTGTATGAAAATAACATACCTGGCTGTAAGTGCCTTGATAAAACACTGGATGATTATCGCCATATTGTTCACTGTATGAACTGATAAATCTCATCACATCCCCAGTAGGATCTGTTACATCTGGAAGAAATTCCAACGTGTTATCAATATAAACAGTACACAAATGAGTAATTTCTCATTTCCATATTCCATCTCTATTATGTATGACATAGTTGACCACTTTCATTTGTCCAAGTAATTTGTCGCTAGTGTCCAAAGATGTGATATTCACCTTTGGTCAAATATGTACATGTATGTGAATTTTCAAGATCCATAAGCAAGGAAACGAAAACTCCAAGGTACTGTTTCAAATTAAGACGTCCTGAACTGCATGTCTTAAATATGGGTTCAGGTTTTAGAATTTTCTACAGCCAAACACTGATATAGCCAACCAGTACTTATATCTACAAGAAACTGCTTAAGATGGTAAAGCCAAACTACAAAGCCAATTCAAAACAAAGTCAAGGTCACAGGGTTAAAATTCATGGTATTGAAAGCTCTGGTCATATAGAACCTATGTGTGAAGTATCAAAGCCCTAACCCTATTGATTCAAAAGATATAGCCAGAGATCAAACTTGCTAACAGTAGGTCAAAGTCCATAGTCAAGGTCACTAGGTCAAAAGTCATGGCATAATTTGAAAGCTCTGGTCATAAGGAACCTATGTGTGAAGTACTACATTTACACTCCACTTAGTTCCTGAGATTTTGCTTAAACCAGAAACTTTAACCACAATGCTGATGCACAGAGAGACGGACATTGCCAATCTATAGACCAGCAGTGCTTTGAAATCTGGCCAATAATCATGATTATCATTATGTCACACATCGTATAATTTCATCAAGCATCATGCCTTCCTCAAAATTATAATGGAATCATTTACTTACTATTTCTAGGATCAGGACGTATTAATCTAACTGAAAAAGAAAGCAATATTATTTACCAGTATGAGATGGTCAGAATATTTTGCTGGATAAATATGATATAATACAGTGCACTGAAGGAGAACTTTTTAAAGAAAATACACAAAACGCAGTTGGAAAATCACACAGAACACAGTAAGAATTCAGGTGTAAATTTATCTGTCCTAGTTCACACCTTTGTACAAAATCATTTTGTTTTGAATAATTTCTAACTTGACACATTGATTAGGTCTACTGCGTTTTGTGTTACAGTTACACAACACTTGGACTGCAATGTATATCCCAAAAATGCATATACAAAATTTTATAAATATGAACAGCAGACTTGCTCCTTTATGATATGCAAATGAGGTACCAAAATCTGTCCTTTGTTCCTTGAAATGACTGAGGGATTGCCAGATCCAACTTTAACCACGCCCATTATATAGTTTTGTTGTGAGGTTACAGTTAAAATCATGTTTGAGGGGCCATTTATTTATGACCCCATAATGAAAAATTGTGCCAAAAGGTGTGATGTCAGGCATTTGACGATCAGTCAATTAACTCAATTTTTTGTACGGAATTATGGCAAGTCCAATATATCGTAGTTCTATACACCTATAACTATTTGAATGCCCACTGACTTCAATGCAGAGGGGAAAATATCAAACATTACATTAAAATCAAACATTATATTAAAATCAAATATTACCTCAAGATATTGCAGTGCAAATACAGTAAAACCTGTCTATTAAGAGGTCACCTGTCTAAAAAGGTCACATTTTAAATTCCCAAAATCTATGTTTTCCTAAATAAAAAACCTCTGTATAAAGGCCACCTGTCTATAAAGGCCTTTTGACTCTTCCCTTAGCTGACCTTAATAGACCGGTTTGATGGTACTTAGAATCCTTCCAATAGAGACATGGATTATTATGATTCAACAGGACTTCAAATTAACAAAACATGGACCAGCCATCTTCACATTGTGAAAGTTTTGTCTTTTCTTACGTGCCACAGAGCAAAACTTAAAACCTTGACACACTGAAGATGTGGATCTGATTGACTGATTAATTGATTTTACGTCACTCCATGAATATTTCACTATATGGTGTCTGATGCATTGCATAGAAATTTATACCTTTGTTACAGACCCACCTGAAGCAGTGAGGGATCTTTTTCGTGCCATACCTGCCGTGACACAAGATCTCAGTTTTTACTGTCTCATCTGAAAGACAGAACACCAGTGTGCCAAGAACAGGAGTCAAACCTGAGACATCTCGGTCACGGGCAAAGCACTTGATCCACTGAACCATACCCGCTTGATGTGGATCTGTATGCTATTTTGCTTTCAATGAGAGTGCAAAATATGGCAACGTTACGTTAGTTATATTACACTCAAATGATACTCAAAGCCTATTCTAAATTTGACAAAAATGACTTCATGAAATTAAAACCTGTGATGCCTAAGAATCAAGGTTGTAATTAATGAATTATGGAATTATAATGGATGATTGAAAACACATGTAAATATATATACATATACGGTAAGCAGTAATACTTATGACATTTCAGTTTTTTCTCAGTACCATTCTATCATCTAAAATGAGGGCAAAGTATTTGTACATAAAAACACTTGTCAGTTATGTCAAACAAATTTTAGCTTTCGAAGAGCATTGAAAAAGAAGATATACTTTATGCTTGACATTTAATCAAATATACCAAAAAAAAAAAACCCCAAAAAACCTGCACCTACCCTTTATTCACTCAGTAAAGTAACAATAACTGAATGTTTGATCAAGAAATGCTTACTGTGATAAAATTATGGAAATACTTACAAGCAAACCTAATTAAATCAAAAACTGTAGAATAGATTAGTCGGAATGGAAAGAGAATAATGTGGTAGCTCCACTGTATAATGCCCTGCGGACGCCTTGGAGCAACTGTATATACTCTGAAACAGAGAAAAGAATGGGTACATAATCATAAAGAAAGTGTTACTCTTACCATCTGATCTGCTTATACTTAAAAGTACAAACCAGGTGTTTTGTCATTTTTCTGCCCAACACAGTGGTCCATATCCAGATGTACAGTAAATTCAAGAATTACACAATACACTGTGTATTTTACAAAGGTGTGAATGAGCACAGGTGAATTTCCACCTGGATTCTCACTGTGATTTCTGGTGTTTTGCCCACTGTGTGCAATTTCTCCAAAACACTTGGACTGTACTGAATTTCTTAAAGGTATCATTTACTCCATCTATATTAATTTGCGTACATTTACAGGCATGAGATCAGAGTTTAATAAATGTAGAGTCACTTTAGCTCATTATGTGTTTGACTCATGACTCAAGGGTCCCCTTTTTGAGTCATACCAGTGGCACTTAGGTATTTTGTCTTTCAGATAAGACAATAAAAACTGTTGTCCCAAATCACAGAAAATGTGGCATCCTAAAGATCCCCCTCACTATTTTTGGTGGATCTCTTGCAAAAGTCTAAATTTCTGTGCATTGCATCATACACATGACATCAACATACAAGTCAATTAATCTTAGTGTGGCATTACACAAGAATCCAAAAATCAAATTTCGGTTTCATACATGTACATGTAGCAGAGAATATACTTGCTTTTTTAAAGTTAACATGTAACATCCCGACAAAAATATTTCAGCTTTATACTGTAGCATGTTGCCAGCTATGCACAAGCTTCAGGTGATACCGGTACCCTGATTACAAAATGTTCCCTTGCCCGCAGATCACATTATAGATCAACAATTCCTTACATTTTATAAATCTGCACTTTCGAAAAAAAAAAAAAGAAAACAATAATTGGCATGATATAGCCTGTTCTGGCATCAAATGGGGCATGTAAACCTTGCATAGTTGAATATTTAGCAAGAAGCCAATAATAATTTACGGACAATTTGATATTAACCTTTGATCTGGAGGCTGAATGTTAACCGTAGGTTCTCTTGGTTCTGGAGGAGGAGGTTGTTGGTAGACTGATGGAGCACCCTCTTGAATATTAAATGTGTCCTGAACAGCAACCTAGTTTAAATAAGCAACATCAGTACAGTTATGTATTTTTCTTAATCTGTTATACGATACAGGCATTTGGTACTCTTTGTCAGCATCATAATTTAGATCTTATGTACTACAAATGTACATGTATACAACTTCTATGTAGTATCAGATTTGAAATTAGATTTAATATCATTTTCATCCTCTTTTACTGAAGAAAAAGAAAAAACCATAAAGTTTTAAGGCAATTCTTTAATACATTTCCTGTATGAGAACTGAAAATGTTTCCTGAAATTAAAAAAACAAAGGGAAGTTAGATGAACAGCAAATTATTGTACACTAGTGGACTTTTTATAATTATCTAAAAAAGAACAAGCAAATTCAGAGAATTGTGGTCCCCGGCTTTCAGGGTTCTATCAGTAAAGGTGCATTGATCTGTGACAGAGATGAATTGTTATGGCTGTGCATGTCTACAGACACACATGCCAAATATGAAGGCCCTACGTCTTACAGTTAAAAAGTTACATTAAAGTAGGTCAAAGGTCACAGTCAAGGTCACATGATAAAAAAGTCTGGTACCAACAGAAAGGTATTGCAATTAGGGACACACATGCCAAATATGAAGGCCCTACGTCTTATATTTAAAAAGTTACAATGAAGTAAGGCAAAGATCATGGTCAAGGTAAAATGATAAAAATTTTGGTATAAATGGAAAGGTGTTGCAATTACAAATACACATGCCAAATATGAAGGCTCTTCATCTTACTGTTAAAAAGTTATGACCAAGGTTAAAGCTTTTGTGACAGACAGACGAATGAGATTTAATGTCCCCACGCTTTCGCGAAAAGGGGGGGACAGACAAAAATTGTGCATATACAATAACATACAGACATCATTACAGTATACAACAAGAGCAATGCCAACGTAGCATATGCTTCGCCTCTTTATTTTTGTATTGATAACGTGGGCATAACTCACATGACCACATTAGAGGTCATTTACTCCCCATAATCAACCATAAACAAAATTTTTCCATTCAAAAGTTTGTGCCTAATGATTAACAGATATGACACTCGTCTTCATTTAATTTAGACATCAAGCAGGCGTCGCCTAGAGGTATTGTGCTCGCCTCCTGATCTGGAAGTCGGGGTTTGAGTCCCGCTCTGGTCATGCCGGTGTCCTGTCTTTCAGATGAGACAGTAAAAACCAAGGCCCAGTGTCCTGGTATGTATGGCACTTTAAAGATCCCTCACTGCTTAGGGTGGGTCCATTGCAAAGATTAAAATTTGTATGCCCCACATCAGGCAGATGCCGTCACCATATACATGAAATATTCGTGGTATGACATTAAAATTTAAAGAAAAATCAATCAATCAATTAATTTAGACATCAGTAATCAACTGACACAAAACAAAATCAAAATAAATATGCCAAAGACAGGTTTTCTAATCATCACTTATTGACTTCACCTAGATACATGTATCCTTAAGATGTGTCTGTATACCAGATATAAATTCAATATATCTAGTTGTTCCTGAAAAAAATCATAAAATGAAGAGAACTGCTAATTGTAAGAAATTTTCTAAGTCTAAGGGGGATAACTCTTACAAAAACTATTGAAACATTACCAAATTTGAACTTGACCTAAATATCCTTTAGATGTATCAGTATATCAAATATAAATTCAATATCTTTATTGGTTCCAGAGATTAATGTGCACAAATGGTTAATTTTAAGAAATTTCCTAAGTGCAAGGGGTTTAATTCTGACATAAATTATTGAACCATAACCAAATTTGAACTTGACCTAGATATACTTAAGATGTATCTGTATGTAAAATATCAAATTGACATCTCTATCCGTTCCTGAGATAATGAGCGGAAACTGCTAATTTTAAGAGATTTTCTAAGTCTAAGGGGGATAACTATGACAAAAGTTATTGATCAATATCCAAGTTTAAATTTGACCCTAGATATCCTTGAGATATATCTGTATACCAAATACATGTAACTGTATCAATTCAATATCTTTATAAGTTTATTGATTCCAGAGATAATGAGCGGAAACTGTAAATGGACTAATAGCAGCAAAACAATATGCCCCCCTTCTTCGAATGGAGGCATATTGTTTCTCCAAAGAAGGGCATAACAATACTCTACACTGACTACAAATGTACTTAAATATTTTCATATGTATATACATGTAGTGTGATTCAAATGTTTTGGAGAAAATGCACAAAACAGTGAGACAATCATGCCACACATAGCAAGGATTCAGGTGCAAGTTTACACCTAGATTAGGACCACTTTGTTCTGTGTAAAGTACTAAAACTCCACAAACACTTGGTGCTGTAGGAATTTAAATTTCGTTAAACTTCATAATTTTCCTAAAATAAATACCATTAATAAGCAAAACACTTACCTCTATATCCCAATTGTGACTTTGTAATATGCCTTTACATCTCTCAATTTCATCTATTCCAGTAAGGTCCTGTAATACACAAAAACACATTGTCTTGTACATACATGTGTTTTTTTACCTAATGGGAATGTGTCTGGCCTCTTGAAATTAAAAACATAAAAATGTGTGCGATGGCATGGCTAATTTACTAATTCTGGGGAAAATGTACATGTACACCAAGGGGAGATACATTTATTATGGTATTCAAAACTTTACAGGTTATCATGTTAATCAATCACTATGATTAAAACAGTAACTACCGTATCTGGTTTGTCACTTGTAGTTCAAAATTTACAGTGTATGTGTACATAGCTACAATTTCCTGGTGGTCGATTAATATTTGAAAATTGGTTTGAAATTATTTCCTTGACATTTTCGTCCACAAAAGTGGTTACTTTCTGTTGAAAAATGTTGGGTTCTTGGCATTTGGATCAAGAAAATCTCCTAGGACACTGTCATTTTGACGCATTACATGTACATCTACAAATGTTAGTAACTGAACATTTCAAAAGTTTCTTCATCAACTACATTTTTAGAAATTTAAACATGTATGTCAAAACAGGTCTTGACCTTAATCGTTAGAAATTTTACAAATATATAAAGGGATAACATCATGTGATTACTCCATATTTGGATAAATGAGATGGCTTCTGCCCTTCCACACAAAACAAATGTCCAATACTAAATAATACTAGCATGTTGAATGAGTGATTTATATTGTTTTGTGTCTCGAAATGATTATTTCATGTATAAGATGTAACTACCGTATCTGGTTTGTCACTTGTAGTTCAAAATTTACAGTGTATGTGTACATAGCTACAATTTCCTGGTGGTCGATCAATATTTGAAAATTGGTTTGAAATTATTTCCTTGACATTTTCGTCCACAAAAGTGGTTACTTTCTGTTGAAAAATGTTGGGTTCTTGGCATTTGGATCAAGAAAATCTCCTAGGACACTGTCATTTTGATGCATTACATGTACATCTACAAATGTTAGTAACTGAACATTTCAAAAGTTTCTTCATCAACTATATTTTTTTAAAATTTAAACATGCATGTCAAAACAGGTCTTGACCTTAATCGTTAGAAATTTTACAAATATATAAAGGGATAACATCATGTGATTACTCCATATTTGGATAAATGAGATGGCTTCTGCCCTTCCACACAAAACAAATGCCCAATACTAAATAATACTAGCATGTTGAATGAGTGATTTATATTGTTTTGTGTCTCGAAATGATTATTTCATGTATATGGTGATAACATCTAGTGTTAAATCTAGGATTCAAAAAGGGCACACAAATTTCTCCATCAAAAGGACACTTTTTAACGTGGTATTTGGTAAAAAGGGCACATAATTTAGCGACTTCTGTCACCAAATGTATTTAAAAATTTAGTTTAAAATTGCATTATTTCTTTGTTTTATTAACTTAGATGATATTTGAATATGTAAAATATAATTCCCCTTGATATTGATAATATGATGTAATTGTTTTTCTTGAAAATTTTATTTCCAGCTTGTCTTCAAAATAAATTTTTCACAGTTGTAGGAACTATAACTTTATATCTGTTACAATTACATTATTGCAATAATTAAATGCTTTTGACTATTGCATTAATTTCCAATTTGTAAACTTATTCTGTTTCATTTTCTTGTAAATTAATCTAAACTTCTCCAAGAGAAGCACTGCTTCTTCTGTCTATTATTGGCAAAATGAGATAATGCAAGTTTTATAATTGTACCTTAGACAGTCTTTACATGTATCATTATTTTTTTACATATTAACTTAAATATTTGAATGACATGTCATTATTTTAGCTGAAAAGATGGTGTTATTAAAGAAAATGTAATGTGGGATCTAGAAGTATGGTATGCATGTGCAGAAGGACTTATAGACAAGTTTATAAGTCCTTGATGTGCAGTTGTAATTTCTAGGTTGAAATAAATTTTAAATGAACCTGACCAATATTTTGATGAAAATAAAGAAAACAATTTGCTACTAAAAAAACAAAAAGTTCTCTCAGCCTCCCCCATCCACCAAATTTTCCTTCACAAATAAATTCCTGGGTCTGCTACATGTACATTGTATGAAGTGTGATTGATGTTTGAATTATTCAAAGTCAAAATCTTAATGGAAATTGCTGGTAGCATTAATGGAAAATATAAAGTGTATCTGTCCCCTTTACCTTATTACTTACTTTTGTGACTGCTTTATATGACGATCTTTGTAAATAAATTGCTGGCCCAAATTGTCTCAGTTCAAAGTACATTTATAAGTAATATTAATAATTTAAAACGGTTATAATGTTCATTCACATTTATTGACTTACACATAGTAAATATTCTATCTATTCTAGAAATACTAAAAAGTTATGTTTTATAATCAGTTATGCTATTCAGTTCTTTGATCGTAAAAAAAACTGACACATCTGATAGTATGTAATGACTACACTTTGTGAGTTTTTTGCTCCTCTTGTTGCAACTACTTATTTTGATATTGTTGTATCAAATGATAAAAGATATTCTGAAATATAATCTTCGCCGGAATTACTTAAGAGTGTTCAAAATTATCAGAGGAAATGTGGAGAGTAGATCCTAAATATTTGGTGTCAGATTGAGAAAATTAGTTAAATAATATTAAGTAAGGTATTTAGAATGGGTAGTTTTTGTTCGTATGAGTCAAGTTTCTAAGCGATCGTGACCGGCTATGTAAACCAATTCGGTAATAAGATATTCAGAGAAGACATATTAATTACAGTCACTTTTCAATTAATGTTATACTTTTCGTATAATCCTAGAATAATTACTTTTAAGGGACAAACATCCTTGAATTTTCTTTAATATCTGACCGAAAACAGATGTGAATTTGGCCTGCAAAATTATTATTTCGGCATTCAGACAACCGTGTCAAACCCTGTTCGTGTGTACGGATGTAGCCAAATCTAAATTCAAGAAGGTAGCATTGATTAAAATCCCCTAATTAACACCCGAAAAGTGGCAGGCAGTGCAGTACACCGGTTAAGGCTGAGATTGAGCGGGTCAAACAGCTGACTTAGATAATTACGTAATGTGCGGAAAGTGTTAAAAGGGCATGTCCGAAGGGATATTCGTAATATACTGGCCCTGTAAATAACAATCTTTTTGCGGTCCTACTACTTACCGGATTGACTGCGGAATTACCGGATTGACTACGGAATTACCGGATTGACCAAAAAAGTTACCGGATTGACCAGTTTTTTTCATTTTTTTTTGCAGATATGGATCGAGTGATGTCAGTCACAGGTATTACGCGACTTTTTAGGCAAAAAACGCATTCCAGGAAGTTGTAGTAATAGTTGGAATTTCCTCCGTTAGCGCCGCGGCGTAAAGAGAGATAACTCTAGTTTCTTAGTGGTATGAATCGGGAATATGAACTTGTGTACATAGCTTAATTTACATTGACCAAATTACATGAATATTTATTTAATTATTTAATGTCATTTTATTTGCAGGTTTCAAATATATCAAGTCAATACAAGTCAAGTTGAAAATATTACAACTGGATGAAGATATAAATATTACAAATTGACGTTTCAAAATTACGATATAATTATAATTATATTAATGTTATGCTAAAATCATGTATTTGCTTAAAGCTCAATAAAATATATATATATATATATATATATATATATATATATAGATAATTATATAAAATAAATTTAATATATTCCCGATTCATACCACCAAGAGACTAGAGTTATCTCTCTTTACGCCGTGGCGCAAACGGAGGAAATTACAACTGTTACTGCAACTTCCCGGAATGCGTTTTTTGCATAAAAAGTCGTGTAATACCTGTAACTAACATCACTCGATCCATATCTGCAAAAAAATTGAAAAAAAACTGGTCAATCCGGTAACTTTTTTGGTCAATCCGGTAATTCCGTAGTCAATCCGGTAATTCCGCAGTCAATCCGGTAAGTAGTAGAACCCATCTTTTTGAGGGTTTCATATTATGTGAATGGAGATTGATCTTCTTTAGTCTCATAAAATAATAACTTTGGGAAAATAAGGACATGGCGCTGAGAAAAAGGGCATGGCGCCGCATAAAAAGGGCATGGCGCCGCATAAAAAGGGCATGGCGCGGCGCCATGCTATTTTGCTTTAGATAAAACGCTAACATCTGCCTTATGCATTGCATAGAAATTAATACCTTTGCAATGGACACACTCAAAACAGTAAGGAATCTTTTATATGCCACACCTACTGTGACACAGTACTCGAAATTTCACTGTCTCAACTGAAAGACAGGACAATGGTATGTCCAAGGCCGGAGTAGATAAGCCAAGCATCGCATCCACAGATTCACAATGGCTTACATATAAATACTAACATGTAGCTGGGCAAATTTTTGAATGCACTTTTTAAATAGCTATATACATGTATTCAATGTTTACCTCTCAACTGAATTTCTTAAAGATAATTCACTGTTCACATCATTATATAAAATTACTCATTTCTATTTTAATTGCAGATTATACCTACTATATATGGACTATAAATATAACCCAGCAGTAACTAAACACAAAATTAGAAATGACTAATCGTGCTGTTTACATAAATGTACACTTGAAAATAATAAATTAATTTATGTAGATATCCCGAAAATGTTGAAGCTTGATATTAAAAAGAAAAATATCTTATCCCAATTTTTGAAGAACTATATCATAAGATAATGATCATAGATAATAAATGATAAATATAAATGAAGTTTTGAAAATTTCATTACATCAGAGGAAACTCGAAAAATAATTCGATATTAAAAACGATAAAAAGAGGAAATCTGAAGAGAATGATACAAGGAGAAAGGACGGCATAAAATATCAATAATCTGATCATTATGAAATTTACAACCTGAAACTGAAGTAACTTTTCCGTCTGCTCTTCGTCTAAATCTTCCATTGTCAACTTTCTATGCAACATCCGGTGAAATAATTTGAATATCGAACTCGTCATATTTTTCTGAACACATGATTACGTGGGTTTTTTTTTTTTTTATCTATATGATCAAAGACATTTATATTTAATGAGGGTCTCTGATATAAACATATGCACACATTTATTTATCTTAATTTAATAATAAATCTATCTATATATAATATTCATCAGTGTTTAGCCCACTCAGGACTAGCAGCCCGAAGGCAGACATATCACGTACCAACATTGGCATTGCCGTAGGCTCTTCGAAACCCCGTACACCATCATTCCTGTACCCCAGGAAGAAGAATTTACGCATTCTGAATATTAAATGTAGGAGTGTTATTGATAAAAGTGAAGAATTTTCAGCAGTACTAGAGTATATGCAGCCCGATATAGTATGTGGGACTGAGTCGTGGCTGAGAGGAATAAAGCCTGGAGGAAATCCCTCGAAGGATGATATGCCATAAAATCCAGTGAAGTATTTCCAGAGACATATATACATGTATATATATGTGTATATATGTCTCTGGTATTTCCTAGTCATTATAAGGCATACAGAAACAATCGTAGTTCACTAGGAGGTGGTGTGTTCATATTAATCCACGAAGACTTGGTCTCGGTCGAACAGCCAGAATTTGTTACCAGTTGTGAGATCACATAGGTCAAAGTCCATCTAAAAGGCTGCAAAGAACTATTCATTGGGTGTTACTACATGCCACACCGTAACCGTGATCTACTAAAAGAACGTGATATATCACTTGAACTAATGACCAAGAAAAAGGACCGTCAAATGATTTTATTTGCCCAGACATCAACTTGCCTTCGCTATCAGTTACCACCCCAGCAGACCAAGTAGTGCACCAGGACCTCATTGACTTATCGATCAAGTTCGATCTTACCCAGATGCATGAGTTGCCAACAAGACAAGGTAATACGCTAGGCTTAGTATTTACCTCAAACCCATCTCTGGTCAAGAGCACTACCGTAGTGCCGGGAATATCGGACCACGACATTGTTGTAGTGGACTCAGACACTAAACCCCACAATAACCGTCAAAAACCAGGAAGAGCTTGCTATTCGGTAAAGCAAATTGGGATGCATTGCGGGACAAGTGTAAAATGATAAAAGACAATGTGAATAGCTTGTACCAGAATGATAAGGACATCGAGAACCTCTGGTCTTATTTTAAGTCGACCCTGTTGCAGGAAGTTGAGACTCATATCCCATCACGAGTATCGAAACGGCGCAATTCTCCACCATGGTTTAACCATTCCTTGCGGAAGATGATCAAGCGCAAAACACGCCTACACCGTCAGGCATAAAAAACCCCAACAAAAACAAAACAAAAAACCCGGAATGTGGGAGAATTATCGTCACTTCCAGCGTGAATGTAAAAGGACTTTCAGACGTGCCGAGTGGTCTTATGTTAATAATACCATCCAGGAAGGACTGGCAAATAATAATTCCAAACCGTTTTGGAGTTATGTGAAGGCTAAACAGCAAGACAACGTTGGAGTGTCACTATTAAAGAGAAAAGGCCAACTTCTCAGTGATAGCAAGTCCAAGGCCGATATATTAGTTGACCAATTCAGATCAGTATTTACACGGGATAGATCATCATCTATGCCACCAGTTAATAGATCTTGTGACTCTGTAATTGTAGATATCACTGTTACCGTGGACGGCGTCTTGAAGTTGTTAAAAATATCCAGACGGCGAAGGCGCCTGGGCCGGATTCCATTCCAAACCGTGTATTAAAAGAGTGTGCTTCTGAACATTGCTATTCCAGAAGTCATTGGATTCCGGTTGCCTACCTAGAGATTGGCTCAGTGCGAACATAGTACCATTATTTATCCTGACTTCTCTTAACCACGGTTTTCGCTCGGGTTATTCTTGCGAGACTCAGTTAGCGGTCACAGTAGAAGATCTAACATCCAGCTATGATCGAGGAATTCAAACTGACATCGCCATCTTAGATTTTTCCAAAGCGTTCGATACAGTGCCGCATGATAAGCTTCTTCATAAACTGCGAGCCTATGGTATACATGGCCAATTACACCAGTGAATCTATCACATCGTTCCTATGTAACCGCCTGATGAAGGTCGTTGTCGAAGGGGAGTGTTCGAACGAAGTCACAGTGGACTCGAGAGTGCCACAGGGTACTGTATTAGGTCCCCTCCTCTTCCTTTGTCATATAAATGACTAACCTGACACCGTGCAGTCTCAAGTGCGCTTATTTGCGGATGACTGTTTATTGTATCGTGAAATAACATCACACAACGATCACATGATATTGCAGCAAGATCTCGCTAATCTAGAACGATGGGCAACTGAAGGGTGGATGCGTTTTAACGCCACTAAATGTTATATCCTAAGTGTGCGTCAGAAATCGACCCTCTTTTACCAACTGAATAAAACCATCCTCAAGGGAGTACAAACAAATCCGTATTTAGGGGTAATGCTATCATCTGACCTAAAATGGAGATTTCACCTAAACAACATATTATGTAAGAAAGCTAGTACCACGCTTGGCTTTATTAGACGGAACCTGCGTCATAGTCCAACGTCCACCCGTAAGACAGCATATATCTCCTTGGTTCGTTCTACCTCGGAGTATGGCACCATTATATGGGACCCTTTTCTCCATTCTGATATCAACATGATGGAGAAGATACAGAGAAAAGCAGCTCGCTTCATCACAGGAGACTATAAAACCCGGTCTCCAGGGAGTGTTACCACCATGCTGAAGACCCTTGATCTCCCACTGTTACAAGAGAGGAGGAAGGAACTACGTCTAACGTTTCTGTTCAAGGTGGATGAGGGGCTGGTACCAGCGATACCACCCGATACTTATTTAGTACCAGTTACTAACAAGCGAAGAATCAGAGCCAAGAAATTTACGGACTTTGAATCCCGTAACCTAATTAATAGTAAGAACAATACCAGGTGATTTGTTCTCCACCAGTGTAAGACACCAGTCAGAAAAAAAAACGTATTTCATAAGGATAGTCGCAGAGTGGAACGAACTGGTTGAACATCAAATAAGATCGAAAACTGTAGAAAGCTTTAGATCAAGCCTACAGTGCGACTAAGTGTTATATGCGCTCTCTCCTTTCCGTTGATCATATGCCAGAAGTGGTTTATTCAACGTAACCATACAGATACAGATAGTTATCGAGTTTCATATAAAGTATAGCGTTATTAAAGAACTCAAGACAAAAGCAAAAGAAAATGTTCAACAGTGGCGGATTTAGAAGGGGGGGGCTGTCCCCCTCTTGGTCACATATTTAATAGTAAAAATCCAAATTTTGCACCAAAAATGGCTGAGAAGTTTGGCTAATATCCATTTGGCCCCGCCACTGTTAAAGATACATTTTCGTGGCAAGTGCACTGACAAAACTGAAACCTTGTACTGATGATTGTGTCACAATTATTATAGATTAAATAATTATGTCAGAATCATTACACATCGTAGATAAAATATCACATTCCTTCCGTAACTTAAATGTAAATCTCTTACATTAGTATATAACATACGATGTGTTGGTTTTCATAAGATTTATTTGTAAGTACAAATGTATTTGCGGGATGTTTCAATAGTATTTGTTTTATGGAATTTTATCTTATGAACCATTCTGGGCATAATACAAAAACATATAACAAATTATATTTCTCTGACTGATAAATAATATTACTAGGGCTATTCATCTCTTACGTATAAATACAGATCTCAAAGTCGAAATTTCTCTGAAATTGTGGGTTACTATGCACTGTCCCATCTGTCTTTCCATACACCCCATGAGCTATTGAATACTGGCTTCTAATAATGGGAGTTCATCATCTTTAAAATCCGTCCATTTCGAGTTTTACATAATGCCCGATTCTTTATCGACAAGTCCGAAACATTCCGAATGTGTTATGGGGTATGACTTTGATTTTATCATAAGAGATAATGCAAAATTAATATTCATTAATATATTACTAATGTTATTGTTATTATATAAATAATACCACTTTGATTCAATGGAGGAACAAACATAGTTGAAATATTCTGGTTATTTTCTTACTTTATGCAATAGTTATGCCAATAAATCGTGCAGCGTTAGGATCAGGATTCGGCGCAATAAACTGAGAAAATACTTAAGTCAATTATTTCATTTTAATTTATTCCATTATAAATGGTATACTATAAAATCTGCAAGGCCACACTAGACGGGAAAAAATTTTCATTCAGTCTTCAAACTCGGTAAATACAATGAAAAGAAATGTACTGCTTTTTAAATTTTGGTAGAACGTGTGTCATATTTTGGAAAAGTTTTGTTGCATTTCAGAAAAGAATATCACAGAATGCGACACGATATAACTTTAAAAAAAAATTGTTGAAAGCGACGTAAAACACCAACCAACCAACCAACCAACCACAGAACGCGACAAAGCAATGGGCATTGCTAACTCTCCTCTGAAGTCGCATTATATATGACAAAATTACAAAGTAAAGGTTAAAGGGTATGGTACCTTATTCAGTAGATTTATTGATTATTTCACGTCACTCCACGATTATTTCACGTGTATGGTGACGGCATCTGCCCGATGCATTGCATAGAGATTTTTTTTACCTCTGCAACGGACCCACCCGAAGCACTGAGGGACCTCCCACGTTCCAAGTCTACCGTGACACGGGACCTCAGTTTTCGCTGCCTCATCCGAAAGCTAGGACACAGGTGCACCGAAGGTGGGAGTCGAATCCGAAACCTCCCGGTCACGAGCTGAGCACGTCATCCACTGAGCCACACCGGATTTATGCAGTACAGGGAACAGACTCTCCTGAGCTTAAGTGACATATACCCATATCTGAGAAATAGACTATGAACACTGTCCATGTTCGAACCAAACAGAGAGAAAGATTTTTTTCTGAAGTGATTTGTCATCTACTGCTCATTTGATTCTTTCTATCGAACAAGACATTAAAAAGATACCACAGTGTGGACTGTAGACAAAATTTCATAAAATATCTGAAAATCACTCAAGCGTGATAGGATACACTGACCTAATACCATCAAAATCAAAATTGCATACTCATTACTTTGCTTATACACATACGAATGTGTATCTGAAACTGGTTCGAATTGTTGTTGGACAGACACTGCCAATCCAAAGTTGTTTTGCAATCAGTCCAAAATCGTGGTAAAGATTGACAATACAAAATATCCTCATTTTCTGTTGTAAGCAATAATTTGAGGAAAATAATGCTCCCAACCAATGTCGTCACAAAATAGGCAAAATAGTTCTTGAGAGGCGTTGACAAATAAACCAAATGTACACTGTACTCTGTATATTCTATCAATTTCCACCTCCAATCTAACAGACGAACAACTCATGTAATTCATGTCAAATTCAATAAATAAAACCTCATGTAATTATTCATATCAAATTCAATAAATTTTGAAACATAATTTATTCTCGTGCATTTTATGCACCATATATTACTTTATCAGCATATTCTGTCCGGGTTTCATAAAATAATGAGGTTATCGTTTCATCGTAAATAAATACAGAAATTCCTACATGAGCAATGAATGAAAGAGACTTGAAAGGAACACCGCAATACTAAAGCAACAAGTAGAATCTGCAAGACGGAACATACATGCATTTTTCAGTGAACATATCTTCGTTAGCGATCGTAAAATCAAACACAGAATGAACTAGCACTATATTAATCCAGTGTCCACTAATAGATCTAGTGTAAGAGAAAATAGGTGGGATGATGCACAAGGAATGAGGATTAAAAAAATTCACCAAATTTAGAAACATTATCAGTAGAATATATTTCCCTTGATGTAAAATATGGAAGCAATACTTGCCATGTCACATTAACACCCATAGCAACTTGGTATTGTAGACATTCATGTTAACCTCAATATCTGATGTTAGACCGGATTCATAGGAGGAGTAAGCGTCTCTTGTTTGGCTAGCTACACCCTCGATGAATTGAATGTTCACCTAAAGTACGACTTTACAATTAAACTACGTCATGGATGTGGTGAAAATTAGTTCCAGTGACAACTCAACCCCCCCCCCTCCCCCCAAACAAAGACGTTACAATATTTTAAAACAAAAATTTATTATTGTTATGTCGGTTTTTATATTTGATTGTGGTTCTTCTTCGATCGTTTACATCATTATGATGTAATATGGAACTTTCCATGTTTATTGTGATTATATATATATATTGTTATATTATAAAACCATTGTTACATTCAATGTATTGTATGTTGTCTATATGGGGCGTCTCCCAGTCAGTGGCGTGGCTGGCTTAAAAAGGAAAACCCAAAGACCCGGGCTATGGGGCCGTCATAATGCCCAAAGTGGGTCCAGGGTGAATCCCTGAGTCGGAGTTGGGAGGCGAAACTCCTCGAAACCTCAACGATTTTAGTATTTGATTTTAAACAAATTCCATACAAACAATACGAACTATAAAGTTTTACTGTAAATATAAATTATAATAGACCTATGTCCAAATTGTCATGTATTCATTTGCGTCAATGCGTAAAGGGCTCTACGCCACTGCCAGTAATCTAATGGGTGTATTTTGATCAAGTTAATTATTCCTAAGGAAAAGTTAAAAGTATATGACTCTGCCGTATGATAGAACTCACCAAGGAAATGCACTGTAAATAGAGAAATATTTTGAAAAAGAAAAAAAAAACCCCATACGAACATGATAAAATCTTCAATTAAAGTGCAGTTACGATACCGACTTAGGACGGTCATTTGATATGACAATAGTCAATCATTTGGTGTGGTTAACCGGTTTACAGGCCTACTTTTCCACCCATCACAAAATCAGTATAATCAGGGGACGCACATTTAAACCTCCATATAAAGAACAAGGTCTACGTTTCGTATTCTATCTATCATTCATGTATCTCATACGAAGTAAAACTGCAAAAACATTACTTATTGCAATGTAAAGTCAATCGTAACAACTCGTCCATTTCCGTACGCAAATACGAAAATGCCGACGGTGTTCCGATTGATGTACAGTAAGAGTATCTTGTGTATTAAAACATCTGTATAGGGGCATGGCATGTAGATATGTATTAAAGATATTTTTATGCGACACTGATCATTACATGAAAGCTTGTTTAGTGATATAAACAGTATATACACTATGTGTCATAAAGTAGTTAACTTGTGTTTTGACATTTATAACTTCAAAAAGTAAAATTTTCAAAAGAGTTGCCATGTAGTTTGTGGTCGCTTGGTCCATCCATCCGTGATATACGTACGTAAGTGGTGCAGCTAACCCAAAGACAGATGACGGATGCTGCTACTTCTTAGATATATTTCATCATGGCACCTGATTTCACCATGTTCTTCTAAAGGCCCTTTTGCTTGTTTAGATTTTTTTGCAATTATTCAAAGAACTTAATCTATGCTACAAATGAAAATAATGATCTGACTCAACCACATCAGAGAATCTCCCGAAGAAAAAGGAAAATAAGATTACAACAAATATAGGGCACCACAAAACAAAAGACTACACTGCAATCATTTTACCGACTTTAGACGGCGAAGTGTTGTGGCTATCAAGCTTACAGACCATATCTCCCGAATTTTTGCGCCGTACCATCCGAGTTTGTGGGCACTACATTCGGGGTTTACGAGCCCTACCTGCGGGCTTAAAGTCGACGTTTACTAATTATTATACCCCAGTAAACAAAGTTTGAGGGATTATATAGAAATCACAAAGTCTGTAAGTCTGTCTGTACGTCTGTCGGTTAAGAAGTTTAACAAAGCACGTTTCTCAAAATGTACAAGCTGGTGGTTCATTACACTTGTCCCAGTGATGTATGATGTATCTGGGGATGAATTCTAGCATGTTTCAACTTTGTTGTCAAGGGAGTATTTGTCCCGTTAGGACAGTTCTAGTTCATAAAGCTATACGATGCCTTACAGTTTTACGGTCTAATCTCAACATACCGTGAATACGTAATGTGTAATCAAATGGACACATATTTATCAATAATGAATAAAACTTCTATATAAGATTAAAGTAATAATATTGACGAGAGGTATAGGTAGTCACAGTATGACAGGATTACGATGTATACGTGTAGGGTATCATCTCTTGTTTAAATGGGTTGTTAATCACCAGTATAGACACAGTCAGGCGAACTTAAACCAAGTTTAAGAGTCGTGACTAACAACCTGTCAGGAATAATATAGACCCCGTTTCTCCTTATGAGACATGGCCAGAGTTGGTCTTTGAGTATGATTTCTCACTATGTCGATGCAATATGAAGCGAGTGGAGGAATGTTTCCATCCATCATTGGAAGTCGACTGTCCTCTTTTACAAAAGCATATAGTTATCATCGAAATTGTTAGTACAGTTTAGTTTTATAATTTATTATTCCACTGTTAATACCATGAGTTTCTTTATTTTTAAATAGCCTTATCAAGTCAAAATTTTATGGGATGAATTTTATAGAAAAAATTTTCGAAGTTGGTTGGTCTTGGTCTAAGATACAAAGATTTTAAGAACTTTAAACTGCTTCTGCTTTGATTTCTGACAATCGATCGACGAGGTCTTCCTCATGGCAATAAAACAGGACTGCAGCAAAAAATGAAGTGGTGCACAGTTATTCTTTAGTGTTTATTGGAATCTCAGAATCCCAGCTTTTGACGCAAAAGACACATAAATATCATCTGTCGAGAATAATAATAATAATAATAATAATAATAATAATAATAATAATAATAATAATAATAATAATAATAATAATAATAATAATTATAATAATAATAATAATAATAACAATAATAATAATAATGATGATGATGATGATGATGATGATGATGATGATGATGATGATGATGATGATAAATGAAGCAGTGTGCATTTACTACTGTGATATGTTTTAGAGAAGAAATATCTAGTATCTCCAGAAGTACAGAGGTATAGATGAGTGAAAATAATTTTGATAGTGATAAGTTCACAGTATAATGACATATATACGTCGAGGTACTGAATGTCTAAAACTTCTTATCCAGAAAATCAAAATGACATAGACCACATGCTTATAGTGAATAAATCTTATCTCTACTCAAGGACGTTAAGGTCGGTACTGATAGCAATGTAACTAACTGTTAAATTGTCAGGTAATACTATTGCACACGGGAAACAACAGAAAGTTCTAAACAATTCTGGTATTTTTATTTATGCATAGAGGACAAAAATGTTACCAGTGTATATACTTATCCTGTGTTCAGGTAAATACATATATGTATAAATAGATATCTATCACACATTATTCTAGATACGATGTAGGTAGAGTTCACACTCGTACCAAAATTGTACTTGTTTTAGATATAGAATCATTAATGAAATACAGCAATATATACTATGGGCAAGATGTAAAGTAAAACCTTCATCAGCGATTTTATGGAAAAACAAGATAAGAGATCTGATGCAGCCGCTTGATAAACAGCAAAATAAAAGATCTGATTCAGCAGCCGTTTAATCAAAACCAAGATAAGAGTTCTGATTCAGCTGTTTGATCAACGCCAAGAAAAGAGCTCTGATTCAGCTGTTTGATCAACGCCAAGATAAGAGTTCTGATTCAGCTGTTCGATCAACGCCAAGATAAGAGCTCTGATTCAGCTGTTTGATCAACGCCAAGACAAGAGCACTGATTCAGCTGTTTGATCAACGCCAAGATAAGATTTCTGATTCAGCTGTTTGATCAACGCCGAGATAAGAGTTCTGATTCAGCTGTTCGATCAAAGCCGAGATAAGAGCTCTGATTCAGCTGTTTGATCAACGCCAAGATAAGAGCACTGATTCAGCTGTTTGATCAACGCCAAGATAAGAGGACTGATTAAGCTGTTTGATCAACGCCAAGATAAGAGCTCTGATTCAGCTGTTTGATCAACGCCAAGATAAGAGTTCTGATCCAGCTGTTCGATCAACGCCAAGATAAGAGTTCTGATTCAGCTGTTCGATCAACGCCGAGATAAGAGTTCTGATTCAGCTGTTCGATCAACGCCAAGATAAGATTTCTGATTCAGCTGTTAGATCAACGCCAAGAGTTTTTTTTTTTTAGCTGTTCGATCAACGCCAAGACAAAATTGTACTTGTTTTAGATATAGAATCATTAATGAAATACAGCAATATATACTATGGGCAAGATGTAAAGTAAAACCTTCATCAGCGATTTTATGGAGAAACAAGATAAGGGATCTGATGCAGCCGCTTGATAAACAGCAAAATAAAAGATCTGATTCAACAGCCGTTTAATCAAAACCAAGATAAGAGCTCTGATTCAGCTGTTTGATCAACGCCAAGAAAAGAGCTCTGATTCAGCTGTTTGATCAACGCCAAGATAAGAGTTCTGATTCAGCTGTTTAATCAAAACTAAGATAAGAGTTCTGATTCAGCTGTTCGATCAACGCCGAGATAAGAGTTCTGATTCAGCTGTTTAATCAACGCCAAAATAAGAACTAATTCACCTGCTGTTTTGATCAACGCCAAGAAAACAGGTCTGCTTCAGCGGCTGTTTGATTAACGCCAAGATAAGTCATCTGAACTAGCTGTTGGATTGATCAACGCCAAGAAAAGATGTCGACTTCAGCTGCTGTTTAATTAATGCAAAGACAATAGATATGATTCAACACCTCTCTGGGTATAATGATTGCGTGTCCTCATGCTTTCGTTTGAAAATGAATCCCGGGTGATCAAGGTTATGAAATCTTCTTATTGTAAATGATTTTTAATTTATGTGACAGATTGGTTGACACGTCAATCATTATTTCTGCACAATAGGATACTGATGTATCATTGTCCAGTCTCAGCACTGCATTTGTAATCACTGACTTTCTGTTCTCCAACTAATATATGTTTTACGGATAAATATTTAGTGAAGTTGTGTGTTGACAAATGAATACCATTTATCCAAAAAGAATACGAAAACATACTGAGAATATGTTGAAACTCTCGACAAATTTAATATAAATACAATGGCTGTTGCCATCAGTGGTATCTGTACTTGCAGTGGCACATACAGAAGTCTACAATTGTGGTAAAGTATGTATTCAGTAAGCACTGTAAATTACTGATTATACATTCAAATCATATGCAAGATAACAGAAGAAATATGGTTTTAGTGAAATATTGTTAATCACATTTTTCGCTTAAGTTATTTTTGCGATCTCACTTGGGGTATAATAATATAATTATTGTTTTACGTCAATTCACGATTATTTAAGGTATATGGTGACGGCATCTGCCTGGTGCATTGCATACAAATTTATGCCTTTACAACGGACCCACCCGAAACAACGAAAGATCTTTTACGTGCTAGGCCTACCGTGACACGGGACCTTGGTATTTATTGTCTCATCCGAAAGACAGGACACCGGTGTGTTCACTGTGGGAATCGAACCCGGGACCTTTCTGTCATGAGCCGAGCACCTCATCCACTGAGCCACAACGGCTTCGAAAGATTTTGGCAAGAAACTACATACATGCTATAATGTTGAAATCGAGGGTCGCGATGACCTTTTTTGCTATAAGTCATTTATATAAACTTAACGATTACATTATTTTAACATGGAGTCATATGAGTGAAATTACATGAAAGTCATTACTGATAAAAATTGTCACAGTAAATCTTGTTTTAGTGGGTATCGTTGATCTTACACCACCTCCGACGCCAGAAGAGAGAGTAACTCTCATCTTAACTGGGTAAGGACATTTCTATTCAGTCTGAGCAAATAAATGTAATTTATGTTCATAAATACCCTTTATTCATTTAGTATTCCTTATTTCATTGTAAATTTTTTTTTTTCGTTTTTCGTTTTATCTTTTTTTTTCTTTGTTATGTTTTTTTTTTTTTGTGGGGATTGCTTTTTGTTTGTTTGTATTTTCTTTCTTTCTTTCTTTCTTTTTTTTTTTTTTTGAAAAATGCTTTCCTATTGAGATCGATTCATATTACCATAAAATGTCATCAATAGCATCAGTCAGGATTGGACCTTGACAAAGATATAATGATTATTGTGCATTAAAAAATCTTGCAGGATTTTAGCACATTAATATACCTACGTGTAATATAAGAATGCCTTCGAAAATCTGATCAAGTTTTGTAACATGCTGAAAAAATACATGAAACTGTCAGTCATTCAGTGCAGCATATAATGAAGCCAATGCTGTCAAGGATGACACGTTATGAGTAAGTTAATATTTGTATAATGATTGGTTCACATGCAAAAGATAGATGGATAGATAGATAGATGATAGATAGATAGATAGATAGATAGATAGATAGATAGATAGATAGATAGATAGATAGATAGATAGATAGATAGATAGATGGGTAGATGGATAGATGGATGGATGGATTTTAACTTTCAATTTGTTTTGTTCTCAGCAAATACTCTACAAAATCTATAAATGATACTCTGAATCATTCAAAGAGGACGTCATTTAAGAAGTATTACGTGGGCTCCGGAACGTTCACGAAGACGTATCAGAGCTCTGGAGACTGGCTAGTCGTGGAAGCTACCCAAGCTGTCAGTGACTATGCACACTATTATGTAAGTATATAGACACAATTATATATATATATCCGACATGTAGATCTAATGTTTTTATAATGATACTTACACCATTGGAGTCGTTCAAATGTAATGTCATAATTAAAATATTAACGTCATAAATCCGGACAAAAGGTAGCTTGTCGAGCATTAGGTCCATTACATCACGTAAATCAGAAACATTGCACGTAACATCTCTGTATCTTAATTGGAAAGCAAAAAAGAGAAGAGAAAAAATATTTTAACAAAGAAAATTGTCCCAATTCAGTATTACTTTAGTTCTGCCTAAATGAGCGAGGAGCAAATTAATGCCACCGTATCTGCTTGCTATGTGAACTAGTATAATAGATTTATGGAGATATACACATAAATTTAAATGCACCATATCATGCGCATTGTGAAAACTTATGTCTCTGTAGTTAAGCTGTTGAAATCTATAGTAAGTCAAACTAAAGCCTCTTCTGTGATGCCATAGGCTGAAACCGTTGAAATTCCAGGTATGAATAAATGTATTTAAAGAGCAAACCATTTATAACACCTAAACCAATCTAAGGACAGAGCTACGCACGAAGGAGGTTCTCCTTAGTTTTTGACTATTTTGCAAACCGTTGCCACTGTAAATTTGAAGTATATTTGTGTGGAAATCCAGCGTATGAATATTTGAACAGCATACAATTTAAATTACGAAGCTATTAAACTGATATCAAAGTAATCGTCAAAGAAATAAACCTATAAGGATAGATATCCATAATGGAAATACTCCTTAGTTTTAGAACTATTTACAAACTGTTGTCACAGTAAATTTGAAGTATATATTTCGAGTCTGTACAGAAGCACCGGAAACTGGGCTTGTCTATATCCTCGGGTACTTATAGTCCACCAGCAGTGGTATCGACCAAATGATTATAATATATATAAAGAGATGTATACATATATTAGTTTCAGCACCATATGTGCGTATCGATAACTAATGTCTCTTCAGTGATATTCATAACCCATACTGTGGAAATTCAAAGTATTAATATTTGATCATTTATTAAACTGACCTCTGCATGAAGGAGATACTCCTTAGTTTTAGAATAATTTGCATACTGTTGTCACTGTAAATTTGAAGTGTATATTTCGAATCAGTACAAAAGCATTGGAAATTGAGCTTGTGACTATCCTCGGGAACTAACAGTTCACCAGCAGCATTATCGACCAAGTGCTGTAAACTTAGACCCCAGATCATGGTATATGTTAACACATCAGTGCTTCTAGTGGGTTCATTGTATTTTTGTCAAGTAATACTCCAGCCTACATTTTCCACTCTGAAGGTGAACTAATCCTGGTCCATCAACACACATTTTAGTGAGATGTTACTGATCGGTCTTCTATGAACTCTTATTGTGACGTCATTTATCACAGGCTACCCTCATTGTATACAGACAGACATTGCACATGCCACATTCCATTTTCCACCGATTAGCCAGGAACGCTAAAGTAGGAGTATTCACAAAACCGGAAACTCTCACAGTGTTTCCGGAATATGCTTACTTAGCTGATAGTGCAGGCTGCCACAGTAAGTAATGGTCATCGTCAAAGATCTTGATTTATCTGTGTTTGACCTTCAAGTTGGCAAAATATTTCAAACTATTGTTCCGATATTATACATCTGTCCTGGGTGCTAAAAATGGATATGAGCAATTTTCTATGGGACCATAACCGTCTGAAAAGATAAACTATTTAATATATGACTATCAAAAGATTTCTGTCTGTCGATGTATAGACAAAAACCGATAACCAAACTATATAATCCGCGAAGCTGTATTTATCGAGGTTCCATTTCAATGAATTGAATGCTATAGGTGGTCCGAATGCTATAGGTGGTCCTAGTCCTATAGGTGGTCCGAATGCTATGGGTGGTCCGAATGCTATAGGTGGTTCTAATGTTATAGTTGGCCCTAATCAGGCCAATACTATAGGTGGTCCCAGTGCTATAGGTGGTCCCAGTGGTATTGGTGGTCCAAATGCTATAGGTGGTCCCAGTGCAATAAGTGGTACCAGTGCTATAAGTGGTCCCAGTGCTATAGGTGGTCAAAATGCAATAGATGGTCCTAGTGCTATAGGTGGTCCCAATGCTATAGGTGGTCCCAATCCTATAGGTGGTCCCAATGCTATAAGAGGTCTGAATGCTGTAGGTGGTCCTAATGTTATAGGTGGCTCCAATGCTATAGGCGGCCCCAGTGCTAGAGGTGTTCCCAGTGTTATAGGTGGTCCCAATGTTATAGGTGGTCTTAGTGCCATAGGTGATACCAGTGCTATAAGTAGTCCTAGTGCTATAGGTGGTCCCAATGCTATAGTATAGGTGGTACCAGTGCTATAGGTGGTCCAAATGCTATAGGTGGTCCCAGTGCCATAGGTGGTACCAGTGCCATAGGTGGTACCAGTGCTATAAGTGGTCCCAGTGCTATAGGTGGTTCGAATGCTATAGGTGGTCCCAATGCTATAGGTGGTCCCAATGCTATAGGTGGTCCCAGTGCAATAGGTGGTCCCAATGAGATAGGTGGTCCCAATGCCATAGGTGGTACCAGTCCTATAGGTGGTCCCAATGAGATAGGTGGTCCCAGTGCCATAGGTGGTACCAGTGCTATAGGTGGTCCCAGTCCTATAGGTGGTCCCAATGCTATAGGTGGTCCCAATGCTATGTCAGGTCCCAATGCTATAGGTAGTTCCAGTGCTATTGGTGGTCCCAGTACTATAGGTGGTCCCAATGCTACAGGTGGCCCCAGTGCTATAGGTGGTCCCAATGTTATAAGTGGTCTAAATGCTATAGGTAGTTTCAGTTCTATAGGTAGTTTCTTTGCATAGAATAAATTATGCAGCCATGCACCAGGCGGATAAAGCAACAATGTGAATAATCTCGTTGTGGTGTAATGATAAAAAAATTGAAATTGTAAAAGGTCATGATCAAGGTCATGAGGTCAACGACCTTTATGTAATTTGAAAGGGTTTTATCAGTGGAGTTTGCATGCCAAATATGAAGTCTCTATTTCTCACTGTTAAGCCGGCGTGGCCTAGTGGTATCGCGCTGGACTCCTGATCGGGAGGCCGGGGATCGAGTCCCGCTCTGGTCATGCCGGTGTCCTGTCTTTCGGATGAGACAGTAAAAACCAAGGCCCTGTGTCATGGTATGCATGGCACGTTAAAGATCCCTCACTGCTTCGGGTGGATCCGTTGCAAAGGTCAAAATTTGTATGCCCCGCATCAGGCAGATGCCGTCACCATATACGTGAAATATTCGTGGTGTGACGTTAAACAAAAATCAATCAATCAATCTCGCACTGTTCAAAAGTTAAGGTAAAGGGTAAAGTTGACAAGAGACAGACAAACAAACAAACAGACAAACAAACAAACAGGTCAGAACAATATGCGCATGATCTATCGATCAACCCACACATTTTGTAATAATGAAAAGTAAAAAATGTAGTTCATACGCAATATTTACGATCCCATGGATGTTATAGATTTATTGCAGTATAATAGTCATATGATAACATGTATATTGAGGAAGCTGATTACAATACTGTCGATTCAGATAGATGCACGGGTACATGCGCCAAATCCTGTACATTTGATGGACGGAAGTATTCCACGTTGGCCGGTACAGGTGGGGTAGTAGCTGCCATTGTTGACCACAACGTTCTGTGTGATTCACAAGATCCTTATAACAGACATTCCAATATCCTCGTTCATGAATTTGCCCACACTATTCACGGACATGCCCTAGACAGCAATACAAAAGCACAGGTTATTTGATATCCATATCATTCTAATTTCGTTATTTCAGGTATAACAAAGACAGAACTGTTTGTAAATATTAATATGGTAAAATTGCTTGATGAACTTGTATACGATTTCGTTCGAAGATCGGTCACCTATGCTCATTTGTTTTTATAGACTTGCATGTACCCTTGTGGCATGCCAGTAGGAGATCTTCACTCTTCCTGGCTACTGATTTCACTTTTATTTGACTTGCAAGCTTGTACTGTTTTTTTTTTTTTGTTACTTCAGCTTTGACGTTATTAATCCAAGATTTTGAATCCAAATAATTAGCTGTTGTTTATAACTTTTTCAACCCCCCCCCCCCAAAAAAAAAAAAAAAAAAAACAAAAAAAAAAACCCAAAAAATAATTTAAAAACCCCCCAAAACAAACAAAACAAACCGTGTAATGTAGGCGTGGCTCAGTGGGTGAGATATTCGGCTCGTGATTCCCGTCGTAGGCGCACCGGTTACCTGTCTTTGGGATGAGACAGTGAAAACTAATGTCTTGTGTTACGGGAGGCATGACATGTGAAAGATCCCTCACTCAATGGGTGGGATTGGTGCAGAGGTACAAATTTTCACGTAGTGTTCAGGCAGGTGTCGTCGCCATATACGTGAAAAAATCGTGAAATGATGTAGAATAATAATAAATCATCCATATACATGAATACTTCGTGTATGTAGAATCCAAACCGTCAACACGACAATATGTCCAAAATGTAAAATGTAAGGAAGCTCTCTCGTTCTCTTTCCCATAAGTTTAATGCAAAATGCGTATAGAATTTTTTTTATTTTGTCACATGCAGATCACAGCGGCCTACAATCACGCCAGATCTGCACGACTCTGGACAATGAGTGAATACGCCATGGCGTCAGAACAAGAATATTGGGCGGAATCATCTCAGGTGTTCTTCAACTGTGAACATCTTAGCTATACCACAGGGGGCATGAACAAGTATGACTTCATTTTATGCCATCTATACAGCTATGGTTTTATTGTACAGCGACTCCGTCTTGTTACTCATATATACTCTTATACATGTAGTTTCTTTTCATTTTCTTAAGAATAAATACGAAATTCTTTCTCATTATTATGCAGGTGCAACACTGGCACATTTTGTCGGGATGAGCACACGGCCCGGAACTGGTTGCACACCCACGATCCACAAATATATAACGTTCTGAAGTATGTCTATACCAACAACAATCCTAGCAGTCCCGGAAATATACCTGTCTGTATCACACCAGGACATTAAATACTTTGAAAAAGAAGTTTTTAAATTTATATTTCCCACTCGCTATTGTTTCTGATGTTTAATAAAAAGTTATTGGACCTCGAATTTGAAAAAGTACTGTATCCCATAACGGGTTCATCATCTCCTGCGGATTGGCAATGCTCGCTGCCAGCAAGCGTATCTCTCTAACGTTTATAAGTAATATTGTTTGGCAAGAATATAAGTTTAAAGTTAGTACTGGTTCTGATGTGTAATAATACACGTAATACAAAATGAGTTATTGGACTTCGAATTTGGAAAAAAATTAGATGAACTAAGTCTCATATAAGGATTTCCTGCGTATCGGAAAAACCGGCTCCCAACAACCGTAGCTTTCTGTCGTTTACAAGTAAAATTGCTTTGCCATTAAGTTTTAATAAATTTATAAGGATTTCGATAAGATCCGTTTAGCACCAATATCTGTCTTGTCAAATAGCCCGAAGTTTGAAATATAGAGACAACGAGTGTTGTTTTACGTCACGTGAAGATTATTTCAATGATTTCAGTGACGTCATTGACGACCTGACCATATAGCTGATGCACTGCAAGGAAATTTCGACCTATACAATAGGTCCACTCGAAATAAATGAATTATTTTCTATATGCGAATGTGTAGCTCGGGTTTTACAGGCCTAAACAAATTAATGATGGGACATTATCGAGTCGCAATGATTCCCCGGCTCCGTGCTAAGCAAAGATGCCGAGTTTCACCTGAGGTTGAGTTGTTTTATGATAATTTACGCCACTACAAGATTGTTGCACTCATATGGTGGCGACACCTTCTTGGTACATTGTTTCATAATTTGTTCCTTTGCCAGGGACTCGCCAGAAGAAATGAGGGATCTTTTACGTGTCAACATATACCTTGACACATGACCTCGGTTTACATTGTGTCACCCAAAGAGCAGATAGCAAGACAGAAAATGTTGAATCACTGGGTAGAAATACGAGCCGAAAGTCTGAATGGAAACCATGTCTTTAGGTTTAAGTTCAGTGTGATAGTACTTGGCCAATTTAAGATTCTAAGAAAGCCCCTAGCAGCCACGTGGTTCATTCAGTCAGAACAAAAAGACGATAATTTGTAATGAACGGAAGACGGACCCCATTTGATGCTAATATAGCTCGACTGGTCCATCGGGGTAGACGAGCTAAATATAAAAAGAACAACGAGTCTCATATTATTGAAATGTTATATTTGATTTCATAAAATATGAAAACAGGAATTGACTTTGTATGCCACAATATACACTAACATGTGTGCAGGCGGCAGCATGCCTGTTTTACAATCCTTACTTTGGTATTATGAAAAGGTATCAAATAATAACGTAAGAAGAAAACAGTATATACTGAAAATGGGTTTGTTGTATTTCGTTGTTCAACAACATGATGACAACTCAGTTGAACGACCAACGAAAACTAAAACTTATAGTAATGTTACAATACTCAAACGTTTACATGTAAGAAGAGGTTCATTCGTCTTAAATATTATAACACGGGAATCACGTGTCTAGAACGATTCACGTAAAATTACACACCGTACCCGAAAATTTCAGTTGTGAGAAGAAACGGAAAACAAATCAAAGACAAATCATTTTCATGTGGTGATGTGTCATAATACAATAAACTATAAAATTTATGTATCGTATATTATTTCTGTATAATATATCAGACAGACAGGCTGATAAACACTTGGAAAGTGCGAATTCATTATACATTGAAATAGCTGTCATGAAGAACATAACCTTATTCAAAATATGTACTTTGACGTTACTTGGAGTTGACCACAGAGTTGGATAGCAGACGAAGTGGGATAGCAGACAAATTATTTCCTATTTATCTGATCACAAAAGATCGGAATGGTTCAGGAACACATAACAATATAACGATGACATCAACTTCAGCAGAATGAATGCTTCTCGAACACAAGGGTCTTATTTCCCCCTTTTCCTATTTTAACATGATTGTTTTCTCCTTACAAAGATGAAAAAATTGCCTTAAAAATTGAAATAATCAGACATGCCAAATTTTGTAAGTATGATGAAAAATTATTTTGGAGAGTTACTTTAACGAAAAAAGTTTTATCATAATTATGAAAATGATAATACGATAAAAAAAGTAGATTAACCATTCAAGAATAATCCAAAGGTTGGTACAATGAGCAGGGGGTATTTTTGGTTTCGGTAACAAAGAAAGGGGGTAAACTACGATCTTTGGTATGAGTCACCTGAATGTAGATCATATAAATATGAAGCAGCCCGCATGTTCTCCACACCCAGGCACATTAAGATAGATTTGTGATAATCAACACAAAGATGTGGAAACTATACATTGTAGATAAAACAAATATTACTTGTGAACATATAAACAATATGAAAAACAAAGTCTCACGCTTACGGGAATGTGCAGTTTTATAAATACTATGAATGAAAGGTTGTACACTGAAAACAACATGAAAGATGATTTAAAAATTGAATCATGGGTATATTTAACATATTCGAACACTCCTCAATTGGGCGATGACGTATCGAGAAGGCATATGAAATTGATGAATCCATATAACAAAAATCATATTTTTATGACCTGAACTTAATGATGGAGTGGTTAACAATAATACAACTTCCACCGTCATTCGACTTGATAATATACAATACTCTGTAACAATATATAATATTGAAGAAACATAAAACTGTTTCCGATATAAAGTGAGAAATCGTATGTTTTTAAAAATTCATCACGATTTTATAATGTGTAAATAGAAATTTATTTACACATCCAATCTAATGAAAGTCAGACCTCTACTTCACTCGTTATTTGTTTTTAAAGACCAATAAACAAATAACCAGCGAAAAGGGGGGGGGGGTCTGACTTTAAAGAGATTTTTTTTTTACATATTTGGTATTCAAAGAATAAGAACAATAAATCCTTAATATGGATATTGACCATACATTCACACTATGTTCTCTAATAATGTTAATAGTGTTAGACGTAACCGTATTCATCTATCATTATTTCCTATTTCGGTGCAACGAAGAGTGCAATAGGGTAAGAAAGTCTCGTCACGTGACATCCGGGATTTCTCGAGAAACTCTAATACTAGACATTTCTGTTTATTGCTTTGAAATACAAACGAAGCCATACATCAATGCCCGCGAAATGCTTGGACATATAATTTTATTTCCTAAAAAATGAAACACGGCCTTCGAATTCCGCGTCAAAACTTTGACGAGATTCACATGAAAGTACTTACTTGTATTGTGAATGACCGATATGCAATTGAAAACATTTCAAGAGGTGTATGTGTGTTTTATGCTTGTTAAACTACTAAACAAATTAACTTTAATCGTTTTATATTAAAATAAAATTTTACACAGTATCGAGCAACTTTGTGTTGCTCGAAAACAATTAAATTGTTTGACGAAAGGAAACACCATAACCGGATTCCGTGCGAGACCTGCCCTACATAAATATCGATCAAACCGTGAACTCGTTTCTTATCTACATGTGTTATGTTTTTCGAACACGTCTTTAACTACTGAACGGCTTCAAACCATAAAAGACTTTCGAACACTTTACTCTTCAAAACTCTTTCTTATTTTTGGTATTTGTGAATTACATTCGTGTATGTGAATTGAGTCAAAATGTAAGAGCTTATTTTCACCAAAAAAAAAAAAAAAAAACCCGGCGTTACATGCTCTGGTTGGTTGTTAGAGTTATCTCTCTTGTATTGCACAAAAATTACACGTATGCATTTATGAAATTTGAATATGCATCATTAAGCGTTCCTTTATTGACGTTTTATCGTTTCAAATTTGGTTATATCGCCACATGGAACGAGAAAGCTAATAAACCCCTTAAACATAGTGACACGACCCGGAGATCGAATCTAGTTCGCCAGCACAATAAGCCAAGGCTTTGTCCATTACACCATGTCTAACCTATTTTCTAACAAGTAATGCATATCTAAATATTATAAGCATTTCAAATGAGTATGACAGGAAAAGTAAGGTACAGCATTTTAAAACATATCTAAATTCAAAGTCATAACATACGAAATATCTTTGTATCTATAGGACAGTGAAAAAATCGTGGTTAACAAAAATGGTTATTTTAGTGGAGTTGTGGAAAATATACAAAAAAACAAAAATCAAATTGCAATTCGTATTCCATAAGCGGACATAACTATGAATTAAAATAAATCCATACAACTTATAAATGAATCCATTAAAATTCATAGAAATTTAACATATTCGTGATGTATATTAAATTACATAATGCCGGATTTCATGTGATATATACATGTATAACATCTGGAAGGACAAATATAAACAAATAACAATAACTGGATCTCATTTGATTTTTATGTTAAACTGAGGCTCTCTTTGTATTCAGATGTTGAAAATGGTGTATAGAAGTGGAATCCATGTCCGAGACGAAGTTATCGTCCTTAGTGGAACTCACGCTATGCATTGGAAGAAGGTGAGAAATCTTACCAGGTAAGCGCGTCACTTTATATCGATGTTTATTTTTATTTCGGAGATTGTAACAGGAACAAGAACAAACCGATATCACATCGCTAAATTCCGGATTCTCCTGCGCACCTGATATTACGTTACCATTTGAGGTGATGACGTCACCCTCGAGCCTCACTGCCGTTTGAGCTGCAGCGGCCGCCTCTAATTCATCTCTTCGTTCATCTTCGGTATTCATCGTTAAAAACCGTAACACCAGAAGATTCATGGCCGCTGATATGACAGTTAAACCAAAGAGAATAAAAACTAGACTGAATATAACATAGTCGTATTTTGAATTTAGAGCATTGTCTGTCTGGAGGACAACAAAATCTCCAAAACCTATAGTAGTCAAGGTAATGACGCAATAATATAAAGCATCGATATACGTCCAGCCTTCGTTTTTGGAAAATGCCCAAGCACCAAGAAAGAAAACTAGCAATGATAATATCCCAGCCACTAATATCAAATTCGTCTGTGACACTTCTTTATTTTCTAATTTAAAGCACTTTTTCATCTGACGCAGCAGGAAAGTGACAAGGGCGTTGAGTCTCTCCCCTACACTCTGAAACATTACGATACAAAGAGGAATCCCTGCAGATGCATAAATCATACAGAAAATCTTCCCAGCAACTGTCTGTGGTGTGCTATGCCCATATCCTGTGAACGAAAATAGTAACATTAATATACTTTATATTATGAATATTAGAATGTCTGAAAAACAGGCTTATCTCAGGAAACCGATGTTGTGTATTATAAAAACGAATAAAACGGTCTGATGATTCACAAAACTGAACGGTCAGCTAAAAGTTGGGAGAACTTTCTTTTGTTACATTTTTTTTTTTTCTCAACGATTTTTTCTCCCTATTTTTCGTCTTGCTGATTGTATACCATTGCACAGAACGGACAGCACATAAGGGGAAAGACTTGGTGTAGTAAAACAGCGCTCGGCTTACAGCACCGACACGGCATCCGGGTTCGATTCCGGGATTGCGCCATTATATTGGTTACCTCCTGCTTCCAACTCGCAATATGACTGAAATAATATTGAAGACGTTAACCATCGATCAACCAACCAATTAATAGCAAATGTTTTTATATCTTACCAAAAATATGAAAGCTTTATTGCAAATGTTTTGAATTCTAACCAATAAAACTTTTTCTGTCCTTGGCATTGTATGGTAAAGGCGCATTTGAACACAACTCTCTCATCGCTAAGGAAAAGGGCTTTTAGAACATTTTTGAAACTTATACGCAATCCCCCACCCTTTTTTAAAACCACAACTCTAAAGTCTATATATATACTATATAAAGTTTTTTTTACAACACTTGTACATAAGTAACGAATCTAGTTGTTGTTGTTGTTGTTGGATGGAGGTATACCACGAAAAAAAAAGCATGCTTCAAGATGCAGAAGTTTTCTGCTATTTCTTTCATGGTACATGTATATCTTCATCCAAAGGAAAATAAAAAAAAATTAAATTCATTCCTTATCATTTAAGTCCTCTGAAACATGTTTTATATCCTCAGAAATTAGTACGTTATGTCTGCACTATTCTTCTACATCTCTAAACACCTGCCGCAGTGATGTCAATCTATTGACGTCAGTTACGAAAACGCGGGAAATTACGTCGTCAGAGAAAACATTTCGTGGACGAGATATACACCTAGTTTTTAAACCAATCAAAATGCGAGTTATGGATAAAATTAAATGATGTACACGTCCTTTAAAAGCTGTACTAAAGTCATCAGTGGCGAATTTAGAGGGGGGGGGGGTTGTTGCCTCCCACATTGTTTGCCACACATTTACAAGTAGAACTCCAAATTTGGCACCAAAAATGGCTGAGTAGTTCGGTTAAAACTTAACTTTCACACATGTGCCCCCCCCTCCCCCCCTTTTTTCGGAAATCCTGGATCCGCCACTGGTCATCGACATTGAGATGTTTTGACAAGAAACCTTAACGTTGGTTAACAAAGCTTGTTATATTGCTTCCAAACATATCCTTGTCATAACAAAACAGAAAGCTGATTCCCACGACAACAAATTAAAGCAGCGAAATCTTCGTACAAATCATTAATCATAGTCCGCTCTGCGGTTTATTCAGCTCTGAGATGCACTAGTGTTATCAATGAGACTTTATGCAAATTATGTAACCACGTAATAAAATGAAAGCATCTGCCGGTTAAACCTCGCTGTATCTTATCTTATTACATCTACATGTATATCAGTCTTAAATATCCAAAACATAATACTGACTCGTTGTTTTGCAAGATATTAAATTTTGTTATCTACTTTGTAATTCTACTTTTGTCGCTACCTTTCACCTATTTTGGTGAAAATAAAATTCATAATGTCGCCGTGCTTTTTGTCTTATTCATTGCTTTTATACCTAATTTATGGATACATATAATGGCGCTTTGGACCTCTTTTTCCCCTCTCACTGAACTCCCTCTCCACCCCACCGAGCTCTGCCCTGGACCCTTTGGGTGCCTCAAGGCTTCCAAAGACCCTTTGCCAATGTTTGAATACAAATTGATTTTGGTCAGCTATGCCATAAATAACTTACTATTTAAAACATAAAAACACCTTAACTTTCACGTGGAAGTTCGCACGTAGTAACTAGATATTTCTGTATTTTCTTAGTCATTAAATATTTGCTGATGAGGGCGTTAGTTACCCGAATAATGCATGTATGTTCCATAGCGTATATTTATCTACATTCTACCACAGTTATTCATGTTAACAAGACAAAAGGAGCGAATGCAGGATGTGAGCTTAATGGGGGTGGGCTGAGGGATAGCGTGAATTATAATAAAGAGGCAGGGGTCTGTAGCCGTCTTAAGACCCAAAGTGGGTTCGTTCAGGGCGAAGCCCAGGTGGTGTAGCCCCCGAAATCGCGAAAGCTTACAAGTTTTCATGTATTCTTAAAATAAAATCTGTGTAAATTCCATAGTATTTTTAGTCCATATGAGTGTTTAATATTCAGTTGAATACTTGGTTATAAAGATATATACCACAAATAAAATATATATTATTAATGGACAATATAAAAATACCTTATTAGTTGTTATAAAGACAAAGTCAGACCAAAATACTACATTTTAATCTTGAAAAAGAACACAAATAATTTACATGAAACTTTAAGAGTTTTATTTGGGGGGGGGGGGGGGGGTGGCGCACGACCTCCCTTGAATCCTTCGGCACAGTTTAGAATTAGTTGGTAGCAGATTTTTATTTCAAAATGCACACTGACACCATAACAGGATCCTTCTATAACACTGTGATACATTTAGTTAATATTCTATGCAGCTTATCGGAAATCTATCTTAACTAGAGATGTTATCCTTTTGGACCTATTTGCATTGCCCTGGGTCTATCCCCAGATCTATCAAAAAGCATTACTTACTGGATACCTTGAGGATTTAAGTTTTGCCAGGTTTCATCAAAATCATCTAGTTCGGAAAAAGTCATTAAATATAAACTGTAGCAGAGCATCTTTCTTCTTTTTCACCTTAATGTTATAAATTATACAACTTCTTTTTGCAATCCAATTTTCTACAGAAATATTTAATTCAGAAAAAAAAATAAACTTACAAAAAAATAAATATACGCACAAATTCCCCCACCTCAAAAATAACCCCAACACAAATCAACCCTCCTACTTCCCCCCTTTCCCAATAAACATAACAACAACAACCACAAAAAAAAACAAATAAAAACAAAAACACCCTAAAACAAAAATAAAAAAAACCAAAAAAACCAACCCCCTCCAAAAAAAAAAAACCAAATAAAAATATAATAAATAAAAATAAACACCAGGCAAAACAAACCAAGATGCAAAATGAATGCATGATATATATCCCACAATACGGAAATCCAAGAAATTACTCGAAAACTCTGCCTGAAGAAGTATATTAAAGCTAAATATAATATATGATTAGTGCATTTTTCCTTTTGAAGTAGGATATGGATGTCACCTCATCTAAAATTCATCTTTTGTCAATCCAGGAGCTTCCTTCTCATCCCGTCTTCAATTAACTTCATATTTTGAAAAACAAAAACAAAACAAAATCCCCATTTCGCATTGATGTTAAGAACGGAAGACACCCTTAATCGATTTTTCTTTATGCTGCTCTATTTTCTGTATGATCATGCACGCAGATTTGGGCACAGTTTTGTGTCTTGAAATTAGACACGAGATACTAAGCGATGGTATTCAGTGCCTGAGTAATAATCACGGACTCGCGTGAAAATGGCGCTTTCAACTGAGGTCGTATGCCTGGTCATCCATTAGCCTACACGACAGCAAAGCTGTGTCTCCTCATCAGTTCATCCCATGAAATTAGTTTTAATGACAGATAGAGTAGTTTCTGGACCAGCTAACTGCAGTGCTAGCAGAGCAGATCTTAATTACACAGTTGCACGAACTGTTTCAGATTTAAACCCGCGATATGACAAATTTAACTCCGAGCGTTGTTTAGAGCTGAGAACTTCAAATACAGAGCTCTGGTTATCCTATCTACAACCTTTCAATATGAATATAGAGTATGATACATTTATACATTTTATTTCATGACATTCATGTTTGCCACTTTAAAATGAAAAATACTGCCAACATTTTTGTTTTGTTTCCTTCATAATTATTGAACGCCAGGATTGCTTCCCTTGAATGATGGTGGAGTGGTGAACAGTGTTCAGTTGTTGATACCTTAAGAAAGGTAATGAGTCTCGTCGAGTACGCTGGCCGAGTTTTGGCCCACACAGTCATTGAGATTCTCTGTTTAGATAGTGGTAGTAACATAATCTCTGGAAGATAAACTGCATGTATCCTACTAATTTTGTTTGCTCCCGTTTTGTGTTACTGCATTTATATGGCGAAGACATATGCAATTCTAGAAGCAAGTACTGTAATTTCAGTAATTATGAACTGATTCCATATAAGGATTATACTGAATTCCTGGAGTGACAAACATGTCAAATTCAGAATACCATACTATCCGTAAAGTAAAAAAAATTAATCTGTCTGTTTTCGAGGTTTTTCTTGTTTTATTTTGATTTGGTTTGGGGGGGGGGGGGTTGTGTGTGTGTGTTTGTTTGTTTCTGTTATTTTTTTTTTAATTTTTATTATTACTATTATTGTTGTTTTACTTTTTGTTTTTGGGGGGATTTTTTTTGGGGGGGGGGTTGGTTGGTGTTTTTTTAAAGTTTGTTTCTATTTATTTCTTTATTCATTTCTTTCTAATTTATTTTTGTTTTCTTTTATCTTCTGGATTATTGTCCTTGTTCTTCATGCAGCGTCTTAGTGACATTTCTATATAGCACAATATTACTTTGAAGAGCACAAATCCGGAAACACTGCATCGAAATAATGATCAATGAACATACATTGGCATTTAAACTTAATATCCTGAAATATCAATTTATTTACCATTCAAAAGGAAAAAGAGCGAAGTCATTGTTCAAAATTATTCGCTAGATGACGATGGCATTTTCAACGTATAATTGTAAGTTGATACGTATTAGTTAGACAAACAGAGCGATACCATATACCCGTTTGAGCCAATCATACGCGGTATAATTATCCACATTCTAATTCACAGTATCGTTTTACTGTACGAAATTGCCTCCGATTTCTCCCTTGTTATTAAGACGGACAACGAAGGTCTCTCCGATAAACGAAGTAGTCCTAAAACATAAACAGATGATTCTCAGAAATACATGGATATATATTGCGGTCATATCATGTGCTTGATTTTCTGAGGAATAAGAAATAATTTCGTAGATAAATTATGTTCACGGGGACAAAAATGTCGTAGTAATACATAGGGCTCAAGCGTGCTGAGGACGGCATATCGAGAGATTAAAAATTCTTTTCAAATGGAAAGTTCTATCAATGATTAAAACTTTATATTTTCAACTAGTTACACACAAACGATGAAAAACGTATTAATCAATAAAACACAACACTTGTGGCAGGTGTCACAAAAGTCCATGATATAAAAACTAACGTTCGCCCAAAGCAATAGACGTAAACGAACATCGATATACTTTATGACAACTTCAGGTAAATACGACCCTGATGACAATTACATATTTGTATTGCTTGTGTAATGTAACTCAGTCGGCCTAGCTCAATCGGTAGGATGTTTGTCTTTGGAGATGTTCCAGGCTCTTTTTCGCCTATTGGTGTCCTGTCATTTCAGATGAGACAGTAAAAATCTAATTCCTACACCATGGTACATTTAACACGTGACTCCTTGCTGCATATGGTGGGTACACTACCATGCTAAGATCTAAGGGGGAGGGGTTCTGGAACACACCCACCCCCCCTGGAATTTGCAAAATATACACCATGATTTCCATAATGTCATGGCGCTCATTTTAAGAGTGATGTTGCTTGGGGGATTGCTAAAAATTTGACCCCCTCTCTTATGATTGCAAAGGTCTAAATGTCTGTGCATTGCATCAGCAAATGCCGTGACCATGTCAGTCATATAATCTTGATGTGGTGTAAAAAGGATCAAGCAGACATAAATCTACCGAGTTGATTGAACTGTTTATTGAAAATATCCAATCTCGAACGCTTAAAGTATTGATTGATTAACGATTGATTATTGTTTTACGTCACTTCACGGTTATTTTACGTATATGGTGACGGCATCTACCTGATGCATTGCACAGGCATTTCTACCTTTGCAACGAACCCACCCGAAACAGTGAGGGGTCTTTTACGTGCTACGCCTACCGTGACACAGGACCTCGGTTTTTACTTCTCATCCGGTGTGCCCAGGGCGGCAATGGAACCCGTGGCCTCTAGGTCATGAGCCGAGCACCTCATCCATTAGGCCACACCGGCTTCGCTAAAAGTATTCATTCGCCAATACCCAATATATTTATGATGCGACTTCTTGCACTGCATCAAGATGACCTGTCTATGATAGAATCGTCCCTACAAGGATATGGGGAATATAATTTTCAGTCGAGGATCCGAAAATTTTGTCGAGAGCCCCCTCCCCCTTCCCCTTTAAATAAATTTTCCGAGATGGGGTTCATCCATGCTTTTGTGCATAAAATCACATATTTTACATAAAACAAAAATAACCATAGTTTCACCAAATCTCAGGGTGTGTTTATACCCCCGACCCACCCCTCTGGATCCACCCATGATTTAGCTGTACGTGTAAATTACAATGGTAGACGTTTGTAGTGTCTGCGTAACAGGGTTTAATGCAGATTAACAGTAAAATGTTTTGTTTGTTTGATTCTTGTTTTACTTCACACCAAGGTTATATATAATATGATGACGCCACCAGTCTGATGCTATGCACAGATATTAAGATCTATGCAACGGACCAGCCTGAAGGATCTTGCACGCGACCTCGGTGTTTAATGCCTCATCGACAGACATGACACCGACGAGCCACTGTCGGGACTCGAACCCGGAACCTCTCGGTCATGAGCAAAGCACCTAACCTATTCTGCAGCGCTGGCTCCATTAAAGGTGTACGTGTAGATGGATGTCCGTTGTAGAGGAATACCCTATATTATAATGATTCAGAATTCTTGAAGCCGGACATCAAGGTACTTGATAACGAGCATTTGGAACTTTTTGGGAGTAAAGCATAGGACATAAGATTCTAAAAATATTTTGTCATTAACAGAATTAAGATTTAAGTGCATGTTTCAGACATTCTTTATCGTAATTTTTGAGCAAAGCGCTGTACAATTGATACAGAGGGGCTTAAAGTTGTATTGTCGCTTTACGGTAAACCCCGAGTTTTGCCCCCAAATACCTTGTCCAGACTCCTCTGGTATCTACGCACAGTAAGACACACCGACGTCAAGCCGACTTCAGGAAAAGTCATCATTCTCTTCAATCGAAGTTTCGAAATAAATGCAAATCGTGTCACATGATAAATACATAAACTGTGTCATGACGGTAGTATCATATCAGTAAAATTGCCAATACTATTATCCCAAATTTACCTCGACAATAAAATGTGAGGGATGCTTTACATCCCCTTATCAAATTCCTAGAAGTGCTCAAAGGGACATAATTGTCTCGAAGGTGGAATAAACGGACAGTTGTATAAAATTGTCATTATCTAGACATAAGAAATCAATAAAGCGAATATAAGAAGAAAATTGGAATACGGCAGCAAAATGCTGTCTTGTAACCTAATTTACATGAAATTCAAGCAAACGTGTTTCATGACTTCTTTCCCGTATATCTTTATTTCAATTATACAAAACTATTTTATTTTAACCAGCATTTTATCTGGTAAAATGTTACTTAGCATGGGTTTTGATTGTGTTTTATTTCGTATATTTTCACCATTGGCGTTGACTTTTATATATGTCCTTCAGAATAGACAATATCCACAGAGACCTCATGTTTCGGTATACCCTGGCACGCAAAATAATATGAAGCAATGCACCACACCGGTGCCGCCACAGTATAAGTGCAAAATCTTGGAGTGGTGTAAACATCGAATGTGTTCATGCATGTCCGGCGCCATAAACTAAGAAAATACTTAAGTCAGTTATTTCATTTTTTAAAATTCATTCCATTACCAAACACTGAAATAAATTGTCATGCAGAATGGTTTAATTCTATTAATCAGTAGAATAAAACTCAATAAAATCCAAATCTCAGTTAATAACTCATTGTTGAGCAGAAGAATTTGAAATTATGACTTAAGTATCTTCTCAGTATATGGCGCCTACCCCAGTTTTATTCTACTGATAAATAGAATTAAATCCCTCCGCATGAGAATTTATTTGAACGTTTGACAATGGAATAAATTAAAATGAAATATTTGACTTAAGTATATTCTCAGTTTATGGCGCCGGACCCAGAAGACGTTGAGAACAAAATCTCAATATGAGTACATGTAGTCCTCTCTGTGTAGGTAGTCATGACATTGTACGAGGTATGATCAAAAAGTTCTTAGCCCCTTGGACTTGGGAATACCCAGGATTAAAAAAGTATCATTATTTTTATAATATAATCTCCCATCATGTCAATGCATTTCTCCATCTCCGTTCCAGTTTCTGAATCCCTTCAAAATTATAGAATGCTTCAATCTGGTCCCCTAAATACTCATGTACAGCGACAATGACATCCTCATTGCTACATGTACTACAACTCTTACCACGCAGGTAAGATTTTAAGTTTAAGAACAGTTAGATAGGGCTTAATCTGTAGAATATTGGGGGGGGGGTTGTCAGAGAGAACCTCGAAGCTGCATTCCTTGCAAATTGGGAAGTATGAGTGGGTGCATATTAGTAGTGTAACGATCCCCGATAATGCAAAAAAATGAGTTTGACCTATTTGCACTAAAAGTATGTACTGATTTGACCTAAACGTACTATAGTAGGTTAAAGATGAGTTCAAAAAGTGTCCTTGACCTTGGATTGAATGTGGAAATTGTACTTGTTAACCTTGAGTTTACTTTTCTAAAGAAATGGTTAGCCCTTAAAAGGGCTGTTTTTTTTTTTTCTTACCCCTTACCAGCATAAGGGGCAATGGCGACGTGCCTTTCTCCTCTCGCTGCGCCTTAGTTGGTTATTTAGTAGTCTATCGACTAAGTGACCCACCCGGCATGTGTGGTGTTCTTCTCCTACCGGGTGGATGATCTTGGGTCTCTTCCTTCGGTTCTCTTTTGATGACCGTAGCATTCATCGGTTGATCTGGCTCTATCTTGACATCTTGTCCCGACTCTCTATCTCTTAAGATGACCCGTCCTATGGCCGGCTCATGTATAGTGTATATCAATTTCCTCTCCCAATCAATCGTTATCTTAATACTCGCTTCCATGTCGTCGAAAAAAATAAAATTTTTTCAGGTATAGTACTAGATCATATTCTGAAGTATATATACTAATGTAAACGCGGACGTGTAAGGAAACACCTTTTTGGTAACCTAAGTGTACTAAGACAAAGTCTTGAAATATTTTACTGTAATTGCGGACGTGTAAGGAAACACCTTTTTGGTAACCTAAACAAAGTCTTGAAATATTCTCATTTTTGCGGACGTGTAAGGAAACACCCTTTTTTCAGTATAAATAAGATTTTTTTCTAGAGAAGCGCCACTTTTGATTCTAGATTTTTCTGAATCGAGATTTACGTATTAAAGATGAGTTCTTTATACAGTATGGAGCAGTTGTCAATACGGCTAAGGGAAATTTCCCAGAAACACAGATTGAAAGCAATAGAGTTGATAGAGATGGCGGATAAATTGGATGAAATTGCCAATGAAATTAGCAATCTAATCGAAAAGAAAAGAGAAGAAGAACAGAAAAAGGAGACAAGTACAGTCAGGCAGGTGGTGACTTTAAGACCATTTAGCTGGAGGCCCAATCAACATCACGGGCCTCCGAACTACCCGCCACCCCCTCCACCACCACAAGTACCAGTACTGACGGCAGCACCGGCAAGACCACCACCACCGGTAAGGCTACCACCACCGGTAAGACCACCACCACCGGCAGCGGCAGCACAACCAGCTCCTGTACCGAGAGAAGATTGGGATGCTGAAATTCTATCACAGCCTCCCGAACCTCCGTTCCAGTCGGAACTATTGCAGTTTTCCCCCCGTCCTCTATCAGCACTTTCTAGTGCTGCTAGAAGACGGGCACTGTCGTGCCCGGCGTGTGGCTCCCGCAAATGCGGGGGTCACTGAGTTCTTTAAAAGAACTAAAAACGGCCCTTTTTAGGGCCACCATATCTTAAGAAAAGTAGCCAAATGGTCGATGCAATACTACAAAATTGAAAAGTAACTCGAGGGTTGATGCAATAACAAAAACACGGTAAGTCTTATTTAATTATGAGTTTATTATGATTTTATTTACATAGCAAAGGCAGAATGTAAATCATTATTATTTTACATATTTCGACATACAAAATGTTTACACAGTCACTGGTCTTAATCTCATGAGTCTATCTTTCACTCTATCGAAGGAGTCTTTGAATACATCGCTTCCGAATTTTCGACACAGATCTTTAGTAAAGAGTTCTAACACGTATAGTTTTGTTTCGGACACTCTTCCGTCTTTAAACATGGCGATCACTACTTCGTGATAGTCCCTCAAGTTTTTGATTTCGGATAACATTTCTCTCCATTGCGAACGTCTAAGGATGGTTAAAGAGAACCAAATCTGCCACTGTAGTAGTCTCGACAACATGACGGTAACTGATCGAGTTTCTATTACGACTCTGTCTTTTAAGAGAGCATCATTATTTCGTCTTTATGTAAGGCTTCGTTATAGTTCCTACACTTCGGACAGATTTCTAACATGAGTTGATTTTGGTGATCTTCTTCCCCGATGCAATCGGGATGAACGGCGAAGTATTCCACTCGGGACGGCGTATGGTCGTCGTGGTCTTCCGAATCGGATAGTTCTTGATTTTGCGGTTTTGCTCATAGTGACATCCTTTTCTTCTTGATTTTGCGGTTTGCTCATAGTGACATCCTTTTTTTCGTCTTCGTATCGATAGACTCTGTGCATGGATATGATCGTCAAATCTTTCAAAGTCACGATCATTTCTTCCCAAGCATCGTATACCAGATCGAATGCCTTGCGAGTGTTTTTGGTATTGAGACATTGTAGCAGTGCTTTCAAGTTCACGTTACGCTTTTCAGGTTCGAAGCGTATGAATAGATTCCACAACATCCTTTGAACGAGATCACTGGCACACTGGGTGTATACTTCTGCTGGCGACATATCATAGACGAACTGTAAATTGATCTTGAGGTCTCGAAGCCCCTGTCCTTTCAGTTCCTCATTCAAGGAATGTAACATGTTGGCGAATCTCTGTTTGGCAAGGTGAACGTGCTCCGGGTTTGGTCTGTCGAACGAAGTATTCATGATGATTGATGATAATGACGAGTCTTGCTTTCTTTCCCTATTTTATATATCTGGTGTCGACCTTGAACTTGTACTTGATGACCCTGACCTTGAACTTGGTTTTTTTCAAAATGACCTTGAACTTGTACTGAAGGTTCTAGACTTTTTGTTTTTTATTTAAATCAAATGACCTTGAACTTGGGTTTTTCAAAATAACCTTGAACTTGTTCTATTCAATTAACCTTGTACTTGAGACAAACAAGAAGAATATGTTTTGAATCAATTTATTGTCCCGCTAACACAACGTAAAGAACAAGGATTAGGACCGTCCCTTTGTTCTTCACTTACAATGCATATGTACAATCAAATATCTGTCTCACTACTTTGTTTAAACTCTGCCATTACGGCTCGGAGCGATGTCTCCATCGTCCAAGTTTGGTCATTTCGGATACTCGACAAATATTTTTGTTTGATTATCATAATTTGTGATTGTTTGATTTATACATTTTGACATAATATCATACATAATATCATACATAATATCATACATAGTTAAGCAAAGCTAAACCTACAATGAACAATTGAATGGCTAAAATCATGAGTATGAAAGAAGTCAAGTCAAGGCAGACGTCACAGCAGCGGCGGGATGTACGAGATTCGGCGCTTTCCGACACAAGCAAGTCTGTTTCTTCATCGTTAAAGGTCTGGGTTTTCTCGGGATCACGTTCTCTCGATACCATTGGTAAATGAAACGATCGTTGTCTTCTTTCTTCCATGTCGTCTTGGACGGGATCGGTAGGTGATACGACATCAGCCAACGCATCATATCCGATCTGGGTACCTTTCGACTTCTGTGGTGTAGGTAATAGATACAGTAATGTCCGCACACGGGGGTATCCCAACTTTGATAAGGTACGGAATTCTAGACTAGGCTTCGACTTTTGGATCGCATGAAACGTACGATATCGCCATACGCCCATGGTGGTAATCCGTAGGAATCGAAATATTCGGCTATCCCGTCCTCTCCGAAGTGAACACACACCCAATGTTCTCCCGGTTTATCGGCCTCGTCCGTGTTGATGACGAAAGATCGTCCGTCACTTCCAATCGGTAAGGCGTCCCGAGGATACACGCCTCCAAAATGAGGACTCACGTATGGATCGCGAGACAGAATATCGTACAGTTGATGAGTATCCAGGGCTTTAATAGTCGACATCGATTTCCCTCTGTTTGTTGATCTGTATGACGTTGTCGAATTCTGCATACACGATGCAATTGATGACGGTCGGTAACGCTGTGCCGAACTGAAGTTCGATGCGCATGTTTCCCGTTTTTACCATGTGAAATTTATCGGCTACGTGTCCGTTCTGGTCCGTGGTGAAGTCGAATCCCCAAATGGCGAAACCGCTCTTGTATTCCTGGTAGGATATGTCTGGAGCCCAATCGTCACCGATCCTTCCCAGGGATTGGTACAAGGACATGTAAGAACGCAGGTATAGATTGTCTTCAAAGTTAGGTTCGTAGGGTTTGGTGTGTTGGACGTCTCCGTTCAGACTGATTTCTATTTTCTCCAGATCGAAGTTTCCGAAATCGAAGGGGTTCCGATTCAAAGCTCCATTGTAGCCTGCATTTTTCGTCATGCAAAAGAATACCCGTTTGGGTAACTGTCCGGAAAACACGTTGTCCGTGATCTTCGAACGAGTGCCCTGCGGAATGGTAAAGGATTTCACTTCCACGCGTCTTATGGGGTATTTGGCCGTCGTGGTGTTCAACATCTGATTGACTCCTAACAGCGCATTGGGCATGAGTCTCACTTTACGCACGAATAACATCATCTGTTCGATGTGAATGTTGCCGTCCTCGTTTCCCATCAGACAAAACGACGTACGAGCCCTGTTGAATCTCAAGCGGACGTCCACGCCGTTGACGATGAAATTCCCTTGTTGAAACATGTCTAGATGTATGCGATCGTACAATTCCAACCATTTACTTTCTTCGATCTTCTTGTGACGTTGGATCAGACCGCTGTTGTAGCCGGCGGCAGTCTTATCGTCCTCGTACGGGTTGACGGCATTCATGCGTCCAGCTTGATCCGTGAACCACAAGTCGGTACTACTGATCTGTTTCCTGAGGTCTCGGGAGTGTACGAGAGTAAAGTCTCTAAATAAGCTCGATACGGATACGTGTCGGTGCTCGGGGTGATGGTCTTGCCGTTCATGGACATGTCGATCTGCGAAAACATGCTGTGCATGATGTTGTTGACGGGAGTGACCTGCGTGTCGGCGCCTAAATCCGTTCCGTCCGCTTTCGTGACCTTGAATTTCATGTAGACGAAAGTCTGAGAAAGATCTAAAAAGTCTTCCCCGTGTCCCTTGATATCGAATTCGATCGGTGCCGTCGGATTTCGATTGTCGATGGAACTCACGGGATAAAATTCTTCCCATTGGGCTTTCTCCAACACCGTCATCGTGTGTGGAACTCGATTCAACTGTAAGCCCTCCGTCGAACACTCGCATGATTCTCTGTGCATCATCTTAATCGAATATGTCTATCGATCTTCTCTTGATGGATCTCAGCCTTTTCTTGGCAGATTTCAGTTTTCTCTGGATTGGTCCGGCGGGTAGTAGCACACCCAACTTTCTTCTGACACGTCCTTTTCCAGACTGACGTTTCTTTCCGACAGCTCTTCTTTTTATGGGAGCCCGGGGTCCCACGGCACCTGTTTTCTTGACCGGATTTGCACGTTTGACTCCTGCCGTGGTGGGAGTTCGTTTGACTCCTGCCGTGGTAGGAGTTCGTTTGACTGGATTATGACGTTTGACGACTTCTGCGAGAGCTCGTCTGACGCCTTCCTTGGTCGGTCTGGCTCTCTTGGGTTCCGGCATCACTACGCTGGTGAATACGTCGGAAGGTGCCGACGACAGAATGTTGCTAGCCGTTTCTCTGCCGTGATGTAAAAAAGCATCTTTCCAGTTTCTTTTCCGATTCACGATGTCTAGTCCCGCGTTGAGTGCTCCTTTCAATACTTTCTTTCCCCCTTTTTTGAGAAAGGACAAGGCTATATCTTTAAATCCCGATCCCGTCTGCCCTCTTCTTCGTCGTCCTCGACCTCCTTGTCCCATGAGTGCGGGTAAAATCGCTGGTAAGACCGACTGAGCTATCGCCATTCCGGGTCCCATCATCATTTTGGCTCCCAGTCCTATCAGGGGACCCAAGCCCCGACCTCTCTGACGGGCCACCCCTCGATGAACGATCATGGTTTAAATGTAGCGCTTCTGACGAAAATGTAGTTTCACGATGACTTTGCCATTGAAGAATGAGACTCGTTCCCCCAATCCGTCGTATATATGGATGTCCAAGGTATCGAAGTGGGTTTTGGCCAGAGGTATGTATTCCACCAGGCGCGGTTCCCAATGTCCGTGCGAGTTTGCATCGGTGTCGACCCTTTGTTGTTTGAAAGGTACTATGCGTAAGAGCTGTAGGTTCTTGGATCCGACGATCTGTGATCGCGTGATGTTGTTATACAGGTACAGGGCACTCATTCCTATGTAGAGATCCGGAGTCACTACGCCGTAGGTCGTCTTGGTCATCCACGAGGGATCCGAATCGATCGTGAATCCCAACATGTGCGACAGAGCCGGACATAATCGAACGGGATAGATGTATTTGGTACCGTGATCGGGTCCCGTGACCAACAACTGTACTCGATTGAAGGTCTTCAAATACTCGAACTTCAGCTCTCTGAAATCGGTCTCGTTTTCGTCTGCCAACCCTTTCAAGATGCTTCCGAATCCGTGTTTAAGTACGTGATTCAATTCTGCCAATACTCCTTCGATGGAACTGTAAAATCCCGTCATGATTTCGACTCGGTAGGTCACGCCCACGATGGGGATGCTGAAACTGGGGTGGGCGATGGGAACACGTATGTCGGGACGGTCGGCGGCACTGAACGGTAAGCTGTTGGTGAGCTTTTCAATCTTGAAACGTTCGGAAGGACTCGGTGTCACGGATCTTCCTCGAAAGTAACTGGGTACGATGATCTCCATGTAGTTGCCTCCCTCTTTGACGTTTTCCACGGTGGTGGGATAGACGATCTCGCTCAATCCTACTTCCCATTCCCCGTCGTCTAAGTCCATCATCTGAGGTAAGTGTGTACGGAAAGAAGACAGGGTGTTATTCGGAAAGGTTTCCAAAGATCCATCGCTGGTAATGTCATGTAGAAACTCATGTTGACGTCTTCTCCAGTCGCGATCGCACCCAATTTGATTGTTTCATCTTGGGACTGGGCATTATATACCCCAAACTTCCGCTCAGCATCACCATCCAAAATTCTCTGTTGTCTTGTCCCAAAGCCAGACAAATGATGCCCGCCAAGATGACCGTCATCGCCACGAACGCTTGGGTGAAAAATACGATCTCGCTTCTAGGTACCGCTTCGCCACACCACTTCCATGAACGTACGATGTTATTGTTGTTGTTGTTGTTGATAGGTGGTATCGGACTCTCCTCTACGTCAATGCAATGAGGTTCTGATGAGGAATCCATGAATCGAAACTGGGTGGATAACCTTTCCACCTGACTAACGCTTCTCGAATGACGCGATTCTTTCCGACGCGGCGTTTTCTAGTTTCGATCACCTTTTCGACTTCGTAGACGTCGTCCGACTTGATCACTTTCTGAAGTTCGCTTTCGTAAAACGTTCCTTCCAACTGTTCGCCGTGATCGTCTTCGAGGACGTAGACGTACGGATAACGCCCCGTTACTCGACGTTTGATGGTAAAGAGTTCCGTCGTCCAATTCGGTAAGTATCCCTTGGTAAACACGTGCTTGACTTTACTGATGCGCACTCGATCTCCGACTTTGAACTTGGGTGGTTTCCCTTTTTTAGGTCCTAGGTTCTCGTAAGCGTATTGCCACACGTCGATGACGTTAGAGGGATTCACGTCGGCCGGTGCCCGTCCGATGGTCGAGTGACGGGATGTGTTGTAACTCTTCACGAATCTAGGTAAGACGTCTACGTATCGTCGAGTTCGCTTGTGAGTGAAATATTTCCACATGCGTGCTTTCAAAGTCCTTTGAAATCGTTCCACCACGCTGGCTTTCGTATCGGTGTTGTTCGTGGTAAAGAAGTGAATGTCTCGTTCTTTTAACATGCGTTGAAAATCCTTGTTTAAAAATTCTTTGCCCTTATCCGTTTGAAAACGTCTCGGATGTCGGGACTTGGCTCTTTTCAAGATGTTTAGAAATCCTCGGATCATTTCCTTTCCAGTTTTGTTTTTCAGAGGTTCTACCCAGGCATACTTGGAAAACACGTCGATGACGCACAAGAGAAACGTCATCCCGTCGTTGTCGTCTTTGAGGTTGGACACGTCTGCTAGATCGGCTTGCCACTGTTCGTCCATGGTGGTCACCACGGTACGATTGCGTGGAAATCTACGTCTGATGGGTTTGTGAAGCGTATATGTCGATTGCTCTCTCAACCATTCTTCTACGTCTTCTTTCTTGAACTTTAAGGAAACGGGTGCTAAACGTTTGGCTTGTCGGTACAGGCGTCGAACTCCTCCATATCCACCAGGTTGTCCCGGATCATAAAAGATGTCGCGTAATAGATCGGATAAGATTAACTGCTTCCGCCTAGCCATGATCTAGGACTGAACGTTATCCATCTCTTTTCCATCTCGGAATGAGACTTGGGAGTCTTAAAGGGCGTATTTAATGGCGAGGAAAATCCACCCTCTTCCTCCTCCTCCTCCTCTTCTTCATCTACCGATCTCTTTTCTCGTGCGGGGATTTAGGAAGGAATGGCGTCGGCCTCCGTGAAACCTGTAGTGGTGGTGATGGTGGTGGTGATGGTGGTGTGACTTTGGGCGTAGGTGCCGTCTTCAAATGTCTGATGAATTTCGGGTTGCGGACGTAATCGCGAGGGACGTTGATTTCCCCTAGACCTCGAGTAAACATTTCTATTCCTTGTGGTCTGAATCCCTTACGATCCGTACTACGCACGGCATCTCCGATCAAGTCGATGACGTTGGTGTTGGGAACGACTTTTCCGCGATACTTGACTTGTCCCTTTTCGTCCCAGGATAAGATCTGTGGATGGCGTTGAATGTGTTGAATCAACATCTTGGCTTTGGCACGCATGGGTTTTAGGGGCGCTACTCACGATCTGTTCGATCAGCCCCTCCTTTACCGTCGGATCTTCTCCCGCGACATCGGTATTTCCCTGAGTATTCGGTAACGTCGGTAAGTTGACGGGTCTGTTTTGTTTCGTATGATCCAAGTAGGTACGATAACGATACAAACTCTGTCCTATCAATGCATTTCTCTGGGATGGTGTTAAATCACTGGGTCCTTGCGTTAAAGCATCCAATTCTTGTCCCGTTCTTACGGCCGCCGTGACTTCGGGTGGATAAGGTAAAGGATGCGGTAAAGTCATGGGATCTCTACTGCGTTGCATCTCTTCGTATAGAGCGTTAGGAACCAAGACCATCTTTCGCGCCATGATTTGTTTAACGTCCACCACCCGCTAATCCTCCCAGTACGGGTCCTAATATTGCAGGAAGTAGTGGAAGTAAAGGAAATATTCCTCCGGTCTGTCGTATCAACGTTTTTCGTCGATCTTTGATGCTTTTACCCGGTTTGACGAGTAGTCTCAACACCTGCTTCGTTGGAGCTAACTTGGCTTTCTGATGAGGAGTCAAAGGTACCACGCCTTTTAATACGTTCAAGATACATTCGCACAATTTGCAGATGCAGCTGTCTGGAGCTTCTCGTAGCATGGCCTTTTGAAATTTTTTGGAGTAAGAGGGTTTCCCAGTAACCGGATGAAACCCACATGAGCTGGTAAAGCTGCCGTTTTCTTTTTTACCATAATGCTTCTCAGACTACGTCTCTTTCAGTAATGCCACCTTGTCGTATGTGTCGTCTCCTTTATATTTTTTTTTGGTGCAAAACTTTATACAGGTACCCAAGAGGAGGATCCACTGTCTCTTTTGAGTCTCAAAGGGGGTATGGGTTTCTTGAAAGCCTTGAAATAAGGCTCCACGTTAGCACCGAAGTTACGATTAGCCGCTTCTAACGCCACACGTGCTGCTGCACTCATGATGGGCGGTGAATTGTTACGTCTTCGATTAGGTTGCGGTGCTCTTCTCTGACGATTAGGCTGTGCTCTTTTCTGTCTTCTCCCACGTTTAGGCTGTGCTCTTCTCTGTTTTCTCTGACGCTTGGGTTGCGGTGTTCTTCTGACACCGCGTCTGAGGGGAGGATTCTCCAAGGGATTTCTGTTACGTACTCGGTAAAAACGCTTATTGTCGTTTTCACGTTGCGGCCATTGCATCATGTTGCGAATGATGACCCCACCCAAGAATCCAGCTCCACCTCGTTTCAAGATGAGACGTCGTCTTTGGTCGGGATCCGTGTTCCGATCGGCTATCGCCTGTAAGATATCGAAATGTTTCTTGACGAATTTTTCCGTCGGTTTGGTCATGGGCATGCTTCCGTTGATCATGTTCCTGGCCCCCATGCTGAACCAATTCAATAGAGATTTACGACCCTCCTCCAGTAGAAATTGTCTTCGTCTGGCATCTTTAGTCGTTTTCAACTTTCTCAAGAGTTCTATCAATTTTCCCGAAGTTCTCGGCCGTGATCCTGGCATCTCGTCGGTTTGTCGAATAATGACCTCGAACGTTTCGAGTCGGACTTCTTATAGCTTGGGAGCATACACGACGATTCCTCCTTCTTCCGGATGATGAAACACGTCCGAACGTAATCTATACTCGTCCGGTGTGGTGGGAGTCAGGTCTACCACCAAATAGCCGTGAGCACGAGCGGTGGCATCTTGATAGGCGTGGTTCATGTGAGGAAGTTTTAACTGTCTCGATAACACGTCCACTTGATTTTTATCTCGAGGATTTTTGAACAACACCAGGTAATGTGCATTCAAGCTAATGGTGCGATGATGAGGTCCTCGGTCGAACACGTTTTGCGTGATATATACCACACTGGTATTGCGGTGATGGGCTTTTCTCGTGAACCAATCCACGATGGAGTCGCCGGCTTTACCACCCATCATGTCGTCGAAGACCAGGAGATGGGGAACGGTAGTATCGGATACTAAGAGTTCGTCGTCTTCTGGAATGTCTTTGATGAACTTGACGTCACCTCTCATGTCTTCGTAAGCCTTTTGCCATTCTCGATAACACCAGATGACTCGTCGGGGTGGTGGTCTTATGATGAAATCTTTCAGATTCACCAACTTCTTAACAAATTCTGTTTTTCCCGAACGACTAGGTCCGGCTACCACCATGGTAAATTCGTGTTTAAACACGAATGCATCGTCGATCAAGTTCGAATCTATGACCCGCACGTTTGAAGTCATGACGTCAAATGACGTCGATAGCTTAAGACCATGAATAATAAGACATTATTGTGTTTTACACAAATTTATTTTACAACAAATGTTTTACACAAATTTATTTACAACAAATGTTTTACACAAATTTATTTACAACAAATGTTTTACACAAATTTATTTGTACAAACAAATGTTTTACATTATTGTGTTCTATACAAATTTATTGACAACAATAGATAGAACGAAGTTTCGAATAATACAAAGGTAAAACATTTATGAGTTCTTCTTTCACGTAGGCTCTAGGCACAAAAGTCTTATGAAAACGACACACTAACATGATGATGTCCGATATAATGTTCCCGTCGTGTAACACATTGTTCATGATCCTTTCGAAATCATAATCACATGATTCTCCTCGAAAACATCCATTACATTTACGTAGGTTCATGTTCATACACAGTGCCAGTTTAATCATCGGACGAATGTCGTCGCACATCTTGCTCGTTCGGCATCCGACGGTAAAATGATTCGTTTTTTCAATGTTTCTTAGACCAATGTCTATCGACTATTTCGCGACAGTCTGCACAAATGGAATCTTCGAGTTTGTCTTCTTCGATACCTTCCATGCAAAATTCACATTGAAGATAGATACATGTCGTTGTCACACACGACTTACAAATCAGCTGATTACATTTAAGACAACAGATTCCATCGTCGGACTTGTTTTGACAATGTCGACATCGATAAAACGGACATTTGTCTGGATGAGTACAATCTTCACAGACCTCGAAATGACACTGGTAACAATACCATCCCAAGTCTTCCTCAAACGTTTCTCTCTTGCAGTGAGGACAAGGATAATATTGTGGTCCAAACAGTTCTTCTATTTCGTCATGGTCACACTTCAAACAAACGTTTGAGCAACGCTGTGTCGTGTCGTCACACATCTTGTTCCTTCAATAGCCGTAAGGTAAAGTGTCGAGATTGTTTAAAACTTGTCTCTTATCATACACCACGCGATAGTCTTTACTGGTCACCTTAGTGTGAAGAGTATGATCTTTTGCACGGACGATCTTTGAAGGATAAACGACCTTGATCTTTTCCTCTTCAATGTCGAGGCCTTCGAGTTTTCTTAAAACCATCTCCTTCATAGAATCGAAGTTAATGATTTCACTGGTACGGTAGTCCAAGGTCAAACCTTTCACTTTACATGTCGTGCTTCCGTCGCTTAATTGGTAGGCATAGTTCTTCGGTCCTCCCGATACAAACGTCGTGATAGATTTTCCGTTCAATTCGTCGGTCCAACATCCCAAACTATCCATGATGGTGGGAGACCAGGCGTCTTTGTCGTGAACGTAGATGATGCTATCTGTATCGAAATAGAGTACTCTTCTATCTAGTCGGTGTAATGCATCGTATAACTTGAGACGAGCCAGAGAGGTGGTAAAACAGGCGATGACCACGTTACCAAAGGGACACGGTGGTATGAAATCGTTTGCTGTCCGTGAAACTTGCCAATACCATGTCTAAGGAATCGTCTTCGGCGTTGGTGATGACTTCTACGTGTTTGACGTCTTTCGTATCGTCGTGTAACAACTCGATCAGTTCGCTCCGTTCCGATAAGTAACGATTCTGAGTCAGAGCCAGTCGCTGAGCAAATTTTCCCCACAGACAGTTCAGAAATAATTTGGCTATGGTACGTAACACGGGATTTTTACATACTTCCTGCATCCGTATACCTTCTCGCTGGAACACTTCCTCGATGTACGATAACTTCTTTTCCTCCGTATCGCAATCGCTAGGGAATCCGCTGGCTTCTTGTTTGATGCGTAGAAAGGTATCTATATACTTTCGAAATAGCGTGTTGCTGGATTGTTCGAAATGCCACACTTCGTACAGGCGATCTATTCGATATCCCATGTCTAAGGCCATGTCGATTTCTGGCGTGGTCCAAGTACCCGTGAGTGCTCGCTCGTCGTCCGTGTGTTCGCATCGGTAGTCGGATCCTATGTTCTCTTTACTCATCACGCACGTCCGACATAAAGGAAACAATAACTTATGATCCGTGCGGTAGGGTAATACGGGGTGATACAATCCACGGGGTGGGAAGATGCGACACTTGACGAGTCCCGTGTATTCCCTCACGTTCTGGAATTTCTCCGTGATGATGGTAGGATGTCCGATGGGAAAGATACCATATTTCAATACGAATGGATATAAAGAACAGACGTCGATGTAACGCATATCTCCTTCGTCGCAATACAATCGAGTGGCATTGGTGCGACCTCCAAACAGTGCATCTCGTGGTTCCAGCGGATCGGCTATCTGTTTGTACGTCGAAAGAATGAACTCGGCAAACATCGGGTCGTCCTTGATCTTCTGTTCGTACTCGTGTTCCCATATACAGGTCACGTTGAATCCCATTTCGTTCAGATTGACTTGTCGTTGTTGCGTGGCTTGATATATTTCCCCAAACGTGAGTGCGTGTTGTATCGGATGGTCCTCATGTATCATGTTCGGGAAACATTCGGGGCAACCGTGCCAGAAACATCCGTGGAACTCGTAAATGGTTTGGGTGTTGGTATCGTAACCGTCCACGGTATATGGTCCAATACTGACTTCCCCTCCGTTGCGAGCGTGTCGTATGTCGTGATTGGTGTCGTGAGCGATCCATTTCAACCATCGTAGGGCTTTGATGGAATACTTGCGCTTTGGATGGTATCCTTCGGTAGGTATGATGGCCAAACTATCTCTAGGCATGAAATTGCGTCGAAACGCCAAGTTGGCGGCACTGGCAAACGTGACGCATTCCGCAAAGGGATCGACGTCGACCAAGTTCAGAAGGGTTTCTCGGAACTTTCCACAGCATTTTCTCAAGATGTCTACATCGGATCGACAATACTCTCGCATCTCGGTGGCAAAATCGAACCGTTCTCCGCTCTTCACTTTATCTTCGTACCACGAGATGAACTGACGTCGAGCCTCGGTTTCCATGGAGTCGGGCAAGTACGTTTCCATCGGAGGATAGGTACCCGAGTACTGCTGGTTGACCGGGGTGTTGAAAAGATGAGGGAAGTAACCTTTCTTCAATTCGGTCAATCCGAAGGCCTTGGGTAATTTACTCAACGAGGAACTCATGAAGTTGTAGGAATCGATGAAACGTATTCCGTTGGCAGACATCGTCATGATCTTGGCTCCGCTCATCAAGACGTCGGGTTTCATGCATGCACGATTGACCAGGAAATGTAAAATAAATTGACCGTCGTATCCTCTCATGTTGTGAGCGATGGCCGTCACACCGTCGTGGCATGATTTCTTTTCTCTGTTGGTGTTCGTGACACAGCTAGAAAATATCCAGCTCATGAAGTTTTCTAAGGTTTTCTCTCCTTGAAAGATGACTTCTCTTCCTCCGGGTAATGGGGTGCACGTCTCGCACTCTTCTTCGATGGGTGAGTGTATGCATGCATCGCAAGCTCGATGTGCCACGCAAAAGTTTGGAACGTGTACTCCCGTGTCCTGGCTACATTCGAAGTCGTAGAAGATGTACGAGTTCTTTTCTCCTTTCTTCTTCTTAGGTTTAGGTTTACGTTGTACGTAACAGAGATGATCCTGTTCCACCACGGTCTTACAGATGGAACAGACGTGCTCTTTATCGCCGCAGCGGTGTATTTTCATCAGTACTTTACTCATCCAACTTCCACAATCCCGGCATCTCGTCATGAGGTCGCATATGCTCTTTCCCACTTTGTTGGGTTTCAGATGGTTCCAATAACACTGCATGTTGGGAAAATGTCCTTTGCAGCTCTGACACGTGACCTTAGAATCGTCCTGGGGGCACGGTGGTGAATTCAAACAGTAGTTACACCTCACGGGACATTTCGTGCGATGATCTTCCTTGTGGGTATACCCGACGTCGCAAAAGTCGCAGTAATGTTGACGTTCGATCAAACCAGTCATAGACGTGATGGTATCGTAGTGTTGGTTCGAATACAGGATATTCAGCATGGTGGGTCTCATGTTGTTTCTCACGTCCCCCTTGTACAGTAACTGTAGTTTTATCTTCTTAGCTTCTGTCAACTGATGGTGGATTTTCAATCTGTACTGTGGACTCAGGACCGTCTGGAATTTACCCCATTCTACAGGTCCACACCCATGCTCTATGGACACGCCCGCTTCCTGACATAGTGATTTAGCTGCTCTTTCTTGATCACGGAATCTATCGGAAACTTTCATACGAAACCATGCCTTTTTCCATTCTTGCATCTCTTTGGGGTCCGTGGGTTTCTGGGCTTGTAGACGGGCGACCACGATGGCTCTAGCTAGGCACATGTTGTCGGAATCGTTTTCGATCCGAACGATGGATCTCTTGTCTTTCCTAAATTCATCTTTTTCGGCATGCAGATGTTTCGCCTTGTTACCTCCCGTTCCATAAGGCATCTCGATGTGGATGACGTCTATCGTTGTTTGCCCGTCTTCCAACTTAAAGTCTTCATTACTCTGTTGTACTTTCTGTATTTCGGCCAAGACCATTTCGCTAGACAAGTGTTGACTCATGGTGAAAGGTACCCATACTTCGGACTTCAGAGAAGGGTGATTGATGATCAGTCTGATGTAGTCTTTGTCTTTGGCATGGCACTTACTTTTCAAATCGTTTACTAACGAATTCATGACCCTAGGTAGAAACCTCGGCAGCTGACCTGGAGATATCTCTCGAGTCAATGCTTTAAACTGTACGTTGTATCGTATACCACTGGTCTTGAATTTTCTGGACTTGTGTGATCGATTCAACTTGATGGTATAGAAATCTTGCGGTGACTTGTTCATTTCCCGCAGGCGACGTCTAGCTCCTTCTATTCCACCATGTCTTTGTATCCATCGTCGTAGAAGCGTGCGAAACTTTCTCGATCTCAATAATTCTCTCGTGACTGGCATCGTGACTGATAATTCGCGTTTTAATCTCGATCGCGTTTTCACGGGTTTTTTATACGATTCCTATGACCTTGAAATGTCAAGGTCGTGATTTTATTTCAATGTCAAGGTTGATGTGATCTAATACAAGGTCAACTTTAGAAAAAAAGTCTAGAACATTCATATCAATGTCAAGGTCAGATTTAAAGGGTGAAGGTAAGATTTTAAGGGTGAAGGTCACTCATTTCGTTTAAAAAGACGAGAGTAAACGACAGACTTCATTCTCGCATTCATCACGCAAGAGAAAACAACCATGGCTCAACCGAGGTTTCCTACTGCTACTGTAACTGCTGGTTCTTCTGCTGCCTTCATAGACGAAACGAGCATGCATCCACCAGAGATTCCTACCAATTTCATTAAAGATTTGATGCGTGACGAAGGGATGCAGAACGATGATACTCTCATGTTACCTTCGAACGAAGAGGCTCTACTGACTCAATTGAAGAGCCTCGTCGCACAGAAACATCAGGTCGAGATGCAGACCCTAAAAGAAAACCAAGATACCTTGACGAGTTCGCTAGCTACACTGCAAAAGACCGTGGAAGAAACCAAGCTAGAAACCGTGCAAATCAATGTAGGCATGGGTGAAATGAACTTACACGTTGCTGATGCCCAAAATATGTTACGTGAGATCAAGAAACGAATGGCTAACAAGAGGTACCACGATAATGATGGTGACGATGATACAGGCGAACCTAGCCGTAAGAAATTTAAATACAACACAGCGGAAACGAACACTCCTAATAATGTGTGTTTCCATTGTCAACAACCTGGACATTGGTTTAGACAGTGCCCTCAGAGACAACAACAACAAGCGATCAAGGGAAATTGTTTTCGATGTAACGAAGAAGGACATTGGGCTAACGAGTGTCCGCAGGCTCGACAACCATCTAGTCCTGTAATCACGGAACCACCGAGTCCGAAAACCACTCCGAGTATGCCTCCTCCGAAAACTCCTAACATGAAAGCTCCCAAGAAAGTAAAGATTGCAGAAAAAAAGGAGACGTTACCAAAGAAAAAGATGACCAAGAAAAACATCGCTTTGATCATGTAATGACATTATGTGTAAACGATATTTTTATTGATTATGTGTAAACGACAATTTTATTGATCATGTAATTATGTGAATAAAACATGTCTTACTTTATCTCTATCGTTTGTCGTATTTTCTTAGTTAAGTTAAAAAAACTCGAGTTCTTTTCGTGACTGTGTGACGAAAATAGCTCGACCTTCACTTCTGAATACATGAAAAAAAGGTGATGCCTTTGACGTCCGCAATTTGACAGTATATAGTCATTTACCGTGTATTAAGACTTCATTTCAATCGACCTTCACTTCTGAATACATGAAAAAGGTGATGCCTTTGACGTCCGCAATTTGACAGTATATAGTCATTTACCGTGTATTAAGACTTCATTTCAAAATGGATGTTGAAATAAGAGGTGTTATCACATTTAGAGTGGGAGACGAGGATATCAGTATCCATATTGGTCATCCGGGACGGAACCCTAGGAGTTTGCTGTGGTGGAGGATATTTAGACAATTACTATCTAATATCCTCCATCACACCAACGAGCAGAACGACCAGGAAATGAGTGAGGAAGAAGAAGAAGAAATGATGGAGTATAGCAGGCAACAAGACCGAGAGATCGAAAGGCTATTAAACTATGACCATCCAAGTTACCCTCCACAGAGAGAAGAATGAGAAGATTTTTAACATCATAAAACGGCCCTTTTAAGGGCCAACCATATCTTTAGAAAAGTAACCATAAGGTTGAAAACATTTAAACGAGTTCGTATCATTATTTCTAAAAAACTTATATTTTTTTACCCGTTATACATTATACAGAAAAAAAACTTACATTTGTTTTTGTTTACATATTTCCTCGTCTTCTTTTATTTCCTGAAAAGTCATAGTAAATAATTGTTGCATTCAACAAATGACTACTTTTCGTAAAACTTTGGGTGGTCCTTAAAAGGACCTTTTTATTTTGATGATGTTGAATTACATGTCTTCGTCTTCTTTATTAGCTAACACTATCTTAGCTAACTCTCTGAGGCAATGTCTGGTCTTTCCTAGCTCCTCAATCAGTACTTTCTGGTTGGATTCCAGCACGTGAATCCGACGCTGCAGCGCCCTTGTTGTTGATAAACGGTTCTGCTGCGTTGAACTAATCTTAGGCAGCGCCGGCAGCGCAATGTTGGTGTTTTGCTTTTGCTTTTGCTGCTGTTGTACCTGTGCCTGTGTCTGTTGTTGATGCGGCTGGGCTTGCTGCTGCTGTAAAAGTTGTGCCTGATGTTGTGGCTGTTGATTTACTGTAGTGGGGATAGATGATGTTTGCCCCCCTCCTGCCTTTTCCTGCATATCATCATCCTTCAATAACATCTCCAAAAGGGACTCAAAGTCGATATTGTTCGATGAACTCATCTTGAATCGAAAAATCTCGATTCAAAAGTGGCGCTTCTCTAGAAAAAAATCTTATTTATACTGAAAAAAGGGTGTTTCCTTACACGTCCGCAAAAATGAGAATATTTCAAGACTTTGTTTAGGTTACCAAAAAGGTGTTTCCTTACACGTCCGCAATTACAGTAAAATATTTCAAGACTTTGTCTTAGTACACTTAGGTTACCAAAAAGGTGTTTCCTTACACGTCCGCGTTTACATTAGTATATATACTTCAGAATATGATCTAGTACTATACCTGAAAAAATTTTATTTTTTCGACGACATGGAAGCGAGTATTAAGATAACGATTGATTGGGAGAGGAAATTGATATACACTATACATGAGCCGGCCATAGGACGGGTCATCTTAAGAGATAGAGAGTCGGGACAAGATGTCAAGATAGAGCCAGATCAACCGATGAATGCTACGGTCATCAAAAGAGAACCGAAGGAAGAGACCCAAGATCATCCACCCGGTAGGAGAAGAACACCACCATGCCGGGTGGGTCACTTAGTCGATAGACTACTAAATAACCAACTAAGGCGCAGCGAGAGGAGAAAGGCACGTCGCCATTGCCCCTTATGCTGGTAAGGGGTAAGAAAAAAAAAAACAGCCCTTTTAAGGGCTAACCATTTCTTTAGAAAAGTAAACTCAAGGTTAACAAGTACAATTTCCACATTCAATCCAAGGTCAAGGACACTTTTTTGAACTCATCTTTAACCTACTATAGTACGTTTAGGTCAAATCAGTACATACTTTTAGTGCAAATAGGTCAAACTCATTTTTTTGCATTATCGGGGATCGTTACACTACTCATATTGCCCGGTAAGAGCATACCGCCTCCGGTTAGCTTCTTTCTTTTCACAATCTTCTGACGCAGCCTTTTTATCTCATTTGCATAATATGCACCGTTTATCGTGCGGTCTTCCTCAAGAGAATCAATCATGATTATTCTCTAATTGTCCCAAAAGATAGAGGCCATGATTTCCCAGCTGAGGAAAATCTCTTTATTTTTAAGAAGGGGGTGAATAAGAGTGAATCCATTGCATGCTTTGTTTCTTAGATTCGGGATAAAAAATGGTTAACCCAAGCGTCACCCTGAGTAACAATTCAACCAATAAAATCCTCGGGATCACTCTCATAGAGAGACAAAAGATGTGAAGAAACATAATACTGATTGTCTGTTGATTTCCAGTCAACATTCTAGGGACCAATCTAGCCTAGACCTTAGATATGGCCAAGTTGTCGGTCAAAATTTACTGAATAGCCCCATGACTTAGGCTAACTACTGTGACTATATCTCGGAGGGTTTGCCTTCTGTCACAATTGTGCACAATATCAACATTTTCATCTGCAGTAGCCTACTTTGGACGTCCAGACCGTTAAACATCTTCAATGCCCTCCCTCCCCTTTCTAAATTCAGCAGTCCACTTTTAATAAGTGACTCTTTCCCATGGATTTTCATGAAATCCTCATGGATTTCCTTTGGAGTCATCTTCTTTTTTACATAGATACTTCATCACTGCTTCTAAACTTCAGTATTCAGTAATTTGGCGGTTTAACTAACACATGCAAATTCCGTGTATAATCAAATCTCTGAACTACTACTACTACTACTCCTGCTACTACTACTACTACTACTACTACTAGTCTCTCTCTGCCAGAAACGTTTAATACTACCTAATAATGGTTTGTTTAGTGTTTTACACTTATTTGTTGTATCAAATTATATCAGGCCGAGAACTTTTTGATCATACCTCGTAAGGTTTGCCCCGATACAGCATATCTATAGTAGAAGCTTAAAGTATATGGCACAACGCAATACGGTAACTTAAAGACGAATAATAACTCGTCCAAATCTAATTTTTTCTTAAAACATATCATTTTAGGTTTAGTCGATTCCTTGTTTACAATCTACTCTACTTAAACATCAAAAGCTGATGAATGTCCTGCAGCAATTTATTTCTCCGAATTTCCTCCATCTCAATCGGTCAATCAATCATATGTTATAAATTGTTATACTTGAAGCTATAAATTACCTATTACCACATTTTATCGATGTAGCAGCCATTGAAGCAGAATAGATTGGAAGTAAGTGAGTAATTAAGAAAACGAAAGGTGAGTCGATCTAATGTCACGTGATACCACTCCGAACAAACTGATTACAAGAACTAAACTGACAATAAGTGTACCTGGAATAGTCATCCTTAGCTATGTTTAGAGCGTAGTAATATTTCTGTGGCACACTTTAGTTTACGGACTTGTTAATCTGCGATTTAGAGTCCTATCACACTATCGTATGAACTCGGAGATTGAGTGTTACCAAGCAACGCCAAATCAAAATCCCCTTTATGAAGCTGGCAGGATGTAATTTTGTCAATTTCATTGTTATCATACTCTGACAACATTTTTCCGTCTGTTTCCCATTTACTTTAGAAAAAAAAGCTTGTCGGGATGTGTATAGTTATGCAGAATGCTGAAATGGTTTACTTGTGAGACCTTGTTCATCAAAGTAATATGAAGAAGAACAAGGTGTTGTATATATATATAATATATATATATATATATATATATATATATATATATATATATATATATATATAATATATATATATATATGTATATTATTCATAACCCTTCACATCAAAGGCATCATGACTTCATAATATAAAATGAACATGAGAATACATGTACATAATATTTTACATACGTTTATCCCACGATTATAGATATCGACGATAAAATGCTTCTCATAGTATCTTGAGGAGGCTTATTTCATTATTTATTTCATGATCTATTTATTTATTTATCTTTTATTTATGTTTAGTTATCTATTATTATTATTATTATTATTATTATTATTATTATTATTATTATTATTATTATTATTATACATTCATTCAATTATTCAATATTTATTAATTATGTATATATTTGTTTTATTTATTTATTTATTTATTCTTTTATTTATGTATTTGATTGATTTACAGATGAATATAATATTAGTAGCCAATTCGGCGATGTTCAGATGTCTGACAATATTCACCTCGGATTAATTTCCATGTCAGCTCCCCATACAAGTAGTAATATGTTGATATATTTATGAAGAAATGATTAAGTTATAGGGAATGTTCTCTATCGGTTAGGTGTTAGGTTTACTGCCGAGAGCTTCCGAGTGTTCGAGTCCGTCGGTGGTTCGTCAGTTTCTGTCTTTCGGATTACAGGGTAAAATCTGAAATCCCGTATCAGGTATCAATGTACCAATTGACCCTGTCATGTAAGCGTTTTGGCTACCTTAAGTCCTGCTCGGGATGAAAAATCCTAGGCTTCTGAGTGGATATAAATGCCAGGTTCATCTTTTTGATTGAAATGCTATATATGGTCTATCTGTTGACATGTGACCAATATTAAAATTTATGTAATGGGTCAGCATTTTTCATATCAAGGGTCAAGGTATTTTCAGCAAGCACATTTTCTGCGGACTGAGAGTAAGTTCAAACAAGGCAAATTTTGAAAATGAAAAGCCACGTTGAGGTAGTTTTTTTCGTGTTTTTACTTTAGTGGGGGCCTCTCTGTTTATTGAAATGTAAAGGAAGCTTCAAATGATCCTCTTCTCCATTCAATAACATGTAGCTCTAAGGAAATAATTGCTACATTGAATTGATACCATTAATATAGGCGTGGCAGAACAAAAAGAATACCTCACTGTTTAAGGGTGGGTCCGCTGCGTAGATAAATAAAATTGAATTTTATGCAAGATTTGTTTAGGGACTATATTTTTGTAACTGTTTAGGGCGGAAGAACACTTGGGTAACATCGGTTTCCGAATTGGGGTGGAAGACGACTTAGGGAAGCTGATTACATCACCTTCCAAAAATGTCTGTGCATTGCATCAGGCAAATGTCGTCAGCGCAATAATCCATTTGAAACAACCTCGCTGATCTAAAAATTTTGGAAAAAGAGGGAGGTTGCAGCCTCCAATTAGTAATGTTTTGCACATTTCGGTCCGGAAAGGGGGGTGGTTGGGGGTTTTCAACCCTAAAAATGGTTAATAACGACCTTTTTTGTTATATATATATATATATATATATATATATATATATATATATATATATATATATATATATATATATATATATATATTTTTTTTTTACTTTTGTTTTTGTAGTAGTAAAACAGACAGGTGAATGGGTAAAACATTTACACTGCAGACTGGTAACTTAATAACAAGATAGGAGAAGGGAATTAACGGCCGATTCTATTACTGGTGTGCTATTGTAAATAATCAGTCTATTTTTGGTTTTCACATATGTTGTAATAATCATATATTCAGAATACATGTCGATATGATATATTGCGCAAGGCGACGAGAGCAGACGACTGCAGCGCGTGAAGTATACCGATAAAGGCGTGTAACAGTAGAGAGATTGTCGGAAAGCAGAAGTGAGGCAGTCGACGTTACCTATACTAAGGTGAACAGTAGAAGAGAGGCAGTCGACTTTACTATAACAAGGTGAAAAGTAGAAGTGAGGCAGTCGATGTTGCCTATCCCAAGGTAACAAACAGAGGGCAGTTGACGTTACTTAAACTTTGATGACAAGATATGGTTGTGAAACACGAATGCCCCCGGCGGCAACAAAATCCAAATAAGACAAATTTTGAAATGTAGGTCAAAGGTCACGGTCAAGGTCATTAGATTAATAACTGTGGTAGCAACTTAAAGGACTCGTCATAAGGAATGCACATGCAAAAGATGAAAGACCTACCTGTGAAGGTGCAATAGTTATGACGAAGGTTAAAGTTTTTATGCCACAGACAGACACAGACAGGCCAAAAATTCCGAGGGCGTAAAAACAGAAGGAAGGAAGTAAACGTTCACTTTACTAAGGTGAAAACAGAAGGAAGGCAATCGACATTACCAATGTGAATAACAGAAGAGTCAGTCGACGTTATCTATACCAAAATGAATAACAAAAGGAAGGCAGTGAACAATAGGTATACCAAGTTGCACAAGCATTCAATTAAGTAACTGAGAAAGATAAGGCCCAAAAAGAGACAGACATACGATGAACAATGCGACTCCTAAGTATTAAATTGCTTCTTTTAATTGCCTGAGGAAAATCATGATACATGTATATAGTCCTTCAATCTGATTAAACCCGTATCTTTATTCCGCTTCTCTATTTGTCCTAGTGCGGATGGGACAAAAAGAGAAGGGTAATATATGGTTTTAATCAGATTGATATATAGTCCTTCTGGTTAACTCACAATCAGTGGCTCTGACTGACTCATATTCAGTGACTGATTCACACTCAGTGACTCAGAATTTTACCTATGTCTACAGAGGTGAAAATAATTTGGTGTTCATCGACCACCGAGTCAAACTTAAGAATATTTTCAATCTAATGCTTTCTGTGTTTATATTGCATGGACGTTAGTGATGTACATGTATTTACTTGATTTTTTAACACCACGCAAAAAGATTTTTCTTGTATGGAGGCGGCAGCAGCTTGGTGCACAACAAAATTTTTACCGTTGATAGGTAAAAACAGACCCATTTGAAACCGTGAAGGATCTTGAACGTAACAATATAACATGGGGTCTCGATTTATACTGCCCGATCCCAAACAAAGAAACGCCGGTTGAAGCGTGTCAATCTCAGAAATTGTCCCTCGTTTGAGTTATAGAGAAACAGCTAATTCTCTTTCAAATAACCTTGGATCTAAAATGTAAAGAATAAATGGTCTTATGTATGTGTAATGTTGGACTAGCTCTTGACCCAATCAAGCAGTTTCAAATTTGCGCAGGCGATTTACGTATAAAATTTAAACGTATTTATACATTCACATTGCGGTGTGGTTACTGTCATGTAGTATTAGAACCGACTCGGTGTTCCGGATGACTCTGGATCGGTGTAATACCTGAATCGGTGACGGAGCCGAATAGCTGAACCGATGACAGAACCGATTATAATCTATTATGTATTAATGTACCAATTGAGCTTGAGGTGAATAATCCAAGTCTTCTGAGTGAATATCTTTGTCAGATATTACCTTTTTTTATTATTATTAAAATACTATCTGTTGACAGATAACAATATTATTATTACGTTCATGGGACTGGGTTTTCATATCAAAGGTTAAGTTTGGGGTTTTTCTTCTGTTTTTTTTTCAGGAAGCACATTTTCTACCTGATGATATCAATTTCAAATAAGGCAAATTTTAAAACTTAAAAACCACGGCGAGGTCAAGATTTTTTGGTGATTTTATATTTTTTAAGGGAGGGGGGTCTTTTCATTGATATGTAAAGGAAGCTTTAAAAAACCAATTGCTACTTTGATACCATGAACCAGTGATCTAGCCAATATATATTACCTGATCATGAACCGATGATAGAGCTGATTACAATATCTGAACCTGTAATGTAGCTGATTATAATATCTGAACGAATGACGGAAGTGATTATAATATCTGAACCTGTAACGTAGCTGATTACAATACCTGAACCAATAACGTAGCTAATAACAATACCAGAACCAATAACGGAGCACATAATAATACCTAAACCGGTAACGTAGCTCATTATAATATCTGAACCAATGACGGAGCTGATTACAATATCTGAACCAGTAACGTAGCTGATTATAGTATCTGAACCAATGACGGAGCTGATTTCAATATCTGAAAAAGTAACGTAGCTGATTACAACATCTGAACCAATGACAGTGGTGATTATAATACCTGAACCAATGACGGAGCTGATTATAATAAATGAACCAGTAACGTAGCTGATTATAATACCTGAACCAATGATGGAGCTGATTATAATACCTGAACCAGTGACGGAGCTGATTATGATATCTGAACCAATAACGGAGCTGGTTACAATATCTGAAGCAATGGTTTAGCTTATTATAATAACTGAAGGCAGTTACGTAGCTGAGTACAATATCTGAACCAATGACGCAGCTTTTTATAACTGAACCAGTAAAGTAGCTGATTACAAAGTCTGAACCAATGATAAAGCTGATTATAATACCTGAACCAGTAACGTAGTTGATTACAATACCTGAACCAATGACGGAGCTTAATATAATACCTAAACCCGTAACGTCGCTGATTACAATATCTGAACCAGTAACGTAGCTGACTACAATAATTGAACCAATTACAGAGCTGATTACTCATTTCTTTTTGAAAACATGTTTATTGAAATTACTAACATAATGCAGAAGAGAATAAAACTGCATGTATGCCATATCTACAAATGCATCAAATTAGTGTTGCACTCTTCACACACAGCCTGCGATAGACAACAGTGCATTCTGATAGGATTTACTTGGTATAATGTCATAAATAAACATCCATCACGCATTGTCTTATCTCGCTGACGTCATACTAACCGTTCAACTTTCTGAGCAATTTCTTTCATTTCAAGATGCTTTCACAAATATTCAGAAGAGAATATAAATCACTTGAGAAGTCATCTTCTGGGGATTAAAAACTTGAGATGTCGAGTTCATATTCACGTGTTCTTTTGTTTTCTTCACAAACCGTAAAGGAATTTCGCTTAAGCATATAGAGCATCATTTGAAATGCTCATTAAACGGTCAATTTTACACAATTTAGGAATTTTCGTGACACGTGTAAACTGTTCAGGTACGGGATTAAGCAAGGTTGAGACAAGTGTATAAAAATGTTGCTTATCACCCCTATAATTCGTTTAACTTGTTTTCCACTTAAATCGCCTTTGATAGCAGACAGCTACTCTGTAATCGTAAAGTAGTTTTTACAATATTGCAATAAAACAAGAAACTGGAACAGGCAGCCTTTTGATTTTTGCAAGCTCACCGCATCGAGACCCCCAACGATTCCAATGCATCGTAGATCTAGATTTGTGCGGAGTAATTCTTTGGAACTGTGAAAAGTTTGTTTTTGAACATCGTTGATTTATTTGATTTTGAGATAAAATGCATGTAGAAAAGATATTGATATGAACTTAATACATGAAAATTCATTGTAAGATTCAACTGTTGCATGCAAAAAAATTAATTTATAATCGACAATTATCAGATAAAAGAAAAAGTTAAATGTTTTAATAGAAAATATAAAGGAAGTCAATGCTGAAGGTCAATGAACGTTGTCTTTTTTCTGGATCACATGTTAGCTGTATTTAGAAGATGATACGTTATATCTAGTCGTTGTATAAATTTTTGTAAGCACCGAATTTGGCAACAGAAGATAATTTTCAGTATATAATAATGCAGACTTTGACCAGAAGTCTTTGACGAGACTAGAGCTCTACTGGTCCTGAACTCAATGCTACCACTAAATGTAGATCGTTGGATTTTCTTTTAGGTGGCCAAGGAATGGCAATTTAAGGGAAACCTCCATTGGTTTTTCCTATGCCTGAAAGAAGGATTTTCATCTTGGCAGTTACATGGATTTGCTCAACACTATCTACTCTCAATACCTTAAGCAGATATCAGGAGTCAGGGAAATATCCAAGATGTTAACACTGTCAATGCCTTAAGCAGATATCAAGAGTCAGGGAAATATCCAAGATGTTAGCACTGTCAATGCCTTTAGCAGATATCAAGAATCAGGGAAATATCCAAGATGTTAGCACTGTCAATGCCTTTAGCAGATATCAAGAGTCAGGGAAATATCCAAGATGTTAACACTGTCAATGCCTTTGGCAGATATCATGAGTCTGGGAAATATCCAAGATGTTAACACTGTCAATGCCTTGAGCAGATATCAAGAGTGAGGGAGAATATCTAAGATTTCAACATTCTCAAAACCATAAGCTGATATCAAGAGTGAGGGAGAATATCTAAGATGTAAACACTCTCAATACCTTAAGCAGATATCAAGAGTGAGGGAGAATATCTAAGATTTCAACATTCTCAAAACCTTAAGCAGATATCAAGAGTGAGGGAGAATATCTAAGATGTTAACACTTTCAATACCTTAAGCAGATATCATGAGTGAGGGAGAATATCTTAGATTTTAACATTCTCAAAACCCTGAGCAGATAGCAAAACTTTGTGAGAACAAAACGGAATTCATACTGTAAAATGGGTGACGTCGTACAAAACACAACTGTCTGTGGATATTATGAAAATCCCCATGGAAAATTATGAATATGTTCAGGTAAGTAAATGACCACTTTGTCAAGATACGTCACACGTTTGGTTCTCAAGAGTTTAATTGTAATGAAAAGCGATGAAAAAACCCGATCTTTCGAAGGATTGGGAAAATGCAATGTTTAAAATGACCAAAACCCTACCTACGTCCAAAGACGGGGATTTTGACAAGATCTTTCGGACAAGGTCAAGCACCCTAGCCAATTCACATGCACCATGAGACAACACCTGACAAACGGAGGCTACCGAAGACTTTCTGTAATATAAAGTCTGTGAGGAGATGTGATAACACACGAACTGCTACATACAGACGGACAGATGGATGGCGGTTAACGGGGTATTCCATCAGCTCAACTGTACACGGTCAAAAGAGGTAATAATGATGATGATCATGCTGATGCAAATGAAGAAGAAAAAGACGACTACAATGAAAATGATGATGACACTGATGAAGAAGGAGATGATGATAATGATGATGATTATGATGATGATGATGATGGTGATGATGATACAGATGATGATGATACAGATGATGATGATAATGATGATGATGATGATGATGATGATGATGATGAAGAACTCAAATAAACACACATACAACCACACACGGGGAATAGGAGAACGCTACATCATATAATGTATATTAATTTCTCTATTTGCACTTTAACATATGTGTTCCAGATGTAAAATGCGAGTCTTTAACCGTAAAATTAGACAGTGTGGCACATGGGCGTGACAACTCTGTCATTTTTACGGTAAATACCATAATAAATCGTGGAATACGAAACGCCAGATGATCATAATATCTGATGAGATGATGGGCGAATAGAACACCAGAGATGTAAGACTTAGATCTCGTTTGCAAGGACCTTTTTGTGTCTTAATAAAGGAAGACAGCAATGAGAAAACAATGACAGTGTTTGTAGCGGACTAAGAGTGTAAAAGTTCAATCGCGTGTCTCTGACCGCATCAACTCAATTATCGGCAAAATGCTATTAATTATCACATATCGTTACTTACATCACAGTTTTGTCTATAGTAAAATGTAGTGGAAAAACAAGATAATTTAGTGTCATTGTGGAATACAGGAAGATGGCCTTTTCAAAAAATCTATAAGCTAAGGAAGAAAATGAAATGATTGAGGAGCAAAAACGTTGAGGGTGAAATATGAAACTTTCACCTTGGTGCTTTCTTGATGCGAAGTTTTAACTGAGACTGATCTATTCCTTTTTTATTTTTATTTTTATTTTTATGAGAGAGAGAGAGAGAGTTACAGATATTGACTTCTCTAAAACTTTTGGATTTGCGACCAAGGTCGTTCTTGCAAGGCTTTATTTAACCAGTGTAACTTATATTCGCCTGATTACTCTTGCAAAGGTTTTTTGGCCTATGTTCGCCTGGTTACTCGACTACATCTTGTCCAAAGACGTATAAACGTCACCTAATAACTTTAAAACATTTATTCTTTTTTTTAAGAAATATAACAGAATTACCCAACTTGCCGCCTCCGTGTCTTTCGAGACCGGTCAAATCCACTTGAGGGTATTGAGGAACATGCAGTATTAGTCGGGCTCGAAAGCGTTTATAATCTCACCCGTGCTCATACTCTAGAGCCGTGCTTGAGTGAGTACTGGTTGGAGTCTGAGTATGGGTTAGCAGTCGAGCATGGGTAAAAGTTTTATAACCTCGGGACCTGGTGTTGTTACGGGTCGTTAGCCGGCTGAATTCTCTCAGATAATTCGAATCTGTCCGCCATCTTTTCATCTCGAGTTCTTGAGAAAATATACTTTTGACATCAATATTTTTCTTCAAACACTTACACTGCGATTTATTAAATACAAGCATTCAGCTTTGCTTTTATTACCAAATTACAAATACACGTACATGTACATGTACAGTTACATGTACAATTACCGTAATATTGCAACTAATGCAACAACATTCCACAAACGTATACATGGATATACATGTCCATTTTTAATCTTACACTTTGTTCTTAACACTTACGATAACGATTTTCGAGATCATCATGTTACGGTACGACAGGGTTAATTAATCGCAGAACAAACAGCCTCTGTTTTCTACATGGAAATTTCAATTACTGAACCTCACTCACAGCGGCAAAAATTTACATATATATCATAATTATGGACATGACCCCAAGAGGAATCGGAGTAAAACAATGAAGACTTCCGTCTTCAGTGCGACGAGAGAAGACACTGAATATGGATTGTCCATTAGCCGGGATGGTAAAAGTCAGAGACTAATTTAACACTTAAAATCTCTCAAACCCCATGGGCAGAGAACTTCTAACACGGCCTTGTGTGCAGTGCAAATTACAGAAAATGACAGACTAATACATGTACAGTCGATATCAGGAACTAAAATTGGTGTAAAAAAAGTCTATACTGTATGTTATTTATACGTATTTTTGAATTTTAACGAGTCCGTTCTCGGTACGAGTTTTGATGCGCTGCGCAAGTTTTAGCGCATGCCGATCGATTGTAATCGTTAAAATAGTCGGCGTCTTAAAACATTAATAATATTAAAAAATTATCAACAAATTATAAAATCAGCATAGTTTAACCGAAATGTATCCACCCAATATTAATATATCGAAATTAATTCCCATAATATCTTATTACGACATTTCAAAACGTTAAAAATAGTGTTTTTTGAGATTTCCACCCAAAATTGAACCAAGCGATGAATTTTTCTACAATTCTCTGAAAATTAATTTTATTTAGCATTTCAACACTGACGAAAAAATGATCAATTTTCCTATTGTAGTTTTTGAGATCTTTTTACCCAGAACAGCCTCGTTAAGACGTTGCTTTATGCCTATATGTTTCAGATCTGTCTACCTGTTGTTGAAAACCCTCGTCATCGGCAGTTATGATATACTAATAGCTGATAAAGTCTACCTGATGCACTGCACAATTTTTTTTACATATTCAACAGATCTACCCGAAATAGCAAGGAGTTCATTTACATGTCAGTGCTTACTATTACATATTTACCTCGAATTTAATTGTCTCGTCCATTCTAAAAGGACAGAAAATCGACAAGACTTTAGTTTGATTGACTGATTTTTGTTAACCGTCACACCACAAATATTTCACGTATATAGTGACGGCATCTGCCTAATGCGGGGCATACAAATTTGGACCTTGTCAACGGACCCACTCGACTGATTGATTGATTGATTGATTGATTGATTGATTGATTTTTGTTTACCGTCACACCACGAATATTTCACGTATATGGTGACGGCATCTGCCTGATGCAGGGCATACAAATTTGGACCTTGTCAACGGACCCACTCGACTGATTGATTGATTGATTGATTTTTGTTTACCGTCACACCAAGAATATTTCACGTATATGGTGACGGCATCTGCCTGATGCGGGGCATACAAATTTGGACCTTGTCAACGGACCCACTCGACTGATTGATTGATTGATTGATTTTTGTTTACCGTCACACCACGAATATTTCACGTATATGGTGACGGCATCTGCCTGATGCGGGGCATACAAATAATGACCTTGTCAACGGACCCACCCGAAGCAGTGAGGGATCTTTAACGTGCCATGCATACCACGACGCGGGGCCTCGGTTTTTACTGTCTCATTCTGAGGACAGGACACCGGTATGACCAGAGCGGGACTCGAACCACGGCTTCTCGATCAGGAGGTCAGCGCGATACCACTAGGCCACGCCGGCTTGACAAGACTTTAGTATGACGCAATCCAAGACTTTCCGACTCAAACGCCTTGATCACTAAGCTATCTCGACACAGATACTCCGGCCATAATTCGCATGTGTCACATCAACGAAATACATATTTTGAGAGTTGATACGGGTCATTTCGGCTTACGATAATCAGTAATCTGTAAACTCCATTATATACAATAAGAAATATAACTAGAGCTGACCTTGTTGGCGAGCCAACAAGAAGGTTTCACAAGACTCAGTTGAAAAAGTTAAGACCAAATGTCTTGACTTTTTGTTGTTCTGGGATTGAAAATGAAGAATTCAGCATGAAAGATTTTTCTCCGGGGAATAAGAGGAAGAAATATTTTGGGACCACATCCCTTTGTGGGGCCCCAAGGTATGCGGAAAGGACTGTGAAACCGTTAAATCTGACCGCAAATATCTTAAAAATGGTAAGGGATATGGAAAAAAACTTTAGGTAAATATATACATTTTATTTTTCACGAAGAATCGATTCCCACCATTCCCGATTCGATCGGATGAAAAGTAAGGGAGCAATGACGTCATTTAAATAGTATTACGTCATGTTCAGGAATTTCGCACCATGCCAAATCCCACTTGTCAGTCGGTAAATATTTTTATTCTGTATCATGCTACCAAATTTCACACCACTAGCTTTATAAATAAGCGAAACACAGCTTCCTGAAGTTGAAAAGTGTATTTTCAGGAATGGTGAAACCATGAATTTTGACGGCAAATATCTCGAAAACGGTAAGAGATATCGAATTTCTGTTGTACTAACTAGGATGTTAAATTTTCACGCAGAATCGATTCCAACCATCCCCGACTCGATCCGATGATAAATAAGGGAGATATGACGTCATTTACAAAGTATGACGTCATTTTCAGGAATTTGGCTCCATGCCAAATTCCTCTTGTAAGTCGGTAGATATTCTCAATCTCTATCATGCTACCAAATTTCACACCCCTAACTTCCTCATTAAGCGAAACACAGCTTCCTGAAGTTGAAAAGTGTGTTTTCAGGAATGGTGAAACCGTGAACTTTGACCGCAAATATCTCGAAAACGGTAAGAGATATCGAAATTCTATTTCGAGTATTTACCATTTTACTTTTTCACGCAGAATCGATTCCAACCGTCCCCGCCTCGATCCGATGAAAAATAAGGGAGATATGACGTCATTTACAAAGTATGACGTCATTTTCAGGAATTTGGCTATATGCCAAATTCCTCTTGTCAGTCGGTAGATATTTTCAATTTCTATCATGCTACCAAATTACACACCTCTATCTTCCTCAATAAGCGAGCTATAGGCGAAAACATATCATGAATAATTAATGAGTGTTGATGACGTCACAAACATCACTTTAAAGGGGGTTGTCGTGTTCAAACGCAAATAACTCAAAAACCGTAAGAGTTAGCGAAAATCTGAGAACACTCTACTGGTAGGTATTTGAACGCTCTATCGAATGGAACAAACCCGATCAAAATCCGACTGCAAATAAAGTCGCTAGACCTTGCCAAAGATTTGATTCGAAAATTTTCAATAATTTCAAAAATATTGGCAGCATGCCATTTTCATTCTAGAGGTAGATTAAGAATGTGGAAACATGTTTAGATATAAAATTTCATGCCGATATCTCATTTAGTAAGAGAGATATTAACGTATGAATATTTAATTAGCTTTGATGACGTCATAGCGAATTTTCCCACGCTCATTGTGACTTTATTTATGGTCCGATTTCAAAAATTTTTCACATTCCAAATCAGACCATTGAAATCTTTCATCCTACTTTCTAAAATCTAAGATTGAAATATTTTTCTTGAACTCAAAACAATCGTGTCAAGGTCAACTTTTTCGGGGTAGAGCTACGCAATTGACGCAGTGACATAAAATCTTGCATCTCCTTTTCTGAATCGAATGCTGAAAATTTCATTCCAATCGGACAATAAATAGCGAAGATACAGGTACCTAAATAAAAAAATTGTAGGTGGCGCTGTGACCTTACAAAGTGAAAGTAGGAAAAAATAAAAAAAATACCTCGGCGGAAATGTGTAAAGAGACGATCCTGAAAATTTGAATGTTCTATCTTAAACCGTATTGGAGAAAACCTCTGTCCACTGCAAAAACGGAAGAAAAATAAAAATAACTAGAGCTGACCTTGTTGGCGAGCCAACAAGAAGGTTTCACAAGACTCAGATGAAAATGTTAAGACCAAATGTCTTGGCTTTTTGTTGTTCTTGGATTGAAAATGAAGGATTCAGCATGAAAGATTTTTCACCGGCGAATAAGAGGAAGAAATATTTTGGGACCACATCCCTTTGTGGGGCCCCAAGGTATGCGGAAAGGACTGTGAAACCGTTAAATCTGACCGCAAATATCTTAAAAACGGTAAGGGATATGGAAAAAAAAACTTTAGGTGAATACATTATCCATTTTATTTTTCACGCAGAATCGATTCCAACCATCCCCGATTCGATCCGATGATAAATAAGGGAGATATGACGTCATTTACAAAGTATGACGTCATTTTCAGGAATTTGGCTCCATGCCAAATTCCTCTTGTCAGTCGGTAGATATTCTCAATCTCTATCATGCTACCAAATTTCACACCTCTAACTTCCTCAATAAGCGAAACACAGCTTCCTGAATTTGAAAAGTGTGTTTTCAGGAATGGTGAAACCGTGAACTTTGACCGCAAATATCTCGAAAACGGTAAGAGATATTGAAATTCTGTTGTATTAATTAGGATGTTAAATTTTCACGCAGAATCGATTCCAACCATCCCCGATTCGATCCGATGATAAATAAGGGAGATATGACGTCATTTACAAAGTATGACGTCATTTTCAGGAATTTGGCTCCATGCCAAATTCCTCTTGTCAGTCGGTAGATATTTTCAATCTCTATCATGCTACCAAATGTCACACCCCTAACGTCTTCAATAAGCGAAACACAGCTTCCTGAAGTTGAAAAGTGTTTTTTTTTAGGAATGGTGAAGCCGTGAACTTTGACCGCAAATATCTCGAAAACGGTAAGAGATATCGAAATTCTGTTGTATTAATTAGGATGTTAAATTTTCACGCAGAATCGATTCCAACCATCCCCGATTCGATCCGATGATAAATAAGGGAGATATGACGTCATTTACAAAGTATGACGTCATTTTCAGGAATTTGGCTCCATGCCAAATTCCTCTTGTCAGTCGGTAGATATTCTCATTCTCTATCATGCTACCAAATTTCACACCTCTAACTTCCTCAATAAGCGAAACACAGCTTCCTGAATTTGAAAAGTGTGTTTTCAGGAATGGTGAAACCGTGAACTTTGACCGCAAATATCTCGAAAACGGTAAGAGATATCGAAATTCTGTTGCTTGTGTTTACCATTTTACTTTTTCACGCAGAATCGATTCCAACCATCCCCGCCTCGATCCGATGAAAAATAAGGGAGATATGACGTCATTTACAAAGTATGACGTCATTTTCAGGAATTTGGCTCCATGCCAAATTCCTCTTGTCAGTCGGTAGATATTCTCATTCTCTATCATGCTACCAAATTTCACACCTCTAACTTCCTCAATAAGCGAAACACAGCTTCCTGAATTTGAAAAGTGTGTTTTCAGGAATGGTGAAACCGTGAACTTTGACCGCAAATATCTCGAAAACGGTAAGAGATATCGAAATTCTGTTTCGAGTATTTACCATTTTACTTTTTCACGCAGAATCGATTCCAACCGTCCCCGCCTCGATCCGATGAAAAATAAGGGAGATATGACGTCATTTACAAAGTATGACGTCATTTTCAGGAATTTGGCTCCATGCCAAATTCCTCTTGTCAGTCGGTAGATATTCTCAATCTCTATCATGCTACCAAATTACACACCTTTATCTTCCTCAATAAGCGAGCTATAGGCGAAAACATTTCATGAATAATTAATGAGTGTTGATGACGTCACAAACATCACTTTAAAGGGGGTTGTCGTGTTCAAACGCAAATAACTCGAGAACCGTAAGAGTTAGCGAAAATCTGAGAACACTTTACTGGTAGGTATTTGAACGCTCTAACGAATGGAAGAAACCCGATCAAAATCCGACTGCAAATAAAGTCGCTAGACCTTGCCAAAGATTTGATTCGAAAATTTTCAATAATTTCAAAAATATTGGCAGCATGCCATTTTCATTCTAGAGGTAGATTAAGAATGTGGAAACATGTTTAGATATAAAATTTCATGCCGATATCTCATTTAGTAAGAGAGATATTAACGTATGAATATTTAATTAGCTTTGATGACGTCATAGCGAATTTTCCCACGCTCATTGTGACTTTATTTATGGTCCGATTTCAAACATTTTTCACATTCCAAATCAGACCATTGAAATCTTTCATCCCACTGTCTAAAATCTAAGATTGAAATATTTTTTTTGAAATGAAAACAATCGGGTCAAGGTCAACTTTTTCGGGGTAGAGCTACGAAATTGACGCAGTGACATAAAATCTTGCATCTCCTTTTCTGAATCGAATGCTGAAAATTTCATTCCAATCGGACAATAAATAGCGAAGATACAGGTACCTAAATAAAAAAATTGTAGGTGGCGCTGTGACCTTACAAAGTGAAAGTAGGAAAAAATAAAAAAAATACCTCGGCGGAAATGTGTAAAGAGACGATCCTGAAAATTTGAATGTTCTATCTTAAACCGTATTGGAGAAAACCTCTGTCCACTGCAAAAACGGAAGAAAAATAAAAATAATAATAATAATAACTAGAGCTGACCTTGTTGGCGAGCCAACAAGAAGGTTTCACAAGACTCAGATGAAAAAGTTAAGACCAAATGTCTTGGCTTTTTGTTGTTCTTGGATTGAAAATGAAGAATTCAGCATGAAAGATTTTTCTCGGGGAATAAGAGGAAGAAATATTTTGGGACCACATCCCTTTGTGGGGCCCCAAGGTATGCGGAAAGGACTGTGAAACCGTTAAATCTGACCGCAAATATCTTAAAAACGGTATGGGATATGGAAAAAAAACCTTTAGGTGAATATATACATTTTATTTTTCACGAGGAATCGATTCCAATCATTCCCGATTCGATCGGATGAAAAGTAAGGGAGCTATGACGTCATTTAAATAGTACTACGTCATGTTCAGGAATTTCGCACCATGCCAGATCCCACATGTCAGTCGGTAAATATTTTTATTCTGTATCATGCTACCAAATTTCACACCACTAGCTTTATAAATAAGCGAAACACAGCTTCCTGAAGTTGAAAAGTGTATTTTCAGGAATGGTGAAATCATGAATTTTGACGGCAAATATCTCGAAAACGGTAAGAGATATCGAATTTTTGTTGGTACTAATTGGCTGTTAAATTTTCACGCAGAATCGATTCCAACCATCCCCGATTCGATCCGATGATAAATAAGGGAGATATGACGTCATTTACAAAGTATGACGTCATTTTCAGGAATTTGGCTCCATGCCAAATTCCTCTTGTCAGTCGGTAGATATTCTCAATCTCTATCATGCTACCAAATTTCGAACCCCTGACTTCCTCAATAAGCGAAACACAGCTTCCTGAAGTTGAAAAGTGTGTTTTCAGGAATGGTGAAACCGTGAACTTTGACCGCAAATATCTCGAAAACGGTAAGAGATATCGAAATTCTGTTTCGAGTATTTACCATTTTACTTTTTCACGCAGAATCGATTCCAACCGTCCCCGCCTCGATCCGATGAAAAATAAGGGAGATATGACGTCATTTACAAAGTATGACGTCATTTTCAGGAATTTGGCTATATGCCAAATTCCTCTTGTCAGTCGGTAGATATTCTCAATCTCTATCATGCCACCAAATTACACACCTCTATCTTCCTCAATAAGCGAGCTATAGGCGAAAACATTTCATGAATAATTAATGAGTGTTGATGACGTCACAAACATCACTTTAAAGGGGGTTGTCGTGTTCAAACGCAAATAACTCAAAAACCGTAAGAGTTAGCGAAAATCTGAGAACACTTTACTGGTAGGTATTTGAACGCTCTATCGAATGGAAGAAACCCGATCAAAATCCGACTGCAAATAAAGTCGCTAGACCTTGCCAAAGATTTGATTCGAAAATTTTCAATAATTTCAAAAATATTGGCAGCATGCCATTTTCATTCTAGAGGTAGATTGAGAATTTGGAAACATGTTTAGATATAAAGTTTCATGCCGATTTCTCATTTAGTAAGAGAGATATTAACGTATGAATATTTAATTAGCTTTGATGACGTCATAGCGAATTTTCCCACGCTCATTGTGACTTTATTTATGGTTCCATTTCAAAAATTTTTCACATTCCAAATCAGACCATTGAAATCTTTCATCCTACTGTCTAAAATCTAAGATTGAAATATTTTTTTAAAACTCAAAACAATCGGGTCAAGGTCAACTTTTTCGGGGTAGAGCTACGAAATTGACGCAGTGACATAAAATCTTGCATCTCCTTTTCTGAATCGAATGCTGAAAATTTCATTCCAATCGGACAATAAATAGCGAAGATACAGGTACCTAAATAAAAAAATTGTAGGTGGCGCTGTGACCTTACAAAGTGAAAGTAGGAAAAAATAAAAAAAATACCTCGGCGGAAATGTGTAAAGAGACGATCCTGAAAATTTGAATGTTCTATCTTAAACCGTATTGGAGAAAACCTCTGTCCACTGCAAAAACGGAAGAAAAATAAAAATAATAATAATAATAATAATAATAATAAAAAAAAAAGAAAAATCAGAAAAACAATAGGTTTCACAAGTGGAACTTGTGAAACCTAATAATAATAATAATAAAAAAAAAAGAAAAATCAGAAAAACAATAGGTTTCACAAGTGAAACTTGTGAAACCTAATTATGTCTTTGATACAATGAAATAAAATCCATAACGATAAATTTTCATATAAACCAGATCAATACCTGAACAGGGTATTTTTTGGGAGGGGGGGGTGTTGCTGCCATGACTCAGATATATTTCATGATGGACCACATATTTCCGTATGTTGTGGTTTTCATAGGTCTATTGATGAAAAATAAAATAGAAGAAGGGAAAAAAAGAAAAAATGTCTCTTGCATCGGGGGTTGATTAAAAGGGTAATTAAACTATTATTCTACGTTCATTATATTGGGATATGAGTATATACTGACATGGAACATCCCTACCAAAACCACTTAATTCGATACAAGTCTTTTAAAGAGGAAAGCCCTCCTAAAAAACCCCCGTCATCATACCTTCACAAAATAGCCTGTCTGTCTGTTTTGATCTAAATCACGATTGTCTGATTGTGAGGATAGATTCTGTCTATCTACATTTCACAATATAACTCGATATTTGTTGCTACTTTGACTGCATTAATCGCTCTTTACATAAATTCCCAGACAAAACACTCGTAGATGGCTTTTAAACGATCACTACTTGTCAAGAAGGCAAAAAATAGCAAACTTGGTAGGAAATAGAATGTAGACAATTCAACAATATAAGGCCGTAAAAGTGTTAATAAAGAGTAGTCTGAAAATGCATAATCTTATAATGCTGTCACTTAGATACGTTGTCTATTAGTTTCTATCTTCTAATTAACCACACTGTCCCCGCCCTCGAGTATTAAGGGCGAAAAAAAATCTACTGCTAAAAGCGAAGAGATAAAATGACGAAACTCTTTCCACTCGATATAACTAGGTTACTGGATGTTGAGTCTGATTATGGATATTGTCGAAATACCGGGAAATGCATAACAATACACGTGCTCATAATTTGCGTATAGTTATTGTTTATAAACGACAGATTGACGTCACGCCGAAACGGACAGCTTCTATTACGCCTTCAGCATTGAGTAATTACGGAATTTCCTCTGATAATTACATTTGGGATTTTACACGTAATTAGTTTATGACGAAGCAATATATTTGCAATATGGCGTTCTAAATGTAATAAACAATTTCCATGAAATATACATGTTGTACATTGTACGCATAGTTACCGCACGCCATTCTTAATAATATAAACGGAGGACGATAGAGAACGATTGGGGTGGGAAGGCCTTTTTGCCGAATCGAGATTTGCTTTACAGCCTCGAATGAGAGACTTGACGAGTTTTGGTTGAGGAGTTTATGTATTCGACTTACAAACAACAAACCATCAACTTTTGCAAATCACCCTTCCATTTCGCGGATTATTTGTCGAATTTCGTGACGTCACAATACATTTTCAATGTTTGTCCGAGGCATGACCGAGGTTTAAAGAATTGTGACGTCATCTAATTTGACAAAATTTCGAGCGTAAATGGAAGGGTCAATTTCGAACTGTAGTTACATTATCAAACAAGAAGACTTTTTATCGTTGTTGTTTTAGAGCACGTCTGTGCCATTACGATTTTGCTACATGGACGGTATTTTGAAACATTGCTCATGCGCAAAAGAAACTTCAGTTGCGCCGTGAATTAATGACCTTAACACTATTACTGAACTTTGACAATGCAGACGATATTACAGCCAACACTGTAGGTAGGGGTTATAGAGTACACCGTAATTTACACGTTAACAAAATGACTAATTACCTTTGAACTTAAACCAACCTATTAGCTTATATTTCCGGCGAAGATTTCTAATAGGAACCAAAGTCAAGACACGTTCATTGACCTCTTCCTCGGTCTACAAACTGAATTTAGGTCGGGATGAATATCGTATAAAATCAGACTAAATCTAAATTCTTGGAATGAACACGTCATCATATCGCTGTTTATAGTGAATGTTATTCGTTTCGCTATTTCGAAATATATTTCAGCCCCCTGGGAATTGATATGTTCACACTAGTCACTGACAGATATCAAACGCCGAGGATCACAAAATTAACAGTTCGTTTTAAGCATCATTATTAAAGATGAATACAAAGTAATTACTTTTCCTTTCATTTCTAAACCTTCCTTTAAGTACTCTATTAATCGCTTCTACAGGATAGCTATTTTCAGCCATATAGTTTGCTCAGGAACTATGAGTGCACAGTGAGTGCATAGCGAAATGAACGATTGATACATGCTCCATATCGTCTTACCTTGCGCTATAAAGAAAATGCTACAATAATTAATAACATTTAGCTTCTATTCGGAAATTTCGTTCAATTACTCTACGCACCAGCAAGGAGTTATAAAACACAAGGTTGGATTAAAACACGTTCGAGTATGCCATTCGAACACACCTGCTGAAAGTCTGCCCCATCAGATGGCGGTTAATTCAACGAGTTTAATTATCTTATCTCCGATTTTGATAAGAGATGGTTCCCGAAATTAGTGTGGTTTACCAACAGACAATGACTGTGGAAGCAACTGCACAGGGTAGAGTACTAAATTTAGAAACAAATTTTATTACATTGTTTTTCTTTGTGTAAAGTCGTTGATCATGTTTTGCCCTTTACCACATGGGCAGTAATTAGGTTACCGTGTTATTAATTATCCCACAATTTCCGTTTTTATTATTTCTTTATTGTTATTATAACTATTTAGTATTATCATCATAATAAGAAGAAGGTTATGTCTAAGGCGGGCATACTCTAGATGATATTTTTCAGATGTGTAGTTTTTCAACATGTATTATAAAATGAGACTAGACGTCTAAGATCGAAATACTTACTTGCGAATTGAGCAATTATAACGATAAAGCCATGCGCGGATCCAGAGGGGTGGACCAGAATTCTGGACCCACCATCAAATTCAGCTAAAGCCACTTTTTTATTTTTCGATGTAAAAGAAGTAATTTTACACGTAAAACATGGATGGACCCCCTCTCAAAAAAAAATGAGATGGAACCTCTCTCGACAACCACTGTGTAATTCTTACATACGTCAAACCTTAATGAAAAGTAAAAGAAAATATTTCTAAAGCATATTCTACATAAAATGAAGTCTTTCCTACCCTTTTAATTTCTTCCTTGCTCAATTAATGAAAGACCATAACGCTGAAGGTGACAGAGTAGATGTTTTGGCGTTTACTCAGTAAATCTAACTAATTGCATTTTTTCCGCAAGCTAGACAAGCAACATATTGGTAGAGTTTATCATATCACCTTATAAGCCTTTGCATCACAAGTGAATGAATTGCATAAGCATTTCCTGCACCAAGTACGAAGACAATGATGATAGAGTAATTATAATGCAAAATATAATAAAAGCATTACTTACCAATAGTAGTGACAACTGTCAAGGAAAAGTAGAAAGCGCCCGTAAACTTCCACTGTCGTCCGTTTGTGTATGTCTGTACCTTCAGTATTGTTTTACGAAGTGAGTCGAATTCTTCCATTGAGATATTAAATGTAGATTGAAACTTGTTTTCTTTTGCTAAATAAACCCTACGTAGCTCATCTTCAGTTTCTGATTCTAAAGCATCGAATATTGCAGCACCGACGAGGAGGTATGTGAACGTACATACGATCAACGACAAGGTTCGAACGTTTTGTTTCTTCATGACACAGCCCGGTGCCCTTCCATCACTTGTAGACGTCCATACACACTGTCACGTGACCTTGACTTAAATTTCCATTGTTGTTTCCAGTAGATTTGTTTAATAAATCCGATTCTAGTGTCTCCACGTGCGTCTGAACGTCCTCGACTACAAGTACAATAATGGCTCAGCAATTTCTGGGAAATTCTCACAATATGGTGACCAGAGAGTGGAAAATTCCTGTTACTTTCGTAAAGGTAATATGCCTATATCACTTCATAATGATAACTATCATTGCGCAATACTGGTTAATATTGATAGACTGAATCCGATTTCCGATCAACATACGTTATCATTCCATATGCACCGCTACACACATTCATAACTTATAATTTGGTATGTATGCTCTCGCTGATGTGAAATGTAAATTAATTTTAACACTGGTTTCGTAAATGAAAAATTATAAGAAAAATCATAAGCTGCATTCGTAATCCCTTAGAACCCTATTTTACTAATATGTATTCATACCGCTAGACACGTGGTTTTGAGTATTCTTTGATGAAGATATGCTGATTTTTGTGCCGCGCTACCTAGACAATGGCGGGAAATTGTCAGCAATGTTGACGTCAGGACGAGTTATTGTTACAATGTGTACGGTGAACATGCAGCAGATGCCGTAGGATCTCTTTGATAACAGCGGTTTCTGTCTAAACGTCAAGCGTAAACTGTCGCTCTCCGATTAAACAAGATGCACGTTAGTACTCCCGTTGACGTGGGGTTCGCAATGGTTTTTCCATACCGTGTTATTTCTTTAATTCAAGGTTCCTATCCATACCACTGACTGTTAAAGGTGAACGACAGCAATATCTCTAATTTCCTTCTCCGGATATTTCACTGCCACTCTGCTTTCTAATTCCTTGTCAAACTGTATTGTGTTGTAGTGTCACTTCCTTGTTTGTTTATGCTTCCGTGTCAATATTGCTTGCATCAGCGTCCAGGGAACTAGTAAGCTGACTCTATCCCCCTGCTGCTCATCGCATGCTCACTGGTCTTGTCTAATTTACTGGGAAGTTAAGTGAACTTTGAATGCCATACACTACACACACCACCGAGATATGTATCTTTGGACGGTGCATACAAAAACAAAACAAATTTAACCTAATCCACGATTATGAGGTAGATTTCCATGAAGTATCTGCCGCGCTGGTCGCTAATGACGATTGTAACAAAGGCTAACGTCACCGTCGATGGCAGCGATTCCCAAGAGACGCGTAGCACAGGGGCTTGTTAGTGGGAACAATAGACATGCTTCGGCCTCGATGAGTAAACGTTATAAAGCATCGTGTCGACGGAATTCATATAAGTTCCAATGCCCAGCAATCCGTTGGTCTTTCCGTAAGATGGTTAATATCTGAAATTTAAAAGAAAAGCAAGCAGTGTTTATTTGTTTTCATTTTTTCCTTCCTTCGCTTTTATACTTGTATATGACAAATCGTGCATTTGTCTCTGTTTCTTAATCAATTAACACTGGTGTTTTAAAGCCTTACATTTAACTACAATTCAAATTTAACTAGTTAATTAACAAATTCAGTGGCTAATTAATTAAAGTGTAAAGTAAAAGTATCATACATTTACATTTATCAATATCTATGTGTAAACAGGTACTGTCATTATGAATATTAATAACCCAAGGATAGGAAATAAAACGCGTATATGACAACCCCCCCCCCCTTTCCAACTCCGCCAAAGTGAAAAAGATTAATAACGAATTATTATGTAGACATGGATGTGTAGGAAGTGTGTCTTCCTTTGATAAAAATAGAAGCAAATAACCCGATAAAGCAATTACAGTTCAAATGACTTGGCCGACACATAACGAAAACTTCGATATTCGGGAAGTCTCGGGGAGTCTACAGAGAGTTCATTTATCACTGTGTATTTACACTAACGAATTACTATGTCAGAGTTGTCTAATTCGATTCTGTTCTAAATTTCCTAAACCCTCGAGGTATTCCGATTTGTCGCTCAATCGATCACGAGCGTCGTAACGGTTTTTATTTAACGCAGGGCCTGTAATTCCCTTAGTATGCAAGGCATGATGGTCTAGCGATTGTGTATCAAGATAGATGAGAGTTTGAATCCAGATTCTCTAGTGTCGCGATCATTTTCATGCTTAATGTACATCTGCAATGACGAGCAACACAGCATTAGAGTCATTAAAGATGGTCGATGGTCGAAGGAGAACAATTGTAGATAGAGGTGATTAAATTATTTCGCATTTATCGAATTTTGTCTTTCTTGCGTCTGAATCCAAAACGAATGATAGTAATTGGAATATTGGTGATCACCATGTCATAAGTCAAAATAGCTTCCTGACCATGTCTTAAAGGTATGGTAAAGGTATAAAAAGGAAGTGGCTATCAAAAAGTGGAATGCGCAACTTGCAACTCTCAATTTAAAAAAAAAAACCATAGAAACTTGCAAGTGAAACAATTCAAAAACCGACTATCAAAAGAGAAAATGAAAGAGTTTTTGGTTTATTTGTTTTAAAATTTTTCAATTCATACTTTTACACGTATGTAAATATTCTGCACACCCAAACGTGCAACCTCCAACCGAAAAGAGGGTGGATCGTGTCTCCGCCTCCCTATTCCCCGCCCTCCGTTGTCCTACTTTCTCAAAACACTAGAATTAATAAATAGACAATATGTTCATTACTACAGATAACGAAAGTTATTCATCGATCGATATTTAAAGGTTATTAAGCAATAATTATTAAAAAAAAATGTACGCATGACATCATTCGTAATTACTGGGTCATTTCTATAATACATTTACGTAGAAGTTTTTAATTTATAATTTAGAGTGAGTCATCAACTCTCCCATTGTCTGTGTGTGGGGTGGCGGAGGAATATTGACCCATATATACATGTAGTTCCGACTTATTCCTTTGTTGCTGACTTATATTAAATATTCATCTGTTATAAAATAATTCTATGAAACGAATTTTCTGTGCTACAATGGATTTTCTGTACAAATTCTATAGACATGTAATAGACATAGAGAATAAACTCCAAATATGTCACGATATATAACAAAATTTTAATGAACAACGAAGGTTAACAATTAAACAGTAAAACAATGAAGTATAGAGCACTTCCAATAAAATATATCATACCTGCGGTAGGACGTCAAAAACACTAATCTATTTCAGATATAAACATGATAGGAACCTTGACTGAAACGTCCGCTGTCAATGATGCTCAGGTGGAAAGTACATAGTCCAGATACCCCTTTTATCTTATGAATGCTTCGAAGCAAAAAATAAAGCATTTTAACTTGGTAATATATCATTTTCTGTACTTTTTTCTACAAAATAAATATCTTGTGATCATTTTGTCATGTGACCGGAAATGGTGTTAAATATCCCTCCGCCGTGACTGTGATAAAAAAGACATGGTCATTCAATATATATGCCAGAGTCTGTTTCTTGTTGAAAAGGACGAGATGTCCATATTGCTTAGCTATATGGCAATAATCGGTCTGTTGCAAGTGTATGGTATGAAAAAAATTGACATGAAAAATATGTCTGTTCGAAGAGTATTTTGACTTATATTTTTTCGGTCAAAACACTTTATGTTGAACATGGACTCATAATGACATTTAAAACATCCTTTCATTATCAAAATACGATAGAACTAGTAACCGCCAAAGATAGTATGACCGGATTGCAAAGCATAACATTATAGCCTATCTGTAGATTCTTATCCAGGAACATGTCTCTTTAAGTTTGAAGATGTTTCCAGAAGTTTGAATTTGTATCATTAATAGTATGCAAGAGATCAAACTAAACGCAAAATCTGACTGTGTTATCTGAAGCGTAAAACTCAGGTCAAGGTCACCAAATTTTGTGTCAGTCTGGAAGAACTCATCAATATCTACAAACTAATCAAGTTTGAAGTTGGTATTATAAATGGTATGTAAGAGATCAAGCTAAATGCGAAATCAGACTGCGTTTACTGAAGCGTAAAATCGAGGTCAAAGTCACCAATTTTGTGTTGGTCGAGAAGAACTTATCAATGTTTAAAAACTGACGAAGTTTGAAGTTGGTATCATGAATAATATGCAAGAAATCGAACTAAACGCTAAATCAGAATGCGTTCACTGAAGCGTAAAACCGAAGTCAAAGTTGCCAAATTTTATGTCGGACGAAAAGAACTCCTCAATGTCTACAAAGTGAGCAAGTTTGAAGTTGATATCATTAACAGAATGCTAGAGATCAAGCTAAACACAAATTGCTTACGCCGGACGGACGGACAGACAGACATCGCCAATTCATAAACCCGCGTTTACTTTGTAATCTCGTCAATAAAATAACATTCGGTGGAAGGTGGAATGTTTTTTTCTAAATAACATAAAATCACTTGGCTATGAATATTTTTCTATAAAACGACTGGAATGGGTGCGAATGATAAAGGAATGAAATTAAAAACAGGGTGGACTTGATGCATCCAACATTCCAGAAACAGTTTCCCTTTAGTACATATGTACGGGTCCTGAGGTGAGCATTCTACAAACAAACCACTTGTTTATCTTTAATCAAGTTCGGCAATGTCTGAAGGACGCTAAATGTGTTATTAGTCAACCTAATAGCATTCCGACTTGTAGAAATCGTATGTATCTGATACATTTTACCCTTCTAATGATTTTACATTACGAATCTTCTGTGATCAATATTACAAACTGCACTTTGTATTATCAAATCAGTAATTGTGAAGTCACTTAAATATTACATAAATATATGATATTAAATCATTACCATAGAATTATTCCGTGGAATATCATTATTTGCAAGAAATCAAGCTAAATGCAATATGTAAGTATATTACTAATTCCAAAGTTGCATTAAATGTTATCGTCTAAATGAATTATACAAAAATAGATGTAACGTACTGCATTTTTTTCAGAAAATAACCACAAGAAACCAAGATTCAAGCCCATAACATATGCCAGAAAGTCGGAATACAACTGCAGACATCACCAGTAGAGATGTAAGCATCTATTGCTGTAGTCAGTAGAATCCGAAATCAAAGATATAAGCATTTCCCGGCGACAAGCCTCCCCTGCCGTGAGTCATTGAAATCCGAAATCACGTGAAAGTAAACATCTCCTGCTGATCAGCTTCTGCCGTGAGTCAATTAATGACCAGCCACACCTGCCGTGGACAAATGCGATCTGATATCACGAAGGAGTAATCATCCCATGCTGACCAGCCACATCTGCCGTGAATCAGTGCGATCTGATATAATGGAGGAGTAATCACCCAATGCTGATCACTGAAATCCGCCGTGAATTAGTGGAATCTGATATCACGGAGAAGAAATCATCCCGTGCTGACCTGCCACATCTGCCATGAGCAAATGCGATCTGATATCACGAAGGAGTAATCATCCCATGCTGACCAGCCACATGAGTGGTGAATCAGTGCAATCTAATATCACGGAGAAATCAGCGTCCCTGGCCAGGTACCATGTAGCAGTGAGCGTTCCCTGATCATTGTATCCGCCAAGAGTAAGTGAAAATAAGAATCATGGAAGAATAAATATGGCTTGCACATCGGCCTTGACACCGTAATGAAGAATATTTTAACCAGACACAACTTTTTCACACAGAAAAGTCGTCGTTTGATGTATTTAACTTAATTATTTTCAATAAGAAAACAAGAATCAACATGCTTATTAGGTTGAAACATCAGGATAATATAAACACGATTTGTATCATTGTCTAGGTATAAAAGGTATAAGAGTACTCGTTCCATTTAAAATCAAGCTAAGGTCACTGAAATGTAGGGGCCTCGACAAATTGCCAGAGTCTTCTCCGATAACGTTTAGACTATGTCCATCATAGAGTACTCATAGTCCTGCCATTCTTAGATCGACACTTAAAGAAATGCATGTATATAAATTATCTGTGATTGTGGGTCATGTTCTTTTATACTCGATCATCATATTTGATCCATCAAACCATGATACGCCCCTGTTTTGTTATGCTTTATGTACACTTTCGCCAATTCTGAAATCATATCACGACATAGATACGAGGGATTACCAACACAATAACAAAATCTCGAAGACTGAACTCTCCTCACGCGCATGCACGAAATTCCTCACGCGCATGCACGACAACCTAGACACATTACCGGAATCACTTGTATCCTCAGCAGCAAAACACATCCCCACATTACTTCTAACACCCCAACCTTTCCCCTTAGAGAATTACTTGGATCAGTTATAGTATATATGACTATTAATGAAGATACAGAAGAAAGTGTTGAAATAAGCTATAATGGAGTCTATTTCTTTGTTTGTCTCTTCACATTCATTGACAAGAAATCTGGGTTCTGAGCCAGTTGCGTCTCCTCCCAACAAATTCCATCATGATATTATTGCTAGAGTAATCAATATTCTGTACAATTCAACTGACTGTTAAAAAGAACCATAATAAGAATATGTCCCTATGGAAATAAAAGATATTACTCCGCGCACTGAACCGGCTGTACATCTCGATCGTCCTCGTATCTAGGCAGTTACTGTTTACTGGCAATATAACCATATGAGTGTCAAAACAAGCAGCCTGCGTTTAACAAAGTGTTACTGTTTAACCAAAACCCTCTCATGTATAACTATAGGGAATACCCCGCTATCATGGGCATTTCATCAAGCTCGCACTTCTGTTTTTAATTTCAGCATTGTGGTCTTCGAAACCGATGTTTGAAGAAAACTTATATTGAATTTTGAATTTCGATCCCGAATCAACAAATAAAGTTATAGCTCGTGTAATCTCTACATTGTAGCGTATATTGAAACTTGAGCCGTTTGTGTAATACATATATTGTATGAATATTGGTAGCCTGTGGTCGGAACCTGTGATCAGTGAATATTAGTCATACATCTGGTCATTGATTCTGTCCAGTTTCAATACATGTATTCACAAGTTTTGCCCTAACTTTTTTAATCTTTTATTTTCCTTAAATTAACACATCAAATTTGTATAAATCGTTAATGGATTGAATATTTGTTATATTTTACTTATTAAAACATTACACAATGATATAAAAATAGCTTTATTTGATTTCTTCTATACACAGGTAAAGTAAACCGTATTTAAAAGTGTGCTTAATCAAAATAACAATGGATAATATTTTTATAGTACTATTAATAATATTACATTAAACTACGGGATCAATAATATTGTACTTGTATCCGACTGCCTAATTGTTTAAATCAGGTGGCAGATGTTTTACCAGTATGGATTACTACTTGCCCCGAGCTTCCTCTGACAGGTATTGTGTCTATAAGGAACGAAAACGACACACTTAATAACAGTACAAATAAGAGGCTGAATAAGGTTTTGAACTAAAAAAATTTATCTCATGTTCCCTTAAATAAATTCTTTTCACAACAATTCTTGATCTGTTGCTCTTTAAAACTTCTATTCTATTTTGGCAAGTTCTACATAAAGTCTTTTTAGGTATTAAAACTCGTAGAAATCTTTCACTCATTTTGCATTAAAGAAAAAATGTTTTATTCTTAATCTGTAAAAGCTCCAAATTTCCTGTATACTTGCACAGTTGAGAGAGTGGTTTTCAGGTATCTCATTGCGGCTATAGGAGTTATAAATATCAACGAGCCCAAGTGGGTGGTTGAAGTACAGTATGGCTTAATGGGTGGTTGAGGTCCAGTATGGCTAAGTGGGTGATAGAAGTCTAGTATGACTTAGTGGGTGATAGAAGTCCAGTATGACTTAATGAGTGATAGAAGTCCAGTATGGCTTAGTGGGTGACAGAAGTCCAGTAGGGCTAAGTTGGTGACAGAAGTCCAGTAGGGCTAAGTGATTGGTTGAAGTCCAGTAGGGCTTAGTGGGTGGTAGAAGTCCATATGGTTTAGTTTGTGGTTGAAGTTCAGTATGGCTTAATGGGTGACTGAAGTCCAGTATGGCTTAGTGGGTGGTTGAAGTCCAGTATGGCTTAGTGGGTGATTGAAGTCCAGTATGGTTAAATGGGTGACTGAAGTCCGGTGCGATTGAGTGGGTAAGTGAGTTCCAGTGCGAGTGAATGAGTGATTGAGGTCCGGTGCGGCTGAGTGGACGATTGAGGTCAGGTGCAGTTGAATGAATGACTGAGGTCCGGTGCAGCTGAGAAGGTGATTGAAGTCCGATGCACCTGAGAAGGTGATCGACATCCGGTGCGATTGAGTGTATTATTTTGGTAAGGTGCAGTTGAGCGTGATTGAGGTCCATTACATCTTGGTGTGCGAGTTGGAATAATTTGGATCCTTTGGCAGTCCATGGGTGCGAATTCTGATATTGAATCATATCAGCTGTACGATGGCTTTGACGTAAGAGCTCATGTTCAGGACATGTTATAGATTCGTTTGATATTTCTGGCTGCCTTTAGGTGGTTGAAATTCGGACCATGTGCAGGTAGTGCGGTCATGATATAGGCGAACTGCAGTTCCTGAGCTTGGTGTAGCGAGATAAAGCACACAAAACATATCTATTAAATGCGCGTTACCGGGAATTATATCGTTTGTTGATAATCCCCCACGACCTATAATGAGTCGACTGCATGCATGTATGTCAACATTGATCGTGTTCAGAGTCTCCAACAGGTGTCGCCACTGTACATAGGCGGTATCTAACAAAACACTGAAGCAAAGGAATTATTCACACCTACTTTGTTTTGGTTTTTCTCTCCACATCGGTGGATCAACGGCATAGCTGCGCCTTGAAAAATAGGGAGGGCACAACCCTCAACGAAATATCTGTATGAGGTGCAAAACTATAATCGAGAAATGTCTTACTCATCTTACGCTGAAAATAGGGGGGGGGGGGGGCACAAGCTAGTACCCCAAAGTTTTGGGGTATACCCTCTGCCTCCTTTTTATTGGTCCTTATGGACACTACAGATGTTATATAGCTACATAAGCGGCGATATTTCATACATGAGGTAGTCTCAACAAACTGTGAATAACATTATTTACCAGGAGACCGTACCTGTTTTTTGTTGTTACTTGTCGCATAGTTATATGTATTAATTAATAATAGGGTACCTATTACCATGACCATTTTCATCCTACTTAGTACTTGTAGTCATCACCTCTACTGTACAAAAGGCAGCAGTTTGGTTGTCTGTGGGCATTTCCCTGAAGTTTCAGGAAATTCCATATTACCTACTCTGATGCAGCGGAATCGTAAATGCTATATTGACGTGCATGTTCTCATTTCATTACAGTATAATGACGTCACTCAACTATAATCTGTGATGTGATACTCCTACAGATTAAAGATTGAAGATTAGAAAAGATTTCTATACATAGCAATCAGAAGAAGAAGCAGAGGAAACTCGGCTTGCTCAAGTCCCTCTATTTTCCATGTTTAAAAACTTTTATTTGATTCAATAGGAAAAGTATCATTAGAGAGCACAAGTTATGTATTCATCTTACTTATCAAATACAAATCCTTTCTATCGACACTAAAAAACTTGAAGTCCGTTAGGTAGAGTTTTGTCAGTATTGAACCCTGAGCTAGTCTAGTTTCTTTCTATATATAACTAGCTAACTTGATACTTCAGGGATAGCTAATGAAGCCAAAATGGTGACAGCATTTGAGGGGTTTTTCCTTTATGTATGTTTACACTTTTACTCGCCGGAGATTAATGTCCGTCCTGATAATACACATATTACGTCTTTTTATCAAATCTTCTAATACCTTCTGCTTTGATTTTATCACTTATTTTCTTTAGGAAAGAGACGAAGGACTCCATTTTGCTAGCAGCTAACTTCTAGATTATTGTTCAATAAAATATGGGCATTATGACATTTTGGCAAGATTAAGAAGTTTGGTATTGATCGAATTACTGTACTTTTACTTATGTCTTCTGGTCCATAGAATTATAATAAGGAAAATGTATTATATATATACTGAACTACACGAGGGAGGTAAACATATCTGACAACTGAAACAAGTGGAAAAAATATTTTTACTTATTTTTCTTTTTATAATTCTATACTCTCTCATTGTCACTTTTCATTTCGAAAATGGCTTTCATTGAAATACTTCACTTGAATATTGAGAACATTGTTATCATACAGTTGCGAACTTGGACAATAATTTATTGCCCATCGATTAATGTTCAGTATCAAGTTATCATTCCCGTGGCATTCTCGCCGACGAGAGCTGGGAAGTATGATGGCGAAGCCCTAGTGATTCCCTGGCAATCACCTAAATGTCGTCGGTAAATATTTTATGAAGAAAACACCATTTTGTCGGTTTTGACTTCCTATTCTGTACATTAACTCGCATCGTTCTCTACTTACGCGATGGAATGCATGCTTCCAGCGTGATTTATGAAGGATATCTTCCCATTGGAACTGGGAATCTGGCGCAATGGGACGAATAAAGCGCCATTTATACGATGTGTTGGTTAACCACGAATGAATATATGTAACATTTGGCTCGTCCCCGTACTGCCCATTATCAGACTCCTAGAATATATGTTCCCTCTTTTCCAATCTGTCAATCTTATAGAATACATCAACAATTTTCCAATTATTTACACCGGTCACAGAAGCTATGGGACAACCTGTTATGTCTGCCTGTTGAAAGCAGCATTAGAACTTGATCCTCTCGTGTAACGAATGAAGTATTAGGATATTTTAGCTCAAGCCATTTTCAATTTCCCCCACGTGCACATTAATTTTGAAGTAAGTCATCATTCTGTTCCAACAGCCCCAGCCATTTCTGAATTTGCCATTAAATAAAGATTGCATAAAGCAATTACTTATTACATCTACGTGTTTATCGATTAATGGCACATCACGAGGCTGTGGTAATCATTTTAAATACCTTTCTGTGGTTAGCCACTCTGTGACGACATGGATGTTGCTTACGTCATTTTGAACACTATTTCTGGAACAGTAAATCCTGCCGAGCAAACTTTGAGTTCCACAGTTCAGCGTGTTCGATTTCATCCATCTTATTCTCCATCAATTTTAACGATGACAGCTTCAGATAATGTATATAGAAAACTCCCTTCAGTCACGGTGATAGATATATACTGGCTTGTTTCATATAACCATTAATTTGTAGGCATCAATGTCTCAGTGTGAGTATTAGGTTTAACTTCAAATACTCAGTAATTAAGACTACAATATGATCCAAACTTCTACAGGTTTCAAGGCTATGACAGCGCCTCTCTCTCTCTCTCTCTCTCTCTCTCTCTCTCTCTCACACACACACACACACACACACACCTACACACACACACATACACACACATTACCTTTTTGTTACAGTATAGTATAGTACAGTACAGTACAGTATAGTTGATAAACCTATCAGTGGGAAATAAAAAAGTTTCATGAAAATTACATGGTGTGACCTAATTGGAATTGCAGGCCCGTGTGAAAGGGGGGATAATTTGACCACTCGTGGTCATACGGATAGCCTATTTAGAATGTATATACAACTACCGTTTCTACAACCCTCCAACATGAATTGTATGAATGATGGAGTGTTTGTGTTCGTCAATGAGGGACAATGATTCAGATTCGCAACTTTGTTTTCTATCAGTGTTTGGTGTAGAAAACATACTCTACCCTTGACCTTTTCAAATGACCTTGAATCAAGGTTATTATGCAGTGAGTGAAACGTATTACGGTGGACGTTAAACTCTACATGAAAGTCAGAGGCGAGACCAGGAGTCCAGGAGATGTAAGCTTCTCTTGTTTGGCGGGTCACATCCACCAAAAATATCAAAAATAAGTAAATAGCTTAAATCAGTTCTACAGTGGGTCCACGAGATGAATATGGATTAACATATAGAAAATATTGAAATATCAAATTCCACACCTACCAAATAAAGAGAATTTTTTGTCAATACCCTTTATCATTTTAGGCCACATTTTGTGAGAGCACATGTTTCACCTGAAATTTCACGATTCTTTTTGTGTATTTTGTTGCATTGATAAATATATCGTCACTTACATATTTCTTCTACATCAGAGTAAATTTCTTCACGCCCAACACACACGGCATCCGGAATAGCCGAATCGATTTATTTCATAACTTTACATAAACAACGACGATTCGGACATCTGTTTCACTTTAAATAATTGATGACTTTACGTTCATTATAATTATATTATTAATAACATTTGGTTGTCATAAGTGCTGTTTTCGATCTCATTTGTGATTAACAACGCATGTTCACCTTTTGGTTTAAGGTATTGAAGATACAAATTTACTTAATCTTGCAAATTTTGTTTGACATCACACTCTTCGTTACAAGAATCCCTTATATCTGACCAACTTAATGTGCTGGAAGGGACTGAAGAATAATTTTTATTGATATTGGGTATATTTACAAGACATTCCACCAGAAGGCAAGGTTCAATTCCATCGCAACAAAACGAAAACGAAGTCCGGCGGCAACCTTAACTCTTGATATCAAGCATTAGTGGCTACAGCACACAAATAAACAATATTTAAGTCACTATTGTTTATAATTAACTTAATGCAGAAACAATAAATGATGCTATAGGTATGTAACATTGGTACTCAACAAAGTGTCACGCTGGACAAACATGGACACACTGAGGTAAGACTAGATACCACAGAAAGACCAGGTTCGAGAGAAAGACCATATACCAGAGTAAGATAAGATACCAGAATTAGACCAGGTATAAGAGGTAAGACTAGGAACCAGAGGTCGAGCCAGGTATTAGAGTAAGACTAGATACCAGAGGTAAGACCTGATTCTTAAGATAAGACCAGGTACCAGAGATTAAACTAGGTATCAGAGTTAAACCAGGTACCAGATTAAAACCAGATACCAGTACTAAGACCAGACACCAGAAGTAACATCAGGTACCATAGTAATACCATGTATCAGTCGGGAAAATTCCTTTTTATACAGGTTTGTGATTTTGATCAAAACCCCACTAAAACCGTACGAATAACTGTCAAAGATGGGGAAGTTGGTCCCATATTTCTGACCACAAAGGGAACGTAACCCCAAAGTGAACATTTTCGGTATATCGGTCGGGCGACAGAAAACGTTTTTTACGTAGTCGTAATGACGTCACAATTATATTATAATGTGTTTGACTCTAATTTCCCAAACTTCATGTATATAATTACAATAAATATGCGAGACCAGTTATTTATTTCTCTGCAAATCTTTGAGATACAAGGAGATCTTGCGAGATGTGGACGTGAGAGTCGATCGACATATAGCCAGGCAAATACTCAGACGCTCTAATAAACCACATGTCTTATCTTAGTAACACACACATTTAAGATAAGATGTGTGTATTGTTTTATTTGTAAATAGTTATAAAGCAACCCGATATATTGTTACTTTTAACATATACATTGCCATTCGGAACCTTTCGGATGTTTTCCCGTCGATGTAATTCGAACTACATCATATTGGAATTGCATTAGAAATAATTTTGTAACAAGGTTTAACGTATCATGTATGTCTACAAAGAAATAGCAAGCCAGACAGAGAAGGTAACAAATATTCTATAATAATACAAATTATAGTTATGATATTAGCAATAAATCTTCAATTACGAATGTTAAGCACGGAATGTATATTTCGTCTCATATCAGTCAAGATTAATGTGACTTCATTTTTTTTCCTTTTGATTTCTTGGAAAGTGAGTAGGATAAAATACAAAAACGCTATCAAATAACTGCATCATGATTGATACCGCTTTAAATTACAGCTATTTCAATACAAATTTAATTTAGTCCATTTAAAAAAAAATTTCTTCTGTTTCTTTTTCTGGAAAATAACGTCAATTCAAGATGCATTTTTGGCTTTCATACGACTGGGTTTCCGTTGCAACATGTAAATCAGCGATAAATAGTATCTTTATTACTTTCATCTGTTTAAGCGTTATATCATGATAACAATGTGAAACCCTGTTCCAACTTCTCAAATCGCGAATTTTATCGGTCTACACGAATTTGAGAATCTATTTGAAAGCATTATGGATACTTGGAGCTCTTAAAAGCAGGTGATTATGATACTGGATGTTGTTTCACTACATAATCTTTTCCTTCCGGCAATATTGTTTTAATATCTTCCTAGAATTTGCCAACTATTATTTTTTTACTGAATATGTAGAAGTGGTATTAGCAATGCACTCAAATCTTTCAATATCTATCGAGCACAATTTGAATGAGTACCTAAAGGTCTTTTGTGGTGAGGGGGGGTGGGCCTAGTAAACCAGGGAACCATACCATCTGAGTGACTATTCTGACCGTCTTAAGTCGGTGCTACAAATGCCGTAGAATTCGACGTCTTGGTGATAACATATTCGTGTGTTTGATATAGCCGTGATGTTGTATATCGTATTATATACAATGACCATACTCGTAAAGTATTTTGTTTATCTAAACAGAAATCGCGACAATAATTTATATCAACAAAATGATAAAAAGGACAATCGTTTGTCGAAGATAAGGAAGTGATAACAAACATGGGCCGGTCTTGACAGAATCCCTAAGTTGTTTAGATACTCGTGAAATTTGCTTTCTCCACACCAGTTATGCTTTTACTCTCAAAGAGTTATAATCCTTTAGCATGCATTTGAACTACCAAGACCTTCCAATAATAATAATAATAATAATAATAATAATAATAATAATAAAAGTACTACTACTACTACTACAACAACTACTAGTACTACTACTACTACTAATAATAATAATGATAATAATAATAATTATAGTTATAATAATTATAATAGTAAAAGAAGAAGACTAAAGAAATCACCTTAAAATGAGGGGAAAAAAGACAAAATCATAAATAGACATAAATAAATCAATAAATAAAAAAGCTTCATACATTTTGATTTGGGAATTCAACTAAAGCAATTCGTCTTAAACCACACTTCTAGATTGCTATGAATCATTCTGTTTGTCAATCTATACAGACAGTTTAATGCATTACATCGCCTTATACTGCATCCATCATTTGACAACTCTTTCTGAAATATAACAACTAGTATATGAAATTTCATATCCACCAAGTTTCATCAAAATCCCTCACATTCTTAAGAAGGCCATGTCCGCTCAGTATTGCATATCAATAGTGCATCCCTTCATTTTCCAATTATCAAAAATCTTAATATTAAACATCTAATAGTAAAAAGTAAGGACTTTGAGTACTTGAGTGTCGTCAAATTTTGTCAAATGGTTCCGATGATGTATAAATAGTAAAAAGTTTACGGACGATGTAAGGTGCGCTATGCCACCACCTCACTGTAGCCCTTTACACACGCGAACCAATACGGTACGTATATGACAATTTCTGAATTAAGTTTACCCGTTTGATTGTTTAATATGTATTTTGTTTTTCATGACCAGAAATGAGAGAACAGGGTAAAAATAGAAATAGGAATTTAAATTCCCGGTGCCCCTCCAATTACACGTAAAATATCCCGATTGTTCTGTTGCAATGGTGTAAATATTTATCAGGCAGATGCCGTCACCATATACGTGAAATAATCGTGGAATGACATAAGACAGTAATCAATCAATCAATCAATCAATAAAAAATCTTCCATTACCAGGACACGTGTTCATCTTTAAGTGAACACGTTTCTCTTTGGATTTACAAAGCTCTGTAAGTTTTGAATGCATCTGAACAAGGCACTATGTAGAACACTTTAGCGTCACGGCTACCTCCGTCAGGGGGCGCTGATTGACCACAGCATCTACCGCCATTGAACAACCCTGATGTGTCACCCCGAATTATCTTTAGCAGGTCACGATCGTGAGGTAGTAAGATTAAGGTGAGTTAACGCATCTATTCCTGGAAGCCAAATGTCAGAGGTGATAATCCTGATGAAACGTTCGGAAAATCCATACGTATATGCTATTTACATCTTGAATACATGCAAGTCTATTTATCTGTCACACGCATGAGCGACATAACCTGGTAATGAATGTAATAAATGAAAAGCTTAGACCCAATAATGTGATTTTACAGGCAGATTGATGCTAATTGAAAAGGGAAGTAACATGCAAGGAGACGAGGGACATTAATTATGTTTATATCGTGTATATTTTTCTATATTTTTCGCGAAATTCAAAGTAGTGGTTTTGTAAATTTGATATGTCCGTCTCTTAGTGTATGGGATATCCGTGTAAAACCCTCATCAGCTGTAAATTTGCCCGTAACTAAACTGAATTATATTCCATGAACACAAATAAGACACTCGTTACTTATACAGTATTAACATTATCAATCCTTTTTAAATATTTTTGAAATGAATTTGATATAAAGAATCAAATTTCCCGCTCAATTCATGTACTTATTTTCGAAATACCATGTTCTAGCTTTTCAATTCTCCAAACCCTTATAAGTAAAAATCTTGATGAAACCAAAGCTAGAGAAAAACTGCCAAACGGTAATTCTGTTGATTCACTTTCCCGTAAATTGGTTCTGTGATCTGGAATTCGTTTGAATTTGGAGCGTTTTCTACGACCCAGTTAGAGTGTATCTAGGCAAGCTCCGCCCATTAAAATACTAAAGCATTCTCTGTTGTAATCCGGTCCAACAAGATTTATTGAGACATAACTCGGGTAGAGGTCCGGGCGTTTAGCAAGGGGAGTCAAGTAGTAATGTATTTATTATAGAATTTTAAATAAACTGGCCCAAAGGAAGGAAATAAGAAATCTGTATGAGAAAGGTCGCCACATAACAAAATATTAGCACATAAAAAGACATCGCAAAATATTAGATTGTAATACAGTTTTTGTAACGACTTAGGACGGTAAACTGAAATGACAATCGTCATTTAATTGATATGATTAACCAGTTGACGGACCCACCTTCCCACTCATCAACAAACCAGAGCAATAAAACACACGTACACACACCTACCCACATACGCATAGACACACACATGCACACATATACACACGCGCACATTTGAAAACTTATGAACAATCCTTCATACAGAGAAGAATGTTCAACAGAGTATTAAAGTTGAGAGGTCATAGAATATGAACACGAATTTTGTTTTTAAATACATATTAGAACACATATGTTAAAATTTGGTGCACAAAAATGTAGATGTGTTCTAATATGTATTATAATATAAATATCAAAAATATAAAGTGCTGTCAACATGAATGGAACGTGCAAAGTGTCATATCCACCATTATAGTATAGTATCTACCCTATAAGCTGGTGTCTGACGTAAAATGAACTCTTCGACGTCAAAATGTTGATGACGTCAAATATCACGAAAATCAGGAATCAGAGGGCAGGTAAAATCTAATAGGATAACATATATAGATATTTACACAGATGGTAGACTGAAATTATACCACGTACATATGAAGTTGGCAGTAAGGTTAAGGTAGTCGTAAGTTGAAGTACGGATCGCCAAACGATGATGAGGTCCGGAAAGAAGATTGAATTAGCATTTCCTGCTAGTTATTTATACTCCGTAACCTTCTTTACAAAAATATACGGAATTCATGAATGTAAATAAGTAATGAAAGGGAAAAGTACATGATCTACATTGGGAAACAAGTAACCATAGAAAAAAGGATATGACCCGTATTATACGCAGATGTGGCAATTTACTGACTGCTTAATCTGCAATATATATATATATATATATATATATATATATATATATATATATATATATATATATATATATATATATATATATATATATATATATATATATATATATATATATATATATATATATATACATAAGATTTCACTAAATTAAAATTAATCAGTCAGGGTATCTGTTGGTTACTATCTTTTACCCCAAATAATGGAAAAAAAAACATTAAACGAGATGAAATACAGCTAACAGAGCGATCTTCTTAAACAGAATAAATCTCTAATCAATGTATCTATGTAATATAGACACCCCACGTTTCAATTTATTCTCAGAATAATACAATACGTGGATACCGTGACACACATTAGCCTTCATGCAACTGCCCGCCATTGAATACAGCCGGCGTCTTTCTTATTCATGTGCTCTCGAATACAGTTGATTTTTATTACTGTACTCTGGAGTACAGCCGGCGTCTTTATTATTCTTGTGCTCTCGATGTCGGAGTTTTTCTTATTCATGTGCTCTCGAATACAACCGGCGTCTTTCATATTCATGTGCTAACGAATACAACTAGCGTCTTTCATATTCATGTGCTAATGAATACAGCCAGCGTCTTTCTTATATTCATGTGCTGTCGAAAACAGTCGAATGCGTTTTATTCACGTGCTCTCGAATACAATCCGTGGCTTTTAATTCATGTGCTCTAAAATATAGTCGATGGCATTCTTATACATGTGCTGTCAGAAAACAGTCGTTGGCCTTTTATCTCTCCTAAATGCTTTTCGATTATTGTTTAAGTCACTCCATGATCATTTCACGTATATATGGTGACGCCATCTGCCTGATGCATTGCATACAAATTTAGACCTTTGCAACGGATCCACCGAAGCAGTGAGGGATCTTTTACGTGCCACGCCTACCATAAAACGGAACCTCGGGTTTTCTGTCTCATCCGAAAGACAGAACACCAATGTGCCCAGGGCAGGAGTCGAACCCGGGACCTCTCGATCAGGAGCCGAGCACCTCATCCACTAGGCTCCTAAATACAGTCAGTGACATTCTTATACATGTGCTCTCAAAACAGTCGGTGATTTTTTTTGCGTGCTATGAAATACAGTCAGTGGCTTTTTCTTCCTTAGCTTTCAATTACAGTCGTTGACATTCTTATACATGTGCTCACATTCAACAGTGAGTGGCTGTCTTATTTGTGTGTCCTCAGAAACACTCTGCAGCTGTGGCTATTTTATTCATTCCTGTGCCACTGAAAACAGTCCTGTCTTTGTTTTATACTATTAATCATATACCCTCGAATACAATCGATGACTTTCTTGTCAATGTCCTCTTTGGCTAACTTATTCAATAGCTTTAATGCAGTCAGTTGTTTTTATTCAAATGCTTTAGAATACAGGCCATGGTTCTTTTACTTATGTGCTCTCATACAGTCAGTGACTTGCTCATTCATGTGCTCTCATATGGTCGTAGACCGTCTCATTCTCAACGTCTTATGTGCTCTCATACAGTCAGTGACTTGCTCATTCGTGTGCTTACAAACAGTCGTAGACCGTCTTATTCATGTGCTCTCGCCGTCTTATGTGCTCTCATGCAGTCGTAGACAGTCTCACTCATGTGCTCTCATACAGTCGTAGACCGTCTTATTCATGTGCTCTCGCCGTCTTATGTGCTCTCATACAGTCGTAGACAGTCTCACTCATGTGCTCTCATACAGTCGTAGACCGTCTTATTCATGTGCTCTCGCCGTCTTATGTGCTCTAATACAGTCGTAGACAGTCTCACCCATGTGCTCTCATACAGTCGTAGACCGTCTTATTCATGTGCTCTCGCCGTCTTATGTGCTCTCATACAGTCGTAGACAGTCTCACTCATGTGCTCTTATACAGTCGTAGACCGTCTTATTCATTTGCTCTCGCCGTCTTATGTGCTCTCATACAGTCGTAGACAGTCTCACTCATGTGCTCTCATGCAGTCGTAGACCGTCTTATTCATGTGCTCTCACCGTCTTATGTGCTCTCATACAGTCGTAGACAGTCTCACTCATGTGCTCTCATACAGTCGTAGACCGTCTTATTTATTTTGCTCTCGCCGTCTTATGTGCTCTCATACAGTCGTAGACAGTCTCATTTATGTGCTCTCATACAGTCGTAGAACGTCTTATTCATGTGCTCTCGCCGTCTTATGTGCTCTAATACAGTCGTAGACAGTCTCACTTATGTGCTCTCATACAGTCGTAGACCGTCTTATTCATGTGCTCTCATACAGTCGTAGACCGTCTTATTCATGTGCTCTCGCCGTCTTATGTGCTCTCATACAGTCTTAGACCGTCTTATTCATGTGCTCTCTCCGTCTTATGTGCTCTCATACAGTCGTAGACAGTCTCATTCATGTGCTCTCATACAGTCGTAGACCGTCTTATTCATGTGCTCTCGCCGTCTTATGTGCTCTCATACAGTCGTAGACAGTCTCACTCATGTGATCTCATACAGTCGTAGACCGTCTTATTCATGTGCTCTCGCCGTCTTATGTGCTCTCATACAGTCGCAGACAGTCTCATTCATGTGCTCTCATACAGCCGTAGACCGTCTTATTCATGTGCTCTCGCCGTCTTATGTGCTCTCATACAGTCGTAGACAGTCTCACTCATGTGCTCTCATACAGTCGTAGACCGTCTTATTCATGTGCTTTCGCCGTCTTATGTGCTCTAATACAGTCGTAGACAGGCTTATTGATGTACTCACAGTCGTAAAAACTGTCTTATTCGTGTGTTCTCGTACAATTGTAGACCTCTTATTCATTTGCTCTCGAAGTCAAAAATAAATAAATCAAAACGATCATCTAATGTAATTCAATAAACCCTACCCAAGAAATGAAACAATAATGCAGGGGGATATCTTGAATCGTGCACCATGGAAAATATTAAAACTTCTTTCCTGTAACAAAAACAATCCAGATAGCGAAGAATAAAAGCAGGCCGTGTATGCGACCATACAAATGATAATTGCAGTAAATCAACAGACAAGGGATACTCTGCGAATTAAATTTGTATATGACATACACATGAGAAGAAGAATCGTAACCATTAATGCCTTCAAATTCCAATAGATAGGAACTCAAATTGGATTCTCTTTCGCCATGTTAATCATCTCAAGATATCGTACAAAATGATTCCCTTGCGATATTACAGTAACTCTTAACAAAATAATAGCAGACAATTTATCTGCAAATTCAGCCTTATCTCTCTGAAAGGCCAGATAATTATATTATATGTCCGTGAACCATCCCGGTGATGACCACTGCAGACAGGGGTTTATCTCTTAAACGGATGCATTGTCTTTAAATTGTATAATAAAGCCTCGCTTTCAACGAAAGACGCAAGTCTCAATCAGGCATCGAGATGAAATGTACTGTATGCGACGCAGTCCCCTGTCCGAGTTGGAAATATCAGCATAACACGTTGTTGGAGTGTAGGAGAGGGAAAAAAGTGCTTCTGACTCTATTGTATGGGAAAAATCGTCACGGACGACTTAAAAAAAACATAAGGAGAACCCTTCGTCAGTGGAAAAAGTATTTATATCAACTGTACCCTTTCCATTGTTATGTAATATTGGGTCATTTCTTTGAAGTTTTATAAAGAAAAATCGCAAATATTTTTTCAAAATGTTTAAGTTAATTAGTCAAGGCAAACCATGTTACTAAGAAGAAAGGGGAAAATGTATTTGACTTGGCTGTATGGGGAATGCAGAGAAACAAGAATAAGTATATGAAAAGACTTCACGAAAGTATTCGATTGCAGTGCAGTTTTACAGTGGTTTGTGCAACTTGAAAGAAGACAAATCTTCAACGTAAGGGGGTTCCTTCATCAGAGGAAAAAAATTCCCTTTCCAATTTCATTTGCAGTACGCTATCATCTATTTGAAGTTTGATTTATAAAATAGCAATTTTTTTTTAAATGTTTGTAGTGAATAAATCATGACAATCCAGATCAAGTAAGAATATTCTGTGAGAATCGGCATGTGTTTAGATACATTGTTTGTTCTAAATCAGACCCAAACATCTTCTAATAGACATAGTCGACGGGAATTGGGGAAAATCGAAAGATTTTTAGTAAAATATTACTCACATATCGCTTTGTCCTTTACTTGCATACACCTAAATAATACTGCTTCTATATCAGAAATTTCGACAAAAGGCTCGTAGCATTCCATTTTAAACTCTCATTTAGCCCAATTTTTCTATTTTTAGAATCAATAAGAATGAAATAAGAGGAAATTCGATGAGAGAATGGTAATAATAATTTATTACAGGACTTCTAGTAAACTTGATAATATGATTTGGATGTAAACAAGTGAATGAAAAAGCAAATTGTGAGTTAACAAAAATTTCGATTTTTAAAATTCCCATCGATTCTTTCTATGCAGAGGAAATCGTCGCCAAATCTTATGCATGGCTCCGACATTTCGGACTAGCTCCAAACTTGCTAACGTGTTTGCAGGACTTAGGACGTATACTCGATTAGAATGACAATATTTTTCAGCAATGATTTGAATTTTTTCTGCTTAATAACTTTTCTATTCATATGCATAGGAAAGCAGACGGCTCGCCAAACTATTTTGGTTGATCATGTGTTGACTTGTTCCGAAACTCCTCTGATGACATTGATGCAGAATACATGTTCTCTTAAGGTTTGATACGTACAAAACTCTGCTAAACACCTTGTCGTAATAAGGGATGGACGTAAAATAGACTGATATTACACACACACACACAAATCATCACTGAAAAATACTGAAATACTGTCGATGTAAACCGAGTACACATCTCGAACACTACAGACACGTTAGCATGTTCTCTATTGGAAAAATTTAGACTAAAATTTAGACTAAAAATTAGACTGAAATAGGCTTAAGCCTATTTTCGGATCAGCTTCGAGCATACAGTGTGCCAAAACATGCAGATTCTCACTGAATATTCTGACTTGGCGTGGATCTTCTCGACTAATTCACTTTGAAGATTTTAGAAATACATGTTTTTGCGATTTTTGATGTTAAATTCTGAACATTTTAACAACGTCTCCTCATTAATTTAAGATGCTTAAATTTAGATATCATGAACATATTGATGGATTGAAATGAACGTTTAGTAAGTGATTCTGGCGTATGCTATGAATTATTTCCTGGTATATATACATCATATACAAGTACAAATTATTACACCTGGGTTCATTCCGGATACGGATCGTCACTCAACAATACAATTTCCTGTCTATCAACTCCACGATTTGTCATTAACACACGAGACCATCACGTGATCGTAGGTACTATGTCACGTGATCAAATTAGTCATACTGTAATGTTAGCTATCATTGCGTTTTCCAGGGACCGGAACCACCAACCCACCCACCCACCCACCCCCCTTTTTATCACACATTTTTTGTCTGACCATGGACTGATTTCTGGTTTGCCAACCCCACCCCAACCCCCACTTTTGAAATGCTTCCTGCGGCCTTGTTTTCTAAATACAAATTCTAAATACAAAATGCAAAATGAAACTAGTCTTCCATCATAAATGCAAACAGTAAATAGAAGATGCTTGCATCAGTATGAGACACTGTTTGTTCTGGTTGGGTATTTTATTTCAATTCATTATTGCTTGAGCTGAAATATATTTTCATTAAACGGGCTTTAACAGACAGAAGTCTTTCTTGTTGTTTATAAGTTTTCTTTGTGCTAAATGAAAATTACATTAAATCTCAAACCTTCACACTGTAAGAAGTATCTATTAGATTTACAAAGACAGAGTAATGGCTGATGTACTTGAAGTGACTGCACATTCTAAACCTATAATGATAACATATTATCCGTCTTTCCTCTTTACGTCAATTGCGGCTTTAACTCATATAAACAGAAAAAAAGAACTTCTCCAAACAAAATGGAAATGTTGAACGTTAGCGACTCGGTTTAAACAGTGTATATAAAACACCCACATGCATTATATATATATATATATATATATATATATATATATATATATATATATATATATATATATATATATATTATATATATATATATATATATATATCATCATGTCACCCCAGAATGATTATCTAAAATAACTTATGTGACCAGGAATAATATATACTGTAAATCACTTACTTTTCGTGTGACTTTATTTCCGCGATGATGTCACTTTGAATTCATCAAGGAGAAAATTTTCGCGAAAAGCCATTTATATGTTACATTTTGAAATCAGAATTAATGGTTACGAGGGCATTTTTTTTTTCACGCGGATTTATACTCGCCAAATTACGCGAAGATTAATCCCTCGCAAATCAAGTGCCAGAGGCTACTAAAGCGTCCTCGCAAATCAAGTGCTAGAGAGTACTAAAGCGTGAAATAAGGGTGGAGATGCAAAATTTCATGTTTTTATGAATTATATGTCTCTGACCAAAAATTCACGCATTGTAGTGGGTTTAATAAAAGATAAACTATTTCATAGATGCCTTTATTCAATGTCGTGGTTAACCAACCATGCCGTACTATTTTAGCCAATATCAAAGCGGAATACGTGAAAAAGGGTTGTATTGCTATTCACATAAATTAGCATAGTTCGACCAAGTTCGCTTCTCCAACTTTCGTCAATTCTTGTGTCTGTGTGTAAATCTAATATTGGTGTGTTTGTCTCCAGAATAAAGCCTCTTTTACTCATCGCCATTGTGCTCGAAAACTTCTGACCCTGGTAAGCTCGTTTAATCTCGACATCGGCTAAAGGCCTCGTTGAGATGGTCTATTCTTAAACGCACGGCATCGCGTGGCTTAGAATCAGAAAAATTTCATTCATAAAACGTGGAATTTTTGCAGTTCCGCCAAAAGTGTTTCAACGGCGTCTAACTAAAATTTAATTTCTCACACAACGAACGTCAGATGTATATTTCAACAAACTGATTATTTACTTACCCGATAATGGAAGGTGGAAGGGGAGGGGGGATCAGAATTAAACATTATGATAGCGAAGAGCAGACTCTGAGGAATTCACGTTGCATTGTATACATTAACCACATAGTGTCGTAATAAAACTTACTAATCGTGGATATAATAAAACTTATGTTGGAAAATTACTAAAAATAAGAAATATATGTCGCATGTTCGTGTCTTACCCAAACGTCCATAATGCCGCTATAAATCAAAGTACTGATGGTACATATAGACAGGCCATTTTACTAGTATTATTGGCCGTTTGCTTATTACAAGCATGAGGTTGTTGCCACGTAGAAAATGAAATTATTGTATACATCATCATATTCACTCATATTTACGGTAGAATTCAGGCTTCCTGCGTGATTTGACAGGCAAAAAATTCTCAAACCACATCATCTTGCGATTCTTGGTTACATAAAGCCCGAAAACTAGAAAATATTATATACATACATGTATCAGTGGCGTCTCGCTCTTTACGCAAAAAAATTTGTAGGATATAGGTCTATTATAAAAAAAAAAAAAATAATTACATGTATTGGAAAGTATACAGTCCATGTAAAACTTTACAGTTCGCACTGTTTGTATGGAATTTGTTTACATCAGAATGCATAAATCGCTGATGTTTCGTGGAGTTTTACCCCGTCACCCTGAAACTCCCCCCCCCCCCCCACTTACCTAGGATTCCTCCTGGACCCACTTGGGACTTCATGGCCACCCCAGTGCCCCTGCCCTTTTTCTCTGTGTGTGTATGTGTGTGGACTGTTTTTGTTTATTGTTTTTGTTTTATTTGTTTGCTGTATTTATATTATTAATTGTTTGTTTTTACTTTTGTTTTGTTTGTTTGTTTGTTTTCTTTTTTTTTTGTTTGTTTGTTTGGGGGTTTTTTATTAACAAAATTTTAAGCTAGCTGCGCATTTGCCTATGTGTAAATCAAATAGCTTATCGCCAATGCATTAAGTGCGTGCATGAATATATCGTTACAAAATTTTTTAATAAAAGTTAAATAAACTGACATTACTTCCTACAATATATAATTGTATATTTACAGTTTGTATTTCCAATTTCCGTTATCACACAAGTTTTAAAATAATTTATCAACGAAGTCTTAAAACGTATTTTCTGTTCTATATCTCTGCGTACACTATCAGGTCAACGTCCCGTTTGAACGGTCTGACAACAGACGGATATCATTACATAAGCAATGACCGCGTCTAAAATGGATTAGGCACTAAGCAACCTACGACACTGTATGACTATGGATCAGAGAAATTTCATTCATATTTATTTCAACTCCACGGGAAATCGTCGCTTAACAATGTCTGACAAGTATCAATTACTCATACAACGAATCTCGGATATATATTTCAACAAAGTTATTAATTACTTTCCCAATTATGTTTTAAAAATCTAAAATGGGCATGGAAAAGGACAGACACTTCTAGGAATGCATACATATTAAAGCTGCTAACTGTTGATATTACAAAGCTTATCTTGCAATCATCGTTAACATAATCGAGTACGTCAATGATCGCCACTCCACGATTTTTCAGGTATATGGTGACGGCATCTGCCCGATGCATTGCATAGAAATTTATGCCTTAGCAACGGACCCACCCGAAGCAGTAAGGGGTATTTTACGTGCCACGACTAGCGTGAAACGGGACCTCGAGTTTTACTGTCTCATCCGAAAGATACCGTTGTGTCCACCGCGGGAGTTGAACCCGGAACCTTTCCGTCACTAGCCGAGTAACTCATCCATTGAACCACACTGGCCTTACTTTATTGTAGTATATGTCCGAAGTTCGCTGTATATGAATAAGCGGTCGAGAAGCAGAATCCTATATTTATGAAGAAAATCTTTCTAACCTAAACCTACACAATACCGATGCGAAAAATTTTGATAATAATAATAATAATAATAAACATGAGAACTGAGAATCTCGGACAGCAGGCATCTTTTAAAATGTCAATGGAACATTTATTTTATCACTTGACTCCAAGGCTTGCAGTTGATGTAGGTGTTAAATGCTTTGTGTTGCGTGTGGGCGATGTGAGTATGAAACCCTAATCAGAACTTTCCTGGATAAAAGTGGTTCTCGTTTGCTTAGAATTTGCCAATTAGTCAGTGTTAAGCTTGCCCAGTACGTGGCAGTAGTATGAGACATATTCTGGAATCATATATGACTAGGATGTGCGAAAATGCCCCAGTAGGAGCCCTGCACATAACTGGTAGAAGAAGAAGAATAGCATTCAGTATACTAAAGTAAATGACGAAATCATTGATCTGGTTAGACCGAAAGGTCCCCAGGTTTGATCTCCGTCGTGGGTACACAAGTGTCCTTTCTTCCGGATGACGGAGAAAACTAAAGTATTGCATCTCGGTAGGCGTGCCACGTAAAATATCTCTCACTGCATCGGGTGGGTCCGTTGTAAATGTATAAATTTCTGTGCAATGCATCAGACAGATAACCGTCAGCAAATACGTGAAATAATCGTAAAGAGAAATAAATCAACAATCAATCGGGATAGATCTTGTTTAGATTTCATTGAGTGAATTCTAGCAAGAGCAAAAAATACACATGTAGGCTAATATATGAATATGTTATTTATTTGTTTGTTTATCTCTATTTATAAGTGAGATGTAACAATGGACCCTCCATTTACAAAAACATTTTTTGGATCCCCCATTATTTACAGGGCACATCCCAGTGAGTCACAGATAGCAAGAATTTCTTACTGGCTAGGATTAAGAAGTAATCTGTCCCAGATACACACACACACACACACACACACACACACACACACAGGCATACGTCTGTATTTGGACCAGTTCTCTGCATGCAAAATATACACGAAATTGTTGTTTCATAATATCACAGGCTTATTTAGAAATGTAATTGCACCCCATCCTATCCCAAACAAACAAAACAAAAAACCCAACTTTGAACAAGCGTATTTTAGAAGTGCTGACACAGGGTTTTTCCTTCATCGACATTAAATAGATAAAATGGTCAACTCTTAAAGAGGAAACGACTACCTGCAAAGAGAACTGCACACGAATGATACGGCTGGGTTGGCCGTAATGGAAGGTGTGCAAATAACGTAGCAATTAGTGAAAATAATTCGTTTATTTTAAACAACGATCCAATAGTATTTATTCGTTTATATCACGGTGCTAGAATGTAGTGATCTATTGATTCGATGCTGTAGGAATTTTTACGTTCACTCATCAAACAAAATATACAATATGTCGCTATCTTAAGTGGAAACATTAAAATATGCAAGTGTTTGACAAATGGCTTTATCTTAATGTAATCAATGCCACACAACACATACTAAAACTCAAACAGCGCACAACATGAGAGAAAATCTATCAGATAATTTACTTTCAGGTGAAAGGTAAATACAAGCGCATCCAACTCGACAGGGCAGTGAACGTCATGAGTGCCAGGTGCCGCCATGTTTATTAACAAAGAACAGAGTGTTCGATGTGATGGAAGACTGTCGATAGCATGATCGATTCACACCAGACATGACTTCTCTTCCTGCTTATTGGACATGTCAATTCCTTGATCCAATTTCAGATTGGTAGCTTTATAGTGCGATTTCAAACTTTCAGTATGAAGACATTGTGGAAATCAGTTTGTCAATGTATAATAGAATTAAGACTGTCACACCTGAAATTCATCAGGATTTCTTAAAGTTTATTTACAGACGGTTCATAAGCGTTAGCAGTTAAAAAGAAATAAATAACAAGATTTTAGTGCCGATAGCTGGTAATGTAAATCTGATTGTAAATAAACATTTCGTATCGTAAGATTTCCCCTAAAGATGTTTTCATTGATTACTTCCCTTTGAACTCCCTTATAAATAGCACATGCCTTCAATATTTCATGCATACAAGTATCTCCATTCGTCCTTTTTCTCATCGGTATTTGTCAAGCATTTAAGGTGGATGTATTTACCAAACAGGAGGAGATTACTCCTCACAGACACGTGTTCTCACTCCTTGGTAGTGCATGGGTCTTAGACCAGTCTGCACTATGGAGAGTGCCACGATTTAAATCGTTATTGCATTATCGTTTTTATGTGCTTTGTTTCAGTACCGTGTTTTGATTATACCTATCATTCGTCAGTCTCCATAAAATGCATTGAATGGTATTATACACACACGGACGTACACACCTACACACGTATATACACACTTACACACACCCACACACCCATACACACATATCCAGTGTTTGACATGCTGTCGAGAAGTCTCCATATGTCATATCTTACCCAAAAAATAGTACGAAGGAAATTATTTTTGTAGCTTCACCCAACTTGATGATTTCTGTAATGTGCAAAGGTTATGTAATTGATATTAAGGTTTCTTGATCAACTCTCCCCCCACCCGAGAGGGAGAAAGAGAAGGACTCGAGATGGGATAGAAATGATAACTGAAGCCATCTACTCGATTACAATATAAACAAAACAGGTCATTATTTTCTGTTATATTTGTTGGAACTTCTATTTAGTAGGTCGTAAACCTTCCAGAATTTCAGAGTTAGTGTGTAGATTTACCCGTCTGTGTAACGACAGTGAACTCTGCGCGCTGTATCACAGATCACATTTCCTTAGCCAGGACTTCATTATGAGATCAAATCACAAAAAGTATTGTAATAATAACAAAAGACCTAGTATTGATGTCCTCGCTATAATATTCTCAAATATCTCTATTTCCTTGGCGTCAAATGAAATGACACGTGACGATCATTGATCGTCTGCGAGATCCCTTTTATTGTGAATGAGAGTTCGTCAACAGGGAACGTTTAATAATGTACAACTATGAAATTCAATGTGCCGATCAGAAAACAATAATGCACTATTAATATACCAAAACACCATAATAATCATGGTGTGACAAACACCAATTCATAGCTGTCTCAAGAGATATGGTAAATCGTATAAATAAGTCAGACGTAGTTTATTATTCGGTATTTTGCGATGAAACATTGGTAACGGGATATCTGAGGAACTAAACGAACAAAAATTAAATCCTGTTTCTCCTTTGGGATTTCGTATGTCTCAATTCTGATTTTAAAATATTCTAAACGAACACTCATTTCCCGATTATGCGAACACGCACTTAGCATATCTGTCATCTACTGTGTACAAATATTTACCGACAAAAAGTTCTGGCTGCATAGATTACCTTCTACACGGAGCATAAAATGCAGACATTGCAGCTTACCAAACACCGCACACGTTTCATTTCGTCATAATTCTCCGACATCACGTGGCGGAATGTAAAGGCAAATTATTCTTTTATCATTTAACAATGTTTCTATGTAGAAGCACGTGCACACCATGCACATGTATATGTTCGAAATAAAACGTGTGTGGACGTATATTTGTGTACATGTGTATGTATACGTACCATGAACACTTGCATATGCATATGTGTATTAAATGAGGCACGTGAATGTATATGTTCATGTACATGAAGAAAATAGGACATACAAACATATGTACGTTCGTGTGTACGTACGTGCGCACACACACACACACACATACATACATACATACACTGGTTTAAATGACGATCATTCACACCAAATAACTGTAACCTGATTTCACATATTTTCGCAATTACTTCAAAGGAAGTGTTTGTTTGATCATCCTAGACACATCTATGCTAATTGGAAAATTTAATAATCAATTTGCAATAAAGTTCGACAATTGAATAAGATACATGCTACAAAGGGAAGTTATCTCCCCAAGAGATAATTAATAACATATACACGTGTTATAATTTGCTTTATATTGTTAAATGGCGTGTAAAGGCATTTATATTGGAGCTCTATATAGTTAACTAAAGTGCTGTTTTCACTCTACTCTTCTGGTTTCTGTCTCCTTAAACATCTGATTGCCACCATATAGATCAAGTATGCTAGTGTAGCATTATATAAAGTCACTACTAGTAGTTAACCATACTCAATGGGAGGTACCGCCCGTTAGGCGGCGCTTGTGTACTATCAGTTAGTAACATCGATTGGAGTTAGCAACCCTATGACGTCACAATAACGTACCATTGTTGTTTACGTCATTTTTGCGGGAATATGTTTTATTTCCTCCCTAAATATTAGGACCGCAGTTAATGGCGGTATCTCCCATTCTAAGTCCCGAACGTCTGACGTCACAATCAAAACGACTATTGCCCCGTGTGATAGTTTCATCTTCACGAGTCGAGGGGTTGCGCTACGTAAACTTGCCCAGTGTGATAGTTTCATCTTCACTAGTCAAGGGGATGCGCTACGTAAACTCTCTCCCCTTGACTGATTGCATTCAAAGGTGGTGGGCCAGTTCGTGATTGGTTCCCTTGCTCCGCACATGAACAAATCAGAAGCCTTGAAATAAACCGTGTGACAAAACGAAAATAATAGATATAGCGCATGTGGTCGACGGAATGAAAGCGTCTTTCCCTTTCATTAAAGTATCTGTGCCTTTCGATTGAAAATCTTCGAAGCTGTCTACAAGAAAACGTTTGACAAATTTTTACGATACACAGAGGAGAGGACTGTTGGCTAAAAGTCCCCATTAACCTGATTGGTCAATTTGGTTAGGAGTGTAATGAATACGTTTCGCTAGGCGGCGCCATCAAAACCCGCGACCTTTGAATGCAATCAGTCAAGGGGAGAGAGAAGTTTACGTAGCGCATCCCCTTGATTCCTGAAGATGGTGATAGTTTGTGAACTGTCAGCCCTGTAGCTCTGTGAATCTGAGGAATTATAACCTGCTAAAAATCGAATTCAAAGTTAAAAACAAATTGGATTTTACTGTATTGGGGCTTATTCCCTTACAATCTGGCATCCCATGTTTGGTAAATATAGAATCGTGTTTATGCGCAAATGTATATTTGCTTTTCTATATATGGACAATAACGTGCACAATAAAACAAGGAACAAAATAAAGACAAAGCCATTAAACTGCCATGTCCGATTTAGCATCATTTCATGGAAAAATAAATAATCAAAGAATAATGAGAACATAGCCCAAGGGAAATAAAACGCAGAAATAACTCGGACGAATGTACATGTGTATCACATGCTTCACCAAGTATAGCATGACGAAACCATCTTCCATCAAGGCCATTGATCTACTAAAATAAAAGTGCCCGAAAGAAGGGGGGAGTGGTATGAGGAGAACCATAGACTTACTATCAAGGTGATACAGGAGAGGTTCAATCCTCGGTTGTGCGTTTATGTAGGGATATCAACAATAGTCGATATTGAAAACACGGAATATACATATATATATTCAATATTACCTTGGTCAAAAAAAATATGCATTACCAGAGTTTTGAAAAGTTGCATCAATAAATACGTTTAAAGGAAAATTATGAATCCGTTATTGTTTATGAGAAGCCGTTTGTTTCGTTTCGTGTCCTCGGAGAAAAGAAGAAATGAGACAATGTCTTCACACCGATCATCCTGCCATTGTGATACTAAAATGTCCTTTTGGACTATAATCCGTTGCACGTGCTTTGTGTACTTTAAATAAAAATAGGAATCAATAAAAATCTATAATAGGGAGCGATATGTACTATTAATCAAGGTAATTACATAATTAATTCTGATTTCAGGAGTGCTACAATGCATATCACCGCATAGACACCACTCCTAGGGTTGACTCAGTGTAATGGAAAGGGGGAATATCGACAAATAAGGAAATATCTAGGCTGGGATCAACAAGTTATTCTCGGACGGGTTTTACACAGGAAATCTTGTCATTGAGAATATGGGATGGTGGAAATGTTTTCATACATAAAAGGAAAAACCGAATTTTTCGGCATTTTAACTGAATTATAGAGACAAATATCATTAACTGATTCATGTGTTGGGAAAATGTATAATGCTACATAATCAGGTGTCCTATAAAGATATGATTTGGAATAACAAGTGATCAAATATATCTTTCTATACCAGTCGTTATCGTCTCTGATTTAAAATTGCATGACGTTTTTATGGTTGTTATGTCATCGCATACTTTTATCTTGTATATAGTGACCTCCTGCGACCTAAAACGTTGTGATATGACTTCATTTCATACGTAAGCGTCGAAATCGTTTTTGGCGTACAATTCTGATAACTTTCTTTTTTTCTTTTTTTTTTTGGGGGGGGGGGGGGGTCAACGATTGGTTAGACAGTTTGTCAGTCATTGGTTGCGGAGTTTGGCGATTGGTTAGAGAGTTTGGCTGGTTATCCGAGCGACAGCGATTGGTTAGAGAGTTTGGCTAGTTATCCGAGCGTCAGTGATTGGTTAGAGAGTTTGGCTGGTTATCCGAGCGACAGCGATTGGTTAGAGAGTGGCTAGTTATCCGAGCGTCAGTGATTGGTTAGAGAGTTTGGCTGGTTATCCGAGCGACAGCGATTGGTTAGAGAGTTTGGCTAGTTATCCGAGCGTCAGTGATTGGTTAGATAGTTTGGCTGGTTATCCGAGCGACAGCGATTGGTTAGAGAGTTTGGCTAGTTATCCGAGCGTCAGTGATTGGTTAGAGAGTTTGGCTGGTTATCCGAGCGACAGCGATTGGTTAGAGAGTTTGGCTAGTTATCCGAGCGTCAGTGATTGGTTAGAGAGTTTGGCTGGTTATCCGAGCGACAGCGATTGGTTAGAGAGTTTGGCTAGTTATCCGAGCGTCAGTGATTGGTTAGAGAGTTTGGCTAGTTATCCGAGCGACAGCGATTGGTTAGAGAGTTTGGCTAGTTATCTGAGCGTCAGCAATTGGTTAGATAGTTTGGCATATAATAAGAGCGTCAGCGATTGGTTAGAGAATGTGACTGGTTATAAGAGAGTCAGCAATTGGTTAGATAATTTGGCTAGTTATGCGTCTGTCAGCGATTAGTTAGAGAGTTTGGCTAGTTATGCGTCTGTCAGCGATAAGTTAGAGAGTTTGGCATGTAATAAGAGCGACAGTGGGTTAACAAATTTGCCTAGTTATATCCGAGCGTCAGCGATTGGTAAAAGTGTTTGGATAGTTGTGACAGCATCAGCAACTGATTAGATAATTTGGCTTATTATACGAGCGCTATTTGTCAGTTGTTTGTGAGAAAACTCGGCAAATTATTCGACAGTCAGCGATTAGTTACGAAGTTTGGCTAGTTATCTGATCGCCAGCGATTGGTTAGGAAGTTTGGTCATGATCGGCCTTTGTCAAATTGACTAGTCAAAAAACCGGACCGTGTGTGAAGCTAAGCAGAAGTTCCCAACGGCTCAAATGAATGGCGCTCTACCACTATATAATTTACCCTACCACGGCAGAAATTCTGAAACTTTGTAAATTGGCCTCTTAGAAAACTGGATCCGCCATTTATTATTTTTTCCTTTAATACAACAAGATTTTTAAGATACGAAAGTAATAACATATCCTGTACATCACACCAGGTAAATAAATGCAAATACAAATAAAATGAGTCTTGCAATTTGGAAATTTGGAATCATTTTTTAAAAGTGTGTATTTCGGGCGAATGTAGTCGGCGTATAATGTAAAAGTTGATCAGGCCTTTCAACTCTCCGGGATACGGCATCAAACTCCGATTTATCAAGAAATAAGTAATACAGATAATTAAAATCACATGCAAGTTTAGTTCTAGTTACAGAATATAGGGAATACGAGCTGCATACAGGAAAGAGTTAGATCTAGTGTTCCTTGGAATCTACGAATGATCTGCAAGGGTTGGTACCTTTGTATGTAATTGAAAACACAGCATGACGACTGATAGAGTAGCTTGTTCTCTTACGCTAAATTTTACAGATGTCTGCGGAGAAATCGTCAGCAGAAATATTATGATACTGTCTGTGTTCCCCATGGATAGAATCGAATTACCCACACCCGATGTTATATTGATCTATACAGTTTAATGTGGAATAAAACAATTCTACTATATTGAATTTCTCAGGCTCGGATCCAGAAATTTAGTCGAGAGGGATTCCATCCCAAGGAATTTTGCGACAGGTGGTGCATCCACGGATTTGTGTGTAAAATTACTTATTTTACGTTGAAAAATAACAAAAAGAGTGATTTTCGCCTAATCTCGGGGTGGGTCCAGATCCCCGGTCCACCCCTCTGGATCCACGCATGATGAATTCACATTTAACAATAGAATTATAGAACGTGCATATAAATTGTATCTAACACTCGTGACAAACAGAGTTTACAATAATAATGTAGCGATTCTATTGTTTATGATGTGTTTTATTCAAGCTCCTATTATTGCTAGATTTTAAGTTTTAAGTGCACAATGTAGTAGAAAACACATTTTTCCATGGATTTATTTTATTGTCACACGATAGATACAAATGTGTACAATATAATGTATTTCATTGTCGCTATTATTTGTAGTGGAAATTTATCCATGAATATCTGTTGACTGTACCACAGTGACATAGCACGGAAATTGCCCTATTCTATATTTCAGTCTAACCTGCTTTACAGACCACCTGTATTAAGCAGTCACCTGTCTTTAATAACCACATTTCTCTGTTCCTAATTAACTTGTTTTAAGAGTCAACCTGCCTTAAGCGGTCACTTCTCTCTCTCTATATATATATATCAGTTTGCGGTCGTTTAAAACAGGTTTGACTGTATTTAACAGCTTTTTTATCGTATTGGCTATTCTTGGTTTACTATCGCGATTATCTCTTTACCTCTCCGTTCGTAACAAAGTAGCCATTTTATATTGTCAAGATCACGTCTGTCGTGTATAATTAGTCGATAATTTAACTTGTATATCACTTTTGTCTGGTCCTTGTTATAAAAATGGCAAATATATTGTGGAAGCTATCGTGCATATGCAATTATAGACAATAAAATCGATGAAGTGTCAGCGCTTCTGATGTTGTATACATCAACATCTTCCTATCAATGAATACAAATGTACCCCGAGCAGCGCGAAAAACCTGTGACAAACAATGGACATAGTGCCAACAATTTCACTGCTTCTATTAATCACACGTACAAATGTAGGATGTATCCATTACTGTTATGTGAGAAAAACAAATAAATAGATAAAATTTACAAAAAAATGATAAAAACTGAATGAACACATGGTACAATAAGACCAGAACCATCCTCCCTTGTAAAATGTGTTTTTCGCGGAATTAGAAATTCTTCATGTGCGTCTGAAATACACCCCCCCCCCTTTCCACTTCTTTAACCATTGGTATGATTTAAGCGTACACTTGACACCTAATCGATCTGCCAAACAATTACATTTATTTACTAACGTATTAACTAGTAAATAATTAATAGACTTACCAGAAAAAAGTGTCTGCCTCTGCACGGAATAAAAAGCCCAACTATTTGGTCAAGCGAAACATCATATACAATTTCCTTCCCGAATTAGTAATGGTCTTTGCTTCAAAGACATAACCAATTTCCCAGAAACTCTTATTTTACGAGGAAAATTCAAAGGAGCCCCAGCTTTTTATTTGTCAACACAAGCGACCATATGCCATGCGCTCCTCGATATTTTCCAAACTTTAAAAATTCGGTTATGAAAAAGCATGAATATTTAATGTTGTCCCACATGTGTAATCCATCTTGAGCGATTCAATGATAAATGTGAGAGAGGATCATAGATATGAGACAGGATACAGAGCAGCTGCGCAAATACGTCCAATATCGATCCACTCCGCGCACATGTCTCCGTTTCATGACACTCATCTGTACCGAGTTATTGAAAATCTATAAATTTGTAGTGAAAATGTATCGGAATAGCTCTGCAAGATTTAACACTATATTGATATATATTAAGTCATGATATGCATTAATATGCAGAAAATCCATTAAGTTATGTAATATTGTGGTACACATAAATTGTAGGAAAGGAAACAGATGGTGAAGTTGTAAAACATGAATTTTCATAAAATTTTCTGAGCGTGACACACTTTAATGTATGTATCAAACCAATTTGCGGAATTTATCGGGTTTTTTTTTCTCTTTTAGATAAAATGACCTGAGAAGTTCCGAGTGGGATGCAGACATCAGATATTATCACAGACCGGGTAAAAGGAACTGAATGGCGTAATAAAAATCATAATATTATCAAAAGTTTTCTCTGGCATTGATATCTCAGTACCTGACAGTTAATGCCGCGTTTATTTTTTTTTTTCAACGATGTGTACGTAACACTATAGATAAAATGTTTGATATATATATATATGAACAGAACTTGTTGTGCAATGACACTTCAGAATTATTCCCCTTTCCTCCCCCGTGACGTCGCCCCTCCCCCATGTGACCGCTCTAGTAAAGAGGAGGACATCGAAAAATCCAGAGAAAACTACCATAGCTCGAGACAGTTTTACTGTGTGACATGCCAGGTAACCATAACTGGTGAAGTACACCAGATAATTCTGAGAAATGTACCGACCCTTGACACAGGTACGTTGTAACACGTCAGACATTCTTCCCCACCCTAACCGATGGAGGATGACACCGAATGATTCTGAGAAATGTACCGACCCTTGAACTACCAAGCCTTGAGACCGGAACACTGTCAGACATTCTGTCCCACTCAATCTGTTGTAGACCATCGAATACTTAAGGAAAAAAACCTACCAAACCTCGAGACAGGCACGCTGTATGACATTCCTAACCCACCCACCCACACACTCACTCACACAATGGTCACTGAACGTAGATGTGAGAGACTACACCCAGAAGCAGGAGAGCTCTCTAGCCCACTCGGCCACTGGTAATGCCCTTATATATGATGAAAGAAGTCCATTTGGAAACATATGTCTCCTCTATTTCAACACATATACAAAGTTTATACAATATATATACAAAATATAATAAGCATATCATTTGACAGAGAAGTAATGATAACGAGAAGAATTGATGTTTTTATGTATTCAAAATGATAAATAACTATTTCATTTCTGAAATTATCAATGCGTTTTCTCATCAGTTTGATATTTTTGACACTTTGATTCAAATCCTTGCAAACTTGATAAGGAATACGACTAATCTGCGGCGATTTTCACCTATTTCCAAAGTAAAATACATATACCAAAAATGTTTATCAATAAATAAGAAATACAATGTACCTAATCTCAATATCATGACCGAACATTATTAAAAACGACGAATTTCTTTGGAATGTAATTTACAAAAACAAAAAAAAAAAACAAAAACAAAAAAAAAACAAAAAACAAAAAACAAAAAACAAAAAAACAACCAGAATATGAAGCTTTTCTTGTATCAAATCTTATCGATCTTATCTTAATGTTGGTAAAAAAAAGTACATCTGAAGTTTTTACTCTCCATAGATATACGACATATTTTTACCACTATGCACTCTGAATCAGGACACATACCACTGTCAAAATTATAGTGGAAATGAATGTCTCAATATCAAGCGCTGTAACATCTCTCTGGACACGACAGAATTTTTTCTTTTTCTTCATGTAATTACAAGTTACACGAACTAGGTTAAATCTATGGTATCACGGTGGTTGGAATCGGTCGGCAGGGGGCGCTTACTCTCCAATAGCACATAATTCCACCCTTAACCTATCCCTCTGTCATTACTAATATCTACTCTAATTGACTACTCGGTATGTCTTTGCGTTTTAATTTTATCTTGATACATACCAGTAGGATTAACTTTCGATCCCGACAAAAAAGAAAAAAATAGAATGCGCTTGATTCATATATCAGGTCAATGGTGAAAAGCACTTGACCAATGTAATATCTTTGGAAAGGGGAATATTTACAAAGATATATCATATAAACACAGTTCAGAAAATAAACTTGTGATCGATTCAGTTTTGATTTAAAGGATGAAAGCATAAGACCAGTGGTGTAGCTAGCTTAAAATTTTGTGTATTTGAAAAAAAGATAAAGGGAAAAGTAAACAGGCAGGTTCTCTAGATCTGGGGCCGCCATAAAATCCCAAAGTGGTGGGTCCAGGATGAATCCCTGGTAAGTACGGGGGGTAGGGGGTGTCGGAGTGAGTTGGCGACACATCTCCAAACCTCAGCGATTTTAGCATTTTGATATAATAAAAAAATCTATACAAAAAATGCGAAATGTAAAATTTTGCGAGAACTGTATACATTATAATATATGTAAACATTTTATAATAGACCTATGTCCCAGAAGTTGTTGTGTATATATTGTTTGCGTTTTTGCGTAAAGGGCCCTACGCCACTGATGACCCAGAAAACAAGTACCCTTTTTGACAGCGGAATCTCAGTAGATATAATAAATGACTTTCTGTTTTACCTGTCAAAAACATATTTAATTTGCGCTGTGGCAAAACGCATATCAAAGGGACACTTCACTGATTTTTATTCTCTGTGTTTTTCTGTAATATCCGCAAAGCACACTACGTAACAAAGGCTGTTTGTTTGACATTTTCCCTTGATATCTCGGTTAGCGAGGAGTTGATGAGGACGTGTTTGCTAAGCGTCACAATGACACTGCATTAAAACAATGTTCCAACAAATTAAAACTAAAATGACATAACTGATAAAGACTCTAGTGAATGTGTGACAATGTTTCAATTAAGTCTCAGCTCAGCACGGAATTGAAGATTAGAGCATCGGAGATAATGAGATGATTAATACATGTTATTACAATATTCATTATGGCAGTAGTGCATTACCCGACATCGAATATAAGTCAGCGTAATTATTAGTGTAATGTATAGGCCACCTCTGTTTTATTCTTTGTTAAACATCAGCTCGGTGTTCAAAAACTTACCAAGAAAAAACAAAACAAAACAAAACAGAAAAAAAAAACGAACTTCCTCCCCCTAAAAAAACCAAACAAACAAAAAAAAAACCATTCACACACACATACACAAACGAAAACAAACGAACAAAAATTAAATAAACAAAAAAAAAAAAAGAGAACATAGTAAGACCCCCCCCCCCCACCAAAAAAAGAAAAAAAAAGAAGTAAACACAAAAACAACCACAACATTAACATCGAGCCTCCGTCTTAGTAAATGCACAGTACAAAGTATTGCAGTAATTGACATTTTATAAATTTGGTAAAAACAAAAACCAAACAAAAGCAAATAAGCTTTGATTAAAAAAAGCAAATATCTTTTCTTTTATTAAAGATTATACTCTCTTAAGATAAAGTTTAAACTTTAATATGACTCAGTGGCAGTAAACAAGTATCGTGCAAAAATTCCAAAAACCATCAAAACCTTTTTTGTTGGCAACGAAACATACCCGCCCGCTGCCGTTTACTAAAGAAATACACTTATTAGAATAGCTTACTATATTTCAATGGTGAAGGAAGCAAATCAAACTGGTTTGTGAGCACACAATTTTTTATATTTAAGTAAAATACGAAAGTAACTGGTGTCACATAACTATGACACTAACAACAATGTTCTACAGTAGACATTCACGCACCCATGAAATTCAGAGGCGAGACCAGGTGCCCGGAAGGAGTAAGCGTCTCCTGTTTGGCTAGCCACACCCACCACGAATGCCCTTACGATATAATTTGACAGGTAAAAGAACACAAATAAAGAAAAATAAGTCTAGATGTTGTCAATCAGTTGCACAATTATTACTTAGTACATGTAGTATCGAAGTCTTCTTTAGGAACGTAAACCACTATATTCAGAGGCAATCATTATAATCTAAAAGGTGGGCCCACTACCACCAGAACCTTCGAATATTTAGATCAAAGCTGAAAAGGGAATGCAATTGTCTACAGAAATAAGTAAATTACTGCCATTCAAGGCACTAATATGACATATATTTTTTTCATTTTATCTTAACAAAACTAGTAATACCTACATATTGTGTCAAGTTTTTGTGTTTATTGAAGCTCGCAAGGTTGGGCAGCTCAATACATAAAAGTTTATATACATGGAATAGTGAAGATTTTGGTGAAAGAAGTAGTTAAGGTATATAATAGTTAAACTCGATAAATAAATGACATTTAACGAGTTATAGACTGCTAAGTACATGTATTCGATAAATATTCTCAATGGACTTATGATAAATCGAACTTACTGTTAAGAACTGAGCAATTTTTTCGTGCAGTGACGTAAGTCCATTTTTCGATTAAAATGAAGCAGGTGTAGCCCAGTGGATGAGGTGCTTGGCTCGTGACCAGGAGGCCCGGGTTCGACTCCTGTCATAGACGCACCGGTGTTCTGTCTTTCGGACCAAAAGGTAAAGACCGAGGTCCCGTGCCACGGTAGACGTGGAACGTAAAATATCCCTCACTGCTTCGGGTGGGTCCGTTGCAAAAGTATAAATTTCTATGCGATGCATCAAGCAGATGCCGTCACCATATACGTGAAATATTCGTGGAGTAATGTAAAACAATAATCAATCGATAAAATGAGAAGTCCGTGTTCTTCAAAAATTAGCGTGTTAAATGATGTCGCAAAACGACGATCATAATGAGAAAGCGCGATTATTCAAAATTATCAGATGCAAATTTGTACCGAAGTAAAAAACGAAGACGTACCTAAGAGTAAACCGTACCTCATAGTCCATGGAATAAAAGGACTATATCGTGTGTAGTGTCATATTCAGACAAATGAGAACCCCAGTAAAATCGAGGTGAGACCAGGTGCCAGGGAGGAGTTAGCGTCGAGGAATAAAGTGATTAATGATAATAGTTCTAAAATTTGTATACGTTTTGCAGATATGAATTATCTTACATTTATCCTGATTACGCATTTTCGTTTTGACGATAAATTCATTCGCAAAATTTATAACTTTAGGAATTTCTGATCGTGAAAAATCCGAGGTCAACGAAGAACGCCACAGCTGTCTATAAATTTTCCGAGAATTCATAAATGGAGACATCAATGTTCTCTTGTTTAGGAATAGAGAACCAAACCCAAATATGTGCATAGTAAAACGGTGTATGTCTTCAAATCAAATTTGTAATCATCCGCAATGCATCTGTGATGTTTGGGCGCATTGTTATTTAGGATCATCAAGAACGTCGTAGATAATGCAAAACACAGGGATATGCATCACCCTAAATGATAATGACTATGGCGTGGAGAAACCTGCAGCACTTATAGATTCCCATGACGTATGACCGATCACATCATTCTACTCAGAGCAGAATGACATGAACAAAAATGACAATTATGACCATTATCCTGAGACAAAAAGCACTACAAAGATTTCATACAACCTAATATGTCTGGGCGGTCTAGAGAGCCTGCACTGCAGACCTTGCAAGAGGCCATGATAATCTTTTTGATGGTTATTTATGCGCAATATAAACCGATGGTAAAATGTAGCAATTTTGTCTATGTCTATGTTAAGTGGAATATTTTAGTCCATTGTTTTATAAGTGATATTCCATTCAATCTAATTGTCCATCGATTGCTGTTTTATTTTAGTCTGGCGCACTGGCCTTTGTCATATGAGCTAAACAGTAGGTGTCCCTTCGTTGTTTGTATGAAACTTGAGGTGTATCAACAACGGTGCAAAAAATAATTGCGTTATTTATTGTTCCCATGGTCCGATTTTCATTGCAGCCTTAATTGTTTGGTTCATCCAATGCCATAATGGAGTGTGTGTGTGGCGGGGGGCGGGGTGTACGGTTGACAGATAATGGTTACCTCTCAATGGCACCTGATCTGGGCTCTGGTTACGGTAGGCATGGCACGTAAACGGTCCCTCACTGCCTTGGGTGGGTCCGTTGCAAATGTAAAAATTTCTATGCTATGCATTAGGCAGATGCCGTCACCACTTACGTGAAATAATCGTGGAGTGACGTAAAACAATAATCAATCAATCAATCAATAAAATATATAAAGATGTATAGCATTATTGTATACCCAGATAAATAAAGTGCTTATTTCTATAATCTCATGCATCACATCATAATTATATATGGTTTTTATTATCTCTCACTAAAATAATTTTGTTTATCCCTTTTTAGGTGTTTCACCTATTGATGTTTATAGTGTTAGTCTATTTGATTACACCTTTTCATTGTTAGCTAGAATTGTAGGATTTATACCTATACCTATGCATGCAAAGCACTCCAATTTATTTATTTTTTTTTTCCATTTCTTTATTCCTTATGTCAAATGACACATCGGTTACATGATATTACAATATATAAAATATATACAATATGTACAAGGTGAACAGAACATAATATAGAATGGGAGTGAACAGATATTATAGTGGAATTATATGTTATCATTTCTTCTTTTACATGATATATACAAGTATTTACCCAACTTCTGTAATTCGTTTACATTATTAACACTAAGCAATTGAACTAATTTAAATACACTAGGTTTTCTATAATAGTATGGCTTGATATACAATTGTCTTAAATCATGATAAAATGGACAAGTGAGTATAAAATGCAATTCGTCTTCAATATCATTTAAATTACATAACGAACACAATCTATTAGATCTTATTTCGTTTCTATATCGTCCATTTTCAATATTAAGCGTATGAGATGACAATCTGAAACGTGCTATGTATATCTTATATAGATTATCGACCGTCCTGTGTCGGCAAAGCAAATCGCTCCAACTACATGAAAGTCAATCAACTGTCATATGTCGGCAACGTTAATCACACTGATTAGCCGTAAGTCAAATTACCGTCCTATGTCGGCACTATCAATCACAAAGATTAGTAGAAAATGAAGTTACCGACCAATGTCCTCCCCATTCATCACACAAATTAACTGAGTTAATCGTTTACTGTCAATAACACACTAAGCACAGAAATCATCTGTGGGTCAATTAATCGGCTAATATGCATCATTATTACTGTATAATCCAATATTTATGACATCCTTTATGCAGTTGTTCTTTGTATGTTGTATAATAAATGTATTTACTTTCTTTATATAATTCATGTAACATATTTGACGAGATACAAGTTACTGAACCAGGTGTCCGCAATGTGTCACTGGAATATATGTTTTGTTGTGTAAAGATGAAATCTTTTGTACTGCCTGTGTGCATTGGAGCACCTCGTCCTTTACTTGTACCGTCGCAAAAGGACAGGGTAGTTCCGAGTGGTACGTATGGCTTGGGGAATCATGGTAAATGCGGATAGCAAAACAGGAGAGGATAACTCTTTCCGGGATCCAGTTTTCTCTTTGTTTCAACAGGTCCAGGATAATCCGTGTAGCAAATTAGTGTGGGCCTGATAAATCTGCTTACACATGACGAAGAAAAACCATATCAAGCAAGCACGGTTTGAATATTTTTGACACCACAAGACCTTATGTATCTTATTCAAAATGTGACTTTATTACATTTTATCGAACTGACCATTTACATTTTGAATACAAAAACAAACATATAATTATGAAAAGGAAACGGGTTTTTAGAGTTATAACAAATGTTTCTTAGATGTAAACAGAGTATTTTAGAATAAAAAAGGAATTTTTCTCTACCATTTAATTAATTTAGGTGACAAATCACATGCGTAGTAATATAAAAAGAGGCGGGGCTTACTCAAGTTCAAGGTCGATGTTCTATTTATGTTTTCTACTTGAATAAATCTGTTAATTTTTAGCAATTAAAGAAATTACCTGAACAGATAGAGTATTTTTAGTATTCTAGACACGCACTATATTGCGTGGCGGAAGTTCTTTTCCACTTCAGAAAAAAATCGGTCCTTGCCAGTTTGATAATGGGCAGTTTGATATTTCAAAAAAGAACCTTTTAAATGCATTGTAAATATAAGGAATGACTGTCTTTTTTTTTTTTTTTTTTTTTTTTTTTTTTTTTTTTTGCTAGGTTCATGGGGAATGAACTTGGGTGAGAAACAAACAAATCATTCGAGAATCCCTTCGCGGTTCACGTGATTTGTTTGTTTTTCACCCAAGTTCATTCCCCATGAACCTACAAAAAAGACAGTCAATCCTTAATTGAAAATGCTAGAAGTGAAGAAGAAAATCCAGTACTAACGTTGTTAAAAATTTACCGCTGCTGTATGTAGCATTATGCCTGAATCATTCCACGATCATTTATGTAAAGTTTCATAGAGCTCAAGTTCTACCACACTGTCAGGTTGTTGGACCACGAGATCAGTACTGAACATGAATATGAATACAAACATCTTCAGTAAGCTGATGATAGAGCTTTGTCATCAAGTTGTTCAAATGATCTCTTAAAAGTTCTCTTTGAAAAACAGAGGAATTCCCAAAAGATTTTTTTTCTGAAGGGTTCTCTTTGAAAAACAGAGGAATTCCCAAATTTTTTTCTCGGGATAAATTATAAGACTCTCAAAGACATACTTCTGTTAATCTTGATTAGGATTATAGCTAAAAGTGGCCACAGAATTCTTTTATTTTCTATGATATAACCTTTTTTTGTAAATTTCAAAGGTGTTAAATAAAACAAACGTGACGATCTAAATTTCAGCATAACGAATTCTCCACACCCCCCCCCCCCTTTTCTTTTTACATACTTATCTTATTTTCCAATTGGCATTGTGTTGCATTCATTTTCACAATAGAACTCGATTGATTCATCATTGTCGTGTAGTACTTTAAAACTCATAACAATATCAAAAAGTATGAATGAATATTTAGAGTGCTATGTTTACATTACACTCGGGGGTTATATAAAATCAATGTACGTTCATTAATATGTTAAATACCTGTATGAACAACATTCTCTGGATTTATTTGTATAATTATTAGTTCTTCAAACTTCTTCGTACCTTTACACATGAAATTCAATCAGCGTCCAACAAAAATCTGAAATTTTAATTGTTCGATAAAGATTTTATTTTCGTTTTATATATTTTATTGATGGATTTGTTAGATTAAATAAACTTTTTAAATATTTAAAACAGGATGATTACATGTTAGCTATAAACATAATGCGAATAATTTTCCCTTGGTTGATTTGTTTGGTTTGTGTTGATATTGTCTTTCTGTTGCTTTAGTTTATTTCTTATCTCTAATGGTCATTTATTCTATGATTTTATTTCTTTTTTTCCTTTTTATCGATGAAATTCATACTAAAATGGGTATTTAAGTCCGAAATTTGACATTATCGAAGTTTAACTAAATTGGCAGTATCAACATGTCAAGGAGTCCTTAGATTATCTAATTGAATAGCAGAAGTCCTCGGATTTAGAGAGAAAGAAGAAAAAAGAAAGGAGGATTATGGTTGTTTAACCGGTTTCTGTTTTGAAAAGAAAATCTTTAGAAAACGTGTCTAAAACTAGTAACAACTAGATATTGATAAAAGTTGCATACATTCACTGCTGTAGTAATATTCTTAATCATACCGTTGCTAGTGGACCGTCAGTACCCGAGGATTATCGCAAGCCCAATTTTCAGTGCTGGTGTACTGACTCAAAATATGCAATTCAAATTTATTGTGACAAAGGGTTGTAAATTATTCTAAAATCAAACAGTACCTCCCACATGCAGAGTTTTGCCCTTGGTTTTGATCTTTGGTTCCTACTTTGGTTCTTACTTTTAGATGAATTCGGTTATTAATTTGCTGATATATAAGTAGATGATAATTTGGAACTTCCACATTTTCGGCCTTGGACATGATTGAAGAGACATAACATGTCTAGCTCCCATAATATATGTATATCTTCTTATATTAACATAAAAGGAAACACGTGCACCATTCTGCAAATATGTTGTTTTAGAGTAATAAAATTCTAAAGGCACAGAAATCCAGACGATGTGATGTGGTTTGGCACGTGACACTACAACTGCTCAGGAAATAATAGAAAAATGCATGTGAGTACTTGAAAGCGTTACCAAATGACATAGAAATCCAGTTGCAGATTTAGAGGGGACCCGGGCATCTTTTTTTGCCACAAATTTACAAGGCATATATAAATGATATTAAGATTGAAAACACATTGAAATAATATGAGTAAAACTCAAGTTTGGCACCCAAAGTTGATGAGAATTTTTGCTAATACTTGACATTCGCTCGTTCCAATCCCCATCCCACCCCCACCCCACCACCTTTTTAGGAAATTCTGGATCCGCCACTGAGATCAGGAAAAGCTCCTGCTAAAAGTTATAATCCAACAGCCGAAGAAGTTCTGAAAATAGATATCAATGAAAAACAGAAGATTACATTACTAGTTACCTCGTCAGAAGGTATCACCAAAACTAGTAAAAACGAGGAGGAAAATGTGTAAACAAAAAATTCCAGAAAGTTGCGTTGATCACAATCGACCACTTGTAGCCAAATATCATGGTATACATGTGTGTGAGGGTGTGCGTATGTGTATGTGTGTATGTGTGTGAACAAAGAACAAAAATGCCGAATTTATATAAAATTTCAACAATACACATAACTGAAATCGGAATTCACAAAATATAACTTTTTACAATTAAAATCAATACATGTATATGCAATTATGACTAATTATACATCATTCCATTGGTTTTTATACCTCGAAAACACAGCTGAATCGAATACAACAAAGCACAATAGATGCAAATGAAAGAGACGCACATTTTGTGCATACATAAATTATCTTCCACACACAAAGAATAGCTCAACCAAATCTTCATATCTATTGTTCATCAAAGGTTATTCACTTTATATTGTAGAAAAGATTCATATGAATCGCACAAGAAATACAGGCACGTAATACTTTATTAAAGAAGCACTTAAGAAAGAAGCAATTAAGACTAAGTTTGGAAACATCTAGTAATGAAATATCGACAACTACATGTAGTGCTACTCAGAGATCCTGGTCTTCCAAACCTCCGTGACGAAGTTATGGTCATTTCGATTCTGTCTTCATAACTTTTCTCACGTTTTCTGCAGTTTCTGATCGGATACTTTACTCTTTATAAAATTTTGTAGAAGTCCATATAGAGGCACTTTTGTAGACTTCTACCAATCTATCAGTAAAACAGACCGTGGCAGGGAGTATAGCTTCCACCTTTCTAATTTATCATTGCATGCATACAATTTATAAACACAATGATATAATGTATACGTAAAGTTGTTATGTAAATCTAGTATCAAAGACTATGACGGCGTGTTGATATGCTAATTTTAGTAATCAGTGTGAGTGAATTTCATAAGGTAATGACGTTTTTCCAGACAGCTAAACTCATGTTTGATGTTAAACTTTCAATCTTAACTTCATTAGCATATAGAATCAGAAATCAATTAGAATTGCTTTGATATGTCAGTTGGAAATGCTTTTCACTTTCACCACAAGATTTGTAAGATTCAATGTTCATATCGATCCATGACTGACTTATACCAGAAAAGAACGGAGATCAAATTGTTATTCTAATTGTCCTTTGTAACCATGTAGTTAGTGGTTTTGACTGGCAGCAAAACATGTTCTTGTGACCAAACCCCAAAATACCTTGAACTCTAGAAATTGATTTCCTATATTAACAATTCCGAGGAAGCGACTTTCTGTGGAAGAGACATTTCTGGCATATAATTCATTGTGAAGTATCACTTGTCCTAGTTGTAACAAGGTGCTCTGTGAAAGATAAGATTGTAACTTCTTTTTAAAGAATATTAAAACTGCCAATTGGATTAAAAAATCTTTTAAGTACATGTATAGATTGAAAATAATAAGTAAATTGAAGTATATATACATGTATATAAGTTTCATTTGCAGAAATTTAGTTGGAGTTGCTGAGGAAATAATTGAAAAATGTATGTGAGTACTTCAATGCGTTACCAAAGGACGGACATAGAAATCCAGTGGCGTGGCGGATTTAGAGGGGACCCGGGCCTCTTTTTTCGTCACAAATTTACAAGGCATATATAAATGATAAGACTGAAAACGCATTGAAATAATATGAGTAAAACTCAAAATTTGGCATCCAAAATTGATGAAAATTTTGGCTAATACTTGACATTCACTTGTTCCCATCCCCACCCCCACCCCACCCCATTTTTAGGAAATTCTGGATCCGCTATTGAGATCAGGAAAAGTTCCTGTTAAAAGTTATATTCCAACAGCCGAAGAAGTTCTGAAAATAGATATCAATGAAAAAACAAAAGATGACATTACTATAGTTACCTCGTCAGAAGCTTAAGGTATCGCCAAAACTTGTTGTTGGCCATGTTTGTGGTCAAGCATGATTTTTTACTTCATATTCATACTAAGTTTAATGATTTTTTGTTTTGTTTTTGAGGGGGGTGTTGTTGTTATATTAACACTTTACACTTCTTTAGAAACTTTTATACATTGTCTAATACCTCAAAATTTGCCTAAGTATCCCTAGTTTGGAAAAACTACCTACATAATTTGATTGATTTGAAAACAAATATTCAGTTATATACCTCAAAGATGGCGGACAACTTCTCACGAGAGAAGTAACTCCAATAAAATTTCATGCTTACGTAAACTTCAAGTAAATGAAGGACTCGAAATAAGGTCATACTAATATATATTGCTTATCGGAGTAAACATGAAGCATCGAAAATCAGTTAACACTTGAAGCTTGAAATCTTGGGGACCTTGGAGTTACGGACACACTCGTCTGAATACAAACCTACAATATCAATATTACAAAATGAGGTAAACGATTTTATATTCAATGGCTTCTCTTCATTAACTTAATGAAATAATGGGGAAAACTCGGGATTTCACAGAGTACAGCCTGCATTTTAAGTGCTTCTCTGTATTTTGATACGGTTGCCTATTATTACATGATCACTTCATGGTTAGTGGTGAAAGAAGAACTTTTTTTGTCTCACAATTGTGTGTTTTAATGATAAATAATAATGTCGAGCTTTTATTCATTTGTGTGATTTTGTATCTGTAAATTTCGAACAGTGATATGACATGCTATCTATTATACAAAAAAAAAAAAAGAAAGAAAGAAAGAAGAAAGAAAGAAAGAAAAAAAAAAGAAAGAAAAAAAATATCCAAAAATATGCTTGTTAATAACAATTATAATAGGAATGTAGCAAATTTTGGAATAACAAGAATATATTTTTATTCATTGTACCTGATGTCAGTATGTTTATATATTTGTTTTACAATGTGTTGGTTAGTTGATTGGTTGGTTGGTTGATTGGTGTTTTACGTTGCTATCAACAATTTTTCAGTTATATCGCGACATGGAAGCAGGAAGTAACAGACCTCTTAAAAGTGATGAAACCGGGGAATCGAACCTGGATCGTCGGCGCCGCAAGCCAAGCGCTTATCCACTACACCAAGTCTGCCCCTTTGTTTTACAATGTATCATCCATGAGATTTTTGTATAACTTAATAATGAACACAAAACTTTATTATACTATTTCCTTCTTATTTTACTCTGTACATTTTATTAACATAAAAAAGACAAAAATGGAAACCAACCACCCCCTCCACTTCCAAAAAAAAAAAAACAAAAAGGAAACAAAAAAACAAAAAAAACCCCAAAATCCAAAACACAACAAAATTAAAGATAAAAAAACAAAACAAAACAAAAACACCCGACTTGATTCAGCTATATTACAAAAGTCGCCTCGGAGAAGCAAATCATGTAAGAATTACGGCATAAAACATCTCAAGGACATTCGACTGCAAATGCTGATTGTCAAATGCCCGACAACGCACCTTTTGGCTCATTTTGTTCATTTTGAACTCAAAAATAAATGGTCATGAATTTAACTGTGACTTGACAATGACACTTCGTATATGTAATGGGCGAGGTCTGGCGATCCTTCAATAAACGAATTTCATATTTTATATGCCAATATAAATGATTTTAGGACTGTGCGTATTTTATTCATTTTGTTTCATTTTTTAGAAAAATTGGGGGAGTTTTGTGGGGTTTTTTAAGCTTTTCATTTATTTATTTATTTATTTATTTTATTTTTTTTTTTTTTGTTTTTTGGGGTTTTTTTTTTTAACCATTAACAACAATCGTCGTGATATGTCATCTGAGGTTTGAACAACATGGTATCTATAGCATCTATACATTTACTGTTCAAGATTGAATTATTTCTATTCCAATCAACCAGTCAGCCATCACATATATAGATTACATACAAAATTAATATCGTCTTTCAATAAAGTTGGAAGAATTCCATGGAGTCTAATTTTAGAGTCAAGACAAAGAACTTTCCAATTAAAGCGACGACAATTTTCTTCTGGGAATCCATACATATTTTGAAATGTCGTTGTGTGTCTACAGTATTTGAATGCAAAACACATTTTTGCCTCATTGTAAAATAATTAGCTTAGGATTTATATTTGTGACAACGTCGTAACATATTTTCAGATTAAGAAATGATAGTGTCCCTATTATGCATATGTGGCCTTCATATTTCTCAACTAATCCGATATGCAAGAGCCTGAACAACATTTAATGCAACCATTGCTTTTAAGAGCTTATTTTTAGTGAAAGGTTTTTAACACCAGAATAACATAACACAAAGGTAACTTTTATGGCCAATATTATAATCTTGTCTGCAATGATACATACGAAAGTGGTGTCACGTCACTGGCCATTAGTCTGGGTTTTTTTTTTTAAATTTGGACGGACTGAATTTCGTCTTTGCTGTGTGTATTTTCTATTCTTAAATTTTACCCCATAATGCTACATGTATTGATCTGAGTAACTTGTTGATCTTGTTCTATGAAAGCACGATTATTTGTAGCATTTTAAATATTGGTAATTTTAACTTAACTGCAGTGCTTTCGTCAACACATGTCAAAACTTTCCCCCTTTTTCACTACGTCTTTTTGATCTAGTTTGCCGTCCAAGTAGGTTTAATTTCGTTGTTTAATAGAATGTTTTAGAATAATGAGTATTTTGAGTGTGAATATTGTTATCGTAATGCAAGTATGAACACTGCAAGTATGATTATGATTTTTGTGAGAAGTGTAAGTATGAGTAATGAATATGACAATTGTGAGTATTATAATGAGTATGAGTACTTTGAGTATGAGTACTGTGAGTCTACGCACTGTGAAAATTTTTACGAAAGTGAGTATCGTTAAAATGAGTATTACGAATATTATTATTATAATGAGTACAAGTAGTGTGAGTTTAAGTACTGTGAATATATTAGATGTAAGTACATGTATGAGTACTGGTGATATGAGTATTGACAGAATTGGTACCAGCACTGAGTATGAGTACTGTATGAGTACTGTGAGTATGAGCACCGCGAGTGTGAGTATTTTCATAACTAGTATTGAGTATGTTATTGTGAGTACAATTATTGATTGATTGCTTTGCTACAGACCCATCCCAAGCAGTGCCACGCTTACCTTGACACGGGACCTTGGGTTTTACCGTCTCATCCGAAAGACAGAACAGCGGCGCGCCCGAGACGGGAGTCGAACCCGGGACCTCTCGGTTTACGAACCGAGCATTTTATGCACTGAGCCATACCGGCTTTACAATTATTGAGTATATACACTGTGACAATAAGCATTATGACTATAAGTATTGTATTTTGGTCTGTGTCTCATATATCTGATTATAACCAACCTGTTACATGGAAAATAACTGTGTTTGTCATCACGTTGTTAGCCAATGTGACCGTTACACTGCACAGCATTACACAGTATTACTGTTTTTATAGAATCAGACCAAGGGTTCGTGACAGTCACTTCATGAGAAGACTTAACGTATAGTGTCCTGGGTTCCTGGTATTTGTCTATCCTGCCCCTTTGCTTTTAATTACCATATCATCTTCATTCTAAATCATAGAATTCTACTACAAACACTATTGTTTAATCAGGAAGTAAATATCGAACCCCATCCTCAATATCTGCATACAATGTCGCTGACAGTTACTTTAATTGTTTCAAAACACCTGTTTCACATCAATTCATCATAAAATATTTTTACAAATTTGACAAAGCCAGGGAAGGGTATTGTGATAAATATTACACTTTTTATAATGACAAAATTTTCCTAGTTTATCGATAAACAACACTAAACTGCTTTTCAAATTCATCTTAATCTATGCAGAAAGCTCTGGCTCCTTCTGCTTGATCTGTTGCTGAGAGCCCTGGCAATTGACAGCATTCACGTTTTAATATGTTGGGGGCCTTGGCAGGTAGTTACTTCCACGTTATTTTGCAGGGAGCCCTGGATGTTGTCGAAATTTTATTCAGAGTCTTGGTGGATGACATCAAATACTTGATATGTTACTGATATACCTAGTGGGTGACAGCTTCTATTTGATCAGTTACTGATATCCCTGGCTGGTGACAGCTTCTATTTGATCAGTTACTGATATCTCAAGCTGGTGACAGCTTCTATTTGACCAGTTACTGATGTCTCAAGCTGGTGACAGCTTCTATTTGATCAGTTACTGATATCCCTGGCTGGTGACAGCTTCTATTGGATCTGTCATTGATATCTCGTACGGATGGCAGCTTCTACTATATCTGTTATTGATATCCCTGGTGGGTGACAGCTTCTTCTTGATCTATTACTGACATCCCTGGTGGGTGTCAGCTTCTACTTGATCTGCTACTGATATCCCTAGTGGGTGACAGCTTCTACATGATCTGTTACTGACATCCCTGGTGGGTGACAGCTTCTACATGATCTGTTACTGACATCCCTGGTGGGTGACAGCTTCTACCTGATCTGCTACTGATATCCCTGGCGGGTGACAGCTTCTTCTTGATCTGTAACTGACATCCCTGGTGGGTGACAGCTTCTACATGATCTGTTACTGACATCCCTGGCTGGTGACAGCTTCTATTGGATCTGTTACTGACATCCCTGGTGGGTGACAGCTTCTATTTGATCAGTTACTGATATCTCAAGCTGGTGACAGCTTCTATTTGACCAGTTACTGATGTCTCAAGCTGGTGACAGCTTCTATTTGATCAGTTACTGATATCCCTGGCTGGTGACAGCTTCTATTGGATCTGTCATTGATATCTCGTACGGATGGCAGCTTCTACTATATCTGTTATTGATATCCCTGGTGGGTGACAGCTTCTTCTTGATCTATTACTGACATCCCTGGTGGGTGTCAGCTTCTACTTGATCTGCTACTGATATCCCTAGTGGGTGACAGCTTCTACATGATCTGTTACTGACATCCCTGGTGGGTGACAGCTTCTACATGATCTGTTACTGACATCCCTGGTGGGTGACAGCTTCTACATGATCTGTTACTGATATCCCTGGTGGGTGACAGCTTCTACGTGATCTGTAACTGATATCCCTGGTGGGTGACAGCTTCTACGTGATCTGTAACTGATATCCCTGATGGGTGTCAGCTTCTACCTGATCTGCTACTGATATCCCTGGCGGGTGACAGCTTCTTCTTGATCTGTAACTGACATCCCTGGTGGGTGACAGCTTCTACATGATCTGTTACTGACATCCCTGGTGGGTGACAGCTTCTACATGATCTGTTACTGATATCCCTGGTGGGTGACAGCTTCTACGTGATCTGTAACTGATATCCCTGGTGGGTGACAGCTTCTACATGATCTGTTACTGATATCCCTGGCGGGTGACAGCTTCTTCTTGATCTGCTACTGATATCCCTGGTGGGTTACAGCTTCTACATGATCTGTTACTGATATCCCTGGCGGGTGACAGCTTCTTCTTGATCTGCTACTGATATCCCTGGTGGGTTACAGCTTCTACGTGATCTGTTACTGACATCCCTGGTGGGTGACAGCTTCTACATGATCTGTTACTGATATCCCTGGCGGGTGACAGCTTCTTCTTGATCTGTAACTGATATCCCTGGTGGGTGTCAGCTTCTACCTGATGTGCTACCGATATCCCTGTCGGGTGACAGCTTCTTCATGATCTGCTACTGATATCCCTTGTGGATGTCAGCTTCTACTTGATCTGTTACTGATATCTCAGGCTGGTGTCAGGTTCTACGTGATCTGCTACTGATATCACTAGTGGGTGTCAGCTCCTACTTGATCTGCTACTGATATCCCTGGTGGGTGTCAGCTTCTTCTTGATCTGTTGCTGAGAGTACGGGTGGCAACATTTACATGTACATTTACAGGATCTGCTACTGAGAGCCTGGCGGTCGGCAACTGCTACATGTACTGGATCTTTTACTGAGAGACTGGCGGGTGGGAACTTCTATTCTACCTGTTGCTAAGAATCAGGACGATTTCTACTTATTGAATTGCTGAGAGCTGTGGCTCGCGGCAGTTATAAAAACAAAATGAAACTCAATATAACTACATGTATAAAAAATAAAAATTAATAAATTGGTACAAAACTTCAACACAGCTGCTACGAGTTGAAAATTGTTATATCATGAGTTGACCTATTTTGTGAAGTGATGTTGATTTCATAAACTGCATTTAAAACGCAACAGAAAAATGAAGTCTAAAACACTGTTGTCTCTTACATTACTTGTTCGAGGAACAAAGGAATTAGACCATGAAATATTAAATAACTACATAACTAGATCGATATTACTTTCTTATTCATGCGTTTTGTTTTTGTCATAGCGTGGTACCGTGACTTACATGTTAGTTCGATTCCCCACAGGCTTTTCCTGCCAATGTCATTGTTTCCCTGTAAATTATACATAATAAATAGAGCATGAAATATTTAATATTTAATCATCTATATCGCTTCCAAGACAAAGAAAACAAAGGTCATTGTTTGTGAGTCACTTAATTCATGGCAACTGGAAGATAATCATTAAGACGTGTGCAGAATTTGACTTTTGTCAGCGATGTTGCTACAGATGTTCTATTTTAAGGTTTTGTTATTTACGATGACTGATCCATTGTCTGTGTACTCTTCCATCATACGGCTCCTGAGTTCTTTATTGAAATACCGATATTTTAAAATCAATATTAACAAAGAGAGCGACATATTTACGACGATATCATCACGCATGCGCAACTTCAGCCAAAAGAAAAACGAATCTGTTTAGAGAATAATCCTGTTGTTTTGATAGGGACACTAAAGTGCTTATTCTCAATTAGGGGTTTTTGTGGGGAAGAGGTTGTTTTGTTTTCAAAGGAAAGATATGTTAGTGACATAGGAAATCTTATTGTAGACAATAAAAATAGACAAAAAAATTAATTAATTAATTTCACCAAACAACTCTTTCATTCATTTTTTTCACTAAACAAATACATGGTTTGGCCTCACATCGAAAGGTATAAAATTTATAGTTCGGTCAACAGGAAATATGTTTTTGTTATAAAAGACGGCATAGTAAATATATAAACAATGTAGGAAATATGTACACTCCATCAAACAATCGAAATATACCAACTTTCTCTTTCACATAAATAGATACATTACTGGCCGTTACCAAATAAACAGCAAGATACATAACTGGTTGTGGCCATATCCATATAAATGTCATGTGATATTGGTCGTCGTTATTATATAGGCAGTATGATACATACTGATAGTTCCCAGATACACAATTGTTACCATGTAAACGGCATGATACATTATTGGTCGCTACCATATAAAATATGATACATTATCGTCGTTACCATATAGGATGATACATTATCGGTCGTTACCATATAAGGGCATGATACATTACTGGTCGTTACCATATAAGGATATGATACATAATTGGTCGTTACCAAATAAGGGCATGATACATTACTGCTCGTTACCATATGGCATGATACATTACTGCTCGTTACCATATGGCATGATACATTACTGCTCGTTACCATATGGCATGATACATTACTGCTCGTTACCATATGGCATGATACATTACTGCTCGTTACCATATAAACAGCATAACACATTACTGATAGTTATCATAGAGGTGACATGTGGTATAGCTGGCGGTCACCATACAGGCTTGAATTGGTATAACTGAGGTGTCATAGTGTACTACTGGTCGTCTCTGATAGGTGTCATGCTGTAATACTGGTCGTCAATAATAGGTCTCGCGATGTAATACTGGTCGTCACTAGTATATGTCATGTTGTAGTACTGGTCGTCATTACTATGTGTCATGTTGTAATACTGGTCGTCACTAGTATATGTCATGTTGTAGTACTGGTCGTCATTACTATGTGTCATGTTGTAATACTGGTCGTCACTAATATGTGTCATGCTGTAATACTGGTCGTCAATAATAGGTGTCATGTTGTATTACTGGTCGTCAATAATAGGTGTCATGTTGTAGTACTGGTCGTCATTACTATGTGTCATGTTGTAATACTGGTCGTCACTAATATGTGTCATGTTGTAATACTGGTCGTCAATAATAGGTGTCATGTTGTATTACTGGTCGTCAATTATAGGTGTCATGTTGTAATACTGGTCGTCATTAATACGTGTCATGTTGTAATACTGTTCGTCATTAACAGGTGTCATGTTGTAATACTGGTTGTCACTATATGGGCGGCAAGATAACAACGTTACGGGTCGTCAGCATATATGTATCATGTGGTATTTTTGGTCGTCAGCATATAGACCACATGATACAATACTGTTCGTCACCATATCGGTGTCATATGGTAATACTGGTAGTCACTAAAATGACGTAAGAGTCAATTTGTATTACTGGTCGTCACCGTATATTATGGGCAAAATTATATATTACTGGTCGTTAGCATATGGACAAAATGATACATTACTGGTCGTCAGTATATGGGCAAAATGATACAGTACTTGTACAATTATGACGTCATAAATTTCCCATGAAATTTCATTTGTGCTTATCATTTCCCTGAAATTTAGACTGGTTTCCAAAGAATTTGATGACGTAACAATTACTTTATGACACATAACGTGCCAAATGGGAAGTAACTCCGTAACGAAAAAGACCGAATAGGTCGTCACCATTTAAGTGACATGATACATAACTTGTCGTCATTATTTAGATGACATGATACAGATGTTGCCGTCACCATTTAGGTAACATGATACAGAATAGGTCGTCACCATTTAGATGACATGATACAGATTTGGTCTTTACCACTTAGATGGCATGATACAGATTTAGGTGACATGATATAGAATAGGTCTTCACCATTTAGGTAACACGATACTGATTTGGTCTTTTCCACTTAGGTAACATGATACAGATTTGGTCGTCACTATATAAGTGACATGATACAAAATATGTCGTCACCATTTAGACGACATGATACTGATTTGGTCGTCAACATTTCGGTGACATGATACAGAATAGGTCGTCGGCATTTATGTGACGTGTTACAGAATATGTCGTTACCATTTTGATGACATGGTGCAGATTTGGTCCTAACCATTTAGGTAACATGATACAGATTTGATCGTCACCATTTAGGTAACATGATACAGATTTGGTCGTCACCATTTAGGTGACATGATACACAATAGGTCGTCATCATTTATTTGACATAATATAGGTAGTTACCATTTTGGTGACATGATACAGAATTGGCCGTCAACATGAAAGTGTCATATGGCATTACTAGTCGTCACCTAATAGATGTCATGTGGCAATACTGGTAGTTCCCATATAAGCAGCATATGGAATTACTGTGGATACCAATATGGTAGCTTGCAGCATTACTAGTCGACACTACATTGTCCTGCAGAATAATGGTCGTCACTATAAAGATGTTGTTCGCCATGACTAGTTCTTATCAAATAGGTGCTCAAAATGAACCATTACCGGTTGTCGCCATAAAAGCAGTATCTATGAACAATACTGACAATCGACATCAAGTTGCCATAGTGACATGCGTCGACATCAAGTTGCCAGGCGACATGTCTGTGTTATCGTTAGCATATAGGCATTACAAAACCGTCAGCAATCGGTACAAACAATATAGTGTAACGATGGTTTCCGAGAATTACTGAAATCATGCGAATATAAAAAGCAAACATGAAATATATACAAATTCATCAACATATTTAAAGTAGGAATTAAAATTGCCATATATACAATGTACTTGCAATTATGATTTAGGTCAGACATTATGAACAATAATCGGAACCCTTCGCGGTTTTAGTGCCAATTCACACGGAAAATAACTCTATGTATTCAAGTGGAGGAGTACACCTCGTAATACCATGTAGTTCAATCTGATTTACATTCTCGGAATTCAGATTATTTATGACTGCGTATAAAAAAATTCTCTCCTTCAGTAAGTAACGGGACAGATTTACGACATTTGCATGGACTATCTACTCGTGATCATTCAAAATTACCAATAAAACGGAGTTATCAAGGCAGATAGATGGACGCCCGTGTATACAGATGAGAGTGTATTGACAGTAAATGTTCTCTCTTCTATAAATGAGAGATAATTTTCTCGGTTGCCATTTTGAATGTTGTGAAATATTACTGGTTCTGTTTCCGTACAAAACGCGTAGTGCTTTCTTCCAGACATGAAGTCTGTAAGATATTGAGGTAACATTGTGAAAGGTAAAGTACGCGACATAAATCAAGAAAATGCATTTTCCGGATTCGTTTACCCGGCCAAGTATTTAAATAGTTAGTTTAATGGTCTTTCCGATCCGGAAAGCTACTTATGTAGAGCCTGTATAGCAATAAACATTACATAATTTTGCAATAAGTTTGACTTATTACCATAAAAAAGAAGGGCCTCTAAAATCAAAAAAAAAAAAAAAAAAAAAAAAAAGAAAAGAAAAAAGAAAAAGCCAAAATTCATCTTTTCGCACATTGCTTTGCTATTCTTCTATTTACATACAATTTTTATACGAGCTTACCTCGTCCTTTTTTTGTCCTTCGATGTGCACCTGGAAGCAGGTATGACGGAATAACGTTCGTCATATCGTGATGTCATGTGTTGTTCCATTGTTGACCAACATAATATCACGATCATTGCCCTACTTAGAAGAAAGACCTCACAAATGACCCTTCCATTTATGCAAGAATAATTGTTAAATCTGATGAAGTCACGATACTTTACACCTCGGTTACACTTCGGACAAACATTGAAAGCGTTTTGTGACGTCACGAAATCCAATAAATATTCCGCGAAAGCAATGAGTCAATTGTCTTGTTTGAGACGGATTTAATTATTAGGGAACTAATACTTTGTGATTTCTCCTACTAAAATGGGCAATAATCGTTTTATTATCCTAAACAAATACCAGGAATGTTATTTTTATTTGAAGCAGTCTAACATATAAAAGAAATAACCATTAAACTTTGAGCAGATAGCAATTTGTATATATTTACGATCTTTCTAAAAATAATTAACTCTTAATGAATAAAATGCAAAATGTGGTTTCATAATTGATAAAAAGACAAACAAACAAATTTTATGAAAGGAAATTAACTACTGAAGTATTTATATGTTCTGGAATTTTTCATTACACTGATTTATTTTCTGTTTGATTAGGTATTTTACGTCAAACTCTAGTGACGTAAACTAGTTAGAACTATGGAAGCTGGTGTAAAATTATTGGAAAGGCCAAAGTAATGGGGTTTTTTTTCTGTTTTGTGTCAATGTGCGGGTAGGTTTCCAATCCCTCTTAACGCAAAACAAACAAAGCCATTTTTCGTGAAACTTCCATATCTTTAACCCCAAGTGCAATTAAATCCGGTCAGAAGCACCTTGCCCTTTTCCGTCGCACACTTGAAGATTAGACTTGGAGGTAAGCGTAGTGATAATGACATATCCGAGAAGTTTTGCGGAAGAAGATAAAGTAATGAGACTTCAAATAAACCTCATATAAAAACTAAATGATTACAAAATGCGGTTTGATATTGTTTGATATTAAATTGATGTGGTTATATATCTTAATATGACATTCTGTTTTTCCTTTGGAAATATTGAAAAGATTAGATTTAATTTCACCACATGCAACGCTAGCAAAATCCAACATTTTGTGGTCATATGGCCCGGGGTTTACTTCTTCCCTCTGAGTTTTATTTTCAAGTGTGCGAAGGAAATGAGCAAGGAGTTCCGATGGGGCAACTTTTATGTGGGCAACATGTATGACGTCATAACAATCACAATGAGCTTATGCAGTCGCCATATTCCTGTTCTTTTCATACATTCATGTTTAAGGGTTATACCATATTCCATCTAGAGTTGTCGTTCATACTCTCATATACATCTCTGTACATGTCAATGTCTGAAAGGAATATTTTGCAATAAAATTGCAAGCAACGAATTCATATTTTTTTAATGTAATCACTAAACATTTTCGGTTTTACTGTATAAAAAATATATAACAGTATAATATACCGCTTTGTCGCTATAGAGCTCAAAATCATGATGGATACTCATGCACTTGGGGTTCCCGGAGAAAGAGAGTGTTCAGTTTGCCTATCCTACTCGCCCGCAATGTTCAAAACATAAGATGACACAAGAATTATATATATATACACCACAGTAGATATTCAAATATTCGTCCGATATTCCAGATAAAACGGTGCAACTTCGGTGGTAGCGTTTTCAGCAAGAAGACCTGCAAATCCAAAATGGGATGAGACTAGGATCCGGGTCCAGCGCCATAAACTCAGAATATACTTAAGTCAAAAATTCATATTCTTCTTTTCATCAGTGAATTAATAAATGGGATTTGGATTTTATTTAGTTCTATTCCACTAATAAATAGAATTAAACCATTCTGCATTAAAATGTATTTGAACGTTTGATAATGGAATAAATTAAAATGAAATTTTTGACTTCAGTATATTCTCAGTTTATGGCGCCGGACCCCGGAACCATAAACTGAGAAAATGCTTAAGTCAATTATTTCTTTTTAATTCATTTCATTATCAAACTTTCAAATAAATTTTCATGGAGAATGGTTTATTTCTATTTATTTACAGAATAAAACTCAATAAAATCCAAATCCAAGTTATTAATTAATTGTTAAACAAAAGAATTTGAAATTATGACTTAAGTATTTTCTCAGTTTATTGCGCCGGACCCAGGTGTCTAGAGGGAGTGAACGTGTTTTGCTAGCATGCTATACCCGTCATAATCATTCCGTACAAACGTCTTGTGTTCAGCGGCAAAGTCATATCAGTAAAAACATAACTCGCAGAAGAACCAAAAGTAATCGGGACACTGTTCAAAACTTTAACCATTAGTTTAACTAACCAATACTTATATAAAGTTTGGTAGATATTGGCACTCAGTTTGTAATTTAATGTAAATATTAAAATTACACTAACTCACGGACTATATATATAATTACAAACACATAACTAAAGGTTGTTGCATGTCAGTGAAACGGTAAAGTCAAAGTTAACCTCAAGTCAGATTAAGCTTTGAACAACTGGCTACTGGAAAAGTTTTCTACTACCTACCGGGATAGGCTGGTTAACACATACCAACCTGAAGTCCCATATGACCACGTTGGCTTGACAACTGCGTTCATAAGGATAAGCGAGGTAATTCAGATCTGATCAAGTCAATTTGCATATATAGTAATATAGTTTTCACAAAATATGTAACTCTGAAGGGAAAAAAAACCGAAATGAATGTACATATATTTTCCATCTTATGAATTGCTTGTTGTTTTCCTCTTTTGTTACTTTGCCTGATTCGGATTCTGAATTGTGGTGTAAGCAGATAACGTAACTTCCTCTTCTGTAGCTTTATTTTTTTATCATTGAATTTCATTTATTTATTTATTCATTTTGTTTTCCTTCGTTTTTTTGTTACAAGATTTGGATTCTGTTATATGGTTGAAACAGATAACGTATCTTCTTTTGGGTATTTTTTTTCTTTCTTACTTACTTTCTTTTTTCTTTCTTTCTTTTCTTTTTTTTTTTTTTTTGTTATTTTGGGGTATTTGTTTGCTTCTTTTATAATGCTTCATTTATTAATTTACTTATTTATGTATTATTTATTTATTTATTTATTTATTTATTTATATGCATTTATTAATTAAATAACTCATTAATTGATTAATTTTTTTATTTATTTATTCATCTATTTATCTATTAAACCTTTTATGCAATAAAAAGCCTTTTAAAACCTGACTAGTCAAACTAACCCAAATGTGCCTTAAGAGAGTCATTTTGGGTTTGCAACTTCTTTTCATCCGGGTTCTAAATAACTTTGAAAGTAGATCATTGTCCACTTTAAAATCATATGTAATTCTAAAAACAAACGGCAAGGAATTGTACTATAAAAGTGGTTTTATCTCACGTCATATAGTAGCAGATAACGTAGAAGGAGAGCGGAGAAAAATTCATCTTTGCTACCAATCATTATATAAAGACGCTCTTCCTTCCAAAATTGAAAATGGAATCATTTTACTGAAATTACAGTGGATTCCTTTTTAAAAATATTAGACAGACTGCTTCCTTAATTGAAACTGAATTCGATATAATTCTTTCATTTGCCATCTCGGGGGAGCACACAACGAAAACAAGAATAGAATAACAGGCGGCAATTCCCGAGCGCGTGTGCCTTCCTCGGCAGATGGGGTATCGATCGTTTCCAATCGATACATCGGGTCGACCAACAAGCACTGAAGTCTATTAATGATGGCTGCATAAAACTGTCATGTCCTCCTGTAGCATTTACTAATGAAGGGAAAGTTTCTCTGACAGCGCCAGAGAGTTTACGTGTTGATACAGATAGATAGTGAAATCTCCACAGCGACTGCGGTACAGCAACATGGCGCATGGTAGTTATAGCTAGTGATTGGAAATCGAGTAATGCTTTAGGAATCGATACATCAGGAAAACCATATTCGTGGCCCATTAAGGGCTGATGAAATCAATAAACAATAAAGCCGTAACGGACATTTGATTACTTTCCGGAAAAAGAAACAGTCGGCGGTAAGCATTATTATTGTTTTTGCGGATATGGTTTGTTGATATGTAATGTTTTGATTTTTGTGATGTTGATGTAACGGAAATGTGGTGTGTTTAGAAGGCACTTTCATGTGTACATTTGTAATGTGAATGAAGTAGGGGAGGTCTTGATTGTACTAGTGTTTGTAATTCATAGCCACAGTGTACATGTTATATACGACCTTGTATCGGTGCCCAGTATTTTGGCAGCAGCTTGTGAACGAGCCTGTACTCTTATACATGATTAGCATACGTCTTGTTCAGTGTTTGATATTCGCCGACAGTCTTATCACGTGATATACATCTATACAACTTGTTCAGTTGTCGATATCGGTAAGATGTTCTGTGGTAAAGGAGGGTGGGGAGATAAAAAGAAACCCCAAGGAGAATATATTTGTAAGCGGCAAATTTGAACAATCACCATGTACATGAACTATGACCTTGTAATGATATTTTTCGTATTGAAAAGTTTTTTTTATTCATTTCATGCTCAATTATCTTTCTAGTTATTCTTAAGGGTTAATTATGCTATTTATTTATTTACAATATATTTATTTATTTATGCTATTCATTTATTATGTACTTTTTATTTATTTATTTATGTATTTATTTATTTATTTATTGTATTAGTGTTATTCTGTCACGTCTGTTTTATATTTTTGTTGAAGTTACTTAAATATGCAAGCATAATCTGAAAGACCTAAATTACAAATCTATCCTCAAAAATGTGAAAATATTTCGATAATAATAAAGAAATGCTTGAAATGAGATCAATTGTAAGTCAAAGCAGAATAATATGCTTCGTAAAATCTCTTTTCTAGCATGTCCTATACTTATTTTCCCTTGTGTGTATTTTCAACAGGTGAACATGAAGAGACAGAACGTGCGGACATTGTCTTTGATCGTGTGTACATTTACCTACCTACTGATCGGAGCGGCTGTCTTTGATGCATTGGAATCCGAGTTCGAACTCGAAAACAAACGCACTTTATTAAAAGAACAAAACCGGATTTTGACCAAACACAATATATCGGATGAGGCCTTCCAGGAAATGCGTATAGAGATACTACGCTCCAAACCCTACCACAACACGGATAAACAATGGAAGTTCACAGGAGCGCTCTACTTCACTCTCGTTGTCGTCTCTCTCATTGGTACGTTCATACTTTCAGATATAAAGATATTAAACATCCAAGATCCAAGAATCTTTTTACCAAGAAAAAAAGGGGGGTCACACTTTTGGCAACAAATCCCCTTAAAATGAGTGCATCTCGCCTTTTTCATAATTCAGGGTATATAATTTGCAAATTACAAGGGGGGGGTGGGTTAAATGAAACCCATATAGACCCACGCATTTTGAACTCTAAACCCTATCAAAACACAGATAAACAATGACAGCTCAAAGGCGCTCATTTATATATTTTTTCCATCTCTCTCATTTATAAGCTTATATGCTAACGTGTATTTGTATGAAAAGTTGTCATGTGAAGGGGCATGGAATTCCAATCTTCAAACTCGTTTATACCTTACATAGACGCAAGTACTGTTTGCCTATCAGCCTATCATGCTATTGGCATGTATATTCTGGAACCTTTACTCACAGTACATATGAACCGATTTAGCTGTATAGTTTAGTGCTCGAGTCGTGACCGAGAGGTCTCGGCAATGAGTCCCGCCTGTGACTGTCGGTGTCTGCTGGTCCCCTGGTCCCGTGTCACGATAGACGTGGCATGTAAAAGATCACAATAACCCTGATGTGACATGAAGGTATTAAATATACACACACACACACACACACACACACACACACACACACACACACACATATATATATATATATATATATATATATATATATATATATATATATATATATATATATATATATATATATATATATATATATATATATATATATATATATATATATATATATATATATGCAGCCTCCTATTACTAATGTATTACATTATTTGGAGAAAACAGGAGAGGTTACATCACTAAAAATGGTCGAAAATGACTTTTTTCGGTAAAATTTTCCCACCAAAAGGAGAGGGATGGGGTACAACCCCCTCTACATCCGCCAGTGATGTACTTTAACTATTACATCTTATCGACCCCCTCCTTCCACTGTGTGGGATGATGAACATTATGTTTTGTTAGGGGGGGGTATATTTGTTGATGAAATCTCGTTCTTTGATCGTAATGATTGAATTGTTGTCTGAATGGTACAGGCACAATTTCAAAACTGCCATTACTACAGTTATTAAGATTTTTACTTTGAAATAAAACTCGATTTTTGTGAATGTTTTATATTGCTTTACATACGGTTCTGGCATGTATACGAGATCAAGATGCATTGTAAAGTATAAAACTTTCATAGACCACCATTTTATCTTTACTTTCACCATTCACGATGGAGTGATTCACTTTTTCAAAAACTTTATATTTTCTGACTGTTTGTTTCAATGAAAAAAAAAGATAAAAGACGAGTTTTTTTTAAAAAAAATATGATGGACAGACATATAGACAGATGTCCAGTTATACCTAGATGTCGCTATTATATTCAGTAGGCGACTGAGTGGACTGCAGTGATAATAAATGTTCTAGTACATTTTATTATCCTCGACAAGAAGTCCATGCTCCCGAAAATTCTCAATTATTTTCATATTTCTTTCCATATTTCCTAGAAACCTAAATCGTTCAATCAGATCATTTTGTTGTTAGTGATAATATAGAATTTTTAAAAAGTAATAACGGAAGAGAATTACTGTAACAAAAAAATAAAATTTGATAGGGGGAGTTATTATGGGAAGGAGGAGTTAACTCCCTTGGAGAAATAATTTTCAAAATGACAAGCAGATGCAGATAAATTTTTTTTTTCATATTTGGCGCTTAATTTTCTATTATAGATAATGAAAAAATATATATGTCAAAATTTTTAGAAGTTGTTTGGTTCAGTGGAGAAGGTACTACGCACCTGACCGAAAGGTTCCGAGTTCGACTTGCTCCATAGGCACACCGGTGTCATGTACATGTCTTTCGGATGAGTTTGGCACGTAAAAGACTCCTCACTGCTTCGGGTGTATGTGTTGGAAAGGTATAAAATCTGAAATAATCGAAGCAAAAATCAATCTATTTTTCACACAAAATTTCTATTCTAATTCAGAATGGGTTTGTTTTTTTGTCATATTATACACTGGTGAATTATACATTGGGGAAATCCTGCTCAAGTAGAATCTGATAGAATTTCAACTAAAATTCACGGACAATAAATTGAATGAGTCAAGAAATGTTACTCTACACAGTATTTTTTCACATTCATATATATATATACAGTGCTGAATTATATTTGTTTCGTCTGTATGTCAGGGCATTCACGGCGGGTGTGGCTAGCCAAACAGGAGACTGTGAATGTCCACTGTGGTATTGTTGTTAGTGCCAGAGTCATGTGACACCAGTTACTGTCGTATCTTATACATGTATCTAATTACAACTATAATATGTTTCGATTATTTTGACAATTTTCCATGACTATGTCTTCAATAATATCAAAAGTTTAGCGAATGTTTGGGCGCGCTGATTTGGTGGTGCCGGCAGTGAGAATTTAAATAGAATAGATGCTAGTTGGAATGGTATATTTCCAAAACAGCACGATTTAAAACAATATTATAAGTGATTTTAAACAATAGTATAAGTGATTTAAAACAACAGTATAAGTGATTTAAAACAACAGTATAAGTGATTTAAAACAATAGTATAAGTGATTTAAAACAATAGTATAAGTGATTTAAAACAATAGTATAAGTGATTTAAAACAACAGTATAAGTGATTTAAAACAACAGTATAAGTGATTTAAAACAATAGTATAAGTGATTTAAAACAATAGTATAAGTGATTTAAAACAATAGTGTAAGTGATTTAAAAAGATAGTATAAGTGATTCTTTGTACAATACATTTCTAATACATAATTCGGTTTTCTCATTTTAGGGTATGGTCACAGCACGCCTAAAACCATGCTGGGAAAGATCTTCTGTATGATTTATGCCTTATGCGGCATCCCTCTCTGTATCGTCATGTTTCAAAGCGTCGGCGAGAGACTGAACACTATAGTGACGTTCATACTGAAGCAGATCAAGAAATGTTTCCGCATGAAGAACACGGACGTTTCGCAGACGGATTTAATTTTCGTGACCTTGAACTTGTCCGGGATCATTCTAGGCACAGGCATGCTCGCATTTAAGTATTACGAAGGTTGGAGTTACATTGATTCATTTTATTACTCCTTTATAACTCTAACCACCATTGGATTCGGAGACTTTGTGGCAATGCAGAATAAAACCGTACTAAAAGACAACGCATTTTATGTGGGGTTCTCTCTTCTGTTTATTTTAATAGGTTTAATGGTGATTTCTGCACTAATGAATTTGCTAGTGCTTCGTGTGCTCACGATGAATTCCGAGGATGAACGAAGGGACGAGCTTGAAGCAGCCGTAGCAGCACAAAATGCTGTAAGACTTGATGGTGACATCATCACCGGAAATGGCGGCGTTGTTTCCAATGCGCATGAGCGACCGGAATTTCAAGAAGTACTTTCAGTTTGCTCCTGTTCCTGTTATAAATGGAGGTCACCTAAAGGGAAAATTTACAACGCCAATCAAACTTCAAATCATATCTCTTCGTTCATGCCATCCCATAATTCCGTGGCGAAAGAGGAAAGTTCTGAAGAGACGGACTCCTTCCTACACTGGCAGAAAACAAAAAGAGCATCTCTTTGATGGAAGAAAATAAAACACAAATTTATTCTTTCTCAGTCCTCAGCTTATTCCCATATGAATAAAAATAGTTGAAAAGAAAAATGTCTTTTTTTCAGTACAACAGGAGCCAGAAGATTATTTTAATTCGAAACGTTTTATCTTAGATATAATTAAATTCGAGCTAAGAAGAAATCAATAATACCAAAAACATAACGAATAGGTCTCGATATAATCAATTGGGACTCTCATTCCATAATAAAAGTGAGTGTTTTAAATATAATTATATAATAGAAGTATGTATATCACATAAACATATTATTATTATTATTATTATTATTATTATGATGATGATGATGATGATGATGATGATGATATTATTATTATTATTGTTATTATCATCATTATTATTATTATTATTATTATTATTATTATTATTATTATTATTATTATTATTATTAACAACAACAACAAGAAGTAGAATATGAAGATTGAAAAGGAAAATAGATTTTTTCAATACAACAGGAGTGCAAAAATTATTTTATATTATTATAATTCAATTCGAATTTAAAAGAAATCCTCGAATAAATTCTACGTAGCATAAGGAATACGTTTAGAATCTCATTTCATCCTTTAAATAAACTACATGTACATCTTTACCCACTTTGGCGCTCCGTTAGATAATACCATATATATGTAGGTCTCTTATTGTACTTCACGGAATACATAATCTCTCCGAATGCAATCTTATCTGTCACATGGGAATTCTTATTGTCAGACCTACTGATAGGTAGTGCTATAGATTATGAATAATACAGAACTCAGACAACAGAATAAAGAAATATATATTTATATATATATTATATATATATTACCCATCTACAAAGTACACTGTATATTATTAGTCGGAAGTGAGGTTTTGATATGACAATAGGTCATATTAATTTTGACCTTTGACCTACATCGCTGATATTAATAGTAATCACCAGGTTATCTAATAAGTTCCAGTATCTACATTACAGGAAGATAAGGTTAATTACAACTTCAGTTCAACCATCATATGACATTTTCCCTCTTTTATCATGATTCTTTGACCTTGACCTTTGACGGTTTTTCCTACTTGTCCCTATAACACAATTCTGATCATACATTAGATCATTGTGACAGTTTAGTTGAATGTTCCTTTTTCGAGGTCCAATTTTTTTTTTAATTTAGGCATAAAATGTTGTCTTCTACAAGGGTTCACCTATGGCCATTCTTATTTCCATGGGTCCAATATTTAATTTCTGATTTTCCAGCATGTATTGAGTTGCACATCTTTCTTTACCTTTACTTTATTTATTTCACATTGTAAAATGTTTGTCATGCTGTTGTCAAAATCAAACTTTTAGCAGTTCACTATCGGTTATCCACCTTAATTCTGAGAAAATCTTGCTGAAAGCGGGTCACTTCAAACAAGCACCGAATTTCATACTATATAAGACTTTTTGCACACCATGAAAACTTGAAAATAGGGTATGGTATAGTTTATTGGCTAATTTTCTATATTTCTATACGTTTTCTATATGCTGTATTGGCATTCGAAATAAACTGAAGAAGATTGGCCTTTAGCCGCCTGGCTAATCGGCTTAATAATATTATTAAAAGTAAAGGTATTAATTTCATGATTTGACAGCAGTATCTGTATTACTATGTAGATTAATTCCATAGTTTGGTTCAATCAAAGCCCATTAGTCATTTATTGATTAATTATTACCTTACGTCACAACACGATTATTTCACATTTATGGTGACGGCATATGCCTGATGCATTGCATAGACATTTATACCTTTGTAACGGACCCACCTGAAGGGATCTTAATGTGCCACGCCTACAGTGATACGGGACTTCCGAAAGACACTCATCCGGTGTGTCCACGGTGGGAATCGAAGCCAGGACCTTTCGATCACGAGCCGAACATCTTATCCGTTTAGCCACACTGGCTTCCTTGTACATTAAAATAGCAACTCCTCATTCCCCTCACCAGATCAGCTTATCGAATTCCCTGATAAATACTATGCTTTGGACCTATTGCATCCACTTTCTTCTATTGTCTCCTTTTCACTAAACCCTGTATTTGGTTTGTTAAATACTACGTTCTATTCTTGTGACCTTACAGGGTGCATTAACACAGGTACACAAAATAGCATTATGATGGTAATTGTCTTTATCAAATTCGTGTTGTTGGTTTGATTTAATGACTCATTCAGCATTATGTTAGAGTAAAACAGACTTTTCTTGACATCATTAAGGTTATAATAATATTTTTGACATTAATCCGATTGTAGATGTGATAGAGAGAGAGCACATGATTTGATTTTTGATTGATTATTGTTTTACGTCACTCCACGATTATTTCACGTATATGGTGACGGCATCTGCATGATGCATCGCATAGAAATTTTTACCTTTGTTACGGACCCACCGGAAGAAACAGGAAGGGATCTTTTACGTTTCACGTCTATCGTGACCTCGGTTTTTACTGTCTCATCAGAAAGACAGAACGGCTGTGTGTCCACGACAGGAGTCCAACCCAGGACTTTCTGGTCACAAGCCAAGCACCTCATCTCCTGGGTCACACCGGCTTTAGAGAGAGAGAGAGAGAGCAACTCTATGACAGATTGCAAGGTGTCGTATGACAAAAAGTTTTCTGTCGTACGAGAGCAAAAGAACGGTAAGAGCGGAAATCAACAGCGACGGACAGACAAACGTACATAAACATTTAAATGAAAACTGTTGATAAAAATGTAACATCTAGTAAATCATATCGATTTCATTTTTATTAATGCCATGTAAGATCCATTCCAACACAAAATTTTTCATTAAACTTACACATAGTTGAGTTTAATCAATGCAGAATTAAATGTTATTGTCTCTTTTTGCGTCTGTTATAAAATCAATAATGACACTATTTTTCAATACACCCCGGTTACTATTCAGATTAATGTCCATCATTTTTATGGCATGCATATAATATACTTATTTCCTTTCCTTTTTTAATCAATGGACTGTAATACAAATGCGCCGTCCACTATTACAAAACCAAATTACATCTATATCAATATGCATTCACTTTGGACAAAACATAGTATGAAGTGAAAAGAAAAGAATGATAACTCTTTCTAACAAAACTGGACAGATCACATCATGACCAAAAATTTAAATAAAATATGAAACTACTAATACCAGCATAAGAAAAAAAACTCTAGAAATTAATCAAAATATCGTCAACGAGCATGAATTTCCTTTATTGTAAACTGATTATTAATTGTGAATGCACTGTAACATTTACATTGTAGCTTGTCACCTCCAACATTAATAGATATACAGGGCGGATTGTCATATATATATACATAGATACATGGGTTGAGATCATACATAATAGTAAGACAGTCGAGTCCAATACATTCTATGGTTGAGTATTTATCAGTAATAGGTTATTTTGGTAGTAAATCCCTCTCATGGTTTAAAAAATCACATTTTGGCTCTAATATGTCCAGGACTAGTTTTGTTTTTTTTTTACTTGGGTTGGCCTGTTATAAGAGTCTTCAAAAGATTCGTCTGCCTTGGATGTAAACTCTTTTGCTTGACTATACCTTATTATGGTCAAATGACAAAACAATTGGGAAAGCAACCTGAATTAACAGTTAAGTTTCATGTCATTTCTTTTTCACATCCAGGAATTACTTAATTTAAACAAGGGCAGATAATCCAATTTATAATTTGTCCTGTTCTGTAACTTACCCATATTAATAAGCTCACTTCAGATAATTAATATTTCTAAAAGATTATTTGCACGTGGAGAGAGACGTCCTACCTTGAAGAAACACAGAAACAATACTAAGTTAAAAATTATGCATCACTATCTCACTATCATCTGGTTTATTGTAAGGTATACAATGTTTTGCTATGATAATGTTCCACCCCTTCATTCAGTCTTCAAACATTTCTACAAATCATTATACAAACGTAACAACTGTTCATACAGTTTTTGTCTAATTGTAAAGACAAATAACCTTTCACCGAGGTGGAATAATTTTCCAAATATGAATATTAGATATGAAAGAAAAAAAATAAATAAATACATGCGAAATTCGAAAATCATAACATACAAAATAATAGACTTCCTTGTCTGATACAAAATCATGACAGAGCAATTGAAGTTCTATCGCTGCACAACGTGTTTTACACTGATAACAACTGAATAACTTCATTAATATACATGTAATTAACATCATGGTCTATAGTTCAAAGGTCAATATCATATCTTCATCGAACATTCTAATAGTTCGAATTTTTAAACGTTGCATCAGATTTTCATGCGTACCGAATGAATAAATTTCAAAAATTAAAACCTGACAAATGAACAGATAGCTATACATTCAGACGAATCATGGTATGAGTGCTATTCCGAAATAATTTGTTTAATATTGAAAAGGATATCGTTGTTTTGCTACGGTAAGCCGAAATTTGGTATATGCTATTTCAAATCGGCATGCTCTGATTAACTAACTTTTCAATGACAGTAAACGAAGTTACTACCTCATTGCAATTTAATACAGAGGGCATAGGTCACCGACACATGCGCATCAAAGGATCTCGCGATACAAATACCATAAATATCTCTAAACCATACTAACGTAATCTGAAACATATGTTAAAAAAAAATTAAAAACATTTTAACTGTAAATCCTGTCATACTGATCACATGATTGAGAGTTTTCACGTCAGCGCATCTTGATGATTTGACAAGACAACGTTATAAAATACTCGACTTGTTCTCCTTGGCTATGAAGTATGTCACGGGACCGGAGTTGTCTTTCTTTATCACAGATAATATGCATCAAATTATCACATACGGGCATCACGATTCCTTAAAGGCCTCTTCCAGCTCGTCTTTATTTTCCGACATCCATTTGTCAAATGTTAATACATGAGGGTTTAATCGTTTTGTCAATTTTATGTCCCTCTCAATAATGGCCGTCTGATAAAACTCAAACATAGCGGTTATGTCTTTTGCGCCCACAAATTGAAATTTTTCAAAATCTTTCAGTCGAATCTGTAAAGATAAAGAGCATGGTTTGTATAGTGATGAAAGCTGTTGTGTTACTATTAATTGTGTCAATATGATTGTAAGCCCATTACGGGGTGGTAGCGGAAAAGAAGCGAATGACGAGGCTGTTTGGGATCCGCCTGGTGTGACATGGGGTCATGGTGTTTACGGTCTCATCAAAAAATAGTACATCGACGAGACACCGGTTTGGTTCATATCATATTACAACTGGATTGCGTTCAGAATCATAGCAGCTAGGTTTGTAGATCTCGTTTTCTGAACCTAAAAGTTAGCAGCTACGTAAAATAGCGGGTGTATTGATATTTGTTCCGTTCATTATTATTATATATAAAGAATTTGTATTACTAGTTTGTAAATATCAAAACCAACACGGTTATCTATTTTCGGCAGTCGAAGATGATAACATTCTACTGAACTCCATAGGAAAAATACTTTGTCTGCCATTTAGCGTTACTTCCCATTTGGGACGGTATCTGGCGTAAAACAATTATGACGTCATCAAATTCCTATTTTAAAAAACGTCATTTGTGGACTATCATTTCCCTGAGTTTCAGACCATATACCGTCACAAATGGGAAGAAACTCTGTAGATTTTTCCCTTGTGCTGTCACACTACTAGCATTAGCGGCCATGTTGGAGTGCAACTCTCGGACTTTTTCCATTACTTCCATGTAAACTTCATTAAATTTTCGAGAAATTCACTAATTATCAGAGAAGATTTGGTGACTTCAGTCTCAGTTAATCAGTAAATATAATCAATTAGTTGAAAATCTTCAATAAAACATTTCACACATATACAATGTGATTATATTACAAAATTAAGTTAAATCAAGCAGATTTGTATGGGCAGTGATGGATAAAGTCCGAGGGTTGTACTCCAATGAGGGAGATAACTCTAGCTAATCTGAGGAAAAGTGGGTTGTATGGGAACACTTTATTCAAGTGATGGGCTTCTAGGGCCTATCGTAGGTATGTGCATGAAATGCATTGAGAATTATATATAAATAAAACTCTTTTCACAAATCTTCGGACATATAGACTTTCTCAAGGGAAATAAACCATGTTTAATTCTAAGTTATGTAAAATCCATGCTAACATCACAAATCTCAGAGACATATATACATATATATATGTGTGTGTGTATATGTCTCTGCAAATCCTAAGGGTACTCCTATAATCTACTCTTATGATTTGTAACATAAACATGGATTTTACATAGCTTAGGTTTTAACATATCTATTTCATTTGATAAAGGCTAAGCATTGGCGGATTTAGAGGGGGGTTGCACGGGTTTTAAACCCAACCACCCATTTTTTGGTCGGAAAATGTTACCATAAAAGGTCATTTTCGACCACTTCAAGGACTGCAACCTCCCATTTCCAGACCGAATGGTGCAAAACATTAGTCATGGGAGACTGCACCCCCTCCCCTTTTCAAAATTTTCTAAATCCGCCTATACTAAGTGGCCGAGACTTGTGAACAGTGTCATTCATGTATTATACCACGACTTCCCAGCGGAAGATTTTACTTGGTCTGTACAATGATGCCTTGTCATTTATGACGTCAAATGATGCCTTTAAAAGGTCAAAAAAATATCTGTGTTTCCTATAACATGGCTGAAAATTTAAGGGTCGGTAGGTCGACTTTTTTTTTTACTACTCAGATAGGTTGTACAGGCTGGAATGTCTGTCTAATATTGTCCGGTTTCCTGGTTTACTACATATTACAGCCAACACAGTTGCTTGCTGTAAGTTTGAAGCCTTTCGTGTTTGTGAAATACGATCTCAATTTTTTGTCATGTCGATCCCGATATTTTTCTTGAAAAAGAAAATAAAAACTTAAATCGGGGGAGGGGGGGGTGTTAAAAACAGGGTCGGTCGGGTTATAGGAAACACAGTTATTTTTTTAGGCCTAACGCACCCCAGAGGCAGTCTTACCTTCGGGTCCACGAATTTGCGATTATCGAAGTGCTTATTGAACACGGAGACTATCTTTTCCATGGTGAGACGTTCAGCCGACAGACTTACTGTCTTGCCGTAGTATAACCTTGGACGTCTTAGAATGGACGACACGCATTCTCCGACGTCCTCCACGCTTAAGGCGTCTAACTCCGCGTCCTCCAAGGGAAGAGCTGAGAAAAAAAATCAAAACAATATCTAGAAATGACGGTTTCATATTTACGAATGTCAGTTGGTGTTTCTGGGTGGCAGCTGTTCTGATTGAGATCAAAATCTATTGAAATCCATTTTTTAGTTTCATTTTTTAGAAAAAAGTTCTTGATGCAAATACGTGAATGGTTTCAAAAGGTAAATATTTTACTCTATATACCCTTAACACTATCCGCAAAGTACAATGTAATACTACATGTAAATGGCAAAATGACGTCATCTGGATGACGTGTGACACAGAATCTACAATTTGGCGTCAATATTTTATGAAAACGTTAATCACCACATCACACATTTTGCATGCGCGGATCCAGAAATTTTTGTCAGAGGAGTCCAACCAAAAAAGGTAAATTTTTCTCTTAGACGAGGGGGGTCTAACCCCAAAAATGGCCAAATATTACCTTTTTTTGGTAAAATTTTCGGATGCCAGGGGGTGGTGGTGGGGGAGGGGGGGGTCCAGACCCCCCGGTACCCCCCTCTGTATCCGCGCATGTCTTGTTTTTCGTTCAGCAACAAACATTCTTATCATCACCACTAACGTCATGGACTTGATATGTACCTTAATCATTGTAAAGCTTTTAGAATTGATATTTTTACCTCAGATGTGGAAAAAGAAACAGTATACTATAAACAGACTACTTTCACAAGTTAGAAAACTCTTACCAATTGCATAAAATCCATGTTTTAACTTGTGCGGTTTGAATACATTACAGAAATTCTCGTACCAGAATGGCAATCGTATAATAGTGTAGTTGATACCTGGAAAATAGTCATTTGAATATATCAGTTTTGGATAATTTTCAATCACAACAAGAAATCATATCATTATCTTTACTTAGTGTTTCTGTATATTTATACTATATATCAATTAATGATACCACTTTGATGTACATGTATGTAGTAAATACTGAAAGAATAACGATCAAACTTATCCGTATTTAGTTGTTGTTTTTTCTAAGAATATATTTCACAAATATAAAATCTGTATCAAAACACATTTAAGAAAAGATATGAAGAAAAAAAGAAAAGAAAAAGCAAACAAAAGAAAATATTTATATTAATTAAAAATTATTCATCTAATTTATAAATAATCTAATACAATTAAAGATATTTCTCTGAATTTGGAACTTTATTTCTTCAGATACTTATATCAATTTTCTATGTATTTACAAATGTGACTGATAATTAGAATAAATTAAGTGCTGTCAACCTGATTTAAGTTTTAAGAGACAATTATGTAACAGTTTGAAAAGATTCAAATATAAAGTATCGAAAGTTGGGTTTCATGTATTTATATCAACTTCCCAAAATAGTTGAACATACTGAACATCGTTATAATATACATGTGCTTGTTTAACATTCCATTATCTATGGGAAGAATAGGCATTTCACACAATAGTAACAAGAACGTTCGTTTAAACTTTACGATTTTTATTGCTGTGATCTGAAATACTTGTAATAAAGAATTAATTTAAAAAAAAGAGAGAAAAAATATTAATAATAAACAACTGCATTCATGATAATCAAAATTCAAAAAAAGTGAAAATGAACAATTTGATAATAAATAATACAAATCGAAGAATTCGTGTTAGGTTTGACTTTAAGTCAATTTAAATTCAATCATTTGGGAACACATCGCTGTCTAAGAAATGATAATGGATTCTCCTCTCCGTCAAAATCTGCGATGCCACAATGATCAATTGGTGATTTAAACAGAATGCTTTTCTTGTTTGATACGACGGATGTAACATGAACATGATTCTGCTTGAATGAAATCATTCCGTTAATGTTTCGTTTAGTGAACTAAATCAAGACATGGGATTTATTATACTTCCAAGGCTCTACACACATTTTTTCACAACCTGTATCACATTTGCCGGTTTCTGTGTCAACACGTGGTCATCGGTGCGTGGTCATTGTTATGTTTATGTCATTTCTCTGTTGACATTTTATTTATCGGCTAGTTACCGCATTTCTAGTCATTTCAATTTAGTTTCCGTCTTCATTTTGTATGACATGATTAATAAACAACTCATAAAAATAACAATGACCACGTGTTTTTCATCAGCTCCGCCTCTTTTTATGAGGTTTCTTTTAACGAGATCTCGCGAGACCGAATGGCTGACACAGAAACCAGCGAATATGACACAGGTTCGGAAAAAATGTGTGTAGAGCCTTCAGACGACAGATCGGGGGTAAGTTTTTATTGCCGATCGTTTGCTTATGTTTATATATGTTAGATATTTGTTCCATTTGCTGCCGAAATGCGGATAATCGTGCCGGCCATTCCGTTTATCAAAGTTTACGCAACTTAAGGAATTGTGGCCCTATAATTCATATAGGGCCACTGCTTACGGCTAACTGAAAGACAATGTACTTTCTGCGACAGCGGGGATATAGAGGACGAAAAACACTTTCTCTTGAAATGTTCTCTGTGCGAAGACATAAGGACTATCTTTTTCCGCGATACAATCTTTACAAATACACCTCTGAACAATGCTTCTCTGTTTAATCTTATCATAACGAACTATCAACGGAAAGCAGCATATTTTATCAACAAAGCAGACAATCAAAATCAGACAATCTTTACAAAATATAATCTTCTGAAACATTTCCACCATGCGAAACTCGCAAATTTATCCAGAATTTAAGTGACATATAGGTCCTTTGGGCAGGGTGATTTATACAATCTGCTTATAGAAATTTGAATATGATCTGAAATGTCACATGTCACTTACTTACTTACTTACTTACTTACTTACTTACTTACTTACTTACTTACTTACATATTGCGTCACAATCACGTGCCTTGCCGAGTCATTGATTGGCGATGGAAAATAACGGTTTCGGTGGCTGAAACGTCATCATCAGAGTTCCCCAGAACAGACCTTTTACGGGGTTTCGCCAGATCTTTACCCGCAATGTGATAAACAGCGCAGCAGAATAAAGATATGGTTTTAATCAGATTGACTGACAAGTAATGACATTCTCTATATGTTGACATGTGGTTCTTGAGATAAACAGCTTTAATGCAATTTCGTTTGCAATTTAAAATATTTCAAATGTCATTGACCTTGGGACAGAGCCAAATATTGCAACAAACTTAATGACATGGTTGAGTGGTCAACGAATTTGGCTCGAAAATAAAAAGATAAAGTGCTCGAATCCCGACTTAAAAGTAAAAGGATACAATGAATTTCAGCGCAAAGTCCCTTCTAATTGTTAATTTAATCAAAGTTAGCTTTGTGGTTTTCCAAAAATTAAACCGGCGGGTGAACGGAGAGCGGTACGGCCAATGGACGACAGACGAAGGGCAAATGTTGATGAGAAAAGCTCACAGGACTTTTGAGAGTTCTGTTGAGCTACATATAAATAATCATTATGTAATAGGTAAATAGATAAACGTCATGCACTGGATGTTAATGACACAAACATTACCCTTCATGTTATAAAAGTGATAAAAGCTGTTACTTCAAATTATATTCGAATCAGGCATGTTAGAATAAAACATTTTTCATCCACACAAGGTAAAACAATTAATAAGCACTGAAAAGGGGAGCAGTTAACCTCTTCTCTTGGATAAGAAGATTTTTCGTGAATTCGACGGCAATAAAGAAAATATCAACGGCAGACTTGGGGCTCGAACACCCTATACATAAATTGGAATTTTACGTTCTTGAACAATAATAACATTCTATTAAGTTAACAGCTTATGTCACTTTTGAAAATTAAACTCAACCTTTTATTCCTGGAGAGGGAAAAATATGCATGTCTTTTTAAGTGTGCTTTTCGGGTGATTAATTTCAGTGATCATGATTTGTTTGTAAATCAACATGTATGCATCGAACATGATTTTGCAAATTTTTAATATGCATAAGCAAGATTAAATTAATTCTTTTAAATGAAATCCGGAACTACGACAAAAAAATATCAGCTTTTGATATGTTAATTCAAAAATTAAAAACTGGGATTAATAGATAATTAATTTTAAGCAAAGATAAAAAGACAGGCATATTTACATATAGGACATGTGAAGCAAAATTACAGTTTAACAAGGAACTTACCAAATAATTGATCTGTTTAAAATTGACTCATTTGAAATAATGCAAATTTTTATAAAATTTTCCATATCAAATTCTGATGGCAATTTTGATAAAAAAATTACTAAGCGTGCGAATACATATTAAGGCGTAAAAAGTTATAGGTGCGCATGGGAATGCTTTGATTCAAGATGAAAAAAAATCTAACCATCGGTTCTGTTTATAAAATAAATTTAATTTTTCGGGTACACGAAAAATGGAAAGTAAATTAAAGTTAAATACTAAATATATATCAAATATGTAAACGAGGAATTCTGGTTGAATTAAAAAGTAAAATCGACAGGTTGGTGGTAAGGGTAGGGGTTACATATTTTTAGGTACAGTATTTTGACAACAAATGAATTTATATACATAGGGACATTTTCTTTTCACAAGAACACAACACAGTGGCGGATTTTTAAAAATGTCTCCTTTTATAAGGAAGACACTTTGGATATTTTTACCTATTTTTAAATTTTTGCAGTTATGTCTTTTTACAGAATTATTGACACAAGAAAGAGATGCTGCACCTCCACCTCACCCCCCCCCCCCTCTGAATTCTGAATCCGCCACTGAAAATTCTGCATAGTGTTATGCTCAAATTATCACAATCGTGAAGTTTGTAGACGTGACAAAATTTAAAAGAAATTTGCAGATTATGTGATCTTATTGCATCTTCATTTTCAAGTGCAGGGATTTTATGTTCTTCCTCACCGGAAAGTATACCTAAGTTAATAAAGAGAAAACGGTACATAATTTGAATAAAACCCCCTAAAATATTAAAACAGCGACACACATATAAATTTAAAAAGAGGTGTAAAATCATACATAGAACGCACTGTGGTTGAATATAAATCATTCTAGAACACAGTCATGCTACTTCCATTAAATCACAAATAAACTACTAAAGATTAAAACACCCTCCTTTTTCACGAACATGAAATCTTAAGCGGATCCAAACATTAGTTACACAATATAAAGCTGGATCCACAAAATGACATACCTTTGCTACCTTCCGGTTCCGTTTGTAATTGGGTTTGAGATTGAGACACTTCAGTTGGTTTTGCCTCTGAGAGCGGCAAAATAATTTAATAGAACGGACATCAAAATATATAGATTTAATTAAACAGGAGTTACCTCCCATGTAATTTTTTTCTAACCAAAAGTATTAAAATTATTTTCATGTTTTATTCGGGATACAAACATTTCAACTGAACATGTTTTTGTGCTTTTTGTCCTGTAAGACAATTGATTTTCACGAAGTTTTACAAATTATTTCCTCTTTAAAATCATATAAAACAGGTTTTATCGACTGATATACAAAACCATTTACATAATTATGATAACATACATAGCAATTAAATATGCTCATTTTTGATTCATTTTTGTTTAACGTCACACCACGAATATTTCTCGTATATGGTGACGGCATCTGCCTGATGCGGGGCATACAAATTTTGGCCTTTGCAACGGACCCACCCGAAGCAGTGAGGGATCTTTAACGTGCCATGCATACCACGACACGGGGCCTCGATTTTTACTGTCTCATCCTAAAGACAGGACACCGGCGTGACCAGAGCGGGAATCGAACCCCGGCCTCCCGATCAGGAATCCAGCGCGATACCACTATGAACCACTTTTGTTGAAAGGTGTACCGGAAATTGTACCATATCGTCCGTCAGATATTTTTAAACAATACTGTTCATTTTTAAAATTCAAGAATTCTCCACAAGTTTATCATATCAATTGTGTCACCTGATTTCTAAAAGAAGCGAAACTTCAATGATTGGCTGGTTTTCATTAACTGAGCAGAAAACCCTATCTCTCTTAGCCAATGACTTCCAATCTAGTGATAGAAGTACTCTACCTTTATAAATATATTTGGGGCTAGCATAGTAGAGGGAGTTAAATATGTTGAATATATCCGGTACTTACCAACTTCTCGTAAGTATTCCTCTATAGCCGCCTTGGAATCTAGGTTATTGCAGTCCTTTCCGATGATCTTTTTGACATTCTCTGACCCGTTTAATATAATGTGTTTTATACCACACTGAATGGCGGCGTCTATAGCATTCAACCCCTGTAATATTCAACACCAAAAATAATATTTCAATTTCAAGTATGCAAGATTCGAATTAAGACATACCTTTAGAAATTTATATTTCTATGAGTTGAAAATAATTACAGATGTCCATTTTCAAAAGCTGTAGGCAGAGACCATGAACTGTGAATTTGTGAAAAGAACGCCTTTCGTCATTAAGAAGTCGGGGGGACCTTAAATTTCTAAATTTCGCAATTTGTTTTTCGTAATGTGATACAAAATTTGTCCATGATTGGTTAAAAAATGTGGGGGTGGGGTGGTGGAGGGGATTGTCGGGACTGCTGTTATTCTTTCTCAATACTTTGATACTGAAGATTTTCACCTGACTTATTTGCTTATATTGTTAACAGTTGTTTATCAACATTTTAAACAAACTGCGCAATCCGGGAATCGAACCCGGATCTCTTGTATGACAATGCAAGAGCTCTCTCACTCCCATGCCTTTCTCATCTCTTCATGGTGAGTGATTTACGAATAAAACCATTATACAAATGCATGCAGAGACTTGCGTGTTCGGAAATCAAAGGTGAGCTAATATCATTAGATTAAAAACATAGAGTTGTAACATCACGTAATATGTAGAACGTATGAAAGATGGCATTTTCACACTTTAAATTTGACTTATGTTTCGACAAGCAAACGTGTACTTTAAAATTTAGGACATTCCCTTTAAGTCCTTTTAAGACATTCTGAAGTAATATCGGAAGAGAAAATAGAAATCTCAAAAGGAATAAGGAAGATGTTTGCTTTGCGAAACTGAAAACAATGGGGAGGGGATACAGCACTTAAATAAAAAGAAAAATAATTTCCATCAAAAACAAGAACAAGAACTGATATGTGATACTTCTACTGGAGCAAAAAATTGTATATAGAGAGAACCAAAGATTCGATTTTTATATGCGATATGCCGCCACCCACTTGGCATAATTATTATCTCCTGTCTTACAATGTCAGATGACAAAGCATTCAACTTGTTCCGTACACATACCGATGTCTGCTTTCTTTATCTCATTGTGTTGCTAACAACTTTGCAGAATCTAAAGAAGAGGCTTGGAAAGAAGCAGGTTTTTGTGGGTAACGACAATAAGACCTCCACACAATGACTGATTAGCTTTTGTTTGTCATTAAAACGGAATTATTTCCCCTGTATAATGGCGGCACCATCCTGGTACACTGTTAATAAATGTCGACCAATACAGCTGATCCAAAACAGTGAGGGTAAATGATTGTAAAACTTTACACTGACAGTGAATAGAATCCCCAAATTCTCCTTTAACAAAGAAACGGCATACTGCAATTTGAAATGAAAAATAAATCCAAGGAAGGAAATGGACCCTTCTTTATCCTGACCAAAATTTCTTACATATTTGCTTCATATCACCGTGGCTACCTTTATGACTTCTTTTTCTTTATTTTTGTCCTCCCAGTAATGGGTTGTAAGAAACATGACATCAGCGCCATCTAGTGCCTTCTCCAAGCTTTTGGGTTCACCCAAGTCAGCATTCACGATAACTGCACCTGAATAGATAAACCATATCCTTACATGTGAAACTCCCAGGACAAGAAAGTCTGAATTGCCTGAACATAAAGTGATTATTACTTTTATAAATTTTGTTGATGACCAAAAGTCATGATCAAAATCGAAAAGCTCTCATTGAAAATCTTTTGTCTATACAAAATTCAAACTTGCAGATCAAGGAGGTATATTTTTGTATAGAAGACTACTTTGCGCCAAACTGAGTCCAAAATTACCTACCATATTCTGCAAGTTTGCGTGCCTTATCACTGGACGATCTCCGCGTAATACACCGAACTTTGTACAAGAAAGGCTCCTGCAAAAGACGTCTGGCTACAGCACCACCAAGCGCTCCGGTGGCACCAAAGATCACTACTGTGCGGGGACCGTCTGAGGCTTCAAAACTGGAACCACATCCCATTCTACAAATAGATTGAATCTAGCTTTAATTGACAGTATATTTTAGTAACGTGACGTCAGAGCTGCATTAGAAGAGGACCGAAACTTTCCGATATTATATGGGGTATAAACCCGGAGTTTATTGTAGGTAGTAATGCAATTTTGCAGTGACATTTTAAGAATATTAATGTAAATATTTAAATATAAACATTGGGACACACTGAAGAATATTAGTATGAAGTATCAGATTTTATATTCTCGAATTCTGTTTGGTCACATGACCTAAAATGTGCCAGCTTTGTTAGGCCATATGTCTCGAGATTTATCATCGCTTTATACGAAGAATCCGATATTTTGAATTCTCATTATTTCAAATTGCGGTCATATCAAATTTAAACAAGAAAAGGGGGATCAAACTTCGCAAGATTATTCAATGAATTTCGGCTGCTCTATGAATCATACATCTCTTGTGCTCAAAATATAAATCAGCAATTTTGCATTACAGTCTTTGATAAGGTCATCCTCGGAATGCTTCGGGATTATCTTCAATTACATCTTGATGTGATGTCTCGCCGACTTCGACCATAGAAATTAATGATAGATCACGAGATAATCCCTCATACAGAGTCACTCATCTGGATCATCCCAGCGTTTGATGAGTGAATCTATTCCCTATTTTGTATATACATAGGAGTAACCGGGTATAAATGCTATTCAAGTAGTCTGGTAATCTGATGATGATAAGTGATTTCTCTTAAGACTGTGTCCTGGAACAAGGTACTTCATCATTAATGCCCTTAGCTTAAACTACTATAAATCACAGATACTCGAAACGTAAAGTTTGAGACGTTCCCTCACTTTTACGCGTATATTAAAGTGAGGGGACGTCTCAAACTTTACGCTTTGAGTACTTGTGCTATAAATGTCGACACAGGCTTTAGATGGGAAATTAAGCTGCGATAAGACTCGATGAGGGGGTGACTGATACTTCACCTAGCTTCATTACGATATAGGTTTCTTAGCCTTGAAATGTGTATATAATGTACTGACGTAGTTGAATCCGAAAAGAGGAGGGATGCAAACTGAAACTCTTGTAAAGACGTAACGATATACTGCGATACGATATATCACGATACAGTATACCGCGATACGATATATCACGATACAGTATACCGCGATACGATATATCACGATACAGTATACCGCGATACGATATATCACGATACAATATACCGCGATACGATATAGCATGATACAGTATACCGCGATACGATAAATCATGATACAATATACCGCGATACGATATATCATGATACAGTATACCGCGATACGATAAATCATGATACAATATACCGCGATACGATATATCACGATACAATATACCGCGATACGATATAGCATGATACAGTATACCGCGATACGATAAATCATGATACAATATACCGCGATACGATATATCACGATACAATATACCGCGATACGATAAATCATGATACAATATACCGCGATACGATATATCATGATACAGTATACCGCGATACGATAAATCACGATACAATATACCGCGATACGATATATCACGATACAATATACCGCGATACGGTATATCACGATACAATATACCGCGATACGATATATCACGATACAATATACCGCGATACGATATAGCATGATACAGTATACCGCGATACGATAAATCATGATACAATATACTGCGATACGATATATCATGATACAGTATACCGCGATACGATAAATCACGATAC